>NC_051165.1:87116300-88389645 GCF_013339725.1 Rhipicephalus microplus
GTTCCTTTGCCCTGCTTCATGTCCAGTCCGCTCCGGTTGTATACTGCAGCTTGAATGACAGTGGAATTCGAGCAGCACGGTTTTTAGAGTGTCCGGTATGTCGTAGACCGGGCATTTGTAGCTAACCAGCGTTTTACAGAGGTGGTGCATTTACGTTCTTCTTGTGTGTACATGTGTTACCTTGGAGGCGTCTGAAGTTTACGCTTTCCTTTTTAGTCTGTTTTGGCTGTGGTAAACGGTGCATCCATCACTCGAGTCTGTAGCATGAAGTAACGCCTGATAGATATTCGGTACAGCTTCCTGTCTTGTCTGCTATGGATCGGGTATCGTGTGGTTGAAAAACAACCCGTCTGACGTGCTTGCGTGCCGCGGCGTGGGCCACTTCATTCCCCGGTAGATTGTCGTGTCTTGGCGCCAATATTGCGCATGTATGAACGCAGAGTGGTTCACCATTTTATGATATTAAGTGTATCAGCTTAGATGCAGCCCTTCGCATAGTTCTTTGAGTCGGCTTGCGGGTTGTCGAAAATCATGGCTGCGTCTGTGCATTCGATGGCGGCGAGAGCGATTGACACTTCTTCCACTGCGTGGAAGTTTAAAGCCTTAACCACGGCTGACGCTAACTCTCGGCTTCAGGAGTCTGGTTTATAAAAAAAATGTTTCTAAAAAGTACTGCTTCTCTGTGTTGTCTCCAACTGCAGAGCACTACTGCTTCTGGAGGAACTCAAATGAGTCAGATTGTAGGTAGTTCAGCTCAATGCGACGAATGGCTAAAACGCTCACAATAGCTTATAAATTTCAGCAAACACTATCCCATATCCCATGAGTCATGAGAACCAAGTTATTAAGAAGTGCACTGTTTTAAGTCGCGGAGGTACGGCAACCTTCAAAATGTTGCCTACGAATATTCTCTGCAACACATGCCTTCCAAAACACCTCTGATATCCCCTCGTAAAGGTTCTATAGACACACACACACACACACACACACACACACACACACACACACAGGCTGGAAGGGGCCACCCGGCAGGGCGAAATGCCTCTCGGCTGTTTCCAGAATAGGAAATAGAAATAAAGGATGCGAAACTATACTGACTAATAAGAAAAATAATAAGAAGAACATGGCGGATCCTTAAGCTTAGTCTTAGAGAGTTGAACGTGACTGAGATATCCTGTTCCTAGTGCGTACTCCAACCACTTAGTCCTTACGTTTTATTGCATGATGTCACTCGAGAAGTTTCAACTTTGGATTACTACAATGCAATCGCTAAAGTTGAAATCAGCTTGGCTCAGCGAAGCTTTCGCATATGACTGTATTCTCCGTAATACGTAGCATGCTCTAAAGCACGAGCAACAATGCGCGTCAAACCTTTTCGAACTTGCCATATAACAAAGTGGTCTTAAGAAAATACACGCAGTAACGAGTGCGCCTTTCGTAATAGGTGAGCGGCTTTGAACCACGAAGTATTAATGATAATCGAATGTTCTCACGCCCGATGACAATGTATGCCTGTACCACACAATATTACTGCGATAATACGTGTAGGATTGCGAAACCTGTATGCAAAATGCGTATGTTTGTAAAACAAAAACCTGATTTTCACTGCATTTCCAAGAGGGAGTGATCTTACCTGTATTTCCAATGAAACGCACGGCTGTGAGGTAGAACACCTGATTCTCACGCAAATGGCATTGATTAGATCCTCACTGAGACACAGAAATTTCATTATTCTATTTGCTTTGCACCTTCCTCAATTTTTCAGTCACGCACAATATGACCATTTTTCGCTCACAACCAACAATAGCCACGCTAACACCAGCGCTGGAATCTCTGTGAAACGAGTGGTTTAATGCTATAGGGTTAATAATAAAAGCACCAATACGTGCTTCAACATGAACAACAATGCTTTCCAGCCATCCTCGATGTGGAAGAGGAACTGATTGATATGTGGGGTTCAACGTCCCAAAACCACCATATGATTATGAGAGACGCCGTATATAGTAGAGGCCTCCGGAGACTTTGACCACCTGGTGTTCCTTAACGTGCATCCAAATCTGAGCACACGGGCCAACAACATTTACGCCTCCATAGGAAATGCAGCCGCCGCTGCCGGGATTCGATCCCGTGACCTGCGAGTCAGCAGCCGAGTACCTTCTTCTAGACCACCGTGGCAGGGCGTGGAAGAGGTACTAATAGTTCACGAAGCAAATTTCATTGAATTACGCTTCATCGACTGCATAGTGTTGTAGCTACAGCATTTTTATAGATATAGAGAACTCTTTGGGGGTGAATTGATATCTATTCACGTTGAAACTTCCCGTGTTGCAAGAACACGTATGCACACACACCACTCACGAAGGGAGGCGCTCAGTCGTGTCGTCTCCTCTTGTAAACAGCGTGGAGAGCTCACATGTCATGCCTCTCTAGAAAGACACGTCATGTGAGCTCAGACTGTTAAAAACGCTGATTTGATTCTTCAGTAAGCCCAGTTGTTATGCTGTGCCTGTTTGTTTCGCTTCTTCCTTCGTGTCCTGTTTTACCGATATGTGTGGTGCCGGTGTTCTTTGCGTCTAAAGCATGTTATGAGATGGAGCTTTCTGAAAACTTGCCCTAGAAATGTATGCGTGCTGCACGAAATAGTGCCGAAGAAACGCAGGACTCACCACCTGGAAAGGCAGACGGGCGACGGCGGCGCTCTCCTGTCACGCGGTGATGCGCGCGTGCGACGCGCTCTCGGAAGAAAGAACGCAGGCCTCCGAGAAGCGCGGCGGGCGTGCCACCTCCCGCCGGGCGCGGGGAAGACGAGGAAGACGCGGCACACGACGTGACTAATCGACCCGCGAAGTCACTGGGTCGTTAACGGGGCGGGCGCTCTTTTAAGAGCCTCGTAAACAGCGCCGTAAGTCAGTGTTTATCTCGACACGTTCCCTCTCGTTAGGCCTCGTGTACTGCCAGTGCGTGTGGTGTACGCATGCTCCAAAGCGTGCTACATATATACATATACACACACACACACACACACACACACACACATATATATATATATATATATATATATATATATATATATATATATATATATATCTGTGTGTGTGTTTGTGTGTGTGTACACTTGCCATATTTAATTTACTTCCCAAACCAATCTCAATATTTTCTCATATTTCCACATCTCAAGTTACAATGGCTAATGGAACAGGTCAGACACTTATTCACCAAATGAACGATGTCTTCGTGGGAAGACCGAGTTGCTTGAATTTGGGTCAGGAAGCCTTGAATATACTTAATTCCTTCGATCGACACTTTGCTTCCAACTGATGATGCAGGCTAAGCAATTCCAACTGGCAATTCCAACTGATGATGCAGGCTAAGCCCTTCTTCCACAGTTATTAGGAATGGGTGGTATACCGGCACACGCAACCCGGCTGTCTGTGCTACCATTGTAGCACAATGTGTGTAAGAAATGTTACACGACTCACGAGAACGAACTATGATAGCCTGCTTTAGCTTTATTTGTTTGTGACCTTATACACCCCTATTACACAGGGGGAACTTAAGTGCGCTTTGAGGGTGTACACTTGGCCTGCGGTTTCGTTCACACGCTATGGCACCGGAACGCTTAGTGATGCTCGCTGCAATGTGCGCGTGCCAGCTAGTGTGTTCGCCAAACGCACTCCGCAGTGACTAAGTGTCTCATCTCGGTAGCAGTGGTTCGCGCATAAGCAAGGTATTAACTGAAGTCGAGTACATAGCACGTTCTATATCATCGCCATCATCTTTAGCAATATCCTTAAATAAGCATTAAAACATGCTACACCACAAAAGCTGCTCAGCAATTCTCACTCTTTAAAGCTGCGACTGATAAAAGCATTTGCAGCGCACGCCGTGCAATGACTGCTGCCGCTTTTGCGCGTAATGTTCATTTTTACGTCACTTTAGAGCTTTCGTTCATGATTGCTCAAAATACTTGCCTGAATTAACAAGTATATGTTGTGATACTCTGGTACCTATCGCAATTATGATAATTTCCAAAGTAAGCTTCCCTTGTTCGTGTGACACCGCACCGCCAAAGTGCCAGAGACAAGTCGTAAGAGGACTCCCTAAGAATTACACAAGTTTTGCAGGTGTGACCGGGGTGTTATTCAATGACCGGATAGTAGTCATGGCACAGCACTGCCAGATGTTTCGTTACCAGCCACATCGGTGCGTAACACTACGCCCTCTGACTATGGTTCAAAAATCGAGTGGTGAAGTCCTTGCAGTTTCGCACTATATATACTCACATTGATGTTTGCAAACACCAAATTCGAATAGGACCCTAGCAGGCAGGGGTTGTGACGGTCTGTTTAGGGTGACTGAGGCTGCGAAAACACACACTCGTTGCGCAAATCAGATGTTCTGACGCCTGGCGTGATTCTACCCTTCCACCGCGCAAAATTATATGCGTTGAGGAGACTTCTCCCACCACGTGACATTCATATAGTGCTACACCGTCCGCCTTGGTGGAGCAGTGGCTGTGGTTGTTGGCAGAAGGGTCGCGTCTTCGATCGCGGCCGCAATGCTCGCATTTTGATGGGGGCGAAATTGTAGAGGCTCGTCCGTGTATTGTGAAATGTCAGTGCAGGCACGCTAAGGAACACCACATAGTCCAAATTACCACAGCCCTCCACCACGGGGTCTCTCATGATCATATGGTGGTTTCAGGATGTAATGACCCCGATATTATTATTATTACTGAAACTACTTCAAGGAAGGCTGTTGCTGTGTGGTATAAAGAACACCTGTTTGCAACGCAGGAGGCCCGGGTTTGATTCTCTTCGAAGCATGGTTTGTGTTCCTTTAACTTTATTTTAATCTTTCTCAATCTGTCAGTCACGGTCAACACTGGTTTTCGCCTCCCAGCTAACGACGCAGACACCGACCTTTGACGCCGACAACAAACTTGTGAACGCCATGGCTTTCATAAGTAACTAGCTCCTATATCAAGTTTCCAAAGAAGTTAACGAACTACTAAGTGCTCGTATATATGCATGTAAATCTAAGGCAAATAGGCCAGAGTTTTCGTCAGTGCACCTTGTTCTCTCGTCGAATACCAAAAGTCTTCGAAGAGTTTTTTGTGCACACACACACGCACCCCCCACACGACAGAACAAGCTGAATAAAGAATTCTAACGATGTACGGCAGGCGACATTGCGAGAAATGTTCAGAGTAAGTTGGTTTCCTTGGCGATTGGCCAAGGGAGGACGGGCTAACACATACGCGATCGCATGTGTTACACCTCAGCCTACATTCTTGTTGGTTAGCTTTTCTTTCGGCTAATCTGGCATTACGCTTGTCGCGTAAAAGGAGGCCTTGAAGCTGAGCATGCATGCTGTTTTCAGACTTTCTTCAGTATATAACAAGTTTGACTGCATTGTCTTTTTGCGCATATCATTTCAGTTATAGGAGCTGATCAAGATATAAAATACGCTCAAGTTGTCATGGCATTCATTGCTGTATCAGTCGTCCTTCCTTTGGTGACAATGTCGTGTTTTAATCTTCGATAAAGTAGTGATGAATTCTGAGAATAACTTTAGTTGTAAGTTAGCGCACGTCCCTGCAGTTGTTCCTCCCTTGTGTCGTCGTTGTTTGGTCTATAAAAGCTTTAACATGAATTCCAACAAAATAGCCCAGCTATGCGATCTTTTGAGTAGAATTATGCTACTAGGTATAATCTTGTTTGGGAGATTCACATGTCGGGTTTGCGATAAGTGCGCCAGTTTTTGGTGGGCTTTATCAAATTCCAGCTTTTACCCGTAGTTGAGATACGAGTCGTTGGCAGCGATTACCGTCATCATGTTTCCCCTTCAGATGTGTCACCGCCGAGAGCCAGTGAGGAGAGAAATGTTGCGCTCTACGAGGCGGTGGCACCCTTCCTCGCCCGGCGCCGGAATCAGCTGCATGTTTCGGAAAAGTTTCGATCAATTTTAGGTTGAAAATTCTAATTACTTCCAAATAATTTACATTAAATATATTATTCTAAATTTTGTTCGTTCACTTTAGCCTGGTTTTGAGCCTTCGTATAGCCCAGTTATGGTGTGTATTCAGCTTTCACTGTTAGCGTGACCCTGCCACATAACGTCTATGCCGTACGACATGACGTACGACATGCCGTCCATGGCGTCCATGACGTACGACACACCGGACCCATAAACTGCTACGCACTTACGAAAATAAATAACTAAGGTTCATCGTGAACGTCACGTCGCGGGAGTTCGACAACCACGCCTAAAAAGTTACGTGAGACCAAAAAGAAGAAATTATTTAAGGTGACACGAGTAATTGTCTCTCTTACACGATAGATACCGCATCATGAGATAGCCTCGTTTGGCCAGAGTCAAGTTTGTGTTCTACTGCACTATTACTGCTGCTGGTCAGGATTGAATTTGCTAAACTACTCTTTCATAAGCGCGTATTCGCACTGGTCAGCTGAATTTTCTATAATGATATGTACCCCATTGTGATTGGGTGAAATATTCTCCTGGGAATATGTTCAGCGTAAGACGTTTTAAGTGAATACAGGCCGTGATTCTGGGGCAATACTTACCTTTATTTACTCTTCGCAGCTTCAATTATTCACTAACGTACCGTCCTGCCATTTATCGCTCGAATCAGGTCACTTAAATGCCACAGATGCCGAAAACAGAAAAAAAAAAGCTTTGGCGGAAGGCAGTCGTTGCAAAACTAAGCCTCGCAAGTGTGCACATACATCTCCTTGAAACAAAGCCTCCGTGAAAAAGCTTCGCCACTCTGCCCAGGTGCGCAATAGAGAACGCCGTTCTTTCTCGGCTTAAACGTTCGTGCGCGCTGCTGCGCTCCTGTAACGTGCACGCGCGGCATCGGAAACAACAGCGGCGAACACGTATACAACGCAGCCCCTGCCTCGCATCCCCGCCGCCGCTGGCGAGAAGGGGCCCGCAAAGTGAACGGTGAGGCGGGTGGTTTTGCGGGCGTGGTCGGGGAGGGTACGACCGCGGCGCTTTTTCTCTCCGCCACGGTCGGCCGTAATTACAGGTTAGGCCCATCATCAATAACCATCGATAACCCATCGCGGCCGGCCCCCCTCCGCCGCAGAGCGAGCGCTTCGCCTCCGCAGCAACAAATGCATCGCTACCGATGCGTCCTTTTTCTTCATTTTCTTTTTAAATTTTTACTTCGTTTCCCATCGGTGGAGCTCCCACTGTTTCTGTCCCTCGCTGGTGTACGAGTCCGCTTTCGTCGGTCGCGCCCGACAAACGCCACGCCAGGCCTTTACTGCGACGCGAGCAGCAAAACGTGCGCACATACATACACGTCCACGGGACGTGCCTCGAAGATCTCGGTTCGGACTCGAGAAGCGAAAGCTTGACAAGCGCCTTCTCACATCCCTGGCCCCCTTCGAGCGGACCGCAGGCTGTCGGACCCCGTTGGAAGAGCTGCTCTGGATTCGGCTCCCACGGGCCGCCCCTGTAGTTTGTTCCGAAGCTGCTGCGGCAGCAGTCAAGCAAGGCCGCGCATGCAGCCCACCCTCAGACCTGCAGCAGGATAGTTCAGACGTGATCGCTCTCCTTCCTTTTCTGCGCCACCAAACTCAGAGGCGCTTTTGACTCCTTTCGATATGTTTACGTTTGACGTGAGCCCTTGGGCCTTGTAAGCGCCGTTGTTGAAACTTCTTTCCTTCTTTTTTTTCTTTAAATAAATGCGAGCACGAATGCAACAAGTATGCGCGCCTCCGAGGAATCCGGTAGCCGCCGTTCCGCTCGGCCGATCGGACAAAGCCGCAAACTTTTCTTCTATTATTCTTGTTTGTTTGTTTTTGCATATTTGTAGGAGAGAGAAAATGGAAGGGGATGAGATTTGGAACAGACACTGTGAAGGGCTAGTGGCCAGACGTGTAAAACTTTCCCCGCCATTTTCGAGGAACAGATCGCATCCTTTGCGTGCCGAGTCCCAGCGGAGCTTTTGTTCCCTCTTACCTTCGAATTCTCGAGTCTGTCTCCGGTTTGTGTGTACACCACTTGTGTCAAGATACTTGGACTGGTGTTCCGGATGTTGATTGATTGATATGTGGGGTTTAACGTCCCAAAACCACCATATGATTATGAGAGACGCCGTAGTGGAGGGCTCCGGAAATTGCGACCACGTGGGGTTCTTTAACATGCACCCAAATCTGAGCACACGGGCCTACAACATTTCCGCCTCCATCGAAATTGCAGCCGCCGCTGCCGGGATTCGATCCCGTGACCTGCGGGTCAGCAGCCGAGTACCTTAGCCACTAGACCACTGCGGTGGGGTGGTGTTTCGGATGTTCTCCCCTCCCGAATATGAATAGAATTTCGTAAACTTTTCGCACATTCATACCACCACTGCTGCGTTCCTGTTACTACGACGTCATAGTTCCTGTATTAAACACAACATATGTGATGATGAAAAAAGAACCCTCACATGGTCACTTATGCAATCGCCAGAGCTGAATCAATGCCGAAACTAATATATTTTTATTTCTTCTCACTCAATTGTATTCGTCCTCTCTTAACTATCGCCCCCCCACCCACACACACACACGTACACATCAATTTCCTGCACCTAACGGAGATTTGCACCGTCTGTACAGGGTGACAAACCCAGACACATTTCTGCTTTTCTGCGCCTCACAATGCTTTACACCGCTTCTAGTATCAGCCCGCTTTTGCCCAAGAGGAAACGTTGTGTAATGATGTCACCACGAGTACATAGCAAATTGCGGCCAATCTGTGACGTCGACGTAATGTTACATGGGATCATGAGACTTTCAGTGCACCGCCGGCATCGTACATGCACTTGAGTATGACGTCACTCTTGACGGATACTTACTACGTCATTTTTAGTTGCATCGATAACGTTGACACCACTGTTTCGCGACGACTCGTCAAATCTCGGAAATTTCGCGACTCGGTGATACATGTAATGCTTTCACCTTGATGCGTTGTACGCCCAAAACCACGATGCATTGGACCTTCACGTCTGCAAAAAAGCAGTACCAGCTGGTTCTTCTTCAAGGCAACAGGGGCAACAGGTGTGTATATGTGAAAACATAGTCTGTTTATTCTTTTTTGCCAGAAATTCCTCCAAGAAGAAATGATGCACAGCGCTGAGAAACGAAGACAGGAGCTGACACATAAAAACGACGCACGCTGGCACTGACTTCCTAACGAAATTTCCCTTGGAAGTCAGTGCCAGTAGTCTGTGTCGTTGATGTGCCTTTTCTTGTACTCGTTTTTTAGCGCTACGAACACTTGGGATGCACACATGCACACCAAGCAATCAGTCATAAATTATATCACCTGGCTGCGATGAGTTACATCGCACCTACGCTTTTTTTTTTTTTGTACACGTATTAAAGTGAATTTTCGTCCCCTACTGCAGCTGCAGCTGTTTTCGTAACCTGAGCTGTTGTTACGTATGCAATGAAGTTTCTTGAGTCTAGTTAGCATTTTCTCAGCTACTCCATTGTGTGTTTATTATAAGTAACCCTGTGGACAGTAATAAAACGAGTTACTAGTTATAGTGCCTAGAATATACCAGCTAGCACGCCACGTCCACGCACATCGCGGTGGAACGAACCATGGTTGCCAGGATCCAGGCGGCCGTGCACAAACAATGCCTTCCACGTGCGGTCACCAGATGGCGATAGCCGTTGGTAACGCGCTATATCAATGTAGTGTACTAAACGGAGGAGGAGGAGGAAGAGAAGAAATGAAAGGCAGGGAGCTGAACCAGACGCACGTCCGGTTTGCTACCCTGCATGGGGGAAGGGGTGAGGGGATTAAAGGAGAAGAGAGAGAGAAGTGAAGGGCAACGTGTGTGTGGAAGGCAACGTGTGGGCATCTCTAGCCCATGCGCACACCCGCGGGAGACGCCAGAGAACTGTCCCCTACAGCTTGTTTCGCGATGCGGAACGTCAGTTGAGGTGCACAGGGTAATCGAAAGAATATGATTTCCTACCAAAGTTTCAGGCAATTGCAAGCACATTTATTGATACGCTATGCAATATCCGGTGTTTTTATAGAGAATGATCATAAATAAATACGAGTTTAAGAAGAAGTACCACTTTTTCTAACTAAACTATATCGACCAATTTCAATAATTCCAGTATTTTCCAAAGGCTTAGAAAAGATTATTTTTTCGCGTGTTTCAAGTTTTTTTGACAGACACAGTGTTCTATCTGATGCCCAGTTCGGCTTCCGTAAAGGCAGGTCAACGGAAACCGCTCTGCTCACACTCAAGGAATTTGTACTGAAAAATATTGAGAGAAATCTTTTCACCTTGGCGCTCTTCATTGATTTTAGTAAAGCCTTCGATTGCATAAATCACAAAATTCTACTGTGGAAATTATCACAGAATGGCCTAAGAGGTATTCCATTAACATTATTCGAGTCTTATTTAACTGATCGCAAACAATCTGTTTGCATAAGAGACGAAAAATCATGTTTTCTTCCCATAATAAACGGTGTACCACAGGGTAGTGTATTAGGTCCGCTGCTCTTTAATGTCTATGTTAATGACATTACTAATATTACCACCTCTGTTCAATTTATCATATACGCGGATGACACTACACTTCTTGTTTCTGGTCCGGATTCACAGAAATTAATAAGACAATGCAACGATCTACTGGTTAAGTTATCTCAATGGTCGATTGCTAACTGCCTTAAAATAAATCCTACAAAAACTAAAGTAATGTTATTTCGCGCTAAAAACAAATCTCTGACTTGCCAACAAACGTTATTATTTGCTGGTAAAGAACTTCAAATTGTTGATGAACATAAATTACTAGGCGTTACTTTTTCTTCGCATCTTACTTGGGATAAACACGTAGAAAATATCTGTAAAAAACTGTCAGCTATAACAGGTGCTTTATCTAGATGTAGGTATCTTCTTCCACCGAAAGCAAAACTTAACATTTATTATGCTCTATTCTTTTCTCATTTAAGTTATTGTAGCTTAGTCTGGGGGACTACTGGGAAAACAAACATTATGAAATTATTTTTTCTGCAAAAAAGGATGATTCGGCACATTGACAATATGGGCTTCTTAGAGACAACACGGCCAGCTTTCCTAAATCATAGAATCATTAAAATAGAACATCTTTACACTTTTCGCCTACTTTATTCCTTTTATTTCTCTAAAAAATATCTTCATAATTTTCTTGCGTCTACTGCATCGTTGACACCTAGAATCACTTCCGCCAATACTAGAAACAGTGACATGTGGTATGTTCCTAGATTTCGCAATAACTATAGGCTACAATCATTAGAGCACAACTTGCCGCATATTTTAAATAAATACAAAGACGTCAAGTGCTTCTCAGCCAAGGAACTCAGGACTCTCTTTGTTAACATGTGATGACTTAACGTATTACTATTATTGTTTTCTATGTTTCACTTGTCAGAGCAAATTGTGTATGATTTCCTGTCTTCTTCTGCATGGAATTTTTGTTTTCATTGTTTTTCAATAATTTCAGATATTGTTGTGTACATTTGCCACATATGCCTTGTAACGGACCATCGACCCCGTCAAGCTGTTTGACAACAGCTTTTAGTCGATGGTATCCGCCAGAATCTTTGTATTTCTGGAAATAAATCTATCTATATATATGCGAGAAGACAGCTTCGTGAATGCTAAATTTTCACCAACTTTGTAGCTGATTCCGAAATATTTATTGGTGATTAGTTTACTCATCGGACGACGCTTATTAACGACGGACGGTAATTAAACGGGGACAATTTTCATGCGTGACACTAGCTGGTGTGCCAAGGTATATTACAGATTGTTTTGGAATCGTGCTTTTTTTTTTGCAAAGCAATCTAGGAAAACAGCTGAATTACCTTACCGGAATCAGTTATTCAGATGGCGCGCATCGCATAACCTTCTGAATTCACCGCAGCACATCCGAATTGAATATACCAGTCTGAAGCCCGATGATGGACAAGCGTGAGAGCGAGGAGGGTGTGCGAGTCGTTTTTTGGTGTGCCCTCGAACGAAAGCAGGCAGCTGCCTTGCTACGCTTGTTCTCGGCTGCCTGTCAGCCACAGCGTGGTTCTATGGATTTCTCTACATGAACGCTATTTTGCTCGAATAAAGCTGTTCTTACACAATTGGTACCTCCTTCCGTCAATCCTTTAGGTACATTGGTGATTTACGTGACAATATATTGTGTACTCACCATATTTGATCTGTGTGACATCGCGGCTGCAGCAGTTTTGGGCTGCAACCCTCAAGACGGTCAATCAGCAAGTCCCCTAGGGACGTTCCTAACCTTTTTTGCGCCACTATGTCCTGCGCAATGGCGTATCACCACAGCATGAAGCCTGATGGTTCAGAATTTTCGCTAGTTATTTCACGGCACCTGCGTGCCGCCATTCGTTAACATGTACATGGTGCTCCGACCAACGGCCACCTTGGCGTTTCGGGCAATTTTTTCGGTCCGGCCTGTATCGTTCTGTATATAGCTACTTCTGTCAGCATCGCAGACATCCCGCTCTCCTTCACGCTGGCCTGCTCAAACCTATCGACATTCCAACGAAATCATTCTTTGGCGTTGGCCCCGACTTGCTCAGACTTTTTCCTACATCTGTATCAGGCAACAAATGTATTGCTGTCGCAACTGACTATGCGACCATGTATGCCACAAAACGTGCCTTGCCCACTAGCTGCACTACAGACGTCGCAGATTTTCTGCTCAATGACGTCATACTTCGACATGGGACTTCACGCTGGCTACTTACGGATTGTGGCCTCCACTTCTTGTGTGAACGCCTCTGACGTGCGGTAGAATTCTACACGCTGCAGTGAAGTTAGTGTCAATCTCTACCCTACCCTTTTTTTTCTTTTCCCTCTCTTCCCTCTTTCTCATCTTTCTTGTCCCCTTTCCTAATCCCCAGGTGTAGGGTAGCCAACCGGATGTCTTTCTGGTTTACCTTCCTGCTTTCTCCCTTTTGTTTCTTCTCCCCCCCCCTCCCCCTCCGCTTCCTCGCAAAAGTCATCGACTAACTTCTTCGTAGCTGCTTTACCCAACATGAACCTAGTATACAGCCTACCATCCACAGACCAACGGTCTTACCGAGTGTCTCAACCGAACTCTAAGAGATATGTTGTCAACGTTCGCTTCTTCTGGCCACCGTGAATGAGAAGCAATGCTACCACCCTACGTTACTTTCGCATACAATTCATCCAAACATAACACTACCGGCTACTCGCCATTTTTTTCTTCTGTTCGGCCGCAACCCGACATTGCCATTTGAAACACTCCTTTCACCGTACCAACCGTCTATTCTCAGGACATCGCTTCCCAGCCGTCGTCGCTTGCTAAATCACCCACACTAGGCCATGTGCTTCTAAGGCCTCACAAAAAAGAAGGCTTGTGTGAGAAGCTCATTCCTCTATACACAGACCTCACAAAGTTCTTCGCCATATCACGCACGTGGACTACCTCATCACTCCTGTTCATTCACACACGTCTTCTACCGGTGTTATTCAATCATACGATTGAATAAATATGGTCCTCTACTACACCACTAACTGACGTTCATGTCTCGCGCCTCAAACGTTATTACACTGCCAGTTGAGAATGATTTGAAGGCGCCGTGATGGTGCTTTGTTCGGCGGGAGTGATGTTACGGGGCATAGTGCATGAGCCCGCCGTGGCAGACGGAGAGAGAAAGAAAAAAATTGCCCGCAGCTTCCCTCGGGGGAACACTGAGGAGGATGCGGACCATATAATTGGTTAACGGGGTGTTAAAGTGCGACTTACTTGGGTCGATGGCTAAATTGGTTAACGTGGTTGTGAAATGGGGTGCTAAATTGCGACTTACTTGGGTCGATGGCTAAATTGGTTAACGTGGTTGTAGGAGGGGGTGTTAAATGAGTGAACACGTACACACGTATGCGAAAGGGCGGCGCTGGTCGAAGGGACGTCGATCATTGTGTTTGTGGATTCGTTGGAATTCATTTCACCGCGACCTTGGATGTCGACGCGCCGTACAAACCAACCGACGAGCGGCAACTGAGCGAGCGAGCGCCGACCTTGAGTATATATACAGCACGACGGTGCATGCACTGTCAGCTGTTGAATGTTCTCGAAGCGCGACGCCACATGCGCGTCCACTGGAGAATCAGGAGAATTGTAGATGTCGAACGCGGTGTGTAGAGGAGGAAGGGTGCACAGATGGTGGAGGAGTGAAGCGCGCGCGGTGTGTAGAGGAGGAAGGAATGCACAGATGGTGGAAGAGTGGGCGACGGCGCGACGGCGCATGCGCGCGCGTCAGCTGTCGAATGTTCGAGAAGCGGTGCGGACGGCGCGGACGGCGCGGACGGCGCACTACAAGGCGCGAGTATAAGATGCTCCGCATCTAAAAGGGCTGGTGTGCCTTTCGAAATTATGGCGGCTATTGAGTGGCACAGTTGCTTGTAAGTATTGTAAATATATTCACTTCAGCCTCAATTGTCGCTTCGTGTTCCCCATAACAATAGCTATAGGCCGATTATGCTCATTGTGGTTTGGCGTAGCTTGAAATCCTGAGCTAAATGCAGCTCCATTATACTGTGAAACCTGAGCAAGTGCGTACCGCGGCCACCCAGCAATTCCCGTTCCTAGAATTCCCACCATTTCCTTTACCAAACCGTCGATGACGTCATGTTTCAGGTAAGCATGTAGAGTTTGCCCCGCACGAGTAGGTTCTCGCTAAGAAGATTCACAAAAACAGAGCGTAACATACGCGCAACTTTTTTGCGCACTTTATCGATGCCCTGTTCGTCACGGCAATTAAGATACATGTCGTCTTCAGTGAGTTAGGTTGAATTATCTCTGAAAGAGGAAATAACCACCAGGTCAGATGCAGCGACGAAGGCGCCACAGGTAGGTGGAGCAAACGCGCGCTTCGCGAGGGTGTGTGTGGCACCCCCTCTGGCATGGCACCGGTGTCAGGCGCATATTTTCGAAGCCCTTTTTTACGATTTTAAGTTGATTGCTGCGATCGCATTCTGGCCAGTTCTGTTAATAGTAATATTTTAAACACAATTCGTTTATTTAAACCTGGTTTTCAGCTTTGCCGCCTTGTTATAGGCCTTCATTCAGCGCTTGATTTTGGGCGTGATCATGCAACGTGACATCTACGGATGAACAACAAGCCGGGCGCCTACAACGTGCAAGCTCTTAAGAAGCGGTCGTGACGAGATTCGGTATATTTAAAGTGGGCTGGCCAAAAACCGGCTCGACAGTGTGAATGAACGCTATAAAAACTTGAACAACAATGAAATTTTTCAACGTTGAGAACACGTTTTGCAAAATTGTTCCTCTCCTGCCCATACTGTAAAGAATCTAAAACATATATTGGTGATTCGGCGGACTGACAACAATCAGGGTTGCGACAGCTGGCTTCTTTTCGGCAAACAAGGGAGTTGGAGACGCCCGTGGCGACAAAAATTGTGATGGGCGACATGGCGAATTTTTTGCGATTTTCGGCTTATGTCTCGACTGAGTTATGCTTTATATACACAGTATCTTCACAACAAATGGGTGTCAACATTTGTTCCATTTTTCTTAGTTTTACACCCACCAGCAAAAGCGGCACTTTACGTGCAATTTAATACGTCCGTCCTGTTTCTCGTGTGCATCGACTAATTCACGTATATCCTGGAGGCACTGGCTCATGCATACGCCAGCAACCTCCCAGCGATTTAGGTCAGTGCCCTACCTCCCGTGCATCTAGGCGGTGGTGTTACACAACATGTTTAGGTGCTTCGAGCGTCTTCAAAGTTTCGCGTCTGAAGTGGCTAATTGACGTTTAGGCCACGTGTTCCTACCATAGCTGCAACAGTCGTGGTTGACGTTTTCTCTGCTGCGGTACTACTTAATTTGGTACGCTGCATTTAAATTTGTTATTAATATACTTTTTGATGGGCCAAGAAGTCGGGCTTTTTTGGGCCGCCTTCAAAAACCACTGCGAGGCGAACGTATAGCGCAAAAATGAACACACGAGAAGCGTGGTGCAGGCATTTCGACGGTTACGCATTGCTTTCTAATTTAATTCTGCTGATTTGTATTTACGTTGTTCGATTATTGTACTTATGACTCCACTGCAGCAAAATTCTCTAAATACGCAGGAAGGCTACGCACGGTGTCGCTCTCTTCTTGTAGTGACCGCTTCATCTTGTATTCCTTAAGACTGAAACCATCACAAACTTTTGTTATGAGGCGCTAGCCTTCAGGCACGCTGCTGGTGCATGCATGTTCTTTTTCAGTGCTCCCATTATAAAGGGGGCGATGTGAGTGGCAATTACTAACGCCAATTTCATTTAGGATTTTTGGATAATACCGTAACTTCACTGGGCTATATATAATTCGGAATTTTGATCGCTCGGCACCTGTGTATACAGTGGTGACATTTTTTGCGAAATTTTGATAAAAATGGCGACTCTTGGTCAAATTTTGCTCGTCGTTTGGCGAATTTCACTCGAAAGTCAGTGGCAACCCTGTTAACAATGTTGCACTAAGCTGAACCCAACATGCACCTATATCTTAAGCGGACTAAGAAAAATCACTATGGTCGCCTTTCATGCAAACTTCAGAGAACAGTTAACCAAGAACTTTGACGACGCTTTTCCATCTGGTGTTCGTGAAACACTCCGAGATCATGGGTATGATACTCATCGTCTTTTTCAGTTATTTGTGTGAGCCCTACTCACTCCGAGCCTGCTGATGTTATCTCCTTTCTTCTTTGAATTTCCGCTCTTTTTCGGTTGGTGCAGCCATTACTCAATCCACAGCCAAGGTGCGTTCCCGCGAAACACCGCGCTATAGTGGAAGACAGAAGTACAGAGTCGCTGATAAGCCGTTGAGTGCCCACCCAGCGTGCCACCGCAACCTTCCGCATAGAAGAGGACGTGAACCTGCTCATCACTCTCTATTACTCTTCTCAACCCTCGGATCGCTATCGGCTGTTGTGAACAAAGGCTTCAGGAAATTCTGCAGCTGATGATCACGAGCTCTTACTTTTTTCATAGTTTCTGCTTTCTTAGATAATTTGGGCTGTGGCTGGCCCTTTTATTGTGTATCCCCTTTGCACGTACGTTTTTTCTAAAACTGTGTTTCACTGCAAAATAAAAAAGAATAAAGAAGTAGCGTATATGTGCTATCGAACCTTCATTCTCCTTATAGTCACCGATTCATTTGTTGCAATACTTCATTTATGTAATCACTTATTGGAGCTCCTACGCTGTTCATAATATAGATGACAACTTTTGTATGTTTGCAAGAGATGTACCGGTTACGTTATTGCAACATCTGAATATCAGCCTGATTGCCTCACTGGTAATACTAAATGCACACATTTGGCCGGAAATAAAAGTTCACGCATAAGCAATCACTGATTATTATTTGAAGGACGTCTTGTGCAAGTTTACATGTGAGAACTAAATAAAACGCGACGACTGCATGGTCTAGTGGCGTGGGTATAAGGGGGCTTATTCTGTACCAGTAGGAAAACCATTCGCTTAATAATTCCCGCTAACCGGGTGCTGGTAAATGGCTGATTTTTTGCCAAATAAAAAGGCGTACGACTAGAGTCGTATGCACTCGTGCATGTGGAACTGATGGTTATGTGTACGAGTTAACGAAATGTGCAACACGACATGCCTAAATCGTGTTGTGAACCGAACATTCTTGAATGAAATTCGCGACTTTACATGTCAATTCATGATTTGAACCGAGTATTACTGGTCAATTCACCGTGACGGTTGCTCCCTCTAGGTTATTACTGAACAAAATTTCACTGAGTGTAGGTGTCTAGGTAAAGAATCAGAACAAAACTCAAGGAGGGAAAAAAGCTGCAAAGCTGAATACTCCCATAGAGTGTGTAGATTGAACTTAATATTCTTACAATCGTACTAAGACGGCCAGTAACCGAATGCTCAGCTGTAATACAGTGAAATAGAACAGAACGAAAAATGACACTCCAGGAAGGTTAGCTTCACTTGTCACCTTCACAATTAAACACTGCCTCTGTTGATCCCTTTGAAACGAGGCCGAGTTGTCACAGCTCTCCTATAACGGTCATAAGCCAAACAAGGTCTTACTGTGCCTAAATGGATCAGTAGCTGCCACGGCCATGTCCAGGATGCTCATGCTTCGGGCTTTCGAATGAAGGTCCTCACATTGACGACGGCTACAGGACGAAAATCAACAAGGTACCAACAAAAACAACCGAGGTATAGCCTCAGTTGTTACTTTCCGTTACTTATCTGCCTTCTCACTGTCCCTTTATGAAAAATCCGCTACCACAATCGCCTACTTTATTCTCGCAGCTATAAGACACCAAAAAAGTAAGTGCATTTTTTTATGTAAAGGTACGCCAAGTGTGCGAAGTCAAAGATGCTAAAACGTGAGGATGCTGAGGATGCAAGAGAAGACCACGCCGCGCCTGCCTTAATCTGGCATTGTATTTTTCTTCCTGGTTGTCTTAAGTAGAATGCACCAATTAGATGCACACATTCAATTAAAATTAACATATTTTTGTGCACCTTGACCGGGTGTTAATGCCAGCCCGACAGATAGATTAAGGTGAAAAACTTTCCGCTATAGCCACTTCAACAGACTACCTAAACGTAGCTATTTCGGCATTTTTTTTCCTTTGTTGTTGTTGGTGGTGGTCATCCGTAATTTCAACCGCAACCTTCTCAAACAGCAGATGATACCATAAACGGGTACATAAGCCACAAAAATTTCGCTGCTGATTTACAAAGGCACATGGTCAAAGTCCGATGTTTCTCTTTCATCTGGGTGATTCCACGAGAGATCGACACGGGTCCAAAAGTTGATACTTTAGATTTCATTGAGTATTTTATATTTTGTGCACCTCTCGCCAGGTAGCCCGAAAGTCAACTTCGTTTTATGATTTATGGTATAACTTACGAGAAAAAAAATATCAAACTTCGCCAACACAGAGGCACCAATTTCGTCACATGTCATTTTCGAAAATTTCAGATGCTATAAATAGACAAATATTTTTGTTTCAAGGAAGATATTTTTACCTGAAATGCATGTCTGATGAAGAATGAATTCATACGGTTTCGAGTTTGTAGACCTTAAGAGAATAGCTTTTTAAAATGTCTAATTTTGTGACAGTTTAGAATAAGTTACGTATTCCCCCTTTTTTTTCTCCTAAACTAATGCAAGCAGCGTTTTCAAACTTGACACGTTTGAAGGATATAGTGTGTTCATTGGGTACATAAATTATTGCTGCCTTAGGGAAAATGTAAATTTTTATATATTGCCTCAAAGTTCTCAATTGGCAAAAGTGTACTCCACTGAAATTTGAATAATAAAAAAACCCCATCTTTGATTTATCTTAAAAACTCGTAAATAGACAACCAAGGGCCATCATACAGTAATATAGAAAAAGATGTTGCATTATTTTGTTTTTAGAGACAATATTCGTGGTACAAATCAGAGCTTTTCGAGAATGCGCTGATAAGTTGAGAAATCTAGAAATCGGAACGGAAAAGCGGCAATGAGCTTCAAACGCGAGTAAACGTGACCGCATTTGGTGAAGAAAGGCTGTTTCTGCTTTGTGACAAATACGTACCCATGAAGGCGCATTTATGCTCCTGATAACACAGCTCTAATGGAGGAAATCTTCAACACTGTAACTCAGTTGCAAAACATCTGTCTATATTTGCAGATAAACTCAAACATGAAAATGCTCCAACGCAAGTGTTGGGTCTCGCTAGTAAAAGCATATGTGCTTGAAGTAACCTCACTGGTATTTTGGTGGTGGCTGCGTGAAACAAGAAATGCGCTCAAAATGGCTGCATTTTTTTGCAGATCACATTTAGCAGTACGTGACGCTAACAAAACACGACCACGATCAGTGCCCTGATATGTGCTTAGCCAAACATGCCAAGAACGTATGCCTGGAACACGTGGCAACGATTTCCACTGGCTCTTCTTCAACTCACGGAATATTTCTAGCTCGTCTGCATTTGCACACAGCAGCTTGACAGCCCGTGTACTCAGATTTGGGTGCACGTTAAAGAACCCCAGGTGGTCAAAATTTCCGGAGCCCTCCACTATGGCGTCTCTCATAATCAAATCGTGGTTTTAGGACGTTAAACCCCACAAATCAATCAATCAACAGCAGCTTGACATTCTTGAGCTTCGCGCTCATTTGCGCCACCATTTTGGATGCTGACATAGTCACAGCTGAGCTTGCCGCTCTGAGGTTGTAGAGCGTAGTCTGATGCTTTAGTAGGCCACCAACGCCGTCACAAGAGTTCTTGCCATGTCCTGTGGCCAAAAAAAAAAATCCACTTTGTTGATATATGATCTTTCTGACATAACTCGAACAACTGGTACTTGTTTTTGAAGTGACTGCATGCGCCATCAGAAACATAAGTAACATGCGTGTCAGGCTTAGGTTGTTCCTTCAACCTAAGCCTGACAACCTAAGCCTGACGACGGTAGAGCCATGCCCACTGCCTCGTAATAATATATTTGTGATTTGTAGAGCAAAACAGGCATGTGCAGCATCAAGGCATGTGTCATCACTGATGATGGCAAAACTCTGAATTGATTGCTTCCTTGTGACGACACACGTGAATATAGACATCTGGCCCGAATTCACAAAGCTTTCTCTTTGGCTACGCATTTTCTTAGCCAAATATTCTCTTATCTGGAGGGATTACTATAGCGCGGGTATGAATTTAACTTATTCGGCACTTAAGAGGGCAAGGAGGACAGACGATAGCCGATGAAACGACAAGGAAAGAAAGAAGTGTGTGCCGATAATATCAAGGTAGCACGCAAAGCGTCTAGCATCGAGAGTATACGATGATAGCCAATGATTTGCTGCATCTAAGTTTCAGTTCCGCGAGCGTCTGCTACAGCGCTTACGGGATGCCGCGTACGTTGTAATAGACGTTTTGGTGGGCTGTGCAAAGCCAAGCACTCGCCTTTAATCAACGACTGTAGCTAAAAAAATAATTGCTTCATGGCCTTAAGCCACCGAGCAATCCATGCACTATCTCGCCAAGTACAAGTAAACAACACTCCAGGTGCACCACATAAATGAAACCACACATAAATCGATGCATGCAATGTTTGAAAATGTGCCTTGAATGTCTTCCCTTATTTAAAGCGACCACTTACCTTACATTTCATTGAAGCTGCGCTGCTACTTAACTAATTCGGTGCTATCTAGCACGGTATAGTGGTGAACGTAAGGGTGTTTTGTACCTATAGTCAAAGGTAGCCTTTGTTACAATATTCTTATTACAAGACACATGAGCGACTTTGGTGCCTGCAGACGAATTGTGCTAAAATAGATAACAGCAGTAATCAAATGAAATTGTGAGCGCAATTTCGCTGGTTCCATGCACCGCAGCATTTTTATAAAGCCGGAATGCGAGAACGTGCATACGCTTACGCTTAGGTATATGTCTACGTAAAATGAGGGAGACTCGTCGGGAGGTGTCTCAGTGCTAATGCTTTTCACAAAGCACGGTGCAAATATTTCGTCCAGTGTTGTTTGAGTGCGCAAACAAAGCAAGGGACGTGTATACGAGTCTTGAGGTCGAGAGACGTTATCACACGTGCGAAAAGGATGAAGAGAGAGAGAGAGAGAGACTCTCGTTTCGGCTTCGCGAAAGCTTGAAATTGATAGATAATAAAGATAATTTTCTGGCCCAGCAGACGTCAGGGAAAGTTTCCGCAAAGCAGGGTCAGATGCTCGGAGAGCATAAAAAGGCGGAGTACGCGTTATATGGGAGTGACAGCCACTCAGAAAGCGAGATGAAGTGTGACTGTCCTTAGATGTGAGAATCATTGCTAATTAGGAGAGTTGAGTTAATGAGCCAAAACTTTCTTAAATAACGATAATGGAAGCAAACTGAGCATTCATCTAGTGAAAGTGACACTAGTGACAGTGAACTCATAATAGTTGATTAGCGTTGTCACAGGCTGTTAAATATTTTTATTTTCCTATTTATATTTGGCAAACTATGAGAAGGTAGCCTACGTTAGAGCCGGCTATCCCAGCGTCATGACAGTAATGTACAAGAATAAATAGCGCACGGTTATACAGTCACACGTGGTGGTTTCTATCTTCTAGTAACCTTGGGCAAACGCATTCTAACTATTTTTTCTATTTTTGACAAAGTTTCACCAGGCGTATTTGCATTTGGCTTCATTCGAAGGAATGACGATATATCAGCAATAGGGCGAATGCAAGCACTGCTGCAGTGGACGAGCGGTTACAGCGCTCAACTACAATCTACGAGGTACTTGGTTTGATTCGCAGAATCACTGAGCACTTTTTTTTTTCAAGAGGTTGCCCGGCCTGACATTATGCGTGATGGCGGGTACTAATTTTTTGAGAAGTAGGCTTTCGCACTTGCTTTTTCACTTCCCTTTTGACCCAAAAGCGCTGTACTGTGCTCCTTCAAAAATTAAACAAGTCAGGGTTCATAATTTTTTCCTCCATTCTATCTCATCGCAAAAGTGTCCAGTGCTGAAATACCAATATTATACCTGGCATATTACTTTTCACGTGTTTGGATATTCGACCAGCAATCAGTCTTCACGGTGTTTTGAAGAAAATCTACACATGCAGTGAGCTAACTGCTTGCAGCCAAGTTGACTGCCTTTGTAGGGACACGCTTTCGTGCTAATTTGGTGGGCATCATCACATGCAGCAAGACCAAAGAGCACGGACAGTTAGAGCTGACGCGAACAGTTTGTGTCTTCTCTCCCGCTATTTGTCATGCTGCACGCTTCAGTGTAATGTCGCTGGGAATGGTTAAAATGAACTATAGCAGTTAATCGAGTTCTGCTGAGAGGGTCCCTATTGTCCAGAATGGAACAGAACAATGGCAATTTGATTTGTGTGATAAAGAGATACCCTGCTTTTGGTTACTAGAATAAATTTCTAAACTAAAGTTTATTTTTTATTAACAACAGTTCCAGTGCAGATGAAAGGTGCATGGACAAAATTCGTGTATTCAGCTTGACTAGGTTTGTGACCTTAATTGTAATTGCGATCCGGTATCACCGTATGCATAAATATCACACACATATACAACGACGGGTGATAGCTTGCTTATCCTGATTAAAATTGAAAGGTTGAAATCGACATATTCAACCAATGCAATGTGTACGAGATATGCCACGTAGAGTAGCTATGCTCTAAACTAATCTTCGCAGGTTCGTTCCATTTTACCCAATTTCTTGCCCATGACTGTAGGTTGGTAAATAAAACAACTGCTTCGAACACACATATTCTGTGTAAGGTTACATTTATTTTTATGCAGTACAAAATAAATTGAAATATGTAATGGCTCAAAAGAGAAATAACTAGAAACAAATTCAGCCATATCATTACCAAACTTACTCACCAATGATAAACGGATTCTCATTTAAAAGATACATTCATACATACATACATACATTCATATACGCACACACACATATACATATGTACACCCATACATACATACATACACACACTCAGGTGTAAATATTAAAATGAATGGCTATAAAACAACAATTCTAATAAACTCATTTTGAATATACTACAGAAAGTAACTTACGAGAGAAATCCACCGGCACTGTTATGTCTGAACACGGTGTTTCTCGAACCATCTCGCAAAAGCTTGATGCATGGTTTTCCGCTGATGCCCAGTGACAAGCACTCTTTATAAAAAACACTAGAATAAAGCCCTTGACAATGTCATGCTAAAGAAAAGGGTTGTGCATCAATATTTTGTACATGTCTGCAATATCACTCTGTTTATTTACATAGCTTGGCTCATTCACAACCCACTAACAAAGCATGTTAGGACACTTGGGCTGAAAGTTGGCACAGCGCGAGTAAATTCTAGACAATACATGAATAATACAATTATAAGCTACTAAGCTCCTTGGTGCAAACAGTGTTTATATTGACAGCTATAGGTGCCATTTCGTTTCTCCAAAACACTTCTCAAAAGTAGAATCAACTTTATGTAGCTAAAAGTTTCTATTCTGGCGCGTCGTGGTGGCTCAACGGTGGAAGTGACTCTTTCGGCCAAGAAAACAAGGACCAATTATTTTTCCAGTTCGTGAATTCACCCCTTGCTAACATTGAGGCAGCTGGTAGGAGTGCTTTTGGAGAGAGGAAACCACCACATTCCCGCCAGTTGTGGCCTTGGGTAGCTACTTCACTTGGACAAAAATGATGAAAAACACACCTCAAGAAGACTTGAAAGTTTGCACACCAACACAGTTCCCATACAGCTGTCTATTAGTCTGCTTGAAAAATATTGAGTTTACTGGTGGGTAAAGACTGTACACTATGTGAGGTGATGCTCCAGTGCACTGCATGTATGTCTTGCTGCTGGCCTCAACTGCGTTGTTGCTCAGCACATATGTGTAAAATAACAACTAATACTATGCCACTGCAAAGTAATTATGTGTCATTTGCATGAAACAGGGACCACAATAAAAGAACATAACATTTGCCTTCACAACGTTCAAGAACTGTAAATAAATTTCCCCAGAGTTTTCACAGTTCATCTGAGGATAGTAATATTGGTTGTAAACACATTCTTACTTCCACTAACAAACTATTTTAAGATGCCAGATTCAATATTAGAGTATACCAGCACTTTTGTAGGGCTAAACAATTGTACAGGCACCTAGAAAAACACAAGTGAATGCATGCTATAGCTACATATAAAAATAAATACTTTTATTTCTAGTCTGAGTAGAGCTGCATAGATGATAAGTCACTTGCATTACATTATGAACAAACCTATCCGAGCAAAGTATACATTTAAAAAGTTACACTTACACAGGAGATAAGTAGACTGTTTAAGGACGGACAGGCAGTGGGATAATACCCAAGCACTAAAATCTACTGTTAAGATATACTAGGAGTAGTGATGATCCTCTTCCTTCCAAATAAAATAATTCACATAGATTCACTTCCCAGAGGTTATACACTCATGGCATCATTGGTGCTATACAAATGAGTGTACACTGAAGGATTACACCGACTAAGTACATGACTACTGCATCCATGGCTTTACTTCTTGTACTACAAAGAATGCAAACACAGTTACCATTGGCGACCATGGATGCTGTGATTTCTGGCATGTAAATGTAGAGACACGCAGGCACTTAACACACATGTTAAAAACTTCAGCTCAAAAATATTTGCCCACTAACACTACAGCAGCCTTTAAATTCGTGTCATAGTTTGGTATCTTCCATGCAAAAGTTAAATAATTTCGAATGCAAACAAAGGAACTGCTGAATAATGCACTGCTAAGAAGTTAAGCAGCAGCTGCTCCTGACATCACAATGTGCTCTTTCTGCTGTTGTAAACTTTGAGCAGGAGAACAGTCACTGACAGTCCCTTTATACTTGTTGGTCTTCTGTGCTCTGTTCTTGATACACTGTACATGACCGTGGAGCACCGAACCCCTTGTTACTGCTGGAACTTAGAAAAATACAGATCATTGTTACAACCATGCTACATGCAAGAGTGTATAGTTGTCAATTATGTGCTCATATTTACAGATATTGTATTTTCAGAAGCCAATGACAAGCCTCAACACACACACACACACACACACAAACAGTGAAGGCTGAAAATATATTTAATATGATACAAAAGCAAAACCACAATGTTATAGATGAAGGCATAAAACTTCTGACAGGCATAAAAAGCCAATAGAGTTTCTTTTACTTCGACTTTACACTAGGTGCGAGAAGTAGACCACAAATAAGTTCACTAAGAAACACAAGTTAAACTGCATTACAACACAACAGCCAATGTTGATAACTTTAAGGCTGTCTAACATAGCCAGCTCACCATACCGCATATAGGAGCAAATGGGCAGTCTAGAAGACACAAAGAACTTGTGGATTATGAGTGTGCTTGTTACTGACATCTATTATTCTAAATGAAGAAAACCTTTCAAAAATGCACTTCATCAGGAGAAATAATCATACGCAACAAACACAACGGGCTCCTACAGGTGCCACCAACACTCACCATTATTGTTGATACCAGTGTCTTGCCGGATGGATATGCTGTGTCCTGCACAGAACACCAAAGGAGCGCTCCATGACTTGGATTGCATGTGTGCTAGCTGCATCGCTCTGCTGCTGAAATAGGCTAGCCACAGACAGAGAAATGAGAAGCCATGGCTTTGAAACACACTGAACGTCACCTTTAGAGATCAACAATGCATACTTAGGTCAGGTACAATTTGTAGAAAAATATATATCACTATGCAATCGTGGTGAACATGTTCGGCTGAAACACAAGCAACAGCACTGAGAGATAAAAAGCTACATTAGGTAAAAGATGCAGTTACTGGCCCTATGTCATCCGAGACTTCTTTCAATAGGTCTTTCTCCTTGCAAGTTGTGAACAGCCAGGCAATTTTCACCCACTTGCTATTTCCTTCCAGAGCACTTGATCCACAGAGGGAGTCACAAGCTTGAGAGCTCAATAAGGAATCAAAGTATTTGTGCTCGTTTCAAAGCACAAGCTTTTGAGTCTCAGATTATTGGAGTTTCATTCAGAAGCTGCAGGCTTTCAGCTTTCAACATTCTCAGGTATCTTGCAATTTAGTTCTGTAAATGTTGAATAAGAATTATGTGTGAGAGTATTACAGGTATCCACTGAAAGCAACCATGCTTGGGTTTTCAATTTGTGCACAGTAAGTGGTGTTCACGTAATCGTATGTATTAAAGAAAAACTAACCCTGCAACCAGCCGTTAGGCAGTTTTGTGCCATCGAAGCTCCCAAGCAGATTGCAGTCCTTCCAGATGAGGCTGCCATGCATGCTTCCACACCACATCCGCTGAATGATAACAGTCCGAGCAGTGACATAGGCTTGCACAGTTAGGGAGAACGTGTCCTTCCTATTTTTGTACAGGTGCTCCAAGTAATGATGAGGATTGATGTGCCAGAATGTGCAACCGATGCACCACAGGACCTTAACAAACCAATCTCTGCGATCTGTGAAGAGCCAAAAACGAGATATTTAAAAACAATCATTAAAAGCACTCACTTCTAATACTTATTTGAGGAAGCTATAACTTCGTTAAAGTGACCAAAATCTGCTATAATCACATTGAAATAAACTGAAGCCTCATGTAAAATTTACGTACCGCAATATATATGTCCTACTCAAGTTTAGTACTACCACAGTGGTAATCGTCTATAGAACTAATTTTCCAAAATAACATAAACTTTTTAAGTGCAACCTGGCTCCTGAAAATAAATTCACATTAACTTTCCAACTATCAAACGTGGTCAATCGACAGGCCCAACCTCATAATTAAACAAGAGCTCACTTGTATCTATTCACAAAAAAAACTTTTCATGTATTTGCTCCATAATACATGTATGTATATAACAGTAGTAGTAAATTTTTCATGCTTCAACTTACCATAGAGAAACATTACATCTGATGGGCTTAAAAACATGCACACGTTATAGAACTGCGTGAATTATAGTACCGGTAAAATTTAGTTCTGCAAGGTGAACTCACCGATGGCAGCATTTAGTAGCCGTCGGTGTCATAAGGAACCAAGTACGGCCAACAAGCAAAGGGCATCTGCAGACTGGAAGCTGCCAAAGACAGCAATGAATGGCTGGCCAGGCGTGCACTTCTATTGATAAAGTGTAAGAACTGGCCATGACCGGCTGTTGTCAAGGCTCTAGTGCCGTGTAAAACGATGGCCAGACGAACTCGGAAACCTGTAGTTAGGCGATATTGGCCTACAACTTCATCCAAAGCAAGGCACCGGTGAAATCTTTGCTTTTTTAGGGGGCTGGAGGGAAGCTTGACGTTCACGGGCTCTCGCTGCCACATAGAACTCTCAATTTGTTACCGAAGAACAGTCTAGGCGCGCTTCCAAAGTAACACGATCCACAACAGAATGTAGCATCTCGCAGTTTTGGTTGATCACATCACAGCGCTAGGACTATGGTTATCACAAAAAGGAGAAGTGACGACTTAACAAACAAAAGCGCCAAGCTGCCCCACCACGACTTCGCAGGGCAAAACAGTCATCAACGCTGTTTTTCAATTTTCGGTCACACGAGCACAGCTTGTTCACAAGTCTTGGAACGTCAACACAGCACCACTGTTCACAACGAACATCGTTTCACTCCCGAACAGTACATTGCTCTCAAGTAAATAGAAGCGTACGGGCTAACTAGTGGCGAAGCAAGAACCGAGCGCGTAGTTCATATGTTTCCGTACGTACTTGGGGTCACTCAAGTAACGTGTCAAAACGCTGTCAATCCGAAATGTCGCACAGCACCCAACTGAGAGACTGGAAAGTCAAGCTAACGAACTGTTACCGGCACACAAACACACATTGCAGGCTTCTCGAGTGCTAGTTGCCGTCGATACATCGACGCCGATCCCCGCTTGATAACCACACCGACGCACAGGCTTCGCTGCGCTTCACCGTACACCATTGCACTGCCACAGCTTTCCGCACTGCTTACACGCACCGAAAGAGCTGCTGTAATCACAACACATCCGGTCAAACGCTGAAGTAACTCGTGCGAGAAGCGTTTGCTGAAAGTCGCACCAACCGATATGCTGTTTACGACGCCCTGTTGTTTTCGACAACTGCGCAGCACATAAGATGATAAGAGAGCTCTTAGAAAGTACTTGCACTATTTTCACGGCGTGACAAAATTTTCTCTTATGTGCGAGGGGGGTGATATGACGAACAGGACAGGCGTGCCAGAAGAAAGAAGTGTTTTGGCAACGTCTACGGAGTGAGCTGATGTAGAGGGTACTGCTTCACAACCAATCACAAGCTGTGCCTGTCGGCCAAGCCGTCGTCTGCTCACGTTTGTCCTCTGCTTCGATCAGAGCATGCGACAGGGGTTCGCCTTCGCAACGCTATTATTCTCAGGTCAAGTGGTCGCTACGTGACACAAAATACATGTCAGTGGCTCGCTCTACTTTTGAATGATGTTCGTGTGCCAAATTAAATGGCTGGCAATTGACGCAGGGATGAATTCAGCCAAGGTTTGCTCCAGAATCGTGAGGGTTTGCATATTTTCGGTGTCATACAAAGTTACTAGGGTCATTTCATTCCGATTGCTTGCCATAATATCACGGTCCATATCGGTGTCTGAACAGTGAAGGTGAAGATGCATGATTTGTTTGTAGTTCCATGCGTAATCACGCGCACCCCTAATACGTTTTGGTTTACAAAGTACGCTTTGTACCAGATCGTCCCAAAGTGTATCGACAGCTGTATTTCAGAGATCGCAACCACTGGACAGTTAGAGCCAATGAAAGTACACGAGAGCACAAACTTTAGGAACCACTCACTGAAAACTTCCTCTCATTTTTATTTTCAATAGCGTGCAAAGAATGTGCTCCCATTAACCTCTTTGGTGGTAATTTCCACCAATGAGGCAAAGATCTCGAGTCGCACTTTTAATTGGATGAGATGGGGCGCAACACAACAACATAACAAATAAGGTTGATCCTATGCCATGTCGCGTTCGAATGCACCGACCATTCACGTATCACATTGGTTTTCATCCAACCACAAATCTTTACATGCGTAGTTTTATGCCATTGACGCCCAATAGAATTCTTCTATTACTGCGACTTCGAACTTATTGGACGATGGTGCTTGTCAACATCATCCACTGCGCACAAGGGAAACAACACGCGAAGCTCAAAGCGCCGAAAGAAGTAAAAACGCACCAGCAGTCATCAGGCAGCCCTTGATGGGCGTGAATTAACTCAAAACCAGCCAGGGCACCAAAGTATACCGCTGCGGCAGCAGGTTCTAAGTAGCCACATTGTTCCTAAGAGTGGTCCGGACCACTCTTAGGATTTTCTCTCAGCCATGCTGTTTTTACGCACAATTTCGCTTCGCGAATCCACTTACGAGCACTTTTCGGTGACGTAAGCAAATATAGCAACTGCATCACCATCGCTGACATGTTCCCGGGCAGTCACAGCGCGCTTTATTTGCAGCGGCCGATGTGACAACTATGGCCTCTTACGACGTTTTTTTTCGTTTCGTGAACCGACTTACGCAAGAAAATTTCTCTTGCGCAAAAATGTTTTCGTAAGTGAGTTTTGTGAATCCGGGCCCTGTCTTTTGTGCCAGTGATACGACTGTACCTCATTCGGTAAAATGGCTGTCCAATTTTCGGCGAAATCAAAGTGACAAATGCAAGATTCTTTTTCTTGGTTCTCTGTCGCCTGGCGTATTGCTGATTCTTGAATGTATCTTATGTAATCATGGGTAATCCACTTCACGAACCATAGACTTAGCTCTCGCAGAAAAGCACTTGCCTGGGCTGTTTTTTTTTTTACTAGATTGCCATTTTCCTATACTGCATAGGCTACCTCAATATATTCAGGGATTCCTAAACATGTGGCTGTCAGAGCGTCCTCCTTAGCACAATAGTCACAATGGACTAAAAAACAATGACTTGCAGGGGAGCTGCAAAGACATAGTTCTTTCAAGAAGTCCGCCGTGTAGGCACCATCGGTGACGTCTTGTAGGGCAGAAACACACTCCGTGGCATTAGCACAGTATATACAAGGGCACACTTCTTGTGGTGCAAGAAGAACCCACTTCGGCCTCAGTGAATAAAACTTTGAGGGCCCAATAGACTTGTTCGGATCAGCTTTTCTAAAGAGACGGTAAGCCTCTCGCACCGAACAGGTCATAAACCTTTTCGAAACAAGCTCCTTTTTTCCGTCAATGATAAGAGATACTACATCTTTTTTGTTGGGACTCTGCCGAGAGCAGCTATACTCATCTTTGGAGTAGTAAGCAATAGCTGCCTGGACGTCCATTGGGTTCAGCCATGTCCTTTTTACCGCATTTGGTGCCAACCATATCCCGTGTTTTGCGCGCCAGTGTCGGGATCTGTATATCATGTAAGCTGACAAGTTTGGTATAAGCGCTTGGAGTTTTCAGCGCTCTATATCGCTCGGCAACAGTGTCAACAAACGCATGTGCTCTTGATACGAAGAACACGCGTCATGGGCTTGCTTGAAGTTCTTGAACCACTGGGCACACACACTGCATTTTATATCTGATGGTTGAAAGTGGCGTTACACACGTTACGGTGGAATTTCACGGTTACTGTAGAATCTCCTAAGTTGTCTTGGCTCTGCATGAACTTTGCTATTTTGCGCATGCAGCTTCTCCAGTCGCATTGACAATGTTTCAGGCGTGTTTACGCACTGCTCTTGACTTCTGCCTTTTTCTTCTTCCGGCAAAAACTCATCAGCAGTTTCAGCTGAGAAACCATCCATTAGACGAAGACAGCATATCTCTGAGGCGCCTGAAGCAGTTCTGGCAGACGTGGTCGTTGTTATGTGCATGGCGGGCAGCTTTCGGCAAACGCTTCTGGAGGGCAAACAGGCCAATATCTTCGACCTTGCGGAAGTTTCTTTGATAAGGTATTTTCTTTTTATGAAACATGAGGTAATCTGAACAAAAAACTATATCCTGGCTGAAGTGGTCAGCCATCGCCACGCTCCTTGAGGCTCAAATTATTGGCAATGCAACTACGCGTGAAACCAGCAGCAAGAAAGTGATCTATCTGTCGTCTGTTCCTATGCCTCTCACCTTTAATGAGAGCAGACGTAAAACAGCGTGCCCAAGTGTCCGCAGTGCGAATGCAAAACTGAAGTATAGTACGTTAAAATGAATTTCACAAGGTTTTCATCGATAATATACGGGAGGCGTAATCTTAGTCCCTACTTTGAACCATATAATCTATAGCATTGCCTCCGAGATGCGGCGCACAGCAATTCATCTGTAGAGCAGACGACAAATGACAACTTGCCAAAGCGTGTTCTTCAGTCTAATGCGGCAGTCTTCGTGCCCCAATTGACAAAAATTTGTTATGAATCATTTATGAACTCATTCAACATTCTATTCTCTTACCCAACGTGTTGCAAACACATGGCCGTCAAAGCAGCTCCATCTGTGCGTCAGTAATGGAGAGGCACCACATATTAGAAGTCTCAGTGCTCTACGTGTAAGAGTGAATTCAGATACTGTAGAATATCGTGTTCAAAATAGTTACTCATATCTGCCAAAACAGCCTTCTTTCACCAAATGCGGTCACGTTTACTCGCGTTTGAAGCTCATTGCCGCTTTTCCGTTCCGTTTTCTAGATTTCTCAACTTATCAGCGCATTCTCAAAAAGCTCTGATTTGTACCACGAATATTGTTGCTAAAAACAAAATAATGCAACATGTTTTTCTATATTACTGTATGATGGCCTTCGGTTGTCTATTTACGAGATTTTAAGAAAAATCGAAGATGGTTTTTTTTATTATTCAAATTTCAGTGGAGTACACTTTTTCCAATATGAGAATTTTGAGGCAATATATAAAAATTTACATTTGCCCTACGGCAGCAATAATTTATGTACCTAATAAACACACTATATCCTTAAAACGTGTCAAGATTGAAAACGCTGCTTGCATTACTTTCGGAGAAAAAAACGGGGATACGCAACTTATTTTAAACTGTCGCAAAATTAGACATTTTTTAAAAGCTATTTTCTTGAAGTCTACAAACTTGAAACCGTATGAATTCATTCTTCATTAGACATGCATTTCAGGTAAAACATATCTTCCTTGAAACAAAAATATTCGTCTCTTTATAGCATCTGCAATTTTCGAAAATGACAGGTGACGAAATTGGTGCCTCCGTGTTGGTGAAGTTTGACATTTTTTTTTCTCGTAAGTTATGCCGTTAATCATAAAACGAAGTTGACTTTCAGGCTACCTGGTGAGAGGTGCACGAAATATAAAATACTCAATGAAATCTAAAATATCAACTTTTGGACCCGTGTCGATCGCTCGTGGAATCACCCATCTTGAAAAAGATGTGATTTCCAATGAGGATAATCCACAGCGTTAACACTCCAGCCCGGTAGAAGAAGACTCATGCTGCACACCACTATTTCTCGAGGTTGCTGTCTAAGATCCGTGTAACAGTGACCAAATATGGCAATAAGGTGAATTTCTTGGTCTCTATGGAGTCCGATTCCTTGAGAGATTTCAGTTTGAAATGACCAGCTAAGAATCCTAAGGCAGGAAGACTGAAAATAAGGCACGCTGAATTCAGACAATATGTGTAAGGTTTGCGAGCAGTGTACAAATTGTGACAAGGCCCGTGCCATACAAATCAAGAATTTTAAAGCCCCCATGGCAATTCAGGGGCAGAGCCCAATCCACACAGCCGTTATCCACTCCACGTGCCGAGGCGGGGTTGAATATTGCCGCGGCAATAAAGGCAATAAGACTTCCCGTGTAACACTCTAGCGCCTGCAGCGTTCGCTTCCGCGATTCGCCGGCACCGGTGTCGATGAAAAGTGTGCCCAGTCTCTTTTTCGATTAGGCGATTTCTTCCTGCATATCTATTCCCGATTGATGGAGGCCGCAAGTTATCCTAGTCAGGAAGTGGTGCTACGGTTGTAGTACCACCTTGGGGATGATGGAAAGTACAGACTTTGGATAGAATGCCGTTAACTAGTGAACTGTTCACATATATTTTTATGCAGTTTCCGTTTCATACTTAGCGCAGCGAGAGTAGAAGGGTCTGGTGCAAAGCACTCAACAGTGCCTTTGTTGGTCAAAGTGGTCTGCCGCCATAGGATAGCGAGCAGGGGCGTAGCCAGAATCTTGTTTTTTTTTTTCTATGAGGGCGCCTTCTTGAAACGGTCTTTTTTTTTCTCTCTTTGACATGGCGAAAATAAATTTCAGGGAGAGGGGGAACAAGGGCCCGGCGTGCCACCCCTGGCTACGCTTTTTGTATAGAGGTGTGGTGCAAAGCACTCACGCAGTGTCTTTGTTGCTCAATGCGGCTGAACGCCACGTTAAACAACGAAGGCTTTGAACAACAAAAGCGGCGACGTCGCAAGAAGCCAAGCTGCAACGGTGCAGCTTTACAAGTTGTATTTGACGGCTTAAGAAAGCGTCATGCACTCACCGCTGCTCATAGCTGCAGATCTCCAATCTTACAGCTAAAGCTAGCAACATGGCGCTGTGAAGTTTTAACCTCTCTGTAAAAACAACACATTTTCCTCCTATTGCTTAGATATGCGGCGCAGTACTGATAATATTAAAGAATAAAGTGTCGATAATCTCAGGTACTGAGTTCTTGTAAAGTGTTGTGACTTTACGGCACCACACGATGAACGTGAACAGGTGGCCACATGCTCTCCCTCTCTCTCTCTCTCTATTTTGTTTTTTTATATCATTCCTGCATTGACAAGAGTGTGCTCAATCCGTGCGCGGATCTTCATGCTCACGCCGGCCACGACGGTGTCGCTTCTTCCGTCACCCCCAACTTCCCCGGTTTTTGCGCAGCCGAAACATCCGCTCAACCCTCCCAGACACGCGCGTACACGTAAACATATAGGGCCCGCCAACGCACACGCACGCATGTATGCACAGTCCCTTCGCAGCGAGCGACGCTCGCCATGCGCGTAATGAGCGTGACCCATAGCGGCAACCACGCTGCCGGCGCGCTAACGCCGGGGGAGTGCCGTGCGTCGCGCCCATTGGGGTGGAAAATTGAGCGCGGAGGCACAACTCGGAAGAGGAGACAAGAGTTCGGGGTGGCGTGATCCACAGTACGGGAGGATAGTGTAAGACAGGGAAGGAGGTACGAAAACACGGTCTGCGTGTCCCACACACAAAAAAAAAGAGGAAGAATAAAAGAGGTCTTCGAAGCTGGAGATGAGGCTTGGGCGAACGTTGCCACGGATATTCGCAACTCCAGTGGCAGACAAGACGCTGAAGTGTGTTGCGCAAACAGAATGTCGACACCGAAGCCAAGTTACACAGGCAGCGTTCATTGGTTGGGAAGTTTGAGCTGCGTGACAAAAAGACGAAAAATTTGAGCACAGATCGAAGGAAGCAGTTTTTCGTCGATAAACGTGCATATATAATTGTTCAGGATCTTAAATCCGACATTTATTTGTCGTCAACGCAAGGCCGAATCATGAAGTGATGGTTTCGCACCACATAACTATACATTAATGGCTTGCAACGTACCCATACTTAAAACGGGTCAGGAATAACCGGTGTGATGAGAGTCAGAATGCCAAAAATATTTTAATCGTCAAATTTCAAATACCTTTCATACGGTAATGCTTTTCACAAGACGCATAATGAAGGACACCTAATTCACAAAGTTTCTCATCCATCACATTTCGGCTTCCTTGTAAATGTTCTCCTGTGAACATTATTGAATGCGAAGCATTTCCTGGCGAACATCAGCGATTTTGACTGTATCTGTCTATCTATCTAGCCGACTGCGACTTTTAGCTCTCCTGACCATTTCTATAATGGTATCTATACTAAATTTGATATGTCATAACATATCTCTATGACGAGCATAGCTGACCAGTCATAACATGTAAATCATGACACGCATCTCATGAATGTCATGATTTACGTTTCACGGTCTTCCTGCTCTTGCGGTTGTTTCGTTCACGTGACACATTTCAAACGTGGTGTTGTATGACATCACTGCACGGCAAGCATGGGTGACCGACCCTATAACGTGAAAATCAAGACATGAATGTCATGTAAAAACATGACTTCATGCCACGCTCATGATGCGCTCGAGGCCATTTCGCTAGCTTCACATATGCCAAATTTGTTATTATGGGACGTGAGCGGAAGACGAAAGTATTGACACGCTAAAACACGATAATCATGACATGCGTGTCATGTTAAACATGACTACATACTACGCTCATAGTGCGCTCGCGGCCGTTTCATTATGTTCACATATACGAACTTTGCTGTGACGGGACATGAAGGAATGAGGAAGGTATATTACTGGTGCAAACATGATAATCATTATATGCGTGTCATGTAAAACATGACTACATATGCCACGTTTATGATGCGCTCACCGCCATTTCGCTAGCTTCACATATACCAAATTTGGTGTTACGTGACGTGAATAGACGACCAAGGTAAATGACACGTTCATACATGATAATCATGATATGCGTGTCATGTAATACATGACTATATGCTACGGTCATAGCGCACTCGCGGCCGTCTCACTAGCTCTACATATTCCAAATGTGGTATCACGTGACGTCAATAGACCACGAAGTTAAATGACACGTCCATACATGACAATCATGCTATGCGTGTCTTGTAATACATGACTAGATGATACGCTCATAGCGTGCTCGCGGCCGTTTCGCTAGCTTCACATATACCAAGTTTAATATTACGTGAATGAACGACGAACACAAATGTCAGGCACAAACATGATAATCATGAGATGGAAGTGATGTACGGCATAATTTACGTCCATCTCATTACGCTGTGGTGAATCTAAAGTGACATATTCACTTTCCTCACTCGTCCTTCGAATATCATCGATTTCCACTGTACGTGAGATCTGCCATTTTTTTAAAATAAGGCATTATTGAAGATTGCACATAAACTTAAAAAGTCCTGAATTCTCACAGTTTTCGTGATTTCTTGTGTACCACCAACACTCATAAGGCTGGTTCAAGCTAAAAAGGAAGGGGGGAAGGGGGCAGGCAAAAGTTTATTCAAATTCAAGCTAGCGAGAGCACTCCAGTGGCACGACCGGTCATGACTGTTCTAAACAGAAAGAAAATTATTATATACACAAGCCGGAAGAATTAAATGCAAATACATGCATGGTATAGCAGATACCATACCACACTCTCAATGCGACATAAGCGCGACTATTGAACATTCTTCCCTAAAATTCACAATTTCTACAACTCAAACTTCGCGTGTATGTGGAACCACTTCATTCCCGAAAAGTTCGATCAATAATTCAATTTCATTGCCAGGTAATCCTCTTCCTTTTTTCTCACTTAGTGTTTACAGCAGTGCCATTTTTTTTTGCTTACTTCCACTAGAGCACGCCGGTCATTTTCACGCCCCGAGCACGCCCTTTATAGGCGCCTCGAAAGCCTTTAAAATTGAATCGAACTCTCTTTTTCTCACAGTTCAGCCGTGAGATGATAGGCCAGAGAACGTTCTGTTATAGTTTTGCTGTCCCCGCGCGGAGCCCTTCGCCGAATGTTCTGCGCGGGCATGCTTATTTTGTTGCGTTTTTCTTCGCCGCCAATACAGCTCTTAAGCCCTTCCTAGCGTCGCGCTTGCGGATATCTGTCATTTTCAGAAACGCAAACCCTGACGCTTACGCCACGTCGTCCATCCCCTCGAAGATGGTGGAAAGTCCTTCTATTCAGCACCGCGGAACGTAGCCTTCGGATAAAATCTGCGGAAGGCGTTTCCATTCCATCTCAGCTGAATCTTTAGATAAACAGCTAGAAAAAAATAGAGGTCATCAAACAAGGAGAAATAAACAATTCCCATCATTCCTTAGCTGAGCCTTCAAAAAGCCTTTCGAAGGAGTTATAAAATCTGAGCCTTTGGCAGTCTCGTACCTCCCTTTTCGAAACGTTTACGCTATCTTCAAGTTCGAGTTTTTTTTTGTTTTTTGTTTTTTGCCCAAGCTTTTAAAGTGGCGTTAAAGCTATACTTTCATGAAACAGCAGCTTGACTTTGTCGTTAACACTCACGTAAATGTTTATCTCGTGAATTAAGCAGCTCTTGATGCACAGCCTTTCTACCAAAGGAAATTATGCGTCTCAAAAATGCGCACTGGAGGACGAACAGTTGAAAAAAAAATCACCGGTGATTACGATTCCGGCTCATACGACCTCTGAGAGCAGGTTCGTGTTGAAGCAATGCCAGTTGTGTTTGAAGTTCTGGCTATCTGCAGGTGTAACAACGTGTCATTCGTTACATATTGCCATGGGAACTGCCAGCGCCCCAGCGCTACGCACATGGCTCTATGCATCGCAGGTGCCGCGGACAAAGCGGCACGTTACGACAAGCGGAGCTGGCCGCAAGGCACGTGCCAACGCTGCATGCGAACGAGCTCTGACCGAGGGGCGAGCGAGCGTGTGTGATGGAGGGAGCAAACGAGGTTAGGGATACGGACAGACTCCGCACACGCTCTCTTTCATCTTCGTTCACGCATCATCACGTTGAAGCCGACGCTGCTTAACACCGAAACGGGCGCCTACAGCTGCTCTCTAAAAAAAACCTGGGTCGACACAAGACCCTTCGTAAGGTATCTAGTTTCCAGAGTCATGTTGTATCACTGGCGTCACGGGAAACGACACCACACGATGTGGACGACAAGATAGAGAAGAAAAAATATCAGAAAGGTAAAGAGGTTAGCTAGACTAAGTCTAGTTTGCTATCCTACACGGGGAGAGGGGAATGAGGCAAAGAGAGAGAGAGAGGAGGAGATACAGATTACACATAACACACATACCACACACACAGTTGAGGTTACACAGGCGGACGCGTTGTGACGTTACCCTCACGAATTGTAGAAGGGCTCATGAGGCTTTCTGGGCTGAAAAAGCCATGCTCCCAAGGTCCTAACATACCAAGCTAGCTTTAACGCTAACCGGTCAAGAATGTCTAGGCGCCTTTCGTCTATGGAATGTACGCCTATCGATACGTCGATCATAGGGTCTGAGGCATTTTGTCTGTGTTAACACAACCTTTACTGCGAGGTTTTTGAATGCTGTTCGTGCCAATATGGTGTGCATATAGCTTGTTGTATGGTGTGAGAAAGTACCCACATAATATATTCATACATTATTCGCAAGCAGCCGACGTGGCGTGTACGCCGTCGTCCTTCCAATTACAGCAAGAAAACAGAACCAGCAAAGCAGAAGCGGTGATGATGTTGTCGTATTGTGAAATCGCAGGCGCGACTTACCGGGAACGATGTGTGGCCGGAGCCGAGGGGCGTAAGCGTGCGCAGAGTTCCCTTCAGTGGGGGGGGAGGTAAAGGTTGTCGCAGCGCCCCCCTTTTGTCAAAGTATGATATTGACTTTGCACACCCCCTGTCACCCCCACCCTATTATGCCAATGGAAGTGGCTGGCTTTGCGCCCCCCCTCTCGCCCCCTTCCCTCCCCTGTGCGAACGCCTCTGCCGAGCAACCGACTCCATCACCAGCAGCTCCACATAAGTGTGCCGTGGCAGGGCTTCCCCCCCCCTCCTCCACTTATCTTCGTCTACTTCTAGCAAAAACTATACAGACTATTATTAATATATTTATTCGCGAACACAAGAACAAAAGGGCGTAATGGAAGCAAGAAAGCTAAAAGGACACAAAGCCTAACCATGTGCACTGTTTAGAAAAAAGGGAATAACTTGAGCGAATGACAATAACAAAAAGAGGAGAGAAATAGCCAATCAACAAATGATTGAGAAAACTGACGAAAGTAATATGGGAGGATAATTGTGAAAGGCGGACCAAAAAGCTTTTGTAGGAAGAGCGTCTAGATTTCGTAGGAAATATAGAATTACACACACTCACACTTAAAAAAAACGGTGAGATAATTTTCGTAAGAAGAGCGCCTAGATTTCGTAGGAAAGACATAACGTGAATTCTATTCTCTTCTTTTTTTAGCTACTTTACCAATTTTTGTAGTCCCTAGTACAGGGCAACCACATGTCGTTATTTTGTAGTTAAACCCCTTGTCTTTGATTTACCTTTTCTCTTATTTGACAAAACGACCCAGTGATATGAAAAAAAAATCACAGCTTTGCCGCAAAGCCGAAGCAATGAACGCGATAGCAACAAAATGGGAAAGTCACGCGCAGAATGGCAAGCAGATCGAAACGTGTTCCGCGTGTCTCATGCACAGAGGACGCACGAAACGTACTCACAGTTACAGATTAACTCGGTGGCTCAGTGGTTAACGTCTCGCATTTACGACACAGAGGTCCCACGTACGATTCCGCATGCCGGAGTTTTTAAAGACGATAGTCTTTCTTGGGGACCTTCGACGGAAAAATGTTGGTCTGTCTGTCTGTGTGTCTGTCTGTCTGTCTGTCTGTCTGTCTCTCTGTCTGTACATTTGTCTGTTTGTCCGCCCTAACGATACCTTAAACGGCACTAAATGGCCAACCCCATCTGCAGCGCCCACCAATATTGCTTAAGGTTTAGCATTCATAGTTGTGCGATTGTCAATTAAAAAGCAATTATTGCGCATGTCTGAGGCGCCATAACAGCAGTTCGAAGTTTTGTATGTCTCCCTTTATACTATAAGAGGCACACACAGATAACTCAAAGGAATGTAGTGTTTTAGCGCACTGCGCTGACAGTGCAACGTGTCTCAAAAAGGTATTTCCAGCGCTTTGCTACAATGTTACGGTGGTGGCACCTGCCCGTCGCTTTGCGTTCTACACCTTATCACCTTCGAGGCTGGCACACATCTTTCTCAGCGGGCTGCATGCCTTCGTTTTCGAAAATAACTGCCAGATGGCTAACGAGTGACTCGATGCACTCGTTCGCCTCCGCTACACGCTCGAGGCACTCTAACGCAGCGCCTCCAGAATACCAGTCACCGATTTTCTTGCACAGAACTTCAAATAAACGTTTTCTTCACTCACTCCAGACGCAAGACTATCGTCTTTCGACTACATTTGCGATGTAACATGCTAATTGGGAACCAATTTTTTCTCTTTTTCTTTCTTTCTTGCATTTACATACATATAAATACGCATACATATACGGTGCACGACATCGACGCCAGCGGCAAAATCCAGCCGAGAGTGTCCATATAATTGCTAACTCAATAAAAGATCACAGCATATAAACGCAGTGAATGATGATGAGTGGGGTGAATCGCACGTCCATGTATTGATCCGTTCGTTCATCCATGCATCCATCGGTCTGTCCATCCGTGCGCCCCTCCATGCCTGTCTCTCTATCCTTGCGTGCGTGCGTCCGTCCGTCTCTCTGACAGTCCGTTCATGTGTCCATGCATCCGATCGCGTTAGAGAATGGAGAGTGCGCTCGGGTAACACCGACGAGACGCGAGTCAAGAAAGCAAAGTGCTAGCGTCTTCAACGCGCCCGCCACTACGCTTCATCCATGCCCTACCAATGATCCACCATGTACGGTGACTATCAAGGAGATTGAGGGAGGCACTCCTTCCTCGCGCACCCAGGCACAACCCGCGCAGCAGCCAATCGGAGATCAGCGGTACAGTGCCATGTAGAATATCCTCACTCAGTTGCAGTTTGTATGTACTCTTGTTAGACAGCACCGTCTATTATACTGCCCGATAGATACTTCTTTTTTTTCGTCTCTTCTTCTCTCGGTTACGCTACATGCATGACAAAATTTGACTAAGAGGAGCTTCGCCCCTTAAAACCTGGACCACCTCCTTTATTTGAACCCTGATGGGATTCGATGCAGGATCGTTGCGAACGGGTGGCGTCACGGGTTGAATGACGCTAACGTGGGTGCTGAGGTGAGCGCCGGAAGATTCGTTTGAAGCGATAGATGGCGTAGGTCTTGTAGGTGACACATACATACATGTTGCAACGCGTAAGTGAGGCGCTTGTCAGGTTTATTGCGCGTGAACACACGAGTCAGTGGTGTAGCGAGCGGTGGTCGCGGCAGGTGTTGCGGGCTAACGGACGAGGCAACAGCTGCGGGTGCAGCGGTGAGCGTGCGGGAGGCGAGGGCGAGAGTGACGTCAGCGCGTACTGCGGAGGGAACGTGTCATCAACACGCAGCAGTGGCGTGACCTACTTGGCACTGCACCAACATTTGGGGGGTGCGGCGCGTTCGTACGGAGGGACAGCGTTACACAGACTAGTCAAAGAACTGTTTCGCATCTAATTGTGCAATCGAGGTGTGGAAGCCCCGTCTTCACAATGCTACCAAATAAACCACAGAGGTGACGTGCCTTAACACATTCCCTGTATTCAGTCGTCAAGTTCAACACCTGCCACTTTGTAACCCTTTTCATTCTTACATATATCTCCACCACCAAGCCAATCCAGCACGAATAAAGCGACGGTCAGAAGCACCCAAAGATTGGAGTGAGTGAGTGAGTGAGTGAGTGAGTGAGTGAGTGAGTGAGTGAGTGAGTGAGTGAGTGAGTGAGTGTGCAGCGGGGCGAACGACTCATTCGCGGAAGTTGCCAGTGCTTCACCGACTACTTCAGTCCCCCGCCACTTCTGCTGGGTCCACGCCATCACGCTTCGCCGCTGGACGCCGACGTCCAGACGAACAGCCCAACGCGCCGGGAGCCTATCGTTTAGCAAGCCGAGGCAACGATGCGTGTTGGCAGGCTCGCAAAGGTTTTAGTCTGGAGACGCGCCGTCTGGCTCAGTGCTGGCGCGGTATCGGAGGCCATGGGACAGGAACCACGTGTGTGAGAAACCCGGAGGGGTGTGTGCTTGGCAGAGGCAGCCCTGTCTGATGAATGAGCGTTGTTGGGACGGGGGAGGGAAGCGAGTGAGATACTGACGCCATATTGATGGCGGTTAATTGCCGGGGCTGCCCGCCGCGCCATTTGTAGCGCGGTGTGACAGAAAACGCCGCGCTACCGATCCGCTCCACTGGACGTCCGCTCGCACGCGGTAGCACGCTTGCTGTTCGTTCTACTGTCTCGCTGCGAGACGACGACTTCATTTATCAAAGTCCGGAGCGGCCTCGGGCTGACGTGTAATCGCGTTTAGAGCGGTGTCTCGATGCGCCGCTCGCCAAAGATGGTTTGCTTCCTTTAGCGCAGCCGATTTCGACGCTTCTGCGAAGACGTGCGTGCGCCGTACGTGAAATCGAGGCCTACCAAGCGCTACATCACGCCGTGCTCAAAATGTTACCACTACTTGATAGTTCTCATTAGTAAGCTTTAAAATAATAAATATTATTAAACAATACTATTGAGCCAGTTCACGCAGTCACTAAACTTCCATTCCAAAGCAAGCCAATGATAATGAATACACTCAAGCACTTATTTCCAAGTCAATTAGTTTCTATCAGGTTCATGAGACGTGTGTGTGAGAGAGAGAGAGGGAGGGAAAGACGGAAAGGTGCCGTATGTATTTATGTGACTAAAGTATTTGTAGTCAAACAACTGAGGAACGAAAGCTTCTTACTTCGGTATGGGCATCGCGATTTAACTTAATTTGCAGACTGCTATATGCATCTTGAAATCTGACACAAACACCCTTCAGGAACGACAAAGTTAGCTGGCATTGGGTTCCGCCCTTCCTCGTTCGTCCGGCCCTAGCGAGATCACATTTCGCGGAAGCTGCCCGCTAACTGACGGGAGGTGGAGACTTCTGGTCTGATAGGCCACTAAAATGCCTTACAGAGCGCGCGAGGCATTGTTTAAGAAGCAAGCGTTACCCGGGGCACTCCGGCAGTCCTGGGCGCAGGTTGAGAGTGTGCATGAATAAAATTAGAAAAATGGAAGAATTTTGAAAAACAGCTGGAACACATCTTTAATTTTATAGTGTTGTCCTCTATGTATTGTCCTCTACAGTGTGGTCCCCTACGTGTTGTCCTCTATGCTTTTCTTGCCTCGCCTTTCGTTTCACGTTTCTTCTAGCACCTTCGTGCTCGCGCTGCAGCTCTTATCACCATTTATAGCAAACGTTTTATGGAAAACTATTAGACAGTGCTACTGGCAATATAGTGAAATCACACCACGTACACGGCCACAATTGCCAATCGGGGCGTGGGCTGTGTGCAAATTATCCTTGTCCTCTTAGTTGTTTTTTTGGTTATTGTACTTTGGCGCTGTGTTTGAAACTATCAAATTTAACTATTTTATTTGACTTCTTTTCTGCATTTCGTTTTTATTGTTGTACACATGCTCACTGTTTTCCTTTCTAGATTTCTTGTAAACTAATATTAACTGAGCGTCCCGCTACAGTCTTCAACTACGGGACCCTCGTCTGGATATTTTTCTGGAACGGCATTTTATTGGATAATAAAATAATAAATGATTTTGACAAATAGTTGAATAATGACGTATTTACGTTCTCAGTCCAATATTATTTTATGACGTGTGGTTCTGGCAACAGCCGAACCTGACGAAGCATCACTGAGAGAAATTTAAGGGAAAGGAACGCCATTCCGAGCAAGAGGTTACAGACAAAAACAGAAATAAATTATCTTCTCTTGCAGCTATTATCATCATCAGCTTCACAAGTTACCATCCACAGCCATGGAACTTTGAATTGTCTCAGTACATTGCAGAGGTCCAACTGGCATAGGTAACACTTATTTCTCGCTCTTGATTTGGAGTCTGCATGCCTAAGCTGTTAGTGCAAAAAAAATGTTATTGCAGTGACTACATTATCTAGACATGCTTGAGACTATTCATCAAACTATTGCCAGTTTACTCACTAACGTAAGAGGAATAGCGACCGTACCATTACTAACCACCGCTGTGAAACGTTGTCCTGTTCATCTATTCAGTGAGGTCACGTTGGTAGGTGAATCGCAGAGTTATCAAACTTCCCCGAGTAGATGATATGGATTAGGTTGGGCTGGACGGATTTACACTCCCAGTGAAACCATTGGGGGGCTCTTAATAAAGCTTCATATGTCATCAAAATAAACAAAGAAAAAACTGAAGATTGGGGATGGATACAACTTTCTGCAAAGAAAAGGCAAGACCGAAATCCGTGGCTATTTTTCATATTGATAGCCCATCTGAGGTGAAGAACCGTATCGAACGAAGTGGTGTAGTACACGGAGAGTGGTGCGCTTTATTCTGTGAGAATCATTGAACGTTTTTATCTCATAAGGCTCTGGCGGCGAGCGGGCTCCCTGCTGATGGGTGCTTTCCAAGCCGTTCTGCTAATGGCACGCACTTCTCAGCATCAGCGTCCGTGCACACAGCGGGACTACGACACTATAGTTTCGCAGACATTACGCCGTGTCCGATAGTCGACTGGACGGTCAGGTTTGCTCCTACCCACCAACGTTAAGAAACGCCAAACCCTATCAGACCACCCTTTATTCAGGCCTGTGTGGTTCCTTCGGTACTGGCAGCGGACCACCAACGCATTTAAAGGTGCGACTGTTATGACGCAGCAAGCAACTCGGCCACCTCCACGAATTTGTGATAGTTCGAGAATCATAAGTAGCAGGTTTTTTTTGTGCGCTATGGTTTCCATACGAGCTCTAACTATTCAGTCTGCGAAACACTCATTATCCTCTATTCGTATATGTACAAAAATTATTTTTTGGAATGCCATGGTATCTCGAGCTCATCGCGCTTACACTGTGTAAATACTAATTCGTGGCTCCGCAGTCGTTTCATACGGTTCTGAAAACTCTTAGCGAGTCCTTGTTGTTCTTCTGGAAGCATTAAAACATTACGGGCCACTTTAAAGCACGTGTCTGAATACATACGAGTTAAAGAAAGCTTTGTAAAATGGGTGTAGTACTAAATTTTGTGACAATTCCCAGAAAATATTATTCTACTTTTATACTATTCGTCTACTTATATGATGCGTGTATTTATGTATCACAAAATTCAAACCATTTCTGCTACGCCCGAGGTGCTAATCTATTAGCCCCGAGAAGTTGGAGTGGCGCCGCCTGGCGATTGACGTCACGGCACGGACTTTTCAATGCCTGCTGTGGCACTCCTATAGGCTTGCTTCGTGTGCTGTTCCAATGTTTGCATTCGCTTTTTGCTTGTCTCAAGCTGCAGATTAATGAAGAAAACAGATTTAGTAATGTTTCAAGTAAAACAACAAAACGTTTACTTTTGCTTCTGCACAATCACGCGCTGGGTCATATAGCAATGGACAGGAGGGAAAAGGTCCGTGTCGCGCTGCTATAACCCCGATGATGGATGCCATTTGGGGCCACGACAGCCGCGTTTCGACGGGTGTGAAAATCAAGAACACGCTTTTGTTTGGATACAACGAATTCATTGGCGAATATTCATGTGATTTTGAGAAAGAATTAAAACACGATATTTACATTATTAGGTTGAAATGTGCATGGTTGATTCCTTTCGGAGATATCAGGACTTCTCCTCCACTAGAATAATTTGTACCCGAGGAATCCACGTATCTACGGACAGCGCTTTCACAGGCCTGCATATATGTGCTTCAAGCCCCGCGCTCACGTTCAGTATCGAGTCTCGCGACATATATCGGAACACGCTCGCCCTAGAATATACCACCGCCGCTGTTGTGTGTTTTTCTCGTGTACTTGCTCACACAGTTTGTTTAGTTTCACGTTTCTCTCATATTATTTTTGAAGCTTTCCTTGACCGAAATTATTGAGGTTAAGTGCGGTTGAGGTTAGGTGCGGAAATTCCTATTGCTGTCATATTCTGTCTTTGTGCAGAATTACAGCAATAATGTGGTCGCACTGCTAACTACCAGTTTAGATAGCCGCCTCATATGTTGAATTTATTTGCAGTTGATTACCTATTAGTGGACATGACGTGCGAGACCAGTCGTCACCTCATCGCTGTGAAGGTTGTTCAATTATTACATATAAGCCCAGAATGCTTTATATTTGGGGGGGGGGGGGGGGGAAGAGAACTTTTTGAAATGGTCGTTTAAAATGCGAAGCATTTTTCAGCAAACTTAACTTCGGCGACTTTGAGCGTATCTATCTATCTATCTATCTATCTATCTATCTATCTATCTATCTATCTATCTATCTATCTATCTATCTGTCTATCTATCTATCTATCTATCTATCTATCTATCTATCTATCTATCTATCTATCTATCTATCTATCTATCTATCTAGCCGCTTACGTTTGGGTGCTCTCGTGGGCACCCCCTTAACTTGGCGTGAACCAAAATTAGCATGCGAGGTATAAGAAGTTTGACGAACATTACGCGCTAGTCAAAACATGAATAATGTCACAATCCCGTCGCGTACGCCGTCAAACAATTCCGCCAGACAGTGGCACATACCCACGGGCTGGTATGTGCCGCTGCTATGCGGGTATGTGCCACAGGTGATTGACACTTAGTATATACACCCAGAAACGATGAGAACACACAAGGGCAATTTCAACGCACGAGCGTTAAAAAATACCCGACATCAGTAGCGTCGACCCGGGGAATGCGGATAATTAATGACAGGGCTGGAATCGAACCAAAGCATTCTGCGTGGCAGTGAAGCATCTTACCACAGAGCTACGCCATGCCTTGGAACTTCTTTTCAAATAGACGCTAATCTTCGTGAAAGGCTAATAGTAGTTGCAGGGCTGCCTACCCAGTTTTATAAGCATTACATATACTCTTTGATGGTGCCGTCACGTCAGGTTAACGTTAATATTGGTTAGTTGCCATGCGCTCAAGTTAATTTCTGTAGCAGTTAGTGTCCAGGGCGAGCATCGGCGCTTCATATCAGCTTCTGGTGTTGCTAATACGCATGTTCCAGTTAGCATCGTTGCGCAAGTGCAAACTAATTATGTAAACATCTGCAACTCTTCAACATTTGTCTGTGCGCGCAACATTTGTACATATATTAGCGTCATTTTATGACATGTCGCTCATTCAAAAAACTGCAACACGGTCACCTTCTCTCCGCATGCTTCGCATAACGTCGATTCCCAGGTACGTGGGATCTGCCAAATTTTTTTCTCTCTGCGTGTGAAACAAGTTTGCCGGTAGGGCACAGGCTCGGTGAGCCATCCTTTCTTTGGTTACGCCGCTGCATGGGCCACGACGGTGAGTGCGCCATTGAAAAAAAAAAGCTCTGCAGCAGTGTATACATAACTGGGCGAGTTGGTTAAGCTCCATGATGTAGAAACCCCGCGCTAAAAAAGACACACAAAAGAAGGAGGACACAGGTTGTCCTGTGTCTTCTTTCTTTGTGTTGGCTTTTTTTACATCACGAAGAAAAAGCAAAATTTCATTTAGACTTCTGACATATGTGTTGAAATTGTTGCTATCAGTGGCACTCACGTGCCGCTTCCATTAGGGTTTATGACACGGCGGTAGAACACTCCATCATTTCACACTAATCAGTGTATACTACATAATCTCTGGTGACTGTTCAGAAGAAACTTGTACATATGATCCCAGTAAACGGAAGGTATCTACTTATTTCCGAAATATTCATGTGTGCGGCAGTATTACTTTGTTTATTTGACCAATATGTTAAGTCAGGATTTATGAGTCATATTCATGACTCCTGCTATTCACGTCTCCTGCTGGAGCAAGTGCAATTCTTTCATTTCATTTAGATTATTCCCAGATGCATGCATAAGTTTCACGGTAAAGCACAATGTGTTTAGTGAATTTCATTTAGATTATTCCCAGATGCAGGCATAACTTGCACGGTAAAGCACAATGTATTTAGTGAATTGAAAACGTCCCAATTTTATTTCTGACACTTTGGCACAGTTATGCTCAAATCCCGGAGTCTATGCCTAGTTGTGATTACGTTTGTGCCACTTAGAATATTTTCAGCACCCATTCCATGGTGTACACGGTGAAAACAATGAACGTCTTCTCCTGTATTACCATTTTCACAGTAAATCATCCATTCGGACGGTAGTCTGCCTATCCTAAGCCAAGTTATGGAAACTTCCTGCAGCTTCAAAAACTTTTACCACGTGTGAAACCTGGCATTTAGTAACTTGAGAAATTTGCGTCACAAAGTTGAGGAATAGTCGCCAACGTATCGCTAAAGAGTGTGTACACGGCGGGCGCAGAAAAAGGCGACAAGCGCCGGTGGAGCAGGCGAGTCCTTGCTGTGACGTCACATCGCCGTTACCGCAGCGGCTCCAGCGTTCGTTCTCGGCGCTAATGGGTTATAGAGCTCGAATACTTACCCGAACGTCACGGGACGAACTGCTGGCCTTGGTGGTAGCATATTTTTAAAGAATAAATGCTACATGCAGAAACCCAGATGGTCGAAATTAACAGGGCCCTCCATTACGGAGTGCGTCATAATGAAATTGTACTTTTGAGACTTGAAAGTTTAACAATGATGAAGGCGATGATTACTATCTTTTGTCGTCCAATCATGTCTCTATCATTATTTTTTTGCAAAGAGTGCGCATTCACATTCTGTGCTGAAACGCAGATACTAATTCAGGTAGACTCAAAATGTTAAATAAGTAGGATCAACTCGAGCAAAGAAACGTACCTATAACAATACCAGTTTCCATATTATATCGGTTCTAACAATAAGAAGATGCTGCACTGTCCGCTTTTGCATGTTTTGCGTCGTGAAATGATTTGCTTACAGCAAAGCCCGCATGCTGTGAGCATTCTTGGTTATAACAGCGAATTCTGGTTGTTGGGTGTCGGCGCCGAAAGGTAAGGAAATGCGAAATCTATAAATGCGAAAAGAAAGCGAAAAAAATCATGCTCCTGAAGTGCCACCCGCAACCCGAATGTCCATCAGCGCCTCTTTGGATTCACTCTATGATGTACGCCATATCGTTGTGGCATTGCGGCAAAACCAACTTCTCAAATCCTGCACGGCGTGGTATAGACGCTGTAGCTTCTGTTAATAGGTTTTCAACCATGCCTGGTCCGGCCCGTCATTCCTCGAACACAGGTATGAGCCGCCTAGTGGCCACTCAACCCCGCATACGCGGGCGTCCATATGAGAGCAACGTCTTGCGTGGTAGGTTGTTTAATCGAAGGGGCAGTTTGTGAGATGCGACCTGCACTGAAGTTACGTATGGCAGTCTTCGAGTCACTAACAATCTCAGCGATATCGGCGATGAATAGACCTAATGCAATGGCAGCCTTCTTCGCCTCCTCCGAGGAGTCGACAGTGATGGATACCGCAATGAGCGCTCTGCCGTAAGAACTGACCGCAGAGAGGGCATAGGATGAGGAGGTTTGGTATTCCGCATCATCGACATAGAGCATGTCATTGGCTCGTTTCATTTTTTTTCGGAAGAGCTTTTTCTCTTTGGATAAGACGTTTAGTATGATAAGCTGGGTGCATGTTTTTAGGAAGAGGCGGTATCAGTAGTTGGCGGTGTATGTGATGGGGAATGTTATAATTAGCATTGGTGAGAGTGTTGAAGTTAAGGTGGGTTGACGATAAAACAAGAGGAAGAAGAAGTGAATGGAACAAGCCCGTAGCTTCATTTCGCTCTCTTAATTCAGTTATTATATTGAGTTCGGGATCTTTTTACAGTGTGTGCGGTGGGTGGACTGTCTCCAGAGTGGCAGCTAAACATCGGTGAGTCGGAGTTTTACTACACATCGTGATCAGAATTGCCCCTTAGTGGGCCCGTGCCTCATACCTGGCAAAGCCCGGGTATGGGGGACAACGAGATGCCGCTAGCGCCAAGCGGAGCACCACTTATTCATCCCGCTCGACTTCAAGTTGCTGCAGGCTCAGCAACAATATCGATGTCCCATACAGAGAACAGCCAGGCCTCGCAGTGTGAGAAGAGGCGTACAGAGGAGGAAGAAGAGGTTGACAACGATGACGCTACATCGACGTACTCCCTTAATGACATGACACAGATGGATACAGATGCACCCAAGGAAGACGAGGGAGCTTACACGGTGATCACCCATCACAAGAACCGAGCTACGGGGATGCCGGTGGTGTTCAGACCAATCGCTGCCGAGGACTCCTGGAAGGTGAAACCCGATCGCATGGCATCTGAGATAATCTCTGCTATCAATGAGAAAGTGACATCATAAAGAATCAACAGAGACGGAAGTTTTTGTGTTGCATTACGGTATTTGTACTCGGCAAACAAGTTGCTGCTGATCAAGAGTCTGGCTGGATTGCCTGTACATGTGATGATACCTCAGTCTTACATGAAAACCTTAGCAAAGATAAGAGATGTTCCGCTCGAATACAGTGATTATGACCTACTGGAATATCTTAAAGATGCTGGAGTAATCTCAGTCGCACGACAAAAGAGATGGGCAAGAAATGAAGATGGAAGTGCCACAATGAAGCCCATACGTAATGTAATACTACAGTTTAGACATGACATGCCATTGCCAAAAAGAGTTGCTCTCGGCTTTACGGTTCACACTGTCGAGGAATACATTGAGCCGGCCGTAAGGTGTTTCAACTGCCAGAGATATGGGCATAAGGCTAAGACTTGCAGGGGAACGAAGAGATGCAAGGTATGTGCGGGCGCACATGATTACAAAGAATGCACCTCGAAGCGTCAACCTAAGTGTGCCAACTGGGCTGGACCACATCTGGCGTCGTTCTCAGGCTGCTCTCGAAACCATATGGCATCAGCGGCACAAAGAGAGAGAATTGTAAAAGGGTACCATAAGATACAGAGGGGTCCAGCACCCAATGTGGATATAGTCGAAGATGTTCCTGCGGCACAAAGAAATGTAAAACCATGGCGCCACGACTCTTACTCGGAAGTATTGAAGCGCTCAGCACCAAAACATCGCGTTGGCAAAGAAGTTCGGGCCCAAGAACATGCTGAAGTGGAACTTTCTGCTGGGCCAGACACAGCCCAGGAGCCACTGACTACCAAAGGGAAGGGTCACAGCAGCTTGCTGAGGAAAAATTCTTCAAGAAATGCGATCTCGGCGGAGACAGCCGGAAACGAGCAAGTCATTTTGCCAATAGTCTTTGCGGCTCTTAAAGCAATTCTACGATCCCTGCCACAAGCAGGTTCTTTACCAGAAGTGAAATTGCTGCTAGATGTTGAGCATCTGCTCTTGTCGTAATTATGGCTACCGGACTATCTAACTGTACAAAAGAAGTGCAATATTCCAGTGGAACTGCAATGGTTTGCAGACTAAGAGTGGAGATTTTCGGAAATTCGTCGCTCAGCTCGGGTTTCCGATTATGTGTATTTCCGAAACAAGAGTATCCACTAACTTTCGCTTGACAAATTATGTGGTGTACCAAGCAGAATGTCCTGCTGCAAAAAGCAGAGTGATGTTGTGTGTGAGACGCGATATTCCGTCGACACTTGTGGCTACTTCAAAAACAGATGCACTGGAATTTGTTAGATGCAAGGTGAAGTGTGTTAACGTTACTGTAACTGTAGTTAGTGTTTACGTGCACCCTCAAGCAAACGTTTCATACACAGAGTTGGCTGCAGTGTGTAGATCTGACCATGATCCCATAATTATATGTGGTGATTTTAACGCGCACCATGAATTGTGGGGTAGTGAGCGTTGTAGTGTAAGGGGATCTGCTATAGTAAAATTATGCGAAGATTATGGTTACACTATACTAAATGATGGTTCTCCGACGTTTCTGCGTGGGCACAACTATACTGCAGCGTACTAGTCATCACTGTGTGCTCCTCTGAATTAGCGGCTGGAGCAGACTGGACTGCAGACGCTGATACAAGAGGAAGTGACCACTTGCCAGTATTCATATATCACCCAAAGTTGAAGAAAACGAGAAATAACCACAAAACAAGAATTACCAATTGGGCAATCTTTCGAGAACTACAGAGACAAAATCTTGAACCTTGTTCTGACGCAGAAACGTATGCATCGAAGATAAAAAATTTCTAACAAAAGCAACTCGTGCAGTACCCATTTCAGATGGGTATTCGGGTGTTGACGCTCAGTATGAGAGGCTTCGGGCAATACGACGCCGATCTGAAAGAAGATAACGCAGGTCGGGTAATTTAGAAGATTTCAAGGTTGCACAGAAAGTACATTCTGCAATGCATAACCAACTGCAGAAGCTTTCAACCAAAAGATGGCAAGATTTATGTGCCTCACTTTCTCCATTTACCTCGGCGCCTCAACTGTGGAACATGGTACGCGCCCTCCGACAGCCAGTAGTCCACTCAAGACCACTACAGGCTCTAGCGCTGTCTCGAGGAGTGAGCGAACGTGTGATTGCCGAAGAATTTTGAAATATTATAGTGAGAAATGGAGAGACCGCCCAAACTAGCGAATATAAATCCTCAGCAGAATCAGCTTCGGCGGTTGTAACAAAGTTCTCTGCGATCAGTTCATCAGATCTAGATGACAGCTTCACACCAGAGGAGCTCCAATATGTGCTGTCTTCAGTAAAACGAACAAGTTCACCAGGAACAGATGGAGTTACATACGCTGCTCTTGCTAATTTGTGCAAAAAAGGATAATTACACCTGTTGGACATTATAATAAAAGTTGGCAAGAAGAAAAAGTTCCGGAAAGTTGGAAGATATCAAAAGTAGTGCCGTTGCTAAAGCCAGGGAAGAGCCCTATGCAGTTGGACTCGTTTAAGCCGGTTAGTTTGACAAGTTGTTTTTCAAAAGTGATGGAAAAAATGATCAATGACCAAATTTTATGGTGGCAAGACATGAAAAAACTACTACCAAAAAGCATAGCCGGCTTCAGAAGAGGTAGATGCACAATAGACTGCATTCTGGATTTGGTCACAGATGTGGAAAACCAACGAACGCAAGGAAACATCCCTGTCGCTGTATTCCTTGATGTCCACCGAGCATACGACACAGTGAGTCACGTTCACGTTGTGGAAGGCCTGGCGTTACCGGGATTCAAGGGCAAGATAATGCGTTGGATCGCTGACTTCCTGAAGCACCGGAAAATTTTTGTAGTTACGCAGGAGGGCCCAACGTCAGAACATGTCTTCAACCAAGGAGTGCGACAGGGCAGCGTGCTAAGCCCTACTCTCTTTAATGCAGTCATGGCGCAGCTCCCGTATAATCTTCCACCTAACATCAGATGTTCAGTATATGCTGATGATATAAGTATATGGACGTCTGGTCCATCGTTTTTGGATGTACAACAAACTCTACAAGAAGGATTGGATTATGGAAACCGTTTTCTAAAAAAAAAAAAAGGCGTATGGCACTGAGTCTGGCTAAAACAGCCATACTTCCGTTTACATTAAAAAGACTTGGAAATTTCCAGATTATTCTGCTAAATCAGCCTATTCAAATGGTTAAAACTCATAAATTTTTGGGAGTAATTTTAGACCGGAGACTAACATGGTCGCCTCATGTCCAGTCCCTGGAACAAAAAGTAAATCAGGCCATTCGAATCCTCCGCCATCTCTGCGGGGCCAAATGGGGTGGTACTACAGAGTCGTTATTAGCCCTACATGTTGCCTGGATGTGCCCCTTCGTAACTTACTCACTGCCTCTGCTGCACGGACTCCCAGCCTCCACCGAAAGGAGACTTCACTTGTTATTGTCAAGGAGCTTGAGGGTATGTCTGGGTTTACCACGGTCAACTTCAAGTGCTTTAGTGTATGCGGAGACTCGAGAGCCACCTTTGGCAGTACTCCGAACTAAAGAAACATCTCGAAATTTATTTAGAATTTTCATGCAACATGAAAGTCATTTTTTATCTGGTGCACTAACACAAAGGACGGCAACGAGACTACAGGATACTATATCATCTTTTCAAGCATTAGTACCAAAATTTAAACAATGGAAACCTTCAAAACCACCTTGGACGCTGCCACTTCTCAACGTTATCCGTGAAATAGACGGTATAGAGAAGAAAGTAGACATGACACCTCTAGCAGCGGCGCAGTTGGTACTTCATCAGCTTCATGTAATGCATAATGAAAAAACGAAGATATATACAGACGAATCATGCACAGAAGAAGCGTCAGCCTGTGCGGTCTTTATACCCGAAATTCAGAAAAAGAAGATGTGCAAATTATCGCACAAATCTTCATCAACGACAGCAGAATTGGTGGCTATCTTTGAAGCAGTTAAGCTTATCTGCGAGAATATGCACTGATCGCAAACCTGCTCTTCAGCAAATCAGAAATGTGAGGTCACCTTACAAAAATGGTGAAATAGCACAATGTATCGCAGAAACAGTGGAATATGCCTCATCGCAGGGTCACAACATCGTATTCCAATGGATACTCAGCCACATTGGAATAAAGGGAAATGAAGCTGCTGATAGTCTCGCGAAGAAAGCATTGAAGGAAGGACGGGATTGCGCAGTCCCTATGTCTGGGGCGGATATTCGACATTTTATATCGCAAGGAGCTAACCATTGTTTGATGGAGAAGTGGTTTGAGAGCCCTAAATCAAAGGAAACGGTACTTTATGAAGTTGATCCACACAGAAAATTTTCCATAGCGACAGACCTCCCACGACACCTAGAGACATTGATCCACCGACTTAGATTGGAAGTAGAATACACAAACAGCTTCCTGCACAAGATACATCGATCCAATTCACCGGAATGCCATTGTGGTCATGCACAAGAAAATGTTCGCCGTATTCTTTTGGAGTGCGTTAAATACGCGAATGAAAGAGAAAAATTAAAGAACAAATTAGCAAGTTTGGACAGACGGCCCCTCACAATAAAGAAACTACTTGGACCATGGTATGAGATGCATCTCCAGAAAAAGGCAATAATCTTCCTGACAGACTTTTAGTGGAGACCGGACTGAACAAGCGCCTATGACTGAGAGTCAGAGATGAGTATTATATCGAAATGCTCAGCCTGTAAATTTGGCTGAATAAAAGTCTATTACTTATATAAAATGCGGTCATGTATATACTGACATTAGATTAGTAAGGTGTGCGTGTAAGTAGTCTTATGACTGTGTGGACTGCGCGAAGAAAACTGTATATTGGCATGATATTTGAACTGGTTTCAGTGTGCTATTATGTTTTTTTCTTTTCCGTATTGTTAATTTTTGGGTACCGTTCTGTATTATTATTTTATTTTTCGCTCCAGAACTTTGTGATATGGAGTAGCCGAGGCAATAGGCACCTCAACCTCTCCACAGAAAAACAGTTAAAACAGAACAGAACAGAACAGAACGATAAAATGTGATGGCCTGCGCTAGTGGTCGCGAGCCTGCATTGAGCTGTTAAGTGGGCTTCACGAATTTCAAATAGGGTATTCATGATTTCTGTCTGAGTCTTTCGTGTCCTTCTTGTCTCTGTGTCGTCGTGCTGTTTTCGTGCTATAACTATCGTCATGCCATACCAACTAGCCAAAGCTGCCCCACTCCTGTCTGGGGGAGTCGTGCGTTAGAGACATAACATGCGATGCCTAGCGCGCATTTGTAAACTCTGCAGAGGAGGGTGTTGACGAAGTCTTTCTCTGCTAATTTAGGGTGAAGGTAAGGGGGAGTATATGTGATTTCACTAATCACAAAAGCTTGTATTACACGAAGTAGCTTTGACTCTCAGAGCCCTCCACTTTTCCCTGAGATTCTTCCTATCATTCTCAGGGTGTTTTCAACGATACATTTGCATAAAGCTTCAAGTGTGTGCATATTAGGTCGGTTGTTTTGGATAAATAAACATAGCACACAAATGTGTGATGCTCTATGAATTAGACACTTATTCAAGTGAACTTCTATTATTGAAACGTGTTTCCTTCCGACAATGAATCGGTAGCAGGGGTAATTCTGATTTGCTCGGGGTGCATGGAGATTCATGTAAAATGTTGGTGTTGCTGTTATGTTTACAGCTTTTTGAAGTGTGTCTTCAATGTGTCAATCTAAGACTCCTTTCACCCATCAGGTAATATCATCGACATAAATAGAAAAGTTCAAGTCAAAGATACGCCGACGAGGAGTGGGTATAGGTATACATATAGCATAGCCAGGTTAAAAAGGATTGAAGAGAGTGCTCTTCTTCAGGACTCTCTGCAATCTTGAGGCGTTCCGAAGCTGCCCAGTGTATAAGGCGAAGAATGTTCTAGTCCTAATGTTAATGTATCTGAGTGGTCTGTGAGGAACCTTTTCATGTAATAGTACCTTCTAGGGCCACAAAAAATGTCGTTGCGGCCAGCATATATAGCGGAGTGGGCTATGTTATTAAATGATGAATGTATGTCCCAACCAAGGATCGCCTCAGTATCTTCACTCTGGTTAGGAGTTATGAGTTACGTTATGGTTAGGAGTTATGTTCTGTTAAAGGCGAAGCATCGTATCTTGCGCTGAGAGAGAGGATCTGAAGCCAATCATTTCTAAATGCAGTAGTCCATTATCCTCCCCGTGTCTCTGGAGCCGTGCAAGCACAGCCTCTACAGCCTTTCCGAGGCACGATGTTAAGGAAACCGGCCTCTGATTTTCTATTCGGAGAGCTTTGCTCAGCTTGGATATAAATATGACTCTGACATCTTTTCACGAAGGTGAAAGGGTGCTCATGTCAAAGCAGTCGTTAAAGTCCTCCGTCAAAGCTTTAACTGAAATAGGTCAACATGTTCAATTTATTGTTTGTCGACCCGGTCGGGGCATGGATCCGACGTGAAACGGAGTGTTGGGAGGGCGTGCATGACTTCTCCCTCCCTAATCGGCTCATTTAATGACTCATTAGGTTTCTCTCTATAAGATGGCATAGGATCCTTGCGTGATTGGGGTAAGTTCAACGTGCGAAGGTTATAGATGAGCTGTCCTAAGCGATTTGATTGATTGATATGTGGGGATTAACATCCCAAAACCACCATACGGTTATGAGAGACACCGTAGCGGAGGGCTCCGGAAATTTCGACCACCTGGGTTTTTTTTTTTTTTTTTTTTGCTGTCCTAAGTGGTATCTTTGCTCGTGTAACACTTTGTTGATAATGCAGCAGCCTAGTGCGCGAGAAGTGGTGAGTTCTAACAGATGTGCAAGGAGTTTCCACGTTCGTTTATTAGTGAGGTTGTCATGCATTCCTTCACAAAGCTGACTCCATTGTTGCGCCGCCAATCGAGTGGGGTGGTCATTATTGCACACCACACGCTTAGGTTGGCAGTCGTCTATTGAGGAGTGGCTCGGAATGCCCCACATTGGACACCAAGATTGAGAAGCGCCTGGGCGGACGTGTTGTTTGTGGCCACGTTTGCGGCAGCAATCACAGGTGTTTTTTTTTTATGATGATAGGTTACTCATTGGGTGATGTCGCCCTGATATCTTATGTAGAAAGGCACGCGCGTGCCTTTGAAGGTGACCAAGATGGACATTGTGGCACTTATGTGACGTCCGGTCAGGATGAGGCTTAGTCTTTCATAGTCCAATAGACTTGACAAGACGGTTTCGAGTGTGTGTTCTATAGGAAGAATTGGGATGACCCTTCTGCAGGTATTGGATGTATTTGTGACGTGGGTGACAACTACCAAGCTGCACTCGTCCGTCTTGATGGTTTTGATATGGTGGTACGCTTTGGTACATCTTGAATTCGGTGTGCTTATGAGCAGAATGTTTCTTACAGAGTTGATGCGGTATTGGTCATGTAGAGAGCTTGTGAGCACTGTCGCTTTTAGGACAGCATGTATGTGCTTCGAAAGTAAGATTTCAGCACAGATGAGGCCTCCACGTATTCGTAGGACTATTTTGTAGAGGTTCGCTGGAATTTGAAATTGTCTAGGGGGCACTGCAAAGAGACGATGGATGAGCTTTCTCTGGCTGTTTTTGCGAAGTGTTGACGGCAAGCGTCGATTTCTTCGCGGGTGAGTCAAGCTTTCTGTGCTGGCATAGACTTACGCTAGCTGCCTTCACCATCGTCAAGAACGTCAGCGGAGAGAACCTCCTCTCCCTCTACTTCAAGGATGCTGGCAGGTTACCCGGTAGGCCCACCGAGATAGTGAAATGGCGCCAAAAAGCCAATCTTCGTGGACGAAAAAGTGCAGCACTCACTTGAAGTCACTGGGGCTGATGTGGTCGATTTCGTGAAATACTTGGCATTTTTCAAGTGGGGATTGAAGGACTTACGCAGTCAAAAACAGGAGGTTTTCTGGAGCAATTACAAAACGCGTCCGTTCCCGGTGGTGTCTATGGCACGTCCTCGATGTTCAGAGACAGTCACTGGCGTCTGTTCTAGAGCTTCATTGAAATACATGCATGGATCTCAGATGAGTGTACTCTTCAAAGGAAATCTCAGCTGACGGTGACCAAGGAACTCTTGAAGATTTTAAGAAAACTAATTTGGACAAGCGGCTATAGCTGTGACAGCGCTGTCTTGTGCCACGCGAGCGTGATGGGCATGTAACTGACTGCACATTTGTGTGTGTTCCGTGTTATGTGGCAAGACACTGAGAAGAGCCAAACTATGCTGAAGCATCTATTAAAATCTATTCGTGCGATTCTCAACGAGCTACACACACCAGGAGCGAAAACAGCAGTGCAGATCCTCAACGTGCTGGAACCGCTACTGCTGACCCTTCCATAAACAATATGGCGAATTTCTGCGATGAACGTGTGCGCACCTCTGCCATAATGCAGTGGAACGCACGGGGTTTGCGAAGCCGATTGTCTGACTTTCGACAACGGATGTTTAAATACAAATTTCCGTTGGTTGTAATATGTGAGCCGAATATGATGTCGTCGTTTCGTATTTCCGGATAGGTCACTTTGTGGTCACGTGATGATCGAAATGCGAGCAAAGTAATTATATGCGTACGTCAAGATTTAACGTACGTGAGACATGCCGTGGCTCCTCATGCTTCTAACGACTATACTTGCCTATCTATAAAGCACAAGCGACGTTCAATATCAATCATTGGTGGATACATTTCTCCTAGAAGCCACGTGGACTGTCCCCATCTCTTGTTTGTTCTCCAAGCTTGCCCTGGACTACATGTATTAGTTGGGGATTTTAATGCACATCATCCCATGTGGGGTTCTGCCTCAATGAACACCCGCGGCAGGGACATTGCCGATTTTGTGCTCAATCAAGGCCTTATGTCCATTAACGATGGCTCACCTACTTACCTCCGAGGCGCATCGTACAGCAGCTGTCTAGACGTGTGTTTTGTGAGCAGAAGTCTCTTGCCTACCACCTGTTGGTTTGTAGACATTGAAACACATGAAAGTGACCATCTCCCTACATATATACAGCTAAAAGGTTTCCATCGTTCGTCTCCCCGGCCTGTGAAAAGCGTAGACTGGCCAGGATTCCAAGCTTCTGTAAATGCTCAGTGCGGGAACATTCAATCTATATCAGAAATAGAAAGCCTAATTGCATCAGCCTTAACAACGCATACGAAACTTGTGAATGTGTCGCGACCAAGATCACAACTTGACGCACAATATGAATACCTTCGTGCAATTCGTCGCCGGGTAGAGAGAAAATACAGGAGGACGAAATCACCAGCTGACCTATCTACAGCACGCCAAGCACAACGACATGTATTGCGACACCTCGATAAGCTCGATAGGCAACGGTGGAGGGTATTTTGTAGCTCTCTTGATCCCAGAAAACCCCCTTCAGGAATGTGGCAAACTGTCCGAAGCCTTCAGACGCCCACTCAACAGTTGTTCCCTTTCCGATCTTTGGCTCTAAAGCAAGGTCGACCTGAAGTAGAGGTTGCAGAAGATTACTGCCACTTACTCGTAGCTATGTCCTTCTCATCTATATTACCTTCGTATTTAGCCTCACCGCCATCCAGCGACGATCGCCTCGACTTGCCATTCACAATGCACGAACTCGACGCTGCGATTTCTACGTCCCGACGGTCGTCCGCACCAGGGCCTGACGGAATTACTTATCCGGCTCTACATCACCTCAGCCAGGAAGCAAGGCAGGCTCTCTTGTCGTTCTACAACTCTACGGGGGAAACAGCGACAGTACCAGAGAGTTGGAAGTGCAGCCGCATAGTGGCCTTACTGAAACCAGGCAAGTGTTCACATGAGTTGTCTTCTTATAGACCCATTGCCCTAGCCAGTTGAATCGGTAAGGTGATGGAACGCATGGTGCTGGCAAGATTGGAATGGCTGCTGGAGAATAATGTCGGCTTACCAGATTTTATAAATGGCTTCCGTAGAGGTCGATCATCTATAGATGGTGTTGTAGATCTAGTTTCTTCTGTTGAAAAGGAAAGACAACGTCGGAGATTGATAGGGGCCATTTTCTTAGATATAAAGGGCGCGTACGATAGCGTCTACCATGAGGCCATTCTTGACGCACTTGAAGACATCGGCGTAGGTGGCCGACTACACGCATGGATAGGGAGCTATCTCAGAGGACGTACCATTTTTATGTCGACATCCGATGGTGACACGGCCAGGCACCTCGTAAGCCGTGGAGTTCCGCAAGGCGCCGTCCTGACCCCATGCTTTTTAACATAACACTCACTGGCCTTCAAGCTGAGCTTCCCGACGTTGTCAGAATCAGTGCGTATGCGTACGACATATGCATATGGGCATCTGGAGCAACGCGACCACAACTGCGAGCAAGGCTACAACAATGCACATCAATAACATCTAAGTACTTACGTCGTCAGGGCCTGGAACTTTCAATAGCAAAATGTGCCGCATTGGCATTTACGAAGAAATCAATGTCGCGGTACCCAATCTTCGCTCACGGAGCAGTGATTCCCGTGGTTAAGCACCACCGCTATTTAGGGGTCGTCATTGATCGCAGCCTGTCCTGGTCAAAGCATGTGACTGTGCTGAGAAACAAACTAATCAGTTTTGTGTATGTTCTTCGTGTTATAGCAGGACTGAGATGGGGCCCTTCGTAGAAAAGTCTTCTGCAGTTATACAAGGCATTGTTTGTGGGCTATATAAGGTACAGCTCACCCGTGCTTTCCAGCATGCGGGCAACGTGCCTTCGTACTTTAGAGAGCCTTCAGGCACGAGCACTGAGAATATGCCTTGGCCTGCCACGGTGCACATCTACCTCGGGCACTATAGAGGAGTCACGCACCTACCCTATACAGGTTTACACGTCCTGTGAGCCTCTTCGAGTGCACCTTCGTCTGCTGACCCGACATGCACAGCACCCGTTATCTTCGCTACAAGTGGACCGACCAGGCTGTACCTATTCGCGATGCCTCGACACGCATAGGCACATGATCCCGTCAGGCTTTGCACCTGCCGTAATCCCTGCAGTGCCTCCATGGACATTGACTAAACCGCTGGTGTGCCTTCACATACGTGGAATTTCGTATAAGTCGCATGTTTCTTATATTGCCCTCAAGCAACTCACCTTGGCACATTTAGATGACCGATACAGCGACTCTGTGCGCATTTACACTGATGGATCCGTAACCTCATCCGCCTCAGCTGCAGCCTTCGTGATCCCTCAACTCGGTATTTCCCGACAGTACAAATTAGATCATAGGTCATCTTCGACAGCTGCAGAACTTGTTGCTATACAAGAATCCATAAAATTTGTGAACGACCAAGCACCACGTAAATGGACGATTCTGTCTGATTGAAAATCAGCGCTTCAAGCTATTCATTCTTGCTTAAGAAGAGGCCAATTTTACGAGTTAACGTTAGGAATCGTCCAAGCATTTGACCTAACACACAGTACACTCCAATGGATTCCTGGACGCTGCGGCCTGGTTGGCAACGAAACAGCCGATAGCGAAGCAAGAGCGGCAATATACAACGCTCCTATGTACGTCAAAGTACCCTACTCGCGAGGTGACGTCAACACATTGTTGAGATCACTCATGCGCGAATGCGCTGCCACTTACTGGTTGCTACCAGATCACCGGAACAAGCGCCTGCGGGAAACAGACCCCAGTATGACTTTTCGTCTTCCAGATAAAATCAGCCGAAGACATGCTAATATACTGCACCGAATTCGCCTGGGCGTCGCCTTTACTCGCCACTACACCCACCTAATCGGCCGTGCGGACAGCCCAAACTGTGAACGCTGCCAAGTGCGCGAAACGATATCTCACATATTTTGTGACTGTGCATTATACATGGCACAAAGAGAAATGCTAACTGCAACGTTGGCAAGCATTGGACGAACACCATTAAGTGAAAGCCACATATTTTCAGCAATGAACGACCAAACAGTGTCAAAAACTGCTACAAAGGCTGTTCTAGACTTTATAAAAAGCACTGGACTAGAAACTAGACTTTAGGGTATTATACTAAGTGGCTACTGTACATACGCACCACCTCTTCTTGTCCCCATCATCACCCTTCATCCCTCTTCCTTTCCCCTGTGTAGAGTAGCAGGCTAGAGCAAACTAGCTCAGGCCGACCTCTCTGCCTTCTAATAAATTCTCACTCACTCACACTCCGTGTTATGTGTTATTTTTTCACTCTTTCCATTTCACCCTTCCAGTTCTCACGTGTATAGGGTAGCGAACCAGCTTTCGTGGACTTGTTAACCTCCTTGCGTTTTCTTCTCTACCATTTCTTCTCTCTGGTGAGAAATCATTAGTTTATGAACACTCGAGGAACCCATTTTATACCATTTATTCAGTCGATACACGTATTTTAGTATTTCCTCTCAACAAAGTCTAATTATTACATACATAAGCGGCCACGTTTCTTTGAAGCTTACCTTAACTACCATTATTGTTAACTATATTTGTTGTCCATTCAACTTGTAATTCGTATGGCATGACTTAGGTAGACTGTATAGTCCCCCTTCTTGACTGTGTGGTTTCTTTCCTTCATGCTCAAACTGAGCTGCGCTAAATCAATATCATATTATCATAATAACAAAACCAAAAGTGTTTATTTTATTTTCGATCTCACAGAAGACGCTGAATATCTCCTACACAAACTGCAATCAGATGGGTGCAGTCACTTGCGCTCTATCTTCACAGGGATCACCAGATGGCTCATACATTTGTGCGTGCTGTCCTACAACCATACGATTGATCTTAACGACGATTATTTCTTCTTTTCTATACCGATTTCTCGTAAGTGTTGTGGCTTACGTAAGGAAATCTACAAACTGCGAAGGGTTGCTTTTGCGTAGCGTTATATGAATAATTCGCGTGGTCGTTCTTGTAGGATGTGCTGTTTACGCAGTTCTTAGGATACAAGCTCAGTCAACTAATATATCTAATTGATATGCGATCATAAAAGTTGATTGGTTATTAACGCAGCCGAAATAATGATATGAGTGAATGGGCCAATTTGTTATCATTGAGGAGCAAGCGTACTCGATACCTTTCATCTGATATTTCAAATTACGACGTAAGTATCCCAAGGTTCTGTAGGCTTTTGCACAAACAGTAGTTATATGCAGGGATCAGGAAAGATTGTGAGCTTGATGCACGCCCAGTTATTTGTATGATGAAGCTTGGGAGACAGGTAAGTTGTTTAGGATATATTTAAAGGTGGAAGTGTTACGCTTGTGACTGAATGATACAAACTTGCCTTTGGACAGGTTAAGGGACATGGGCCAGATTTCACACCAATCCGAAATAGCGTTAAGATCGTTTTGAAAAGCTATGTGGTCAGCGTCGTTCGTGATGGGGCGGTAAACAATACAGTCATCCGCAAGTAAACGCATTCTAGAAGATATAGTACGTGGCAATTCATTATTATATATCAAGAATAAAAGGGGTTCGAGAACACTACCCTGAGGAACACCAGAAGTTACATGACAACGGGAAGAGGAAAAACTATTAACTACTGTAAATTGTTGACGGAGAGACAGGAAGTTACGTATCCGAGTTAAAGATAGTGAGTGTAGTTTAAGGGCTGATAATTTTGATATTAGTCGACAATGCGCTACGTGATCGAAGGCTTTTGAAAAATCCAGGAATGTGCATTCGGTGTGCTGATTAGCGTCCATGTTAAAATGCAAGTCGGTAGTAAATTCTAGCCATTGCGTGTCACAAGAAAAGTATTTTTGCAATCCGTGCTGGTTGGGGAGAAAATTTCCCTACCTTCCTCTTTTCTCTCAATAAGCAGCACTCTCTAGCTTGAACTTTCAAGACCATCTATGGCTGGGGCAATAGGCACAATGGCTTATAACCCCTGCTGAGCTTCTGGTCATACGGCTGTCTAATTGTTGTTGACTGAAGGAGCAAAACCCGTTTTTGCATTGTGCTCCTGATTTGTAAAGTTATAATAATGTTCAACACCACAACTACAGTAATAGTGAATCAAACCTATCTTCCGGTTCTTACACCTTGAAGTTACCGTTCTGCTCCAATAATTTACGTGACGTAGTTCGCTGAGGCCCACGGGTTTTAGACCTAAGGGCACGTCAAAGAACCCCAAGTGGTCAAAATTTTCGCAGCCCTTCCCTTTGGGGTCTCTCATAAGGATAAGGTGGTTTTGTGACGTTATATCCCAACAAGTATTACTAGGCGGTACGCTGTGGGAACTGCGTCAAGTTATAATAAACAGCTCATATGATATTCCAGAGCAGAGATTATCAAGCATGTTGATCCTAGGGAACCCTCCCATGCTTCAAGAGGTGCCAAAGAACCCTCCTACCCCTCCACGTTTTTATACAAGCATTCTGTGCATGCTACATTCATGTGCAATGAATTCAAAATCAAAGGTACTAGAAAAATGCATTCATGGACATATAACACAACTCTGTTTTCTTCGGTTCACAAATCCACACTCGGCTCAGCAACACACAGGGCCAGTGACACGTCGACTGCTGGATTCAGTCAATACCTATGCTTGTTTATCAGATGGCCTGAAGTCAAGAATTCTCGCTCCCGGGCATATTTTGTTGCGAAAGGCTGCAGCATGTCCTCTGCCTCATTTATCGTCGGCACGTATACCTTCAAACAGGACAGTGCGTATGAGGTTTATATGTGGCTTTCGCGATTCAAGTGCAACAGTTTTCCCTCACGGCTCGTTTTCGGAGTTTGGCCTGCTACAAGCTGCTGGTTGGATTCATTGCGCAGGTCGCACCTTTCCATTATGCCCTGAGCTTACTGACCCTCGGGCGTAAGGAATAGAGGTTGCTCAGATCAATTGCACGTGAGGGCGGAACCACGTCAAATTCATCAGAGGCTCACAGAACTCCGAGAAGGGGCCTGTGGAACACCTAGTTTCCGCGGAACCCACTTGGAGAAACCGTGCTCAAGAGTATACAACTTATGCTTTGAAAACCGAGCAAATCAGCGCATAAAACGCGCTCACTCTTATATAACCAGGACGAAGGTGAAGCACGTTCGCTGTATTTCCATACATTACACACATCTTGCACATTGCACAACAGACGACACGCACCCTATTGCTCTCTCATGTCTTTATGTCCTTGCATTCCTGACGCATCCAAGCTAATCATCAACTGAAGAAAACAGGAAAAACCAGCCCACATATGTAGCCTACCCAATCGAGCATGCCATCAGTTCTCAAACTGCTTCTTCTCTAATCATCCAGGTAGCTTTTGGTCGAGACGAGCGCGTATATAATCAATTATGGCAACTCCAGAGAACAAGGCAAACACATGTGCACACTATAACGCATGTATGTATGTATGTATGTATGTATGTATGTATGTATGTATGTATGTATGTATGTATGTATGTATGTATGTATGTATGTATGTATGTATGTATGTATGTATGTATGTATGCATGCATGCATGTATGCATGTATGCATGTATGTATGCATGCATGCATGCATGTATGTATGTATGTATGTATGTATGCATGTATGCATGCATGCATGCATGTATGTATGTATGTATGTATGCATGTATGTATGTATGCATGTATGCATGTATGCATGTATGTATGTATGTATGTATGTATGCATGCATGCATGTATGCATGCATGCATGCATGCATGCATGTATGTATGTATGCATGCATGCATGCATGTATGCATGCATGTACGTGTGTGTGTGTATGTATGTATGTATGTATGTATGTATGTATGTATGTATGTATGTATGTATGTATGTATGTATGTAGAGAACACGTGCTAATGTTCTTAGCTGCGCAACAACCACAAACTTCATTTGCGAATTCATGCGGCGAGCGTGGAGTGGCCCGGCGTTCCTATTGGTCGTTCCGGCAAGTCCCGGTGGTGGCCTGCGTGGCCAATGGTCACGGCACGTGGTTCAGGTAGACGCAGTCCCCAAAGTGTCTCCAGCGAGGGACGCGCGCGTCGCGAATATCGAGCGCGACGGGCTATGCCGCAAAGCACGGGCGTGACCCCGCGGAGTTAATTACGGCGCAATCAAATTATGAGGTCCTGATGGGCTCGCGGGTGGCTTCGCTGGCTCGCCGCAGCAATCGCGATGGACCCCATCAATTTTTGGAGACGCGCTGCGTGCGCAGAGGTGTGCATCGTGCTTACCTTGCCACCTCGCGCAACAACCGGCTTCCCCCACACCAACAGCACGCCTACCTTCGTATACAATTTGGCCTTACCGCCGCTGCTTGGCACAGACCGCAGATTTTGAAAGCTTTGTATATCAAACCAGCGTCGGCGTAAAGCTCGCGCATGCGAAACGCGCGGCTCGTCGCATGTCGCGTCATCGCTACACGCTTTCACTAATGAATCGAGGTTGGCTGGCCAGAATGTTCTGGGGTAACTGGCTGTACCGGGCGACAATAAAGGTGATTTAGCCCCACCAGAAAGGGACATTCCGGGCAGGTCTCGTGTGCTTACCGTACTTGTACAACTACTGTAGATAAGTTGAGAAGTTCTTCAAGTGAAGTTTAGTAAATATTTAGAACTTTGAGCTGAAGGCCATGCAGGAAGACCATCAAGACTGTTCGCAATTCTAGCTAATTTCTTCCGTACGGTTTGTAATGAAAGATGCAAGGTATTGCATAATCTTCTGTGATAGTTTCGAGACCACCACATGCAAGAAAGCTCTCGGTGAGGTCTCCGACCACCGGGAGACCTTTCACGTGTTTCGGAAGCGGAAACAACTACATAGCTATGATGAACATGGTGATGTCACTCTTTCTAGGCCTATCTGCTCTTCTGCGTCATGTATAAGGTCAGTGATGTGGGCCCCGTTGGTCCATTTTACACGTATGAGGATGATGCTGTGGAGTTTCACCTCCTTTACCATGTTACTTTTCCTACCCTTCATTCCTACCCTTCAGGCACATTTCTGTATTATCTTGCCAAGCTTTTTGACGTTGGCCCACCACGCCCCCAATGTCGAGATGCCTAGAAGTTGAGATGCCTAGAAGTCAAAAGCATGAACACTCACCTGCAACGCCTACTTGTTTGGCAAGTGCTCTTGTTCACGTATCTTCTGCTTGATTACCATGATCATACTATGGTAAATAATTGTGAGCTTTCCATCCTCCTACCTCGACAACCACTCGCATCTTGTTTTCAACGCCAAAGCCACAGCGAACAACTATCGGCTCCGACACTGTTAAGCAAATGTTTCGCGCTGGCATCCCTTTCGGTATCCCTAAACAGCGACGTTCTACCTGCCTATTGGGCATTCTTGTTCACCTAATTTCGGCGCATGCGCAGCCTGAGTGGTCACAGGCAAAGGAGCGGGGGGGGGGGGGGGCATCACACGACCACTTTATTTGGGATTCTACAACGGCTTCGATGCATCTTTTGCCCCCCTACGTACATCTCGCGATAACTAATCTGCAGCCAACCACCCTCTCAGTGCATCGCTGCCTCATAACCACGGACACACGTCGCGCGGCCTTCCATGGGCTCGGTGGCACTGCAGCGAAAAGCATGCACGCTCACCGTACATGCGTTTTCGTTTTGCACGTAAACTATCAATATTTATTATTTTCTAGACGCACTTTTCATGCTGGATTGTTAGTGCTACTGAGCCCACTGACCTGTATTGGGGTTGCTAGATAATGTACACTCGTTGTTGCGCAGTTCTAAGTACCATTAAAAGATTTCGAACACAATACTGGCATAAAATTTCGCGGCAACGAAACCACAAATATCATGAAGGCCCTCAGTGAATTGAGCTCCGGGCAGGCGTCACTGCTAAATGAAATTGAGTCGATTTGCCCAATTTTCACCCAGAGCGACAAAATTTTTGATGAAATCAGGAAGTGCTGGACTCAAATAGAAAGAAACTGCTGTTCCATCGCTGCTGTGCAATAATAATACTAATTAATTTCCATATTTTGCAGACACAACCAACACTGCAGAATCTATACGCTCCTCGCTGGTTTGTTTTCATTTGCCGAACCTTGTGAAATTGAAGAGCAATAAGCGAATGGGAAGAAAAAAAGAAGATATCAAGTGCAATCCAATTTATAAAATAGAGGGCAGTGAATGCTTGCTTGCTTGCTTGATTGATTGATTGATTGATTGATTGATTGATTGATATGTCATGTTTAACATCCCAAAACCACGATATGGTTATGAGAGACGCCGTTGTGGACGGTGCCGGAAACTTCAACCACCTGGGGTTCTTTAACGGGCACCCAAATCTGAGCACCAAGGCATACAGCATTTTCGGCTTCATCGAAAATGTGGCAGCTAATGCTGCCTGTAGAGAAATCACGTTAGCATGTTGTGGCAGAACTACAGCATGCACAAAGGGGCACGCTTGTATCACTCTTGCAAGACTTCGTCGATAGAAGGGAGGAAAGTTAACTAGGCACATGCCCGGTTTGCTACCTTACGCTGGGAGAGTGGAATGGGGGAGATAAAAGTGAGAGGGAGAGAAGATAAGGTAAAGAGACAAAAAGAATTGTCAGTCAATGGGCCGACATGTATGCACATCCACAAAAACTAAAGCCGTTCACATATAGGCCTGTAGTCCTCAAAAAGCACTAGAGGGTTTTGACTGCCTTTTGAGACGATAACAGACGAGTACGGTGCTCCAGCAGCATCTGCACCGAGAGTGCCGAATCGTTCAATTGTCGCGACGCGGAAAGGTTTTGTCCCTCAGAGGCAAATCGAGTGAACTGGCACATAACAGAAGGTCAATGTCTTCTTCGGTGCCGCAGACGTGGCATTCCGCACAGTCGGTCACTCCACTGAGGGTTGCATATTATGTTGCGAAGGCAACCCCAACCGAAGCCGACAAAGAAGCGAAGCTTCAAGTGATGAAGTCCGTATGGAGGCCGTAGTCCCAGTTGAGAATTCATTTGATGGGGTCTTGTATGTATTATGCTTGGGGTGTTCCACTCCAGCAGACACAGACCACGTGCTAAGTGAGGAAGTTGCCTTGCAGTGTCTTTCCTTAAAAGAGGAATCGGAAGGGTGTGCTCTTCTTGGTGGGATGTGCAAGCCTCGTTGTCTGTGGAATCATAGGCACTGATCCCACAATGACAAGGTAGCCACCGAGAATTGACCTCATGGCCTCTTTCTGTGACGTGCTGAAGAAGCTTGACAACCTTGTACGTCAACTGTTAGCGTCAAGTCGTCGGAGAACTGACTGCATGCTCTGTAAGGCCGGTTTCGAGTCGGAAAACACAGCCCATTTACTCGGTCTCTGGGATGTGATGTACTCTAGGGCGCCACGCAAAGCCGCGAATTCTGCCGCCGTAGACGTAGTGACATATTACAGCTTGATTCGCAGGGTTGTTCCTCGAGCTGGTATCACCACCGCACCGCCAGAACTGGACGTTGTGGCTGAATCACTGGTGTATATGTGCACGTGGTTACCGTACAATTCGTGCAAGAGGAGCAGGTTCAATTGTTAGAGGGCTGACGAAGGCAAATATGATTTCTTCCGCATTGCGGTAATTGTAAGACATATTTGTGGAAGGCTCGGGCACCAAGGACGATACACCGGCTTCTTCGCAGGCGTATAACTTGACGTAAACCGTATGCACGATGCGCACAGGCGATTGCACTAAATTTCGTGCGGGCCTCTCAGCAGCGAGGCTCGCCAGGTGGGGACAAGGGTTCGGCGCATATTGCCTGAGGTAAGTACGCATCGCTTCAATGGTGATGTGCGTGACGATTGTGTAGTTCTGCGCAATCACAATAGCCGTCGATTCACAGCGGGATAGGGCAAGGCATATCTTAAAAGTCTGAATGTTTGGAGTGTGTGCAGGTTAGTTTTGCATGTGTTAGATATTACAGGTATGCAGAACGAAAAAAATGCAGTAACACCTTGTACAGCTGTAACATAGACTCGACGGGCACTCCCCGGCCAGGAACCTAAAAAAGTAACAACTGGCTGTCAGCGGCTTTTTCACGTTGTTTACGTGTGGGGTCCAAGACAGGTTTCGGTCGATTATGAACACCAACAACCTGCGACTCTGGCTGGATGACGCCAATTACCCGTCAATTTATAAACCCTAAGCGGAAATTGGCTTTTTGGTCAATGCCATGACTGAACACATTTCACTTGTGAACTCAAGTCATTGTGTCTACATAGATAGGGCGATGCCACTGATGCTGCCTTCTGAAGTCGAGCGCGAAGTTGAAGTCGAGTCACACCTTACGTTTACACACATGTGTCATCTGCATAAATGGAAAGCCGTGCGCTGCTTGGCTGCTTGTCAACTAGTCCAATGTTTTTGGGTTGAACAACGTCAGGCTTAGCCCACCGCCTCGCAGGACTCCTCGGCTACCATAATACCCGAACGTCAAGCCATTCTCTGACTGCACGTGAAATGATCTTTGCTGTAAGTAGCCGTGAACCTATATACAGACCTTGCCACCGAGTCCCTCTTCGTCTAATGTGCTGAGAATGGTTTCGTGGGTGACATTGTCGTAAGCCACTCTAACGTCAAGAAACAGAGCAGCAGATAACGTTTACAGGCCTTCTGATGCTTTATGCATGTCAGCAAGTCAACTACATTGTCGATTGATGAGTGGCCTTGTCTGAACCCGGACATGGTATCTGGATATATCTCGTAGAATTCTCAGTACTATTCAAGACGCGTTGAAATAATTCTCTCCACAACTTTTCTAGCACATCTAGTTAGGGCGATCAGGTGGTAGGAAGAGTGTCTAAAGGTGACTTGCCAACTTTGAGAAGTGGAATCAGGCGACTTGACTTCCATTCCTGTGGGGCCATGCCACGTTGCCAGGAGTCGAGAGAAAGTGATCAATAGAAACACTGGGGGCTTCGGCGCTCATATTATGCATGTTTATTGCACAGTTAATGTGGAACGTGTCAAACCGGCATAGACACCATCGGGATAAGTAAGCATTATGTACTTCTTCTAGTAAAAAATGTCTGTTCAATGGGCTAAGGACGAAGAAGAAAGAGTTGGTCTTTCAGTTCCGACGTGGGAGGGGCCCGCTACGGGCTAAAGCGCGTTTCGAGGGACCCAATGAAATTTATCCGTCCATCCATCGTTTGGCCTGGCCATAATTCGGATATATTATATGGCAAATAGCAATGAACTGTAGTCTCTGCCGCGCTAACGGATACGGGCAGAAGAACATACATTTTACTTATATGGTTGTTCCTCGGCGCTACAATGACTTCAGTACGTGCAACCAACGTCCTAAAGACGCTTTGCAAAGAATAGATCATTCTTGAAACATCGTTCATTCTTGAATATATATATATATATATATATATATATATATATATATATATATATATATATATATATATATATATATATATATATAATAATGAGATCTACCAGACATTAATGCCAAGGAATGTACAGGGAAAGTTATTAGAACCAATGGAATGTGAATAAGAAGAAAGAAAAGTGGATGAAAAAATAACCAACCGTGGGCAGGAATCGAACCTACGACCTTCTAATAACGCGTTCGAGCATCGAACGCGTTATTAGATTCACTCCGACGAAGGCAGGCCCACCTGCCGAAACGTTAGTAAAACTAGTGTTTTTTCGCACGTTTGTCGACCTCTTTTTATACTGCATTTTCCACCGGATCTATTGAATATCACCCCACCACACATATATATATATATATATATATATATATATATATATATATATATAAATATATATATATATATATATATATATATATATATATATATATATATATATATATATATATATATATATATATATATATATATATACCAGGAACCAGAACCCGAAACCACCCTGTCGAAGAATGCACGGAAGAACGTGTGGGTTAGGATGATTAGCCTCTTGCGTATATGCGTATATTGAAGAAACTTATTTTATTCAAAATATAGGATAAAGCAATGACTGATAAAAAAAATCGTAGCCTATCGACGACGTGAATGATGACGAGGGGGGCGAAGTGGACGGATGGATGGACGCACGGACAGAGGCTCGGAATGAACTGACGGACGCACAAAAGCACGGACAGTCTGATGGACGCTTCGCCCCACTCATAATTATTCACTCCGTGAATATGATGTGACACTGTTTTTATTGACAAGCGATGCAATGCAACTGGCTACGCCGACTACGACGACTATGACGACACGGGTCATACGACCCACGGCGTAAGGAGCTTCGCCCCTAAAAACTATGGTGTGCTTGATGTATAGTATGCACTTGGCTAAGCCTCATCCCCTTTTCACTCTCCTTTTTGTCCTTACAAATATATTTACAGCTGAGGTTTATGCCCATATAGTGGCACCACAGCTGATCCTCCTCTCAAGCATCTTACTTTTTGTCCTTTATGATTATCAGGTAGTTAAAATGATTGGTAATAGGACACAGTCGCAGACTAACGCATACCCCAAGTGCGTGTACTACGATATTAGTGTTCAGGCAGTATAATAGTTCATACACCATGAATGTCCCCAAATTCATGTCCCCAAAGAACAGATGTCCACCACCTCTAAATGTGGTACTTCTTAAGTAACGTGTTCTAACGACAAGTCGAGCACTCAGTTCACACCAGAAAACGCGTTCCTTTCGGTTGATAGCAAACCACGTTAGGACATCGCGACAAACGCTGCACCCATCGACGCGCCAAGCGATTCCTCCGTTCGCACCAGCATTCCAGCGGCGACCACGACGCCCCCAATGCGTTTCGGTCACGAGTGCGCGACACTCGACATTGTTCCGCCACGTCTTTTCGAGAGTCGCAGCACCCGAGTTTTCACGCCGGAGCGCCTGCCTCGCATAGCCGAGAGTGTGGTGGAAGCATGCACCCGCCGGGCGGGGCACGTTATAAATTCAGCGCTACGCATCGCTGGGCCCAGATTCCCCCCTCTTCGCTATAGCACGCTTCGCTGTAGCGGGAGGAAGCTGCGTGGGCAAGCCACACCACTCGGGGTCCCGCCGCCTGTCGGAAAATCATTCATTAGGTACGCTATCGTGGGCCGCGCTTCCGAGCGATAAATCGGCTCCCTTCACTCTTGCTCTACCCGTTTGCTGGAAACCACTAGGGAAAAACAGGCTGGAACGGGGGGCCAGGGACCACGGGGCACCAAAGAGAGAGTTTGCAAAAGTAAGAAACATTTCCAACCGAGCGTATGCTCACGGACTTTACCCTTCGGTTTCATCGTTATATTTATTTTGTTTTCACTCTCACATCGCATCACGCTAACTTGGCATGTCTCGACAACCTCATTTTCCTGTTTAACTAAGGAATTACTATCCACTCTCTCGATGCTTCGAGAGACCCCTTCTGCCAATCACGCACGCCTTGATTGTGATAAAGAGACTGCCACAAATGGTCTCGTTTCCAAGTTCCTGGTATTGAAACACTTGTTCTTGTTAGCGCTATCAATAAATTAAATTTTCGAAGCTCGTGTAACCTCTGCAGAGATTGTCCATGTCTTAGCAACCCTTTGTCGCCCTTGAAGCATCGATATGGCAAGCAGTATAGACCTTAGATGTTTGTTTCTTTTCAACTTGGTTACGGTCTGATAACATTCTGCACAATCGTACACACTGGTGCGTTGTTATTTATTACCGTCAAGTCACTTCAGATGGTGACACCGGGAATTCAGGAACTCCAGCGAGAACCCTTCAGTGCAAAGAAAAATGACGAAATGTAAGGGCTCGCAATTCTTTCTTAGACACAATATTAATGAGAATCAACAGACAACAGGGCAAAGCAAAATACAGATGTTACTAGCAGTAACTGTAAACGTAAATGTGAAGAAAGAAAAGCGAACAAAAAGATGGTTTGCCTCCGGAAAGGGTCGAACCCGTGACCTTAAAATAACACTTTCGATGCTCGTCAAACTGAGCTATACAGCGGTAGTCATTCCTCCGTCTACTTCACGTGGTATGTATGTTTATTTAAATGTGGGAGTGTTAGTCAACGCCGGCAGTACGAATTTCCTAAACTTGTCTAGGTGTTAGCCCGTGCTCTAAGCAAGGCCAAATAACAGTCTTATGGAAAGATGGCAACGTTTTCTTTTATTTTATCCTTTGGGTAGGCCGGATACATTGTATTCGCGCTTCAGTCCGCTTGACGCAAAGAAAGGAGAAAGCGATAAATTTAGAAAGCTCGCCTTTTATGAGCACCCGCGACTGATCTACTCACGACCAAGAAGTTATTTCGTCTGGTATTCCATACGCAAAAAGTGTGTAATGGTGTTCCAGGGCTGTGTCTAAGGAAGGCGCCTCGTTTGATGCGAAGTCCAGTTTTCGGTGGTGGTGACACATTTGGGCGCATCCGCGAATTTCGAAGGCAGAGACCCCGAAAGTGCATGTAAGTTGGGCGAAATGAATTGTCTTGCTATATCGAAATTTAATAGTGCTTTGTCGGGACTCGAGTTTTAGTCGACTCGCTTCAACCTTTGGAGACAGAGACACACGGATGCTGTTGACAGTTAACACCAGTCGCACGGGAAGCATCGAGCATATGTGCCCTTTTCTTAATTCGTAAGTACGCTTTTCTGAAGCGCATACTTGCCATGTGATGGCGGCACCTGCAGTGCTTCAAGCGGAGATGTGGTGTCCCCTTTGAACGTGCTGGTGCTTTTCTATTATGAGTTTTTATATGAAGAGAGGTGAGTTTAGATTTTCCGCGTCATTGCATAAGTGAAGCACGCTTGAACAGGCTATTTGTAGTAAGTGACTTGCCGCCATTAGTTGTTTTCCTGCGAAGCAGGAAAGCCAACTTTCGGATATTGAAAAACGTTTATTGAGCACCAATAAGGCCGGGTAAGTATATATCTGCTTATCTGTGAGGGTATCAAATGAAATAAAAATTCGCTTCGTGAACACGAAATTACAAAGAACGCGTACAAGATATGTAGACCAATAGCCTACGTGGCTGGCACGTTTTACAAAGACAGTGCATAAATTGATTCATGATTGGTCATGAAATGATTGATTTTGTGCATAAGCCGAATATAGCGATGCAGAAATCTACGTACAAAAAGTGTTGCAATTCACAAGACAAGAAAAAAAAATCACAATATCTATGGGGTGAATGATGATCAGTGAGTGAAGCTCCGTGGGTAAATCGGTAAACCGTGAATCCTCCGTGAATTTTGCCCAGTCGATTATCGAAGACGTGACAAACACTATATAAAATTACGCCATATCGACGAAGTGAATGATGATGGAGCTTGCTCCGTCCATCCATCTGTCCCTCTGTCTGTCTGTCTGTCTGTCTGTCTGTCTGTCTGTCTGTCTGTCTGTCTGTCTGTCTGTCTGTCTGTCTGTCTGTCTGTGTCTGTCTGTCTGTCTGTCTGTCTGTCTGTCTGTCTGTCTGTCTGTCTGTCTGTCTGTCCGTCCGTCAGTCCGTACGTCCATTCTTACGTCTGTCCGTACGTCCATTCATACATCCGTCCGTCTGTCTGTCTGTCTGTCTGTCTGTCTGTCTGTCTGTCTGTCCGTCCGTCCGTCCGTCCCTCCGTCCACCTTTTATCACCTTATAGCACGCATCTCCTATGCATCGAAGTGGAGGTAGTTCCGCAGCGTCATGTAGTGAGCACTACGAGTACTAGGAGTGGATACGACGGTCGACGAGGCACTAGCCTACAAACCAAGGAGCTTCGCCCCTGAAAGTGTTAAGTAAGGTTAAAGTTACTTGTAGCTTATATTTCTGGAAGCATAGTTGTCGTAACAGTTCCGTATAATTTCAACAATCATATGCAAAATCGTGTACTATTGAGACAGATTATGTGGAGTTTATAGGCTGAATAGCAAAGAATTGGGCGTCCTTCCTACCAGTCCTGGAATTCTTTCCACGGTGTAGATGTTCTCGTGAAATTCCTGCCGGCAAGATGTGAACCATGAAAATGACAGAGAAGCGTGAAAGTGGTTGAAGAGAAATAACTGTTTGCCTTTTCGTGCCGTTCTTGCTTCTCTCCTAATTGTGAAATTAGACGAGCTACACGAGTTACTTGATCGGCTTATTATGCATCTTACTAAACACTTACTACTTCTATAGTTACTAAAGTCATTATACCTGCAGCGTCTTTCAACAGGAATCAATGCAACTATACGGTGAATTTAGAAACAGCAAAAGACTAAAGGGTCAACTTTCACAGTGTTTGACAATTTTTCTTGCATTGCGAAAACTGTAAAGATTCCTGGAGTACGCCAAATATTGGTTATGCTAGATTTACAATTGCCGAGACATTTGCACACTCAAAAACATAACGAAGAAATGCATCGTCTTCGAGCTTTATGAATACTCTAAGTTATCTGGTCACATCAGCGTATTCCAATCGCAATCAATGTAAGAACTAGGTAGTGCTTTTTTTTTTTTGCTTCAAAACAAAAACATTATCACGATTATATGAGGAGACACTGCAGACGCATGAACTTTTTTGATGTCATTTCTCATTACCAACAGCGACATTCTAGAACTTGAACGGCTTTTTTTGTTATGTTCGTAACATGTCTTGGGCAGTTAATTTTATGGCCAATTGTAACTCTTTTCTTGTCCCTAGGCGTAAGAAAATGTTTTATGGCTTAAACGTAGAGGTGATGCTACGTTGCCTCGCGTGCATGACTGCGGTTGCGTCACTTTAGTCGCATGATTACGCCAGCACCTTATGCTTGAATACCGAATTAGAGCTATACTTGACGTCAGTCATAAGAATAAGTGCCAGCAAAAAGCTATGCTTAGCCAACTTCCTTCCATAACGGCAGGCGTTCCACTTTACAACCGAAATGAGAGTTAAATATTATCATTTCCACATTTACGTTAGATAGAATGCAAGCATCTTTTCAATTTTATCGCCAGAAAACTTGCGCTTCGTCAAATAACAGGTTGCACGCTGAAGCTGAGTCACTTCGCACAAGGCAACTTTTGTTTACAACTTTGATAATTTTTCAGTACCCCGCAAAAATGTGTGTTAACATTGTTGGTATCTGACACTTTGGGCGTGTTATTACTGTTTTTGTTAGAACTGAGGTAATCACAAAGCCAAAACTTGCCATTTTAAGTGCATGATAAGCTACATGGACACTCGAGATACATTCACGCCAGCGATATAGTGTACACCAGCATGTGCCGCGACTTCATGAGGGGCTAAGTGGCCTCCGAAGATAACAACAGTAGTATCGGGGGTTTTGTCCTAAACTATAATATGATTACGAGTGGCGCCGCAGCTCCGGAAATTCGGACCACGTGGTGTTATTCAACTTCCACTGACGTCACACAGTGCGCGGGCCTCGATAATTTCGCCTCTATTGAAACGCGACCGCCGCAGTCGGGATTGAACGCGTGACCTCCGGCTCAGCAGCCGAGAACCCTTGCCATTGATCCACCGTGGTGGACTTGGCCATCAGAAAAAAAAAACAATACTGGCTGCGTAACTGGCGAAGCCTCCAAATAGACACATCATCTGGCTCTACTCAATAGGCTCTGTCGCGTCTAAGATGCTACCGCAGGCATGAGTGCGTCCAAGCTGATCTCTCGGAAAATCACCAATAAGTGCAAGACTACAGGAAGTTTACGAGTAGTACTCCGTGTAGCAGTGAACAGGAGACCGAAGGGTAAACGCTTATAGTTTGGGTCGGCACGTGAATCAATCATACATGGGTCCAGCATGACGTGACAAGCAATATCCAATTATACATTATGGTTCTGCAAAACCCAATTTTATGTCTTCATGACCCGCAGGCAATACATCTATCAGCACATACTCGGTATTTTTACGCAATGCACCATTTGGCGGAAGTGCATGATCACAATTTGTGTGCAGAGGTCAAGTGACATTTCTATGCATTAAAGAGGAGCGAGCTGCTGTATCGATCTCGGCAAATAATAACATAACCTATCAGTAACCTATCAGTTAATTGCTCAATGTCCTGTCTGCCAGAGCTTCTCACTCAATCACCCATTCACTTGCAAACTCACTCACCCACTAACGCATTCACTTACTCATCATTACTCATCAACGCACGCTAACTCGCTACTACTCACCCACACTCGCTCAATTACGCACTCACTCTCACTCACTAACACACTCACTCTCGCTTACTCACTAATAAACACACTCCCAATAAGGCACTCACACTCACACACTTCACTAACTCACTTGCTCTCTCAGTGCCTTTTCGGAGCATACGCTCACTGCAAGCTGTTTTCGCATCGCCAGTGTGAAAAAGCAACATCAAGTATTCGCAATGACACAAAAATTGCGAATCGTCTGGTCGCTTCGTGAAAATTAACCCGAAAACATATTCGCCTTTTTGCTGCCCCTCTAGAACTCGCGTTTGCTATCGCGCTCGCCACAGGCCCCCGAATACGGAGCCTGCGACTGCAGCAGCGGCCTTTTGGGCAACGACCACCACCACCCACGCTGTTCGCGATGCATGCTCTCGTTCGCAACAGTCATAACTCAAACGAGCCACGCGATCGCCACCCGCGGTCTTGTGACGCCGTCGACCCGACCGCACTGTGGTCGCCCACCGATTAGCGTCCACGGCGTAAGTATAGAAACAGCAGCGCCCCGCGTTTATGAATATGCCCCCCAGCGCCGAAACCACCCGCCACCGACTCGCTTCTTGGCATGGATGGTCGAGCACAGAGAACGGCTGCGCGCTAACGGCAGTTTCGCTACGTAAGAAATTGCGTGCAGCAGAACGTGCCACTGTAAGGAAACAGTTAGGAATCATAGCCCATTCCCGATCTGCAGTGCGCAGAAATAGGCTGCCGGTAATGGCTTTAGAAAAAAAATGTCAACAACCTTACACACGACGTACAATTATAGATATTTGAGGAAACAACCACGCTGTCACCGGGCTATATTACGGTACCATAGGCGCATGCGCCACCTGTGCGTGCACGTTTAGAATGTCTCAATTAATGTGAGAGACGCACCTGTTTCCATCTAACGCCACTACGTGGCACATTCATTCACATTTAAGTACAATAACATTTCACCTTGAGAATTAATTTGCTCCCATGCATGTATAATCTTCATAAGGTGACCTGTGATAAATAGCCGTAGAAAGTACTCTGTAAGCATATATTTACAGTGTGGCTATACTGAGCAACTTTAAGACAGATGGATATGTGGGGTTTAACGTCCCAAAACCACCATACGTTTATGAGAGACGCCATAGAGGAGGGCTCCGGAAATTTCGACCATCTGCGGTTCTTTAACGTGCACCCAAATCTGAGCACATGGGCCTATAACATTTTCTCCTCCATCGGAAATGCAGCCGCCACCGCCGGGATTCAATCCCGTGACCTGTGGGTCAGCAGCCGATTACCTTTGCCACTATACCACCGTGGTGGGGCCTGAGCAACTTGAAAACAGTAAAAACGGAGACTAGGTGGGTTTACCTTTATGTGACGGAAGTGATCCTCCGCGGGTTGTTGTACATGAACGTAAACGAATCTTTCTCTGTAAGGAGAAAGACTGATTGATTGATTTGTGGGGTTTAACGTCCCAAAACCACCATATGATTATGAGAGACGCCGTAGTGAAGGGCTCCGGAAATTTTGACCACCTGGGGTTCTTTAACGTGCACCCAAATCTGAGTACACGGGCCTACAACATTTCCGCCTCCATCGGAAATGCAGCCGCCACAGCCGGGATTTGATCCCGCGACCTGCGGGTCAGCAACCTTAGCCACTAGACCACCGTGGCGGGGCTAAGGAGAAAGACTCGTTTACCTTCGTATTTAACAACCAGAACACATAAAATATTTCATTAAGTATTTATTTGTTTACTTATTTAGCCATTGTTAAATAATTTAAAACTGCTAGTTAGTTAGTTAGTTAGTTAGTTAGTTAGTTAGTTAGTTAGTTAGTTATATAGTTAGTTAGTTGGTTAGTTAGTTAGTTAGTTAGTTAGTTAGTTAGTTAGTTAGTTAGTTAGTTAGTTAGTTAGTTAGTTAGTTAGTTAGTTAGTTAGTTAGTTAGTTAGTTAGTAGTTAGTTAGTTAGTTAGTAGTTAGTTAGTTAGTTAGTAGTTAGTAGTTGTAGTTAGTTAGTTGTCCGTATTGGTAGCTCCAGTCGTTTCAGTCGTGCGTTTTTTTTTTGTTCGGGGGTTTTTCCCATATTCGTTTAGCTGCAGCAGTATTAGATAATAAGAAAATTGAATAAGTAGGATGGCGCGCTTTGAAACGATTTAGTGTCGACATTTAGAAGCCTGAATCTATGAAATGTGATTAGCGTAACCTTTTTTTTCTTTTGTTTTCAGGTCATGCGCACACCGACATGTTTTTTTTTTCTTTTTTAACAGAACAGTGCATTGCACTTTTTTGGATGGTTGACGAAAGTGGTGCCCGGAATAAAGTATTTAAGCCATTACAAAATGAGCTCCTGCCAGTAAACGAACTATTCATTGCCACCTTTTTTTACTTGTTTCTGTTTGCTGTATGTCTTTTTTATCACATTTTTATGTACCAGGTGACATTTTTTTTTACGCTACTGATCATACAAAAATAGAGCAGCCGGACTGACAGAAACATCATACTCGCAAAAGCAAGCAAGCAAAAAAAATGCGAGATAGAAATAGAAGTATTGTTTTGCGATAATTGAAGTATCGCGAACTTTGCCCATGTTGCAATTCCATGATTTTGCAGGACGTCTTAGATCACGCACAGTTTTACGGTAAAATACGCAGTCATCAGGTAGGGTTAAAACTGTTAGTCGACATCGTTGACTAGATTGTTTACGTAGATAAAATTCAGCATGGGGAGAGGCATGCTGAATCTCGCTGCATCGTCGAAGAGACGTCCACTTTCTGGGATTAGTTATGACCCCATATTTACCTTCCGATATAGCAGCTGTTTTTTGTAAATATGATCTTAAGTTCTTTTCACAGTGTAAATTCTTAACCTGCTGCCACCTGCAAAAGTCCTGACCCTTCAATAATCCTAACCCACGTGACGTCACCATAATTGGTGACATAGCATGGTGCAGAAGCCGCTGTCGCAACCAGACAATTGGTACTTATACAAAGTGATCTAATGAATTCCAGATATAGTTTGATTAACTCGTGCCATTCATAATATATCAGCAGATGTGTCCCATATCCTAACCCAAGCTTCACAATGTATAGTTTTTAAAAATTTTCTTGCTGCTTGGCGACATGATCACAAAACGTATGCCATTGTACATTCGGAGCCACGGCCTTCAAAATAACCCACAACGCCACCGATGCGTTTGTGGTGTCTTGACTTCCATATTGTGTCCTTGTTTAAGAAACCTATTTTTGTTTAAAGGTTAATGCGAACCGATTAGATCAGTCCTCTGTTATTCTAAGGCATTCAAAAGATTTGAATTCTTTCTTTTGCACATTACCTGTGGTGCACTTGATTTCTTTAACAAGTTTGAAGCTTGCTAGTCGGAAAGCAACCACTGCGGCGTACGGCAGCATAACATTGAAAGGAACTGTTTCGGTTTCTGATGCCATCAGAGGACAGCCACACATCTATGAGGCTGTATTGTTCCAGTGAACGGAACTGCACCCTCGTCCGCTATGCGCCAACCACCATCTGCGCGACTTCCATGGTCGTGCTGTGCGGCGAAGCCAACTTCTCTCTCACAACGGCGGGCCGACTCGTACACACGAGTGCCGCGCGGTGGACCAAGTTTTCGGACGGCGTCTCAGCGTCCGACGCGAGTGCGGCGCGTGCAGACCCGTGATAAGAAGCCCACCCCTCCCGTCTACCGCCTCGTCACTCCTCCCTTCACAGTCCTAGGAGGTTTTTTGTGTATTTTTATTATATTTTTCGCCTCTGTGTACTTCGCCTCGTGGGCCGGTTGCCTCCGGTGCCAACCGCAGACCGCTCGCGGCTCAAAACCACGACGTGCGTGGACCACGCATCGCTGGCGACCGACAAACCGCGGCTCGCCTGTGACGCGCCTGATCTAGAAAAATGAAAAATATGTACCTATATATCAAGAGAGAGGGGCCAATCGCGGAGACGGAGAGCGGTGGAAATCTGAGAGTGCGTATACAGTTCTGGAGAGTGGAGCGTTTCGCCGGGTGCGCCAGTGATGAAGAGGCGCACCGGCGCGTATCAACCGCGAAAACCTCAGCGCCCGCGCTTAGAGTCGCAGAAAAAAAAAAGGACGAGCAAAAGTGTAAGTGTGGGTGCACTTGTCGGAGGGGAGGGGGGTGCATGGATGCAAGGAGGCTCGGTGAGCGAATGACGCGTTTTCGTCAAAGGTGGCGCGTTTCGGGTGCGTCGCGCGCCGGGCGCGTGAATGTGGCTCGTGAGATACGAGCGTCGAAGCTCGTGCGCGAGCCGACCGCAGTTGTAAATGCTTTTTCAGTGGATGGGAGCAACGAGAGGCGTTGTTTTCTGCGCGACCGATCACGGCCCCACCGAAAAGAGCCGCCAGCCAGATGCCACGTGTGGCGCTTCGAGCGCGACTGTTGCTTTCGAGTCGTACATTAGCGTTGAACGAAGTGATTGATTCTGTCGGATAAGTCGTCGGCGGGTGCCGAACGTGTGCTAAATGCGTGGCTACGTGGCACGGGCGCCGTACATTACACTCACAGCCACTCTGTAATGGTTGCAATTTCCTGGCTTTCATACGCTCAACGACCAGGATACTTTACCGTAGGGTTAAGTAGCGCACTTTTTAGCAAGGACCATCATCAGTCCCAGACTAGTCCCGCTTTCAACTTTGTCTAACCAGAACATTATCACCACCAGAGATCCGCGCCTTTTGAATTGAAGTACCACGGTGGGTGACCACGCAAGAATTTCAAATCGACGCCTTATTTGGTCACTAACGCAATCAGACACCCTGCCTTCTCCCTTCCTCGTGCTTTTTTTTTTTTCATGAACGAGCTAGCTGAGCATGAAATCGTTGTACATAAAATCAACTAGCACAAACCAGCCAACCAATGAAGGAGCAATAAAATAAATAACTCAAGAGATGGCGTACGCATACTTCGCAAATAAACACCAACAAATTTCGACGTATCACCCAAGGGCGTTTACGTTCGCTCATATAGTCCATGGTGGTGGTGCAGTGGTTTCAGCGCCCTGTTGCTGACCCGAAAGGTGCCGGTTCGATTCCAGCAGCAGCGGTCGCATTTCGAAGGAAATGAAATGTTAAAGGTCGTTGTACTGCGAGATATGAGTGCGCGTTAAGGAACGCCACATGGTTGAAATCTCCGCAGCCATCCGCTATTGTGCGCTTCATAATCATATGACAGTCGCTCGGCGTTATTATAGAGATTCGTTCATCACTGTAAACAAGCACTCTGGCGTTTCCAAAAGAGGTTAATTTTTGCTGCAAAGATATATATTTCACTCTTAAAGAAAGATAGTAAAGAGGTAGTAACTGCAAGCAAATAGGTAGTAACCGCAACGCTTACTACTTTTCTTGGACCATTACTAACCTGTTGACACCTGTTTACTACCTACGTGAGTAAGCAGGTACTATACCTGCAACCATTACTAACTTTTTGCTGCCTGTTCCCTACTTACGTTTGTAAACAGTTACCGACTAGAATAAAACGGGCAGTAACTGAAGGTTTTACTCACTTTCTTGCTCTGTTACTACTTTTTTGCTACCCAGCCATGAACTATATAATCTAAAAAAAGGTAAGTAACACATATTTTGAGAATTTATGAAAAAAGTCCCCTCGACGTATGTTCTTTAAACTGAAAAATAACGCATTAGATATCTACGAATGAAAAAAAAATTATTTTGAATTACGCATCTGGGTTATGTAAGCGTCATTCTCCTATTATCAAAATGGAGAAGTACAAGTTAACTGACCATAAGCAAACGCTGCACGCGTTTTAATAGATAATTAGAACAAACTTACTAAAATAGAACAAACTAACATAAGAAGCACATCAAAATTAACAAGATGGTCAAAATTAATCCATAGTCCTCATTACCTTGTGCTTCATAATGTAATCTGTTTTTGACACATAAATGCGGTTTGGTGGCTGAACCTGCTTGCGCATCATGTCTTTCATGTCTTCCTCTGACAAAGTAATTAGTATCAGTGGCATACATGAGATCATCACACTTCAAAAGAACCTTGGAACCATAATGCTCACCTTTGAGTGGTTGCGTTAACCAAAGATCCTGAACCTTGACACCCTATGAACAGAACCGGTGAGAAGTAGTTAGTTCAAACAACAACAACAACAACCGTTGCTTGCTACCACAGTTTCCTGCAACATTCTTGCAGGAGTCTGTTATAGTTTTGCTCGGAACATTTTGCTGGTTCCAATTTCCCAGCATAAGTGTCTGTCTTGACTCTGACTCGCGAGGCATGACTCACACGCAAGTAGAGTAACGCGCCACTTTGACACTGGTTCTGGCCAGAAGTTTCAAGTAGAAATCTGGCTTCGAGGTGTGCCAGGATATGTTAATGTATACGGGCTTGGGGCAACGATGTATACAAGCTGTTTCAAGAAATGTGCTGAATATTCTTTGAAAATCACAGAAAGCAGGTATATGCGTGCTACTTGCAGCGTTGTCTTTCCTAAGGCAGAAGGCATCTTCAGATGGCTACAACATTGATTGCAGCAGTAAATATAGAATTTAACATAATTAACTTTTAACTAGTATAATAGCCGGTCGAGTCAAATGGGCGAATCCAAGCCCTTCCTACGAATCGTCTATAGCGACTTCGAAGTTTTGGAAAAGGCGGCCGCTGGTAATCACCGCAGAGCGATGCAATCTGGCCGATTTAAGTGGCGAAACCGGAACCGACGCCCCGAACAACGCATCTACCTGTTTGCTTCGACAACACCCTCAATGATGGCACTGTTTCCCTCGCATTATAGAAGCATAAGCGAGCGTCGATAAGCGGCCTCAAAGCGAAGTGTCTAAATTGACGGTTGATAACGGCGAGAGAAACAGTTTCGCCATTGAGGGTGTTGTCGAAGTGAATGGGCTGATGTGCTGTTTGGTATAGTCGGTTTCAGTTTCGCCACTAAAGTGGCGCGTTTCGGGTGCGTCGCGCGCCGGGCGTGAATGTGGCTCGTGAGATACGAGCGTCGAAGCTCGTGCGCGAGCCGACCGCAGTTGTAAATGCTTTTTCAGTGGATGGGAGCAACGAGAGGCGTTGTTTTCTGCGCGACCGATCACGGCCCCACCGAAAAGAGCCGCCAGCCAGATGCCACGTGTGGCGCTTCGAGCGCGACTGTTGCTTTCGAGTCGTACATTAGCGTTGAACGAAGTGATTGATTCTGTCGGAAGTCGTCGGCGGGTGCCGAACGTGTGCTAAATGCGTGGCTACGTGGCACGGGCGTCGTAGATTGCACTCACAGCCACTCTGTAATGGTTGCAATTTCCTGGCTTTCATACGCTCAACGACCAGGATACTTTACCGTAGGGTTAAGTAGCGCACTTTTTAGCAAGGACCATCATCAGTCCCAGACTAGTCCCGCTTTCAACTTTGTCTAACCAGAACATTATCACCACCAGAGATCCGCGCCTTTTGAATTGAAGTACCACGGTGGGTGACCACGCAAAGAATTTCAAATCGACGCCTTATTTGGTCACTAACGCAATCAGACACCCTGCCTTCTCCCTTCCTCGTGCTTTTTTTTTTTTCATGAACGAGCTAGCTGAGCATGAAATCGTTGTACATAAAATCAACTAGCACAAACCAGCCAACCAATGAAGGAGCAATAAATAAATAACTCAAGAGATGGCGTACGCATACTTCGCAAATAAACACCAACAAATTTCGACGTATCACCCAAGGGCGTTTACGTTCGCTCATATAGTCCATGGTGGTGGTGCAGTGGTTTCAGCGCCCTGTTGCTGACCCGAAAGGTGCCGGTTCGATTCCAGCAGCAGCGGTCGCATTTCGAAGGAAATGAAATGTTAAAGGTCGTTGTACTGCGAGATATGAGTGCGCGTTAAGGAACGCCACATGGTTGAAATCTCCGCAGCCATCCGCTATTGTGCGCTTCATAATCATATGACAGTCGCTCGGCGTTATTATAGAGATTCGTTCATCACTGTAAACAAGCACTCTGGCGTTTCCAAAAGAGGTTAATTTTTTGCTGCAAAGATTATATTCACTCTTAAAGAAAGATAGTAAGAGGTAGTAACTGCAAGCAAATAGGTCGTAACCGCAACGCTTACTACTTTTCTTGGACCATTACTAAACCTGTGACACCGTTTACTACCTACGTGAGTAAGCAGGTACTATACCTGCACCATTATAACTTTTGCTGCCTGTTCCCTACTTACGTTTGTAAACAGTTACCGACTAGAATAAAACGGGCAGTAACTGAAGGTTTTTACTCACTTTCTTGCTCTGTACTACTTTTTTGCTACCCAGCCATGAACTATATAATCTAAAAAAGGTAAGTAACACATATTTTTGAGAATTTATGAAACAAGTCCCCCTCGACGTATGTTCTTTAAACTGGAAAAATACGCATTAGATATCTACGAATGAAAAAAAAAATTATTTTTGAATTACGCATCTGGGTTATGTAAGCGTCATTCTCTATTATCAAAATGGAGAAGTACAAGTTAACTGACCATAAGCAAACGCTGCACGCGTTTTAATAGATAATTAGAACAAACTTACTAAAATAGAACAAACTAACATAAGAAGCACATCAAAATTAACAAGATGGTCAAAATTAATCCATAGTCCTCATTACCTTGTGCTTCATAATGTAATCTGTTTTTGACACATAAATGCGGTTTGGTGGCTGAACCTGCTTGCGCATCATGTCTTTCATGTCTTCCTCTGACAAAGTAATTAGTATCAGTGGCATACATGAGATCATCACACTTCAAAGAACCTTGGAACCATAATGCTCACCTTGAGTGGTTGCGTTAACCAAAGATCCTGAACCTTGACACCCTATGAACAGAACCGGTGAGAAGTAGTTAGTTCAAACAACAACAACAACAACCGTTGCTTGCTACCACAGTTTCCTGCAACATTCTTGCAGGAGTCTGTTATAGTTTTGCTCGGAACATTTTGCTGGTTCCAATTTCCCAGCATAGGTGTCTGTCTTGACTCTGACTCGCGAGGCATGACTCACACGCGAGTAGAGTAACGCGCCACTTTGACACTGGTTCTGGCCAGAAGTTTCAAGTAGAAATCTGGCTTCGAGGTGTGCCAGGATATGTTAATGTATACGGGCTTGGGGCAACGATGTATACAAGCTGTTTCAAGAAATGTGCTGAATATTCTTTGAAAATCACAGAAAGCAGGTATATGCGTGCTACTTGCAGCGTTGTCTTTCCTAAGGCAGAAGGCATCTTCAGATGGCTACAAACATTGATTGCAGCAGTAAATATAGAATTTAACATAATTAACTTTTTAACTAGTAGTAATAGCCGGTCGAGTCAAATGGGCGAATCCAAGCCCTTCCTACGAATCGTCTATAGCGACTTCGAAGTTTTGGAAAAGGCGGCCGCTGGTAATCACCGCAGAGCGATGCAATCTGGCCGATTTAAGTGGCGAAACCGGAACCGACGCCCCGAACAACGCATCTACCTGTTTGCTTCGACAACACCCTCAATGATGGCACTGTTTCCCCTCGCATTATAGAAGCATAAGCGAGCGTCGATAAGCGGCCTCAAAGCGAAGTGTCTAAATTGACGGTTGATAACGGCGAGAGAAACAGTTTCGCCATTTGAGGGTGTTGTCGAAGTGAATGGCTGATGTGCTGTTTGGTATATCGGTTTCAGTTTCGCCAGCTAAAGTGGCCAGGACTCCGCGGTGATCACTCCGCGGTGATTACGAATGGTGGCTTTTTTGAAATTTCAAAGTGCCTATTGACTGTACGTAGGAAGTGCTGTAATTCGCCCATTAGTTTAGATCAACTATTTCCACTGGTTATTAAGGTAATTGTCATAATTCCTGTAATTACCGCCGTAATTAATGTTTGAACACATCTAAAGATGCCTTCTGTAAAAATTAAGGAAAACCGTAGGTATTGTCCACAGGTGTCTCCTTTCTGTGATATTTAAGTCATATTAGACATAATTCTTGAAACACCCTGTACAATCTAGAGCTATGTCTATGTATATATGTGCCATGTTTTGTCATTTGCCAGAATAAAAAGCTTGTGTCCTAGTTGGTTCATACTGAACTAGCTGTTCAGGTGATTTGCAAACAGAAAAAAAAGGAACAGGCCTCTAAGCCGTGCATTTCGTTAATCTAGAAGCTCATATACAGGCGTGAATAAGGCCACGCGTACCCCTTCTATTTCTTATGTTACCGTACCATTTCACGAATAACTACATCATTGCGCAAACTGTACCGATTGAATGACAATTTGTCGGAATACTGTATTACCTTTGGATAAGGTTATGCCCACAACGTGAACATTCCAGTTTATTCTGGTACTTATGTGGCAAAAATCGAGAACGCTGGAATATTTGATAACGCATATATAAATGTCGACGTGCTTCAGCGCTTGGCAGGATGCGGCTGACGGCGGTTCTCGCCACCCGCAGCGTACAGCGTGAATCGCTTGTACGAGGACTCTTCATTTGCCAAGCACAAGGTCGCTTAAATAAAGAGTTACGTATTTCCCAGTCTTCCTGTCAACACATCACGTGAATAGAAGTGTCAATCGTGTTCTGCTTTTCTGCCCACGCTGCACGTCATTGCTTCAGCATTTAAGAAAATTTGCTGATGATAACAACAACAACAACAACGACAATAATAATAATAATAATAATAATAATAATAATATAGTAATAATAATAATGATGATGATGATGAACTCGCCAATACGAGCTACGCTGCAGAATCAACATGTATAGGGAAAAAAATGTTTCAGCTGAGCAAGCGCGAAACCTGTAGAAGGGCAAAGCATATAGTATACGACGCTGTTTCGCACCACAAAATATGTACTCTTTACTGGCGGCTTGCTCGCCACTAACGCACTATTACTCTGTATATATGTTTGAAAACCCAATGTTTTAGCTAGACGACTTTACCGTAACGACGTACGGTTGTGTCTCTGGTTTCAGGTAAGGAACTTGAGCGCCTTGGTCGTTTTCGCGAGAATTCTTACACCACTCTAGCGTTTTAGGCGTTAACCATGAACCTTTAACTCATTGCATTCATTTGCCCACGAACCAATGTCGAGCAGGGAGATATACCTAATTTTTGTGGCTTGTACCTGTTTATGATCAACCTTGATGACGTGACGCGCCGCAACCAGCTGAGGCCCGAAGGTGCTTCGCCCCTAAAAACATTTGGTGATTGAACTTGTACGAAGCACCCTGGAAGAGAGCGAGGGCCATCCCTTTCCCTCCAAATGCACTAAGGGGGTGCACATGCACGTTCAGCATAACTTCACTCAGACTGACCTGTCCCAATATTCTTCAGAGTGCAGGCTTATGGCCACGCTGGTGTTTCACGACAGCGGCAGCCGTAAGTCCCGTTTGTATTCCAAGAGCATTTTGCTCTTCATCTATATCTTGAAAGACAATTATAAAGTTAGACCATCGTCAATAGCGCCTGCTCGCTTCAATCGAACTCTTCTCATCCGCTGCAAAGCTCGTTTTCTTTTGGATGCGACTGAAGAGAGAGCGAAGTCACTGTGATAAACCGTTGCCCTCCTACAACGTCATGCGGAATTCTCTGCACGGATATCTTCCCTTTCCGGTAAATTTCTTTTTCGATGCGTCGTCTTATATGCGCTTCCTTCAATAGCCACTGTGTATAGCAAACTACGCTCCTGATGGTGTCTTACTTCATTGCCACTTTTTTTGAGAACAAATGAAGCAGCCCAATAGACCACCGAGCGAAGTGGAACGCGTGCCGAGAGTCGTCTTATAGCAGCCTCATGTGACCATACCCTGCACGATGACGGCATGGAAAGTAAACCTTTTTTGTAAGTCAATCACTACGTCGTTGAAAGCCTATCAAAGCAAATGGTACATGGGACTCGAGAACATATCGCAATTTTAATTATATTCCTGGTCTGTAATTATGAGTAAAAATAACATGAAAAAAACGTAGTTTCGATGTGATTATTCGTTTGATTCGTTGCTCAATATTCACAGTTGGCACAAGTTTCGACAATGTAAAGCACGTCGTAGTTTGAAGGTTAGGTGCCCTACAGCTGTTATGCAAAAACATAACAAAACAGATTGATAGAGTGTTTCCAACAACAAGCTTCAGCGTGTCTTTCGTTTCCTCGACCGCTTTCTCGAGAAGCCCTGGTACGGCCGTCTGCCTTCGACCAAGAACTCACGGCTGCTGCGGTGGACGGGCCGGAATTTATTTCGTGCGTGCGTCGAGACGAAGAAGAGGAGCACGTGCCATCTACGAACCCTCTCCCTCCTCTACCAAAGGGATCCCGCAAACATCTCTGTGTCAGAAAGAGATGAAGGAGACAAAAAAAAAACGAATGAGAAAGATGGAAACTAACGAAAGATGAGAAGCGTCAGACATGCGAACAGGAAGGACGAGGGGCACTGAGCTACGATGGCACACGCACTGCCGGTGCTATACGAGGCATATATGAAAGTCAAACAGAAAACAGCCTACAAACATAGACGCGTTCGAGGAATGAAAGGAAAGGGAAAGAAGTTCGGAAAGAATCCACGAAGGAAGATCTATAAGAGAAGCTGGCCCACCACCGAGGGCCTGCGGTCAACCCTGGAGCTCCGGCGCAACCCTCAAAGAAACGATGCGCCCCGTGTCTTCTTTTCATACATCTGTCCTCTTTATTCGTGTTTTTCGTTCTTTTTTTTCTTGTTTGCCCCATCGCCCTTTCGGCGGGCGAGCCCTTCCCGGAAAAAGTCTATCTCTCACGCGTCGCTGTCTACCTGGACAGCACCCGGGCTCAGCCGGCCAGAAAGATGGGGCCTCGAGGTGCGTCCTCGGACTCGTCGTCTCTCTTCTTGCAGGCGCCCTCTCTGCGTCAGTGTTGTGTTGTTGTTGTTGCTGCTGGTTGTGCTGCCGCCCGTTGCTGTCTGCAGAACCACCGGCTAACGCGCGCCGACGGAACCGCCGGCCCCATGCGGTGAGCCCTCTTCCATCGCCGAATACGCGAAGGACGCCCGTACACGGCCGCTGCACTTCTAACCCTCTCCGCTGGTCTTCTCGGCAGCGGCTCTCGACTCTCGGAGCAGTGTCGGCGTCCCGTCTGACCCCAGTAGTAGATCGTTGGCTGTCGTGGACAGCGCGGGGGTGAGAGAGACAGAGACCGAGTCTCTCGGCGAAAGTGAGAAACGTCCGCGGCAATCATGCGGAAAGTAAGGTATGAGAAAGATAAAGAAAAATGTGAAGGATGAGACGATAAGAAAATAAGAGGGTTGGTCGAGGATGACATCGTCCAGTAGAATGCAAGCGCAGAATACTTGATGCCCGTCAGGTACCTCGTTATGAGGAACATCCCCTTTTCTTTCTGTGGGTATGGTCTGCTGCCTTCCAGGCGTCCGCCATGCCACCGTTACTTCTGGAACAATTCGCGCCTGACACAACTATGCTTGGAGAGCTATACATGCCTTCAATGTTTTACGAAAAGCTGCGATCCTCTCTGAACACTTTTCAGGGGATACAATTGTATGTAGCAGTGAGACGTCAGTGGCAAGAGAGGCCTCCTCCTTACCCTGGCAAATACGAAACCTACGCCTGTGATGTCTACCGCTTATTATTGGGCCAAACGTCTACCACTATTGAGCAATGCCTCGAACGAACTAAGCAAAAAAAAAAAACAAATTTATTTTGTTCTCAGTGCGTTGCTGTAATCCTGTGCTATATGTTTTTTTTTTCACTGGTAGAGAATGGCTATGGGCATTTTGTTAGTAGAACAAACCAATCGAAGCTGCTGACAAAGGTCAAAGACGATGCAAAATTAGGCAACAGTTTTAAACAAAGTTAACGGGAATCAAAGAGCTCCGGAGCTGACGTTTAGAAAAGAGGGATGGGCTATAGTCGGATCATGTACCATTCTGCTTGACCCAACCAGCATATCCAGGCAATGTTAAGTAATGGTAGTAATCAACAGTGGTGCTTATGTATGAATGCTGTAATCTCGATATGGTTAGGGAATGCGTCTAGGCATGCTACTGTCGCGAGAGCAAGATTTCCAGCTTCAGTATCTTCTCAGGAAATTTGTGCAAAACCAACTCCTCTGCTTCTTTTTTAAGTCTTTCTTTGTACTCTTCTACTTTTGGGTTTGTTTCTATTGTCATTACAGAGCTTCGGCTTTTGACTTTAATGGAACGTGGGATAAATCGTGCTTTCCAGCCTGGGACAGGCGCCTACACGCTGCATTTACGGCTTACCAATGGAGCAGTCAAGGTCGCCCCCGTTCGGGATTAGAAGGGGAAAGCTTACTCGGAAAAGCGTCTAGCAATAGGCAGGTCCGGCGCCACCGTCTGAGTCTAAGCCATTGTTAACAGGCACGCGTGTCATTGAGAATGACATGGGGACGCGATCACTTAGCCTGACCGAGACATAGTGGCGGCAGGTAAACGACCATATTCCCCCGCGCTCTTGTTAGGATGTCGGGGCGCCTCGCTGTCGCATGTACACCTGGTAAGCAATGGTGTACCCATCGCTCTTAAGGACGTTTCTAGAAAGCAACAGTTAATGAAAGAACTTACGGGGCCCGAGCGTGGGAACGGCCGCCGACGATAGTCGGCCGAAGGAGGCAGCTCGGCCTGGCATGGGAGAGAGTGTCACGTGCGGAGGACCTTTCCCTTTGCGTGTTTCATTTTGGTAAGGAGGTTTTTACAAATGTAGTGCCTTTTATGAAAGTGTTTCTGTGATTGGTTGTGATGCTGCGAGTCCCAACATGTGATTGGTTTTTGTGAAGACTCTTTGTTCGACCAAGGGTTAAAAAGAGGATGTTTGAACTTGAAAAGTGAGCGGAGTCGGGGTAAACAGCGGATCTCACCACGGGAGACCAGGCCATGCAGGCCGTGGGGTATGTCACTATTTTCTATGTTTTGTCTTTGTGACCCAGTGCATTTTGTAAATTGAAGTTGTGTTAGCTAAATAAACCCCCAATGAGTGCTCCCCGAAATCATCGTGTTGACGTCTCTTCGATTGCCTCCGCGGAGTTTCACCCACACTTATTCATCTCCCAGGTCGTCCGATGCGCCTAACTTGAACAACCCCGACGTTTCGCTACAAAGTGGTGGAGGTTGCTCGGTAACGATAGTCCCGCTCTGAAATTATGCCCCGAGTCAACAACAAATATCAGGAACCTACCTCTAACTTCTCTACTATGACGGAACCCCCTACCTTCTTCTCTGCTATGTCTACCCCCCAAGTTAAACCATTCGTCGGACCACCAATCTTTAGAGGCGCGCCGGAGGAATCTATTTCAGAGTGGCTACTTTGCTACGAACATGTAGCGTCGCTTAATAATTGGGACCAAGCCACGAAGGTGAAATTTCTATATCTGGCTTTAGACGGAGATGCGAAAAAGTGGCACACCACTCAAATTCTAACCGGTGCTCCTAATACATGGGAAGAATGGGCGACGCTACTTAAAACGATCGCCCATTTGCGGCTACAAAACCGCACCCAATTGCCGTCCGAAACCCCCGAGCAGTACTACTATGACGTCGTACAGCTGTGTGCAAGAGTGAGCCCGTCCATGACGGAAGATGATCGGTTGCGGCACCTTATGCGCGGTTTGCGTCCGGATATTCTGGAGGAGATGATAATCGCAAACCCGGAGAGCTGCACTGCATTCCTCCAAATTTTGCAACGCATAAATCTGGCAGCTTTGATGAGCCGTGCGTCGGCGCCACAACCGATTGGCATCCAGTATTCCACCGGATTACAGTCGTGGATGCAAAACATCGCGCATCCCGTAGGGTTTGCACCCACCGCAGCGACAGGGTACTCTCCTCCTACGTGTGTCGCCACTTGCGCCGCGGCCGAATTGCGTTGCCCACGGGAGGCTGCTGACAGCGAAAGAGACCTAAAAGCGATTGCGGACTCGATCGCCGTGCTGTCTGGCCGGCTAAAAAGTATCGAAGACGAGGTGGGTCGCCCCCCAATGCCGTGGCCTCAGAGAACTGCCCGTGCCAACGACGGGCGTCCCCGATGCCAGATTTGCCGCCGCATAGGTCACATAGCACAACAGTGCTGGCAGCGATTCCGAAATGGCAGGAACGATCAGGCGGAACTCCAAGGCAATCAGAATGTACAGCCTAATCATTCGGGAAACGAGAACGGCCAGGCCTAGGGGGCCAGCCCGGCCGCCCCATCGGCACATTGTCGGAAGGTCAGCTTCTCACAGTCCCCACACGAGCCAACGGTACAGAAACAAAACTTGTAATTGACACCGGCTCGGCCGTAAATGTCATCTCAGAAGAATTAGCTAACAAAATAGGTGCTTCATTCAAATCGAGAAAAAACATATTCATCCGAGGAATTGGCGGAGGCTTGCTCACCCCCAATGGCGAAGCTGAAATAAAACTTGAATTTGGCACCACCAAAGTTCACGAGACGTTTTTAGTGGTCAAGGATTGCCCGTACGAGCTACTCGGTGGTCTTCCTTTTTGTCGAGCAGCCCGGCTTCTCATTCACTTCTCCAAAAAAAAGCTGCAACTAAACGGTGAAATTTTTCGGCTACGTATAGACTCAAGTGCCCCCGAACATAATAATGTACTTGCAGTGCGGTGCCACGAGCAAATTCGCATTGAACCTCGCACAGAAGTCGCTATTGAAGTAAAGGTCGCAAGGGACGGAATTCACCTCGTCGAACCGAACAGCACGCTCAAAAACGGACTTCAGGTTGCACGCACAATAACGAGGATCGTGCATGGGAGAGGCCTCATTCGCATAGCTAATCCTACCATGTCGCCAGTAAACCTGCTCAGCGGAACAAAGCTTGGATGGGCTTCATCTATTCATGACGCACAGCTGGCAATCACGGCCCCCGAGAACGATCAAGTGCCTCAAGAGTTTGACATAGAGACTGGGGATCACCTACAGCCATCTGAGCGGGATGAACTGCTGTCGCTCATTGAGAAATACCGCCATCTATTTACGAGCAGTGACAACCCTATCCGGCAGACTCATGTCGCTGAACATGTGATCGACACAGGTGATTCTCGACCAATTCATCAGCACCCATATCGTCATTCCCCTTTTGAAAGACAACAGATTGAGCAACAAGTAGAAGAAATGCTGCGCGATGGGATAATTAGAGAGTCTCACAGTCCTTGGTCATCACCTGTCGTCCTCGTGAAGAAGCCAAATGGGACTTGGCGTTTCTGCGTCGATTTTCGCAGAGTCAATGAAGTCACTAAAAAAGATGTACACCCACTGCCACGAATTGATGACATTCTCGACGTGTGTCAGGGGTCAAAATACTTCACCACACTTGATCTAACATCAGGCTACTGGCAAGTGGGCATCAAGGAGGAAGATAAGCAAAAGACCGCATTTTCCTGTGGACCCGGCCTGTATGAATTCAATGTTGTCCCTTTCGGCCTGTGCAACGCCCCTGCCACATTTCAGAGAATGATTAACAAAGTCCTCAGTGGTCTTCTCTGGAGAGTTTGTTTGGCCTACTTGGACGACATCGTTATTTTCTCGAAGACTATGGCAACTCATTTGCAAAATTTGGAAAGTGTGTTTTTGGCTTTGGACGTGGCAAACTTACGACTGAAGTCCGAGAAATGCAGCTTCGCTGGCCAGGAGATCAAATATCTTGGACACATTCTCACAGGTGAAAGCATCCGGCCGGACCCAGACAAAGTAGCAGCGATCGAAAAATTCCCAAAGCCACGAAATAAGAAAGGTGTACAGAGCTTTCTCGGAATCTTAACTACTATCGGCGATTCATCAAAGATTTCTCTCGCATTTCTCGACCTCTGACCAACTTAACCAAAAAGGATGTTCCTTTCGTCTGGGATGCGGCATGTGATGTGGCCATGCAAACCCTCAAAGAGAAGCTGATCACAGCCCCAATTCTGCGTCAGTTTGAGCAGGGAAAACCGATAGAGGTGCACACTGATGCCTGTGATTACGGCATTGGCGCCGTGCTTGTACAGAAAATTGGAACTCAAGAGAGAGTCGTCGCCTATGCCAGCCGCCACCTTAACAAGGCTGAGATGAACTACAGTACCACTGAGAAAGAATGCCTCGCCGTTGTGTACGCCTGCGGACAGTTTCGGCCATACGTCTTTGGTTCTAAGTTCACGGTCGTGACTGACCAAGCCAGCCTGGCTTGGCTAATGAAAGTAAGGAATCCGAACGGTCGTCTTATGCGATGGTCCCTGTTGCTTCAGGAATTCGACATAACGTTGCGACACCGCCCTGGCCTCAAGAATGGAAATGCCGACACGCTTTCTCGCTTTCCTCATGATCCCGCGCCTGTAAGCGAAGAAAACCCCTTACCGTTGCTGGTTCTGGATCAGGTGGATGTTGGAAAAAGGCAGAGGGCAGACCCATGGATGAAAGAAATTATGCAGCACCTCGAGCACCCGGATGCGCCCGTTGTCAGGAAAACTAAAAGAACGGCACAGAGCTTTCGGTTGATCGACGGTGTACTGTATCGAAGGGCGAAAGGGTTTCAGGAGGATCGTGCTGCGCTCGTTGTCCCCAAGTGCTTGAGATCTGAGATTTTAAGGTACTGCCATGACGCCACCACGGCAGGCCACTTAGGTGTCAAGCGCACATGGGACATGGGAGAAAGTTCGTTGCCGATATTTCTGGCCGAAGATGTTCTCGTACGTAAGCAAGTACGTTCTCTCCTGCCCCGACTGCCAGACACGAAAGCAACCACCGGGGAGGCCGGTCGGTTTCCTCCAACCGATCCCACCTGCAGGTCGACCTTTTCAGCAGGTGGGCATGGACTTCATTGAGCCTTTCACTAAATCCAAAGCAGGGAACCGCTACATCGTCGTGATTACCGACTACCATACGAAATGGGTCGAGGCTGTCGCGTGTCCAGCGGCCACTGCCGCAGAAGCAGCCAGAGCTTTCGTCGAACAAATCGTCCTACGTCATGGTGCCCCGGAGAAAGTAATAAGCGATCGTGGGCAGCACTTTGTCGCCAACTTGACCGAAGAAGTATTCCGGCTCGTGGGTAGCGAGCATGCCACCACAACAGCATACCACCCACAGGCCAACGGCTTGTGCGAGCGTTTTAACCGCACGTTGGCTGACATGCTCAGCATGTACGTTTCTTCACACCACCGCGACTGGGATGAATTCCTACCGTATGTTCTATTTGCATACAATTCTTCCACCCACGAGACGACTGGATTCACTCCCTTCTTTCTTCTTCACGGACATGAACCGACACTACCGGTGGATGTAGGGTCGGGCGCGCAACGCGGATTCGACTACACCCTGGATGCAATGAAAGTGGCCCGCAGGCTGCGGCAGGCTCGAAAAATAGTAAATGAACGGGAGAAGCGTCAGCAGGAGAAGAACAAGCGCAGGTATGATGCTAGGCGACGAAGTGTTGTTTATCATTAGGGCGACTTGGTGTACTTGTGGACTCCCTCCCGGGCGAAAGGGAAGACGACAAAGCTTCTTCACAAATATCACGGACCTTTCCGTCTTGTGCGCCAGGTAGCCGAGAACAACTGGGAGGTGGTAGACCAAACTGGGAAAAAACGTGACGTTGTGAATGTGGCGCGTTTAAAGCCCTGCCACGTTCGATTGGGCTCCGATGCCGACGACGCGGACGATGAGTCTGATGATAATCAAGAGGTGCGCGATCTCGGTGGTGATGTGCGCGAGGGAAGTGCCAGGAGAGATGACCACGGATTGCATCGAAGTGTTGTGCGCGAGTGCGGCTCCAATAGTGATGTGCGCGAGTGCGGTTCGCGAGTGGGTCAGGAACTCCGTTTGCAACATTGTGTGCGCGGGACACAGACCAGTGTTCCAGTACAGCAGTGCGAAAGCCACGACACGGACACTGAACTTTACTCGGACTGGAAGACATTTTCAAGTAATAACAACGCACAACAGAATGTCAGTGCTTACGAAACGGACACTGAATTGTATTGCAGTACCGATGAGTGAACCCATATATTTCTGTGTCCAATGATTTTGTTTTGTTTTTCATCTGTTGTTTTATGTAATTTTTTTAAAACATCTCACACACTCTTTGAATGCAAAACCTTTTTGTATAATTAGTCTATTTATTGCCGTGTTTTGCAGATAAAACGAGTGGGGCACTCTTTTTCGTAGGGGGGAGGTGTCGCGAGAGCAAGGTTTCCAGCTCCAGTATCTTCTCAGGAAATTTGTGCAAAACCAACTCCTCTGCTTCTTTTTTAAGTCTTTCTTTGTACTCTTCTACTTTTGGGTTTGTTTCTCTTGTCATTACAGAGCTTCGGCTTTTGACTTTAATGGAACGTGGGATAAATCGTGCTTTCCAGCCTGGGACAGGCGCCTACACGCTGCATTTACGGCTTACCAATGGAGCAGTCAAGGTCGCCCCCGTTCGGGATTAGAAGGGGAAAGCTTACTCGGAAAAGCGTCTAGCAATAGGCAGGTCCGGCGCCACCGTCTGAGTCTAAGCCATTGTTAACAGGCACGCGTGTCATTGAGAATGACATGGGGACGCGATCACTTAGCCTGACCGAGACATAGTGGCGGCAGGTAAACGACCATATTCCCCCGCGCTCTTGTTAGGATGTCGGGGCGCCTCGCTGTCGCATGTACACCTGGTAAGCAATGGTGTACCCATCGCCCTTAAGGACGTTTCTAGAAAGCAACAGTTAATGAAAGAACTTACGGGGCCCGAGCGTGGGAACGGCCGCCGACGATAGTCGGCCGAAGGAGGCAGCTCGGCCTGGCATGGGAGAGAGTGTCACGTGCGGAGGACCTTTCCCTTTGCGTGTTTCATTTTGGTGGATTCGCTCGCAGGATTTCAAGCTGGACGGTTGTGCCCTCGCGATCTCCGACTTCAGCGTAGCTCCCGCCGACTGGTTCGCCCTCCGCGGTCTCCTGACGCCGTGTAGCTCTCGCATTGTGGCACCCCGCCCTTGGACTGCTTCGACCGGATCCCCACTTTCCTATCTCCTTCTTTTTCCTCTCGTTGGCTGTCTTCTTCTGCTTCTACTTTCCTTCTATTCTTTTTATCCCTCCTTCCCCCCACCCCCTGTAAGGCACTGCGCCGTGTCGCCTGAAGGCAGACAGAAATTAGGTGCCTTTTTCCTCTTCATTCTAATCACTACCACCCACCATTTTGGTAAGGAGGTTTTTACAAATGCAGTGCCTTTTATGAAAGTGTTTCTGTGATTGGTTGTGATGCTGCGAGTCCCAACATGTGATTGGTTTTTGTGAAGACTCTTTGTTCGACCAAGGGTTAAAAAGAGGATGTTTGAACTTGAAAAGTGAGCGGAGTCGGGGTAAACAGCGGATCTCACCACGGGAGACCAGGCCATGCAGGCCGTGGGGTATGTCACCATTTTCTATGTTTTGTCTTTGTGACCCAGTGCATTTTGTAAATTGAAGTTGTGTTAGCTAAATAAACCCCCAATGAGTGCTCCCCGAAATCATCGTGTTGACGTCTCTTCGATTGCCTCCGCGGAGTTTCACCCACACTTATTCGTCTCCCAGGTCGTCCGATGCGCCTAACTGGAACAACCCCGACGTTTCGCTACACTACGTAGAATGAAAATCTGACAAGGAAAACGTATTGTCTGCTTTTACACCTCACGTAATGCAACAGCAGCTTCTTCTAGTGATTTTAGTAACGAGACAGCGTTAAATAGCCCGTTTCGAAAAAGTGCCGGCATCGGTGTCAGCTTCGATGCTCATGAGCGAAAAAAATGCAAATAAAAAAATAATAAATATCTTCGGCACTAATCATAATAAACCAAGGCATTTTGTGTGACAAAAAGTTGCCCTGCCGTAAAGCTACACGTTTATTTGTAACTGCAAGCAAAAAAAAGGCTCTATAAAAGTCGCGTAGTATGAGGACTCGTTTTTACGCGTGTAATGCTGAGCGGCCGAAGCGTAGAATAGTGCTAGTGGGCAATTTTGCAAAGAGTGGGTGGTTTAGAGGCTCACTCATTTCAAAGCACTCGCAAGAATTTCTCTCACTCTCTTTCTTTCTACCTCCTTCTTTGCCTCTCTCTCTCTGTGCACTACTCTTACCCCTTTTCTTTTCATCCCCCCTTGTGTCCTCCCCTAGCTCGCTTCCTTTTCTCATCCCCAACACTTGGTATGCTATACTCTACAAGGAAGGCTATATATTCGGGCACTCTGCCAGAGTGCCCGGTAGCCGAGTGATTATGGCACTCGTTTTCGGATCATGGGTGCGTGGATTCAAATTCTGCCTCCAGAAGAAGTGTCCTTCGCTAGGAATTCTCTTTTCATATCGTTCTTTATATATCTCTCTTTGGGTCACTTTATCTGTCCTTGTTCTCTCACGCATTAGAATTATAGAGTTCCACACTGTACAAATCGACGCGCATGTACTGAGAGTGAGGAAGAAGAAGGAAAAACCTGGATGATGACGAAGAGTGCATGCCGGTTCCAGATGATGATAATTTTCTCTTTACGACAGCCTGAAAATTATCAGCATAATAGCTATACTGTAAAAGAGGACAAAACGCTCGTTTGACAATGTACAAAGGCTGCGCCCGCGTATCGAATATAAAATCGTCTATAGACCAGTGCACATATTCTCGACACCAGTTATCGCCTTTACACGTTGCCAGGGTGGGAAGAGTTTGGTTGTATACGTCGTATACATAGCTGATGGCGAGTGAGCACTAGCAATCGACAAGCACGCGATAAGAGTAGGCAGCACGCGATATTCATAGGCCATTCGCACCACTACAACATAATCTACGGCCCCCAGCCAATATTGGCTGTCGCTTATCATCATCATGATTATGATCATCATCAGAGTGATTACGCTTACAGCAGTACAAAGGCTTATTCCATGTTTACTTAACTAACCTTGTCTAGCGGTTACTGCACCCACGTTATCGCCGCAAACTTCGTAATCACATCTGCCTACTTAACCGTTATTGCTTTCAGCTGGCTTCCCCTCCAAGAGATGTAAATTTCGGTCGGTAAAGAATATCACTCGAATAAAGTTTCACATGGAGTTTTCATCATGACATGCTTCATAGTGAAATTGTGGTTCCGCACCGTGAACAACTTCCTAATCTTTTTCCAGACCGGAGCCGTGCAGGTACCTGCGCGGCTGGTGACAAGCACTAGTGCCATACCGACCGCTAAACTCGGTGGCAACTTTAACAGTTGCGAAAAATGGTTGAGGGGTTGTGTGTGGATTATTGTGTGCTGATGAGCAAGCTTTTGAGCCATGATTTTCGAAGAAGCCGAGCATAGAAGAAGACAAACACATGTGCACACACATATAAAAAAATGCATGCGTTGATAGTGGTTGTGGCGCTTTTCTGTTTACGCTGTGGCAGGCGAGGGTAGCCGGGAAAACCTGACAGCAACTTTCCCGGTGAGTCTCCTTTTCCTTTTTGCCGAAAAGAGAGAAGAAAAAAACTAAACTTTAAAAGTGAGACATTTCTTTGCTTGGTAGCCCCGGTCTTGATAAAGGAATGTTATATATATATATATATATATATATATATATATTGACACACCTCGATGGGCGCATGAAGAGGAAGAGGTGGAAGCGGTCTGGCTCACGAGCAGCTCGGTCGCCGGTTTTCTGGCTCTGAGCTGTACCGATCTCAACCATTTCCTGTAAATAAACGCGTTCCTTCGTCACAGTTGTGGTGGAAGGTGCTGGGTAAGCCAGCTACTGTCAAGCGAGACCGGAGAGCAGCCGTCTACTAACGACGGAACCGCAAGAGCACGAGCTTCGCCGCAGCCGTCGACTAGCGGGCTTGCCACCACTACCTCAAGATATGAACTTGGACGGAGACATCCAGCAGCCGGTCGCGAGGGCGCCGTCTTTCCACTACCGAGAGCCACGCACATTTACAGGAAAACCTGGCGATGACGTTGAAGAATGGCTCAGCCACTATCAACGGGTGAGCCGAGCCAATGGCTGGAATGCGGCCAGCCAGTTGTCCCACGTGGGTCTATTTCTCGATGGCAGTGCTTTAGTGTGGTTCGAGAATCACGAAGACACCTTGACAACATGGGACCAGTTTATGGAGGAGATCAAGAAGTGCTTTGGCGACCCTGCGACGAAGAAGAAACGTGCAGAGCAAATGTTGTCGCAGAGAGCTCAAGCTTGTGGTGAGACATGCAGAACCTACATTGAGGAGGTACTGAAACTGTGCAAATGTGTGGACACCAACATGACGGAAGAGGACAAGGTGGGCCACATTCTCAAAGGAATTGCGGAAGACGTCTACCACTTCCTTATCGGCAAGGAGAGTCTTGAGTCTGTGGCCGATGTGATTGGGCACTGCCGAACGTTTGAGGCCCTGAAGACTCGCCGCATCACTACGAAGTTCGGACGCCTTGCCAATGTTACGACCGTCGCCACTGTCGATGTGTGCCAAGACTCCGTGCCTACCGACCTTTCGTCAACGATTCGCCTCATTGTACGTGAGGAACTTCGTCGTCACCTTTACGCGCCCTTGAACGCCCGAGAACCACCGTGCGATACACCGTCCACAAGTATCAATGCTACGAGTTTCGAGGAGCGCAGCTATTCCAACCGCGGCCCTCAGCTAAGGGCTCCACCACCGGCGTCTTCTTATGTAGAGCCGCCTTATGCTCCCCACAGTCGTTACGGCTACAACAGCCATCCACCTCCTTTTGCGTCTCAGTGGGAACAGAGCGCCGCGTACCCTCAACATCCAGCGACGTTCCCTATGCCCCGTGAACGGCCCGTCTGCTACCAGTGCGGTGTTCGTGGACATATCGCCCGATTTTGCCCAATGCGACGTAATCCACGTTCGACATTCCCTCAGAGATCCGCGACGTTTGCACAACGAAGCCAACGGCCTGACTACACCTACTGGCCCCCCAACCCAACTGACGAGCGGCACGCCTACCAGCCGATCAACCGGAGTGATTCGCCCGGATCTGTGCGCAGCTTAACGCCGCCCACCACCCGTCCACCTCGGTCACCATCTCCACGGCGCCGGTCACGAATGTCGTCTCCGCCACCGGGAAACTAGCCAGCGCGGCCGACGGAGGTGAGGTCGCTGGACGTACCGATTTTCATCAAAGAATGCCTCCACCAGTTTCTATGCTTCAGAATAAGGTTCAGGTACTTGTTGACGACGTTCCCACGATGGCATTGATAGACACTGGCGCAAGTGTTTCCGTGATGAGTTTAGTTTTTAAGCAACGACTAGGCCGTAAGGTATGTTTCACTGGGACAAACCTGCCACATTTCGGGCAGTGAGCGGCGCATTCTTGCGTCCTGTCGGCGTCTGCACTGCGTCTGTTAGTGTTGCCGGTAAAACGTTCAAGGCGGAATTCACAGTACTGGCTCAATCAACGCATGACGTTATACTTGGCATAGACTTTTTGCGAGAGTGTCGTGCGACCGTGGATTGTGGAGCAGGTGAGGTTCTGTTGTCTACTCTCGCCCAGCAGCCTGATTGTGAGAAAGGTAACCTCACTGTAGCTAAAGATGTACTTCTGCCAGCGTGGTCCACGGCCAGCGTACAAGTGACCACTTCGGAAACCAACTCGAGTTTGAATTCACGTGACATAGTGATTGAGCCGTTGCCTGTAGCTTGTCTCAAGAAAAACATCTTTGTACCACGATGCATTGTATCTCTCGCAGACGAGACGGCTCAATTATGGGTGATAAACAGCTCACCCGAGTCGGTTGTACTACCGGCTGGTATGCGCCTTGCCCTGTTCGAAAAGCAGAGCAGCACCTGCATTGGAGCTTTAAGCGATCTTGAAAGGGCGGGTCCGGAAACTTCTGGTATGGAAGCTGAATTTTCAAAAATGGTTAGCAAGTCCATTTCCTCACAGAAGCGCAAAGACCTGGTTGCACTGCTGGCGAGACATGCTAAAGTATTTGATTTTGCACGGAAGGTGCCTAGGGCTCAGATACCGACCACGCGCGCTCGTCACAAGATCGATACTGGCTCTGCTCATCCTCTCCGACAAAAGCCCTATCGCGTGTCCGTGTCCGAACGCAAAGTTATTGCTGAACAAGTTGGCGAGATGCTAGCCACTGGTGTAATTCAAGAATCGTCAAGTCCGTGGGCTGCGCCTGTTATTTTGGTAAAGAAAAAAGACGGGTCCTGGAGGTTCTGTGTTGATTATCGGCGTCTCAATTCTATAACCAAGAAGGACGTGTACCCCCTCCCCCGCATTGATGACGTAATTGACTGCCTTCATTCAGCTTCCTACTTTTCTTCGGTAGACTTGCGATCCGGGTATTGGCAGATTCCCATGGATCCAGTTGATAAAGAGAAGACGGCTTTTGTAACGCCAGACGGTCTATTTGAATTTAATGTTATGCCGTTCGGCTTGTGTAATGCTCCGGCAACATTTGAACGCTATATGGATACCGTCTTGAGAGGCCTTAAATGGGAAATTTGTTTATGTTACCTGGACGATGTGGTTATTTTTGGACGAACTTTTGAAGAACATAATCATCGCCTTGACGTTGTTCTAACATGTTTGGAGAAAGCCGCCTTGACACTGAACTCAAAAAAATGTCGTTTCGGTGAACGGCAAACACTGGTTTTAGGACACCTTGTGGACAAAGCTGGTGTTAGACCGGACCCGCAGAAAGTGGACGCCGTCAGCAAGTTTAAGCAGCCACAGTCTATCCGCGAGCTACGAAGCTTTCTGGGCCTATGCTCTTATTTTCGCCGCTTTGTACCTAATTTTGCTGAAAAGGCCCAGCCACTGACTGACTTGCTGCGCAAGGACGTCCCTTTCCACTGGACACCAAATTGTGAGTCAGCGTTTAAGCAACTAAAGTTCGCTCTCACTTCCGGGCCAATACTATGCCACTTCGATCCCTCTGCTTCCACGGAAATCCACACCGATGCCAGTGGAGTTGGTCTCGGCGCGGTGCTTATTCAACGACACAACAATGCTGAACACGTCGTCGCCTATGCAAGCCGGTCCCTGAGCAAGGCAGAGCGTAATTATACGGTTACCGAATTGGAGTGCCTCGCCGTCGTTTTCGCCGTACACAAGTTTCGCCCCTACATCTACGGTCGTCGTTTCTCAGTTATCACAGATCATCACTCTCTTGCTGGTTGGTGAGCCTACGTGATCCATCTGGTCGACTTGCGCGATGGGCCATACGGTTACAAGAATTTGACTTCACGGTCCGCTACAAGAGCGGTAATCGCCACGCAGACGCTGACTGCCTGTCACGGCTTCCTCTACCAACGACCGAGTGTGAAGCTGATAATTTTGACGATTTTATCACAGCTATTGACTCTCATTTTCCTGACATCGCGGCTTTCCGGACAGCACAGCACGAGGATCATTGCTTAGATCACCTGTTTGCCTCCGCGAATGACCCGGCCAGTTCAAGCTCTTTTGTAGTCCATGACGCCGTCCTTTACAAGAAGAATTATTCTGGCCAAGGCGCCCGTCTGCTTCTGGTAGTTCCACGCACTCTACGTCCCCAAATTTTTCGGTTCTGCCATGACAACGCAACCAGTGGGCACATGGGCTTCGCCAGAACGTTTCATCGCATCCAGCAAAGGTTTTACTGGCCCAAGATGCGACGCGACACAGAAAAATACGTAGCGGGTTGCGAACAATGTCAACGTCACAAGCGTCCCACGACTACATCACCCGGACTTCTCCATCCCGTACCACCTCCTAGCTCTCCCTTCGAGATTGTTGGTGTCGACCTTCTAGGTCCGTTTCCGCGTTCAGCCAGTGCCAATCGATGGGTCATCGTGTGCGTCGACCACCTGACGCGCTACGCAGAAACTGCGGCTATACCTACTGCAACAGCCTTTCACGTGTCGCAGTTTATGCTTCGGCATATCATTCTCCGTCATGGCCCTCCACGAGTCGTCATTAGCGACCGGGGACGTCAGTTCGTCGCTGACGTCGTTGAAGAGATCCTACGCCTGTCTGCCAGCCAATTCCGCCACGCAACCCCGTATCACCCCCAGACGAATGGCCTCGTAGAGCGGACCAACAGGACGCTAACGAACATGTTGTCAATTTATGTTGATGCCAAGCACAAAAACTGGGACGAAGTACTGCCCTATATCACATACGCCTACAACACCGCGAAACACGAGACAACAGGGTACGCGCCCTTTTTCCTGCTCTACGCCCGCTCCCCCCGCAGTTGCCTCGACACCATTCTGCCTTTTACGTTAGATGTGGAAACATCGGTTGCCGAGTCACTATGCCGCGCTGAAGAAGCCCGTCGCGTCGCACGCCTTCGAACCATTGCATCTAAACAGCGCTCCAAGACCCGGTGCAACGCCCACCATCACTCCGTTTCGTACACAAGAAAGGTGACCTGGTGAGGCTGTGGACACCTGTCCGCAAACGTGCTTTGTGCCAAAAGTTTCTGGCCCACTACTCCGGACCATTTGTAGTTCTTGACCGTGTCAGTGACGTTACATACGTAATCTCCGGCGTCACAAGCAATCGTCGGCACTCTAGCAAGACACAGCTGACACACGTCACGCACCCCAAGCCGTATCACCGTCAACCTTCCTACTGACTCGCCCAGTGGGCATCGTCGGCGAACGGGGGAAATGACACACCTCGATGGGCGCATGAAGAGGAAGAGGTGGAAGCGGTCTGGCTCACGAGCAGCTCGGTCGCCGGTTTTCTGGCTCTGAGCTGTACCGATCTCAACCATTTCCGTAAATAAACGCGTTCCATCGTCACAATATATATATATATATATATATATATATATATATATATATATATATATATATATATATATATATATATATATATATATATATATATATAAAAGGACAAGGAGGTTAACCAATGGAAATTTACGGCTGCATACTCTGTTCTTGAGAAGGGAAAGGTGGGGCGAAAGAATGTAGAAGAAAAGGAGTCTGCGACGACACTGTCAAAATGTTCTTACAATCATCCTGATCTCCATCATCATCATCATCATCATCATCTTAACTACGTCCGCTGCAGGATAAAGGCCTCTTCCATGATCCAACAGTCAGCTCGGGCCTGTGCTTGCTGCTGCCATTTGACACCCGCAAACTTCCTAATATCATCCGGCCCCCTAACTTTCTATCTCCCCCTAACCCGCCTGCCTTATCGCGCAATCCAGTTCTTACAATAAGCGCCGTTCAAGTACGACGCATGAGATTGTGCGTGAATAGTCGCGGTTTGTCGTTTAGTCCTGCTCTTCGAAGAAACCGCAACCACACCTGCATAACGACTCTTTGTTCCCGTCAGATTGATGAATGCAGATCACCTAACGAACACGCAGCCATGCTCGCTCACAAGCTTCGAGCTGAACCTGCTGCAGCCTAGTGACGCCAACCTAGTGACTCCAGAATGACTCCAGAATGACAGAAAGTGACTCCAGAATAAAAGAAAACCAGATACAGCAAAAATAAAATACCACGCGGAATAAGCATTCTTGATAACAATGCTAAAGATCTTGAGCATAATACCCATATATTTTTTTTATATTTTCTTTTATGCCGCGATATATAAACGTTAACATCTGCGGGCTACATGCAAAAGCGTAGTTAAAAATTACCGGCCGACGCGCAACGAGCAGCACTGTCACAGCAAAAGTTCGAAGCACAGCAATTCAGAAAACTGCTACGCAAGCACACTTGCTGGGTGTTTAGAAAAAGTGTTTAACGATTTAGAGTACTGGGTACTCTACAATGGGAGAGCATAAAGCTGTCCCTCGACAGTTCACGACTGCCGTTTGTTAACTAAGTTTTTCACCACTAAGCCATAAATACTCATAAATTTGGTGCAGCAGGCTGGCATTCCCTGTGCTATCCTTTATCATTGTTCTGAGAAACGTCGTATCGGCTACACACTTGCTAGAAATATTGCGCAATACCTTTATGCAGTGGTCGATGACAATGAAGAATTACGGCCCCGTGGTGGTGGTCTATATAGTGGCTCAGGTACTCGGCTGTTAATTCGTACGTTGAAAGATTAAATTCCGGCGGCAGCGGCTGCATTTTCGACGTAGGCGAAAATGCCGTAAGGCCCGTGTGCTCAGATTCGGCTGCACGTTTAAGAACTCCAAGTGGTCGAAATTTCCGGAGCCTTCCACTACGGCGTATCTCATAATCATATGGTGGTTTTGGGATGTTAAACCCTACGTATCAATCAATGAAGAATTAAGCCTTGAGCGGATACGTGCCGCAGTTAATATAGGTGAACGAGAACAAGCATTTGTAATGGGTTGGATCATTGGACGACCCACTCTCTTCGCAATTCGCATTGTGTATAACGCCTGGTTGTTACTTCGATGTTCCACAACGCTTTATTACTCGTATTAGCGCGCTTCCTTTCCCGACGTTAAGCATGGCTAAAGCGAGTTTTGAAGTGAGCTTGCAGTGCTGATGTGGTTGAGTGGTAGATTACTGGGCTGGCACACAGCGAACTCGGGTTCGAATCCCATTCTGTCCTTGGTGTATCATTTTGTTTTTCTTATTGCGATATTGGTTACGCACACCAGCAGTGGCGGTGGCGGACAACTACGGGCCGCACGTGACATGTGTCTCATCTCATAACAGCTTTCGCTGTAAAACTGCGTGCTCGGGCTTCGTAGCACTGGCTGTGCTGCCACAGAAAGTTGTCTCGAGGTGTAGTGCTCTAGGATTTTGTCTTCTTTGACAGGGAGTTGGCATAGTGCGGCTTGGCTCTTTCATAGTTGGAGCGGCAGTTATAAATGCTTAATTGCTTGCTACATCCTTATACAGTTTACATAACGGGCTATCAGCTATTCCAGCAAGAAATTATTAAGCAGTTGATAAGGCCACACCTAGCTACAAAACGACCTGCAGGGTTGAGTCATGCAGTGTTATGTGACCAGTAGGATACGTTGAAAATTAATGAGTGATTCGATTGATTTGTGGCGTTTAACGTCCCAAAACCACCGTATGATTATGAGATACGCCGTAGTGGAAGGCTCCGGAAATTTCGGCCACCTGGGGTTCTTTAACATGCACCCAAATCTGAGCACATGGGCGTACAACATTTCCACCTCCATAGGAAATGCAGCCGCCACAACCAAATATTTGATCCCGCGACCTGCGGGTCAGCAGCCGAGTGCCTTAGCCACTAGACCACCATGGCGGGGCTACGTTGAAAGTCTGGATTCAAGGTACGGAACCGGACACTTACAAACGAGGGGAGGATTCTCTTTCTTCTCATTGCCAGGAAGAACCGCTCGTAGACCAAGCAAAACACTCGATAACAACTGAGTCACTGCGCTCCTGCACAACTGAGAACTATAATATAGTATTCCTTAACATTGACCTGGATGGCAAAGTGTCTTTGCAATAAAGGGCTTATGCGGCTTTTGCCATGAATGAAGACATGCAACGCACTGTTGCCTTGGAGAGCTGTCGAGCGAATGGAACTCTCACAGCCGGCTGCTTTGAGAGCGCTGCATTCACAAGAGAGGCGGTGCATCTGATTTATCGTTGCCGTAAACACTACAACGAGCGTCAGCAATTCACTGTAACGTTTTTTTACATTTCTTTTTGCCCACCAAAACCAACCAGAGGTGGAACGATGAAAGAAAACAAATAAATGAATTACTCGCTGCAAACGAGACTCGACCTAATTTATACATCATGCCATGACAAACGTAAGAAGATCATGGTTTTGTTTTCAAACTTCACTCCTGTCTTGGCACGTGGATGTTAGATGTACGACATACATTTTGACGAGATTATTTCGTGTTTTCCGTAATATTAGGCAAACAAGGTTTCTAAAGACACGTTGTCTGGCCCTCTCCGTGAAGAACGTGCTTGGTGTTCATCGATGACAACTCTTTAGGCCTCTGTGAAGTCAACTAAAATCACTGAAGTCACGGCAGATGGTGTGGAGAAGTTCGAAGTGACATCTCTACCTTCGCGTTGTTTCTGCGTGTATTACGGATTACAACAAGCGTCTTCTCGCAGCAAGAGTGGGGCTTTCGATGTCGTTGAGGGGTTATTTACCAATATAAAAAAAATGTTTTCTATATTTCGTGCGCCTATAAAGGAACCCTAAATTGAAACAATAAGATTGAGGTGACAGATATTACCTGAAAACTCTAGGGTCGTAAGTTTACCACGATAGGTTTAATATAACAAGGGAAAGCAACTCTACAACGATTCACTTTGAAACACCTTTCGGAGATCTCCGATCGTGATGTCATTATTATACGAGTTTTGTCGTGTTTTAGCCACATTGCATGGCTCATCTAAACTTCCCGAAACACGGTATGACGAGTCTCTGGCTGTGTCAGAAGACGCCTATACTTCATTTTTACTGCAACGCTTTCTTTTGGGCCAGTTGGTTTATACTTCGAATATGGACCGCAGGGGCGGATCAGCGGCGTTTTGCTGCTGACCTGAAGGTGGCGGGTTCGATTGCGGCCGTGCCTGTCGCATTTCGATCAAGACGAAATAGTTCAGGCCCGCGGGAAGTGCGATATCAGCCCACGTTGAAGAGCACCACATTGTCGAAGTCTCCGGAGCCCGTCACTACGACTTCCTTCATAATCATATCGCGGTTTTCGGACTTAAACCTCAGATTATTATTATTATTATTATTATTATTATTATTATTATTATTATTATTATTATTATTATTATTATTATTATTATTATTATTATTATTATTATTATTATTATTATTATTATTATTATTGCATGGTGGCATTAAAAAAGCAGGACAAGTAAAGATGTACACAGGACACAGGAATGTTGGAACTTGGCAGCCGTCCTGTGTACATCTCTTCTTTGTCCTTGTTTTTAAGCGAAGCCTTGCATTCTGTTCTGTTCCAAGTATTTTTACCCGTTGAGAGCTTCGTAACGTCCTCGTAGGTGACGTCGAAATCAATGACGTCACGGTGACCTGTGCGAAAGCATCAAGGTGGCGCCACCACCATCATTTTTCTTCGCGCGTTTCCTTGCTCACCAAATGTCCTCGCGCTGCAAGTGTGACGCTTTTCGTATGATGAAAGGGTGATTGACTGATCCGAGAAGTATTATTATTTTCTTCGTGAACCTCCAAAATATGTCCGAGAACATCTCTGATCGTAGATAAACACATGTGTTTCAGTTGAGGCGCATAAAATCTTATGTCTTCTAACTATCTCTGAATACTTTTACGCCCGCCTGAGGCTAAAACGTACTCATTTAGCCATATTTGCATAAGTCTTCTGCCAGAACCATTTTAGTTGGATTTGCTAGTGCCATTCGAATGCACATCTCGAGTTCTTGACGATTCCTTATGTTCTGTGCGTTTTCTTTTTTTTTTTGCTTCTACCTAGTGCACGGGTCATTTTCGGAAGAATTAAGTCTTGTCCAAATATTTAGAGGATACGAAAAGTGTTACTCAAACGATGTGTACTGAACAAATAACATGGATGTAGGTTACCATTTCTGGAAAGAAATGATCGGGAATCACTTTATCCGAAACCGTTCATGCTTCACAGCTTATAGTATTGAATGCCATATAAAATTAGGCTCATTTGGCAGCAACGTCTTCCAAGGCCAGCATGCTTACTTTTTCTCTCCTAATTTATTTCTCGTGTTATATATAGTGAGAATGACTTATTTTGCGATGTACCCAACGCTGAAGCCATTTTTTTACGGTTACCTCATTTTGCTAGCTCGTTTGCTTCCTTATTAACGGCTATTGTCTACTACGGAGAATCAGCTAAGAATGTGGCTGTTGATGTAAGGTGCAAATGGTCAAAAAAAGAAACATATGATTTTAGCCTGGTGTGACCTTGAAGCAGCTTTTTAGGGCTTAAAGCAGGTTCTATAAAATGATTTGGCCTCACCTATTCGATACGGAAGAATCGAAAGCTAGGCTAGATGAAAGCAGGTCTTCGAACAGATAGCACCTCACTTTCATCGAATACAAACACGCTGCTGCACTACCAAACATGTTCAAACATGTTGAATACCATTCAACGAATGATTCCACAGCAGAGAACGCTTGCACTCTAACAACCCAACGTTAACCCACCGACTCGCCTGACCTATACGTACACACGGTGACATGAAAAAAGCAGTAGGTAGACAGCGACAGTTTCGCAGGTGTGTCCTTCTATATCCTCTTGTCCTCTCCATAATTTCGACTGCTTTAAGCGTGTTTAAGCTTATTGTCTATGTCGATTTCACTCATCACATCACTTTCGTCAAACAGCCTCACCTTTCGTTGCTTCTTCGACTGCTTTTTCATCGTCGTGGAGAGGTTGCTCGTGAGTACGCGTTTCTGACTAGTCTTACCCTCATCACGTTTATTCAGCATAAAATCATTTATTGTGACTTTTCTCGGACGTAATGAGGAAATTTGGCCGTGTCATCTCATAGACGCAAAACAACCATCCTATCCCCCTCAACTACGTCAAACTATGTTACATTGCCCTTGTTCAGATGCCCAAGTATGCCTGTAAGAAGTTTGGGCGAAAACGTTAGGACTCGAAATACCTGCAAAACAAAAACGACGCAAACCAACAAGAAAGAAATATAGAAATGCGAACAGCCTTCTTTCGCGGAAGCGAAGTTAGGGCGAAGGCTATATTCCACCCCTCGCTCACCGCACCTTCCATTTCATCGAGGCGGCCCAGGCGAGGCCGTGCAAGCATCGATTTCGTTTGGGGGAGAACTCGGCGGCGCAGGCTGAAAGCGCACCGCCCGTATATATATAGCTAGAAGGGGGCGAGTCGCATCAGGGGCTGGGATCTCGGTGGGCCCATCCTTCATGCCGACAATCAGGCTCGGGTTTAACGGCCACAAGTGCCCGGATTGTGTGACGGGGCACGCGAGCAAAGAGAACCGAGGAAAGGTCATACGATCGCGTAGTATATGGCAGAAGCAAGCAAGAACATCAAAGCGCCAGCGGATTTTGGGAGCGAGCACCGGGTCTCAAACGGAGGTCGCCGATGATTCTTTCCCTTGATTTCTGCCTGCTCATTTTCCGTTACCTCGACGCTGTTGTTTCCCCTGTCTGGTCCCTTTTTTTTGTATGCGCTGTTGATGCCTGAATGCTTGCTATCGCATGAGAGGTTTTAACTGGAATAGCTGCAGCCGGCTGCTGCAAGGCCAGCGCTGGAGCCTATGTTGATTGCGCGTGGCGGCGATGGACCTGTTGTTTCATTCCAACCCGAAAAGTTTGCAGCGGAGTGTGGCATATTATGTTAACTGAGATTATTAGATTACGGCTGGCTAACTGCAACTGTTCTTGAGTGAACGGTGGATTCGCGAAAGACAAAAGTACCGAAAAAGTTTGCAAATCTCTCAATACCTACTTTCAATCCCCTTATAGTGTTCAAAATTTTTAGTGTCATTCGTAAACGTGGTGTGCAATAATTTCAGATCAAGAATGCCACTTGTCTATACCCACAATGATTTTCAAGTGAATCACGTTACAACTCTGGCATTTCTATGGATCAATGTTGCCGCTGTCACCATCCTATAGGCGCTCTTTGTCATTCGCCTGCTGGCTGCAAGAGTGATATGTCAGCGGTTACGATTGGCTCAAGTTTTTTTTTTTTTATGAACAACATATTCTTGAATGAGGGCCTAATTGAGTGAAAGCGAAATTTTGTTTACAGGATGAAATATTTCTTCGCTTAGATTGGGAGAGAAATGAGCTTATTGGTAGGTATATATGCTGAAGAGACCGGGTGTGCAAGCGCCGACAAAAGCTAGGGATAAAACATTAAAGGACCCCTGACATCGAATTTCGAAACTCAAGATTCTAGTGTTGTTTAATAGTCCTGCATGTGTTGCTACTTCTGACCGATTGTTAGTGACGAGGGTAGCCTATAAGATATAATAATTAGGTGTCAAGATAAGGGTGCGTGCTCATCCTCGTAGTCAGGTCCAATAGACATTTTATGTGGTATGACGTAAACAGAGACCCCCTCGTGAGGTTGCAGAAGTTAACTAAGTATTGTCTGCATTAGAGAACGTTTTCGGGGCGCGCGAAATACCCCGACTCGCACCCGGCGAGGACTATTGTTAGTCACCCTTCGTGCTCTGTTGTTAGCTGATCTTAATGTGCTTTTGGCCGATTACGCCAGGAATATATATGCTTTCCTTTTAGATGAGAAGCAGCTTTTTCACTCACGTGTGTAACGCCGTATATACGTGCGTCCGTACTAACGCGCTGCTCGCTGCAGGTGTTGGAGCGGTGCCAAGTAGGTCACGCCCCAGCTTCGCGTTGACGACATGCTCCCCTCGAACGCTTCCCTCCTAGGTGCACGCCGACGTTATTCTATCTCACCCACAGCACGCTCGGCGCAGCGCCCGCAGCTGCCCGCTCCTCCGCCTACTCACAACACACTTCTCTCTAGATTCACCCTTTCCGCCGCCCGCCACGCTCGACCGCACGTCGAGTGGACACACTCGTCTTCTTTATCTGCGAAGAAACTTACACGAAACTCAACCCACCTCCCATGCCTTTCCCTTTCAAACAAACGTTTACTCGAGTAAACGCTACATGGAGTTTCACTCCAAACCGTTCTTCCAGAACTCGCGTTGGCTTGTAACTTGTGATCTGTGAACGGTTCGTAACAGTGAACCCGTGACCGATTCGTTACCACGTAGTTGTATGACTCACTCAGCAGGTAGCGCTACTGTTAAGGTTGGTGCACACCGGCGACTAGCCGCGGTCGCGCGACCATTTGCGACTGGCGACCAAACTGCGAGCGACGTTCACACCGGCAAGGATTCATGCGAGCGACCGGAAGTCGCAAACCCGGAGAGTCACGTACAGATCTCGTTATCAACGAGAACTTGGGCGACCGGCGACGATCAGCTGATCAGATACGGAGCCCGCTGAGCGCGATGCGTTTGTTTTTGACGGCTGTGTTTGCGTAGCGTTCTCCCGGCAGCATCATAGACTTCGAGTCGAGTGATGAAGAAGAGGTTGTGGCGGTGCTGATGTGCTCAGCCAACGTGTCAGCACAAAAGCCTTCAAAGCAAGCAAGGCGATGGTGGGTGAGACCGTCCCTTCGCTCGCGAGAAGTGGCCGTCCACACAGGGCGTCTGCTCTTGCGCTCGCACGACGAGGAGAATTTCCGAGAGTAAGTTTATGGTTGTTTTACGTGCTTATAAGATAGTGCATAACATGTTATCTCATTCTATTTTTGGTAGTTAGCTTCATGCGGATGCCGCCACGAACGTTCGATGCTGTGCTCGAACTGCTGCGCCCCGCAATATCCAAGCAGGACACAAACCACCGGCTTACAATTTCGGCGCACGACTGCCTGGCCATGACCATTAGGTAAGAGCGTGTGGTTTGAAGATTAATATGCTGTGGCTTGCGGCTGCGCTTCGCTCGTAAGGAAGTTTTGCTTGGGCGGATAGAACGAATTGCATTTATGACGTATGCGGGCTCGATGATGCAGTCGTTACGGCGGCCGGCAGTTTACGCGTAGGTGACGGGTTTGATTACGGCCGCATCGATCGCCTTTAGGTGGAGGCGAAATGCACTTAAGTTGGCGCGTTTGTTGCGCACGTACGTTAAGAATCTCAGGTGGTGAATATTTCAAAACCATCTGTTGTTGCTTATTGCGTAATCAGTACGTGGTTTCCGCTTGTAAAATCCCAGAAAATGGGATTCTGCGCTACACAATGACATTACATTGTGGACCGGTCAGTTCCCGTTTTCTGTTATCCTGATGCACAGGTACTATATAGAACGCAATTATTAATGATGTTATAAAATAAGTGAAACACAATCCTAAGCTTTGCGAGTACAATTATGCACAAATTGTTAGGACAAATTGATGTGCTGTTCGAGGCACTCAAAGGGTATTCATGCCAAAAATATTTTTCAGCATCGGGGAGGGAGGAGGTTCAACCAACCACCCTTTATGTATCTGCATGCACGACGGTGTGTGTTTGCACAAGTACACATGCGAAATTTCTCACAAACATAGGCAGTGTTTAACCCCTGCACCTTGCTACAATTATACGTATGTTCTGTTAAAATGACAGTGACTCAATACACTGTGGACAGTAGCGCAGTGGCAAAACGTATTGTGGACGGTAGCACATTGTGTGAAAGCAATTTGAACAATTGACTTGAGTGATGTACGTTTTGCGAAATAGGTTCTCCTTGAATTTACAGCTTTTCAGAAATCCATGCTAAGGAAATTGCTACAGGTACATTTAGGTTGCCCTTCTTCAACCTGAGTGATATGAGCACGTACGCTCTTCCATGAAAAGGTTGATGCATGCTTATGATTCATTCGCTAAAATGTGTAGGCACAGAAATATTCACTGCATATACGACAGCTTGCAGAGTGCACAAGCAGTGCGACCGTTCGCGACCAGTTGCAAATGGTCGCGCGACCGCTCCTAGTCGCCGGTGTGCACCAGCCTTAATTTGGTTTAACTGTACAGGGCAATCGTTCTCTCAAAAGTGTACAATTGTTTTGTCCAAATGCGAGCAGTTACTGACCTTGGCTGCCATGAAACTTGACATATCGAAATTTCTAAAGTCAGTCAGCAAATATGCATTCTATCAGAAGCTGTGATGATGTCATAGAAAATAGACAGCAGAGGTAGCACTCATTAATACATAAAAATGAGGAACACTTTGGCAATGTAGCGTCATGACTACGACACTGAAATGCAACTATGTGTGAGATTTTCAAGCTCAGCATGTTCCTTTTACAGTGTGTGTCTTCCATCATGGCTGTGCCGACAGAAATTTCACATGGCACTTATGCGTTGTAGGTATGCCAAGGAAGTGCGAGATAAATTGGCGCACTACTTCGTCACAGACGGTCAGGTGCCTTGGCAGGACAAAGTGGTGAACAGCACTTGAGGCGTACAAGGTGAAGGTGGGTTGTAAATGCATTTTATTGCTTACAGAACTTATGTACATAGCATCTTCTTAAGCTAAACAAAGAAGAAAAAAATCACCCGTGACACAACAGATACATTACAGGGAAAACTGTCATGTCCAAATATAACCATGAAAACACAAAAATAAATAATTCATGTTAAAATATTTGAGTTATTGCACGGTTATCGCTATAATTATCACAGAAATAAGTGGCCTTAAAGGGGTCATGACACCCAATTTTCAACCATAATGTGTGTTGCATGAGCTGATTCTTGTATGTTCACATACAAGCTGGTGAAATTCGAGCGATTTGGTCAAGCTGCTAATTTTTAATCGCATATTTTTATAAACGAGCTAGTCGCCTGACAGTTGGGCAATACTGATGCACTCACTATCCATGACATCACGAACCGCTTGCTCGACAAGCTGCTGCACAGTGTGCATTCTGGCAGACGGTCGTGTTTTGTCATCAGCTGCGTTTGCAATCAAATTTTTTTGCATTGTTGAACTCTCCACTAAAGCTAAATGACTTCCAGGGGTCGAAACATGGCTACTGTGTCAGCAATGTAGCGTTGGTACTTGCAGCAAATAATTTCGTGAATGTGCAATGCGTATACCATTTGCCACTGCTCCTTCGGCTTGTGACGTCGCGCACGCCATGACAAAATGGCGGTCACTTGTGGTAGGTTGAGTTTTAGGAGCCGAGCACTTCTACGGCATATTTTTGACTAAAATAATCTCTTAAGGCCCCTTTTCACACGTGTACTAGCACATTTACTCTGTAGTTTTGTTTTTTGCTGACAACCGTCAATTGTTGAGTGACCAGTCATGACCCCTTTAAGTTAGGACTAGAAAAGTGAACACAAGATAAAAAAAGGTGGGTGTCGTTGACTTTATATATATAAACACTTCAATTTGCTTCACTGCTCTGATGCAATTTTGCCTCTGCTTCATACAGCATAAGTTCTACTGCATGCATTACATCTTGTGCAATGTGCACTGGTAGCTCTCTGAGGGGTGCATCGGTACGTAGAGCGAAGAAACCAATGTTATCTTTTTTGATGACCCCCTTGTTCGCTCTGATGTGTTCAAGGTGCTCCATGCACGCTTGCGCCACAGCTTCATGGCTTGTGCCCTCTCCTGCATCGCTGCAAAGCAAGTGTGAATTGCGATTCATGCAAATGCTTTAAGGTTGCATTGTTACTTCATAAAGCACCATTTAGCAAAAAAAACAGTGTGAGATCGACAAAGTAGAAACAGAAGAAACAATACAGAGCACTGACTTTCAGCTAATGTTTGTGATTTTCGGCACTAAGAAAGAAAAAAATATAGAGCAACTGAAGCAAATTAAATAGCACACTTAAAAGATAAATGTGTCAATAGGGCGTCTACTTCTCTGTGAGAAATAAATGGGCTTTTGATCTTTGAAACGGACACTTGTGTTTTGGGACAGGGTGCTGATGTTCTGATATTAACGTCTAAATATTACGGTAGTTACATGGGTTCTGTCTACCTTAGTATAAATGTGTCCACAATAAAAACATCAGTTTAAAGTCTGTGCTCTGTCCTGTTTCTTCTGTTTCTACCTTGTCGTTCTCACACTCTTTTTTGTTACTCTGTCTGTGTACCAACTTGACCGAGCGTGAACCTTATAAAGTTTTGTGTTTTGTAGCATGCGCAGGATTGTTAGAAAAAAATCTGCAAGTTTATCCTCTAAGAGTTAGGGGTATATCTCACCTAGCGCCCTCGCAGGTCCGTTGTCGTCTTCAAAGTTTCAAAGTTTATTTTTGCAGGAAAGAATAAAAAAAAATACAAAAACTTCCCTGCGGGAGGCAAAGACTAAAGGCTAAATAGCCTGACGAGGTCTTGACCTCCTGATACAGTCTGCATGACGAGCGTGACCTGCAGTGAATTATACATATTACTTAAATGTACAGAAAGTGATCCTTTTCGAAAAGTTGTGGTTGTGATCTCTTGCCAGGAGTACCTAAAATAATTTTTTTTGTTTACACACCGTTTTGATGGTGGCTGCTCTCTTGAGGTGGTTGCTGAAGCATCACCGCAGGAGGAGGCAGTATTATTATACAACTTATAAAGTGTTGCAATTGCATGTAGCAGAATCTGGTGTGAAAAATTGCATGTAGCAAAATCTGGTGCATGTAGCAGTTCAAAATAGGGCAGTCCGATTCATTTCTCGTAATTATAATTTCTCCTGCAGCGTAACACAACTTAAAATGGATTATTCATTTCAATTATTATCCACTCGCCGCAACATTTCTCTTTTATGCCTCTTTCATAAATACGTCAATAGCACTAAAATGACCAGACTTCCAATTGAACGACCCTCCTATTTATCAACTAGACTACACAACCGGCTTAGTTTCTCGCGCATGTACGGCAAAATGAACTCTTTTAACGCATCCGCTTTGCCTCGTGCCATCACGTTGTGGAATGATCTTCCCGATAACTTGGTATCTGACACTAACCCTGTTTCCTTCCGCAACAAATTGGTCTTACATTTTGGTTGATAATTTTATGTTCACAGCTTCGTTCTTGTATGTATATGACATTCATAATGCTGTGCAAAAAGTTTTTTTTCTAATGCGCTTATTGCCCCCTTATTTTTGTGCTTTATTTTTGTTTGCTTAGGACGAACTGTTCACACTTCCTGTAAGCGCTTTCATGATTTTCCCAGTGTATTATACCACAATCTGTGCCAATTTAACTTACACGTATTGTACACTTCCTAACTGCTGCGTGCCATGAACTGCATCTTTCTTGTTTTTGGTAACGATGTATGATGTCAATTTATACTTACTTATTTCTTGTTTATTTGTTACTCATGTCTCGAGCTTACGTTTTGGCACCTTTCGCCCTTTTACTTGTTGTACATGTCTTTGTTAGCCCCCCTTACTCAATGCCCTAACCAAGGGCCTGTAAGATACCTGTAAAAAAAAAACAAAAAAAAAACATTAGGCACATTCTTCAAATGTGCTAGAACATGCATGTTTTTAAGATTTAATAGATTGGCTATCTATGCATGCCCTTCATTTGTCATTACTTAGGTGGATTCATAAAGGTTTTACTCATTGCTGCAGGTGTCGACACGAGTCTCCTCAGCCGTATCAGGGGTACGTTCCGGTTCCGCTGCATGTCTTGGCCGAGGCGGTGATCTGCAGTGATTAAAATTTCTTTCTATGTATTTGATGATGCCGCTAGTACATGAAAAGTTTTAGGCATTCTTTGGGAGTTAAAATGCCATTATGATTTCGCTCAACACGAAGTTTATTTTACACTTGCGTTACCTCTTGATTGAGCACTGCTGTATGGAAGGTGTGCATACAGAAGTTTATTGTGCCTATTATGTTAATAAAATGCTATGTAGGCTGCACATCTAAATGAGAACAAGAGATATTGTCACGGAGATGAAGTAAAAGTAATTGCAGCCTGTTGCTGATGAATACTTTGCTTTTTCAGAAATATTTGACGTTGTAAAATAACCACATTCACACAGAAACAATGCCTGTGCCCTCATGTATTTCGGTGTGCTTCTGTTCAGTGTTGAGTGCTGAATGTATTGAAAAAAATGCAGTGGTTTGGGCAAGCTAACGACCTGAACACCACCTTTCAAGCACGCTTGTATTTTTGATAATTTTGCAAAGTACAATCACCTAGTAATAAAAAATAATGTTTCTAGGTTCAAGTCCATGCATGTACAGCTTCAAGTGCATGCACATGGTACCGAAAATTTTTGTGCATGCTCACCTCTCGTTAGCCTCTTCTGCTGTGATGTGGCTGCTGCAAGAGAACATGCAATATGTGATTCTGTCAGTGCTATTGTGTGCATCTTTAGAGCATTTTCACTGTTTTGCTACAATATAAGTACTTATGCTGCATTCTTGTAATGAATATGTGCAATGCTTGTCTATGAACAGCCTCATGACACATGCAATAAGCGATCTCTTTAGATTTTTATATTTGTATTAAGCCTTTCTTTTTTTGGTAAATGAGAGCCGAGAATGACACAGAAGTACACTCAATTCTTTCATTCTTACTGTTCTGTCTTCAATATTCTGTTTTGTGAAGCTGTCCACGTGCCACTTGTACGGTATGCTATATTTTTGCGTTGTGCTGATGCATTGTGCTATGCTAACCAAAACATTTCATTTCTGTTCAATGGACGGTAAGCATTATTCATTACCTTTGGTCAATGGCACTCATGTTGCACAGTATCCAGAAAGAATGATGCACTGAGTTATTCTTCGTAGCTGTAGCCACAGTTATTCGACATCAAAACAGCCCATTGCCATCATGTTCATGATCACATGCATGCCCACTGTGAATTACCTCTTGGGACTTCTATGTTTATGTGCAGTGTACTTATGTGTATTGATATGTGAGTATTTATGTGTATGTATAACAGTCATGTGAATTAAATCAACTTTTTTTTGTTTAGTACTCAATAGTCAGCTAATATTGAACTTACGCCACAGGCTCAGACTCTCCTTTCATTAATTCAAACATGGCCTCAAACTGGGGCCATTTTATTGTTGAAATGTCGGCTGCTCCAGCTCCACTTCTTTGTTTTTCACGTATGTCTTGTTGTTTCCTTTTGAAGATATCACGCAGGTTCTTAAATCGTTTCTCAACAAGGACACCTGAAAACAAAACCCTTGCTGTAAGAATGTATTGTGCATACTGTATCGCTGATAAATTTTCTACTTTATTTCAGCACAATTGTGAGCGGTCTTTATTTTCTTTGCCCAGATCATTTTGGCAGCAGCACCCTAGAAATCTGAATATTGGGCAACAAAATGAATCGCATGCCATCTAAACTTAACTATTGGTAGGGGCTTAAACATTGCAAAACCACTACATGATTGAGGGAACCTGCAGCCGAGGGTTCCAGAAATGCTACCCACCTAGTGTTTTAGACCGTCCACCTACATGTGCACGACATCACAGCTGACGCAATGATTAGTTGCGCAAAGAGTTATGTACACTGTTTCTTGAAGGTAGCATGTCTGCCAAGCTATTGTAACAAAGAGGCTGTTTATACTGTCGGAAATTGAAGTTCACTTGCAAAAAGTCTATTTCATGAACCAGCACATGATGTCTTTATCACCTTCACAGTGAAGCTTTCTAAGCATTACTGCATTGCGCAAAACTCCACAGGTGAGTATATACCATTGGTATCGGCCAAGCGCAACTGTCGTGTACAGCGGAGCGATTGTTGTCAAACAAAAGCAAACATGTTAAATAACTTGAAAAGAAGAATGAAACTAACTAGAGCAAGATGACAATTTTCGAGAGAAAGAAATGCAACAAACATAGTATATGACTCAAAGTGTAACATAGAGAGAGCGAGAGGAAGGAAAATATAAGAAAATAAAGGGACCAAAACATGAAAACATACCAACACATAGAAGCAGACATGAAAAATTGACTTTAAAATATAGGAACAAAGAAAACAAACAAAAACGAGGCACAGTTGAAAGCGGAGAGATATAACCTCGGGGAATAAAATATAAAGGCACCAATAGACAAAAACACAGGAGAGGAAAGGAGCAGTTGTGAAGAAGTGAGGATTAGATTTGGCCACATTACAGAGGAATAAATTCCCCCATCTGTGCTTTCCTTCAGTGTTCGCCCAGCCACTAGAACACTACCATATCTTTTTTTTTTTTACGATTGCATGTCATTTGGCATCAACAGCATGTCTGACTCCCAAATCCGGACATTTGAGAGTGCTGCTAAACATGTTTTTCATGTTTTAATTACACGCTCCTCTGTGGAGTGCACAAAATGCGCTCAAAGCAGAAGCTACTTTGCATTCTTTTTAAAGCAGCACAACTGCAATGCATAGGCAAAATTAAAGCGTAACTCCCCCCCCCCCCCCCCTCCCTCACCGCGCACTAGATATTATGCATTGCAAATGCCGCACGTTCACAAAAGCACACATTCCGTTCGCCAGACGATGACGTACAAACACAGCAAGGAGCATGCGCATGTGAGTTGGCAACTGCGAGCAGTATTTCGAACGTCTGAGCTTTATGATCAGCTATACAATGTTCTGTCACGTCGATTTCGATGTTAAACTCGGGAAGTCGCGAGAACAAACATGCAACTGCGAGCGCATACATCACAGTCAATACATCTCATGCAAACTAACCATGTAACCATTGCAGTCAAATACCAATTATTTCATTGTTCATTCATTGGCAACGCCAGCCATGCAGTACACACAACCTGGTTTTTGCTTAATAGCTACTCAAACAAAAACATCTCGGTACTTACCTCGACATGCCGAACATGCTTCGATCTGCCCAAGCCCGGTCCTTCTTTGTCCGATCTTTAAAGAAGGGTGCCGCGTGTCATCAGATATGGTACATTTAGGGTCGCGCGATGAGGAGCTCGGGCCGACTACCCAGAAGCTGGCCGTGGTGGCATTCGCCTGATGCGAGGAAGGAATCCATGGAGAACGTACTTGTCGTTCGTACCTCACGGCAGTAGGCAGCGCACGAGGAAAAAAAACATACGAGGAGACCGGATGTAAACAAAGACTGACGTCACTTCTGGTCTTCGCTGATTGGTTAAACTGTTTTGCGACTGCAGTCGCGCGACCAAAAAATCGGTCAGGAAGCGACTGGCCCAAACAGGTCGCTTTGCGACCGCTTGCGACCGTTCGTCGACTGCTTGCGACCAGTCGCAATGGTCGCGCGACCGCGACTAGTCGCCGGTGTGCACCAGCCTTTAGTGACAGACAGACAAACGCATGGATGACGGACGCATGAACGGACGAATGCTTAGACGAATGGACGCATGGATGGACAGAAGCACGGAGGAAGCATGTACGGACGAAAGCACGGATAGACAAACAGACGGATGGATACATGGACGGATGGAAGCGTGAACGGACAGGTGGCCGAATGTATAGATGTACGACCCACGGACGGACGGACGGACAAACGGACGGACGGACGGATGGAAGCATGGACTAATAGATGGATTCACGGACAAACGAACGGAAGCATAGACGGACAGATAGACAGACGCACGAATGGCCCCACGGACAGAGGCATGGACGTACGGAAGCACGTACGGACTGATGGACGCATGGACGTGTTGACAGAAGCAAGCATGAACGGACGTACAGAAGCACAGGCGCATTGACGGACGCTGTGACCCACTCATCATCATTCACTCGTGAATATGCTGTTCTTTTTTCTTTCCTTCACTTTTTCTTTTTTTTTCTTTGAGGACGCTCAACTGTTACTGGCCAACAGTGATGAACTAATCAGATTCATAGCAGAAGGCGCGCGTATTGCAAATTTGGGTAGCACTGGGCCAGCAAACCGTCTCTATCTTGGTCAGAGAAAAAAATTCTATTTTTTTTTCATGGGCATTAGTTCTTCATTTATATTACCTGCCTTGCTAAAAAATAATGAGAAGAAAAATACACATCTATGCGTATATAGTCGCGTGAACATCACTGTATACACTCGTGCTTCGGTTAGAATACACCATTTTGTTGAAAGCTAGCGCACGTGTTGTGCGCCAACTTTTCGTCTGCATGTAACCTTACGCCAAATATCGTTTAATGTCCTGACACTTCGTTTTTACTTCGCAGCGCAGATGCTTTGGGCGAAAATTGCAACGTTCTTCATGATAATCTCATAGCTCATGCGTGTCCTTTTCTACTGTGATCCTTTAGAGAACTAATCTAACGACCGTTGCTGTGGGATAACTGCTCGTCTTGACGTTGAACATTGTCACATTTGTTGCCTCATTGATGGCTTATCTTTCCAAGAGCAGTCGCGAATCCTGCAGTCTCAAGATTTGGTTTGTGTACGCCTTGATGATTTAGATTTATTTCTGCTTTTATTTACACCATACTGCAGTCACCATTGGTGGTTTTAGCATGGTGGTATATAGTGTTCAGACAAGTGGTAATACACTTTGTATACACTCATAATAAAATGCAATAGAATAGAATACAGAAGAACTGCAATACAATGCGATATGCAAAAAATACAGTAGAATGGAATGCAAACAAAATGGAATACAATTCAGCTGCTAAGTGAACCAGTTGAAAGGCACATCCGATCGATTGCTCATTTCGTAAGGTACTCTCCTGGTGCAAGAAATGGCAAACGGTCATATTTGAGAAAATAGTCTTCATTCCGATTACTGACCAGAAAAATTCCTTTACGTCTCAGCTGCAATACGCTAAAAATATTAATTTGTCCGAAGCCAGTAATTATAAACTCTTGGGGATAGATACTGCAAGTTCACTGTAATAAACAGGGATTGGTAGCAATCATGTTAATAACAAAGACACGGCATATGCCAGTGTTCTCCGCAGTCCTAAGCAACAAACCTGCCGGGTTAAAAAGATGTAAGAAGCCGGAAAAGTTACTCACTGAGGAGATCTATAAACTTAGAAAGCTATGCTACTTGAGTGATGGAGATAATGAAATGTTCAAGACACTACAAACGAAAAAAAAGGGCCGCTTCGTGCTTGCCGTGCCATACCTGAAGAAAAAAAGGGCGTTGGCTGGCCATCTGATTTCTTGTCTTGTGTTGTCGCCTAGAAGATCTTGGCTCCTACCCATAAGGGGGATTGGCCACACTGTACCTTATAATGGATTTGTTTTTTTACAACGTTGCTAAAAAAAGAAAGGAATTGGATAAGAACAATAAGAATGCTCCTTTGAAAAAACGTGAAAAAGTGCAGAAGAATTCGATAAAACAATAATATATAAAACAAATTAGAAAAAATGAAGAAGGGGGACAAAGAATTGGATATATCTGACAGTACCACTATAGCAGCGTATCCTTCCGGTTGCCTGAATGAATTTATGTAGCGCTGACAGAACAGCACTGCGGCCCGCACCCAACTGACTGGCTCCAAACGATAAAAGGGTGTATGTATTAACTGGCAATCCGAGCAGTACCAATCTGTCTCTCAAGAATTATTCGGCGCAGTGAGGTGAAGCGGCGGCATGTGAGAAGAAAGTGATCTATTGTTTCCAGTTCATTGCAAACTTCACATAGGTTAGTTAATGAAAATCCTGATTTGTGGCGATGAAAATTTAACCGAGGAACTCTACAGCGAAAGCTTGTGAGGGTCTCCTCATTTTGACGGGAAAGGCATTTTGCGGTGTTCCATGTGAAATGCAAGTGCCGAAATTCTTCAGATTGTAGGAGCTGATGTTTCGTTTCTTGCTTTCATTTCTAAAATTTAGGGGCAACGCTCTTTATTGTCGAAGCTTGTCCGTTGACTTTGGCGTCATGTGCCGTAGCCGCCGCGATGACATGACGATGATGCTCATGACGATGAAGAACAAGCGCGTCCCATACACAACATTCTTTTCTTGCCTTCACAGCACAGCACATGCAAGTTACCTTATACGCCATGACGATGAAGAGGAAGACGATGATAATCATGGACAACGACTGGCTTGTGCAGTAGAAGACGTCTCGATGTGATCTACGATGCATTTTGTATGAATGAAAACAACCAACAAGCACCACGGAAACGTGCCCAGACCTCGTCTTTGCAGACTTAAGGCTGAATTCGACCCACATATAGGGGTAATAATGCAGGCAAAAGAAAATTCGCACCTCAATACAACACATCAGTTATGACCAATAAAAATGATATATAACTGTACACCACTTAGCACTCGTTTAGATGCGTGAGAGAGTGGTCAATGTGACGGATGATTTACGGTGACACTGAACGATACCACTTTGGCCCACTCATTATCATTCTCTTCGCGTATATGTTGTGATTTGTTGCTCTCAATCTTTTGTAAAAATATTCTTGTCTCGTCTCATGTCTCTTTTTGTATGCGTTTCTTTTGTCTGTATTCGTTTTCTTGTTCATCGTAGTTATTGCATCCCACGCCGGGCAAACTGTCTCACTCGTTCCAGGAGCCAAGCAGAAGATGAAAACGAGAAGGAAGATAGCGCGTGCAGCCTGAGTTATTCCACTCAAGATAATGACAGTTTTTTTTTTTACTCATCCGGCAAAGTTTGTTCTCATGAAAAATCTGAATTCATTTTTACTCGGCTGTAAAGATTTCGAATGCCTGTGGCCACGCCTGTGGCGCATACCCGACCGAGTCTTCTTGGCTCGTCGGATCAGAAACAATTTGCTAAAGAGCTTCACAGTTAAAAATGATCTTGCTCACAGCACTCACCAGCGATCATCTGGCCCAGCAGCTTTGGGCTGTCCAACAAGCCCAAGATACCACCCTGGTCCAAGAACTTCGAGTCATCTAATGAGACACCGCCATCATCATCGAAAGAGGGTGGGAATAGGACAGGGGTCTATCCCCTCTTCCACCCGCCTCACCCAAAGGAAACTGCTAGACTTTTAATCAAGTTTATTAATTCATTCACTTGTGGCGGCGCGCACGAATTGCGGTAGACACTGAATTTCTTTAATTCTCCATAGAGATCACTTTCGAAAGGCTTCGACAACGTCCGCGCCAGTACACTTACTTGTGTGTGCAGTTATAAGCGCTCATTCATGCTGCAGTTGTACTGTCACCTAATTGAGGCTTCATTCTGGTATCCCGCTTTCATTTTCTATATATGTGCTACTGGAACAGTGCATGTCACATGTTCGTCCACAGTGATTGCCCACATTTCATGCAAGAATCTTGTTTCGCGATGCCCCTTCGCGAAGAGTGTGCACTCACTGTACATATTTTGTAAGCCCATAGTTCGTTTAAAACAATCGCGGGGCTTTTAAAATGCGAAGATTTGTTAAGCGAACTGTAGGCATTTTCCAGCGCTTTTATCTCCGTATGTATTCGTCCGTATATTTACCCGCCTACCACTTGGTGCTCTCGTGATTGCCTCCTGACACTGTCTAGAGCAAAATTTGTAGGGGAAGCTAAAAAGTTGTGGCTAATATAACTGCTTGGTCTCGGCATGATTAACGTCAAAAGCCTGTGGCATACATCATCAAACCCTTCCCTCGAGACACGTGTCGTACATACCCCTATATCACGGGCCGCACTACGCGAGTATGCGCCATAGATGATCGACAGTTACAACTTATCCCGGAATTATGATGATGATAATGATGATGGTGATGATGAAACATTTTATTTAGGATGAGAGAATTTCAAGGGTGGTTTTCCCATTCCGAACACCAGTGGCCGCTGCAGCTCGACCGGCTTGATCCAGAAAGACCCCTTTGGGCCTTCAGGTCAGGTCGGGCAAAAACGGCTTCCCAAGGCTCCTCCAGTAGCGTGAGCATCGGAGGCGACTGAACCTCGACAGGTTTGTCTCGGCAGTCCCATGTGACGTGTTGCAACGTCACTCTCGACTCGCACCACGGGCACTGCATGGTTCACATATGCAGTGGGGTTTATGTGATGCCACACTTCCAAATGTGGACAGGTGTTAACCTGAATTTCTCTTATCTGGCGAGCTTCGTCAACTTTAAGCGATTTGTGAGGTGGGGCATACCGCTGTCTTTTCTTCCGTTGATGCTCGAGTATATCGCGTTCAGTGCAAGGTTCGTACTGATTATCGGTGTCGTTGATCACTCGGTTGCTCAAATCACGAGCGATACTGTGTGCCAGCGCATTACCCTAAACACCCTCGTGGCCTGGGCATCAAATTATGGCATAGTCTTGTATGAGAAACATTAGTAACTTCTATGTGGGAGCATTAGGACGAACTGGCATCTGTAGACTAGACCAGAGGAATGCGAAGATAAAAAATCAGGACTTAAGCATAGAACCCATGCGTTTTGCGTGGATATGAGGCATTCTACCACAGAGTCACAGTAGGTCTTGAAACTGCTCTATAAAAAGACACTATATGCCAGCGTAAGGTTGGTGCAACTTAAGTTGTCGCTGCGGCACTGGCTATACTAATTTTACAACAAAGCAATAAGCTATACATATTAAAAACTTGACACAGGCGTTCTGTCAGTGGCTCTGTCATACACGCTGTGGCATAATTGGAATTCTAGCGTTTACTGCATTGACTTGAACGTAGAATAAACTTGTGCGCTAACTGCGTATTTATGGTTTTCAGAACTCTATCTGGTTTTGCCCGAAGTCTCTAAATTGTGGCGGCTCTCATACGTATTACAGCTGCCATAATTTCATCATCTGTGTCGTAGTCGAAAGCTATCCAGATGGAACACGCATATAACGTGGTATATGTTTAACCATTGTTCACCTTTTGATGTTGTACAGAAGCCTGTTATACATTCTTTTGTATTCCTCCGTGGACATTTTTTTTGCGTGTGCCGCGCACTATTTCATGACCGGATCAGTTTACGCCACAAAACTTTCACAATGAGGTACTTTGAACCTGCTAAATACTGTCTTACACTGGCTGCTTTGTAAGAAAGGTTGGGCACATACCACAACGCTTCCATTACTAAATAATCGAATTAGTTGTTATCATCACATACAGCCAGAGTACACCAACTGCAAAGGAAAGGCATCTTGAATGTTGCTGAAGTAAAATTGGTCTTCTGCTTGGTACAGCTGGTTTATAGCCGCAACTTCTCAATCTTATTTGCCCAATTAAATTTCTGTCTTCGTGAGGTGCGCTTGCTATATTAGGATTCCGCCTCTTACTTTCAATGACCAGCGGTTGCCTCGGCTTCGAACTACGTACTGTGTCCATATTCATTTCGCCTTCATTTTGACTAAAGTTCTTATACATCCGTTTGTACCCTGGCCCACTCTTCTCTCTTCTTGTCGCTTAAACTCACACCTATCATTTCACTTTTAAGCTGAACCCTTTTCATAAGCCTCCGGATCAATGCCCCCTTGATGAGTACCCGTAAGATTTGCCATGACTTTTTAGTTGCATGCAGATGCGTCGCACGGCGTTTTCTCCGTCACTAACTCTGAGGTCCTGATGATTTCTAGCTGAAGAAAGGCCGTGGGAGAACATTTATTGGAAAAACAGGGAAAAGTGAAGTGAGACGCATTATTTTTTAGTTGAATTGTCTTGATTTGTTGATGTCGGGGCTGGCGGAGTAAGAAAAATTTCAAGTGCGAGCCTCGCAGTTTCATTTAGAATGGCATGATCAAGTAGAGAACATAGGGGTCCTAATTTTATTGCTTGTCCATTCCATATATGAAACGCCCAGATAAAAAAAAATGTGGTGCGCACATTCTGTTTGAGTTACAGCAACCACGCATGTGCGTTGCTTTTCCCTCCCTCATCAGCCGCAGCGTTACGTACTGCCCCTTTCCTGTTACAGTAACCACGCATTCGCATTGGTTCACTTTCCGGTATAGCAGCAGCAGCGGCAACGTTACTCTCTGCTCGCGTCTGCGCTGGTTTAGACACAGCGTGCCAGAAGTCGTCATGCCTTTGGCGGTGGTTGCGGGGGCGTATAATGGAGACGTGCCTGATTGATGGTTCGGTTCACAGACAGCCATAAATCTGCGGCCACCTCCCAACGTGATGGCGGGATGCGGCCCGATGATTTTCGCTCGTCTCGGGGGTTCGGTGCACGGCGCAGCGGAAATGGGAACGAAGGAGGAGGGCAAGAGATGCTCGCGCAACTGCGCCAGCGGCTCTTGATATCAAGCGTGGATGCGCCGCTCGCCTATATCCGAACAGTGCTTAGCGATGCATCCACAGGTATAGAACTGTCGCACACATAGGGGCAAGACCATATGCATTAACCGACAATAGCGGCAATAACAACACTTAAGCACTCCATACAAATTATTAACCAGCGAGAGCTGAAACGCGTTGCCCCGGTGTTAAACAGTGGTTTCAAGTTGACGTGGCACTGACGACTCTCACAATTATTGCTTACATGTTCTTGCTTCTTAATGATGTTAGACACATAGTTTGCTTGGTTAAGCACAGGTGTTTCTTTCACAGTGCCGCGCATTGTGCCTCGCACGATCACGGAGGAGTGTGACGAGCAGTTAAAAACGCTCTGCAGTGCGCTAATAAGGCACTTTTAGTTGAACGAGTTGAACACATAATGATTGATATATGGGGTTTAACGTCCCAAAACCACCATATGATTATGAGAGACGCCGTAGTGGAGGGCTCCGGAAATTTAGACCACCTGGGGTTCTTTAGCGTGCACCCAAATCTGAGCACACGGGCCTACAGCATTTCCGCCTCCATCGGAAATGCAGCCGCCGCAGGAGTTGAACACATAACGTTACCGGAGCGCAACGCGCGTTTTCAGTTTAGCCAAGCGTCCTTCGGTCAACGCAATCGCCACGCTGCTGGTGCATGAAAGTTGTTGTAAAGGTTCGAAGGTTTATCGAAACAAATGACATGGTTTGTAAGTGCTACAGAAAGAGGTCCCTAGGTAAATACCGTCAGTGAAACCTCCTATCGAGAATGGATTAATGAAATACAGGGCACACAAGTGACGACGAGAAGCATATTGTGCACATGAAGCGTGAATTTCTCAACAAAAACAGGAAAGTGATAGCGCAAGTAATTTTAAAGTTGCAAGGCATAGAACATCAACCATAACGAAAAACTTCTAAATAACATACATCGTGCAAATTGTTACATCTGTAAAGAGGTTTATTGGGCGAACCAAACGGGCAGGTCGGAGATTGGAGATAGCGACAGGACGAGGAAGATGGAGGAGCTCGAGCGCCGATCTCGTGCTGCCTTACTCTGCGATGATGCTTGCTGTTTCCTTTTGTTATCATCATTCCTTCATTATAATTGCCCCCGTCGAGAAAGATCAAGCCATCCTGGCGATCTAACAAGTAGGAACGAGCGGGTCGAAGTACGGCTTCAAGCGTTCCACGTGAACAATATCGTGTCCACGCCGACGATGGTCACCGGGTGGCGTAAGCGGTTCGATGGCGTAATTGACGGGCGATGTGCGCTCTACCACGCGGTATGGGCCATGGTAATTTGAAAGTAGCTTGGTAGACAAACCAGGTGCACAGGGTGGTACATACAGCCATACAAGCGTTCCAGGGGCGAACTTGGCGGCAGGAGGGTGGTCGTCATCGCGGGCCTTTTTCTGGCATTGCTGGTCAGCCGTAGTAAACTGCTTCGCTAGTTGGCGGCATTCTTCGGCGTGACGGGCGGCTTCAGACACGGTCGTGCACTCAGATACATCTGGTGCGTATGGCAGCAAGGTGTCAATTGTGTGCAATAGTTGACGTCCGTATAGAAGGTAGAATGGAGAAAAGCCGGTGGTGACTTGGGTAGCGGTGTTGTACGCGTAGGTCGCAAACGGAAGAACCAGGTCCCAGTTCGTTTGGTCAGATGCCACATGCGTCGCGAGCATGTCACCCAGGGTCCGATTAAACCGCTCAGTCAGGCCATTCGTCTGAGGGTGGTAAGCAGTACTCATCCGGTGTACAATATGGCACTGACGGAGAAGTGCTTGGATTACGTCGGATAGAAATACACGGCCCCGGTCACTGAGGAGCTCGCGAGGAGGGCCGTGATGCAACACAAACCGATGGAGGATGAAAGATGCGACGTCCTGAGCGGTCGCCGTAGGAAGAGCAGCGGTTTCGGCGTACCGTGTCAGGTGATCTACAGCAACGATAGCCCACCGGTTACCTGCTGTGGTCAATGGCAGTGGTCCATAAAGGTCGATTCCGACGCGATCGAATGGGCGGTCAGGGCACGCAAGCGGCTGTAGAGGAGCTGCTCCTGCATTCGGTGGCTGTTTTCGTCGCTGACACTCGTGGCAGCCGCGAATAAACTGTCGAACAAAAGTAAACATCCCACGCCAGTAGTACCGCTTCATTAAACGCTCGTAGGTCTTGAAGACACCAGCGTGGGCGCATTGCGGGTCGGAGTGAAATGATGCACAGATTGTAGAGCGCAGCTTTCGGGGAATAACGAGCAGCCACTTCCTGCCGTCTGGTGAGTAATTGCGCCGGTACAAGAGGCCACCTCGAATGGTGAAGTGCGAAGCCTGGCGTCGCATTGCTCGAGTGATGGGAAGTGTTGATACCCCAGATAAGACGTCCAGAAGCGAAGTTATCCATGGATCGTCGCGCTGTGCAGAGGTCATTGTGTCGATGTCAAGAGCGGACAGCGCGTGTTCCATAGAAGATATAGAGGCAGCCTCAGTCGACAGTGGTGATCGCGAGAGCGCATCAGCATCAGAATGTTGGCGGCCGGAACGGTACACGACGCGGATGTCATACTCTTGAAGTCGCAGAGCCCAACGAGCAAGGCGACCTGATGGATCCTTCAGCGACGACAACCAACATAAGGCATAATGGTCTGTAACTACAGCAAAGGTGCGGTCATATAAGTATGGGCGAAATTTCACAATTGCCCAAAGTATGGCTAAGCACTCTTTTTCGGTAACACTGTAGTTTACCTCAGCCTTGTTGAGCGTTCTGCTGGCGTAGTCGACGACATACTCAGGGGATCCAGGCTTGCGTTGAGTGAGAACTGCACCGAGACCGACACCGCTGGCGTCTGTATGGATTTCAGTTGCAGCCGTGGGATCATAGTGGCGCAATATAGGCGGTGATGTCAGGAGACGGCGAAGAGTGGTAAATACGTGATCACATTCGGAAGACCATGATGAGATGTCGTTGGCACTGCTTAAAAGTTGGGTCAAAGGGGCAATTATGGAGGCAAAGTTGCGCACAAACCGACGAAAGTAGGAGCACAATCCTACGAAGCTGCGTAACTGTTTTACAGTCGTTGGTTTGGGGAATTCAGCAACAGCGCGTAGTTTAGCCGGGTCGGGAAGAACACCATCCTTTGATACGACGTGACCGAGAATGGTGAGCGTCCGAGCAGCGAAGTGGCATTTCTTTAGATTCAGTTGGAGCTGCGCATTCTTCAGACACGTGAGGACATGTTTCAGGCGTACAAGGTGTGTAGCGAAATCGGGTGCAAAGACGACGATATCGTCTAGGTAGCAGAGGCATATGTTCCATTTCAAACCCCGCAGAACCGAGTCCGTCATGCGCTCGAATGTGGCCGGCGCATTGCAGAGGCCGAAGGGCATGACATTGAACTCATATAGCCCGTCCGGTGTCACGAATGCTGTTTTTGGACGATCACCATCTGCTAAGGGCACCTGCCAATACCCCGAACGCAAATCTAACGACGAAAAAAACTCGGCACCTTGTAAGCAATCAAGGGCGTCATCAATCCTGTGCAAAGGGTATACTTCTTTGCGAGTGATCTTATTTAAGCGCCTGTAATCAACGCAGAAGCGAATTGCACCATCCTTCTTCTTAACAAGAACGACAGGTGATGCCCATGGACTTTGGGAAGGTCGGATAACGTCGCGCTTGAGCATATCGTCAACGTGTTCGGTGATAACCTGACGTTCTGTGGCGGAAACACGGTATGGTCGCTGTCGTACTGGCGCGTTGGAACCTGTGTCGATGCGATGGAAAAAACTGGGAGTTCGGCCAAGGGTAGGTTGAGCAACGTCAAAGGATTCACGAAACTGGTAGAGCAGCTGAAGGAGCTCAGAGCGTTCAGATGGCGATAGTCCGTCGGCAATCGATGAATCGAAAAGCTCGCAAGGTGGTATATTGGAAGGGTTGAGGGCACTTATGCGTCGTAGTCACCGGAACAATCTGGCGGCATGGTAAAAATTTGTTCTTTATCAATGGCATGCACGTGTCCAAGAGATTCACCTTGAAACAGTTCAACGGGATACGGAAGGGAATTTATGAGGCAAAGAGCACTGTTTCCTTCAGAAATAGAGAGGGTTGAATAAGGCAGAAGAAGTGATCTTCGACTAAGGAAGAGGCTTGATGGCTCAAAGAATGCAGCTTCGTTCCTAATTCCGTCACAGAACACGGGGAGCAACACAGCTGCTGTCGGAGGAATTTCAGTGCCTTCTTTGACGACGAGTTTGTGTACGGCGGGCTGAATGCGGCTGGCTGGTTGGTCGTAAAACGGGAAAAGTTCAAGCTCCGATCTTGCACAATCAATAACGGCATGGTTACGCGATAAAAAATCCCATCCAAGTATGATGTCGTGAGAGCATGACGACAGGACAATAAACTCAACAGTGTAGTGGTCATTCGCGATCATCAGTCGGACAGTACAGGCGGCTACAGGCTGAACCGGGTCCCCATTCGCTGTTTGCAAGGACATCATGTTAAGAGGCGTCGTCACTTTACGGAGCTTGCGGCAAAGTTTAGCGTCTATCACGGAAACGGCAGCACCAGTATCCACTAGAGCATATGCTCGAGTACCTTCTACAAAAACTTCGACAATATTCGACGGCAATGTCCGAGGACTTGAGCATTTCGACAGCGCAGTTCTTGCCTCCTGAACTGCGGCGGTTAGTTTCCCTCGTGTTCAGGAGCTGGCCGACGACGCATGGGTGACAGGGAGCGACGACGGGGTGAAGGTGAGCGACCAGACATAGTACGCGGACATTCCTGTGAAGACGAGCTTGACTGAGGGTCAGAATTTTCCAGACGGGATGGAGAAAGGTCCATGAAGCTGTTCTGTGTCCGGGCGTCTGTGTATCCCGGCACGCGACGACGGCAGTAACGGGCGATATGGCCAGGGCCGCCGCACGCAAACAGATGGGCCGGTTATCGCGCGTTCTCCAAGTATTGGCGACGAGGGGACCAGTCCATGCGGCAGACGGGTGTGTCGAGGCTGTGGTGGCAATGGGAGGAACCCAGGCGGTGGACGGCTGAGTCGGGGCTGAGGTATACGGCAGTCCCTGGAACGACGGGGGGTGGTGTCGCTGCTGCCGCTTTAGTGCCTCAGCGTAAGTAAGAGGCGCGGTGACGGTGGGCTGCTGCAAGGGCACCGGCATAGCCTCGGAAATCTGCTCCTGGACCACATGTCGGAGCATGGGAGCCAATGGTGGTGGGTGTCGCAGTGGCTGTTGGTGCGAGAGCTCCTGGCGTTGAGCAAAAGGCAGCAGAGAAAGCTGCCGAGCCACTTCCTCTCGCACGAAGTCTTTCATTTGTGCGAGAAGGTTTGCCTGGTCAGCCATAGCGTCCAGTGCGGTCACTGGTTGGATTGTCTGGAATGAGCGTCGCGTCTGAGCTCGTTGCCTCCGCAATTCATCATAGCTTTGGCACAAAGTCACTACTTCTGCCACAGTGCTTGGAGACTTCGCGAGAAGCATCTGGAAAACGTCATCGTCGACGCCCTTCATAATGTGCTGTATCTTCGCACTCTCGCTCATGGAAGCATCGACGCGCCGGCAGAGATCGATCACATCTTCTATATATGATGTGAAAGTTTCACCTCGCTCCTGTGCCCGTGTGCGCAGACGTTGTTCGGCGCGTAGCTTCCGTAAGGCAGGACGACCAAAAACGGCACGTATTGCCTCCTTGAAGGCGGACCAATTCGCGAACTCGGTTTCGTGGTTCGTATACCACAGCTTGGCCACGTCGGTGAGATAAAAATTGACAGTACCTAGCTTAGCAGCGTCATCCCACCTGTTGGGTCCACTGACTTTCTCGTATGACGACAGCCAGTCCTCGACGTCCTGGTCTTCGGTGCCCGCAAAGATCGGGGGGTCTCGCTGATGAACTGGGCCGGGGCAAGTAGTGGCCGCGAGAGGTATTGTTTGTTGGGCAGCGTCAACTTGCATGGTCGACGGCAGGGTGCGAGATCGGAGTTCCAGGTTGTAGGCGATGTGGTTACCCAGCACGATCCACCAAATGTAAAGAGGTTTATTGGGCGAACCAAACGGGCAGGTCGGAGATTGGAGATAGCGACAGGACGAGGAAGATGGAGGAGCTCGAGCCCCGATCTCGTGCTGCCTTACTCTGCGATGATGCTTGCTGTTTCCTTTTGTTATCATCATTCCTTCATTATACATCAATCAAAGAAAATGAAGAAATACAAGTAAAAAACGCTAAAAAAATGTTAACATGAAAGCTGAAAGAAATGTTTCCTTAATTTTATTTTATATTTAGTTATGTTATGAAAACTTTATTGATCAAGGGAAGCGAGCTCTATAGGCAAATATCTGAATGAAGCACTGTCTATTTGCCATAGCTCGAGTACCAGCAACAGTAAGCTAAGATCAGAGGACAATCTATAGTCAAGTTTGTGTTTGTTAGGAAACTGGGTGGGATGCTTTCTATAGTTGAATGTCAAGATGACGCACACGAAAAATAAGGATACCCAGTTTCAATGAGATGCAATGATTGATGCGGAGAATGCCGAGATTACGGTACATGGGTGTAGCAGACTCTCTCCAGTGACTGAGGGTGATAATTTTTGTTGCTTTATTCTGCCAGTGAGCAATCTTGGAGAGATGAACCCTGTAAGTGTTTCCCCAGGAAGAACAACAATATGGTAAATGACTATGAATGAAGGCGAAGAAGGGGCGACTTTTAATTAAAACACGAATTCCAAAAGAAATTCTGGACTAAATTGCTGCGGTCTGTTTATCAATAAAATCAAAGAAAAATAAAATTTTTCCTATATTGCAGCAAGATACAAAATTCTGTTTTAAAAACGTGTGAATTGATTCGCTGTTGATTCATGAGCATTTTTTATTTATTTTTTGTCACTTTCATTTTCACCTTGACTACAATCAAAGCCTTCAAGGCAGCCCAAACGCGTTTCAAACGCCCTGCCCTGAGGCAGCGCGTTCTATTGCTGCCTTCTGTTAAATCACAGCAAAGAGCTTTTATGAATAGGTGGAAGGGTGGCTGCTGTTAAAAAAAGTCTCAGCATATCCGTGGAGTGCATGATGGTGAGTAAGGCGAAGCATTCGTCTGTCGGTCCACACTTCCGTCCGCCCTTTCATTCTTGCTTCCGTCCATCCATGCGTCCATTCGTGCGTCCGTCCGCGCGTCTGTCCATCCGTGCGTCCCTGCGTCTGTTCATACGAGCGCCCGTACGTCTGTCATTACATCCGTCCATCCGTTCCTTCGTCCGTGCGTGCATACGTCCATGCGTCCATCCGTGCATGCGTCCGTTTGTCCGTGCGTCTGTCCATCCGTCCGTCGAGCTAGTGAACACTGCAAGCACCGCCATATCGCATCTCTTCATATATTCATCATATAGAAGTACCGCCATCCAGCGGACATTCCAAGGACTAAACGAGAGGGGGCACAGCTATACTAGGGAAGTGACACAGCGCACTTTCTTGCGGCTTGCGCTTCGTGTGTATACTCTGTTCCAGAACCTCCGTGCAGCAGAGCCAAGGCTACACGACCCTCGAACGAAGCGAGATGTATATATTGAAAAGGGGTTTATTGGCAACTGTTGCGACGGTGGCCCTACGATGAAACCACGATGGCGACAGAGCAATGGTCAAGCAGATGCCGGCGATGATCAGCACGAGCCGAGCGATAGAAGCCCAGCACCCAGTACCCAAGCAGTGGCGATGTTGCTTGCCAACGATGCGTTTTCTTCTTCACAATTTGCCCCAGCCGAAAAAGAGCCATCCTGGCGACCTAAAAGTCTGGAAGCAGAGGGCTATGATATGGCTTATAAGGCGGGTGACGTGGACGATGTCACGTCCACGCCGGCGCATGTCGTCAGATGGGGAAAGTGGCTCAATGAGAAAATTCACCGGCGAGGTTTGCTCCAGAACGCGGTATGGGCCCTCGTACTTTGGAACGAGTTTTGAGGAAATGCTGGGGGTTTGATAAGGAACAGCCAGCCATACAAGTGATCCCGGTGAATAGCTGGGGCTTTGTGAAGAGTCGGCGTTGTTTTCTTTCTGGCACTGTTGTTCTTGTGACGTAAAGGTGCGTGCGAGTTCATGGTACTCTTCCGCATTTCGGGCAGCTTCGGACACAGATGGGCATTCGGATGCGTCAGGACGGTATAGAAGGAGAGTGTCGATGGTGTGGGATGGTTCGCGTTCATAAAGAAGAAAGAAAGGTGAAAATCCAGTGGTAGACTGTGCCGCGGTGTTATATGCGAACGTGATGAATGGAAGAATGCGATCCCAGTTAGTATGATCGGATGTCACATACATGGCGAGCATATCGCCAAGGGTGTGGTGAAATCTTTCCGTGAGCCCGTTAGTCTGCGGGTGGTATGCCGTGGTCTTGCGATGAACAACATAGCATTCAGAGAGCAGAGACGTGACGACTTCTGATAGGAAGGCTCGACCTCGGTCGCTGAGTAGTTCTCGAGGTGCACCATGTCGTAGTATGAAGCGATGAAGGATGCTACGTCCCGCGCAGTGGCACTTGGAAGGGCGGCGGTCTCAGCGTAGCGTGTTAAATGGTCCACAGCGACTATGATCCATCTATTTTCATCTGATGTTGTCGGTAGAGGGCCATAGAGATCAATTCCATTCCGATCGAAAGGTTTGGCAGGGAAAGGCGGTGATTTGCGGCGTTGACAGTCAGGGCAGCCCATAACGAACTTTCGAACAAAATTATACATTCCGCGCCAGTAGAAGCGATGGCGAATGCGTTCGTAAGTTTTGAAAACTCCGGCATGACCACATTGGGGATCGTCGTGAAAGTAGGCGCAGATTTGTGATCGCAAGCTGCGCGGGACAACCGAGAGCCACATACGGCCTTCAGGGGCGTAGTTGCGTCGGTGTAGCAGCCGATCACGAATGATGAAATGAGCAGCTCGACGTCGGAGAGATCGTGGTACCGCAGTCGTTGACGATCCAGAGAGACAGTTCAAAAGGGAAGCGATCCACGGGTCCTTGTGTTGTTCACTGGCAAAGGAGTCAAGGTCGAGAGATGCGACGGAGTTGGTACCAGTGGTGTCGCAGGCCGAGTCGGGTGGTAAAGGCGAACGCGACAGGGCGTCGGCGTCAGAATGCTTGCGTCCGCTGCGATAGATGACGCGAATGTCGTACTCCTGGATTTGCAGTGCCCACCAAGCTAGGCGGCCAGAAGGATCTTTCAATGTGGCGAGCCAACAAAGTGCATGGTGGTCCGTTACCAGGTCGAATGGGTGACCGTACAAATAAGGGCGGAACTTGCGAAGCGCCCACACTAGCGCCAAGCACTCTTTTTCAGTGACGCTGTAATTGGCCTCAGCTTTAGTAAGTGTGCGACTCGCATAAGCGACGACGTATTCGGAGTAGCCCGGCTTGCGTTGGGCGAGGATGGCGCCTAGACCAACCCCACTAGCGTCTGTGTGAACTTTCGTTGCAGCTGTTGGGTCGAAATGCCGAAGAATTGGAGGAGATGTTAGCAGACTATGGAGCGTGGCAAACGCGACGTCGCAGTCAGGAGACCAGGATGAAAGGTCTGCGTCACCGCGTAGGAGGTTGGTCAGTGGTGACATGATCGACGCAAAATTTCGCACGAAGCGCCGGAAGAGCGAGCATAGTCCGACAAAACTGCATGCGTAATTCTTTCAGTGTAGTAGGTTTCGGGAACTCAGCGACTGCTCGCAGTTTTGCAGGGTCGGGTCGAACACCAAGCATGGACACGATGTGCCCTAAGATGGACAGCTCTCGCGCGGCAAAGCGGCACTTTTTAAGGTTTAGTTGGAGCCCAGCGTTGGTTAAACACGTCAGAACCAGTTGGAGCCGAAGCAGATGTGTAGAAAAATCGGGAGAGAAAACGACAATGTCGTCAAGGTAGCATAGACACACAGACCACTTCAGTCCACGCAGTGTATTGTCCATGAGTCGTTCAAACGTGGCAGGAGCATTACAAAGCCCAAATTGCATTACGTTAAATTTGTACAGGCCATCTGGTGTAATGAACGCAGGTTTCTGGCGATCAGCTTCTGCCATAGGAACCTGCCAGTATCCACATTGTAAGTCTAAGGAGGAGAAGAATTCGACTCCTTGGAGGCTGTCAAGGGCGTTGTCGATGCGCGGTAATGGATAGACATCTTTCCGCGTCACCTTGTTTATTCGCCGGTAGTCGACGCAAAATCGAATCGATCCATCCTTCTTTCGAACTAAAACGACATGAGATGCCCAAGGACTGTGCGATGGTTGAATAATGCGACGGCGTAGCATCTCTTCGACCTGGTCGTTGATGACGTGACGTTCTGCAGTAGAGACACGGTACGGTCTTTGACGCAATGGCTGGTGCGAACCGGTGTCAATGTAGTGGTGCACTGCGGAAGTCTGACCCAATTGCGGCTGAGAAACGTCGAACGAATTCGCGAAGTGCTGGAGGAGATTAAGAAGCTCGGCGCATTCATGGGCACTTAAGGTGTCGGCGATGGAACTCGAGAAGGTGTCACTCGATGAGCATACCAGTGGGGAAAGGGCATGAAGTTCGGTCGAGGCGCTACTGCACGATTCGTCTGGCATGTTAAGGAATAAAGAGGAATCGAGGTACTCCACTCGACCGAGACATTCACCGGCAAGTAGCGTAAGCGGTGCAGAAAGGGTTTGTGGACGAAAATATTGCTTCGGCCAGCAGTGACGTCAAGTGTAGTGAAAGGCAAGGAAACGGCTCTGCGGCTCATGAAAATGTCGGAAGGTGTAAACATTACTGTAGCATCGTTATGGTCATCGCAGCAAACAGGGACAACGGCAAGAGAGGCTGGCGGAATTTCAGTGTCTTCACGTACGACGAGTTTCGGGGACCGCTCAAGAGTTTCGTGCAAAGGTTCGTCAGACAGGGGCAAAAATTGAACTTCAGCACGTGCGCAGTCGATGACGGCATGATGATGTGACAAGAAGTCCCACCCGAGGATAAAGTCATGCGAGCACACCGAAAGGACGATGAACTCGACAACGTACATAGAGCCTTGGATAAAAATGCGGGCTGTACAGGTGCCGAGAGGTAGAACTGGTTGTACGCTAGCCGTACGAAGCGATAGTCCAGAGAGCGGCGTGGTCACTTTGCGTAGGAAGCGGCAGAGCTGGGCGGCTATAACAGAAACGGAAGCACCTGTGTCGATGAGGGCAAAGGTAAAAACACCATCGACAGATATGGCGACGACGTTAGCAGGTGAAGTGCGAGGACTTGGGCATTTTGACGACGGCGCAGTTCTTGCCTCTGGAACTGCGGCGTTCAGTTTTTCCGGTTGGAGGAAGCAAGTCGGGGACGCATTGGGGACAGAGAACGCCTGCGAGGAGACGGCGAGCGGGGAGAGTGAGTCGGAGCTGGGGGCTGGGGTAACTGAGACTTGGGAAGGTTAGTGTAGACATACTGCGGTGAAGGATAGGGAGCAGGTAGGTGCGTGGGCTGCGGGTCATACGGTAACGGCCAAGTAGCGTTGTGTTGTGATTGGAAGCGACGACGACAATATCGTGCCACGTGTCCAGGAGTACCGCAGGCGTAGCAGATCGGTCGATTGTCAGCAGTGTGCCAGGAATTGCTGACTCGCGGTGCGGCCCACGGTGTCGAAAGAGGGGTAGAGTGGGGAGCACCTGCAGGCATGGGTGGCAAAAGCTGCTGGCAGGGTCTGCTGCGTACCACCTGGGCATAAGTAAGAGGCGTGGCCATGGACTGCATAGCCGGTGTATGGGGAACAGGCATGGCCACAGGCTGCTGGTGGGCAGCGAGGGGAACAGCCTGAGCTACCTCTTCGGCAATAACGTCACGGAGTGGTGAGGGCAGACGAGAGGACGGCGGCTGCTGCGTGAAGGGAATCAACGACAGCTGCCGAGCTACTTCTTCACGCACAAAGTCTTTAATTTCTTGCAGAGTTGTGAGTAATCAGTAACAGAAGTAAGACTGGATAGTTAGTCGGCGTGTGAGGAAAATGGCCGAGTCAGGGCGCGCTGCTTCTTCAACTCGTCGAAACTTTGACATAAAGTCACAAGTTCGGCAACGGTGGCAGGATTGCGCGCCAGGAGCATCTGATATGCGCCGTCATTTATCCCTTTGAGGATGTGCTGAATCTTCTCCGACTCAAGCATAGCGGTGTCCACATGGTTGCAAAGACCATTAATGTCTTCGATGTAACTGGTGAACGATTCAGATGGCTTCTGTGCGCGAGTCCGCAAGCGTTCTTCGGCTCTGGACTTGCGGACAGCGGGTCGGCCGAAAACGTCAGCAAACGACGTTTTGAAGACGGACCACGTCGTAATTTCGTTTTTGTGGTTGTTATACCACATTTCAGCCACGTCGGTGAGGTAAAAGATGACGTTAGTCAACTTGTCCGCGTCATCCCACTTGTTGTTTGCGCTCACCAGTTCGTACATAGTTAGCGAACCAGTCTTCCACGTTGGTCTCATCAGCTCCACTAAAGACCTTGGGCTCTCGCAAACAAAGAACGCCGGGGTTGCTGGGGGATGGAGTGGAAGAGTCAGGTTGCGCGTTGTTGGTGGGCATGATGGGAGTTAGCGTTGGGTTGCGCAGCTCCAGGTTTAGGCGACGGCGAATGACGGCACCCAGGTTCAGGCGACGGGGATTGTCAGCACCCTCCACCAATTCAAAAGGGGTTTATTGGCGAATGTTGCAACGGTGGCCCTACGATGAAACCACGATGGGGACAGAGCAACGGTCAAGCAGATGCCGGCGATTATCAGCACGAGGCGAGCGAGAGAAGCCCAGCACCCAGTACCCAAGCGGTGGCGATGTTGCTTGCCAACGATGCGTTTTCTTCTTCACAATATATATAGTGCCCCGTATACGTAGCCCGTCTTTTGTCCTCGTGACTTTTGCAAGTGGTCTCGTCGGAGAATTTTCACTTGAAGGCTTCTCGGTGTGTTGTAGCTGTGATTTGTCTGACGATTTTGTCGCATTTTCTGTAGAAAACAATTTTTGTGGCTCCATCATACTGAAGAAAGAGTTTTTGCTTGTACGTGTTATAACATGCAAATAACGAAAGAAATAATGCTGTTGTGGCTCGTATGTGTTATGTTGTTGCATACAAAGTACGAAGGAATGGTAGCACACTGTCTAAAGATTTATGAGTAGTCCACTCAGCATAAGCGTCCACAGCGCCGTGGAGGACCCAGTCTTGGGTTGTGATTAGTCCGTGGTGGGAGATTTCGTCACTCCTGTCAAAATGGCGGCGCCTGGTTCACCTGTGCCATATCGTTCCTGGATCAGCTTTTACGACAAGGGAGCGAACTAGTTGTCTCTAAATGTGTTCGGGACACTTCATAAGGAGGGCGGCAGAAATGCGAGCTTGAGCTCTCTCATTAAGAGAACGGCTTCGTTCACCAACGTCAGCGAGCGTGCGCTGTACATGTGGGCAGCGGATCATGGTAAGCACGGCGAGGCACGATAATCACGGCGAGGCACCGGGAATAGAGTCATCATTTCGTTTCGAACGTGAGCGGCATTTCGCGTGCCCATAGGCATGCGTATACGAAATCCGATGGAACGTGGGGATTTCATATTCAATTTGGCTAGTGCGGCACTTTCCACCGAAACATGAGCCACTGAACCCTATCCCTCAAATGTCTACGTGCAAGTATCTCAAAGACGCGTGCTTTTACGGTACCGAGGAGAATATTTAACCGCTTTCACAATTAAAGCTCGTATCACTGCGCAGTTGCACAGCGTCCCGAGAGGCTCTTGCCGCTTTCGCTGCAGCGCATGTCACTAGCAGAGGACAGGGCGCGGAAGGATAAACTTAGATGTGCTCGCCCTCCTGATTGGTTGAGAAGGCCTGTAGCTTCCACAGCGCTGCACGGAACTTCTGGAACATAGTCACCTTTCACCGCCTCTAACACATGGCACTGCGGCCCAACCCTCGCTAAACCTTTCTAAAACCAAGGAGGTTACGCCCAGTGAGTTAAACGAGGCAACCAGATAGTGATCAAAGTGCGTCCTTCTGATTTTAGTTTATTTAGTAAGCATTAAAATCAAGGCAAATTTTATTAGATATTATGTCTCCGATACTCATCTTTTTATGTTATTTCATCAGAAACAACTATGCCTTTATTCATGGTTAACGTGCGCGAGTTTCCAACTCAATTGAAAAGGGTACGTGCGTGCCGCTTCTCTAGTCTGGCCGTGAAGGTGGCTACCTACTACTACCACGTATACTACTACTACTACTACTACTACACACATCACGAACGCACGGCTTAAGGAGCTTCGCCCCTAAAAGACAATTGTTACTATTGTTACATGAAATCACTTACTATAGAAGATTCGCGAAGTCCTGATGGAAGTACCACAGAAGCATCTCGAGACGCTCCTTTATGGTCCGAAGTGTCAGCTCTAGATCGTTTCGTGGAACTTCATTCCACACGCGCGGATTCTCGAAGGGATTGGCTGCAACGACTTCTCAGAGGAGGCACAGATCTCTGTGTGTCCTGAAGTGTGGCAAAAGCTTCCGTGTTTGGCGAACAACCACTGCGTGTCTCGAGCAGCGTGGACTCGCGACACAAGAGGCCGTCATTTTGGTCGTTTCTTTTCGCTTCACGAGATCCTTGGATCGCTAGAACGGTCCGCTCACACGCTCAGCGCCTGACCGTCTAGCGCATGCGCAGTGGCACAACGACGAGCTGGCTGCTTGGAGCGGGAGGCAAAATACGGTCAGCTAAAAATGCCTAATCAGAATGATAGTTACTCACAGGCGTCGCAGCCGAAGCCAGTGTGCCTTCGGGAAATCTCCCGCTTTACGCGCTCCACAATGATCACATTGACGCCGCAACGCCACTTGTTCGGCGGAGGCACTGCGCCTGCAGAAAGAAATTATAGGTGTCTTTTTCACTTCTTCAAGAACCACGCATTCATTTTTCAGTGTGGCGTTGTTGCATGCGTTTGATATCGCGAACTAGCTCGGCGGCGTGATTTGCAGGATCCACCCGCCACCGGCGCTTGCATTCCCATTTAGCGCGGCCTGGAAGGCTGCCGGATCATAGCAGTTGCGGCCGGCACTCAGCCTCCCTGGCCTGCTTTTGTGCCAGGAAGGCACCATCAACCTGCGAATGCGAGCTTTCATGCGTTTTCACTGTCGGCGCTCTGCTAGAGTTGTATACGTGGCATACCCATGTGGAAGATTTTAGGAGAAACTGAGCGCACGTCCTCGGCGCCACGGCTGCGATGAGATGGACGACGTCAATCACAACGCTGCCAATGGCACGCGTGCTTGGGGACGACGCTGAGAATGCACTGAGATTTATAGGACAGCCAATGGAGACCACTCAGACTCGCTCGCTCGATTTCGTGCCGACCGGTTGTGCCCTCGCGATCTCCGACGACAGTGCAGCTCTGGCCGACTGCATGGCTGGCCCTACGCCATCTCCTGACGCCGATCCCCGACGACGACGACGACAGCGTAGCTCTGGCTGACTGGACTCGCCCTACGCCATCTCCTTACGCAGACAAGAGCTCTCGTCGAGTGGTGCCCCGTCCTCGGACTCCTGCGACCATGTCCATCTTACCTACCTTCTCTTTTACTTCCGTCGCTCGCTGTCCCTGCGCCTCGCTCTCTCTTTCCTCTCTCTATATATATACCTTTTAATCCTATCCTTTTAATCCCTCTTTACCTTCATCCCTTGTGAGCTACGGTTGAGGCGTCGCACCTGATGCAGACAGTTACGGGGCTCACTTTTTTCTTCTTTTCCCTTTAAGAACCACATAAGACCACTCATGACACCACTGCCTTACAGTTTTTTGTTCCTCTCAGCCATACGCAGCTTTTGCAGTAAAATTGTGCATAGCTTGGTCTAGGTTATCATACTACATTATCACCATCATCAGTCGGTGTTATACCCACTGCAGAACGAAGGCCTCTCCCCATTTATCTCTAATGATCTTTATCCAGCTGTATCTCACGTCAGCTCATTCGACATAACGCATTTAAAGATTTAGGAGCGATGTTAAGCCGTGGGTCATGCTTACGCGATGTATGTAGTAGTAGTAGTAGTAGTAGTAGTAGTAGTAGTAGTAGTAGTAGTACATTGTTTTAAAAAATGGAGTGACGTTCTCTCCATTTAGGGAGGAACGGCGATGTCCTCAATGTACGTCTTTAAATAGAGAAACGTTGCTCCCTTTGCCATGTAGAAACATGTTCCTCCTTATGAAAATCAACGTGGCTGCCCCCAGGCGAAACGAGTAGGCTTAGCAAATGCAACAATTCTCGACTGATAAGGAGTACATGGCACTGAAAGTTACAAAAAACGGTCCCGCTGAGCTTGATATTGAACGAAATAATTATAAAAACAAGCAGACGAACCTGTGGTGATGAAAACGTCGCGAAAGAGAATGACGGAGCAAACAGGTTTCGTTTGGTTAGCAAAGTGACCTTCACTCCTAAAGACACGGATACTGCAGAGTCCTCACCTGAAGAGTGCATGCTAGGCTTGCTGTATTTATTTCTCGCCGATTCACATAGTGTAACAACGTTATCTATGCGTTTACGGGGCCGCAGGTCACGAGATGTGCCTCCAAACCATAGACTCGATCGCAGCGAAACCATTCAGACTCAGTAGTGCAGCTTTGATAGATAGATGTTCAACGTTATATAAGTAGCTGGAGGTGTGAGAGCGTCATAGCCGTGAAGTAGGTGGTAGCTTGTGCCATCTGGAGAATTTGAATGATACTACAAAAAAATAGGTCGCCTGCGGCGACGTACGTTGTCATACCCACTATGACGGCTCCCTTTCGGATTTACGCCTAAGCCCATTCAGGATTACTCACTGGCACCGGACGCCTCAGATGTGCTGATGCAATGCATATAGCTACACAAGCACACAAGGACACATACTACACATAGTACGCAACAAGTAGGCTAACATATACGCTAACAACACGCAACAAGAGCACAATGAACCATTCACAGCAGCGGCACACACTTCAACGTGTTTACTTAATTTTTCTTTATTGCCTTCTTTACTACAGGTCAAGCTAATACGACAATCACTATCACACGTGTTTTCATACGTGATAACGCGTCAAACAAAGATATTACATCTTCAACACAGTCGGTAGCCTTATACACATCTCGCACTTTTATAACAGCTTCTACGAAACACTCATTAACGGATAGAACTCTCACATCACAGTGTCTGTACGATAGCATACTACGCCAAACCGAATGAAGACCAAGTAAAAATATAACATCCAATTTTTGCACAGAACTATCACAAGGCAAAAAACGAATTCCATATGGAGTAAGAGGTAAATCTTTTTTTAAAGTCCTCTGTAAAATGTCCCAAAAGAAAATAGCGTTCTTACAATCAATAAACACATGTTCAATGGACTCAGGTTTGTTACACAGAAGACAGCTGCTTCCCCATGGTACATACATCCCTCTCTCTTCAAGCCACGTTTTTACTGGCAAGGTTCCCGTATGAAGTTTGAAAAAGAAGGTTTTCACATTGGGTGGTATACACATGTGTTTCACCGCTTTAGTACGTCATGACCATATGATTTTTCATACTTTGAACAGTACAGGGGCACAGGAAAAACATTCTGTATTTAGTATTTCATAAGGCGCTTTCTTTTCACATTAGTTAGGTAATCTATCGAAAACCTCGCCCTTAAGAAACGATATGAGAACACAACTTCACGCAAGAACGGTGACAAGGTGTGTTGTTTTCGCCTGTCTGAAGATACAAAGAAATCAGGCATGTGGTGTAACAGCGTTGTTTGAAATAAAGAACGTAAAAAGGAGTCTCTCTGGCCTCTAATGAGCAGGAAACGTGATATTACTTGGTTAAGAAATAGATGGCACAGAGACAGCCCTCCTTGCTTAACTCGCCGAAACAAGTTCGTTCTAGATGTTCTCTCCCACGTAGAGCGCCAGATGAACGTGGCGAATATCCTGTGGACTTTGTGAATTCTTTTACGCTTAAGACTAAGTACTTGCAAAAGGTACATAATTTTAGCAGCCAGAAACACGTTGCATACAGCTGACCGAGAGAAAATTGATAAGCCACGATGTTCCAATCGACATGTTTACTCACACCCTACTTAGAAAGCGCACAAGCTTATATAGCAATGAATTTTGACTGACCATAGTGGCACACTGAGTTACAAGTAGGTTTTTTACACTTTTTTTTACATTTTGTGGCAATACCACAACATGCGCACAGGTAAATAAATTGTATCTGATGCTTAGACAAACGGAAGTTTATTAACGGTTGCACAATAATGAACGGAATAATTACTAGAGCTTATGTGGTTTTCACGAAAGCGAATACCCCCAAATCTTGCATAGAATGCCCACGGCATTTTGAACGCTGCGCCATCTTTCGACCACTGCCACAGTTATTTTTTTTTCTTGTAGCCTTCGAGAATGCAAACGCTTGCCGCGCGCTAGCCATTTCGAAGGTCACGTTTTTTTTTATTCTTCTTCTTGTTACTCGGAGAGGGCGCAGCATGCAGACCAAACTTTGTCTCCTTCGTGGTAGGTGTTCTGTGGTCACGTCGACCTCGTTTAGTTGTTTCGTCTTAACGTTTGCTAATATTCTTTTTACGTGCTTACCACAAGTGTCACCGTTAGCCATGGATACAGTACACGGCTAGCCCTTCAATGACAATGTTTTTGATGTGGTAACGACCGTCCTAGCAGTGTATACGTACGTTACAACGCGGGTCTTGCGAGAGAAATAAGCGATGACCTCGCATCCGACGGTATTTTTTTTTGTGAGCTATGGCAGTGGCTGTTAGCGTCGTGGCTGCTCTATTGAGTGGAGGAACTATCGCTGCAGTGCGAAAATTTACTATAACGTTATAGCATGTTGTGCCTACATATTTTTCTGCTTCAGATGCCTCTCGCGATTCGCCTTGCGTGTCAACTTGCAATCATAGTGCGTGCCACAATTTTGTTGTTAGCGCTGTGGCTGTGGTGGTCATTACTCTGGATTTGGAATACTCTTTTTACAAAGGTGAGTGAGCGTAAGTACTTACCTGCTGTACAAAGCTGTTAATAAAAGTGCATTTTGTGTTGAGTTTCTCACGACAAAGGAGAATCATGGACGAGAAAGGCATACAGCACGCGTGCATATTTCCATCTTATCTCTCAGTGCTGGCATGGGCAATTCAAAACGCATGCGATTGAGAATTTGGTTTAACTGACAGAAGTCATTGGTTTACTTTTCACAAAAGTGTAGTTGTGATGATGTTTAAAACGTTTCTGATGGTTGTAACCTAGTCTGGCGAACAAAAGCTCGGTGAAACTTCGCAGCCTGTTTCCCATTGTGCTTTCACCTGCCGTGGTAGCATTGTAACCTAGTCTGGCAAATAAAAGCTCGGTGAAACTTCGCAGCCTGTTTCCCATTGTGCTTTCACCTGCCGTGGTAGCATAGCCTTATTTGGTGCCGTGTGACTATGCTGGAGGACGCAGGTTCGACTTTCGGCCACGGCGGCCGTATTCGAATGGGGATAAACTGCAAGGAAGATCCATATGGCGGTAGTGGCACGTATAACTCTATCAATTGTATATGATCGTGCTTTCATGCATGGACTGTAGAGTGGTATCAGGTTTCCTAGAACGTTGAAAAAATAAGTGTGATGTTTTTTATGCGCCTCGTTGAATTCATGAGTGCTGTTGGTGCCATGCAAAACTAAAAATGCGTGGGCTTACCAAGTATGTCGACACCGAAAAAATTCATTATTTTTGTACACTCTAAGGTAATCGATAAAGCAAGACTGCTTGGGAAGCAGAGCTCCTTGAATTCGTGACAAATTAGTAGTATGAAACAGCACGAGACGCACATGGAAGTGTGCGGAGCATCGTGCGAGTGCCTGGCGATAAAAAAAGAGAGGCTTTTACTCTACACCAATAAAACAAAAGAAAAGGTCACTCCTGCATTCCCTACATCAATCTTAGGTAAAAGCAATCGCTTGCGACTGGCCGCGGCTTGCTAGGCTTGCGCGCGCATGCGCGCGCGCAAGACCCCCGTGATTGAGGAGAAACTTGAACGCTGAAGGAGGAACGTCGCTCCTTTGGTCTTTGCCGTGAGAGGGCGCGACGAGTAAAGCGCCCGAAAGGGAGGAAGTCGCTGCGCCAAATTCTCGCTCCCCTTTTTTTAGAGTGTAGTAGTAGTAGTAGTAGGGTAGCCACCTCTCGTTTAGTCTTTGGAATGTCCGCTGGATGGCCGTACTTCTATATGCTGAATATATGATGAAAAGATGCGAGATGGCGGTACTTGGAGTGTTCACAAGATGGACGGACGAACTGATCGACAAACATAGAGACAGACCAATAGACATACAAGGATACGGACGGATGTACGCATGGACGGACAGACAGATGAGTGGACAGACAGACGGACGCATGGACGAACGCACGCATGGACGGACGGATGCATAGAGGCACATACTGACCGACGGAAGCAAAAATGAACGGCCGGACGGAAGCGTATGGACGACTGACAGACGCTTCGCCCCACTCATCATCATTAATTCCGTGGGTATGCTGTGACTTTATCCGAATTTCATCTATAGCGGAGGTGTATAATGGTAACGGTGATCAACTGCTGACACAATGGTCGCCGGTGTGATGCCAGTCGTGGTGGTTGCATTTCGATGCTGCCGAAATGGTAAAGGACCGTGCACTGCCCGACGTCAGTGCATGTTAACGAAAACTACAGGGTGAAAATGGCCGTCCACCTTGGCACGCCTTATGATGGCATCGATGTTTTCGTACGTAACAGCCTGCAACTCATCATCTCTGGAATTTTCTTGTAATTTCGTGGCTCCGCTCAGCCGTTGGTCGACCCTGCCTGCACTTGCATTCTCTTGGAGTCCATTCCAGTGCTCTGATCTTACACGGCCGCCAACCTTTGTCTCCCAAGCAAGCGCTACGGGATGTCAACACATGTCTGTCAACTTCAACATCACTTTGATAAATCTCATACAAGCAGCTTGGTAGCAACTAGGATAAAAGCTTCGCAAAGCAGCAGCCAACTTCCACAGACGCCACAAGCGTGCATGCGCTAACGCAATATTATTTTAAGCCAGCGCGATTCGAATGTTCATGTTATTTGACCAACTCTGAACCGCTAACTTTCACGGGTCGGAATAATAAACGATGACGCTGCCAATAGTCTGTTTTAGTAGACTTATCTCCGAACAACATTAATCATGTGTTTTCTCCTGATTAGAAGTCTTACCTTTATAGTGTAGCAAACATGTTAGTCGTGAGCAGTTCTTATAGATTGCGACTTGAGGTACACGTTTTATTTCTTTATGGGCAAAACATCGCGTACGAGAAGCGATATCTACTGATATTCGTATATGGCAGTTACCTCTGAAAATTTTTCAGTAATTGGTGCGATTATGGCCAAATGATGAGAAAATATCTCTTGAACAACTAAATAAATCTAATGACGAAAATCAGTTATTTGTGTATTTAAGGTAAGATGTTCAGCACCAGAAAAGGCCGCTAATTAGAAAGCATGTTCAAGCGACGTGTCGGAAGCGGCAATGGCATGGTAATGGCAAGCGGCAATGACAACTCCTGTACGACTTTGTGTGCTGTTTAGGATTGATATTGCGATTAATTGGCCATTGTTCTCTAAAACTTCCATGAATGAGTGCCTGCAGAACCGATTGCGTTACTCTCGCACCCGCAATTATAGCGGGCATGTATAGAATATAACCCCCGGTTGCCACCTGTCAATGATGCTAGATTATGAACTGCGCGTTGCCGGCTTAACAGATGATGATGATAGAGCACAAGTGGTGCAAGCATGATATAACAACAGGCTGTATGCTGTCGTGGTCTTTCATCGTATCATTTAGCCACAGTTTTCCCTAATTAGTGCTTCCGCATACAAACGATAACGAATATTTTACGTGCCTTCGCCTTTCTCAAGCTGCACATAAACTCCTCGTGTGGGTCAGTGCAATCATATAGGCACATGTGTTCAGAAAAAAATACACTGCTGTCATCTTGTAAGGTATAGGTAGTCTTTAGCCCCATCAATCCGAGTCCACGACTACTACGTTCCTGATAAGAATGAAGTTACACTGAGGATTTTCATTTCTTACTTCATTTCATTTGTTGGAGCATTTTGACAAAATTCCCATGAAGACGGTGAAATAAGTCTCTGCCTCCTGACTTGGCTCACTCTTCGTGGGCCCCGCCGCGGTGGTATAGTGGCTCAGGTACTCGACTGCTGACCCGCAAGTCGCGGGTTCGAATCCCGGCTGTGGCGGCTGCATTTTTGATGGAGGCGGAAATGTTGTAGGCCCGTGTGCTCAGATTTGGGTGCACGTTAAAGAACTCCAAGTGGTCGAAATTTCCGGAGCCCTCCACTACGGCGTCTCTCAAAATCATAGCGTGGTTTTGGGACGTTGACCCGGCAGATCAATCAATCAATCACTCTTCGTGAGGCACTTCGCGCACATAAAGCAAGACAACTGATAGAACGATGCAGCAATTCACGTGCTAACTATAATTTATTCGGGAATTTTCGCTCGTCTTCAATGTGCACGTTGTTTGACTTGTTAAACGACAATTTTTTTCAGCTGCGCACGTTCGAACTCACTTTTGAGACGTTAAACCCCACAAATCAATCACGTTCGAACTGAGACGTTAAACCCCACAAATCAATCACGTTCGAAAGGCAGCAGTGATCCAGAAAACTGGCGTATAAATAACCTCGGCTTGTAACTTATATTCATTCGTTCGAAGGCTTAGCCCTAGATATTTTTTGTGGCAACCGCGTAATGGTAACTACTGTTGAAGTTCGTGTGCTCGATTTAAGAAGTCATAATACACAAGGTGCCTCCAGGGCACACTTAAGTGTGTAGGTCTATATACGGAGCACATCTATTATTCGGAATCATCCGCACGGTTGAAATGACCCGATATAGCTTCGTGGCCCAAGGCTAACTGGCATGTCGCGAGTGTGTCGTAATCATCTACTGGCCACTCTGCCATTCAACTGCACTTAAAGACCACCTAACGGAGTGGTTTGTGAGACGCTTAGCGCGCACCTACACAGAGCCAACACTATACGTATCGTCCCTGTACACAATCTGTTGAGGAGGATATACCGCTACACAACATTCACCAGCATATACGCAGATGCACTTCCTTCAGGGCGATCACGCGAGCACGGTGTTGCTTCATCGCAAAGCCATTAAAAATGTGTCACCGCAGACCGGCAAATGGGCCGCAACTGCGTCCAGTTCCTGTCACCGGCCGGTCGCGTTCGTGCGCACGGGTGAAGCGTAACGAATTTCCTCGCCTTCGAGGTGAACGCCTCCTTGCGGCTGCTGCAGTAATACAACGCCTTTTGTCAAATGGATGCGAGTCCTGCGTGAGAGCAGGAACACACCACGTACGCAATCACGCGCTCCCTTTCCCTCGTCTCAAGTGATGAGACACAACATGGAGAGAGAGAGAGAAGGGGAAGTGGGCCCTCGAGGCGCGAGAATGAAACAATAAAATCCTCATCCAAATGTGCCCGCGAGAGAGATGCACCAAAGCAGGCCTTTGAGCGCACCGCCGCTCGCGCGACACAGGCGATAAATCACGTGTTGGCTCCCTTTAAAAGCGCCGAATTCGGGTGCTCAGTCGCGCCTTTAAAAGATGCAAGACGCAAACGAGGAGCGCGAAAACGCCGGGAAAATTGATAACGCCACGGGAGTGGCGCGAAGAGGGCGGACGCGCACGGGAGCCGCTGCACGTGTCGCAGACAGCAGCGGTGGTAATAGCGTCCACTATTTTATTCCACTTTCGTCGGACAGGATGGTCGCCAACGGCGAAGGGCGCAGCACATCACCACCGACCGTCGCGTTAATGGCAAACAGTTTCGGTTTACATGAAGCGCATGCGAGGAGTCTGATTTTGGCGCTGATATTCGCGCGGAAGTAATGACTTTACCGTTTAGGTAAGTACCAGATAATGAGCTAGTCCGAAGCAATATGGAGTGATAACTATCTCAGGCACTGAAATCAAGACAGAAAAACACATAGATAGAACCACGAATACACGTGGTGCAACGGCATGAAGAGAACATAAGAAGGGTGAAAGGAGAGGGACCCACGCTCGACGAAGGATGAGGAATTTATGTTTTCCTCGCGTGCTTAGTGGTAGTTAAACGACACCAAGTTAACGCCCACAGCTCGAAGAGAAAAGGTTATGGTTAGTCGCAGTTCCACAAAAAATGGCCATAGTAAGAAAATAAAGTGTCATAAAAAAGCAGCCGCGGGTTTCTTGGACGTTAAACAAATTAAGGCAGAAATTATGTAACTAGAACGGCAGCATTCAATGCGTGTACCACTGTAGCTAAAGGCTGCTTTTTTGTTTAGGTATGAAAGTGTAATGTTGGAGTCCACTAAGATTTGACCAACGTCACTTCCGTCTCGTATATGATGTCGCCAAAACGCACAATAACACACGACAAAGAAAAAACTAAACGAAAACTTTCGTTGATGCGTGATCCAGGCGTCGAACCCACAACATGGATCACCACAAGATGTGCGTGCGCTAATGCACGACACTTCGGCGCACATGCAAGAAACGTCACAAAGACGCTACATATCGCTCACTTCTCCCTCTCGCATTGCTCATGGTTACCTGCTCATTCGCAACAAGTACAGCATTTGTTTCATAGTCTGAATGTAGAGTAAGGAATATAAGGCGTGGTCCAATACCAGCCCGCAACCGCAGGAACCAGGAAAATTATAGGGGTCGCAGGAATTCAATCATCCTCTAAGCGTCGTCGTATCAGGGCGCCACTGCTTTCCATTAATAAAATACGCGTTCAACTTCTTCGGTTTGTACCATGCTCCAGAGAAACAGAAACATGTATACTGCGTCGTAGAGTGATCTCCTAGGCGAAGATGTCACGACTGGCTGAGGAATCGCACTTGCACCAGTGAACTCGGCCAAACTGTTTTCCTGTTTCCGCCACAGTGACAGGGACGTGGCTTTAGTGCATAATTATTGTCATTCAATTGTGTGCGCAGATTTGGGTGCACGTTAAAAAACCCCATGGGTGGTCGAAATTTCCGGAGCCCTTCACTACGGCGTCTCTCATAATTATATGGTGGTTTTGGGACGTTAAACCCCTCAAACTAAATCAATTGTGTGCGTGCAGACTCCCCGTAATTACCCATATGACTAAATCTAAATAATCAAATTTGTTGACATTTCCAGCAACGGACATTCAACAGCAAAGAAACATACGACAATTCAATTAGACCATTCGGTATAATATTATCGTTGATGAGTGGCGGATTATTTTGACAGAGGCTGGCCAATTCTTTTTTTATATTGTGAAGTGTCATTCAACTCCAATCAATTCTTACAAGACATGAATTGCTATAACACTCCTACAAAAGCTACAAAGTGTTGGGTGAGTAAATTAGTTCATTGTTATAAACGGCGCAAGAAAACACATGAGACCCAGATGAAAAGCCACACAGACTCGGGCGCTCGTGTTTGTGTGGTTTTTTTTCATCTGCGTTTCATGTGTTTTCTTGCGCCGTTCATAACTATGAACACTTGAAACACTTAAATCAATTGAGGTGAGCCTTTATTTTACTACACTAAAAGCATTATGTATATAATTGTAGACAGCTGCAGAAGATGACAACATCGTGCAGTGAACAACCGCTCTACACAAATGGTACCATGTGCTAAAGTGATTTTTTTTTCTAACTAGACTTCCCTAATATGCCTGAACACCACGAGAAGTGATAATTCACACACCGTTAATTAAGCGCAGCAAGTTCCCGATATATATGTACAACTTTAGTTTAACGCTCAAACGTATACAGTGTCCGCGAAATTTCGAAGTGCTTCCGGACTTGATCCTCCACACACCGCCAAAATGCGCTCGGTGGGGTAAATTATTACGTCACAATCATGAAATGCTTCTAGTCACAACTGTCTGTTCGTATAAAGTGCCACTCATTCGTTCCACACGGTCTGAGCGAAGAAAGATCATATGGCGCGTTCCAACGCCCACACGCAATCACCACAACTGAGAGTATAGCGTGTCGCAGCAATATACCGAAGCACTCTAAGTGATTTCGTATAAGGTCACGACTGTTTTCCATCAACAATAATTCGCGTTCAACATTTTACGGGTTCGTGCCAGGCCTCAGGGATGCTGAATCAACGACGTGGAGTGATGTTCTAGACGAAGATATCGCACGGCTCCAGTGCGAACTTGGGCGGGCGGGAGAACGCTGTCGAAAACTCCGGAAAATGCTTCCTTCAAATAAGATTGCTTTATCCATTCGATTTACAGTACAACTACACAGACGATTCAGCACTCGGTATGCGCACATGTGAAGGTTGGGGGCAACTAAGAGATGTCGCTAGCTCCGGAGCCGGTCGGAGTGTCCGCCCCTGATGAGGAGACTGAATGGGTTTCGAACGTATAGGGCGAGCTTTAAATTTTAGAGTTAAAACTGTGGAGTAAATGTGGCTGGTGAGTTCGTTTCATTCTCATAACTAGCATGAAATATGGTTTATCCGTTATGCACCATCCCGGTTGTGAAATACAAAATCAATGGGCGTTATCTCACTCTACTGACACGCTATATTAAATAAGTTAACGTGGTCGAGAGACAGAAAGAAAGAACTTTATTTTGGTGTGAAGGAACCTATTATGGGGTCTTATGGGCTTCCTTGAACAGTAATACAAGTACTTGCTAGGCTGTTAGGCTTGCGACTTCTACGCTATAAATCATATTATGTGTAATGTAGGGAAGCATCCAATATGCCAATATTCATCATATGCTACCGAGAAGTGTGGTATCTGCGACACACCTGTAAGGCACAGTGGGCATATTTTTGATGCTGTGGCCAAAGACCAGGAGTTCACGCTGTGTGTCGTCTGGTTATACAATCCTACTCTTAAAGCACACTACATCACACGTTACTATCAATCCTTACCGACAGGAAGTCTGCATAGTCTCCTTGCAAAGAATGGTCAAACAGTGTCATCCATGGTTGTGTAGTAGAATACTGGAGTGCCACAGAAAGGGCCGAGGTTGCAAAACCGTGTTTCATTATGAATATTATTGCTCATTACTTCTTTTTTTTTCATTATTTCGTGATAGCGGTTACGGACTTCAGCGGTGGCGGACAACCACGGCGCCAAAATCGGCTTTTTTTATTATTTTCATGACAGATTTCACTACAAAAGAGACCTTTGCCATAAACCTGCACATTAAACACTTAAGTGTGAAAGGTCCGAGTCAGAAAATGTGTAGGTATAGAATGGGTGCCCTGCTTTGGAGAATTAGAGAGAGGAGGGGCCTCCCTCTATCCTCCTCCTGTTCGCCAGTCTTAAGAAACTGCATGTCAGCATTGGCTAAGCTGCAGTAGTATTGTAGCTATACTTTGCGAGAAATCATCTGCTGAACTGAACCAGCTGAAATTCTTCCCGGTCCCGATTAGCACCACGCGTGACAACTATACCCAAAAAGAAAGACGGAAGGAAAGTCTGCTGCCACCTTTGTTAGTAGTACTTCGAACGGATGCCTGTATGCCGGCCTGCTTTCTATTTTCACTTTCTCATTTGTATACGTGCTTATGTTTATGTACCCAGTGTGCTGCGACTATATGCAACATCATAAATATTGTGCTTCACTGCTCACATGCCCACCCGTAATGAGCGTCGCATACACTCACTAAATACTCTATCAGCGCTTCGAGTATTATTTTTCTCTCAAGATAATAAATACTTAAACTCATTGAATCCCGCTCTAACTAATCCCAATTAAACTCGTTTGCTAATATGACTGACAAGGAATAGCTTGTTTCACAATTAAAAAGCCCGAATTTCACTGTAAAAGCCTTTAACTTAGCAGGAGTTGCACTTACTACGTCGTTAGAAATTTATAGCTCTTCTTCGTTATTCTTTGCGGTGTTATTCTCTTCGATCCAGATGTTGTGACTCAAGCTAATTTATATGTGTCGTTCTACTACAAAACATACGATGGTATGCTTGTATGACTCGTTGCAACCGACAGAATGTCCGTTTGTCTTCTCTTTTGCAATCTCAGGTGAAATTAGCAGCACTCTCAATATAAAAAAACCAACGAAGTAATAAATATTACTGCACGCAGCACAAATACGCATTTCTCATCTGCAAAGCTCAAGGTCGCGTGCTTGATCAGCGTCTTTGGTGACCTCATTCATGCAGGTGACACTTAACATTAACGTTCCCGAAATGACAACCTAGAGATGCCGCCGTTAAATTACTCCGTGTGGTCAAGTCAAACCGATGTCCCCAATGCAAACACCATCTATTATAGCCATCATCCTGGTGACGCTTTAAAACCAGCTCTGTTAGATTACGTTCTTTGGTTAACCGCGCTTCAACCTGACTTTCATTTGCAGGAAAAGAGAACAGCGACGGAGTTTTCCTAGAATTCGTTGTAAAAGATAGGCGATATGTTTTTCTTTTTTCGCTAAAAGCAAGTTCTGAAGGAGTAAAATATTCAGAATGGTGAGGGGGGGAGGAGGGGGGGATGCTTGCAAAGAACGCTACATGCTCTTTAGTCCAGTGTCAAAGCTCCAGAAGGCAATCACAAAAGTCGCAATAGCAGCAAGGCACAATCAGGCGGTACAACTCCAGTACCTACTAATACAAGCTGCCTTTATTAGAGCGCGTTAACTTCTATCTGCTTATAGCCATTCCAGGGTGGAAGACGCATTTCTTACACATACTTGCTTTGTTTTGCTGTAGCCAGTCGATTGTCTTATTATTCGCCAATAATTAACAAAACAGAAGGTTTGCTTTAATCATTACACGTGAAACATCAGCGTAAAAAAAGAAAATGAAGGAATCTGAATACGCTATCTACTTACCTGGGCGGTTTAGTAATAGTTATACTCATTTATGCGTAACCAGTGCGCTACACCGTCTTTGTTTTTTTCTGAACATTATCAAGCGAGTAGAACAAACGTTCACCAGTTTCATAAATCATTCTGCTGTCCGCTCAGTCGGCAGGCTGGTACAACGAGGCATACAGCCGAAGACGCATTAAAGAATAATGGTTCCAGCGACCTCCAAGGCAGCAGCGTTACAGCGGGAAAGTGGCAAATGCAGAATGGAGTAATAAAAATAAAAGCTGGACACTTGTCTGAACATTGCCGCGTTTCGAAGAAGCTCCGTGCAGTCATATTTTTAATATTATTATTCTTTCGTGGATGTACCAATCGGAACAGTGAGTTGCTAGCAATGCTAACTATCATGCGTCGAAGTACTATACCGACGCTGTCTAATCAACGACATGGAGGGCGACAATGAGAATGAATTATCCGTGTAATTTTGATTCAATACGAGTCTTAAAAGCAAAGAGCTCTATAAAAAATGCAGAAAGAAAAAGTGCGGTGGAAAAAAAAAAAAAAACTGGCAGAGCTCACGTCAAGTGGGAATCAATATGCGAAGCACGAACGAGAAAGGTTCATATGTCACTTTAAAATCAGCACAACGTTACGAAGTGGAGGTAAATGATGCCGTACATGACTTCCGTTCCAAGATTATCATGTTTGGATGTGTCGTTTACCTTCATCATCTATTCACGTCACGTAATTCCAAATTTAGTATATGTGGAGCTAGTGAAACGGCCGTGAGCACGCCATGAGCGTGGTATGTTGTCATGTCCTTACATGACACGCGTGTCAGGATTATCATGTTTGCACCATTCATATATTTTGTCATTCATTGACGTCACGTAACACCAAGTTTGACATATGTGGAGCTAGCGAAATGGCCGCGAGTGCACAATGAGTGTGGCATATGTAGTCATGTTGTTACATGACACGCATGTATTGATTATCACGTTTGTATGTGTCATTTACCTATGTCGTCCGTTCGCGTCACGTAATAACGAGTTTGGTACATGTGAAGCTATACCGAAACGGCCGTGAGCGCATCATGAGCGTTGCATATATATAGTCATGTTGCTAGATGACACGCATCTCATTTCCATCATGTTTGCACCATTATCACACGTTCGTCATCCATTCACGTCCCGTAATACCAAATTTCGTACAATTGACGCTAGCGAAACGGCCGCCAGCGCATCAAGAGCTTGGCATGTAGTCGTGTTGTTACATGACACGCATGTCATGGTTATCATGTTAGAGTCTGTCGCTTGTGTTCACCATGCAATCATGCCATATCATACCAGTTTTGCAACATGCCATGTGAACGAAACCACCGCAAGAGCTGCAGGACCATGAAATGTAAAATCATGATATTCATGACATACATGTCAAGATTTTCATGTTATAAATCGCTTAATATGTTCTTCATACAGTCATGTTATACCATACCAAGTGTGGTATCGATACCATTATTGAAACGGCCAGGAGATCTAAAAGTCGAAGGCGGCTAGATAGATAGATAGATAGATAGATAGATAGATAGATAGATAGATAGATAGATAGATAGATAGATAGATAGATAGATAGATAGATAGATAGATAGATAGATAGATAGATAGATAGATAGATAGATAGATAGATAGATAGATAGATAGATAGATAGATAGATAGATAGATAGATAGATAGATAGATAGATAGATAGATAGATAGATAGATAGATAGATAGATAGATAGACAGACAGACAGACAGACAGACAGACAGACAGACAGACAGACAGACAGACAGACAGACAGACAGACAGACAGACAGACAGACAGACAGACAGACAGATAGATAGATAGATAGATAGATAGATAGATAGATAGATAGATAGATAGATAGATAGATAGATAGATAGATAGATAGATAGATAGACACACAGACAGACACACAGACAGACACACAGACAGACACACAGACACACAGACAGACAGACAGACAGACAGACAGACAGACAGATAGATAGATAGATAGATAGATAGATAGATAGATAGATAGATAGATAGATAGATAGATAGATAGATAGATAGATAGATATTAGCAAAAGGTTGACGTGGTTGTGGGGCCTTGCAGCTCATAGTGTTGTCGCTTGAGATGAGACAGTGAGAAAAATAATGCAGAGTGATTCCTGCGCCAATCGACGGCTAGTTCCCGAGACCTACACAATAAATTTTTACACCCTTAAGGGTGTAAACTGGTTTGTCGCCAGAGCAACACCCCATGGGTGTTTTCAGATACACCCTACTGAAAGGGTGTTAGCTGAACACCCTACACGAAGGGTGTTCAGCAAAATGTTAAGGTGTTCAACACCCTTCTAAGAAGGTGTTGAACGGGTCTGCGACCTTTGAGTAACGCGTTATTCGAAGGTCTCAGGTTCGGTTTCTGTCCATGGCAAGTGATCTTTTCACCCACATTTCTTTCTTCACATTTACATTGCAATTCGGACTTATAACTTCCCCTATACTTTCCTTGGCAATATTGTCTGTTTGATCTCACTATATGTATATATATATATATATATATATATATATATATATATATGTGTGTGTGTGTGTGTGTGTGTGTGTGTGTGTGTGTGTGTGTGTGTGTGTCTGTGTGTATAAGCAAGCTTACTGAAATGCAATGATATTCCTCAAAGCCTTCTTTGTAAAGCAGACTATAGAAATTTAGACTGCCTTTTATAGTTACACAATTAAATACAAATATTTAGTGTTAAATAGCATAAACATCTCGGGTATTTCAATTAATGGCTCAGTGAGTCGATACAGCAAGGGTGCTTGGTATGCATACGTTTGTGTAGACACACAAACACATTATATTAAAAACATTATTACCCGTAACAGTGCACACGTCTCATGCAGGATGCAGACATATACACATTTCAGCAACTTAATTTGCAGTTGCACTTGGTATCGCGAAACCATGCGAGTTCAGCCTCACCTAGTTCATTTCAAACTTTCTGGTTATACAAAAATAACAGAGCTGCTTTGGTAGACATCATTTCCACTTATTGATAAATACCTTTTCCCACTTCCTAAAAGTAGACATATATTGGCGTAAGATAAATATCAAGTACATGTACCACAACACAGGTTTTCTCTCAACTGAAAGCAAACACATTTATTATATTTCATACATACTACAGTTAGAGCAGTTTGCCGCCAATATTCGAACAGGTAAGGTCAGTGGCTGAAGAAAGATGATTAACAGATCAGCCCTCACCCCGTGAAGCTTCACCACATATTAATATTTTTAGTTTTATTTTTCAGCATCTTTCTAGATAATAAAGACAGCATCCATTTCTCAAAAACACACTCTTCATAACAAAATCAAAATGAGAGCTGACAGGTGGAAATGCCTCAGATAGGCTGACCGAAAATTCGATAGGAGAACCTATCTTCGTCAAAGTTGCCTAGCCTTTTCATCCTTGGCATATTAGTTTCAAGGGGGTTAGTAAAGACGTCATCTCCTGGTGGTGGCATGTGTCCCTGTTGGCAATCGTAGCCTGAAAAAAAAACTATAAAGCAGAGGAGTGCAGTCCTTGCTTCATTTCATGACGGGTGGTAGTGATTCAGAATGTTCTCAGAGGGTGGAGGAAAAAAAGAAAAAAAAAAGGAAACACCCAAAGTAGGAGTGGTGTGCTGCCAATGGGTCGCCGCTACAGACACGAAAAAAGCAAAGAGCTTGAAAGTTCGAAGCCAGCAGACGGTCCCCGCGTTTGGCCATCACGAAGGGTTGCTGACGATATTGGCCTATGCTGTTCTCGAACATCTATGAATGAGACTCATAAGAAAGAGGTTACAAAAAGGCGCAAGAGAGAAGCAGGTGGCTACTTTTAAATGCCAAGATTTCAAAGGTAAGCGACACCAGATCTGTTTGGAAGACCACGTGTTTATTGGGGAAGGTCATTGGTTAAAATATGCTTTCACTATCCCCATAGGTGTCCCGCTCAACGGAATTGCCTCAAGAATTTGGCGGCACGTTGGCAGAGAAATAGGCAAGTTTGGAATGCAAAGGGAATAAGCAACTACGAGAGAAACACAAAAGAAAAGAAAAAATGAAAAAAAAAAGGCGGATTGGTGGTAGGCGACACGCTAGCGTTAACAAACGAGGAAAGGAAAAAGAGACGCAGAGAAATTTGTGGCTTGGCTATGACTTAATGGTGCACAGTAGGAGTGTTTTTTGAAGCGACAAAAGAGGAAAGAAAGCTGTGGTTGAAAGGATCTGGAAAATAAAAACTTCGTAGTTGTGTGTATATAGACACATGTATATCGATAATTAAAGTTTTTAAATTTAGAGTGAATATTATTATTACAATATGTAGGTTAGGAGTGATTCCATGTAATACCAGTTGTGTCTATTTGAAGGTTGAACGTTTCTAGTCCCTAAATATGGCCGCAATTATGCAATGGCTTTCAGCGATTCCAAATTACCCCGTGCAACATTGATTCCTGATGGGTGTAGGGACATAAGTTTGTGTATAAATTATGATTTCATGTATTTATTCTCTCGTGGTGATCGGCAATTATTTTGCAGAACATAAAGCTTGGCTTTTTAGAAAGTGTGGTCCTGTTGGTAGAAGTGACCGGCTACTACTTTCGGTAAATTGTGCTTTGTGTCTGCACAGTGGGCGTTCAGTCTTACGTGAATTGGCGGCCCACTTTCGCCTATATATTGTTTTCTCCAGCTGGCACACTCAGAAAAGTATATTAGGTTGTTTAAAAGTGCAGGTGAAGCTCTATGTGACCTTGTGAATGTAGTCAGATGCTGTGCTTTTTATGTTGTATATATTTGCAGGGTGAGCACCTGGGCCGGCCACAGGGATCAGACGTCCTAGTCTAAGTTTGCGTGAACAAGCATGTCTTTAAGTTAGCGTTGAAAATGCCACGTGCCACGCATTGCTAATTCCCGCAAAACTTAAAGCAAACACTAGGACGTCTGGTCCCTGTGGCCGGCCCAGATGCTCCACCTGTAAAAATATATAGCTGGCTAACAAATTAAAAAGCACAGAATTTACATTCACAAGGTCCCATCGATCTTCATCTGCACTTCGAACAACCTAATATACTGTCTTAAGTGCGCCACCTGCAGACAATATATAGGCAAAACTGGGCAGCCAATTCCCGTAAGACTGAACGGCCACTGTGCAGACACAAAACACAATTTACCAAAAGCAGCAGCCAGTCACTTCAACCAACAGGGCCACAATTTCGACCAAGCAAAGCTTTATGTTCTACAAATTTCTGCTCACCATGAGAGAGGAAATACATGAAATGATATTTGATACACAAATGTAAGCCCCTACACCGATCACGAATCAATGTAGCACGTCGCCATTCGGAATCGCTGAAAGCCATAGCATAATTACGACAGCATTCAGAAATGAGAAAGGTTCAACCTTCAAAATAGACATAACCGGTATTACATGGAATCGCTCCTAGACTACAAGTTGTACTATTGATGTTCTCTCAAAATTTTTTTTAAATTATAAATATAGATACAAATGTGTCTATATACACACAACTACGAAGTTTTTATTTGCCAGAACCTTTCAACCACAGCTTTCTTTCTTCTTTTGTCGCTTCAAAAAACACTACTACCGTGCACCATTAAGTCATTGCCAAGCCACAAATTTCTCTGCGTCTCTTTTTTCCTTTCCTCGTCTGTTAACGCTAGCGTGTCATCTACCTCCAACCCGCCTTTTTAAATTTTTTTTTCCTTTCTTTCTGCGTTTCTCTCGTTAATGCTTATTTCCTTTGCATTCTGAATTTCTCTATTTCTCTGCCAACATGCCGCCAAATTCTTGAGGCAACTCTGTTGAGCGGGCCACCTACGGGGATAGTGAAAGCATATTTTAACCAATGACTTTCCCTATTAAACACATTCTCTTCCGAACACATCTGCTGTCGCTTACCTTTGAAATCTCGACATTTAAAAGTAGCCGCCTGCTTCTCTCTCGCGCCTTTTCGTAACCGCTTTCTTACGAGTCCCATTCATACATTTTCAAGAACAGCATAGGCCTTTATCGTCGGCAACACTTTGTGATGGCCAAACGCGGGGACCGTCTGCTGGCTTCGAACTTTCAAGCTCTTTGCTTTTTTCGTGTCTGTAGCGGCAGCACACCGCTCCTACTTTGCGTGTTTCCTCTTTTTTGCTTCCATTTTTTTCTCTACCCTCCGAGAACATAGTAAATCGCTACCAGCCAACTTGAAATGAAGTGAGGACTGCACTTGTTTGCTTTCTAGTTGTTTTTTCTTTTCCGGCGGCAATTGCCAACAAAGACACGCACCACCACCAGGAGATGACGTCTCTACTAACCCCCTTAAAGCTAACATGCCAAGGATGACAAGAAAAGGCACTTTTGACGAACATCAGTCCTCCTATCAAAACATGAACCAGCCTATCTGAGGTACTTCCACTGTTCACCCAGACTATTTCACTCTTCACAACAGTTTTTTCTGATCCTAGGGCAGTTTTCAAGGCATTCGAAACACTATGGGCTGTTTATATAAGCTCTGCACACACAATTTAGCCATCTGATGTACAATATGCAAAGTATATCAGAGTGACTTGTTGGGCTTTACACTCTTACAGAGTATAAAAGAAGGAAAATTCATAACTTCATATCTAACTCAGAATACATGCAACAATCATTACCTCTTGCAAAAAAATAGGAATGTAATAAGCACCAGAACACACTTCGCAGAGCTGCTCAGAAATGCATCTTGATAAAATAGTTAAATATTGCAGTAAATTATGAATGCAAAAACACAACACCAGTGCACTCGTAGAGATGCCTGGTTGGCACCAAAAGTGCTGTACTTAAGATGCATCATGGAAGCAAGACCACAGCCCACAACTAATATACGCTTCAAGTAACCCTTGACTGCTAAACTGAAGGCCACAAAATCAAACCATGGCTGTGGTGGCTGCAATTTCGATTAAGGAGGAAATACATGACACCTGTCTGCTTAGACATGGATGCATTTAAAGAACCCCAAGTGGTCAAAATATCTGAAACCCTCTACTCCAGTGTCCCTGTAATTATATCGTGGAAGCAAGACCACAGCCCACAACTAATATACGCTTCAAGTAACCCTTGACTGCTAAACTGAAGGCCACAAAATCAAACCATGGCTGTGGTGGCTGCAATTTCGATTAAGGAGGAAATGCATGACACCTGTCTGCTTAGACATGGATGCATTTAAAGAACCCCAGGTGGTCAAAATATCTGAAACCCTCTACTCCAGTGTCCCTGTAATTATATCGTGGAAGCAAGACCACAGCCCACAACTAATATACGCTTCAAGTAACCCTTGACTGCTAAACTGAAGGCCACAAAATCAAACCATGGCTGTGGTGGCTGCAATTTCGATTAAGGAGGAAATGCATGACACCTGTCTGCTTAGACATGGATGCATTTAAAGAACCCCAGGTGGTCAAAATATCTGAAACCCTCTACTCCAGTGTCCCTGATAATTATATCGTGGTTTTAACACGCTAACCTCGGTAAATATTATTCTCATTACACTTGACATGAAATAAAGCAAGCAGATATTACTATGTAGTTGAAAAAATTCACCATTCAACCCCCCGATCCAAGGACTCACGTTACAATATTCTAGTATGCCTTCTATCAGTTATCATTAACAATGTTAAACATGAGTATGTATCACTGTAATGATTGATTGATTGATTTGTGGGGTTTAACGTCCCAAAACCACCATTTGATTATGAGAGACGCGTATCACTGTAATATATCCGACATGGTATGGTATTGGCAAAGTTAGGTACGATGAAGTATGACAGTGGGAAAACACTTGATTGTACTTATGAATTGAACTTCCCAAAGGCAATGAAATAACTACAGTGACAAAAATATATTAAAATAGAATATTCAGTGAAGGTTACACTGAAGATAAAATCATTAATCTGCTACTTTTTATCACAACACAAAAAGTGTTTTTAAATGGCCAATTGCACATAAGGCATCAATTAACATGACATGCAAGTCTGGCAAGCAACACACTCAGTAGATCTTGGAAAAAACAAAATATCCAATAAAGAGCTCAGTAAGCAGCACTGACACATTCTTAAATGCACCGCCTAGTTACATTGAATTTTAGCCTTAAGAACAGAAAAACACCTTGGCAGATTGTGTCCAGGGAGACACAAAGTAATAAACTAATGCTGTCATCTGGCCTATCAACCAAAAATATTGAAATTTTAGTGACGCAAATAAGCAGGTATGTTTGCATTAAAAAGTTGGAGGCAGTCGTGTTTCTACACAGTCCCACTTGGAAAACTTTTTTGATTATGTTTATGCTCCTAGATATCCCGTTTGAAAGTTTAATTTTGCTTTTCATGATTACGCATGCAAGGCAGTGAGGTTCAGCAAAATATCACTCCGTAGCGGAATGAGCAGTCGGTTCTTGCTATCGCCAGCGAATAGCAAGAGTAACCATTTTAATGTTTGCCCATGCCTTCCACTGACGGTCAGATTAAACGCATGAAATCAGAGTCTGTGCTAGTGCTCACTGTCCTGCACACATAATAATGCAAGCCGCAACTAAATTTCCAGCAGGATATCTGAGCACAGGCATGCTAGAATTCTTACAAGTGATAATATGTAGAAATGTGACTGGCTCAAATATTTAACACATACATGATCTCCTGCTGTGGTCACTATTAAGTTGATTATTAAAACTTAATGGCACCGCTGACAGTGATAATTGTTGTCTCACATTGCATCCTCCTGGATACATAGCTATCAGCAAAGGTGGCTTTACATACATAACTTACAGCGCTGACTTCTCTTTTAAGGAAAAACAAAAGGTTAACTTTGAACACCCTGAACCTTTGTGCTCCTTGAATACAGCTACCAGGTGGCTTTCTGCAGCTCGCTTTTCAGAAGAAACAGAAGCCATGCGCCACCGATGTGCACCAGCAGTCGAATTTTCCACGAGCCAGCCTTGATGATGGGCTAGTCCAGACGTCTCCCACACTCTCTTCCTACGACGAGCATGTATAGACTGCGAAAGAAACAAAAAAACAATTTACTGATGTGTCTGTTAGCGAAGCAGAATTTGGAACTCAATTTAGAATGATCTGGAACGTTGTGTTTTAAAAGAGTAGGATGTACGAAATCTAGACATGCTACAACAAAAACATCCTCAATGTTTTTGGCGAACATAGCTGCAACCTTACGAAAGAATATGCATTTTTCACATAACAGATGTGTCTCAAAATATACTTGAATAGCGCTCTGGCATAGCGCGTATAGATGCCAATTCATTAATAGGGCAGCGCGTACATGACGGTATGCGCTTTGATCAAGTATCCATTGGAGGTAACACATAAAGTTATATTACGAATTTTAGTTTGAACACAACTAATGTAACTTTCTTTCGGCCGCCTACATTAGGACGATTATGCCGATAACATAGAAAATTGGTTTCACTAAATTACTATTGTCCACTGCTAAATTATGGCTGTTAATTCAATGATTCCAGGTGGCTAAAAAGGCAGTGCCCTCACTCATCCCTAACATACCCCTCATTACAGGCTGTCTAATAAATAATGGGAAAAAATGTGGAAATGCTAATACAACGCACCCATCTTGAGCTAAATACCATCCCAATAAAGCATGCAAGCTTCTGCAACGATCTCTAGTAACAAGAATACTGGAAGGCATTGGTCACGATTTAGCAATACACAATAAACGTTTGACGAGACTGATTTTTGAAGTTGCGTAATTGCGTCAATGCCAACAGCTTGTAAACATGCATGCAGTCTATATTCATGATTGTCAGATGAACATACTGTCCAATTTTCCATTTTCACAGCAACACGAGCATGCCTTATGTATGCATACTATGATGTATAACATTATTGCAAGTTTCGAGGGTTAAATGATATATTCGTTTCTCCAAACACCACAGATCCCTTCTATAACTGTATACGCTTTCCGCCCCAAGTCATGGTTCGACGTTTTCATGAAATATCGCACCAGAGTTGTTAGTACAATTACTTTCATGCGGATTATTTCAAGTGAAACGTACCAGCCATTTTTGGGTGCCATCTCAAAGTTATATGCAAAAAACATGGTGCTGATTTATTGCTTTGCATTGATTTATAGCTGGTGGTGAGCAAATAGTAAATTTTGGAACCAAATCGAATACGAATATAATTTATTGACTCCGAATGGAGTACGAATGTCAATTAAATACTCTTACAACAGTTTCCGAATAGTGCGGCAACCGTTCCCAAAACAGTCTTTGCCCCACAATTTATTTGAATTGAACATTAAGAAACTTTCACCACAGATTATTTTCGTTGAGCACTACGGTTCAACCATAATGATCCGTGGTGATCATTATGTTGAAGATCTAACACTACAAATACAGCTAAACTATGACAGGGGGTGGCACATCAGGTCGTACCATCCCCCGAAATTTTTTCGCCATTGCATACAGGCAGATAAAAATCACAGCATTTCCACGGAATGAATGATGTTTATTGGGGCAAAGCGTCAATCAGTCCTTCTGTTCGCCCATTTGTTCTTGCTTCCGTCCGTCTGTGCGTTCGTCCATGCATCTGTCCACCCGTGCGTCCGTTTGTGTGTCCATGCGTCCGTCCGTCCGTCTAGCCATGAGCCCGTTCATAAGTCCATCCGTGCGTCTGCCTGTCTGTGTATACATCCGTCCGTCTGCTTGTCTGCGCGCCCGTCCGTGTGGCCGGCTGTGCGTCCGTCCACCCGTCCATCTAGTGAACACTCGAAGTACCACCATCTCGCGTCTTTTGATCATATATTCATCATATACAAGTATACCGCCGTCTAGCGGATAATCTAAGGACTAAACGAGAGGTGGCTACCTACTACTACAACTACTACTACTGCTACTACTACTACTACTACTACTACTACTACTACTACTGCTGCTACTGCTACTACTACTACCACTACTACTACTACATACATTGGAGACGCACGATCGAGCCACGACTTAAGGAGCTTCGCCCCTATAATGACCATTTCAAAGGGATGCCCCCTGAAATTAAGGTGCCCCCCCCCCCCCTCGAAAAAATTTCTGCCTATGCCCCTGAGCTAAAGATGTAACAGATGAAACTGGCATCATGTGAACGCCCGTCTTAAAAGCTGTCTCTGCAAGAGTAAGTTACACAGACGCAACACTTGAGTTTGTAGTTAATCGTGAGGCTGAGTCCAGTCGTACAGTATCCATCTTCCGTTTTTACTAGACGAACAAACATTACTGTGTTGCAGCTGCACCATAATATAACTTAGTAAATGCGAAGTTTTCGGGGGGAAAAAGCTTTCTCCCGGTAATCAATGTAGCTTTTTTTTTTAATCTCGTATACGAGATTCTATATATCTTCTATATATAGAAGATATATAGGCCTGCACATGACGTATAGCGGTAACTGCACAGAACATAAAAAAGAAAAATTACCTTTGGCTCTTTCAAATTATTCTTGTCAACGGGTTCTTCTGTTAGTGCTGATTATTTGGAAAATCATTGGAAAGGTATTAGATACATTGAATACGCCATATTCTATTCGAGTACCGAATCGAGTACAGTGCTATTCAATTCTTTATTCGGAATATAAAAGTACTGGCACACGCCTATGTGTGTGTGTGCGTTTGTGTCTATTATTGGATGTTTGTCTGCTTGTGTGTTTGTATTTAAGCATGTCTGTGCTCGAGTACTTGTGCTTCTGCGTGTGTGCTTGTCCTTGTGTGTGTGTGTTTGTGTGCATGTGTTTTCTGTGGGTTTTCTCTGTGTGTGTGTTTTGTGTGAGTATACTTGTGTTGTGTTTGTGCGTGTGTGTGTTTGCCTGAGTGGTGAGATTGCCGTATTCACGAGTGCACGTGCAGGCACGCGTATAACAACGAAGTTCTGTTGTCCGAGTCATGTGTGCAGCCACGTTCTCGCAAACGTTTCGCAGCCGATTCACATGTATACTGCATCAGCTGCAGCTGTCTTACAGCTGTCTTACGGCTGCCCGACCAGTGAAAGAATCAGTCATAACTTATCGTCATCGCCATCAACAGGATCATTAATTACACTGTCTTCCATGAACGCTGTATACCTCCATGTCATCATCATCATCATCATCAGCCTGACTACGTCCACTGCAGGACAAAGGCCTCTCCCATGTTCCGCCAGTTCCATACTTCCATGTGCCACGCTATAACGCCGAGGGGCAGGGATGGTGGTGTAGAGGTATTAGACGATTTGTGAAAATGTTCGAGCCACAATTCAGCCGCATCATAGTTTCCTTCATGGCACCATGCAAAACGAAAGTTCTCTAACATTACTGAGACATTACATGCCAGGCCGTATATATTCACAATGAAAGCATGTCCATAGTTTTCTTACAGTACGCCTGGAGCGAGTGCTTCCCCTCCACAGGCTGTGTCCAGATAGCTGGGGCGCATGGTACAAAGACGACCCTGTCATATATTCGTATGTGTAATTTGCGTTTATATGCTGCAAAGTACCGTACAACTGAATGTCTTTTGTGAAGTGTTCCTTCACACTAAACAAAAATGACCTGAAATAACCTCAAAAGCTGGGTAAACCGTTTGTCTTCTAGCGCACTACCTTTCCTGGGTTTTTTTTTTTTTTTTACCACCTACTATCGAGGTAAAAATATACTGTCGTGCTAACTGAGTTTTTGAACGTAGGGAGAGTAGTAATTATTTACCCCAGTGAGGTTTTGAGCGAGTAAAGAGAGAGTAAATTCTTACTGCCTTCACAAGGTTTTTGAGGGGATTTCTGGGAGTTATTTCCGGTGGTACAGAAAATAAAAAATTGACGGGTGCATTCGCCCAGAGTCGACAAATTTATCAAATAGCAGAATTGATTGAATTTATTAAACGGCAGAATTGGTGACACACAGATTCACATACAGACAAACACGCATACACAACAAATGCAGAATAATACACCATTCGAACAGACTGCACGCGTTGCTCAACTACACTTTGACAATCCGGTATATATAGGCACGACGTTTTGACCAGCCCTGTAGCACTGGTAGGAGAGCTCTTTTTTTGCATTGATTAACAACAACGGTTGAAGGTGCAAGCGTAAACTTAAGGTGGGCTGCAGGGCACTGAATGTCGCACCAACATTTTATTATAAATCTACCCGATCTTACCTTTTTGAGCACACCGGGGTGTGCTAAAAAAAAGGTGTGCTTTTTGAGCACACCTTTTTGAGCATGAGCACACCGGGCTCATGGCCCCACGCGTGTTAGCACTGCTGATGCACAAGTCAATAAAATATACCTAAGTACGCACAAACCATGGTAGCTCAATGATTTTCATTGAGCGACGATGCACAAACACAGTAGCAGCACGTATTCATCACAACGGGCGTAGAGGAGCGGTGCACGCCTGCACACAAGCTTCTTACCGACGGCGTACTAGGCCTTTTCGAGGAGCACGGCTATCCGATGAAACACGGCTGGCGATCACAGAACATATATCCTGTGCGAATTTCGTCGTCATTTCAGACACAAATAAACACGTGACCGCTATCTTACGGGTCCTGGCGGTGTATGCACACTTCCAACGAAAGACCACCGTACGCGGTTTCTTCGTGCTCACCGGCAGCCGCTTGTTGTTTCCGTCTGCCTCGTATCGGCTTCGCGCTACATGTTTGAGAACAGTTGGTGCACGAGGTGGGCAATTCGGGCAGCACTTTACTCATGCAGATATCGCCTACTGTGGAACAAAATATATGCGATGCTTCTTTCACCTGCCCCGGCGACACACTCCCACTGGTCACTGGTGGCCATGGCTCGGTGCCGACGACATGATTGATTGATATGTGGGGTTTAACGTCCCAAAACCACCATATGATTATGAGAGACGCCGTAGTGGAGGGCTCCGGAAATTTAGACCACCTGGGGTTCTTTAACGTGCACCCAAATCTGAGCACACGGGCCGACAACATTTCCGCCTGTATCGGAAATGCAGCCGCCGCAGCCGGGATTTGAACCCGCACCCTGCGGGTCAGCAGCCGAGTACCTTAGCCACTAGACCACCGCGGCGGGGCAAGGTGCCGACGACAGAGTGAAGCATTTTGCTTATTGCTTCTCCAGTTGGCAAGCACAAACGATGACACCAGATTGATTTTGTTACCACTGGCAGATCTTCACGATTCGGCTCGGAAGTGAGATATCCGCGACGTGCAGGTTCGGAGGCGCTCGGTGATGTAGGAAACACGTGAGATCCATCAGCCCAACGAGACACACAGATACCGAGCTTCTTGCACCGTCTGTCTCCAAGGCCACCGCCGAGAAAAAGGCAACAATTTGCGAAAATATGCAGGACAACTTTCCACAGCAGGTTTTCTTTCTTTTTTTTTTCTTCTTTTGAGATCCCCTTCCCCCCCCCCCCCCCGTCTTTTTTTCTTTTTCGTTCACAGAATGCTGTTCACGCTTGCATGTTGTGCTTATGCTGCCCCCATGCAGTTCCAGTGAAAGTGCGTTGACTCGAGGTTAGTCCTGAGGCACGGCGATGCCAAAAAAAAAAAAAAAGATCTGTGGTCCTCGCGTACCTTCACAATTCACTGTGAGCGTCACAATGGGGAGTACGAGGCAAAAGCCACCGAAGCAGCTGCACCTTGCAGTCACGTGGTAATAAACTCTGAAACGCAGGTTAAAAATCACGTGATAGAAAACTCCCTACGTGGTAAAACTGGATGTTTACATCCTTTTACTGCTTGCCTGAGAGGTGGTGGTAAAACTATGTCATGTACCATCTTTTACTCCTATACGAGGTAGTAATTTTAAACGTGAGAGAGTTTTCAGAGGTCATGAGCCGCAAAAACCCAAAACTCGGATAGTTTTGCTTACAGTGTTGGATCAAATAGCTGCCCTCACAGCGCATATATTCACATATATGCGCTGGGATATATACCACTATACTTTCTGAGCACAGTGCACACAGAAGCGCGCCAACTCTGAGTCGATGGAGCTGCGGTGTTTCGACCACCTTCCGAAAGTGCCCGGGTGAAACATGTGTAACGTGACTTTGCACAACCGCATGCACTGGTCGGCGGCATTGGAAGCCGTGTATATACGTCTCACCTGACTTTTCAATGCCTCCATAGATCAGGCCACCTTCAACCAAGTGGCGATGCCATGCGAAGACGTCATCACTTGACGTGACGTTATTTGACATCATTATAAAGTCTCTATTTCGTGGTCCCTTACGTCGTGATGACGACATATGCTCACGTCACCACGGGATGTTCCTCTCTTTTTTTGTGTCATATTCGAGTCGACGCTACCGACGGTCGATTTTGGCGTTTGCGGTGTCAGGCTTTCGCATTAATAAATTATATTCGTCGTGCTATTCTGTCGTTTGACGTGGTTGACGTGGTGGTGTGTCTGACGTGGTGTCATTAAACCCGTCAATTACTATTATTATCCGGTGTCATTTTTCTGCGCTTCTGAAGGGAATTATACGGATAAGCTGCCAGCGGGTTATATACGAAAGAGTCAGTCGGGTCGGACCGCCTGTTATTATCCACTACTTGGACAGCGTGTTGGACGCGAATGGGTACCTTCGCGTGAGTAAGTTGTTCAAGGGACGAAAAGAGTGCGGAGTATACGACCTCGAATAAACTGTTTTATAGCAGCAAGATGGTGAGTCGGGCTAGTTGGCTGACGTTCGTTTGATTTTTTTTTTGTTAAGCGCATTAAAACATGGCCAAGATGAAGTACACAGAGGCTATTCTGTTTGATATTTGCCGTGTGTTGTGAAGTGAAACTACAGATCGTCATCACGAATTGGCATACACTTCCTTTCTCTTCATCCTCTTTTTACCCTTCTGCTTCACTGCCAGAACACGAGTGCTCATTTCTCCGGCGCGTGATGACATAACTCTGGTGGGGGCGAGAAGTGAAGAAAGAGGGACAGGAATGCATAGAAGTAAAACATAGAGAAAGAATATAGAGTGGAAAAATCTTTGAGACGTCATCCAAACCCGTGCACCCCCGATTCGAAGGCTCGGGAGCACTCAGTTGTGGAGATTTCCGCCTTGCCTTTCGCAAGCTACGCCGACCTTCTTGGCAGTTACTGCGATTCTGGCCTTTCCGCGAATCGTCCAGCGCCGTTCACAAAGCGCTGTTAAGCATGCTCTGATCGCGCTCGCGAAAGGCAACGCGGTTAGCAGAGTGTGCTTTATGGGGCCGCTTTCAAATGTTATTGGTATATTTCACGTAGTACAATGCTATAGTGATATAGACGAACAGTGATACAGATCTATTGAGCGAGTGCATCACATTCGTTAATCTGTTACTGGAGCTGTTTTATTATTCATCACGAAAGAGGGTTAGCTTGCAAGCGCAGCCATATCGGAAGAGAACGAAACAGAATGCGTGTCACTGCACACTTTTCTTACAGGTGCTTTTCAGCAGTGTTGTGCCTCGTATATATATATATATATATATATATATATATATATATATATATATATATATATATATATATATAATATATATATATATATATATAGATAGTGTGTGAAGTAGTATAAAGTAAACGTGCATATGCAGAGCTCTAGGGTTCGAGTGGAATTACAAACCTTTCAGCTTTGGATAAGCGCCACCCTACTTATTCTTAACGTCTGCACACCGTTTACGCATGCGGTCAGACAATCGTCACATGCCAACAATTAAAAAACGCTAATTAAGGGACAGAATAAGTCAAGTTTGTGTCGCAATTTCAGAGGCACTGGAATTAAGCAGTATTAGAACATATGAACTACGAACACGGTTTTTCTAGCGTTTGTACTTTCGTAACACGGTTGTATTGTATATATAAGTGACAATGTGGCATAATATCTGTAATATCTCATGCGATATTCACCCCCTCGAAGCTTTGATGTGCTTGTATGAGATTATTCTGCATTATTTGAGTTGTTTCGCAGTCTGCTAAACTATATCGTATTTGCTTTACATCGGCCTCAAGAGGAGGCAAGCCTACATTCTAAGTCATCCTTATATATGAAAAGTTCTACTGGTTGAGGTATTTGTAACTATAAGACACCACGATTATAGCTCCATGGAGAGCTTCTTTCATCTCGGCTGATCACCACACGCCGTGCATACTGGTATTTATTTGTGTTCGCATGGCCGTGTGTGACAGGGCGCATAACATGGCATGTCCGTCAAAATTCCAGCGCTGGTTCTTCATGGCGAAGCCTTTGTAGTCCGTTCTGCAGCTCTCTGTTGCAGTTATATATACGTACGCCATTTGTAAAGAACTCTGAATCTTTTTTAGGTGTTTTTTAGCCTTCCTGCATCGTGATTTTAAATAATGAACATTGTCAAATTAACTGCATAATAGGCGTTAGTGAGTAATATATATGCGCAAAACGAATTGTTACACTAGCGTTTTCATGCAGTCGCAGACTCTTGTATTTTACGCCCTCGGAAACTAAGCATCTCACTTCCGATAATCTGACTCCCTCATACTTGAGAATGTTCTCCACTGCTGGAAAGGCTGACACGGTGATAGGTGAGCCGTGGCCTGAAGAATCGCGCAAGCACAGCTGTTGTGTCGGCAAGACACCCTTAAACCAGGAGCAAAGCTAGAATCTAAGAAGCTACAGTACGGCTGAAGCCTCACGAATGACATCAACTGAAGCTTAATGCTGCGCTGACGTACACACTTCTGCTTCTCGAAACATTGGCTTCAACAACATACCCTGTTCAGCGAATTCTAGTCGCTTCAGAGCACACAAAGCACATCGATTTGTTATGCACTATAGTGTAGCCATGTTGCCATTGTCATGGCACTTTATGATGCGAGAAGAGCACACAAGAAAGCAAACGGGTTGGTTGGAGGTACCTCTGGCAACCGAAGGTAAAAAAAAAAAGAGCACACTTTTGAAGTAAATCAAAAACCTGCAACGCTCCCTTTTCGAGAGTCCATCGAAGTTCCGGACGATGCACCCGAAAACAGCGCCAATGATTCATTCGTGCCAAAAAGGTAGCCGCCCGTTTGCCCGCGAGTAGGCGACCGTCGTCCAAACAAGCAAAGCTAGCAAGAAAAGCGACGCCCGCGGTCCCCTTCGCACAAAGCTGAGCAGTGGACACGGAAGCGCTTCGACGAGGCGACCTTGGAGACTTCACGGCGCTTCCTCTCCTCATCTTTATTCCGTCGCTCTGGTCGACCGCCCGGAGCGGGACAGGTGGGAAGCAGCGGCCGCCAACAGAGCGACAGCGCGCCCAAGCGAGCCTGCGGCGCTACGCGAGCGCCAACCTCTTCTCGGTGACGAGCGGCAAGGAGAGGAGGCAGGAGCGGCGCAGGAGGAAAAGTGCCCTTCAAGAAAATAGAGACGCTCCGAGCGCGCAAAAATGAAGCAAAGAGCGCACCCGCCGCCTTTGAAAAGTGCGGGCCTCCGGAGCAGTCGCTCGTTCACGTGCGCGCTCGGCAGTGCGCGCGCGCGCGCGCTTCTCGGCGTTTCTTTGCACGACAGCTTACGCCATTGGCCGGTCGACCTGACAAGGCGGTGCTTCGTAGCCCCGCCTTGCCCGTCTGCGCGCTCCACCCCCTCGGAAATGTGGCGCTCTACCGGTGGAGTGGAGCGGTGGCGGCACTGCAGCAGGGCGCAGAGTGTGTTCCGCGTTGCGCGCACGGTGCCTGGTCCGGTGGAGGGAAAAGCACGCCGCGAACACGCACAAGCGCGGCGGCTGTAGTCGGTGAGCGCGCTCTGCTGCTTTTCCGTTCAGTCGACGCGTGCTTTCCGGCTGCGTGCGCGGCTGCTGTTCGGAGAGCGTTCGTCCGCGTAGTGCGCTCCTCTTGATTCTTCACCGGGTGCGCGTCCGGGCGCAGTGCGGCGTTCACCGTGACTCGCCGGCGGGGGCGGGCGGCGGGCGCTGGGCCCGCGGCGGCCGCCATGAAGATGGTGCAGTGCGCGGGCTGCGACCGCCCCATCCTGGACAGGTTCCTGCTCAACGTACTGGACCGATCGTGGCACACCAAGTGCGTCCAGTGCTGCGATTGCCGCTGCAACCTCACCGATAAGTGCTTCTCCAGGGATGGCAAGCTCTTCTGTCGGAATGACTTCTTCAAGTGAGTAATAACACATACGCTTGTCATAACCAGTAGAGGGAAGTGCGAGCATGATGCGGGTAGCTATACAGAGAAGCTGCAGGCTGGAACATCACTCTCTCAGTCCTTCTCACTGAAATATCCGAACAGATAAGCAGGGAACTTATAGCCTGCGCGCTTACTTCAAAACATCATGCAAGGACAGCGTCAATGCTTGCGACAAACTTCTTTCCCAGTACATCATGATTTGCACTTCTCTGTAATGAATGCGGTGCAGAACGTCAGGGTTCGAAACGGGACAGTTTAGGACTGTAGCTCGCATACTTTCGTTTCCATCATCTTCTGTTAGAGTCATGTTGGCGTAATTTCAATGTGAGCCCGTTGATTAGAGCCAATATTGTATTTTATCTTTAGAGATAAAATTCCTCGCGACATGACGTGGTTATTGGAACAATAACGCGCATAGTAGATATATAGTGATTATAAAAAAGTGATGTGTGTGAATTCATGAGTACGGTATACTCTATCATAATAGACTTGGGAAATGGGAAGGGTAGCTAACGAAGATCTAAAACGCGCCGCCGCTTGCAGAGCTATACTGCGAACTTTTATTTCTTGCAAGGTAGCCTCACAAACGATAAGGTTCTTCATTCGTGAAGTCAGCTGCAATTGCAAAGTTGTTTGGAAGGCAGGATATTGGTGGTGGCCCTCGTTGGCGGCGCCCTGCACCACTTCATTTCACCCCACACGGGAACTAGTGGAACGTGCGTTTGTGTTGTAGGAAACGGTTCTCCTATGTAAGGGACATATCTTCATGATTTTCAACGTAGCCAGAGTAAACAATGGCGTTATCAAAACATTTGTGACCATTCACCTGGCGAAAACTTCAAGTTAACGTCCGCATATCTAAGGGGACATTGAAATTATCCGTATTTCAAATCTGCTTGAAAGCATACACAGCTACTGTGAAGGTCTAAACAGCTTTGTGGATGGAAATGTATTGGTTAAGACGCCTTTCCACTAACGCCATGTCACGGCGCACTAATGTGTAACAGATGTCAAATAAGCCGAGTAATGTGCGCCTCTCCAACGATGAGACATAAATACAATTGAAACGCTTTTATATATTTAGGTGCACCAGAGCCCATTTCAGCATGCCCATGAAGTGCATGCTTCTTCGACCACTCATTCGTAATTTTTAAAAAGCATGGGCTTTGTCACGTGCAGTTTTATTGTAAAAGCTCGCAGCCGTTGTAAATTACGTGAAATCCGATTTATCTTAATCGCCGGAACGGGCTGTTCATCATTGAAATTACAATGAACATTATAAACTGAAAAGCTAAACAATGGTGAGGAGTCTCTTTTTTGTATTGCTGAAAGATGACTCCATATTTATTTACTCATTTATTTATTTACAGATTACCTGCATTGCCATTACTGAGGGAGGGGGTGCAAAAACTATAAAAAAGAACAATCAGTAGAATAGAATGCCTAGCAAATACATATAAACACATACAAAAAATCACCGTCAGATTTTTCAGAATGGAAATATGGATCAAGAAAAATGTTTACAATACACGTATAGAATATACATAATGCCAGAACAATTTCACAGCATAGAAAAGAATAAATCATTTTTGACATATTTACTAAGTTGTCAGTTGAGCTGTTCAACTCTCCTATTGTTCTTGGAAAGAATGAGTGGAAAACAGTGTTAGACGTGCATTGAAGGTAGATATCTTTTTCCTATTATCACAGCGAGTGGATGTGTAGGGTGGTGAACATGGTTGTCATGATGATTGATTCCTGTGTTAGAGCGATATGTCTGGGGCAATAGTTTAAGCCATAGTTTATGTCTACGTACACGTAGCAGATTCCACCCCAAAGTGGCCCTTATTTGTGAAACGCTAGGGGCTATGATTATTGAAAACAAACCTTGCCGCTTGGTTTTGAAGCTTTTCTATTCTATTTAAAAGATATAGTGATGGTGGCGGCCTCATATTACGCATGCATAATCAAATACGGATCTGAACTGCAAAATAATATAAAGTTTCCTTGATTTGACGTGTCGCCTGTTGGAAATTGCCGCGAATAATGTAAAACATCCCACTGGCTTTTGCTGTGGTCGTGTCAGTGTGTTTGCTCCATGTAATCGATCCAGTAAAATGAAGACCGAGTTGCTTATAATCGCAGTGCATGTTGATAAGTACGCCACAGATGTTAAATTTATGAATTATGATGTAATTTGCATATTTTCCTTGAGCAGCTCACGCTGCAACACCTTTTGATATATAATTTCATTTTACTTTTTTTTTACACCGCCGTATGACATATGAGCGTTCGAGATACGATTCGCTTCTGACGCAATATTATAATTCTGATGATGCCCTCCTGCGTATTCAAGTGCGTTTCCAGGTGTACGCTTATATCGGCTTATCATGAATGTTTCCTTCCCATGTACATACGATAGCGATATATCTGGCCGCTATAACAAGCATCCCTCGTTCTCAGATGGGCTCCCAGCAAATAAAATCTACACATTACACTCACTTATTTCAGGGTGCACTGAAATAACAGATCTAAAAAAAATCCCCCCCCCCCCTCTTTATGCTAGACCGTCAACAGAATTGTTTCACTCACTCATTAAACGTCGTATAACACTTTACGAGCTAATGGTGGAGCGCTTCATAGCAACGCTAAAAGAAATGAAGAAATGGTGCTCTTACATGCCAAAATTTTACTTCTTCGCAACACTTTTTCTGCGGTCGCTATTTGCCGATTTGGTGAATACCATGTGGACATTGGCTTTCATGATCGCTCTTCACTGGATGGTTATAAGCCAAAACAGAATAATAAAATAAATTACGTACCTGTAAACGTCCATCCACATCTTAGTCAATGATGATCGAGCCACACAGAGCGATCTTTGTGTTACCCGTCACGTTTTATCATATATTGCAGCAGCCGCGTAGCTTGCTTCCAGCAGGATACGTGCGCTTCGCAGTTTTACACTGTCATTTATAAACGAGCTCTTGCGTATAGCAGCAAACAACGTCCACTCGCTTTGTGGGAAAGTGTCAGCGCACTGTATCGTTCGGCAAATCAGCACCACACATGCAGCGTCCGTATTCTTGAACAATTAGTTGTGCAGCGCATCGTCATATATGCTAGACTCAACAAGTGCACGTGCTTTTCGTAATGTTCATCTCGCGACAGTTGCACTGCAGGCATTACAGATTGCGAACGTTTCGTGAACTTCTATGCGAAGTTTCCATTGAACAAGTTGTCGAACTATGTCTGTGTTGCTATTTGGGCAGCGAAAATTGTCGCACAACATTGCTGCTGTTCAGGAATGAGCAAGGTTGGCTCTTTCACTTTTTTTTTGTATTGGTATGCATGACGAAACGAACAAAAGCTTCATGAACGTACCCTAGGAGGATTTTTTTTTCGAGGGGATGTTTATGTGTGGCTATAACGTGGGAAATGGTGGTATAAGGCGCGTAAGCACTGAAGTATCACCCGAAAAGTTAAACCATGCAAAAATTTCCCTGATATTCAGAACCCCTTCAAGTCATCCTATAGTTACAACATCGAAAACCTCTCTCTATCTTTCTTCCTCTCTAAAATATATACCGTTTATCAGTGATCGGATAAATCATAACGCGTTTAAAGTATTAGAAATTTTATTACGACAGCCTTTGACAGCATGTATAAAGCTATACTTTTCGCGAAATGATGCTGTTTTGGTTTCTCTGATAGATGCGAGATACTATACCAGCTTTTATGCAAGGGCAAGTGCAAGCGTGTAGTTAAAAGGTTGTGCATACCTGAACAGAAATAACTAAATGAAGGATCAGCCATGTCGTTTCTGGAAGCTATGAAACATTACTGTTTTCTTATTTAGCACTTGTGTGCCCCTTGCCACCTATGCGCAACATTTGTATATCAAACGATCGGGACTTCACAATGGAATGTGAATGTGCGTACGTTCAATACGCTCGAGATTCCGTGCCACGATACCGCGATGAATAGCGAAAATTCGAACGATTACTGTCCTGTGCTATTGTGAAAAACATTCTGGTTGTTACCCTCTCCCCGACAAGCAACATTACGTTGCAAGCAACTTCTCACTTCCTCGCTGTGATATTTGTCGTTTATATCGACACGATGTGATCGAGCGCTTCGAGTCCTGTGTAGAGTTGGGCCGAAGTGAAGGTATACACTGCGTTTATACGAACGCCCCTTGTCGGTCGGCACGCGTCCACTCCATGGCTGCAGATGGATTAATCCAACTCCATATACACTCTAAGAAGTAAAGGAGGAAAAATGGGTATATAGGTTGCTCCTTTAGAGGAGTAACTAACTTGTCACACCCATTGCACCCTTTTAGGTGTAACTGCGAAGGAGTAACCGCGCTGTCGCCGTTACTCCTCAAGGGAGCACACAGTTATTTTGTGCAAGAGAAAACTCGGGTTTTAGTTGACTTAACCAGTCTTTCGAAGTGCATTCAGGCATTTCATTAGATGTACAATCGATGTGCAAGCATCACATTCAAAAATAAATTTTGAGAAATTCGCAGCAAACTCTCGGGATTCCAACTCATGACCACAAAGTCAGCATGAGTGTACACTAACCACTACACCACACTCGATGGGCCGTTTGCCCACGGTGCAAACATTCCTGCAGGTACCCCAAAAGACGGGCGCTTTGATCCGCAAAAACGAAAGTGCCCCTCCTTACCGTGGCATGTGAAATCTTTTGCGTTGTTCTTTTCGAGGAGCACCAAGTCCTTTTCGGGGTAACTGCGCAGGTTCTCCGGAAAACTTTTAGTGTATGCGGTACGCATTCGGACCGGTTGGTTCATGATCGCGAGTGCAAAAGCTGCGCTAAATAGACAGGATGAACACGGGACTAAGGACATGCACAGCACCGTGGTCTGTGTCCTTTCACTTATGACGGAAACGGTGCGCAGAAAAAGAAAACAAGACATAAAGGCGACACACCCATCGCTGCAATCACAACTGAAAGTTTATTCGAAGGAAACATGAACTTGTAAGCTACGTCCTTTCTTCGTCCTGTCTTCTTAGCGCTGGTATTACAATTATTAGATCGAACCCCTGAAACTTACTCGAATCGCGCTCTGCTTCCTTTTGCATATATAACTAAACGCTGTAATCTAAAGCTACTGCGGTCCGACGCACCAGTATACCCGCACCGATATAGGGTTTCATGGTTTCCTCGCGACGCACCCTATGCTTACGCGGGAGCATATATACCCCGGCATGCAAATACATTCGCAATCTGACTGGCTTTAAGTGCCTTGCTCTCGTCTGTAGCAATATTTCGCACAATAGCTTGTACGCGGCTTCGACGCGTCTTATTCAGCGCACAGGCTGAAAGCATGCCTTCGATTTCTGCTCTTCACATTGTTTTGTGTTCGGATCACCTACTGAAGTTAGATTGTTGCTCTATGACTGTCAAATCTATCATGCTTGTGGTGCGCCTGCAGCGTGAAGCTGGTATATATAGCCGCTCACGTAACAATGGCATTCCGCGCACGCGTCTGTGACGCATTGTGCCGCTGTCATCTATATAACACTATATGTCTCCGCCTTGATTGTTTCCGTTTTTATGAGAGGTGTAAGAAAATGAGCGTACTCGTCTTCTTAATTTTATTCGTTAGGGTACATCATGTATATTGTAAATGGAATGTAAAAACTGTTTTTGTCCTACAGCGTGCATTTCGCAAAGCGTGTTTTTTTTTTCTACAACGAAAGTTGTTACGGCATCACAAGGGTCACGTGCGGCACTGTCATTGTCCACCGCTGACGCAGTCGGTGCCCGTAACCACTATACTGCACGAAATAAGAAAAACAAGCTCAGTAAATAAAGAACATCAAGGATACCACGGGATTCGAACCCGCAGGTCTCCTGCGTGCAAGCTCAGTATTCTACCACTCAGCCACGCCAGTGTTTTCCATTATTTCGTGTTGAACTTCACACTCGGGGGACAAGATAAATATACAACAATAGAAAACAAACATCACAAAACAATTACTACAGCCGTCAAGCACTGTTAAAGCACCGAGCCACGCTGGTTCTTGGAGCTCGTTTGTAAACTGGCTTTAGGTGGGACTTGATGTCGGGAAAGGAATTACGTTATTATGAGTAATAAAGCGTTTCAGAACAGCAAAGAAGCAACCAGGCGTCACACAATGCTAATTGTATAACGACTGGGTCGTTCAATGCTCCAACCTATTGCAAAAGCTTCTTATTATCACCTATTAACTGTGGTGCATACCAACTTCGGGCATAATTCTTCATCGTCGTCAGTCACTATAGCACAACATTCCTTGCAAATGTGTGGCGGGTACCACGCTTCTCCAAAGAATAATGAAGGATAGCGTATAGTGAACGGGAAAATTTTAATATTAAATCCTAGTCTAATTGGCTTCGGAGTGGACTGTTCAATATAGTGTGCACACGCAGACTTAGAAAGCCACACTCACCTTGCTGGCAAAAGAACACAACATGCTGCTCCAGTGACATTAGAAATAGTGAAAGCACATGACAGTGTGGAACACTCAGTTTTATTGGAAACATTACAAAGGCACAACTTTCCAAAATATATAATTGCGTCGGTGAGAGAATTTCTTACGGAGAGTGAATTTTATTGCCTTAAGGATGGTTGCGCCTCGTCGAGGTTCAAGGTAACTCACGGTGTCCCCCAGGGCGCTGTCTTGTCGCCATACTTTTTCACATATTAGGGAGTTCAATCCCGAATGGCCAGGAGGTGAAGGTGTTTGCACATAAGATGATACTACATTTTTAAGGCAGATAGTGACATATGATTTTTGTATAAAAAACTACAGACATAAATATGCTGGAGATATGGCTCGAGGCAATCAGCATGGCATTAAATGTAAATAAAAGTGCATTGTTGATATTCTCTTTACCTGATCCCACCTCAATTTCACTACGCTATAAACAAGAGCCCATTCCACTGGCAGATTCGCTTAAATATTTGGGAGTAACTTATATTGGCGAGATAAACTGGACTCCCCACATAAAGAGCATTGCTTTTAAAGCATAACTTGCCTTAGGCATTCTTCGCTGAAGGAACAGCCGTCGATAAGGAATACTGAGGACCACACTGGTGATTATATACCAAATGGATATGGCACCAGTGTTAAAATTCGGGTGCGTTATGTTCTCAGGTTGCCCTGCTTACAAACTGAAGCCTCTGGTTATGCTGAAATGAGAAGCCTTGCGATTGTGTCTCCTAGATTTGAAAATACCAACGTCATGTATTAGGAAGCGTGATTGCCCACATTACCTTGTCGTTTGCGTATTCTGACGGTTCAGACATTCTTGAAGTGTCATAGCTATCTGCTAAGACGATCTAAATATGCTTTAATACATGCTCCAGACTCCTTTTTTTCTTGCCCATTGGCCACGGTTTCGAACTCCTCAGATAATTTTTGTTCAGAAGCAACTGTACAGGATAAACGTAAAAATTCGAAATGTGTCTGCAGCAAATGTTTCAAACTGGAATCTTAGATAGAATACGGTTATATTTTACCCTAAAAGCCCAAACTACAATCATGCAAGGCCTCAAACAGCCGACTACAAGATTAGCTTGCACACGTAGAAACAACTAATATAATTGCCACAGATGCTTCAGTGACGGAAGAAAAGACAGGTGTAGGGAAATACTCCCGTTTGCTTGTCTGGTCTTTTTCATTGGGATACCTTTTACGCGCGTTTTTTGCAGCAATACTCTTGCAATGATTCTGAAAATTATCTTCGAATGCCCATAATACAATAATAATTACCTACTTTTTGTCTGTCTGTACGTCGTTTACAGCGTCATCCAAATCAATTGCCTTAATGGCGTTTCTTATGCTGGTCACCCCACAGCTGAAGCTACTAAACTTAGTATGAGTACCTGGTAATTGTGGATTAGAATGAAATGAAATGGCTGAAATAGCACGAGCGGCATTAAATAGTCCAGTACTTTCGGTCCTTCCAGAAATGGCCACAATAAGTGCTCAAAAATACAGAAACTGTTCACTTCACGCAGATTGTGCATGGAATCAATAACGTCACGGACAAGTTTGAGCCATTTAAAGTTTATGTGGAAAATTCAGCGGTGTCCTGCTAGACATTCGGAAATCGTAAGAACTAGACTAAGATGTCGTGTCCCTTCGTTACATTTGTATTAACACAGGGCTGGTCTAGTGGTATCTCCTCTACGCAACTTCCAGCTGTTTAGAAACCGAAACAATACATATATTTTATGATTATGTCGCTGGTATACAGATTAGTAGGAAAAAGGCTTCTTGTTATCCCGTTCTCGGGCCGAATATGACAATTAAGAATGTACTTTTTTGCTGTGCTTCGGCTTTGGGCTTCAGCCACAAAAGCTCATTTGATGCCGTGCGTATACCTTCACGAAACGAAACGGATGAGGCTTTGACTGGCTATTTGTCTCTTATTAGTGCAGCAATAGTTTAACCTAAAGAAGTTATCTTATTATTATTATTATTATTATTATTATTATTATTATTATTATTATTTATTCACGTTCATTTGTAGTCAAGATAACGACTATACTGTCTGCTCTGAAGGACAGGAAAAACAGTTATTGCACTGTTTTTGTGTTGCGTACGTTTCTTTTTTCATAAATATTCACTACCGAAAATATCTCAATAACTCAGGTAATCGATTTTTGACCGATTTCCCTTAGTGTGTCTGAGCCACAATTAAGGCTTCATCATCATCGTCATCGTCATCAATGCCATCCTACTGCAAAAAAAAAAAACGTATGAATATTTATGGCGTATACAGTGGGTACGCAGCAAGTGTAGCATTTCCCCAAAGAACGTTTTTAAAAAGCTTGATTGATTGATTTGTGGGGTTTAACGTCCCAAAACCACCATATGATTATGAGAGACGCCGTAGTGGAGGGCTCCGGAAATTTTGACCACCTGGGGTTCTTTAACGTGCACCCAAATCTGAGCACACGGGCCTCGACATTTCCGCCTCCATCGGAAATGCAGCCGCCGCAGCCGGGATTTGAACCCGCGACCTGCGGGTCAGCAGCCGAGTACCTTAGCCACTAGACCACCACGGCGGGGCTTTTTTAAAAAAAAAAAAAAAAAAAAAAAAGGCTTTAGAAAGGCCTCTCTTCTATAGCTTTCCCTGTGACTGTGCTGCGTGTTCAGGCCTGGTGTTTCTTTTTTATTTCCCCTCTTTAGTGACGTTTGTATACCATTCAAACCATCCGACAACACGCGCGTGTATAGGTTGAGTATACCCTTGGTGTGTTGCGAAAGCTGCAAGGCTTCCAAAAGTATATGTCGTTTATTTTGTGGGCATGGACGGAATAATTTTATATTCTAACAAGTCACACTCTGAAGTGTGTTCACAATGAACAAATTTCCGGCTGTTTCCAAATTACGTGAATTTGCGAAAGCTTCATCGTATTTTTTTTTACCCTTTATCTGTCTAAGCTGTACATTCGAATGGTTGCTTTCGATTGCTCTAGAGCACTCTAGTGAGGCTCCTAGCACTCGGCTTTTAAGGCTGGTGCACACCGGCTACTAGCAGCGGTCACGCGACCATTTGCGACTGGTCGCAAACAGTCGCAAACGGTCGCAAACGGTCGCAAAGCGACCACTTTGTTAGTCGCTTCCTGACCGATTTTTCAGTCGCGTGACTGCAGTCGCAAAGCTGCTGATACCAATCAGCGATGCTCAATTTTTGTTCTTTTCTTTTTTCATTGCGCTGGCTTCCTGCCGCCAGATACAAACGAGTGCGTTCCTCTGGGTCTGTGGCACCATGGCCACCACGGAATACTTGGCTGGGAGATGGTGGGGGCGCAGCAGCTCGAGCAAAGTGTAGAATTTACGTGGCGGTATTCGTAGAAAGGTAAACACCGTCAAAGTAAAGAGAAAATAAATTGTGCACTATCTTTTCCCCGTGTTCAGAACCGTTTTCTTGTCTTGAACTTGATTTGTCGCCGCCTTCAATGCAGTGCGTTTCAAACGCGTTTTAGATGCGGAGCATCTTATACTCGCGCCTTGTAGTGCGCCGTCCGCGCCGTTCGCACCGCTTCTCGAACATTCGACAGCTGACGCGCGCGCATGCGCCGTCGCGCCGTCGCGCCGTCGCGCCGTCGCCCACTCTTCCACCATCTGTGCATCCCTTCCTCCTCTACACACCGCGCGCGCTTCACTCCTCCACCATCTGTGCACCCTTCCTCCTCTACACACCGCGTTCGACATCTACAATTCTCCTGATTCTCCAGTGGACGCGCATGTGGCGTCGCGCTTCGAGAACATTCAACAGCTGACAGTGCATGCGCCGTCGTGCTGTATATATACTCAAGGTCGGCGCTCGCTCGCTCAGTTGCCGCTCGTCGGTTGGTTTGTACGGCGCGTCGACGTCCAAGGTCGCGGTGAAATGAATTCCAACGAATCCACAAACACAATGATCGACGTCCCTTGGACCAGCGCTGCCCTTTCGCATACGTGTGTACGTGTTCACTCATTTAACACCCCCTCCTACAACCACGTTAACCAATTTAGCCATCGACCCAAGTAAGTCGCACTTTAACACCCCGTTAACCAATTATATGGTCCGCATCCTCCTCAGTGTTCCCCCGAGGGAAGCTGCGGGCAATTTTTTTTGCTTCATGCCTTGGCAAAGACTTAAGACACCGCGTTCGAGACGCGTTTGTGCTGTATTGTAGGCTGTGGCAAGTCACTTTAAATTCAAAGACCGTTTCTGAATACGTACGACTCTCGGAAATACTCCTCGTCGTCTCAGCGCAGCTCGGGAGGAAGGTGGCTTGCATGGCCGGCCAACTCCCGCGATCGAAAGGACGGTCACACCCACTATACCGGCTTTTTTTTTTTTTCCTTTGGGGGCATCTGTGATGCCAGCGCTGACACCATGGCACAGCGCATCAGCACCATGACAATTTCTTCTTCTTCGCTTGAATCGAACTTGACGCTGTTGGGAACGCTGAGCCAGAACAGACGAAAACAATAAATGCGGCGCGCCCGGTTCGCTCCGCTCACTCAGCTGGCGGTGATTAGCTGATCGGCACCGGTCTCTAGAGTTCTCGCTGATAACGAGATCCAAACGTGACTCTCCGCTTTGGCGACTTCCGGTCGCTCGCATGCAGCCAGTCGCTTTTTGGTCGCCAGTCGCGCGACCGCTGCTAGTCGCCGGTGTGCACCAGCCTTTAGAAAACGAATGCTCTGCATTCAGCTGGTGGTTTGGTAGCACTGATGGCTCCAGCTCAAAACACTTTGAGGCGCTCCCGATGTCAACGTCGGAGTCCGAGCGAAATTTGATCACCTGACTCGATCATCCGTGCTCTTGTTGCGGTACGTGTGACGCAGCCACGACTTGATGCGCCTGAGCATGCGTTTTGGTTGTTCGCAAGAAAGACGCTGTGACGTGTATCCTTTTCCGGCGGGGATTGATCCGCACTGTACGGCTGCGCGTTCGTCTAAAAGGCGCGCTTTTTTTGGCTTGAATCAAGTTTCGTATATTAATCCCAATCAGTGTGCGGCAGCACCCAGCTGAATGAGCCACTAAATTTAATTGCACGTTAAGGAACCACAACTGGCGGTCAAACTGAGTCAAGGTTCGTCCCCACGTATTTCAAAATAATATCGCATGTGTTAGCACTTAAAACACGCCGCGGTATGTTCAGGTTAAGATTGAAATAAAATATAGACTTTTCTTTGTTTCTCGCCAATCGTTGATGAAATGACATAACAAGGTGTCACATTCAATGAGTCGATTGCGGAGGCATGCTTTCATTACGATGGATGTTCCATTCGTTAGTAAACAACTCTTGTAGTTTCAGGACATTATCTGCGTATTAAGATGGGTCACGTTATGTTCGACCTCGATCGTTTAGTTTTGAGCGCAGTAAACTTGTACACTGTGTGCCATAGGATGCTCCGTAAAACTTCTGGCCAGCTGAAACTGCAGCGGAAAGTATAAAACTGCTTATTCGTTGTTTTGTTTAGTTTTTATTAACCTAAAGCAGGTGCGCTTTACTCCTACACGGCATATTCTGGCCGTGCCCCGATAATCGCGTCAACTGTGGGCACAGGCACGCAGTTTACATTAGCAGGAAGTTAACTTCCTGATTATGGTTTATTCCCCGTACACGTGTTCTTTCTGCGAACATCGGCACGCTGCAACCATATGGCGAATGTATAACGCGAGGACTTCTCTTTTTTTCAAACCACATAGATATGCACAAAAAATGCCGCCGACATGTGGTGCGCTGCATGCTTGTCTGATCATCCGGGCCATTGTCGTCCGGAGCGATGCTCTCGAAAAATAATGTGTGACTCTGTAAGCGTTCAGTACCTTGAACTAAGAGAATGTCAGCTGCTCGTTTTCTGGTGTATGGGCCGTATTCGACCTCTTTGGAAGAACTCTATAGAGATGATCTCTCACGTTCGCCTCTGTGGAATGAACAGTCAAAATTCGCGCCTTCGATCCCGACCGTGTATGTATATAGCAGTGGCATTTCGATGGGGGCAAAATACCTGTGCACACCGTGCGAGGGCAACGCACGTTAAAGAACACCAGATGGTCCAAATTTTCGGAGCCCTCCGCTACGACGTCTGTCGTGATGATGTCAATGTTTGGGAGTGTAAAGCCCCAGGTATTATTATCATTAGGCTGGTTGCTCAAATAGGTATAGTTGCGCTGCAGTTATTTTCTTCGTGGGGGTTTACATGCATCCATAGTTCTCGTACATATATGTACTGTGGGTCGTCATTGTGAGCGTTACGTTTCCAAGCATCAATAACCACGCCCTCTTTTCAAAATAATATCGCATGTGTTAGCACTTAAAACACGCCGCGGTATGTTCAGGTTAAGATTGAAATAAAATATAGACTTTTCTTTGTTTCTCGCCAATCGTTGATGAAATGACATAACAAGGTGTCACATTCAATGAGTCGATTGCGGAGGCATGCTTTCATTACGATGGATGTTCCATTCGTTAGTAAACAACTCTTGTAGTTTCAGGACATTATCTGCGTATTAAGGATGGGTCACGTTATGTTCGACCTCGATCGTTTAGTTTTGAGCGCAGTAAACTTGTACACTGTGTGCCATAGGATGCTCCGTAAAACTTCTGGCCAGCTGAAACTGCAGCGGAAAGTATAAAACTGCTTATTCGTTGTTTTGTTTAGTTTTTATTAACCTAAAGCAGGTGCGCTTTACTCCTACACGGCATATTCTGGCCGTGCCCCGATAATCGCGTCAACTGTGGGCACAGGCACGCAGTTTACATTAGCAGGAAGTTAACTTCCTGATTATGGTTTATTCCCCGTACACGTGTTCTTTCTGCGAACATCGGCACGCTGCAACCATATGGCGAATGTATAACGCGAGGACTTCTCTTTTTTTCAAACCACATAGATATGCACAAAAAATGCCGCCGACATGTGGTGCGCTGCATGCTTGTCTGATCATCCGGGCCATTGTCGTCCGGAGCGATGCTCTCGAAAAATAATGTGTGACTCTGTAAGCGTTCAGTACCTTGAACTAAGAGAATGTCCGCTGCTCGTTTTCTGGTGTATGGGCCGTATTCGACCTCTTTGGAAGAACTCTATAGAGATGATCTCTCACGTTCGCCTCTGTGGAATGAACAGTCAAAATTCGCGCCTTCGATCCCGACCGTGTATGTATATAGCAGTGGCATTTCGATGGGGGCAAAATACCTGTGCACACCGTGCGACGGCAACGCACGTTAAAGAACACCAGATGGTCCAAATTTTCGGAGCCCTCCGCTACGACGTCTGTCGTGATGATGTCAATGTTTGGGAGTGTAAAGCCCCAGGTATTATTATCATTAGGCTGGTTGCTCAAATAGGTATAGTTGCGCTGCAGTTATTTTCTTCGTGGGGGTTTACATGCATCCATAGTTCTCGTACATATATGTACTGTGGGTCGTCATTGTGAGCGTTACGTTTCCAAGCATCAATAACCACGCCCTCTTTTAAAAATCATATATCTTTCTATTCCGCGGTAAATGTGGAGATTACACTAAATATATTTCTTTCTGTGCAGCAATGCTTCCAACTATATTTGAAGTCATCGTGAACTTGTGCAAGGACTTGCATGCATTGGCATACACCATGCACTTATGCACTTACATATGCATTAGACTTTATGCTGCACGCAACTACCGTCTCGTGCACAATATGTAACTCGCTGCTGAAAATATTATCGCAGTATTTGGAAACATAGTCTCCCGAGAAGATTTTGAAAACTGCTGAGTATCTCCTTCTGTATATAGCTTTAGAGTCCTAAAAAAAAATGGGGGAAAGCATTCCATATATCCACGTTAACATTGCCGCACTTGGCGTGACATGCCTGCGTCTATACTGGCAATAGTATATTGCGACATGCAGTTTTCAGTGAATCGTGCATTGGTTTAAACATGTTCTGCATTCTCTGGAGTACGCTTAAATCGTATCAGCCAGCAAAATGAAAGCAAAGGCTGGTGACGTAGTCGTAGTCCTTTGTGTGTACAGCGACGGACTTAGTAAACCTTCGGTCTGTGTGCTAGAACAATGGAGTTGATAACTTTTTATGCGTTCTTTTATGTTTTAGCAACATTTTTTTTTTGATGCATGACTGCAGTAACGAACGCGGTGTAGTAAAAGAAAGTGCAATCATATTCACGTGCATGGTGGTCATCATGCGTTCACTCCACACGGCCATATTTGCATTCTGTTAGCAGAGTAGAAAGGGAACGGGAGTTCAAGATTGTGTGCAATATTAGACCTTATCTAATTCCGTGACGTCGTCGACTATTCTGTGGGCGACTTTTCTGGCATGCAGAGTTGGCAGAACAGCAAATAAAATTACGTTGAGGCGAGAGCTTCCGTCCTTGCGCAAAGACTCGCTCCATTCCTCTCTCTCTCTCGCTCTTAAAGAAAGATGACGTCACCCGGAACTTATTCTTTGTTCTTGTTTATTCTTCTAAAATCTTATACGTGGAGCCTTAATGTATTCAACAACTAGACGTAATGTTCAGTACTCCTTAGTTGATTAATATGTAAGATTCCCGGATTCTTGGTACTATATAAAGCTATAGTAGCGGCTTCTATACCGTCTATATACTGGGTGCGCCACATTGGATTCTTTTTCTATGAGATACAGCAGTGTCTGCGGATACATTACCGCACAACTTGGCACTCGGCCGAGCCCTTGAGCGGTCGTATAGAGCCCCGAGTTTTTGCCGAGGGTCAGTTGGCTAACCTTTATATACACCGAAGTCCCAACTTCATAAATATAAACCCTCGATGACAACTGCCAATCTTGCACTTCGAACTGACTTAGGACTGCACTGCAAGCAAACGGCAATCCACAGCGCTAAATGCTTGGCTTGCCAATGGACGCTGCACTGAATGGATGGACTGATAGAAGGAAGGCGGTGCAGCACACAAGAAATGTAGGGATGTTTATTATAGGCTGTTAACAGGTATGTCCAGACTACTGCCCAACACGTTAGGTAGAGAATGGCGGGTTAAAAAGAAAGAAAGAGAGAAGATACAAGTGAAAGGACACCGAACGTGCGAGCCACCGCTTAATTCCGATACCTTCATGAACTGCAGGAGGGCTCGTATTGCTCGAGCTCCTGCAGCTCTCACCGACGGCCTCCCACGAAGAACACAGAGAGGGCTAACCGCGGGAATGACGGCCCTGCGCAGTTTTATTACGCACGCAACTGTCGTCCAAGCCTCCCACGCATCGAGTTTACCTTTGCGTCGATGGCGCCATAACCCGCAAGGGAACACGTGAAGGCCCACAGCTTGTCTTCACGCGGCTCAAGCGAGTCCCATACGCGCACGCTGCCTCGGATGACGCGGAGAGATTGACAGTCGCTCCCCACCCGCGGTCCCGCCCAGCGTGCCATTTACAAGTCTGGCTCTCGGCTTGGCGTATCCTCTTTTCACGAGCTTTGCTGACTCAGGCGAAAAGTTTTGGCAATGACTCGGATAAGATACTACAGCTGCAAGTGTTGTTCCCCCAGCGTATACTCTTGAGCCTTCAAGAATTCTGTATTGTTCTTTAACGGTAACTTTTTTTTGCTCAGATGTTAAATAACGTTATTTCGCAACAACGAAACTCTCGTACACGAAGGCGTAAAGAGGAAATTACACGAAGTATCGGAGGCAAACGAAGTCAGCAATGCCCCACTACACCTCACGGGATTTTACCAGTGCCCCTATACTGAGACATGGTTAGAAGACAGCCGAGTATATGATCTTCGGCAACACACACGCTAAAACTTACAAGTGTCATCGCAGAGGTCGTTCATAAGCCCAGCGCGTCAACTCCTCACTGGACAGACAAAACCGTCAGCTCAAAGTGCACTGCAAGTTCTGCATACCCTTGAAGCCAGTCCTTGTAAGCCACCTTTTGCATCACGAATTGCAGTGGTCAGCTAAGACAGTCGAAGTCGGTCCGTACTCTGCGACAGTTCGTAGATGCGACGTCCTGCACATGCGCGATACACACAGCTATGCGTGCACGCTAGCGTATTACATAACCTCTCCTTGCTTCTCTCTTCCTTTCCTCCCCTTCCTTCGTGGAGGGTAGCAAACCGTGTTAAACCTGCATGGTTAACCTCCCTGCCTTTGCTTTTCTTTTTTCTCTCTCTTTCTCTCTCTCTCTCTTTCTCTACAGGCTCCCTTGCGCATTCACGTAAGATGACTTGAAGGTGGATGTCACCGCTTCTCCTTTTCACTTGTCTCCTCCCTAACATCGTTCTCCGCAGCAACTGTAGCGCAATTTTTTCAGTCATGAAAAGCCAACTAGCCTCACTTTGCTCTTCTTACTCGATGAGTATGTAATAGAGCAGGCAAAACGAGCTGTGGTTTCACATGCCACTTCCAAGCACCGCCTTCGTTTTTTGCCCTCGAGGTCGCGCGCTCGCAAGTTTCTTTTCGCCGCCCGAAAGAGGGCGCTACAACGGCGTCGTGCGGTGTTACGTCACATGACGTCACGGCAGAATTTGTGCCATCGTATCACGTCTTATTACGTAACGATCTTTTTATAATTCATCCCTGACGCCGCAAGATGGTTTTTTGATGAATTCCTCGTTTGATGAGGCTTCCGTATTTGAAATAAAAACAACGCACCGAAAAAAAAAATACTTGACGAGGCGTATAAGGTTTTCATCTCGATAAAACTCTTTCTACGCAATCACGTTCACCCCGGGGCTCGTTAGCATCTCACCGAACCTAAGGCAGGGCATGGTGGACAGCATCTGGAGATACGAGTTGTATATACGATTCACTTGAAGTAAATTGGAAAGGGGACGACAACGCGAAAATGGTGCTACAGCTCAAGCACAAAACATGGCCAACCTCCTTTTATTGTCGATTGAACAGATTAAACACGGGCATCAAAAAAGTGGCAAAAGATATTCTGTGATATAAATAAGCGTAAGTTCTTTGACCCCCTCCCCCCCGACTCGTGTTATAAAGTGCATGTAGGCTACAATACCGCCGCTTCTGTCAATACCCAACCAGCACATCTGTACTCTAACCTTTGACCTCGGGCACAATGGAACACCTACAACGTCACCATTGACTGAAGCGAATACGCGCCACTGCTCTGCTAACCTGTCAGCAATAAATAGCTTGCAATGGCGTCACTGAAGCAACCACGTCGCGGTATCGGTACGGTGGGAGGCGATGCTTGTGATACCACGTAGGTCAGTCGGGACGCTCCATGCTTAATTTTTTGATTTTCATGCGCAGATCCCAAAAAGCAGGTTAACCGCCGCAAAATTATGTCGCCTCGAGGTTATCAAAGCCGCCGTGTAGTCACCCGTATATCAAGAGCTTACGTCTATGACGTCACGCGCAAGCTTCCAGTACAAGAGGAGTTCTGGATATGAGTGCATTGAAAAAAAAAAAAAGTTGCTTTTAACTTTGGCGTGAGACAACAACACAAAACGAAAAGCAGCCACGCAGTTGAGGCACGCACGGGCCTCTTTTTCTCATCCAGCGTGCTGCTGGGTCACGACGCCGAGTGCAAGCGGACGCCGGACGCGAACCCCCCGTGAGTTACAGCCTCGGTCGTAACTCAGCTGCTGCCGCTGCACGGCAGCTGTCTCGAAGCCCACGGAGCTCGCCCTTCTCTATGCAGGCTATACGGCGTGTGAAAGGGAATGCGGCGCCCAGTTTAGTGTGCGGCATGCAGGGACACTAAGTGGAGATACTAAGTATACTGCGAGGATGTATACTATGTGCGAGATTTCACCAACACGAAATCCTCGCATCTCTCATCAAACGCAGTAATTGACGGTCGGCACGTCAACGAGAGTGGTGCAATATATCAACATCACCAGATCACATCATCAAATTTTGTGCCTAATCACGACGTCGCGCAATGACGTAAACAAATAGCATCGTCGTAAGTAAAAGTCTTCTAACCCCCCCCCCCCCCCCCGGGAGGTCGAAAATGAGATTCGCAATGGGTGCAAAACTAAAATTTAAGTGATGACGCGTTTCGCGTTTTTCATAGTGGCCTTGCCTTTGATTCCCAGCTTTCATCAAGTGCTCCTTCTGACAGTTTCCTTTTGCTGTGTTTCAGGTGCACAGTGGATTAAAAACTAATTAGTTTTTATTTATTTAACCTACGTTGAAGTCATCAGACAAATCAGAGTATACAACAAAATAAAGAAACAATCATTCGAACCGTGCGCGTTCTTTAGCGCGCTGCGAAATTTCGTTTCAGGACGTAGAGCCAATGAGGTACGCGACGATGAAGATGAAAAGTGGCATGCCAGAACTAAATAGAAAAAAAACTGTGATATAACGTAGGACCGATGGAAATCGTCAGCTCTTAACAAACATGTAGCATAGCAGTGTGTATACCTGCTATCTTTTTTGTTGTTTTTTGCAAGTGTCTCTTTCGCCACGAATACACCAATAATGGTGTCAACTAGCGATCGATTCCTGGGCTCTATTTCCTGCCCTAACCTGAGTCAGTGACCAGCGAGCACACACACACACACACACACACACATACACGCACACACGCACGTACACGCACACGCACACACAAACACACGCACACGCACGCACACACACACGCACCCACACGCACACACACACACGCACCACACGCACACACACGCACACACACACACGCACACGCACGTACACACACACGCACACACGCACGTACACACCAAACGCACACGCACGTACACGCACACACACACACACGCACATACACACACACATACACGCACACGCACGCACACACACACGCGCGCGCGCGCTATTACGCATACATACATACATGCATACATACATACATACATACACACATACATACATACATACATACATACATACATACATACATACATACATACATACATACATACATACATACATACATACATACATACATACATACATACATACACGTATTCAGGGAGAAAGAGTCTGTAGAAATAAAGAGAGGGTGAGGTCACTGTGTTTTTCGGCATCTATGTGCAAGTGAGCCTTCTTCTTTTATGTTTGCCATCCACTCGTTTCTCTGCAAAACTGTCTCTATCGTAATGCTTTTTTTCGCGGCGCTCGGACTCGCGGATTACCGCTGGCGTGACGATCTATAGTGTTAAACGGGCCATAACGGAGAGCCATTGATCGGACAGACGGCGCGAGTTACACGGCAATATGCCCGTACATCATTTTCTCTCTCTTCGCGGTATACCTCACCAGCGTTGCGGCTTACGCAGGGTCTACCGCTGTGAGAGGCCTGGTGTGTAGGCGCAACTCCTCGCAGCGCGTCGCGTGCGCACTCCCTCCCACGCCCTGTCGCAACCCGTTTTAAAGGAACGGCGTCTATAGTGCACGCTCATCGCTCACCGCTGCCGATACGGCAGCGCGCCAAGCATTCGTCCTACTCCGCTCTCTCTCTCCCCCTCGAGCGCAATATATTTCTAAATCTACAAAACAGCAGCGGCGAGGATCGCATGCAGAAGGCTTTAGACGTTGAAGATGCTTCTTTCCCCTACTTTTGCCGCAAACCACGAGGGCTGTGGACCTGTCCGAGCTGCGCGCTTTCGAACCACATCGCGTGTCCTAGCTGGCCAAATCCTTGTACGAATGAATTTTCTGTATATATTCGCGTTTTGCCACAACCCTTGTGGACGCACGCCGCTGCTTAGGTCGACCATCTCTTTCTCTCTTTTTTTGCGTTGGACATTCATGCTTTCCCTGCAATGAAGTACTCGATCTTCCGTCGGCAGGAGCTTCTCATTCGCGGTGGTAGTGCTTGTGCGGGACGCCTTCAGCCTTTTGCACTGCTCTGACAAAGCGATGTGGCGGAGGAATACGGAACTAGTGCATTGACCTTGAAAAAAGGAAAGCATACAGAGCGACTGGAACAACGTGAAATACACTCCTGAAGAAAGCGTACTCGTTTAGCCATCTTCGAGGATATCGCGGCCGCGTGCTTTGTAGGCACGAATACACATAGAAAATTCATCTCAGTTGACCGTTGCTGAGCTGCATTATTACGCGAATTTACGACGAAAAAAAGTTGTTGTTTTTTTAACCTCAGTGTGCTGATGTGCTTTATTTGGGGCCATTGAAGCGCACATGCGTACAACGAAGTGACGTGCATAACGAATACTTTTCTGGCCCCGGAAGCATCGTTCTACAGGTGTTTTACTGTGCATAAATAGCGCACGCTGCTAGCGTGAGAAAAAAAAACCACAAAAGTGAAAAGCGCACGTTTTAAATCCCGACTCAGCGAGAGGATACGTCGTTACGCGTAAAATGAAATTCCGCCTCCTCTAACGAGCAAAAAATTAACGATAAGCGAGCAACCGTTAAGGCGTTAAGCGGCGCACATATTTAACTGCGACGATCGGCTCCCTCTCTCCCGCCCTCCTCCTTTCACCGCCATTACGACATTAGCGCAGCGCCGGGCGCCGGCCGTCGCCTCGGGAACGATTATGAGCGCCGTCGGGCTAAATACATAATGACGCCTTTCTCGCGCCGACTGAGCAGCCGAGGGGTGGACGACGCAAATGCAGCAAAGAGCGTGGCGCGGAGCCAGTGTTTATAAGGAAACAAAAGAGCGATGCGCGTCTTAGCTCCTCCCGTCGCGTGTTGTGTGCGCATACACACAAACACGGTCGAAAGAGAGAAACCGAGTTATGTACATAACGCGATCTCCCCGTGGCGAGCTGCGGAAGAGGACGCGAGTCGAAGGAAGGCGGGCCAAGGCCGGCCAAGGACGACCGAGGCGATGAGCGCGCGATTGTTTACCGCGCAAACAAGGGTGGTCGCGAGGAAGGAGCGGACGGATCTGTGTGTGTATCTGTGTGTGTGTACGACAGTACGAGAAGTGTTATCCCCTTCGCTTATTCCGATCGTCGCCCTCCCTTCCCCCCCCCCTCTTTCATTTGCGTCTCCAGCGATGCGTGGAGGTTCCCCGAAGCGTTGCACCATTGCTATACTTTGCACTGAGGCCCTCAGTTTAGGAAGACTTGTACCTAACAGATAGGTTAAAACAACATAAATTATTTATAACTATACAAAGAAAAATATTTATTTCACAGAAAATACATCTATACACAGAGAAATAAGCTACACTAATGCCGGATGATCCTTTATGCATTTGCCTGAAGGCGACTACAACGCGAATGTCCATCTTATTCTCCTTTTCAGTAGACTGCTTTAGTCCCATGGATCCGAATGCTTTCCGTATCCAACATGGATTTTGCATAGTGTTCGGAATCGAATGAATAGAACGCTTTCTTCGCCTCAGGTTGTTTTGCAGTGTCTCCACGATATGTTCACATTGAGCAAGCAATGATGTCGTGTCATAACGTCGTCATCGGAACGTCACGTGGTTTGACGCCACGAAATATTACGACTTAGGGGCCATGGTGACCTCGTCTCACGATGATTTTTGTCCTTTCTATCTGTCGTGTTGACTTTGCCGGCGCCGACAGTCACGTTTCGAATAGATGAGGCCTCTGAAGCATTCGCCGTCTTACACATTGCAGGGCCGAGTAACCTAATAGGCTGTGCCACGTCGCGGCTCCCACTTTGTAAGTAAACAGCAATGTACCTGCTCTAGTGACTGTGACCGTCATGCATGACGTTGCTTCTCAGGCCTCCCGCAAAGCCCCCAACCAAAAAAAAAGTGTCCCCATGCCCCCCCCCCCCCCCCCCCACTGTAATTTTTATGATGGAGGTATTCTACCGAAAACATACAATTAAAATAGGTGTCTCCTTTTTTCTGAAGCCATTGACTATAGTGTCCCCCGCCCAAAAAAATAAAGCAAAAACATTCTGGCTATGGGCCTGCTGCCGCGTGTGACGGCGGCCAGGGGAAGTTCCGCTGCTATTCTCATTAGGATATAGAAACGTGCCCTCACAAAACAGCAACGATTAATGGATCTACAGTACATATTTGTTGGAATGCGAAAAAAACACAGCCTTTCATGTCATCTGGGAAACGTGTTGACCGCGATCCGCCGCCTTAATTTCCCTACGCTGCCCTCTGCCTCTTTGGTGAGGTTCTGGTAAAGGCTGGGACAATCCTTACTATCAGAAGGAAATCCTCCGAGATGCATACACGTTTCGCGACTTTTCCGCTAGGGGAAGGGTGTATGCGCTGGGGCATCGTGATGCTCTCCGAGCAATTGGTGAGAGCACAAATAGGAGCGCTGAGCTGTGCACCCAACTATAGGTCCACTGAACTTGCACCTTTTCCTTTCCTCAATCTCTCAATTCCCTCAAATGTTGAGGTTAAATGGACGGTTCAAGTTACTTCACGCATTACCCGAGCCGTCCGCATCACACTTGCGAGTCGTCGTGGGGTGAATTATTCATCAGCGTCGAATAATTATGCGGGGGAACGTTCGCTACGTATACGGGGATGCGCGCCATAACGGCCCTTGGATGAGGTTGGAGACAATGTAAAACGTATACACGGGCGCGCTCGAATGCATGCACACACCGCGTTATGTGTACAGGGCTAGAAGTCAAAGCGCTTTATAGCAGTGTGACTTCGCTTCATAGCAGCGACAAATTCAAGGCTTGGGGCCTTCCCGACCTTGACTATACACATAATGTATACAACTGTGTTCGAAGCCATGCATGTCGAGGCACCGTGCAGTGCTGAGCTCTACGGGAATCAGTGCTTAATATGCGAGAAATGCAAATTACTGGCACTACGTTGAAATATATGCAGATGTAATGTGCACGTGCCCGCGTGTCTGTGCGTATTTCACTTACAAGTTTTCCCGTTAGACTATTTGAGTTATTAAATTGATTGAGTAACGTTAAGCGTTCGATGGCATCGCTTTTGGTACTAACTCGCTAGAGTATCGCTATTTGTCATCGTGAGCAATTGCCTGCTTTATTACTACGACTTAATCCATTCATTCAGTCAACACGCAACAATACGTCGATCGTTTACTGTTTCCTTTAACGCTCAGTGCCTGCACAGTGCAGGTAAAACATTGACGGCTTTACGTTTGTTGTCAATGGGAATTCCCAGCAGGAAAAGCATGCCTATGCCCACTGCATCTTCCTTAACCTTGTTTTGGACGGGGTTCAGTTCGACATCTTCGTGCAGGCTTTGTGTACAGTAAGAACATTGTTCGAGTCAGTTCTGACAATGGCGGGCATTTCTGCGCCTCTCCATTGTGACATCATTTTAAAGCCGTAATTTGAAAAACAAAAACACGTACATGAAGCACGTTAAGTTCTCTGTATTTTATTGCACTCAGAAAGCATCGTGACGTCATTTGGTCTTTCTGTTTTACCTTTATTTCTCTTTGTTTTTCTTGGCCTTTTTTACATACGTAAACACCGGTTTAGCACTTCTGAATGAGATTTCCATAGATGGGTTGGAATAGGGGCCCTGCGAGTTCTCTCTGCATTTGAATAAAAATCCTTTCATCATCATCGCCTTCGGCAGACGCAACGCGGGGCAGTCGATCTCCATAAAAATATAGCGTTTCTGTTTCTTGTTCTCCCTCTTTCCTTTTTGTAATTATTTACTGCGCCTAATGACCACCGCGAGTTTATTGACCTTAATATCTATTATAGCCCCATGGTTGTACGTAGAACGTGTCGGTCTTTGACATTCTTCGCTTATAGCGTGCTCGAAAGACCTCAAAGCGTGCGCTTCCATTGGCACCGTCGGTTTCACGTTCCCGTGTGACCGCATACTCGGGCATACTGCAGAAACGGGGCTATTCAAAATTGTTTCAGTGGCGTTGCATGCGTGCTGAACGAGAGAACACGGAAGAAAAAAAAGCACTCTGGACGTGCCATAATTTTCTTGAGAACGCGCGCTTCGATATACCCGACGGCGTTCCGCGCTGCCGTCTATTCTTGTATTACGATTGTTACGTAGTTTCAGCTTTTTGTTGTTTTTTGCTTTGTTCTTTACTTCATGCGTTTATTTTTCTCTCGCTTCTTGAATTACGGTGCCACCGTGCGGCGAGCTCGCCTATTTGAGTCACCGGCGTCAAAAAAAAAAAAAAAACCAAAGGTGCACGGCGCGAATGCGAAGCAGAGTGAAGTGTCGAAGCGGAGGACAGAATCATTGAGAATATCTGTCGCTGTTTTCCTTCGCGGAGGCGGTTGGACTGCCTCGGTGGTCGTCGTTAAAGTGCGCGTGTGGGAAAAACCGATGACCCCTTGACTTCGAGGACGCCGAGGCAAGCGACAGTCGTTAAAGAAAAAGGGGAGGCCCTGGTCCGAGACTTTTATTTTTATTCTTTTTTCTTTCTTTTTTTTCTCATTCCGGTGTCGAACTTACGAAGGAACGTCGCGAGTGAATATTTAAAGAAGCAAAAGCGGAGTCTTTTTTTCTTTCTTTTTTCCTCCGCTCGCGTTTCGAATTGTTGCGCGCGCACGCACATTGCTTGGCCTCCGTACAGATGCGCTTTTACCTCCCCGTCTTCCCACGCTCTCATTTTCTTCACTTTATTTCGTTTTATCGCGCTCGTTGTCACGTGTGTATAGCTTTGTGGGGATCCACACCGGCGATGATGAGCGTATGCTCGCTGATGAGTACGCGGTGGTTCGCAGTATACAGCCACCAGAAGGCGGTGAGAGGCGTATCTACAAACATTAGTGCGCACAGCCCATAGAGCGTCGATGCGAGCTGTAAGTGTGGACGTCTTCAGAGCAAGCTATAGACAGGATCGTCGTTATTTCCCTCAATCGAGGTCAGCCTCTTGGATTCATTCATTTGCTTATTTCTCGTTTTTTATTCATTGTTTTTTTTTTCTTTCGTTTTTTTACTTTCTTAAAGCAGCGCGAACAGGATCATTTATGCGTGCGCGAAGGTATATCTGCAGTCAGTGTCGGTGGTCTGCCGCGCACGGGGATATACACGTTTCAGACGACAATTTGATATTCAAATACATATAAGGCCAATTTAGCGTTTCGATACTAATCCCAGCCCAATTAAGAGCCAACGCGTCGCACTTACGTCATGCGTAGATCTCTGCCTCATAAGTCATCTCAGTCGTTTCTTTGCAGGCCTATATAAGTAGCTGTATGCCACAACCTTATCGGTTTTATTCTTGCCTTAGCTACTCTCTTTTATAAGAGGATTGTAACTTTCTCGCTTTTTTTTTGCATGTGGAGATCAGCCAGCTCACTTGCGAGTCGGTTCGCATAGTTTCAGACGATCTGGAAGTTTGTGTACGAGTGGTTGAATTCTATACAATCAAGAAAAATATAGTTAAGGGGCATACCCTCAAATGCGTATCGGACAAGCAAGTGAAGAGGTTGACATTGTCTGTTGTGCTGTGGTTACTGACTGAAAGCTGTTTTTTCCATGTAATATTTTAATTTCTGACAGAGCCTGCGTGATCTTCGTTCATTTCGCCGACCTTCACTTATCATCGCTGACGCTCGAATAACATAATTTGGATGTTGCTCGTTCTGAAGTTTGTATACGACTGAGTGGTTTGCGTTAGTAATTCCTAGAATTCATGGGAATAAGGTATCGTAAACACATTACGTATCTAAGAACGGAGCTTCTAAAACCTGCGCGGAATGTGTACGTCTTATGAGGGCACAACAGCTGTACTTTCGTCGTTCTGTATGAGTCATTTTAGGAAACGATAGACAGGCATTGTGTATCATTCCCTTCGATAGCCTGACGTGCACGTGTATTTAACTCGCATTTCTACGGAGGCGAAATGTTTGAGGCCCGTATATTTTGCGATGTGAGCGCACGTTAGAGAATTCAGCGTACACGTCAAAATTACCGGAGTGCACCGCCAAGGGGCGCCTCGTATTCATGCCTGGTTTCAGTGCCCGAAACCCCCTTGAATTATTTTTTACTAATTTTACACGCACACTCGTGCATTTCATTGCTGACAACCTACCAAGATGGCTCATTTTGGGAGCTCGTCATAAAAGTAGAGTTAAGAAAAAAAAATTAACGACGGTCACATTTTAATGCATTTATCACGACAAAAAATTGAAGAAAGTGTATGGACGCAATGCAAGAGTGATTAAACCTATTACAGTTAACCATATCAGTGTAATCTAAAACTGGAGGGGGGGGGGGTGGCTCAAACAAAATATGTGATTTGTAAAAATGCCAGTTTATAACTAGATTGCTTCGCAGCCTGCTTATTCACGAGAGTCTCTGGTCTATATACTGCATCGTTTTCTTTATTTTTTCTTACTTGTAGTTTATTTTTACCTGCTATGCTACGCAAACTGGGGTGTCGATGTAGACGCGGCCTCCGAGACTACGTGTTCGCGCACTCCCATGATCTCAGAAGCCATGCTATACACACTGCGCAGCTGCTCTCTCGAAGGTGCCTGGTTTCGTGGCGTGCGTGCTCACCTGCTTGCTGACAGGAAACAACGCCGTCGGTTCTATAGTTCATTTTTAACATTGTTATCAATAATAATTCTTGTTATTGTTCTTCTTCCTCTCATTGTTGATGCTCGAGCGGTGTGCGCGCATCGTGACTGTATACTCAGAGGCGGCCGAGATACTCGTGAGCGGACTCCTGGGTCGAACGGCCAATTAGACTCAATGGCCGAAGCACGATCGATGACGGGGCATGATCGGTGCACCGCTTGAGCGCTGCACGGCTCAACATTGCCGGGAGGAGAGATAGGCGCTGCGGCGCTCTTTGAAACGCGTGCTGCTTCGTCTGGTGCGCTTCCTTCACACCTCTTTGCCCCGCTGTATCGTTTTTCGCTCTTGCTATTTGACGCTTCATTAAATTCGTGCAGCAAAGACCCCAACGATGAGCTATTGGACCGAGGCACGTTACAAAGCCCGCAACTGACGTCAATACAGAGCGCTGCATGTCTTCTCTTGATGAGTGAAATCTCCGCTGGATGCTGAGAAATGAAACTTGCCGTTTTCCTTTTTTTCTTTTATTTTTTTTATGTCGCAACCATGTACGAAGTCACAAAAAAAATTAAAGTCAGCTCTCGGGAATTGAATTGTCATGCTATACCTGGGACTGGAACGCACTGTAATTTGTTTTTTTTTATAAAATATGAGTTGCCGCAGGTGAGTTTATATACCTTAAACACGGATCTGTCGCATCAACATTACAGCGATCCGTGACACCATCATCTCGCTCATCTTTGTGTGTTTGAGTGAGAGATTCGTTTTGGGTCTGCTATAGTGAGGGCCACCATATGCCATGACGTAGGATGCAGAGCCTCCTTTTAATCCGTATTTGCGTATATTAAGTGAGCTTGTGTGCACGTACAGATTAATGTTTTCCCTGCGAAGCTGTCGCGCCTTTCTTTTATGCACAGATTAGCGAGTATACACTGGTGACAATTGCTTCCACAGTGACACCACGAGAACTCCTACGACAGTCATGAGCCTCGTGTTAACGCTTTACAGGCAAGGTTGTACACGCGCAAAACCAACTTCCGGTTCCGGTTCCGCTGCCTGCATTCAGAACTCTACAGCATGCGAGCTTCTCTCGCGTATTCAGTACGAAGAGAGAGAGAGAGAGAGAGAGAGAGAGAGAGAGAGTCCTTGAGCGAGATACGACAAGCGGCCGTGTGGAAGGTCGATATAGCCATCGGGCATGCAAACCGCTAATGGTCGTCATTACGACACGACGACACCATCTCTGCAACTGAGAGAGAGAGAGAGAAGGTATGCGAGAACTCGTCGCGTTTAGTCGCCCCCGGTTTGGAACCGCTTCGTCCCACACACTTTCTGCAAGTCATCGTGCGAAGAGCGTTCTTCGGTGGCTACAATGGATTTCGCAAAGCTCGTAAGCTATATAGAGCGCCAAACCGCGACGCCGGCCGTCGTCGATGTGTGGTTCGCGTACTCTGCCCCCTTCCGTCACTTTCACCCTCGTTGTGACAATTGCCTTCCCTCTTCGTACTCTGCGGCCGCCACCATTCTCTTGTGATCAGCCTTGTGTGCGGTCAGTCGTCTATGCCCGCGCCAAGAATTTGCGCGCCAAGGAAGAGGAAGTTGTTCCCCGACGCGACTCGTCACGGAAGTCCCGGAAGTGAAAAAGAGGACCGTGCTTGTACACCCACCTGCTCTTGCCGTACACTCTGCTGGTATTCACGTAAATGGCTGAGAAATTCGGCTGACATTACACAATTAAACGATGAAATCATGTCTGAGCGAGTCATGCCGCTGAATATTTAGGATCTATAGCTTCGAAAGTTGTTTTCAAGCAGCCGTTTAACTCAGGAGCGCAGCCAGATATTTTTTCCAGGGGGGGGGGGGGCATTTTTTATTTGAAGTGATCACATTCATGAAATGGTCATGCTGCGTTTTTCAAGCCATGGTAAAAAATTTGGAAGTTTCGGAAAGTAGTGGGCAAGGGCCCGTTGTGCCATCTCCTGGCTACGTCCTTATAGTTAAACTGCTTAAACTACCGTTCAACTCCGTTCAACTCTGTAGGCGCTGCAATAAATCTGACTGCTTGTGAGACTCACTTCGGTCGAGAGGATTCGACGCATTGCGCTTATCAACATGAAAAAAGAAACACGAAATTTGTTCATGCTCTTGGGATTTTTGAGCTGCACTAAGCAACCACCCGCCACGTTTACGAGCCCGTAAACCTTTCCGTATGTATCATACCTCATCGAAAATTAAATTTAACCGATCCGGTAATTGCTTGTTCCCAGATGTACAGTCGACGCATTTTCACTGACCTGCGCGGCGTATCGTTAAGTGATAATATTATCAGCTGCTTGATTTCAGCATGCATTTAGAAGCACGAGAGAGACAAGGAGGACGTTGGTTGCAGTTGGACGGATTTCGCTAGTCTTGCGAACGAGGCCGGCAATTGATTACCACGTGCTCGAGAGCACCTCCTTTCGTGAAAACTTTATGAGAAAAAAAGAAAAACGAAATCCATAAATGCTTATTCAGCGTTTAAAGTTTAGAGGCCATGAGACGGTGTAAAAAGCTTCGTATTTGTGTTGCTTCGGAAGGCGCAGCCTTTAATTTAGATTTCCCGCCTGTTGTAAAACGCTCTCGCAACATGCACTGTCAAGTTCAACCGAATAGGTTCATGAATTACTGAGAAAAACAGTTTCCTCATGATGTTACAGTATTCTATAAGCTTCATGACGCAGACCGTTCGTACTACGCAGCTCTGCCATCATTCCTAATTGCAGCACGAGAAGTTGTGAACTATGCACACGAACGACCACGTTCACAGAAGAGAAGCCTAGCTGTTAAGTCTATATATGTGTGTCAGTGGCTTCCAAGTTACGTTCACGTGGGAGAAAATGCAAAGCGGTTCCTGCGCAAACTTTACTATGAGAAATCGAAGGCAGTGACGAAAGAAGTCGAAAACACATCAGCGCACGCTAACACTTGCTTGAAACGCATTAAAACGTTGTTACTTCGTGCTTATATACTTATTTTCTACGCTTTTCGTAGATGTATCCTGTTCATTTTCGTAGAATAAGCGCGTTGAAAAGTTCTTCAACCAACTGGCCAATGGCCAAGTTTCTCTCGAAAAAAATACAGTTACGCGGTCAAGCATTCGGACCTATATATACGGTGGCTGACAGCACGAGCGTTCCAGTATATCGGCCTTTATTGGCCGTAAACGTCCTCGTCGAGTGACTTTTTACAGCCCGCTGCGCGGCGTTCTTCACAGAGTGTGTGTGTATACGCGCAGCATGCAGCATGGCACATCACGGCGGGTCTCCTCCAGGACTGCGTGCATGCAAACCGAGCAAACAGTGGCTCCAACAGAACGAAGAGGAGGAAGACGCACGCATAGAGAGAGCCTCGAGTGCGACTTTTAAAAAGGAGGGGACCCTTGATATACGACTTCTCCTGCCTGGCAGTCACGCTCGCGTCGTGAGTCGGCGCGTGCGCGCTCGCTTTTTTTGGTGAACGCCCCGACGACGCTGTGTGTGTGTGTTTGCGTATTTGTTGTTTGTAGATGCGCATACACACTTGCCCGGTGTAAGGTGCACACGTGATACAGAAGGTCGCATATTTAGCGTAAATACGCAGCTTATACAGCTCTGTGAATGGAACGTGTATACGGTATACCAGGGTTCTCAAATTCAACTTAGCCAGCGGGGCGCAGCCGCACACTTCAATCTCACAGTGAAAGTAAAAGCGGGCCGGGGGGGTCCAGTTCGCAACATTGTCAGCGAACACTGCCATTTCAAAGGATACCTTTCCTACGTTATATATATGGGTCATTTGCGAAGTACATTGTTGGGTGCCGCGATTTCTGGAGCATGGAAATGCCTATCGTCTAAATCATCTAAACGACTAAAACCTGTGAATGCTTATGCATGTATATATATATATATATATATATATATATATATATATATATATATATATATATATATATATATATATATATTAACGCGTATGTTTCAACACACGGTGGTCACATGGTGCGCTTCACGAAGACAATATTTACACCATGCAGCCGTGGCTTGTGTACTCACGAACATACTTATTACGAAAATAAAAAAAAACGTGCTGCGAATACATTCATGTGTGGACTGCGTGTTTAAAGGCCCTGCCGTATGCCGTCGCTTTAATCGGTAGTGTTATACAGCGCGAGGAATACGATTTTGCATCGTACAAGAAAGAAACGGCTAATGCAGGGAAGGGTCGCCCAACGCGAAAAAGGAACTGCGAACTTGCTAACAGGCTTGTTTTCGAAAGTGGTTATATCTGAGATCCATCCAGCAGCACAAGACCCAGTATATGTGCAACGCGGTTGCACGCTACGGGGGGGATTTCGGTTGCATTGTGTATCGTTCTCGAAATACACTGTTGGCAGCTGCAAGTCAATCGTGGTTTTCAATTTCAGTCTCTGGACCACTTTCCCCACTATATTTGTAACATTCTCGATGAACTGTGTACCAACACAGGTGCTATTCTGAAAGAAAGGCCCTTAGTCAGGCTTCGGGCCTTTTGCCTTCGCTCCAATTTCTGTACTAGCACAGAAAAAAATAAAGAAAGAATAAAAGAAAAAAAAAGAAAAAAACGAAAGAAAGAACGAAATAAATAAATAAATAGATAAATAAATAAGTACCGTGAGGGTTCACGGCTTGTTGTGGTGGTATACATGAAGAGTTGCTCCCAGATGGTGATTTCGAAGGCCAGGTTGTTCCCGAGTACGATCTAGTCTGCGTTTGCATAGAAAATCACTTCGCAAAGTATTACGTATGGTATACCATCCGTAATACTTCGCGAATACTACATTCGTAAACTAAATCTATAATTCATGCGCCTGCTGCCCTCCAGCATTAATTCTTCATTATTACATCTGACCTTGGAGTTAACATTTAAACATGTGGACTAATCCGCGCCATTTAATGACGCCAATAACATGAGATGATAAAAAAAATAGTTTATTTATTTATTTATTTATTTATTTATTTATTTATGCTGACACTTTGTCATATCTCGTGATGTTTGCCTGGCTGTGCCATGGCTTTGCGCACGCGGCGTCCAGCGCTCAAACATCGCCAGTAAAGGAACATCGACAGTCGTGACAGTCAACGAGGAGACGACGATGAAAAGAAAGAATGATCATAAGAAGTGAATAACATAGTAAATGTCTAAGATGGTTTTCAGATAGTTTTCATGTCTACAATGGCGAAGAGGTTTTATTCACGCAAGCGCATGTCACGTGCCGGCTTTTACGCCGTGTGATGCAGTCAGCTATACGTCGTCGTCCTTAAAATGCCGCTCCCTCAATCCCCGCAACTCCCCAGTCTAGTAACATCTGGAGTTAACGTCCCAATACCACGATATGGTTATGAGCGACGCCGTAGCGGAGGGCTCCGCAAATTTCGACCACCTGCGGCTCTTTGCCGTGCGGCTAAATCTACAAGTACACGGGTCTCAAATATTTTCGCCTCCATCGAAGGTGCAGCAGCTGGGATTCGATCCCGCGACCTCTGGGTTAGCAGTCGAGTGCCGGCGCGGCAGGGCCACTCCTCAGTCTACCGTCCCGTTTACGACCTCCTCTGCAAAGAAAATGAAAAAGAAGTAAACGATTAAGCGGCAATGAATAGAGTATGTGCTCGGCTGAAACCCGGACTGTGGGTTTGGTATATAGCGATATATACTATACGTATACTACCGAAACGGAAACATTGTGCGTATGCGTATACATCGACACTGAAGACTCGGCGTTGGCATAGGTCGCAGGTGTCGTGGTACTTCTTGCTTTTGCGTTGCTTCAGCCTAGCACGGCTCTACTCCCATTAGCCCCCGTCGCGTGCTGGGCTCCAGAGCTCGCTGTCGCATCGAGCGCGTACCCGTGTGTGTCATCTGCCGTAATTTGCGAGTTCTGGGCCTCCTCGGAGTAGGCATTTTCGTGACACACGTGTGTGTGTGTCCCCCGTATGTCACTCGTTCAAAAAAAAGAAAAAAAAAAAAGAAAAACCCAGCTGACAAAAAGAGCTGAGGAATATACATGCATATAGGCTGCGAGCTATAGCAACCCAGGTTTGCCAGATTCTTGTCGCTTTCACATCATAAGCAGGGTCTTTATACTAGTTTTTTGTTTGTTTGTTTGTTTGTTGTGCAATAACGAATCGATTGTTTGACATGCGCGGTATAACGTCCCAAAACCACCATATGAATATGAGAGACGCTGTAGTAGAGGGTTCCGAGCATTGCGACCACCTGGAGTCCTTTAGCGTGCACCCAAATCTGAGTACATGGGCCTACAGCATTTTCGCCTCCATCGAAAATGCAGCCGCCGCAGCCGGGAGTCGATCACGCGACCTGCAGGTCAGCAGCCGAGTGCCTTAGCCACTAGACCACCGTGGCGGGGCGTGCAATTAGGAACCGAATGTTTATGAATGTATTCAAACGTCGTATATATTGCAGTGAGATACTCACGCTTGCAAGTGTCTCCGAAAAAAACACCATTCTAGCTGTTCGCCATTAGTCCCTAATTGTTGCTATTGATTATACATGAACGCCAGTTTTGTGTGCGCCGTATACGTGTGGGACACGAACGGTAGTTTGGTTATCTTATAGAGTTGATGGCACTCCTTCAAGCAGACCATATGCTATGTCCAATCACTGCGGAAAAACAAGGGGAAAGACAAGCGACGGGAGCACTGCAAATGATACACTCTTGCTTTGTGCTACTTACGTTTAGCGCTAGGACCTTCACGTTTTCTTTAATCAGCTTCAGTTATAGCCCGCCCTAAGTGTTATTATACAGGACGAGCGTATTTTGTGCAGTCGCTTTTCATATGACACGCTCGTTATGTCTTCATTCGAATGCGCACTCGTCCGCGTGAATGTCTTCGACATATACACGGGGCGCGCACAGCATGCGTCGAACAGGTCATCCCCAATGTGTCTCCAATGCTTTGAGCGTATCTGTTGTAGCGTTAAACCACATGTTTCTCAGCCAACGTCAAGACTGTACGAAATGGACTTTCAATGAGGACATCACCTAGTCACACCGTTATGTCGCTCTAAGATATGCCACTGCTTATCTCTTTTGATCGTGTTATACGTACATACCTGTCTAATGCGTCGTTGATATCTGCGAGTTCATTAACGCTTTCGCAATCTGAATCTCGTGTGACGCCTCGCTTTCGCTGAAGAGAATGCATTTCTCAATACGTACATGGTCAAAATAGCAGGTCATGGCTGTATGAGGTCCACCATAAAGCCATGAAAGACCTTCAACGCCTCTTTGAAAACGCGGCTATTCGCGACTGACTCGTCGCGTGTGCAAAACTTCGCTTGTGAGTGTCAAACGTTAGTGGGCTGTGCTAAAGCGCGGACTTTTGAATTCGCAGGATGGAAGACAATTGTTTTTTTTTTAAATTTTATGCCACTTCAGACGGCCCAGTTAAAGGAGCATACGGCCGTTGCCAAGAAATATCGACCATAGCTCCTGCCCACGGCAAGCTATCTTTTCACCAACTTTTCTTTCTTCACACTCACCTTACAATGCGGTCTAATAACCTTCCCTATACACTCTAAGCCGAAAAAGACTAAAGTGGGGTATGCCATTGGTCCTTTAGGGGTCTAAATGCGCTGCCACAGATTTTGAACCAATTTTGGACTAACTGCGGGAGTAACTGCAAGGGCTCAACTGTTACCCCAAGCACTTACTTCACTTGGTTTAAATGTTGGCCCCAGTAGAATGATCCAGCGGGACTAACAGTTGAACCGTCTGGACCAATGGCAAAAAAAATGGCGACACTGCGTTTGTGCAGTATATTTTATGTTTATTCCAATTTAATCAGCACTGAAGATCATAGTATGTTATTCATGCAATACACACACACACACACACACACACACACACACACACACACACATACATGCGCACTATTATTTCAAAGTAAAACACCGCAAACACTGACTGCCCGCGCTGTACTACAAAGAACAGCCTCTCGGGTATATATAGCACGGTATTTTGACCTCCCATCTAGTGCCAGTGGGCGACTTTTACTCGGCTTAAAAAAACAATGAAGATTGATACCGTAACGCGAAAATTTACATCGGCTAATTCGTAGCACCGATGCGCACCGATCTTTTAATATGGATCCATCTAATATTCAACATGCTTCCAGCCCGAGACTACGAATTATCAGCTGGTATTCGATCATGTCGGCCGAACCAGCGTTCGCAGTGCTGGCGCACGAGTCCGCAAACGCAAACATAGCAGTGGCGCTTGTGCGGGAAAGCCGGCGAAGCAGCCGCAGGCGCCCGCCCCGCCGATGCCATACCGTGTCGGCTTGCCGACGGCGTCGCTAGGCTTACGACGAGTACGGCTAAACGACCGCCGGCGATCGCAACATGCGGCTCGCGTGAAATTTTTGTCGTCGTTATTTTATAGTCACAAATGAACAATAGGTAAGTGCCCCATGTTCACTGTGTCTTTTGGAGTGATGTAGATATCTGTATACTTACAGCGACGAGACCGTTCGCAGGCACGGTTTTTTCATCGTGCTGGTAAGGCACAACCTGTGTACCGCTGGCCGCACGATTAGTCATATCCGCGATCGCCTACACGTTGGATTTTTGATAACGATTGTCGCATGGATAAAAAGACATAAGTTTGCCTGAGCTACTATTTTTGTGAACTTGTACGCGACGTTTCCTTCGCTTGTGCCGGCAATGCACTCACACCGTTAGCCCGCTTGATACCGATGACGTACGAAGCCTACTTTTCCTATATATCGCTTTGAACTTGTGGTCACCGTGTGGGTACACGACCGCTGATCAACAGCTTACCTTTATTAACATTGTCAGTGTTCACCGTAGTTCGAACTTATTCAGCACATTAAAGCGAGTTCTCGGCATTGCCCGTGTTTGCGGAGACTTTCACTTGGCTTCGGCTCGCCCGTGCCGGCATGGTGGAAACGCGAGGGCACTTGCTGTGTGCCTGACAGCGTGTTGTACTACTTTCCTCTAATAACATCTTCTATTCGTTTCATAGTGCTTCACTTTCACAGTGGCGTATAGCCTATTTAACTTGTTTTCATGATCGCCGACCACGCCGAGCATTGCAGTGCAGCATCGACAGGAGGCGATCGCGGTGCAGTTGCCCTCCCCGTTGGTCCCTTCATTGCCGGGCGTTTGCGCAAGACACGTATTGTCACACATTTAGTCCCTGTTGGACGAACCGTTCGTCCATTGGTTTAACGACTGCAGTTAGTCAAACTTTGCCGAATTTCGGCTTAGAGTGTACTTTCCTTGGCATTACTGTCTGTTAGATTTCAATAATATGTATGTATGTATGTATGTATGTATGTATGTGTGTATGTATGTATGTATGTATGAATGTATGTATGTATGTATGTATGTATGTATGTATGTATGTATGTATGTATGCGCGCATACATGTATGTATGTATGTATGTATGTATGTATGTATGTATGTATGGGGGGGGCGGGGCACGTCACGATCTAGGCCAAGCTGCTTGCCTTTGCATCCACAGCTAGATGGTGACACGGCTTTTTTCAAGCGTTCCGACTCTCTCGTTTGACAGCATCGCATCGTGCCGTCATTCATGTAGGCACAGCGACGGTTCTGACGGAGCGCGCGTATACAGTCCTCTTTTTCGGGCTGACACATGTCATCCGCGTGTCATATGACGCGACGAGGACCGTATAGCGAGCCCCGGACGTGTACACTCTACAGTATTCGCTTTCTGATACGGTTTCTGCGCGTCTTTTCCCGTTGAGCCCTCGCTTTTTTTTTTTCCCCCGATCAAACATTCTCGTGTGGCGTGTGCCTCAGTGTCAGCTGTCTCGTATAGCTTTGCGACGTGACGTTTCAGGGGCCGACGTACGTTTAAAAACGGTGCGAGTTTCCTTTCTGTCCGTGTTTTCGTATATGCACCTGTCTTTCCCGTTTACAGGTGCTGTGCAGTGCATAAGACGTACGTCACCTACCTGTCTGATTCCGTGGATTGATGTAGAGAATCGTGAGCACTGTGTGACGGCTGTCGCTCGTTGTGAGGGCCGGAGATATACGCTGGCGGACGCGTCCATGCATGCGTGGTACAAAATGAGGACCGAAAAAAAAAAAGTTCCCTCTCTAGCTGAACCGTAGTGTCTTACTTTTTCCCTATAATTGTCAGCTTCTTTCTCCAAAATGACGTAATCTTAGCGTTTTTTTTAATGACGTAATCTTAGCGTATTGCAGAAAACAGATAGAAAAATAAATAAAGGATAGATATAGATGTTAACTGAACTTTGATTTATTGATTTAACTGATCCATATGTGGGGTTTCACGTCCCAAAGCTACCATATGAATTTGAGAGACGCCGTAGTGGAGGGCTCCGAAAATGTCAACCACCTGGGGTTCTTCAACGTGAACCCGAATCTGAGCACACGGGCCTACATTTTAGCCTTCATTGAAAACTTATGCAGCCGCCGCAAGCGGGATCCAATCCTGCGACATGCGGGTCAGTTAACTGGACTTCGTACACTTCCACGTGCGAGGAGGGAAATCGGGAGTAAAAGAAAGAGTGACAAAACTTCACTCTATGCGGATAATGCGCAACGTGCATGATATTGCATGTACCAGGCGCCAATACAGAAAGAAGGGTTTTTAATTCCGCATGAAAATCGCTACGAAATGTACTGTCCTTTGTGTTTTTTTTATTTTCTTACAAAGAGACTGGCTGCGCTTATCTTGTATCAAAGAAGTCAATCGATTGAAAATGAGCACAGCCAGTGCGCTCTTTGTCAAAAATGCGCAGTTCGATCAGTTACAGTAAAAGCAATGCGACGAACGGACTGTCGCAGCGAGCACTGGTTAGGTCTTACACAAAGCCGACGCGATGGTCGGCCTGATTGAGAAGAGTGCAGTAAGGGTTCATGAAGCTTTACGTCACTGTATAAAATTGTCGTATTTCGTCCATAATAGTATAAAGCTCAACGTAAATTCGTCACATTGTCCCTCCGTTCGTACAGTGACATCTTCCATTAGCAGGCTGCCTTCGCCTACAGAATGTCCGATGCCAGATTTGGCTGAGATTCTCTCTTACGCAAAATGTGATCGGAAAAACAATTTCAGCCGCCACAGTGAAGGCAATTGTTACCTGAAGCTACGAACACGTGCGAAAGACGCCGAGGATGGCCAGATACGCTAGCTGCTCAAAAAAATGCCCCGTATCTGTATGTTACACTGCAAATGCCGTCGAAATACGGTAGTCTTGTGTCTGGAGGGAGTGAACAAAACGTTTATTTGATATTCTGCGCAGGAAAATTGGTCAATGGTATTCTGTAGGCGCTGCGTTAGAGTGCCTCGAGCGTGCAGCGGAGGCGAACGAGCGCATCAAGTCACGTCACACGTGAAACATGAGCGCTATCTGGCAGTTATCTTGGAAAACGAAGCGCGTGGCGTACGCGCCCGTCTTGAAGGCGATAAGGGGTAGAACGCAAGTCGTTGGGTAGGTGCCACCTATGTGTCGTCTTAGCAAAGCGTTGGAAACACTTGCATTTTCTTGCAAGCGTCGCATTGTCAGCGCAGCGTGATAAAAGCTACGGTCTTTGGAATTACTTATGTAAGCCTCTTCTAGTAAAGAGACACACATGCAGAATATTGACGTGTTTTTATTGTGCCTCAGACATGCGCAATAATTGCTTTTTAGTTGGCAATCACACAAGTTATGAAGGCTAAATTTTGAGCAATATTGGTGGGCGCTGCGGATAGGATCGGCCTTTTGGGGTATCGTTTGGTGCCGTTTGGGCCTTCCGATATCCTTAAAGGCGGACAAACAGAGAAATGTACGGGCAGACAGACAGACTAAAATTTGTGCATCGAAGGTTCCCAAGAAAGACTATCGTCTTTAAAAATCCACCGAGCTCATTCGTGCGACCACGCTATTGGATTCAAACTCGTGTGACTTCACACTTCAGCATCAGGCCTTGCGAGTGTGAGAGAGATGGCGCGCGGATTCCAAGTGTGCAAGTGCGCGAACGCACGGATACACGCCACGCGCTGTACTGCGCGCGTGTATAGTTCTCACGCGATCGCCGGTCGGCCCGATTTGATGGCAGCGCTCGAAGTCAACGGCACAGCGCTGGGAGCGCCGCTGCCACGGCACGACGCCGTGGTGGCGGCGGCGGCCGCCCCGCTGATTTATCGCTCACGCCGGGCGCTTCGGCGTTGCTTCTCCCTTTCGAATGCTCTCGAGCAAAAACCGGGTCTGCTCTTTTATCAACGTTGGGCAACGTCTTGTTCCTGCTTCCCTCCTCCTTGCCGGGCCTCTCCTTATCTCTTCTTCATCCCACCACTAACGCAAGTTCCGTTATGGCCGCTCTCCTTGGCTGTGCATAACGTGTTACGTGGAGTACACCCTCCCCTGGTGTAAGGGGAGCCCGCATATACGTGACTCCGATGCAGTGTGCGGAGATAATACTTTCACCCATTGTGACGCGGACGACAACGATTCTCTCTGTTCGTTCTAGAGGAGGTGGGTGGCGGGGGGAGAGCAACAGTTGGCACTAGACGCAAGCATGCGGCGCGAGACGTGAGTTCAGCATGCGCAGTGGGGAAGCCGCCGCCGAGGCTGCATTCGCGAGAGTAGGTGCACGACTATAAAATGCTCCGCATTAAAAAAAAAAAAACCACATCATATCCAGTGAGGTGACTGATGACGAGGTTGGGCGAAGCGGACGGACAGGACGGATGAACACACTTCAAGTACGGCCATCTCGCATCTATTACATCATATGTCATCACATGCAAAAGTACCGCTATTCAGCGGACATTATAAGGACTAAACGAGAAGTGGCCATACGACGACGACACGGGATACACGACTACGGCGTAAGGAGCTTCGCCAGCTAAACAAATGAGGGAAGCATCGAATGATCGAATGCGTGCACTTAGGCAGCTGGAATAGACGGCAAAATAGAAGCTGAGTGAAAGAAAAAAGAAATGCTATGTTTAGGTACTTTTCTCAGATCAAGCAGGAGGAGGAGGAGGGGGATGAGGAGGATGAGAAGAAGAAGAAGAAATGAAAGGCAGTGAGGTCAACCAGATGCACGTCCGGTTTGCTACCCTGTACTTGGGGAAAGGGTGAAAAGTTAACAATCCATCCCATACACTGGCAAAAAAAAAAAAAAAGTCGTCTCAAGGCCACACACCGGCGCCGGAACTGTTGCTCAACGCGGGGCCAGATAACCATGATTTGGATCCGCGGCAAGACTTACACCTTCAACAGCGGTCACAATTTAATCGGGAGTACCCCAATATTGCGTGATTTTATATGGTATCATGTTAATTGAGCCAAAATTACCAATATTAATTCAAGCTCAGTCGTTCAACTTCCCTAATGGCCTGCAGCTGCAATTTTGATGCTTGCTAAAAAGTTGTCTACATTCACTCCAGTCAAGGATTCTTGGGTGGCGATGTAGCCACAGCGCAAACCAAGAACCCTTTGTGCGAAAATAACTGAAACTGTAAATCTGGCAGGAGGGGAAACGTGCGCAGATCCAGACCACTCGAGTCCACGACAGTTAAAAAAAAAACGCATTTCAGATTTTACCTATGAAACTTTTCTTTCTTTTTTTCTTTTTTTTTTGGGGGGGGGGGGCGTGACACTGTTACCAACACTGCAAAGCACATTATGAAGTCAATCCAATGATCCCCCGTTATAGAAAAGTAGAGAGATGAAAGGTGACGTCGAGTTGTTTGTCTCTCTGTTCCGTGAGTGACAGGCCTCCATCACCGCTTTCGGCCTCGGACTGTGCCGCGAGCGTCGTCACCGCGGTAGCCAATCAACCGTTGACGGCATTCTTTTGTCCCTCCATGACGCCGTGTCCGTCTCAGGCCCCGCGCAATCGTGCAAATCTCGTCTCTCAAGTCCGGTGCCAACAGGAATGTATGCGTAGGACAACTGTACACAGCGTGTGTACTCTACACGCTGTACTACTGCAGTGGCTCGGTGGGATTACAGTAGGCAGGAGGGAACGATGCGTGTCGAGCCACCTATCTCTCTTTCACGCTCCGAGGCGCCAAACAGAGGACTAGATGCCCCGCTCCGATAAGCGGCGCTCTTTCTGTGTCGCGCACACTGGAGATGCTGAAACGATACATGGGCACCTAGCCTCCTCCCCCGATGTCATGCGCCTTATAGCCGCTTCCCGCCCCCCACCCTGGCTGCTGTCAGCGCCCGCACACCATCTTTCTTTCCGCAATCGTTTCTCAGTGCTCTCTTTGAAGTTATATACGGCTGCATGCATGGACAGAATCGATGTCGAACCGTGGCTTCCTGCTGTGCTAAGGACCGAGTCGGAGACGAATGGCGCTGCGCGTCGGATAAGCTGGTTGCCACCGCCGGCGAGCAATTTACGGGCACGATACGACTATCCCGAGAATGCGTCGAGCATACAGATGGTGTCTACCAAACCTTCCTTATTGTAGCTTTCGTCATTGATTAGGTGTGCCCTTACGAAGTTTACGAAGTGGCAGAGGAAGGCGCGGGTCGCTCCTGTGGCTGAATAAATATCGTAGAAGGCTGCAGATGAGTGTTTCGAGGCAGGCCGAAAAAGGAACGTCTCCTTGAAAGCGCCGTCTTCATCTACGCAGAGGCACTGCGTAGAATGTCAGCCTCGCAGAATGCCCCGGATTTACCATTCTCCCCGTTTCGGGTATAGCTAATGGGGCGGCTCACTTTTCTCGTTAACCTCTCTGTCTTCTCGGCCTTTGTTTCTATCCCACAGCAGGATAGGACGAAGGGGTAGCAAACCACCGTGCTACCCTGCACATGGCGGTTCGGTACAACCCTCTACAGGGTAGCATGGCGATATTTTCTACCACGTTGACCTACCTGTGTTTTTATTTTCATTTACTTACCTCTCTCTCTGTCTCCCGCCACATCAATGCACCATGTGTGTCGCCGAATACTCAAAACTGTTTGTTCGCAAATGTTTTCTTGCCCATGGTCGGCCGTTTTCGCAAATGGTGTGTACACAAGGATCCCTTGTGCACAAGGATCCTTTGTGCACATACCGTTGAAAATTTCTTTTACGAAGGTTTTCAACGCAGTATAGCATCTTCAGTTAATACGGGCCATCGTCTGAGTGTTATGGCTTTTTCCCTACATTTTGTTCGTTTTCAGCAAAGTGCCTGCATTCCAAGGAGTGACTCTATTATCTCGTTAAGCTGATAATTATTACTATATGACGTTATAGGCCCTACAATCGCTGGTGTTGATACATTATGTGTGCTGTCGAAACGTTCTACTTTATTTTGTTCTAAGCTGTATTATTTTTTTGTTATAAACGGCAGTGTGGATTATCAGATTGAAAAATACACCGTTTGTTACTCTCCTCGCTACTCTACAGAGATATAAATTAAACAAATATATTTCAAAGTGATAATTCTTGTCACTATATCAATGAGTTTCCTTAATAGAGTATTCCCTCGACAGCTAACCACTACTAACGCGGCCATAACAAACATGTACTGACTCTGGAGGCCCAAACAAACTACAGATCAGTTTCTCGGGTAGATTCAAAGAACACAGGCACCATTACAATCGTATACTCGTTACTATAGTCTGGTTTTTACACCAGAACCCACCAGAACACACCAAACCCGCTATGGTGGAGTTTTAAAGTGGAGTGTGTGCCAACGTCTCTTCTTCTGCGTGCCCGTATCGCCTATTGCTATACGAATACTTCAGCCTGGATTATTCACCACGAGGCCGCTGTTGTTTCTGTGATGTGGTGGCATGCAGCAATTACTATCGGCTACCTGCATTTTACCCTTGCGTCTCTTTCTGCTATCTTCTTGTTTTTCTAACTCACCTCTTTCCCATTGTGGATAACAGGCCGGATACTGCAATTCTAGATAACATCCATCGTCCTGTTGTTTGTTCCGTGTGTCTGACTATATATATTGTCGTCTATATATACTTTGTTTCGTCACATACTCTTCTCTTTCAATCTTTCACGCTCATTTTTTCTTCCAGAGTACAGAGCCCGCCGGAAAGGACTCCTGCGTTTCCTTGAACACCCCTCCTTAACCCCCACCCCCCTCATTGTGTCTCTTGAAGGCCTCGTAGAGGAACATGTATACGTGAGCTGCTGAACACATGATCAACTATACGACAGAGCAGTCCCAACTGTTGTTTTCGACCGTACGACATTAAATATTTCGCGGATACGTGATGGGGAACGCAGAGCGCGTGCTTTCAGATTTGTCACGGAATTACAAGTTTCTAGTCGCCTCACGAACTTCGAGCGCACGCGAAAAGGTTCGCTCATGAACATCGTGTCACGGTTTGTCAGCGTAAACCGTATACAACACTCCTTCGTTTTCTCCCCCTGCTGCCCCCCCCCCCCCCCCCCCCCTGCGGCCACCACGAAATTATTGGTCCGCCTGTTCTACTGAGAACACGCAAACTCGCATCAAGCGGCACGGAAAATGAAGTTCAGATTTGGCTAGGGCGCGAATTCGGTAAGATCCGAAACAAAAAGAAAACGAAAGAATAGGTGGGAACCAAGTGCGGCCATCTATTACATATAGATTCACCGCCGCGCAGATAGGCGATAAGGTGTCTCTTTCTGCTATCTTCTTGTTTTTCTAACTCACCTCTTTCCCATTGTGGATAACAGGCCGGATACTGCAATTCTAGATAACATCCATCGTCCTGTTGTTTGTTCCGTGTGTCTGACTATATATATTGTCGTCTATATATACTTTGTTTCGTCACATACTCTTCTCTTTCAATCTTTCACGCTCATTTTTCCTTCCAGAGTACAGAGCCCGCCGGAAAGGACTCCTGCGTTTCCTTGAACACCCCTCCTTAACCCCCACCCCCCTCATTGTGTCTCTTGAAGGCCTCGTAGAGGAACATGTATACGTGAGCTGCTGAACACATGATCAACTATACGACAGAGCAGTCCCAACTGTTGTTTTCGACCGTACGACATTAAATATTTCGCGGATACGTGATGGGGAACGCAGAGCGCGTGCTTTCAGATTTGTCACGGAATTACAAGTTTCTAGTCGCCTCACGAACTTCGAGCGCACGCGAAAAGGTTCGCTCATGAACATCGTGTCACGGTTTGTCAGCGTAAACCGTATACAACACTCCTTCGTTTTCTCCCCCTGCTGCCCCCCCCCCCCCTGCGGCCACCACGAAATTATTGGTCCGCCTGTTCTACTGAGAACACGCAAACTCGCATCAAGCGGCACGGAAAATGAAGTTCAGATTTGGCTAGGGCGCGAATTCGGTAAGATCCGAAACAAAAAGAAAACGAAAGAATAGGTGGGAACCAAGTGCGGCCATCTATTACATATAGATTCACCGCCGCGCGCCTCGCGCGTCTTCACCATGCAGGTTTTGCAACGTCAGAGATGAATCAGTGCTTTCGGCCAGAGACGATCTCTCTCGGCGCGGAATCAATAAGGCAATAATGGCTCTTCGCCCTTTCGACGCGAACGACGAGAAAGCGAATTAGTCGCGGAAGAGTCGCAGTATATTCTTGGTCGGACAGGGCCGCGACCGTCGATAAAGATTGCGAGGTGCACACGCGAAGGAGTCTTCTCGTACGACTCTTGCCCCTGTGGTGGTCACGGTGAAAGGGCGGCCTGTAAAAGAAAGAAGGACGTGTGTCTATCGTGCGGTCTATATGCAGTCGCGAAACAACGCCAACACACCCAACCACCACGCTGCTCTATACAGATATGTATAACTGCCCTAACGACCGGAAGACGCAGCAAGGTCAAAAGAGGCATGGGCGTGTGTGGCCCATAAAACAGTAATGGGCCTAATCACCGTTATTAGGCCGCCGCCCCCCCTCAAATTACAGTGTTTCGCGGCTGCACGGGTTCCCTCGAGCGCGTGCACGAGGGACTAGCGTCGCGCGCGACCCCCCGCCTAACTAACCTCCGAACCGCCGCCATCGCCACCCCCGCCTATCCCACCCTCCCTTTGTTGTGAACAGATCTGTTTGTTTCCTTTTTTTTCCTTATTGACAGGGCCGAGCTCGAAGCGTGCGAGATGGGTCGCAGGGCCGTCCTTATCGAAGTCGTCGTCTGCCGGCGTGCGAGGTCCGTGATCGCACCGAGAGTCGTTTGCGAAGTCGATGTCGTTGTTGGCGCTGCTGTTCGTGTTGCGCGCCTTTATATGGCAACATTGGTGTTTTTCTTTCTTTATCCATTTCTTTCTTTCCTCCTTTCTTTCTTTCTTTATTTCTTACTTTTCTTTCTTTCTCGCTACGTGTTCTCCCTTCTGCACAAACATGACATCTTCCTGCTCGTATATATATCCTTAACGCGTATTCATAGGTTTTGTTTTGTGTGCGTGAAGTTTATTATTCCTTGGCATATCGTCACTATGCGCCGCTGGTGCTCGTCTTCTTTACTTCTCTCTCCCCCTGCTGTTTTTTTCTCTCCGTCACTTAGCTCATATTTCTCAGACGCCTCCTTTCCACCTTCCTTTTGTCTTCCCATTTGTTCGTGCTCGTCTCTCGTGCCGCGTTGTTCGATCGCGCGTATACGAATTCTTTATTGCTCATAGCGCGAACGACAGGCTCGTGACGGTCGTAGAGTCCGCGGCGCGCCGTCGATAAGAGACGCACTGGCAGTCTCGACTGCGAGTTCTGAATGAGCTTTATAGCTGTGGCACGCTCGCACTTTGATCTGCGCGTTAGAGGGCGCGCGTATGTGTGCGTGTAAAAAAAAAAAAAGGAATGTAGGGGTCAGAGGGGGTGCAAGCATTGGCTGGGGCCACGCTCGGAAATTGCAGTGACCCTGGTTCCTTTTTTTTCTGAAGTCGTGCGATTGAAGAGATTATCTTTCTCTATATACGTTCATCATAGATACGATTGTCCTGTAATTTGCGTCGTCCTCCTGTATATGTCACTAATCTCTTCGTATGGTCATGAATATTGGGATTTTGCAAGCGCACCTTTGTGGATAAATGCTTAGCCCGCGACTGTAACTGGGCTGATCCGAAAAAAAGAAAGAAAAGCGCTCATGGTGGTTAGCCAGGGAAGCTGAAACGCGCTGCGCCTTTGTTCATCACTGAGTTAATACCGACAGTTCATCGAAGTCTTTCTCAATTATCGAGAATAACGAATCACACAGTGCAATACAATTCGGCTTTATGCAGTGCCGGTGTGACACATTTTGCGGGACATTCGAAATGCGTACTGTTATAGCGCCAGTCAGTATCTTAACACTTTATCACGGATGATCAATAAACACGGGGAGAATAGGATGTTCTCATTTTCCATATGGATACCCACGATGTATGTGCTACGCGGACCGAACAGGATACGGTATGTAAGAGGCGATTATGCACATTGAGGCGCAGCCGCAGCTACATAGGGTTGTGGCTATAACGGCATGGCGCATTACGTGCGATGCAGCACTGCAGCCGGCCCTTGAAGTATTGCGAAAAAATATCAAAAAGGTGAAAAAGCAAGTGGCGCGGGACAATTACGAAGAGCGAACAGCGGCGTGACTTGGCTACCGCCGAAGGCGGCATTGAAAAAGAAAGAAACAAAATTGAAGAAAAACGGGGCCTGTGTACACCAGTGGTCGAGGAAAGAGCTTCCGCGGCGAGCAGCGTGGCATGATTTATGCAGCGCGAACCGGATGACTGTTCAGGGAGAGGGCGTTGATTAATCGGTGCCCATCAGCATCGCGATCACGTCAGCAGCATCGCTCGTTTGTCACCGCCAGCTGGGCTCGCTCCTTTTTCTTTTTCTTCCCCCTCTCCCCACACTCACTTGAAGAGCAACATGCACACCTCGCTTCTTGGCGTTTTGCTTCCTTTGCTTCTCTTTCTCGACTCATTTTCAATCCTTCATTGTAGAGAACGCCTTGTAGAGAACGTACTCGACATGGTGCGCTTTCGCGCGCAGTTTACAGAAAGCTCTCATGCAAAACGCTATGGCCGAGAGGTCATCAGAAAGTCGTGAGTTCGATTCCGGCCGCGGCGGTTGCATTGTGATGGAGGCGTTACGATAGAGGCCCGTTCGCCTGTGTATAGAGGTGGATGGTAAGGAACACCGCAGATGGTCAGAATTTCTGGAGCCCTCCACTGCGTGCCTCATTATCGCGTTGTATAGTTTCGGTGCTTAAAGCCCGAGATATGAGAATATTATCATCGAAAAGAGGAGGATCATTCGCAGTTGTATGCAGTTATAGTAATCATAGATATATAATTGTGCAACTGCATGCAAAGGTGTAATTTTTATTCTGAAAGTGCTGTCGTTTCGTGTTCTTCTTTCGATAGTTCATTGCATCAAGTCTAAACGACTTGACTTCGACATGGGCATCTTCGTTCACTCAAAAGAGTGGTTGCTCAACTCGATCGTTCAATTGATGCTTTGATCTCTCTTTTTTAAGAAGCAGTATGCTAATATACGAAGTCGTTACTCGTAACAAACTAATGCTTAACGATCAGTGAACCCGGTCTTGAAGGCGAGCGGGTGAGGTGTGCGCCATGTTTCGAGGTATAGGTTCTGACGGTTTCTACCATGTTTTGTTCAATCAGTGGTGGCATGTCTGCCTTTCTATTAGAGGTGCTTAAGAAGTGTTAAAAGAAAAAAGGTGACCGTGGGCAGCGACGTATACGTGGGCGTTTTCGCTTACTCGCCTTTTTTAATTGTTTCGCGTACTTCGAGAAAGCAACACATCCAGGCAAGCGTTAGACAACAAAAAAAAAACAAGGTTGGCGTATTTGTTCAACTATTTGTACCAATATTTATAGTGCACAGATATAGATACGCTTGTACGACTAGGTCAGAAGAAGGAACACATTCGGGGTAGTCTTCTCAGGGCACGTTTTCTGTTTGCGTCGTTAGTGGGCATACGCAATACCGCGGAGTTGAAAGTATACGATAACACGAGGCGCATGTATTTGACAAACATGATACACTAACGAACATATATGTCATGTTTAAGTGCACTGAAAACTCGGCCCCATGTTTCAATGTTCTACTAGTCGAGACTTCCGTAGCTCTCTGTTTCATTTTCTACTAAATCATGGAATCCTTCCCCAATCACAAGGTTGATCAAACAGGACACCTCCTTCTCTAGAAGTCACTTATTTTCCCATATAGCACATCCAACCCGATAGCTGCAAATATTTGCGTTCACGTTACATGATTACCACATAGAGAAGTAGTAATTAATTATCCGGATATTCACAGCGTATCAGCAGTACACCTAGTCAGCCCAAGTGAACTTGACTATTCTATGCGTGCTTTCGAGCTCCCGCGCGAGTGGTTATATACGAAAAGCTGCGACACTAAACGTACGACGAGCGTGGAGGGCGATTTGCACCTTCAGATCCATTGCGTGGCAATAGCGAAGCATTCTCGGTCGCGTCGTGCTCCACGCACAGGATTGCCACTCAGGTTTCTGCCCCCTCCCCTGTTTCTTAGAGGCGCACAACTTCTCGACCGATTGAACAAACAAGCCCCCTGTAGAGTGCGCTCTACCCTGCAGCTCCCCCGCAGCGAAGAAAAAGCCCGAAACTTCTTCGCTTGTACAAACAGAGAAACAGACACCACTAGCTCCTGTGACCCGCTACACCCTCTGTCGAGTGTTTGCCGTTCCCTCCATTCCTTTTCAACGGGCGCTGAAAATCAGTTGAAGCGCTATTGCGGCTTCCCTAACAGACACTCTCTCTCTGCATTCTCTCTTTCTCACCCGGTATACGCAGGTGTGCACTGATACACCAGTGTGACAGCGCGCACGCCGTATAATACGCCGCAATGCCAGTGAGGAAAGGCCAGTTCGGGCCAGATGTTTGGAGAGCCGCTGGTTGTTGAGTCCCATGGGTAGGGGGAAGGGTATGTTACCATCCGTCCTGCGGAGTCAACAGGAAGATTAGGTAGCCAGATACAAAACTACTGCAGGCGAAAGGCAGGGGCTGCGTTTGCGGAAGAGCTAAAGCGGACAGCGCGCCTGCCTCTCAAGGGTTTTTCGAGAGCTCCCTCTCTTGGTGTTGGTGTCCACGATCCAGGCTCCTTCTGTGCTGCGGCCAGAACTGGAAGACTGTGGGGGATATGGGTGGGAGCATTGCCGTGTTGTGGCGAGAACCCCCCGGCTCGGGCGTGTGGCTGATGCGCAACACTGGTGTACAGTGTAGGAGGAGGAAGCTAACCCTAGCAGTGACCCAGGGTTTCTGGCAGCAGCAGCGCAGAGAAAGAGAGGGAGGAGGCGGCAAAGACAGAAGCGGGGGCGGGCGCGCTCCAAATCGGATCGCAAATCCCCTAACAGCGGTGCCGAGGCGTTTTCGAGACGAAGGGATATCGGCGGCCCAATCCGGCCGGATTACACGGGAGGGGAAGTGGCAGCGGGTTGTACTGCCGCTGGAGTCGAGGGGTTGCAGCAGTTGCGGACCCGCGATACAGAACGCGTCGCCCTGCTTCCGCCGACGCCAAATCCCGGCTGCTCGCAGCAGTTTCCTGGTGATCGAAGCGTTACACATGCAGCCTGCACTTTTTTTCTTCGATATTTTGTATTTTTCGGAAGTGCTGCTGCTGCAGTCTCCCCATCGTGTCACTGGTCGGCGCCTCACGACGAGGACGACAGGCGGCCGGCGTGTGTATGACAAAGCGGCTGTCCCCGGAAAACTGCAAATACCGATTGATGCGAGGATACCGGTCTCAGTATATATCGCTATCTGTATACCTTCAATAGTTCCCTTTGCTTGCGTTATCTGTATTGCTGTTTCTAACCAGGCAAGAATGCCTTATATCGACTTCACTCTTACGCCTGCGTAGAGATCTTAGCGCGAATTTGAAACGAGCGCTTGGGGCTAACACGTTGTACAAAAATAAATGGGTGAGCAAGGATTACACATTCGTAACACCAAAAACGATACAAACTGCAAGGTGACGCGATTACATGCAGTCCAAGACGAATAAGAAAAAAAAGAAGAGCCCTCCGAATCTTTTGTGAGAGTTTTTTGCCACATGTATCACTCTCCTTACAGTCACGTAAACCCTTTTTGGAGGGCATGCCAGTAAACGCGGTGAAACCGCGGTCGAAATGGACGTCATGCAGTTTCAGCTATACGCTTTATAGATAGGCACAGAAGAGAGCTTGACTGTAGGCAATTTACAATTCACATACTGATAACAGTAAGAATAATATCGGGTGGTTGACGTGTCAAAATCACCACAAGCTCACTTGCCTTCAGTTGAATTTTGCAGGAGCGCGATGGCGTTATGCAGGCCGGGCTAGCCGTTAGGATGTTTTTCTTTTTAAAAAATGGATCATCAAGGCATGCCTCACACGTGGCTCATGCTGTGTAGCCGGGTTATTTGGCGCCATTTATCGTCTGTGCTGTGCTGTACGGGCCGCATCTTAATTTGATCGATAACGGTCAGTGCAAATGTTTTATCTGCTGCATGTATAGAGATCAACACACGTGTCTAGAACTCTGCAGTGGCGCATTATGAACGGCATTAACTGTGCTGATATCGCGTAGTGAGGTAGCACAAGTTGACGCATGCGTTGTACCACAAAGGATGCACGCTTAGACGTGGGCTATACGCAAACTATAAACCATGGAGGCGAAGTGGGTAGTCCGTAGCGCGCCGCCCGGGCGTTCCAGACAAGTGTGTGACGTTCTTTACTTCACTAGGAAATTTATGCAGCATACATTGCGTGAACAACATCGCTATGAGTGGCGTGGTGGATCGGAGAGTGTGGAGCGAAATCCGCACCCTAAAGTGGAACGCTTTCGTAGTTCTCCTCGTTCGCGCAAGAAGAACACGTCGAGTGCAGGGCAGGATTCGGTCGGTTCGTGCCGTGCAGGTGTAATGCACTCTGCGCCTTTTTCGGAGCATGTTGATCGCCTCTGTAACGATGACGCACGAACAAGGAAACCACTGAAGAAACGAAAGAAGCAAGCGAAAAGCAGCGTACAGACTCGTCGGCGAATGAAGTCCAATTACGTTGAGGTTGCGGAAAGACTGTGTGTGTATGCACGCGTGCGTGCTTTCACTTGTTCGCAGGCCGGAAACAAGAAAGAGGGCGCTGAAGCATACGTACGTAGACGAGCCGCATTCTCCTTTTGTCACAGCTCGTCCGGGGAGCAATTTCGGCGTGGCGTTTGAAAGGCACGGCTCTCTCCGAAAAAGCTTGTTTTCCTCCTGCCCCCCCCCCCCCCCCCCCCAAAAAAAATGCGAGCAAGCGTTGCATTTTCGTACGTTGTTTCCGTGCGAGCCTAAGATTCTGCGTGCCTGATACAAGTCCATGCAAGCTTATACAGAGTATTACACCGGCGACACCTGAAGTCTTGTGCGTCCTTTGTTTTCGCTCGCTGGGCGAGTTTGCAACGAAGAGGTACCAACGCCGATCAACGAGCTTGAAACGTTCGACATTTCGTTCCTATCTTTCAATCATATCGCGTAATTGGAGCGCCAAGCTCGCGTGATGTAACGTGATAGAGCGCAGGCTAATACGAATAAAGAAATACGATGCATATATAAGGTTTTATTGAGGACGTGGTTTCCAAGAAGGCCGACACTAATGGAATCACAAGGCAGCAAGTTGCACCACGTAGAAAGGCAGCCGCATGATGCTGCTTGACGTGAGGCGCATGTGTCTATATTTAACAAAATAAATCAGTAAAAATAAGAAAGTATTCTTACGAAAGTAGCTCCACAGGACATATTACTCCATCGACAAAGCATGCCGCAATGAAGGTGATAGCTGGCCATGTTTCCTAAACCGGAACTGAACATCTCTCTGGTGTCGCTGTTCTGCTATCTTCCGCATCAGCCCAATTTTGTATATTTGTTCTATTTTACGTTTTATTTTGAACTATATATCAGCCCTGAGCAGCGCTAAAACATCTAGCCACGCAATACATAATCTTTCGCTTCGCGCGAACTGCCAACAACAGCCTCCGTCCGCCATGCGTGCGCTCGCCACGTTGGTCACTGTTATTTGCATATGCTCGCAGGGCATGTCGGGCGTTCGCGGTCTTCTGCAAGCGCGAGCATGCACACACTTGCTCGTTTTCGTGCGACTGCGCACTTGAGGCGGCAGTGGCCCTCGCCAGGCTCTTTTGTTTTCCGCGATCGACTCGGGCGGGGACTGATCGGCACCGCGCGTCAGTGCCAGAAGCGGCTGCATGTCGGGCGCACCCACGGGGGGACCTCGACGTGCCCCCGGGGCGTCTTGTCGCGCGTGTCCCTTCCCTCGCCTCCTTTCCCACCCACGGCGTTGCGATTCATGGCGGACTCAGTCGAGTGGCGCTCTGGTGCGGTCCCTGTGTACTGAACTGCGGGCCGCAGTCCCGCAATCTAGTCCCACTAAAAGCCAGGATATGGAGCTATTAAAAGCCGGGTGGCTGGGAGGAGGAGCTGTACAATAGCTCAGCTCGCATTGTCATTTGACGGAAATAAGACCTTTCTGATATCTGATATATGGATCATTTCTGATAAAGATGGAAAGATGTTGGTATAGCGATCTCCACAGTAACTAGCATCTCGACTGAAGTATAATAGTTTTTGTTTCGTGGGTTATGTTTCGACATAAGCTGACCGCATGGCATGCCCCACGAAAACAACGCGCAAGACCAGTCACTACGTCTTTGTAGTTTAGCTGAACGAAAAGCTGTTAATCACGATAGGCGAGAATACAATGCGAGCACCACATAGCTGTGTTAAAAATCAGGTACAGAGTCATAAACAAATAGAACGAGGACTGTCACATGCGGACCGCGTGTTTGAGACCCCAGCGAGAGGAGGCGGAGCGAAAATGCGGTGGTCCACGAGCGCGCGCAAACTGCCTTTGCTGAGGCAGTTCTAGCGTATACGCTACCTCGAAGGGTCTTCGTGCTGACACTGGCTTCTGTCGAGGTTTTGTCAGCGCACGTGGATGATGCCCTGAGCAGCACGAACCGCCACCGGCAAAAGATGTGTGTTTAGTATAAACGCCGCACGCCGTGTACGAGGAACGTCTTGCTCCTGCAGTTCCTGCCTTTGGGCAAACGGGTTGGCGCGTTACATGCATGCCTGACCGCCGCCACGAAGCAAGTCTGGCCTGCGTGTATAAAAGGACTTCACGGAGCGCGATGATTCCTTCTCAGAATTGGCCACGCCGCGCTCCCCGTGAGGCCCGGGACGCGGCGTTCCCAGAACGGAGCCGCGGTCAGCGTGCAAGCGATTCGCCACGCTGTACGAGCTCGTTGCTGTGCGGAGAAGTTGCACGCTGCAGCACGTGCTCGGCGGGGAAGACAGTTTTCTCGGGATCCATGCATGCAGGGGCACGTTGCACGACGATGTTCGCCTTTGACAAAACTCTTACCCTCCACAGCCTTCCCCTCTGCCCCATGGCTTCACCCCATTTTTTTCTGGACTTGCTCCACTCTGCCTCACAGCCGGAAGGCAAAATAACACGACAGTTCTTGGTGTTCTCGGGCAGGGAAAAATTCGCCAAAGAATGTTATCCTCTCTGCGTGTATACATCCATAACTTCAGCTGTCGTAATCGGTCAACGCAATCTCTTCGCGATGCATAACCTTGGATTCGCAGCTCTGTCGTTTTCGCACAGGTGCAACAGTTGCTCGAGCTTGAAAGGTATAGGGAGCTTGCACGAACGGCAGCGACGATATGAATTCTGGGTAGGAAGCCTTTTCGTTTTTTGTCAGAGGTGGTTAGAAAGTGCAACAGCGCAGTGGTGTTTCTAGCGTTGGCGTATAGCTTGCTGGCGTAATCGAGTGCAAACACAACGCAAATTTAACTACAAAAAGTTTTGTGCACGATGTCAGCGCCACAGGTGGAATACACCGCAACGCTGTGCCAGAAAGAACTGGAGCGGTGCGAAGAAGAGACGAGAATTCGCCGAGTTGACCCATTCACGCTTAGTGCAGGTGACTGTCGTGGACTTCGGCAGTCAAACTTTAGTTTGGGCAAGTTGGTGCATTCTTGAACATGTATTTGGGCTGCGCGAAAAAAAAAAAAACACGGACGAAGGAGAGTGAACAACACGCGCGCGCAAACTGTTGGACTTCTGGCTGCGCGTCGACAGCTCCGATATTCGCGAAATTCTCAGGACGACTTTTATTACGCTGAAGTTGTTGAAGTCCAGAAAGGCCCTCGAGCGCCACAACTTTGTGACAAGTGGCTGGGTGTGCGAGCCGTGGGTGAAGAAATTCGCCGCTGACACCTAGCTGCTGCACTCCCCGCGGCCGCATATGATTAAAAACAAAACAGAAACAAAAAGGCACGCGTGTGCATAGCGTCGCCGCCGGCCGTTCATGCAAACTCTCTACATTCATCATCATCAGCATTCATCAGCAACACAACAGCATTTTCCTATCCTCGTTTTGTACTAATTTACTGAAATAAACAATTGCTCACTATACTACTATTTCGTCCTCTGGCGAGCAGCGTCGATGGCCGAGGAATTGAGGCCAGTTGACCGAGTGGTTCATTTTGTTATTTCGGTTCTAATGTTTTCTTCACAATTGAAAGATGTTCAGCTAGTCACAATTTTCTCAAATATTATTTAAAAAAATTAACGTAAGGTTGTTCCCGTTGTGAAAAAGGTCCGCGTCTTCAGCTGTATACCGCAAAAGCGAGGATGAATAAAAATAGAGGACATTTATCAGTGGACTTTCATTTTTAATTCACAATTGATAGTCTGTAAATTAACCAATCCATAAGTATTCTGGTGCCCTAAATAATCAACTGATCGTCGACTATAGTTCCACACATAACAAAAAAAAATGGCTGCGGAAATCCCGTCAGTACCATGTGTGGTCCTATTACACCATGTCACAAAATCCAATGCCACCTAAATTGGTTGCTGTGTGCGGCTGCTGACCCCAATGTCATAGGTTTCATATTGGCTTCGGCGGCCGAATTTTTGATAAAGACGAAATGCAAGGAGTCGGTGTATACTGTGCAATGACATTAACGAACACCATCTGGTCGAAATTTCCGGAGTCTTCCACGACGTTTCTAATCATGATATCGTCGTTTTGGCATGTAAGGCACCAGATTAATATAATGCCACTTTTCGAAACAAAGCAGCCATATATGGAAAATGTTGTTAAATTACTTTTCGTTAGAAGGTTATTGGCGCTCCTGCTTCTATTCTATTTTGTTTCTTGGTTTGCATGATAATATATCAGCGAAAACACCGCATGAGAAACGGTCGCCGTAGTGGCACTTCACGTGTGGTGAGTGGTGACATTCTAAAAGCGACTGCCATGAATATTAAATATACTTCTTCCATGCTTCGTGTCTTATGGCAGGCATTTTGTTTTACAAACGAAATAAATGTCAAAACATATAGTAAAGGAAGGCAAGATTGCGAGAAGAAAACCTGTGGGCACTAAGAAATTATATTTCTTTCGAAAACGCACACCGAAGGAGTGTCGCTGCCTGACATTGCACGAAGCCGTGACTATAATTATCTCTCGACAAAAGGCCGACAGTATAGAATCCGGCTTTGCTGTGCTATTTTTTTTTATCACAGGCTTTATTTGGATTATCGGTCGCTTCATGTTATATCGCTCTGCGAAACTGCATGCCGAACACGCCTCTTCGTGTCATATACAACGGTAAATGAAAATTCCTGGACTGTTGCCATCGGTACCGCGCGCTAAGCGCAGGGGAGGAGTAACTGCCATCCTCAGTTAGAGCATCACCTTGAAACTGGAAAGGCCCATTCGCTGTCGCCGTCAAAATAAAACAGAGAGAAAGAGAGACAAAGAAACGTGGGATGTAATCACGGTGACAGCCACGTCTCTGTGGGGCCATTCGAATAAGACCTTGTGCTCAAGCTAGTCATGGTGGTGGTACTTTTATTTGCAAAGGCCAGGAGCGTATCCACAGGGGCGCATGTCTTGTGACAACACCCCCCGAATTCTTTCAAAAGTGGGATACCCCCCCCCCCCCCCTTTTCTCCACATTTGTTTCCTCGTTTTCACTCTTATTTCTGTTCATATTGCAGTTAACGAAAGCAGTAGTGATTCGGCTTTGCTAAAACGTAAGAATGACAAATGTATTGTTTGGGATCATAATTATTTCTTTATATATTTATTTATTTACTTATTCATTTATTACGATGACGTATATTAGCATACCGATATATAAACCGGCTATGCAACTGTAGCGAAGGCGCGTACCAATGGCGCAGTGCAGAGCTTTGACGACTCAAAATGCACCGCGGAATTCCGACGCTGAAGAATAACATAGCGTGTAAGCTGAATGTCTCCGAAAGTGGTTGCATATGAAAGGCGAGTCGCTATCCTTTTAGAGGCGAAGCTCCTTAGGGCGGGGGCTGTGCGTCCCCTGTAGCCTGTATGTAGCCACCTCTAGTTTAGTTCTTGCAGTGTTCACTAGATGGCGGTACTGTGCCCTGTATGTAGCCACCTCTAGTTTAGTTCTTGCAGTGTTCACTAGATGGCGGTACCGTCTCCTGTATGTAGCCACCTCTCGTTTAGTTCTTGTAGTGTTTACTAGATGGTGGTACTTGTAGCTGATGATGAAAAGATGCAAGATGTTATAAACTAGAAAGCGGTACTTGTAGTTGATGAAAGACGCGAGATCTTATAAAATAGGAATGATGTCACATATGGTGCGTGTCATTGGTTGAAGGCAATCGTTCGATTTAGTGCGGCGACGTATGCTAGGGGGAGCGATGTAATAAAATCGAGTGGGCAAATTGTACAGAGGATTCATGGTTTACCAGGTTTACCTCCGGAGCTTCGCCCACTCATCATCATTCACTTCGTGGATATGGCGGAATTTTTTCGCCTACATTCACGAACACTCTTAGGGAAGGCGAGTATATGGAAAAGTACTGGCGGTGGCCAATCAAGAAAATCGGGCAACATTTTCAAAGCAGAACGAGTCGATAGCAGCGACTACAGGCTTTGTGAACGAGTCTATCTATAAACGATTGAATTCAAACGATCATATTCATTATGGATGCATATATCTGAATCGAGGGATATCATTCAGGATGCCCAAATCATGGTAACGTGTCCATCGTTGCGCTAACGATCGGTAAAACGCGAACAGACACTGCGTCACATTTGTATACACGCTTCTCGCGCGTCTTATGTACGCCAATACCTTAAAGAGAATAGTCTCTTTTTGCGATACCTGAACGCAGAAGTCCGTCCGTCCGTCCGTCCGTCTGTCCGCCCGTCTGTCCGTCCGTCTGTCCGCCCGTCTGTCCGTCCGTCTGTCCGTCCGTCCGTCCGTCCGTCCGTCCGTCTGTCCGTCCGTCCGTCCGTCCGTCTGTCTGTCTGTCTGTCTGTCTGTCTGTCTGTCACACAATTTAGCCACCACGCCATTGTTTAAACGCTTGCTCTAAAAACCCAGCCACCATCATTTAATCTCTGCATTTATACTTGTGAACATTGTCTTTCAAAAAGCAAATCATACGCATATCTGAGGTGCAACCAACATCAATACGTAAGAACTAGGTGGTGTGTTTATATGCCGGAAAATACGTAGATACACAATTCTTAAGACCCTAGTATTTCTTTGGTTGCGCTGAAAATGCTACACGCAATGAACGAAAGAAGGCCGGTAGAAGACCATCGTCTTTCGACGACATTTGCAGCCAAGCACGCAGATATGCGGCCAATTTTCTTGCTTTTTTCTTTGTCAGAAGGTTGTTTCCGTAAAGACTTTAGTACTTTATTTGCATGTGTATAACTATAGTTCTTACGCATAAACGACCCGACCTTTATGAAGTCTCCATTAAGATAACGCTCCGGTATACCTCCAGCTGTTTCGAACATTGTAGCTGTGCACAAGGACGGACGAGTGCTTAATCAAAGAACAAAAGGTCGGCCCAGAAGTGGGGAGAGGGTTTATTCAGATCACGGCAGAGATACATTCGGCGTGCTTCGTATAAATTGGGCATGCCGGATTACACAGGGGCTGAAACGCGAATAATCGCGAGCGCGCCAACTGCACCGACCACCTGGAACACTTCGCCGAAAAGAAGGCACGAAATGCTTTCCGAGCGAAGAAAAAGAAAAGAAAGATGGAGGTAGCGGGAGCAGAGGTGGCCCCTGCCAGTACGCTGCCGAAGCTCGTTCGTCTCATGCAACCCTGCCGTCGCTCGGCAGTTCCGTGGGAGTTTGGCAGCCTCGTCGGCGAGCTGGCAGGTACGAGGCTGCAGCAGGGGGCCTCGCGGCCGGGGCAGGCAGATATAGGAGTGGCCTGCAGCCGCACCCAGATTCGGACGTTCTTTTTCGCGCGTGTGTCCGGCGCACACTGCGGAGGCCGAGTCGACGAGCCAAGAAGGAAGGCCAAGCCACTGGCAGCCGCCGGGCGAGACAACTTGGCCCCCGGGCGAAACCGGCCGCTTGGACGCGGTAGTCTTCTTGGTGGTGGCCCCAGAAATACTGCCCCGCCTGAGAATGGGGGGGTTGCGGAGCTTTTTTATCATTTTAATCCCCGCGTGGGTCTTCTTCTCTGTGCTTCGTGTGTGCTGTGTTAATGTACATATACATAGTACATAAACTGCTCACTGAAGGAGGCTCTCGAGAAGGGAAGCGTAAATGATTGCGTTGTCGGTGATCGCGTTAGACCTGCCCCCCGACGGATTCGTCGGCCCCGGTTGGCTGATTGGTCTGGTAGCGTCGTTAAGTGCACACTCGAGCTCGCCTTGCTCCGAAATGCCCACGCCCGTTGCGGGGCCTTCCACATTTATCATGTATACGTACCTTCTCGTCGTCTGAGAGATCAGATGAGTGGTCTATCTGATTCTGTTATCGGTCAACAGGCGTTGCGCACTTTTTCTCGCCTATGCGTGGTGTTCGTCCTTGTGTGATACTTGTTATATAATTCCGATGGGAAGGCGTGCATGGCATCGAAAATCTCATTCAAGCAAACCACAAAGATTGAGCTGAGGGGACCGCAGGTTTCACGCCTAGTTAGCATTTGTTTTTTGCAGCGAAGGCTGTCTGTATATAGGAGAAACTAAAAACCTTTCGGCATCGGTGTAATGAGTGAAATTCATTGGCAGTGCTATCAGTTACGTCATTCTCATCGTCTTAGCCAAACACGTGAGCCATTGGCTGAGCTTTGAGTGACGTCGTCCATCCTGTCGCCGCCGTGGCACGCGTACAAGCACCTACAGTGGAAACATGAATGAACTCGCATCCGCAGGTTCGGGCACAAAAGCATGCAGGCCCGGGAGCCACCAGGAACTGCGCACTGATGATACGGCAGCGTTCAAAGCCGCGCTAATTCGCTAACGGGAATACAAGCGCTGGTGGCAGACAGGCCCTGCAAACCACGCCGCCGAGTCATCTCGCGATGTCAAGCGATTGGGACATCTGCGCACCGAACAAGTGGCGTTGCGGGCACAACAACGTCAACGTTATCATTGCGGAAGCGCGTTTGCCGGGGCGAACGAAGCAGCACTTTGTCTTGGGCGGTGACGTCTCTATGCGGCTTGTGAAGAGAACACCATGGTAAACTGAAGCAAAACATGTGTATAACTTCATTGAGAAGCACGAACCTGTAACGAATAATTGTTAACGGCTTCAGTGCAGCGTCGGGTTGAATCCACTGCTAAACACCGGGGCGGCGCGTTTAATTTTTCACTGGTTGAGCATTTGTACTGAGTGCTTGGGTGCTGATTTTTTTATAACTATATATGTCCAAAGGCATAGCCAGAAATCTTATTCGAGGGTGGTGAGAAGAGGCGGGGGTACATTCAAACAACGTTATGGTTATGTGTATACGTCTGTATATGTGCGCACATGTAAGCACATACAAAACTGAAAGATTTCGGGAGGAGAAAAGGTACCTCACCCATTCCCACCTTATTCGATGACCGTGCCTCACCTCAGTTGTGATGCGAAAATTTGTGCCTTCGTGTGCGAGTACCAAACTCGATATCCATAGCAGATTTAAAAGCTTTTACATGTACCAATATAACAGCAGAAATGTTTACCAATATTGCTTTTTTAAAAACTAGAATTCAAGCTACGGGCACATGTGCACTGTTCTCCTAAACTAAGGCAAGTTCCCTGAACTGCTGAAAGGAGCGGCTTCATTCCTACAAGGCATGAAAAGAAGAGCACCAGATTTCTCGCGAGCATCGTGCGATTCGGCCCTCTGTAAATGTACGCGGTGCGAGTGATTCGGTCGGTTTTGTAAACACGCGCCGTTCCGTAATTGATTTTGCTTCCAAGAGTCAAATCCGTGCATTCTTCCACACGCATGATCTTTGAGTTCTACTAGAACAAACATATTTTGCAGCCCTTCCCCTTCGGAAACAATGTCGTCTCTCACACTCAACGCATCCTCGAAGTACAAACATTTTTACTGCACGTGTACGCCCAGCAGAATCTGGCCGGGGCTTTCAACGGCAGGATGGAGCAAAAGCTGTTGGCCATGGGATTAAGACATTTCAGTGCGCGAAACGATTAAAAAAGAAAAAAAAAAGGCTTCGAACACGTTTCTGAACCTATAGTTCTTCTTTTTTTAGAAACACCAGCGCGCGACCGGTTCTAATGCGTATCATATATGCATGGCGCGCGTGCCACTTCTTACTTAATGTGATCATTCATATACAACATGCGCATAGACTTGGAGCTAGTCGATTGGCCAAAGCTATATTCTCACCATCAAAGGAACAAAGAGTGCGAAATAGCGTTGTGCTTAGTACGCAAACACGCGCAGGTGCCTGGAGTCTGCACAAAACGATCCCGACGAGGTTCGCGGGTCTATATACCACATAATAAAGATACTCGCGAAGCGTCGTACACCGGGAGCTTATTAACGAGCGCAGCTTTTATTCTTTCCCCAATGCACGCGCACATCGCTGCTGTGAACCGTTTGGCGCGAGCAGCACTGTTTCGCGCCCTCGGTAAAGTGTGCGAACTAAGTCCACAAACAATAGACGAAAACCTACTGCGTTCAGGCTGTCGAACACGATATGAGCAAAATGAGAGTCCGTGGGAACGTGGAACTTGCTGGGGCAGCTCGCGCGCGCAGCTTCAGAAACAACGTGCACCCACCTTTCGCTTCCGAACCACAGACTGCATACGGTGAGGTTTTTGTTGCCCGTTATACCGCTAACGAAAAAGGGGTGCTCCCCGGTGTGTCTTAATTTTGCTCTAAAAGAGGCCCGCCAACACGGCGTTTCCTCGCGGGGGCGGCCGAGTCCCGCCCGAAAAACAAAAGGATTCGGCAAAGGGTGGCGCGGCTGATTGCCGAAGAATGCCGCATGCGCGCGGCACTCGCGTGCAGAAGCGGGAGCGGGTCTTTGTTTTATTGCGCCGGGCTGGTTAGCGCAATTTATTCATCGCGGCCGCGCTGTGCCCTTCGGTAGGTCTTCTTTGCTCAGAAAGCTCACTGGCCGACAGTGCAACAAAAAAACAGTAGCAGCGGAAACACGCAGGCGAAGCTCGCTCTGTGAACAGGAATGCCGCGATACAGGTTGGCTGTCGCTGCAGGCCTTTTCCCGCGTTTTCTTTCTTTTTGCCAGACACGCGATGCGTGAGCTGTAGAGAAAGAAACTACGTAAACAACTTGGAAATAAACGTTAGTTAAACGGGGAACGTTCCATGCTATGTATCCCTCGAATTAACAGATAGAGGGATTCACTTCTCTAGCTTGCATAAGCAAGAAACCGTCGCGTCTGCAAATATGTAAATTCATCGCAGCTCTCCTCCTGCCGGATGTGTAGTCGTCGTCATAAGTTTAGAGACCACTGTAGTTCGGAGAAAACTTTCAATTTCACAGCGACTTGTGAGTGTTCTCGGTTGATCTTCATAGTGCATACTGTTGGCGCTTGTTATGAACACCCGGAAATCAATATTCAAAGATGCCTCGACAAGCAGCTCCAACATTCAGTTTTTGTTGTGCTTCGTGGTCCTTAAATTTTTTACTCTCGTTGTGCGGAACTCCGTTCTATAATGCCGGTTTGCATCGCCTAGTATGATGTGTCTAGCGAAAAATAATGTCGCATAACATCTATATAGACAACGGGTATGGTGCACGTCTACATCTCCCCCCTTTCAACGTTCACTAAAAATGCGTGTTGCAATTGTATGAAGGAAAGTGTGAATTTGAAGGGCCAATTTATCTCTGTTAGACACAACGTAAATGAGTGCAACCAGACAATAATACCAAGAAAACTATAGGGAATGTTAATATAAGCAATTGTAGTGTAAACAACAAGAAACAAAGCGGATCAGAAAGTTATCTCGCGACCTTCGAATAGCGCGCGATTGGAAGGTTGCAGGTTCGTATCCTCTCAGTGGCAGGTACATTTTTTCATAGACTTTGTTTCTTATCATTTACACTGTAATTTCTTATAGTAACATCCCCTATTATTTCCCTGGCATTATTCTCTGTTTGCTCTCATTAATGTTGTGTTGCGATTGTGTTGTTCAAGCCGAGTGTTATAAATCACCTCCATCCTTTGGCTTTACAAAAGTGCAGAATCTTTACTACGGCTTTCGCCACCTTCCTGCATTTCATGCAGCCTTTCTTTCAGGGGCGAAGCTCCTTAAGGCATGGGTCTGTCCATCCCTTGTATGTATGTATGTATGTATGTATGTATGTATGTATGTATGTATGTATGTATGTATGTATGTATGTATGTATGTATGTATGTATGTATGTATGTATGTATGTATGTATGTATGTATGTATTAGTACGTAGCCACCAGTGGCACATACCCGCTCTAGAGCGGGTATGTGCCGCAGGGTATTCGAGATGGGAGATGGTGGTACTTGGAGTGTTCAGTAGATGGACGCACGGATGGATGGACACACAGACTAGCAGATGGACGGACGGATGGGTAGACGCGCGGACGTACGGACCGATGGACGTACGAACAAACAAAGATAGATGGATGGACGGACTCACGGACGGACGCATGAATGGACGGATGGACGCATGCATGTTCGCGCGGTCGGACGGAAGCAACAACGAACGGACAGGCGGAAGCACGGACGAGCTGATGGACGCTTCACCTTACTTATCATCATTCACTCCATGGATATGCTGTGTGTGTGTTTTTTTTTTGTACACACTCATATTTTTCCGAAGGTGACACGGGGCGTCCTCGTACCACCTTCCTTCGTTTTGGACTCTTGCTGATTTCTCAACTTTTGAGCTATGCACCAACTATGTTACGCCTTTCGCCGCTCTTCGAGCTTCATTTAAATTCATTATGTAGCTCATAACGGCATGTGCTTGAATACAGGACTCTCTGAGCGCACATGTTGGCTGTAGCTGTCGACTTATCACAGCAAAAAGACAGACAGCGCTGGGCGAGGTGTCTACGAGCCCGATGGGTTCTCGGTAGTCGGCAAGGTCTACCTCGTGTAACCGGCCCCGCGACATCCGTAGCCTGGGGGATTCTCAAGAGTCCCGACTCCTCCCCAGAGCTCCATCCCCGCACTCATGTACGCGTTCAATCTCTACGGGCCACGTACATTACGTGTATACGCCCATTCCGGTATCGCGCCCGGGATCCCATACTCGGCTACCGGCTACGAGCAACGCCCAATGCAGACCAACCAGCTCGCTCCCGCGCGCGCATCAAGGCTCGTCTCGTCCAATGAGCTCCAACCTGGGCTCATTTGCGGTGCGCTCGAGCTGTAGGCTGCCCTAAATTGAGCCAAGGCGCGCACACGCACGTGCGAGGTTTCACGATAGGCGCACTACCAGCGTGCGCAGAGCAGCGTTGCAATGGGCGCGGCTACCTGGACCCGCTTCGCCGAAAGAAAAGCAATCTCTCCTCGCTCTCGGCTCGAAATGGGAGCGGCCTGAGCACGGACAACAAACCGTAGAACAGCAGCAGCAGCCTGCCTGGCGGCGTCCACCTCAGCTGAAGAAGCGAGGCAACTTTCATGCCGCGGTGCCGTGGGCGTCATCTTTGTCGGTATCTCGCGAGCAAAGAGGGCCCCTGGCGACCTTGCTTCCTTCCTGGCGCTCTTCCCAACGAGCGTCCATATATACACGTCGGGGAAAGCTATGCAGAAGATTCGGAGGCTAAGAGGCGTTGCAGAGGCCGGACCGAGAACAAGAAGGACAGGTGCATTCGAGGAGGCAGTGGGTAGTTTCATAATATATATAGTAGCGGCCGCATGCCGAAGCCTCGTTCACCGTACCCTCACCCCGTGCTTCTTGTTCAAGTTGTTGCCGCGCTGACTGGAAGCTTCGCGGCTCGTCCAGGACTGCCGCCGGCGGGCCTATCGTGCATCTCTCGCCGAAGACGATGAGCTGACGTCGTTGCATGCAGCGAAGATAAACGAAACAAGTGTGCGCACGCACAGAAAAAAGTATATACATCGGAGAAACGGGAGCGGAGCTCATCAAAGATGACCATGCCGAGATACCTGATGGAGAGGCGTTGCTGTCGCATCTGCGCAGGTTAGGCGGCTGCACTCTCGTCTTTGTGGATGGTTTAGATGCTTCTCTGGAGCGCTTCCGACGCCGCGCAGCCTGTAAGTACATGTACACAACACGCAACTTTGAGCTTGCAGGAGGCGACGCATCCTTCTCGTTTTTCTGCCCTCTTCATGCGTCGTTTATGTGGTGCTTTTACTCCCTTATTCAGTCACGGGTGTGGCTATAGCCCGTTTATGCACCACACGTACGCCCTCCTTGATGTAGCGTTATTTTATTGTTATTGTTCGACGTTCTAGTTGCTGTCACGTGTTTTATTGCACCGCAGCCGCCGCAGAAAGCGCAAGTGTCAAAGAATGTGCTCCTTTTCGAAAGGCTCGCACGCGGCGGAGAATGATCGGTGGGGAGGCTATCGAGATCGCGGCGATCAATTATACGCCCTCGCCCCGCTTTTCATCCGCCGACCACTCTCTTTTTGTGTTTAGATTTTTTGTTCACTTCGCCCCTGTCTTCTCCTCATACTCACTTTGCAGCATGTATAAGGCCGCGTTAAAAAATGGCAATAACAAAACCGGACTCGTACAAACGCATGTATCACGCAGGCGCAGCAGTTTGCAGTGCACGCGTGTAGCGGCTTCTGTTCGAGGTCGTTAAGACGATCGCGCGCCGTGTACGCACAAGCTGATATGTTTCGATGAAACCTGAAGGAAGGACTCCTTATTTGAAGGGTGCATGATATTCGATCATTCATACATGTTCGTTCCAGGCGATAGCACCCCATCACTTGGATTTACGGACTGGGTGTCTAATTGCCAGTGACCACGCACACATGCGTACGTAACATCTACCGCAGTGGAACAGTCATTACGGCTCTCTGCTGCTGACCCGATGGTCGCAAGCTCTACGCCCGCCGTGCTGTTCACATTTGAATGGAAGTTAAATGTCTAGGCCCATGCGTCGTCATTAGGAACTCAAAGTGGTCATAATTTCCGGAGCCCTTCACCATGGTGTGTCTCATGACGATGCCTTGGTGTTCGCACATGAAGCCCAAGATATTGTATACACACCTACACACATGCGCACCAGTGACGACAGCTCACAAGGACAGACAATATGCGCACTGCCAATTTCTATGAAAGGGAACACGCGAGTGCGTGGCCTGCTCGCTTTGGTGGCTGCTTGCAGCACATTCAAGCGGTATAGAGAGCAACCACAGCCTCTCTTCGCGTCATCTAGTGGCAAGCGAAACAGCTAGTCTTTGGTGACGTGAAACGGGTCGCAAGAATGCAACCCTCTCCCCGTTCAAGACGATAGCGCAAGAGACTGCAAGCGGCCACCGGAGCGCGCAGACCACGCGCTCGTGTGTTTCCTTTCATGAAAATTGGCAGTGCACGCCGTCAGCAAGTTGAACTATTTTGACTGATGCCAAGCGCGAAGCGCTGCGCACTGTTGCTGAGATAACACTTTGGTACGTTTCGACAGTATGTCGGCGTGCATGGGCAACATCTCAGCGACAGAGCCCAACGCTACGTGGCCCTATAGCGTCAATCAAACTTTTTTCGGGACACGCTGCGGAGCGTTCCTGTGAAGCTTGCTGACGACTGCACAGCTTATAATGTTCCAATGGCTGCATTTGAATTCTGGGCTTGTAAGACCAACCGTCGCCAAGCGCCAACCACTAGTTGAGTCACCGTCACATGTCTTGTCGGGCGAATCACCACCACCTGCAAGCAACCATAGAATTGAAACACTTCGGACAATTTCAATAGCGCTGATCGTGTGCTCGAGCATTGCGTTGGTGCATACTGGACGAAAGTGAAAAGGATACGGCGCACGGTCCCTATTGCTGAAAATCTGGGGGCAGGCTTGGGACACATCACAAACGGACTGCTGGGCGCTTGATGTTGTACCTAAAACGCAATCTTTTTCAAAATAAATGGAAATTTAGGGGCTTGGTTTTTTGTTAGACACAGTAATAATGAGAACTAACAAACAAACATACCAAGGAATGTATGGGGCTCCTTATCGGTAGCAAGTGTGATGTAAATGTGAATGAAGAAAAGTGGATGGAAGGATTACTTGCCGCTGGCAGGTGGTACCCTCCTGCGATCTTCGATTAACGCTTTCGATGGTACGAACCGAGTCTCGAAAGCGTTTTTCGAAGGTCGCAGGTTCCAACTAATATACCTAATAATAATAATAATAATAATAATAATAATAATAATAATAATAATAATAATAAAGTTTTATTTTTCATCAATAGTTTGATGAAGGTCAGCTGCAGGTAAAAGCTGCTTTCCGAAAGAGGCAGCTTGACAAAGGCCCACAGCCACCACACTTGCCCTATACTTTCCTTGACACCGTTGTCGGTTAGCTCTCATTAATGTCCTTTCACGAAGCATTCTCTGTTGTCGAACAGTGGTCATTACTCCCGTCCACTACCTCTAAAACAAATAATAATTACTCTGGCAAGAATGAAGGGAGTTCAACAAAGGCCTCGACCTCTCTCGCCTTGAAGTGAAAAATACGCGACCGAAAACTCGATGCGTGCGTCTGTTCTGTGCACACGACATCGTTTAAAACTCCTCCTCTCTCGTTGCCATAAACCTCGTTGCTTCTTCTGAGAGCACCAAGCAGCACCGTCATTTGGATCCGAGCGTGAAGGCGTGAATGTAAAAAAAAAGAAGGTACTTAAGAAATGAATAGTTAAAGAATCCACATCGTACTGTCTTCTCGCCAAATAAACTGCGCTATATGTTCCTGTATGCATACCCCGCCTGTATAAAGAGCTCACAAAAAGGGAAGAGTGAAGGGGTGCAGCATCAAGATTTCTCAGCCTCGCATTCACATTGGCACAACCAAAGTCGTAGAGTAGATATACGCAAGCTCGTGAAGCGACCGGATACGGTCTTCTATGGTGCACAGCTTCTGTTGCTGATGTTGTGAAGGCCTGCAGGCAAGAGGTCTAGACTCGGAGAAGTTGGAGAGGGCATTTGAGGAGGCGGAAGCCTCGGGCGAGTCGAGAGCATCACGGAGGAAAATATACGATTTCACGTCGAGCACAAAAACTCACGCGAGGAGGGTTTATACAGCAGGAGGAGAGTCGATGCGAAGACGAGCCTTCTTGCTTAGAGGAGCAGCGCGTGGCAAACGGCGCCGCGAGACACACGTACAGACAGGGACTGCGTACGGAGAGTGCCTATCTGTATGGCACACGTTCGGTGGTTTTTTTTTTGCTTCCCGCGCGTTTTTCTTGTTCGTATACGCGGTGTTTGAGCGCTCGCGCGTGTGTGCGCGTATATATACACAAACGCAGCACGAACACCCGCTCCATAAACATCGCGGATGCGGCAGTGGCGGCGATAAAGCTTGAAGGAAGAAGACGAGGTCCCCCCCCGCCAAAGGGTTGCCGGATGAAGAGGAAGGAGGGGGGACACCCTTTGAAAGGTGTTTATGCGCAAGGACCTTTTCAAATTGCTCGTCGCTATAAAGCACTCGGCGCGCTGGGATGCGAAAGCTGCTGCAGGCAGACACCGTCGGCGTGATTTCTTGCCCCGCGCTACCGCGTGCACGTCTTCTTTCTCTCGTCGGAGAAGGGAAGAGGCTGCCGAGATGCGCGGGTGTGCGTACGGCAGGTCTTCTTCTTCCGCACTTCACAGCGAGGATTTCTTCTTTTTTTAGCTTTCTTTTTTTTAAACACAACTTTCTCGTCCTGAGAGCGCGGCTGCTGCTCGTCCCTTTCGTTCGGGAACCCGGGGCTCCGAACCCGCGCAGCTGGAGGGGGCCGCAAATCACGCCCCGCACTCTTCTTCTCTTGGCGTCGTTCACTAACTGCCGCCGTCTTTCGCGTACGTCGACGTTGCGAGGTCTTCACGGATGCGCGTATAGTAAGCGCGAGCGCCTACGGGTTGCCGCTGGTGCCTCTTTCTGCCTCTTTGTGCGCCCCGTTACCTTCTAGTTTTGTTTGTACGAGGGTAACTTTGTAAAACTGGGCGCTCATTGCTCTTGCGTAGTTGTTGCGCGAATTCCGCAATAGAGGGAGATGCTCTAATTTATTTCTGTTGAAATGATTAGATGGGACACTTGACAACTACGTTTATTCGGTTCATCCGGGCAATTATTGTACAGGCGAGAATGCCGGACTGTTTATATATTCCAACTGCATGCAGCTTGATCCTGCGATGACAACGTGGCCGCATGCAGTACGTGGGTCGTTTATTTATTCACTCATTAATTTATTTAGTCGCGTGGTAGTTTGTGCTCATGCTTGATAACCTGTCTCCATGCCTTTATGTGTAAAAGTTTCGCCCTTCAACGGTGATCTTTTTCTACGGGCAGGAGAAAAATGAACAACACACTATACACATATGTACTAAGTGACGTGAGGTTCTACCTTGCTTTGGAACTTCGTGTAAAAGCAGCATAGCTCAGAGTGCTGCTCTGTGTCGTCCTAATGTCGTCTAGAACGTCGATAATTTTGTGGGTCCTTTGAATACGCGCAAATATGTATAGGCTCATGGACAGTGTGCCATGTATACGTAGTCAGTAGAAGAATGCGTGAATTGGTGAGTTGCAGTCAGATGGTAATGAAGAAAGTATTTGGGGTCACAAGGGTCGGAATAGTTTTCGTGGTTGTGTGCAATATGAAGGACCATATGGCGACAGCGCGAAGCATGTGCGGAAATTGCGCCTTGTGTCAGCAGCTATATACGGTAGAATTGATGAGGCTTTGCACCCCCGTTACGTCACCTCGTCTTCGCATTAATCTCCGACTTGAAATCTGACGCTCGGGTCCTTCTCAACGACAGCACAGTGAATAATGGCTCGTATCTTTCATTTCTCGTTTATTTGTTTCAGCTTAAAACGAAAGTTTGATGGCATATGCTTCTGCCTATATAGCGTGTGTGAATACACAACAGCAAGCACGGTGCAGGGTTTTGTGCCACCCACGTACACAAGATACGAGACAAGGTATTGCAGATCCAGCTAAACTTGCGCGTGTCCTGAACCACCGATGCAAGACAAACTTTATTCATACACAGAAGACGTGCTTTGATATTTCGACGGGCAAACAGAGAGCTACGCCTGCTGTTTGTATGTGGCAGTGTGACGTGGTAGATACACACGGGCTATAGTGGATGGCGTATGAATAAGATGCGACGTATACAGCACGTCGTCCCGATGACGCTATCGACACTTGTTCTTTCACAGAGAAGCGCCACTATGGGAGCGACAGATGACGCCTGCTCTCTTTGATATCGGGAGCGTCATTCAGAGCGGGTTGCATGCGTTTATACATGGACCTTGAGTTGAAGGAGCACGCACTCTATGCAGGCATTTGCGTCGTCGTGGGGTCCTTGACTTTAGTCCTTCTCGCGCGAAGGAGTTGATTTATCTCGACAGACAGAGAGGCACCGACCCGATACGTGTGGGAGAAAGCTTTCGTTCTGTGCCCGGCGACAGGCACCGCGCATTCTTAGCGTCGGTGCAGTGAGCGTTGATAGTATTCCTCGTTCTAAGTACGGTTTGCGTCAAAAGTTCGCAGGTCGCGTTCCCAGAGGAATATATGAGATAGCGGCCTGTGAACTTTTGACCCCCCTTGCCCCTCCCCCTGTGCGTACTCGTGGTATATATATGTGTCTACGTAGTGGATCACGACGATGTATCCTTACAGTGCGTACAATTAGCGGCGCGTAAGTATCTGCAGATATTTTTAGGGATCTCGTCCAGGCAAGAATTTAGTTGGCCCTATCTATTTGTAACGCATGCTAAAGCTCAAGTCCCACAAGTTTCAATATCATGCTCGCGATAATAGTTTTTATCTATTTTTATTGATATTCGTAATATGCTCTTCGCAAAACGCCCACAGAACTAGTAAACTTTAGCGCGTAAATTGTCTTCGTCGATTGCGTATATAGACTATACGATATGGGTCGTTGGCTGTTCTTGAAAAGGTGGACAAGGGAGGGGGGGGGGGGTTAGTCGCACTCAATATGAGCTGTCAAGAGCAAGCCTCCAATCTGGACGAAGACTCTCACATACAAAGAGAGAAGGTTCGAAAAAAATATTTTAATTGGTGCATCGTCTATTTCGCTAATGTTTGGCGTTAATCGGCTTCCTTGCATTTCTCTGGACCCTTTTGACCACGGCAATAGCGTTGTAGTCCACATTGGAAGGAACTCTGTGCAATAAAAAATGCATTTGCGTGCAAACTAACGGAAAAACCGTGAAAGCGTATTTCATTCATCCCATCTCTTCCTTTGTTTTTTTTTTCTTGTCCCCTTCCCTAATCCCCCAGTGTACGGTAGCCAACCGGATGTCCTTCTGGTTAACCTCCCTGCCTTGTCCCTTTTGTTGCTTCCTTTTTGTTTATTTTTTCAACCGTAGTCATCACAGTTCATTAACCATGAAAGGGAAATTGCTCCATCTTGATGCGGATACTTCCACCATACGGGATTTCACAAGAGCGAAAAAAAAAAGTTGTAAACAAAACACTTCGTATTACTCTTACGCAGTATTCAAAGCCTGTCGCCGTAAGAGTGAATGCGTAACAGTACATAACATAACACTGGAAAATCGTCTCAACGTTCGAAAAAGCGCAACACACACACACACACACACACACACACACACACACACACACACACACACACACACACACACACACACACACACACACACACACACACACACACACACCATCATCATCAGCCAGTGAGGCAAAGCAATTCCTATTACACCTCATGTACACCCCCTCCATAGGTCGAGCTCCTGAGTGGTGCTTCTGCACAAGCGCCGAGAAAACAGCGCAAGACTGCGACGATAATAATTCAACGCAGCGGCAACCGCGGCCGTTGACAGCGCTGCTCACGCGCGCGCGGACGCAAGGGAAGCGTCGTGGCAGATTTGTATCAGCGTGTATACATAGGTGACAACGCGAGCTCGAAGACCCGTTTGCCCGACCTCGGCATGTCTATATTCGACACACTGCGTAAGCGACGTCTTCATCATGCTCGTACGTGCCTTGCCTGAGCAGGGCGTCCCTCCCGAATAAAACTGGCTACGTTGAGCGTATTTTCGGATCTAAGTGGAAAGAATAATAATGGTTTCTGGCAACTGACGCACGAAATCCACAATATGATCACAGGCCGCGCTGTGGTGTGGAATACTATAGGCTGGTTTTGTTGCCACCGAGCTTTCTTGCTTCATGAATACTTGCCAAATTAAAGTATACTAGTTTTTTTCGCATCGACGGGATTGGTTTCTCAATTATGAACCAATCCCGTCTATTTTCGCCTGCTGCCCTAGTATTAATCAGCGTCTTTGAATCAGCGTCCTCGAGCGTTGCAGCGCTATATTTCACCTGGTTTGGGAGTAGAAATAAGGAAAATAGCCTACTTTTGGGAGCTGAACGGCTTTGTATATTAACTCCAATTTACTAGCGTAGTTACATTCATTCAGGTGGAGCTTTCCTTTTCTTTTGGAACGGGGAGGAGTGGTTTAATCATAATTCGTGTATTTCTTAACCCTTGCTCCACCTTCACTCTAAGTTAAAACGGAGCAACAGGGGTATAGGGGTTGCTCCTTTCAGGGAGCAATTGCATTGCCACTCCCATTACTCTCCTAAAAGGAGTAACTGCAGAGGGAGGAACCGTTGCTCTCCTTTCAGTTTTTCCTTCGGGGGATGAACAGTTACTCCCTCCAGTTCCTCCCTGCAGACCAACAGTTACTCCCACCAGTTGCTCCCTGCCGACCAACCATTACTCCCACCAGTTGCTCTTCTAAGAGCAACAGTTACTCTTTACCGTTCCTCCCACGTGTTCGCAGTTACTCTTTGAAAACCAACTGCACATGCTTCCAGTTACTCCTTGGGGAAATGAGTATTTATCTCGAGTATGCTTGTCACACGCTTAACACATGGCGAGAGCTCCTTGGAAGAGCAGTGCTTGGGTGCTTCTAACACAAAAAGTGGACAATATTGAAAGGAAAATAAATGCTTTATTGTTCTTTTTATGAGGCGACGTGTGACCACACGTAAAAGTAGACTTCGCCACACCACAGCCAGCACTAAACAAACACCATAATACATCAAAGGTTTTCTGCGTCATCCGTGGAAAAACAATCTTGAATTTCTAGCGTGGGGCAGTCTGTGTCATCATTGGTGAGAGAAGGGCAACTTCTCCAATTCTGAAGAACTCAAGTTTCGCAGCTGGTGTTTCCATCAGGCAAGCGCAGCAGAACGTCACCGCAGGCATATGTGAAGCATCTCATTGCTGCAAGAAAAAAAATAGAAGTGTGAGGTTAAACATGCCAGAATCAATTCATAACAATCAGTCACACACACTGCAGCAGCGCTTACATTCTAGGATGTCTACTGCAAAACGAAATGTGAAAAAAAGGAAGGTTCGGCCAAACGTTCCTTGGCAAGCCATATAAATGCTGATGTGGTAGACGCTCTTCACATGATGTCTCAGACAGCAATATTCTGGAAGAAAATGTGCAGCACCTCAACAAGGCATATTTGTAGCAGTTAAAGATACCCTTAGGTTCAGTTAACTTGTTTCCTATACACAGCTGAGTGACATTTCTATGAGCCCATTCACCAATGGGCATTCTAAATGAGGTCATGTGTGTGGCAAATAACACGTACTGTCCGCTCATGTTAAAATACTTATTTAGCTCGTGCACATAGTTGCTCTCGATTCTGCTGTTCTATCATACGCTGCTGCGTCTTGAATTGTGCAATACCTGTAGGCACAAGCCAAGCATGCAAAGCCTGCTTGAAAGCAACCATTTGCAGAGGCTACATGATAATCTTCAGTATATTTCTTTGTACTTGACGCAAACGGCTGGACAAAACTATAGACAAATAAATGTAGACAGTGCTACCTTCAAAAGTTGCTTTAAATTTAGAAAACTAGGGTGCATTTGTTCACTCGGTTGACGAGTCACAGCCACGAGATATGTAAACAAAGCAATATATCTTAAGGCATGCACAGATATTTTGATTCTTTGTTTGACAGTGTCACAGATAGCTTGCCAATACATATATATTTGAGAGCAACAAGATGTGAAGCTTTTATTACTTCAACGTCTTGTTGGTTCACAGCCAAACAGGTTACTGCTTGTTAGACCAATTGGAATAAGCACACCATGGTTTCCAAAAAAAAAAAAAAAAAACATTATTAGAAGTTAGCTCCCGGTGTGAATGTCTGCCTATTTATTTTGTACTGCCTTCTACGTGTGCCACAAAGACATTTGTTGAGGATGTGCTACCAGTCAAGCCAAGATCGCATACTTGGTCAATGTGATGGAAATACAAACGTTAGAAACACTGCCACCTCTAGTAAGAGCATAACACTTCAGTATCTTGGACTAGCAAAGAGGTGCACAAGAAAGTTAAGCCCACTCTTGCGGAACTTTGAACGCGAATATTTCAGAGTGGGGGAGGTCAACATGCTGTGGCACTTTTAAACCCACGAAACATCTGCAGAAAACAGGGTAAAGGCAAGTCAAGAAACGCTGTTATGAAGGCCTGCGCATGGACAGCTTTGTGAATCTAGGCCCAAGTGTTATGCTTTGTGCAAGCCAAAATCCATGTAAATAGGGAAAGCATACTTTTAGGAGTACCAGCGTAAACAAATCTTGGCAGTTGGCTTTTTAGTACAAACAGCAATCCCTGCAATAAAAACATAAACATTTTATCTTAACGGTAACAGTGTGAGCACACACACGGGCCAGCGGAGCCATGTCGAATTGTCAGTGTAACCATGTGGCATAATGAACTATTCTCTGGCCAACACATGCACAGTTTGCCCCTAAAAAGCGATGCTTTCATATACGTAGTACAAAAAGTCTGCACTTACCAAAATTCACTTGCTTTCTGTACTTTAGCATCGTTGGGAGCATCTTTATCTGCAGTATAACCAAATTTGTGTCATATCCCTGAAAAAAAAAAGTGAAAGACATGCATCAAATATTGTTTCATTTGGTAGCAGTGAAGTCAGGTTAAGAACAGCCAAGTGGGAATCGGCCTAATTATGTGCATGCGGCAAATCTCAAACGGCGTTATTGAGGTTGTCGAAATTTTCGTCGATTGGTATTAACGTCGATATGTGACTTCAACGGCATGCCAAGTTTTCACAGCGCACAAAGATTTCATGATGCAGAATAATGACAGCACTAACGAGAACATACAGCATTTATGATTGTCTTTTACAATATTCAGTTTTGCTAAGGTTTTGCATCACTAAAGAAATCTGAAAGATTTGGGTCATTCCTCCTCCAATTGTTCTGTCAATATGTAAACTGCTCGCTTGATGGTGCGCTTATAAAATAGTACGTTCAGCGCAGAGGTGAAGCAAGTGACGCAGTGATGTGGGCAGATTTTTTTTTTAGTCGTGCGGGGAGGGGGGAGGGGGGGTGTCCGCTTATCTGAATAGGCCGGGCAAGCGAATATGGTCGTCAATTTGGGCTCCCTACGCCCGGCCTAAAAAAATTCTGTGCAACCGCCTGGCCATGCCAGTGAAGTGATGCGACAATGATTTGTTCACTTACTGATTTACATACACTTTACATCTCTAAAAAATGCGGCCCAAGGCCCCAACACTCAGCCGTTAACATTACATAAAGCCAATGGTAGAAAAGTGCCAGTATTAATGCAGCTACAACCCCGCCCCAATGTTTTTTCAAGCGATGTAGTGTTGCGGAAATGAACTTTTAACTGCAAAAGTACACTGGCACTGCAGTGGTGACAGGGGAAGCAAGAGGGTATGCAGGCGGTAATAGAGGTAATTTAGTCCGATACGACTAGCAATGGATACGGCGAATAAGAGCAAATCATTTCTCTTTCAATAGCGCAACCACTCAACAATGTATTGTAAGAGCATTAAATGTTGCTCGAAATGCCACTCACCTGCACGCTGATGCATGCACAGTCCTTTGTCCGACGAGCGAACAGGCTTGCAGATAGCTGAAGACGTGTTTACGATGTGTTTGTTCCACCCAGCAGCAAAATCCACAACTACTTCGCGCTCCATAAAGATAAATATACACTAACCTTCATCACGAATAAGTAGAAACGCAAATCTGCGACACACACACACGATCAAAACATAGCTTACAAGCTCGCACGTCCATGTGCTCGCCAACGACAGACCATATGAAAATGAGTAAGTAGTGCGAACGCGAACCTAGTTGCGCCGAAAAAAAAAAAAAAAACGTCGAGTAGTGGCAGCACAGGCGTCAGCGCAATAATTTCAGTGTGTTCTCCTAATACAATTATAAAAAAACTGAGGTTCACTAAAACTCATAAATAAATATAAAAAGTTGAGTGTAATTTTTATTTAGTGCTAGTCAACATAAACACTGAATAAAAATAATTTTGTAACTTACATCGTTTGCTACACTAGCGCCACACTTGTCGTGCGGGCGCAGATGGCGCAGATTTGTCATTCTGCCCTCAAACTACACGGTGAAGCGTGCTACTAAGTGCATGGCTGATGAGAAGCGCGTCTGGGTCCGCTTTTTTTTTTCTCCGATATATCTGGGCGGGGGGGGGGGGGGGGGGGGGTCTCCTTATGCACGTGTTTCGGTGCATGATCGACTTTGACGCCCTTACTTCGCGGACGAACGGCGTGTCTAGGCTTTTTTTATCGTTGTTTTGCACGTGTTTCGGCGTTCGGTCCGCTTTGACGTGCCAACTCTCCATTCTGCTGCTGCGTGTGTTAGGTAATGCCATACTGTATTCTCAGGCCTTTTGTGTTCAGCCAGCGCTGCTATCTTATTATCTACGGATGCTAAAATAAATCACTGTTTTGGTTTGGTGAAGTTTGGCACACAGAACAAACAATAATCTGGCCCATGAATATCAATGTGGGCGGCATGCATATTTGTGTGCGGTGTCCTGCCGGGGAGTAACCGTTGCGTGACGAGAGCATTTACAGCGGTTCCTCCTTCCGTTGCTCCCTTACAAACTTAAGATGAATACAGTTGCTCCCCCATTCTCGAACAAGTCGGCCATCTTGTTCCGCTTGGTCTTTTCGGAGAGTAACAGTCGGTCTGAAGGAGTAAAAACAGCCGTTGCTCCCATTTTGGCCATTTTTGGCTTAGAGTGTTGCTGAATTCCGTAGAACTTATGTGCCCTATGAACTTATGTTACGTAATAAGTATATGTTCCCTTGCGTTCCTCTCTGTGTGTGGACGTGTGTGTGTATTATACAGACGCAAAATTTCATAATTTAGAGACGGTCAAGAGGTCCCCCCACATCCCGTCATCACCTTCTCACCTTCCCAAACGCTTCTTCTTCAATGGCCACGTCGATACTTCCGTTGCCGTGTTGCCCAATGATGCGTGGAGCTCACGCGGCTTTGGCTGCGTTTGGATAGCTCTCCGGTAGTTTGGTATCTCGAGGGCGATTACTGTTTGGCAGTTTGTTCTGCGATCGCTGGCAACACCGGACCACTCGAACGACTTTTTTTTTCTGTAATGATTCTAAGAAACGACAGACGCACATTGGCGCGCCAGGAGAAACACTTATTCCGTAACAAAATAAAAATGCAAGGCTTTAACTCAGCAAAGCTATTCATAGGTCAGTGAAAGCTCTCCACTGCTCTCTTTTTACCAGTAATGATATTCCTAGCATCAATACTGCCTCTCTCTTACGAACAAGTGTGGCTTGATTGCGGTGTGTTGCGTAAAATGCGAGTACAGAAACCTCTAATTTCGTATATTCTAGTTCTTGTAGTAACTTCAATGAAGAATCGCACGCGTTGCGCCAATTCCAGACACAGTGATACACGTTATTCCTGTGAAATTCAATTAAAGCTGTCGCTATGATGGATGAGTCTACTGTTCCGCCAGAGTCCCAAACGGTCGGTGCATTCAATGGCCCTTCGATGCGGTTGAATGCTTTGATCTCGCGTAGAATGTTTAGTTATAAAAGTAAACTCAACGAATATGGCATGTGCATGTGTGGTTCGAGTTTATACGCAAGGAGAAAGACGGAAAGCAAGCACCCGCACACCGTGCCCTGTCCAGTAAATCGAGAGGTGTGTGCACACAAGGTTCCATACAGATCTCGCTCGCGATGTTCGGTGGGCGCGCGCCGAAAGGGAGCCGCCACCGTAATTAGAACTTCGCCACAATGCCCGATGACCGGTCAGCTATGGCCGGGGTCGCTCGCAGACATGCGGGCAGGCCAAGCCCATTGCTGTCGTTGTCGTGGCCGAATGACCACGGGTGAACCCCCCATAAGCTCCACGCGGAAGGTCTATAGTCGGAAGGTGGCTGTCGATAGTGCTGAAAGAAGTTGTGTACCGACTCGAGTTTGTTACAAGGAAGACAGGCAGTGTTCTTCTCGCTCTGTGCCATAGTAGTGTAGAGGAGGAGATTATTTAACAAGGAAAACTATGGCACGATTGCCTCATTCTATGGTGGACACTTTCCCTGTACGACTCTGAAAGAACGAGATGAGACACCAGAGAGGAACAGAGTGCCACGTATATTGTATACCGCACACACAGGTCCGGCCCGCTGGTACACTCTTAATCAGCTTCTGCTTAAAATGCGAGATGTAACCAGGACATCGGCATTTTTTTCTTTGGTCTTCTGTATATATCTTGCATTTCACCCGGACGTGATTAACATCGGAGTGTAGGCGAAGAGTACAAGAGGCGGACAAAGGCGCGGGAAGCGAGTCTATATACTGCACTTTTACTTTCTTTATATCTCTTCTGTCATGCATGTGAATGAAAAATGTGTGCGAAAGCATAATGAATGCGTTATTTGTATTCCTTGGCAATGCCACTTGTATGGTGCAATCATGATGAACAAGAACAAAGCTGTGAACATTTGCGTTATTTCAAATGAGGGCCAGGTTGATCATTATTATATCGGGATCAAGAAAAAATAAAAGAGTTGCAAGAAGAATCTTGTCTAGACAGCATTAAGTAATCAGTTCACGACAAATACACGTGCACTTGTGCTCTACTTTGGTGTTGTGGTTGTTGTGTGCACCATGCGCAAAGTAGCGCCATGCTAGTTTTTATAAGGTCTTTCCTTTTGTACAACACCACACTTCTATTGCATTGTATTCGACTTAATGTGCGCCTTCGCCTCTGTAGCAGCACTTCTATAGCAAGCATATATCTCTGTTCTTAGAAGTCTGTGTTGTCTTTTCTCTCGTACAGGCGCTTCGGCACCAAGTGCGCGGGCTGTTCACTGGGCATCTCGCCGACGGACCTGGTTCGACGCGCGCGGAGCAAGGTGTTCCACCTGAAGTGCTTCACCTGCCTGGTGTGTCGCAAGCAGCTCTCGACGGGCGAGGAGCTGTACGTGCTGGACGAGCACCGCTTTGTGTGCAAGGAGGACTACCTCGCCAGGCACCAGCCGCCTCCGCCTCAACAGCCGCCGCCCGCCGGTGAGTGCACGAGCAGGGAGACTCAACGACATGTGAACTTGAGCACTATACCGTTTGCACGCATCTCCCTACGGTACGCTTTATGCTCGCGTTGCGTCCAGGGGAAGAGTGAACCTGAATGGGCCTAACGGTGTATACGTCGGCGTGTGTTATTTATATCAGTATTTGCAGATTAGGCTTAAGATAACTAGAAAGCAATGCACTGTCAAATGAGTGGTCGGACAACCACGGGTATGAAAATAGATTTCAGGGGTACAATTCGCAGCGTGCCAAAGTTTGTCATGCAGTGCAGCCTTTGAAATAACAAGTTTGAGCTCTTGTTTTCGTAATTCTGACTCACAGAAATACTTCCAAGCGGAGAAGAAAAAACAAAAAAAAAGGGATGCCTAGCCACTCTTCATGCCGGTTTATCGTTAGCGGAGGCATGCAGCTGGCAAAAACAGCGATCACGCACATAGGAAGATATCTGTAAATAAGATAGCCTCGAATGCCGGGGTGCATGCTGATGTCTACAGGGGCGCGAGTACCACTGCGTAAGCTGTATAGTTATCGGAAACATCTTTATAGCCCCTTTCGTATTGTCTTGCGAGCCAAAATAAACGAAAGCGATACGATACGGGCAACTCCTGATACCGTTTATGACATTGCGTTGTGCGCTTCGAAAAATGACCTTCATGCATATATATATATATATATATATATATATATATATATATATATATATATATATATATATATATGTGTGTGTGTGTGTGTGTGTGTGTGTGTGTGTGTGTGTGTGTGTGTGTCTGTGTGTGTGTGTCAAAAATGGTGAAAAGGATGCACATCTGAATAGCGAAAGGTTTACGAGGCTTGGGCGCCACTGCGAATGATGCGAATTTCTGTAGTTTCGTAATAAATTACGCTTTTAATCTATTGCGGGTATTTGCTTAGGTGCCAATAACTACTTCATACTGAAGGACGAGGAAAATTTATTAGAACACAGAGAGGTAGGCCTGAGCTTGTGTGTTCTGGACGGCCACTGTGCACTGAGAAAAAAAAAAGAAAGAATGGAAGTGAATAATGAAGGCGATGATGGATAGGAAGAGGTGATGCGTATAGATAACCACACATAACGCAATGGTTTTCTTGATGTATACTATCCAGTCTAGTACTCTTCAGAAAGTTTATGAATGTCCTTGTATCAGTGGCTGATGCTGTCTGGAACAGCAGCAGCAGCAGGCTAGAACATTTCATTGGAGGATATGTTTTCAGAGAAAGCAGAAATATATGTTCTAGCATTTCGCATGCCGCAAGCACTTGGTGGTACTTGTATACGCGCTCAGAAAACACGGCGTGCAAACGCACCTCTCGTGAAGGAAGAAAAGGTGACCATGAGCACCGCAGGAAACAAGCACAACACGGACACGTGTGCACGGACAGTTGTAAGACGCGCGCGGCGCACACAGTTCAACTCCCCAAGGGCGGACGTGCATAGCGGTGCTTCGAGTGGGGGCCTTCCTCTCTTTCCTCTCCGCGGAGCAACCTCGGCCCCGTTCGTTGCCGGTTGCGCAACCGCGCCATTGCACAGCAGGGCGAGCCGCCGGTCGGTCTTCACCGTCAAGACGACGACGACGACGTCCGGCAGCGTCGGATTCAGGAGCGGCGCGACGCCAGCCGAGTGAAGAAGGCGCCCATCGCGCGAACGCCCTCTCCTCTGACAGACGCGAACGCAGCGGACGCAGTGTGGGAAACAAAAAAGAAAAGGCGCGAAGCTGGTGCGCGCTTTCGATGGCCCCGGCATGAACGTAGCCTACAGGGGAAATCACGGCAGTCAAAAAAAAAAAAAAGTTAAATACGAAAGACGCGCTCCAGTGGCGTTTCCGAGCGTGCGTGCGTGCTCGCGTATGTTTGTGAGCGCGCGCGCGCTAACGCCGACGGACAGGCAGTGAGGCGACAGCGGCCGTAGCTAAACGGCGCCAAGACAAAGGCGGCCGGCGTCGGCAATGATGACGGACGAGCTGTCTGCCCAACAAAAGGAGTCCCGCTCGCCTCGCAAACGACGGCTGCGCGACGCCACCACCGCGGCGCAGCAGCAGCCTGCCTCCGCTGAGGACTACACCCTCCCCTTCTTTTCTCGCCGTGAGAGCTCAACAAAGGGAACGTGTGGCGGCTGGCGCAAACACGCAGGTAGCCAGCGTGCTGCAGTGAGCGGAGTCAACAGGCGGCCGCCACTCTCCTCGAGCGTCCAGTGACGCGTGTCGGCGCGACTTCGCGTTTCTCCTCAGCCAGGGCCGCCGTGGCTCGCGACGCCGGCGCAGTTCCTTCTCATTCTTCGCGTCTGGCAGCCGAGACTCGAACTGATGGGCTTCGCGTCCGCGCCAAGGTCGGCCCTCACTCGCGACATCGTCAATGTGGCCCGCGAACACTCGAGGAATGGTTGTCGGCGCGCGGTACTGCGGACGGTTCGGCGGACCACGACCTGCTGTACTTCCAGTAGGTCGTGCGGCGGACAATCAAAGCGGCGAGGTGTGCAGGCGTGTCCGGGTTGTATATGGCCCCCTTCAGGATCCGGCCTTTCGATCGTCGTATAGCAGAGACTGCGTTACGAAAAAGGGGCCTGCTTGCGCGGATTCGGCGCGCGACCTCTGAATGGGGCACGCGGTACCATAAGCGACAGTTCGCGTTGATAAGTGTTGCCACACCGCAGTTCTTTTGATGCAACGTGCAAAGTCGGCTTAAGACATCAAATGTGCGCCCAGTGACCTCAAAGGTATGGGTATGCTTCAGTCATGAGAATTACCGTGGTGTAAGCCCAAAAAAGCGTGCGACTCATTTGAACCATGTAAATCAGATCAAGCAGGATATTTGAATATGGTGATCGAAATGTCTCCAATTTTCCCCTTGCCTCACCGCATATTTGCCGACTAGGTCACCGCGAACATATTGGCGTGTAATATTACTCGAGTCATGATCTTTTACGAGTGAAGTGGCTGAGATTTGCCACCCTCAAAGGTTTTCCACATGAACACACTCTTGCCACGGCCGCGAAATATTCACCAATCACGGAAACCTTACTTCATCTCTCGTACGTCGTTGCATATTTTGCCTCGCGTTCAGTCTAAATATCCGCCATGTGTTCGCCCATAACTGCGAGATTTTCTCGTTGAGTCGTTCACTTGCCTTCCCGTGGCCGTCGGAGCCTGTCTTCTGGCATAAAAGACCTAACACTGGCGCCACGTCTGAACGAACATAAAGAGGCGAGTCGCCGCCTTCACTGGCCTTCAAAGAGCGCGGAGAGAAGTGATTGGTCACGGATTCTTCGCGTCTCGGCCGAATCGAACTCTTGGCGCGTCCGGCTGTCCGTGGGATGCGGTCCTCATCGCGTGAATTCTTTCGTTGCCTGCGTGCCGCTGGGAATCGAGGCTGAGTTAGAAGAATACCTAGAAGCGGGGCGGCCGAGGCAGTGTAAATGTAGCAGCTACATGGAAGGAGTTTGGGAGGGATGCAGCATGCACGGTTCCTGGAGTTGGCGTTATCCGGAGTTGGCGTTATACAGCATGTTAACCTAGGCGAAACAGGAGAGGGACAAATAATTATAGAAGGCGATGTTTCAAGCTGATGGCGGTGATTACTAAATTATGATGATAATAGCGGAATAAATGGGAGTATACCGGTGTGAGGATTTCAGACCAGCTTCCGATAACAGATTCTGCTTTAAAAGCCCAATAATGGTGTGAACGCGGAACAATGCATGCGACGTTGTGTCACTGCTGCCGCGCCCCCGTGCGAAAAGAAATGGCTCGAAAGGGAAACTAATCATGTAACCACAGGAAGAATGCAGAGGTGAAGCAAGTATATATGCTATTGTGTACGCATAGAACAACTTGTTATTTCTTAGCTTCGTTCGGGCCGAGTTGGTGTCCTCATCCTTTAGTGGGTCGTGTTACTCGCGTACATGTCGCATGCTGGAGCCGAAAGCTAGGGCTCTGATTGTATTCGGTGAATCTGCAGGAGTCAGCTGGATTACTGGCTGTCCGCGCTCTACAGAACATATTTAAGTGCGTTCGGGCCAGGCTAGCATTGTCGAAGTCCGGTTATCCTCATCAAGAGAAAGAAGAAATGTGGGAGGAACAGATGCTTGTTCAAGTTGTGAATGAAGAGATGAAATTAACAATAATATCCTTGAAAGACCAAAGACCAGAAATTAAATTACCATTACTGCATCGAAGGTTGTCAATGTCGCTTCAGTCGCGTCATGTGTATTGAAGGGATACAACCGAGTGAGCGAAAACGAACTGTACCGAAAACTCTCAGCGGGCGCAGTGCGGATGCTCGACAGAATTAAGCGCCTGCAAGGCTGGCTTTCACGCACACTCCATAGACCAGGCGCGTGCTCTCACGACAAGCCGTATTCATCGCAGTGGTCGGTCGCAGTTCAGCATAGTTCGGCATACCGGTATTTTCAATGCAATTGCCAGTGGCTATCCTTCTGGTCTCTCCACACGGGTCTCTCGGTTCTGTCGCTGGAAGCCGCTGTGCCCTCGAAAGTGATTGCAAAACTGCTGCAGTGTCACGCCACAGCACTACGACTGGACACCTCATGAGTACGGAGATAGAGAGAGTGAAACTGTCGAAAAGCGGAGAGAGCACGCGAGCCACGCGCGGAAGCCATCAGTCGACGTCGAAAAGCGCCGGACACGCAGCGCATATGCACGCAGGCGTACGTTGCAAAGCGGGGGCGCGCACGCGAATCTGGCGCCACCGAAAGAGTGAGCCTGCTCAAATATTCACGAGCCGGCTGCTGCTTGGGGCGTCGAAGCGGCTCAGCTGAGCCATTTGTTCCCGCTTTGTTTGCGCCGAACGCGGCGTCCTCGCTGGACGGCAGCAGCGCGGGCCTGTCGATCCTGGCCGCTTTTGCACGCCACCGTGTATCTACGGGCGATGATGCATACGTAGACGAGTGCCAACGCTTGCGCTTCTCGCGTGACGCCACGACAACGCTTCGGCCAGAGCCAAGTTTATAAGCGTGTACACAGTCCTCACGCCGTTACATCGCTAGTTCCTGTGCGCAGCTAGGGCTTCTTTCAGGGGTCCCGTGATGTAAGGACCCCCAGAGCTCTGAAGCACTATAGAAGAATTGCGAATCTACGAGATACCATAGACGTAAGTCGTACTCAACGTTATATGGAAGGCTGTATACTGCCACCGCTTGGCAAAGACTGCAAAGTAAAGCTGATGTCTAATACATAGCCTTTGGACGAGAAAAGAAGTCCTGTGTTCCTTTGCGTCTACCACAAAAGCACACAAGATTTCGCAGCCACTGCGTCAGCAGTTCACGTGCTCAACACACTCAAGTGGACTTCGGAAAACGCTGATTCTAGCCAGATTACTTGTACCATTATTTCTCAACTATCCCTGGCCCGCCGTGGTGCTGCAGCTACTTCTCGGCTGCTGACATGAAGGCCTCGGGTTCGATCCCGGCGGCGGTGGTCGTATTTCAATGGAGACAAAATGTTAGAGTCCCGTGTATTCGGCTGTGTCACTGCATGTTAAATCACAAATACCGGTCAAAATTTTCCGAGAATTCTGTGTCCCTCATAATCACGTCGCCGTAATGGGGCAGTTATTATCTCTCCCACTTTTTGAGTTTTCGCGTGAGGCTAGCATGTATTGTTGCGTGTGAACTGAGGCCCAAGTTGTAACCGAAAAGCTATGCCACGTCAGACATTTTTTGTTATTTCATTAACTAACTCTATCTTTCTCAGTTCTTTTTTTTCACACAGGGAGAGTGCCTCAGCTAAATTATGGAATACCTGTATTTGTCAAGTATTCTTATAAAACGGGGACATCAGGTATCTGCGCGTATCTGGACTTGTGGGGCCATCGCGTAATAAAAACACTGTAATGATAACCGTCTGGCAAATTTCACAATTCTGTCACACCGTCTCTTTCTCCGTCGACATCCAGTGCACTTCCTTCCTTTTGCTGCTCATCTTGCCACACCAACAGTTATCTGCTCTACACGCAATACATAATACTCAGCTCTTTCTTTCCGTCTCTCGATATATTATTTAGTTAGTATCGTAACTAAGGTTAGTTAGTAACTAAAATCTTAAGTTAGTATCGTACAGCTCAGAGAAGTAAGTGTCTTTGTTGCGCCTAATGAGAGCCGCTCAAAATCACTAGATAACATATCAGGAAACTTATCTTTTTTTCTTCATCCGGCATCTTATCTGTATACACGCCCATATGTACGGGCTGGAAGACGTGCCCTCATCTGGTATCCTAGCGCGGCCGCGAGACAGCCAGCCGTAAACGTGTATATACACCACAGGACATGAAGGAGCGCAGGACCACAAGAGCCCCCCAGCTATCGCGCCCAACTGCTGCGCTCACACGGAGTGTGGGCGCTCCGTGTGGGCGCTCCACCTACGCACAGGACGCACGTAGCGTCCAGTGGGCGCGAAAGAAAACGACCCCGAGTTGACACATTCCGCGGCCCATCGATTCCTTTCCTCCCCGACCATCTTCACCCAACGGCGGTGGCCAGCGAAGCTCTGCTCCCGGGTCGGGAATCCCCGATGGGAAAGGGACAGGCCTGTCGTGCCGGGTATAGAGAGAAACGGGAGCAGCGATATACGGCAGCATCATCGGTGAGAATGCGGTGATGCGCGGCCGGCCGTGCGTTCCTGCTCGGGGAGAGGTAGGTCCCTTGTTCCCCAGTCGGTCTTCCCTGTCTGGCCGGGAGATAAATGAAGCCAGTCATCGGTGGTGCTGGCGGTGTGTTTCCGTCCGTACACTATACATCCGCCAGGGGTGTCTGTGCATACACACACACGCCCGCTACATACCGGGTGCCGTCGATCCCATGCCAGTTCGGGGTTGCTGGCACCGAGGGAACTCGGGGCGATTGTTGGGGGTGCGCTGGGCTCAAAGCCCGGCACTGCGCGCTGACGTGGACAGTTCGCGCTCGCACGACTCGCGTGAGCTCGCTGTGGACAGTGAGTGTTTTACGCGATTCCACTCTATACTACGAGCTTTGAGGAAAGTGCTTGCTCGTCGCCTGGTAAGAGGCTTTCAATGACGCGCCGAAGATGGAGGAAACTTTACTTCTTTATTTACCGCAAAAGCATCAGTGCAGGTATGTCACACTGCGACGTAACAGTGTCAGGTCCAGTATGTGCATGGGTATTTCCGACGTCATAAAGCTTGTAAAATTTGCTACATTCTTTTACAATGCATTGTAGTCATTTTTATTTTACGTGCGAATAATACAGTGAACGCGAATGTATAACGTCCCGTCAGATGGGAGCAATACCTTCGAGTACCTTTAATGGACAGAACAAACCACATAACTATCAAGAATTACCGCGTAGGAGCTTCAGTATCGGCAGTTTGTGCTTAACACGAGCAAACATGCTACTGTAGGGCCTCCACATGTGCCTCGCTCTCGCGGGTTTCAAGTCTTTCAGCAAGGCTACTGTCACTATAAGAGTGTCCCTTTTGCTATTACATAAGCTTATTTAACGGCTAAATGAGCGTGTTACTTTGTCTGTCTTTAAACACTGTGGCCGCCATGAGACTGTATCGTTTTCGAACACGAAATTCTCCCTCGACGGCTGCTTGTGAAGTACTTGAGGGAGCTGGGGGAGAGTAATTACTTTGGTGAGTTCAATAACTCAAATAGTTTTTATTTGACTTGTTACACCAATGTACAAATGCAAGTGCAGAAAGGAACTTGAAGTAGATAATAAGTGAATATTGCGGAACAAGGTAGAGGAAGTGGCTGCTTGCGTGGTGGTGGAGGGAGTATTGAAACTCAATACAGTATCCTAGTTCTCAAATTAAGAGTTTTCTACTAAGTATGACATGCATGAAGGTTTTCGCTGCCGAAACGACAGTCCCTCCTCGTTCGCGCACTTCACAAGCGCGCCTCATTTTCTTCCCCCTCCACCTCCCAACACGCAAGCACCTTCTCCCCCCCCCCCCTTCCAGTAGGGAGGATCGCGGAGACGTGGTCCCTTATCGGCGCGGGGCATCGCGTAGAAGGCTGCTCTAAATGCCGCGTGTGCTTTGCCTCACCGCGCCCCACGCACACAGAGAGGGCGAGAGGGTTCCGGGGACACGGGACAGAAAACGAAGGATGGCGACGGGCCGGCAAAACTGTCCGTCCCCTTCCTCGGAGGCGCGTGCCTTCGTATATCGTACGGAAGCCACGGAGCTGCAGGCTCCTTATCCTACACTGCTTTTCCCCAACTAAGTCCACGGGGAGCGCGCGTCGGGAGACGGGAACTGGCGGCTCGGACCGCGCTTCCCGATAAGGAACCACGCGAGCGCGAAACAAAGCCCGAATGTGCGTCCCGCACGTGCGCACAGTCAGTGGACGACGAGCGTCGGTGACGGGGTGGGCGCGTGCCGCTGAGATAGCGCGCGCTCCTTTTGCGGGCTGCCATTGATCCCGTTGAGCGATACCTCCAGTTTGGTCCGTCATTCACGAAAGGCGAGTGTCTCTCTGCACGCTGGGCACGTCAAACGAGAGAGAGAGAGAGGAGGTAGATAGGCGATTGTTGGGAGTCACCGATCGGTTGCGAGATGGACGCGTCGCTGATTAATGATGCTTCTGCGACACTCCGGAGAACCAATGACAACGACGTTTGGACTGGAAACGTTTATTAGGGCCGGAGTGAGACGTCGATTCTTTCGCGAGAGGCAAGATCCCGCGGAAGCGAATTTCCAGAACCAGCACTATAGTCATCCTTCATATAACGGACTGCAATAAATAGGCTGTTTTATAGATATATATGGTGATAGTTTATCGGTTTGCTTATAACACGTTGAGAAAACTTTCACTTGTAAAGGAGCGATATTGTTAAACTACGGTTAAATATTGGTGGTACAGGTTCACGTCCGACACGTTTACCGCGCGAGGGAGGGACAATAGACTTTTCAATAGGAACTTCTTCAATACGAATATTTTCCGTAAGCATAAAATATAGAGATACACTGGGACAAGAAGAAGAAGTTTTTATGACTACTGCGTATGATGGTGAGAAATCTTCAGTTCAGGATATTGCTAAAGAAAAAAAAAGAATATATTCAAGCATAATGTAGCGAAACGTCGAGGTTGTTCAAGTTAGGCGCATCGGACGACCAGGGAGACGAATAAGTGTGGTTGAAACTCCGCGGAGGCAATCGATGAGAAGTCAACACGATGAATTCGGGGAGCGCTCATTGGGGGTTTATTTAGCTAACACAACTTCAAGTTACAAAATGCACTGGGTTACAAAGACAAAACATAGAAAATGGTGGCATACCCCTCGGCCCGCATAGCTGGTCTCCGGTGGTGAGATCCGCCGTTGACCCCGACTCCGCTCCGCTCACTTTTCAAGTTCAAACATCCTCTTTTTAACCCTTGGTCGTACAAAGAGTCTTCACAAAAACCAATCACATGTTCGGACTCGCAGCATCTCAACCAATCACAGAAACACTTTCATAAAAGGCACTACATTTGTAAAAACCTCCTTACCAAAATGAAACACGCAAAGGGAAAGGTCCTCCGCACGTGACACTCTCTCCCATACCAGGCCGTGCTGCTTCCTTCGGCCGACTACCGTCGGCGGCCGTTCCCACGCTCGGGCCCCGTAAGTTCTTTCATTAACTGTTGCTTTCTAGAAGCGTCCTTAAGAGCGATGGGTACACCATTGCTTACCAGGTGTACATGCGACCGCGAGGCACCCCGACATCCTAACAACAGCGCGAGAGAATATGGTCGTTTACCTGCCGCCACTAAGTCTCGGTCAGGCTAAGTGGTCGCGTCCCCATGTCATTCTCAATGACACGCGTGCCTGTTAACAATGGCTTAGACTCGGACGGTGGCGCCGGACCTGCCTCTCGCTAGACGCTTTTCTTAGTAAGCTTTCCCCTTCTAATCCCGAACGGGGCGACCTTGACTGCTCGGTTTGTGAGCCGTAAAATGCAGCGTGTAGGCGCCTGTCCCAGGCTGGAAAACACGATTTATCCCACATTCCATTAAAGTCAAAAGCCGAAGCTCTGTAATGGCCAGAGAAACAAATCCAAAGGTAGAAGAGTACAAAGAAAGACTTTAAAAAGAAGCAGAGGAGTTGGTTTTGCACAAATTTCCTGAGAAGATACTGGAGCTGGAAACCTTGCTCTCGCGACACCTCCCCCCTACGAAAAAGAGTGCCCCACTCGTTTTATCTGCAAAACACGACAATAAATAGACTAATTATACAAAAAGGTTTTGCATTCAACAAGTGTGTGAGATGTTTTAAAAAAATTACATAAAACAACAGATGAAAAACAAAACAAAATCATTGGACACAGAAATATATGGGTTCACTCATCGGTACAGCAATACAATTCAGTGTCCGTTTCGTAAGCACTGGCATTCTGTTGTGCGTTGTTATTACTTGAAAATGTCTTCCAGTCCGAGTAAAGTTCAGTGTCCGTGTCGTAGCTTTCGCACTGCTGTACTGGAACACTGGTCTGTGTCCCGCGCACACAATGTTGCAAACGGAGTTCCTGACCCACTCGCGAACCGCACTCGCGCACATCACCATTGGAGCCGCACTCGCGCACAACACTTTGATGCAATCCGTGGTCATCTCTCCTGGCACATCCCTCGCGCACATCACCACCGAGATCGCGCACCTCATGATTATCATCAGACTCATCGTCCGCGTCGTCGGCATCGGAGCCCAATCGAACGTGCCAGGGCTTTAAACGCGCCACATTCACAACGTCACGTTTTTTCCCAGTTTGGTCTACCACCTCCCAGTTGTTCTCGGCTACCTGGCGCACAAGACGGAAAGGTCCATGATATTTGTGAAGAAGCTTTGTCGTCTTCCCTTTCGCCCGGGAGGGAGTCCACAAGTACACCAAGTCGCCCTGATGATAAACAACACTTCGTCGCCTAGCATCATAGCTGCGCTTGTTCTTCTCCTGCTGACGCTTCTCCCGTTCATTTACTATTTTTCGAGCCTGCCGCAGCCTGCGGGCCACTTTCATTGCATCCAGGGTGTAGTCGAATCCGCGTTGCGCGCCCGACCCTACATCCACCGGTAGTGTCGGTTCATGTCCGTGAAGAAGAAAGAAGGGAGTGAATCCAGTCGTCTCGTGGGTGGAAGAATTGTATGCAAATAGAACGTACGGTAGGAATTCATCCCAGTCGCGGTGGTGGGAGGAAACGTACATGCTGAGCATGTCAGCCAACGTGCGGTTAAAACGCTCGCACAAGCCGTTGGCCTGTGGGTGGTATGCTGTTGTGGTGGCATGCTCGCTACCCACGAGCCGGAATATTTCTTCGGTCAAGTTGGCGACAAAGTGCCGCCCACGATCGCTTATTACTTTCTCCGGGGCACCATGACGTAGGACGATTTGTTCGACGAAAGCTCTGGCTGCTTCTGCGGCAGTGGCCGCTGGACACGCGACAGCCTCGACCCATTTCGTATGGTAGTCGGTAATCACGACGATGTAGCGGTTCCCTGCTTTGGATTTAGTAAAAGGCCCAATGAAGTCCATGCCCACCTGCTGAAAAGGTCGACCTGCAGGTGGGATCGGTTGGAGGAAACCGACCGGCCTCCCCGGTGGTTGCTTTCGTGTCTGGCAGTCGGGGCAGGAGAGAACGTACTTGCTTACGTACGAGAACATCTTCGGCCAGAAATATCGGCAACGAACTTTCTCCCATGTGCGCTTGACACCTAAGTGGCCTGCCGTGGTGGCGTCATGGCAGTACCTTAAAATCTCAGATCTCAAGCACTTGGGTACAACGAGCGCAGCACGATCCTCCTGAAACCCTTTCGCCCTTCGATACAGTATACCGTCGATCAACCGAAAGCTCCGTGCCGTTCTTTTAGTTTTTCTGACAACGGGCGCATCCGGGTGCTCGAGGTGCTGCATAATTTCTTTCATCCATGGGTCTGCCCTCTGCTTTTTTCCAACATCCACCTGATCCAGAACCAGCAACGGTAAGGGGTTTTCTTCGCTTACAGGCGCGGGATCATGAGGAAGGCGGGAAAGCATGTCGGCATTTCCATTCTTGAGGCCAGGGCGGTGTCGCAACGTTTCTGTACCGTTGGCTCGTGTGGGGACTGTGAGAAGCTGACCTTCCGACAATTTGCCGATGGGGCGGCCGGGCTGGCCCCCTAGGCCCGGTCGTTCTCGTTTCCCGAAGGATTAGGCTGCACATTCTGATTGCCTTGAAGCTCAGCCTCATCGTTCCTGTCATCTCGGAACCGCTGCCAGCATTGTTGTGCTATGTGACCTATGCGGCGGCAAATCTGGCATCGGGGACGCCCGTCGTTGGCACGGGAAGTTCTCTGAGGCCACGGCATTGGGGGGCGACGCACCTCGTCTTCGATGCTTTTTAGCCGGTCAGACAGCACGGCGATCGAGTCCGCAATCGCTTTTAGGTCTCTTTCGCTGTCAGCAGCCTCCCGTGGGCAACGAAATTCGGCCGCGGCGCAAGTGGTGACACACGTAGGAGGAGAGTGCCCTGTCGCTGCGGCGGGTGCGAACCCTACGGGATGCGCGATGTTTTGCATCCACGACTGCAATCCGGTAGAATACTGGATGCCAATCGGTTGTGGCGCCGACGCACGGCTCAACAAAGCTGCCAGATTTATGCGTTGCAAAATTTGGAGGAATGCAGTGCAGCTCTCCGGGTTTGCGATTATCATTTTCTCCAGAACATCCGGACGTAAACCGCGTATAAGGTGCCGCAACCGATCATCTTCCGTCATAGACGGATTCACTCTTGCACACAGCTGTACGACGTCATAGTAGTACTGCTCGGGGGTTTCGGACGGCAATTGAGTGCGGTTTTGTAGCCGCAAATGGGCGATCTCGACTGAGTGGCGACTCGTAAAGGACGTTTTAAGTAGCGTCGCCCATTCTTCCCATGTATTAGGAGCACCGGTTAGAATTTGAGTGGTGTGCCACTTTTTCGCATCTCCGTCTAAAGCCAGATATAGAAATTTCACCTTCGTGGTTTGGTCCCAATTATTAAGCGACGCTACATGTTCGTAGCAAAGTAGCCACTCTGAAATAGATTCCTCCGGTGCGCCTCTAAAGACTGGTGGTCCGACGAATGGTTTAACTTGGGGGGTAGACATAGCAGAGAAGAAGGTAGGGGGTTCCGTCATAGTAGAGCAGTCAGAGGTAGGTTCCTGATATTTGTTGTTGACTCGGGGCATAATTTCAGAGCGGGACTATCGTTACCGAGCAACCTCCACCACTTTGTAGCGAAACGTCGGGGTTGTTCAAGTTAGGCGCATCGGACGACCAGGAAGACGAATAAGTGTGGTTGAAACTCCGCGGAGGCAATCGATGAGAAGTCAACACGATGAATTCGGGGAGCGCTCATTGGGGGTTTATTTAGCTAACACAACTTCAAGTTACAAAATGCACTGGGTTACAAAGACAAAACATAGAAAATGGTGGCATACCCCTCGGCCCGCATAGCTGGTCTCCGGTGGTGAGATCCGCCGTTGACCCCGACTCCGCTCCGCTCACTTTTCAAGTTCAAACATCCTCTTTTTAACCCTTGGTCGTACAAAGAGTCTTCACAAAAACCAATCACATGTTCGGACTCGCAGCATCTCAACCAATCACAGAAACACTTTCATAAAAGGCACTACATTTGTAAAAACCTCCTTACCAAAATGAAACACGCAAAGGGAAAGGTCCTCCGCACGTGACACTCTCTCCCATACCAGGCCGTGCTGCTTCCTTCGGCCGACTACCGTCGGCGGCCGTTCCCACGCTCGGGCCCCGTAAGTTCTTTCATTAACTGTTGCTTTCTAGAAGCGTCCTTAAGAGCGATGGGTACACCATTGCTTACCAGGTGTACATGCGACCGCGAGGCACCCCGACATCCTAACAACAGCGCGAGAGAATATGGTCGTTTACCTGCCGCCACTAAGTCTCGGTCAGGCTAAGTGGTCGCGTCCCCATGTCATTCTCAATGACACGCGTGCCTGTTAACAATGGCTTAGACTCGGACGGTGGCGCCGGACCTGCCTCTCGCTAGACGCTTTTCTTAGTAAGCTTTCCCCTTCTAATCCCGAACGGGGCGACCTTGACTGCTCGGTTTGTGAGCCGTAAAATGCAGCGTGTAGGCGCCTGTCCCAGGCTGGAAAACACGATTTATCCCACATTCCATTAAAGTCAAAAGCCGAAGCTCTGTAATGGCCAGAGAAACAAATCCAAAGGTAGAAGAGTACAAAGAAAGACTTTAAAAAGAAGCAGAGGAGTTGGTTTTGCACAAATTTCCTGAGAAGATACTGGAGCTGGAAACCTTGCTCTCGCGACAATAATATGCAAGTTATAAAACCGCAAACATTGTTCTTAATGGCCGATATCCACTTACAAATACGACTGCGTTTGACACAGGGGTATACAATGGGCTATGTCTTTTCGTCAAGAGCTCGCTATGCGACATGTCCATCTGAAACGCCTATTGTGTACGTACGCTCGTTACGTGTACCTCATTACGCCCGCATTGCACAACTGTGCATCAGACGGCACGATGCCCCCACCGACAATTATGTTAAGCCCATGCGTCCAGTAGCAATTCGAAAGATGACGCCGTTTGGAGGCAGCACGTCAGGCCGGTTGTCGCGGTTGCGTCTGCGAAGCTCGGCTTCTACGGCAAGTGTCGCCAGAAAGGTCAAGCGAACTGGAACGGGTTCCTAAACGGCCGTCACGATCTGTCGCTCGAAACGAGCGGGATGGCTTCTGTTTCCGCGCTGCGTGAAAACATCTTCGAAAAAATGACACAGTTGAAACGGGATGCAACAAAATCCAGCTGCGCGGTACCCACTCGTGGTGCATGCAATATCCTTACGTGATTAAGTAAACCTTCGTGGCAACTGCGACTACCGTCAGAATGTGTCCAAAAAAAGCTGTGCCGTGCTCCAGTTGGGCTCCCTGTGGTGGGATGCACACCAATATTTTCCGCCATTGTCCTTTAATTGCACGATGGCTATATCGCCCGGTGGGGCTAGAATAAAACGAGAGAAAGACAGAAATGGAGGAGAGAAAGAAAGTTGAATCAAGCCGGCGCCATGTCACAGCTTGATCCCTCTTTGTTGTTTCGCGGTTGTGCATTCGCTGCTGGACGGCAAATGTACGAAAGCCGCCGCCGTTATTCAGCGGAACAATTTACGGCCTCCTCCCTCGGCTTGATTCTCTTTATCCCGCGGCGCCATTCCACCTGTATTTCGCGTACGCTGTGTGCTCTTACTATAGCTTAAAAATATAGCGATAAGGGGCGGGTGAAAGAGTCGCGCGTGGTGTGTGTATATACGGCCCGTGCTTTGAGCGTTGCGGCGGCTGCCACGCGAGCGCGCAGCGGGCATTCGTGACGCGTGAGCGACTTGTGTCACATAGACGTTTATATATATTACGCGCGCAGCTTGACTTTTATGCCGGCAAGTGCCTTTGACCTGACCGCTGAGGGAGATATACGCAACAGGGCGGCTCGTGCGTGGAAACGCCGGCAAGCGTCAACTTCCTTTTTACCTGCTCCGTATACCTCCCTCCAAGCTGACGGCTGGAGCTGCTATGATTTTGATATACCTTACTTAGCACGATGCCTTTTGTTTTTGAGCGCGGGGGTCTTTTGTCAGCGTGCAGCCGGTTCACGCGGGAATATCAGGCAACACGGGTGTGTGCGTGCATGTGTGTATGTGTCTGTGTGCGTGAGTGAGTGAGCGTGATTGATTGATTGATATGTGTGGTTTAACAGTAATAACGTTATAAAACCACCATGTGAGTATGAGAGACGGCGCAGTGGAGGGCTCCGCAAATTTCGACCACCTAGGGTTCTTTATCGTGCACCGAAATCCGACAACATGTACCTACAGCATTTTCACCTCCATCGATAATGCAATCCGCTGCAGCCGGAATTTGATCCCGCGACCTGCGGGTCAGCAGCCGAATACCTTATCCACTAGACCACCGCGGCGGGGCAGAGTGAGTGAATGTGTTCATGGTGGAAGGTAAGCCAGGTATTTGATTTACGTGTTTACTCGCTCAGGCACAAATTATGGAATGGCCGCGGCATTCTAAACATATGGAGAGCGTCAACCCGTGAATATTTTTGTTCGTGTTTTTTTCAAATAAACGTACCTATGGTTACACTATTGCACAAACAAGGTGCAGCGTGTACTCCGTCGCTTATGAGGCACAATTGTTTCTTATTCCGCATCGTTTTTCAGACAGCACATCCTCCTGCAAAGCTTCTGTTGGCACTCGCAATTTCTACAGACAACAATCCAGGAACGCTTTATTTATTTATTTATTTATTTATTTATTCATTCATTTATTATACTATATTAAGGAACGCTTGGACTGCGAACATTATCCACGGCATGATGGGTCTGGCCATCACATAACCATGAAAATTGACAAGTTAGTCATGGCTTGAACAATTTGCTTATTATTTGCCCTCTCACTCATGATTTATTGTTCATGATGGAACGCACATACTGCAATATTATTATCTTATTTGAAATTAGTTTCATTAATTGGACACAGATAGCATGCTACAGATGCTAACACAGTAAAACTACAATTGACATGCTGGGGAAATTCGCATCTTCCTTTTCCTTTTTTTTGTGTTACTGAAAAAAACATGCACTATTTCTTGCTGCGTTTACTTTCGTCTTGACATAATTTAGTCGCATCGATGACTTGCGCGTGAGCGCTACACATAATTGCTTCTGGTTTCTATAGTTTGCGCTACCCACGAATAAACTCGCTCGATTTGACGCTCTCCCATATTTCTTACACCTCGTTTGCAATCTCAACGCCACCATGGGTATCCCGATTCAGACACAATCGACATATAAAAAAATAACGTATACATAATGTCGATTTATCTCTTCTTTTGAGTGCACTACTTCTCCCACCCTCTTAGATCAACAACCACACCCATTGCTATGTACCTGTTTGCACAGTGCCGCTTCCAGAGGCCTGCGCTTTTAATGTGGTATACACTCACAAGGGAGGCTGTTTACACTATGGAAGCTACACGTCTTCTACCTGACAAGCAAGCTATTATGTAGGTGACGTCACATTGTTTCTCGACATCAGCCTCCTCACTCGGAAATCGAGGACACTTTCGCGAACAAGCTGTAGGGGGACACGCCATGCCGATTTCGCCGAATTAGAATATTTGCGCAGCCCGCGCACTCCTGCTTCGTCATCTTCGCCAACATGCGCATGCGTGCTGGCGAGTATGCGCGTGAAGCGTCGAACCTCGAAGATTCGCGGCCACTCGTGACAGAGAGGATTAGAGCTCGCAGTTCTTCCCCTCTTGCCCCTGGTGTACACTTTCGCCGGGTGTACCCAGTCTCCCATTGTCGCCTCCCGCATTTCTCGAGTTGCAATTTCGCTCAAGTTATGTTGAAAAAAAAACTACAAGAGACATCTTCAGATGAACATTTTGACTCGTATTAGCCTCCCTTCCATTTCGCCAAGCGAACGAGACGTCAATACGTCTACATACATTTCTTTCCGAGAGCCTCCGCTCCTCGTCTATTCGATTCCTCGTCGTCGCCTGAAGGGCCCCGAGCCATCTCGAAGCCCGAAACCCCGCCGTTGTCCTCCGCCTCCGCATTGTCTTCGAGAGTACAGAGCGACGATGACTTTGTCGTCAATCGTCGCCGCAGCCTCATCTCGCAATCTCCTTCGAAGATGCCGCCCTCGCCTGTTCTTCACAGCGCTATTCCCGCCTCACCTCCCTCTTTGTCTCTGTGTATACGACGTGCAAGCTCGCATTGAGAGCGTCGTAAGCGCGTCCGTCTCCTTTGGAAACAATGGTCCCCTCTGCCGCGGCTTCGAAAACGATGCGCACTGAGCCAAACCCCCATCCAGATTAGCGCTAATCCCGCTGCAGTGGCGGACGGACGGCCTCGGCTTGAGCCGCAGACGATGCCCGGTGCATCGCTGTCTGGAGGCTGCAGCCATTGCGTCCGCTATACACAGTGAGATTAGGGCCGCGGCTGCAAGATGGCTTAACTGGTAGAAATAGGGGCGGAGGTGGATTCCAGGGAAAAGCTTGTATCCAAGAAATGACTCGAATGTCTGCATCTTGATTCATTATGAGTGCAATTCTACGGAAGGGAGTGCTCAGAAGATGGGCAGATGGCGACTGGGACGGCCGTGTTTTGATTGGCGTCGGGCCGTGCTACTGTACCAAAGGATGCGATTTATAGCATATAGCCGCGAGTTTTTCTTCCCTTGTCTGTAACCACATGTCGTGTTTTCACCCCGGGGCATGCTATCTGTGATCAGACCATAAGTACAAAGCATCTCGACACTGTATTCAAGGTTTCCGAAGCGGTGATTAGTGCTCTTTAAGATTAGAAGACCTCTCCGCCTTTGTTTGTTGATGTAAGTATAGTGGCTCATGGAGCTTTGAAGAACAACGAATCGGTAGTATACTCTCCAAATAGACTTTAGTGGTCATAGGATGATGAGAGCGAACCTGGAAACAGTTGGTAAGCGATGACCTCAGATTATGTCGCTTAGTTTAAATCTCACGTTTTTCCGAACGAAATTGTTCTAACTGTGCGAGCAGACAGGGCCTCAGACCGGAAGGTACACCTCACGCTGGTGATAATAAAGAAGCGTGTTTTAGCCAGGTACACTGAAAAGTCATCGCAGCTATAGGTTTGCATATGACGAAATGTTACTATGATTACGCGAAGTCTTCGTTTGTTTTCAGGTTAAAGCATTACGCCTGCGGCTTCCCCTCTTTGACCCACCCACTTCTAACGAACGTCCTAGTTCGGTGTTAAACGCTGGGATTTTAATCGATCCGTAATTAAACTGTCTTATGATACTCCGGAAGTCGGAAAGAACGCAGTCGTTGGCCGACCTCGTAGGGACGCCGGTTATCTTGTGCCTTCCTACCGGCCACATGTTACGTTGCAACTTTTCACAGCGTCTGCTCAACTGTGGGTGTTTCTTTGTCACTAATTAATAAACCATATTCACTTGAATCGGATACAAACAATGGCAGTATCTGGCACCCACATGCTTCATATATTTCACTGCACCGTGGTATACTTGCTCATGCCACTATCGTGCACCGATCGCAAATAGATTTGGCCGGCACCCTGCATAACCGACGCAATTTCCTTCTATTGGTCCCCATGAGTTTAGCAAAAGTGTTATGATTGCGAGAGCAATCGCAAGAGGTGACCACGTGAGCCAGACGCTTACGTTAGTAAGGATGTTCAATATGGACGATCCGCAGGGAACCTTATTGTCATAGAAAGCGGTGATCGCATTTTCCCACAGATTTGAAGGAATCAACAGCCGTTGTCAGCTAACCACTGGTCTCTCATCTGGACATCCCATTCGCTTGGCTCTGGCAATCGTACGGCTTGCGCTCACGTGATTTTTCCGGACCATGACAAGAAGAAAAAGCTTTCCGAAGAGTTGTCACTTATTCCACGGGGGTGTTTTTCTTTCTATTTTTTTTCTTTTTGCTCAGACTCCAAATACGGCGCTAATACTTCGCGGCTGTCCTGATGAATTGTTGTGAACAATGTTGTCGCAAATTCTTCCTTACATATCTCTCAGTGGCAGGGTAAACGAAAAAAAAATGTTTGAAAGCGAATTCACTCATCTATACTGGAAAGCAGCATTGTATGAGCTGCTTGCGATGGTGACTGGTGAACACTGAATAAAATATTCTCAACCATATGCAAGATCCTTTAGATGGGGTGTTGGGGGTAGGATATCCCAGTTGGTCTAGAGTGCCGGAAAGGTACTTCATTACCATCAATGTCATTCATCGACACTTAAGGACCCTTGACAGTGCATTATATTAAAAGGGTGGAGTGAACAGTTGTCAACAGTACTGAAGTCGCTTATAATGGCGGGAATGCTTACAACAACGAACGAACCACGTACGCAAGTACAGAGCACACACGATTTCAGCATCCACGCTAATTGTAAAGAAAACGAAAAGGTTTAGAAGGCAAGAATTGTTGCAGGTGTCATTGGCCGTAAAAAGTGATTACCCCCTCCCCTATTTTTCGCTCTTTACTTACGAGTCTTCGGCGAAACTCCTGGGTGTTTTCACTGAAGTTGCACGCTATACATTTTCAGCGGAACCGCTGTTTTTCCCTTTCACCAAACGTCTTCTCGTGTGGATTTCCGCAGGGCTCGTTCTTCGACGAGCCCGCCTAAGCCTCTCCCTCCGAGTCTGCGTCTTTCCCGTCCGACGCGCTCCCAGCCGGGCCGTCCGTCGAGCCGGCCGTTCGGCTGACCCCTGGCCCAGCGGGTGGTGTTTAGAAGCGGCGGTGTCTCGTTGCCCTCTGAGTGCGTACACGTCCGGCCCCGTGTATACACGCGCGGCCCGCATCGACGGTGCCTGGTCCGCTGCCCCACTGCGTGAGCAACGACGGCGTGGCGCAGGACCGAGCAGACCGACGATGCCGGTCGTCAGCGTGGAGAGGGGCCGATGCGAACCTAGTGGACGCTCCACGTCGCCCGCACAGTTTAGTGCAGCACGTTCAAAGCGTCACAACCGACTGCTGGAAAGCAGCAAGAAATGCTATCCGTGAAGTGGCATCCAGTTCGTCAGAGCTATGGGGACGCCAGGCAATGTAGTCCATTGATAAAACGTGGGGCGCAGCTTTGCTCAACGAGGAAAAGGCATCTACGTCATGATGGCCCGAATCTTGCCGTCAACTAAATATTAGGGCATCGCAACAACTATCCGGCGCTCTAACATTACGATGCAGGTTATGGAATTAAATTTCGTTGTCGTGTTGAGTTTGGCGGCACGTGCGCTTGGAGAAGTTTGATTCGATGCCTTCACGACTTGCCCTTCTCCACGATGCCATAACCTCCTTCACGAATTGCGCCGCCTGTGTTCGTCCCATAGCCCATATCGGAAATTCTGAGCACCCCAATTCGCCAAACTTATATGGGCCCAAAGGACGCCTCACATTTGCCTTTTTTTTTTACATATCGACCTCATGCCGCCCTCACCGTTTACTGTGAATGTGTATTCAGAACTCGCGATATTGGATGGTCCACAAAAGTGGGCCTAGACATGGCGGCCCCTTTTATATCGCTTCAAAGAGGATATTTTCGTTCATAAGTATCCTAATAGGGCGTTGCGACATCGCGCGCACATCTCGAAGAAAGCTGTCGGATGCTGGCGGCTGATGCGGGTGCGCGCACTTTCCGTGGCACTGCACGCAACTGTACATATAGACGCAGCCGGGACTCGCCGCGTGACGAGGATGTGTGGCCCCCAGCGTTGCCGATGCCCGCATGCGTAGCCGGCCCGGCTGGGTTCCTTCCGCAGCGTGCGTTCGACGTGGGTTCCTCCTTTCGCGGCGCGTCGCATGTACGGCGCTGTCACTCGCGCCGGGGGTCATTCACGCGGCCGCATCGCGGATAGTACTCCGAGTGTCACCGGGTGGTCCGTGTAGTACGATACTGCTCCGCGGTCGGCCGCAAAGCGGACAGACGCTGTAGCGAATGAGACCGGTCTACAAGGTCCAGGAATGCCCACTCTCTGTTTTCTCTCACTGTTTCGTTTGTAGGTTTCGCTTTGTCGTTGTTCTTGAAGTCAGACTATGCACGGCAATGCACGACTTAGCGGGCAGCGTGCTTGGTCGAGATGTATGAATGGAGCGCTACACTCTTCATTCACGGGCTGCAATTGCTTTTTTTTTTGTTTCAATTTTTTTGAAGAACGTCTGTTTCGGAGTGTGTACGTCTGTAGTTCGTACGAAGCTGGCCCCCTTATATATCATGCTTAAAGGGACCCATCCGCTGAGTATTGCTTTTTATGAAGCACAGTATGTTGGTAAGGCCGTTGGACGCCGGAAAACACGGATATACACGTACATTGACACGACCATTTGAAAACTAACACACCCACGCCCGCTGTCAACAGAGACATACAAATTGCGTTCGCCGATGTGTACGAGGGAAGCGTGGAAGCGGGAGAGAGGGGGAGCACGGTGATCCCGTAGCTAATAATGTTAGACATATCCCACACAGAGGGCCGCTGTTAAGTCTGCAAGTATGCACCTTAAGCTTACGAGGAATGTCGTCAGAATTCTATCACACATGCATTGAACGTTGAAACAGATCTGTTCCAGCTTTTTTTCCAGGAGAGCACGGACTTACACACATACACACACACACACACACACACACACACACACACACACACGCACACACAATCTCTTTATTGTCGGAACATTGTCACAGCTTGTATTGTTTTTATTATGCCAAAGTTATTCTTTTTGGCGCAGCTTTGTGTATATGTTATGTGCGTGTTTGCATATGAATGAGGCCTTCATTCCATTGGCGTCATTCGCGTCATCTGGGGAGTGTAGTGTTTTATGTGTGTGGGAATAGGCAACCGTTTGCAAAGTATGTTAAGAAACCTCTCTCCTTCTTTCTCCCTCGAATGAAAGCAGGATGTCTTGCAGTGGTTGCTCATTCCATGGTGTTCATTTTGGTCGCCCAATCTTTTCTCTCGCTCCTGCAAGAGCTCCAGTGCGTAAATGGCGTTCCCATCTCTTCTCACCAAGCCTTGCCGCAACGGCAGGAAAAAAAAAGAAGGAAAACGCGACCACGACGTGCGGCGACGCATACGGCTCGCACACGAGCAGCCGAGCGCATCGCACACTGCGGCATTCGCAGCCGAGCGTGCTCCGGCTGCTCCGCTCGCGTCCTGCGTCTACGTGCGGGGACGCACCAGGGACGGCGCTAGATGGATCTGCGGATTAAGCCGCGGCTGGGGCTCCGGGGATCCCTTCATCCCAGATCGCCAGTTTCGGCGAAGGAGGCTGCCGGGGGATCTGCGCGGTCGCTATCTGCAGCCCTCACGCGCGTTCACCGCGGAACGACGGCCACCTCACGTCTGTGCGGGAGGAAGATTTACCCTCCCTTCCTCTTACAAGCACAGCCACTGTGCCACCGGTGTCCACTGTGCATCAGAAAGGCGGCCGCTGTTCCCTACGTACAGCGTGCACACAGGAAAGGCACAAAGGGGAGACGAGGGAACGGCCAGGGGAATCCCGTGCTCAGGCATGCATGTGCACGAGTTTGCGTCACGTGAAAAGAACGGGGCTTTCCACGAGCTGGTCCCTTTCCTCGGCCCGCTTCCCTCTCTCCTGAATCAGAAACCCTCTCTCCCTCGCGTGCCGCACATCCTTGCCCTCCTAATTTACACGGCGGGAGCGTCGGAGGGTGCGCGGGCGATTTATTCGGCTTCCGTGCCTTTGGCCTCGTGGCTTCTCGGCGGCGCATGTATTGTCCGCGTGTTGGCACACGCGTGTCTACGTCTCGCGTATATGAGGTGCCTTGATTTCCGCAGCGCGAGGCCCCGTGAACAGGCCTCGCCTCTCCGACGGTGCTTGCTCGGAACATTCAAACGCCCTCCGTTCATGGTTTGTCCCCGCTTCCTTTTCGCGCCTCCTCACCGCTTCGTTTTGTACCGGGATCACAACTTCAACTGCCCTCCTTACCCGATTCACAAGTTGCTGAGGTGAACAAAACGGACACGAATCATTTCACTTTTCTTTCGTGCGTTGCGCTACGGCGGAGTTTGAAAGTTTTCGAGGTGAAGTTTGGGAGAGTGATACAGAATGTACGCCTCACACATTTCTTTGTGTCAGCTGCTGCTATGTTCAAAACACGTGGGTACAGTACCATGCCCTATCCGATCGCCATTTAAAAAATTCATATTGAAGTAAAACTTGAAGGAGTTCTTGCCCCGACTGCTTGGCGATGGCTACCGCTTTACTCTTGGTTTTTCGAATATAAATAAATCGCATCTGTTTGCTGTCCCTGACGCCATTGCAATTCATTCATAAGAAACTGAATTACAGTTCGAATTAAACTATCACCTAACGAGAGTACAAATTCTAATAGTAGAATAAGACTGCGCTGCTATCCAAGACGAAAATCCAACGTTCAGCCATGTGCCCAGGTAAACATCAGTTTCGCTACAAAAAAAAAGGGGGGGGGGGTTCCAAAAACACCCGCTTGGTTAATAAAGTTCGCATGGAGCTGCACGCAAGCAGTTGCACTGTTATGTCGAAAAGATGGTACGATAATAAAAACAGGGTTTAGAGAGTATATATTGCTTTGCCCTGCTGTTCTTGTATATTGTCACAAGTTTCGATAATTGTAAAAAAGGTTCAAGCATGGATATATTGCTCACGTGACGCGGGCTGATTCAATACCAAATAACAGCGACGTAAAGTAGAAGACTTGAAGATAAATGTATTTGCCCATTCACGCGAAGTGGATCGGTAGAGTTTTATGGCTTACACTTAATGACTATGTTTTTTTCTTCTACCTTTCACTGCACGCACTCCATTTGCTTGACTGGTGCTTATTAGATATCGACAAAGTTTTTTGTATTCGTTTTATCGGTCGTATCTTCTCTTTTACTGAAAGGCTATATCAGTACCGCTATATCTGAACTTCTAACACGCGGGCTTTATACGAGGCGCCTGTCGCGTGGATACATCGAATTTCGAAAGGACTGCTTTAGAATTTCGAAACGTATAGGCGCGTTCCAAAATTCACCCATACAATAAATTTTGCTACGTATACACAAGGTCAGCTGTGGTGATCGCTAAATAAAAAAAAATGGGTCGGGATGACCGAAAAAAAAGCGTACTTTTTTATGTGTATAAAGAAATGCAGCATAACTGCTTCGAGCCACGTTTGTTCACGCAATGATGCAGCTTCGTTCACTATACCGTATCTTCCTCTCAATAACTTGTTCACCTTAGATACGTACTTCTCGTCTCTAGGGGTATTCATGCTCATCATCATCATCAGCCTGACTACGTCCACTGCAGGACACAGGCCTCTCCCATGTTCCGCCAGTTAACCCGGTCCTGTGCTTGCTTCTGCCAATTTATACCCGCAAACTTCTTAATCTCATCTGCCCACCTAACATTCTGCCTCCCTCAAACCCGCTTGCCTTTTCAGGGAATTCAGTTAGTTACCCTTAACGACCAGTGGTTATCCTGTCTACGCGCTACATGCCCGGCCCATGTCCATTTGCTCTTCTTGATTTCAACTATGATATCCTCAACCCCCGTTTGTTCCCTAATCCACTCTGCTCTTTTCTTCTCTCTTAAGTTTACACCTACCATTCTTTCCATTGCTCGCTGCGTTGTCCTCAATTTAAGCTGAGCCCTCTTTGTTATTGATGCTAGCAAGTATTTGAAAAAAAAAAGGATAGAAAGGAAATAAAAAGCGAAAAAAAAATAGTAATGATGAGCTCTCTATTACCTTCCTACTTGTTTCCACCCTCTCGAGTTGGCAGAATCAAACGTACAGCGGCCATCACCCGACTCCGCGCGGAAACAATATTTTACTCGAGTAATAACTGCCAGACTCGCCTTTTTTAAAGAGCCGGTGATACGAGTGGAGATGGCAATAAAAACGGGAGAGGCGGCTACGGGGCCGAAAAGTAAAAGGAATAAAAAAGAGGAGGAAAACGTTAAAAGCAACGAATGCGGAAGCGATACGTGCGCGCCGCTGAGTACCAACTCCCTGCCACCGTCGCCACCGCGACTCTTCCAATATCGCCTCAATATAACGAAGCGACTGCGGAAGGAATCGTTCCTTTACGGTCTGGCTCGTTTCTACCCCTCTCCACCTTCACACCCTCTCCCTTTTTTCGATTGCTACTTCTCACCACCCTCTCTCTCTCTCCGCTCTTCAGATTTGAGAGAAAGGAAGATAGAGAAGGGGGTTCTCGAACGCCGCTCGCGTCGGGGAGGAGGAACGGTGCGTGGCATTTGCATGACGGAAGGAATTAGGCGGGCTGGTGGTGCGGTTGACGGAACCCTCTCGGCACATTGACTCTGCAAAGAAAGCAGATTTTTCCAGAGCGCGCGGGCCTCTGCCATTGTGCGAGTGGCTCTGTTCCTTTCATTGGATTCCTTCCGCCTGCTCTGGCGCTTTGTCTTTGAATGGATCGCGCTCCGGCAGTATAGGCGGCGTGCGTAGAAAAAGAAGGAGACATGGTTTAAGAGCTGACGTCCCAGAAATACGTAAGCGTGCGCCGGCGCCCCAGAACCGTGGCGGGCCATGCGTGATCCAACCCCTCTGGCCCAAACCACTTCGCCCCTCTCGTGCCTCTGGATTGGGCGCACAGCATACACGTTGTCTCTGGTGTACCATATTGAGTAACCTTTTTTTTAGGGGCGAAGCTCCTTATGCCGTGGGTCGTACGTCCGCGATGTATGTATGTAGTAGTAGAAATAGTAGTACTAATAGTAAGAAGCCACCTTTGGTTTGGTCCTTAAAATGTCCTCTGGGTGGCGGCACTTCTATATGATGAATATATGACGAAAGATGCGAGATGGCGGTACTTGGAGTGTTCACTCGATGAACGAATGGACGCACAGACGGACGCACGGATGGAGGCACGGGCGAACTGACTGACGCTTCGCCTCACTCATCATAATTCAGTCCGTGGATATGCAGTGATTTTTCTATTGTTCCTTCATTAGCCTGAAAGCAATGCGTTGTCAACATCGGAGATAATTTGGCAAGATGTTCATTTCTTGAAACTTTTCAGAATGAAATAACAAATTCATGCAAATTTGTATAGTTTATTTTTTCTCTAGTTGGAGTGAGCGTGTTAGCTTGGGTAGCTAGAAAAAACTTTGGTGCACTTTGCTGGGGACATGCACCTGACAGGAAGCGATTGGCATGCGGACACAGTTTATTAAGTGAGTGCGCCACGGAACTGTTTAACATGCTCAGTCTGGAGAAAAAACTACGCCGCGCAAGCCCTCAAACGGCTAAACAGGACGATTCCGATGACTAACCTGGTTGCTTGTATAGGTTGTTTATAGGCTTTCGCTATTTAGGAGAAGATGCAGGTTGCTTCTACATCGTTGCTAGGGATTTATCTGGGTGATCCTAGGTTGCTTCTACCTTGAATCTCAGCGCAGAGATGTTCGAGTGAAACGACACTGCAGACATTCACAGACACGACACGCATGTTTGAACTCCAGAGACAGACACTCGCGCTGAAACCAAGCGTTCGCACCCCTCATAGATCTACGGGCACACCGTCGTTGGCGTGGGGCTTCCATCACTGCGGGGTCCTCTTGCAGTCCTCTTTTTCGTTCCTTGGCATTCTATCGTTGTATACGTACTCGGAGTGTTCGGCTCGCCGACGTCGTTTCGTAGCCATTTGTTGCGGGTTGTTAACCGTTGCGTTCGTTATTTTTAGCGGGCTAGTGGCGCGCAGTGGGATTTACCCAGTTTTTGTCGTACATACCAGATATTTTGGGGGGGGAGAGGGGGGGGCTGCACCATCTAGATCTGTGTGAGATCTGGGCAGGCAGACGTGGTCTACTGTGATTTCGCACTTCGTGTGCCATGGCAAAGAAACAAATTTGGGGAGAGGGGGAAATGTGATCCACCCCCGGAATCTCGAGTGGGCATGTGCCTGGCTTCGCCACTGGCACATACCCATTTTTGACGTGAATAGCAATCAGGTTCGTCGTACAAAAAATTATTTGCTAAACACCTTCGCTGTGAAAACGAAACAATCTCGGGCACAGCCGTGCCCAGGAATATTTTTCCGGGGATGTTTTTGGTAGGACGGCTAACGTTTAATTGGCAACTGGTGGTTGATGTAAAGGCACGTAAATAATTTAGTGTCACCCAAAAAGTTAAACAAATAAAAAGTGGTGGTGTCAAAACCCCCTCAATCCTCCTCTAAATATAGCCCTGATCTCGTGCATTTGACTCGTTTCAGTCATGTTCAGAAGTATCGGCGTACGTAAGCAGTGTAGACCTATGCTATATAAACCATCAGATGACACCTTCCCCATGTCACGAATGTCCATCAACATCAACTCACGCCTTTGTCACCTTCTCAGAGCCGATGACAGCGACAAAAAGATTGCTATGGTTTATTGTTGGAGCCAGTCGGAAATTACACGGTGATTTCTTTAAGCCTAAAGGCAATACTTCTGGCCGCTGCGTCAGTATCGCTCGGTGCGGCCTACAGCTAGTTTAGTGAAATCGCCGCTGGGTGGTTGTGCTAACACGCAGTGTTCGAAAAAGAGCTCTCTCTATGGCGTCATATGATGGCGCAGTTTCAGCTTCCCAGTATAGGACTTTTTATTATCAGTGAGAGATAAAAGAGCGGCAACGGAGAAAACAATACATAACCGCTTTCTTTAGGGCGTCAGAAACTGGCGTGACTTCCCTCATAGCGCAAGAAGCGCTGCCGACATGGAGAGAGGCAGCGACGGAAAATCCCTGCAAGAGAGTTAAGCAAGGAATGATTCCCCACCAGACGAGGGAAGAAACAGCAGAAAGCTTAGATGCGCCACGAGGCACGGGTGGTCGTAAAACTGCCGGGCTCGGCGCGCGAGGACATACGAGACGACACGTGATCCCTGCACCCGAGACCCACGGGACGTAAAAAAAAGGGGGGAGGGGGGCTCGTGGAGGGACAGGAAAAAAAAAGAAAAACGAAAGACCTCCCGAGGGTGTCGCATCAGTCAGCGAGCTAGCCCGTCGTGGTCTGTTGTGAGGACAGGGAAATAAAGGTACACACACAGGGATACGAATAGGGATGCGGTCAGTGGGTGAGGAGTCTGGAAGGGAACGGGGGTCGCCGGGCGTGAGCCTCCCGAAAACAAAAGGGGAAGAGAAAGCACCGCACGGTCGTTGTCCGTCGTGTGTGCGGCGGCACCACAAACAGTCAGCTTCAGAGGCGTCGGCGAGATAAAAGACCGGCGACAAGTGGCCCTGTCAACCGGCTGCTCCTACTAACTCCGCTTTCTAACCTCGTCTGCCGCTTCTCCTCCTTCTTCCTGCGGGATTCGGGAGCTCAGCTGCTGCCTTTTGCTGTGGTTCTGCCTCTTCCCGGTTGTTTCTGTTTTTCCCGTCGCTTCGTATCTCGGCGGTGCTTCTTTTGTCTTCCTCCCGTTGACGCCTCGCGAGAGCCCCAGGCCCGGCCGACAAGGCGGCGAGGGCCTGCTCTCTTTTCCTTTCGGGTCGCTGCGCGTGCCGAGAAGGCAGCCGAGCGTGCTCGCGTGGGGTCTTGCCGAGGCTTGTCGATAGCAGTCCTGGGATCTTATCCCGTTCGCACTAACATGAAGCTTCTCTTTGGGGAGTTTTCTATTTTTTTTTTTTGCCTTTAGGCGCCTCGTTCTTGCGTACATTTCTGGCAACGAACAGTCCACGATGATGCGTCAGAAGGTTGCGTTCTATACATCGTTGTTCAATTCTTATTTCATAGAATTCACTCTTTATTTGATATCAGAGGTGTGCATCAGCCGCCTCAGGAACAGGATAAAGTCCCCCCCTCCCCCATTTTTTTCTTTTTGTTTGCTACAACTGCCGTTTGTGACGCACGTCAGTATCCTAGTTACAGACCCGACATATAGGTTAAGACGTTGAATGATTCTGTTTTGCTTCTGCACGTTTTGTCATATATTACAAAAGCGCCAGAGGTCTTTATAGATTGTGCTCTGTACGCATGCAATTCTTGATGTGCGTAACATACGTGAAGGACTCGCACAATTTACTTCTGTGTACAAAGGTTCACGTATATACGAAACATAGGAGGTTAAAACTGGTAGCTGGCTGTCACAAAACACACTCAGTAACAAGTCAGCGCCACCCCCGAAGTGACCGATTCCAGTTACAATGACTGGCGTTGCCCGCGGGCACCGTATACAGTGATTCCCGTACTGACGGATTTGGCGTTGCCATATACAGCTGCTGCTCGGTATCATTAGTACACAAACATTACACGTGCACATCGAATGCTTAGTATACTGCCATCAAGCGTACTTGTGTAAGCTTTGTATACTTATGCGAATAAATTGCATGGGAGCAATGGAAACACAATCGTTCGACGCTGTTTAATATATATTTGTAGCCAATCATAGAACTCGACCTAGAGATAGCAAGAAGGCTACCTTAATTTGGTCCAGCGGTGTGGGAAGCAAGTTCCTGCCTAAAGAACAGCGGCCCTCGCAGCGTTTTCGGCCAGCTGGACGGCCTAAGTTGTTCTTTCGGATCCGAGCAACGCAGTGCGGCTTCGCGCTGCTCATAATTGACTATTTCGCGGCCCCGTCCAGACACGTGGAGCAAGCTCATTGAACATGTCTCATATCCTACTGTTCTCTTACAGGGTAGCCAGCCGGTCTGAGAACTGGCTAACCTCCCTGTTCTTCCTCATTTATTCCTCCTCCTCCTCCTCCTCCTACTGTTCTCTGCATAACTGGCATTTAGCAGCGTATTGGCCTGAGCATTACTGGCTGTACACCATTGGAACTCGGATACTTGTTGGTTTGGAGATAACTGAAACTTTCATTGAGAACTTCAGTCTTTGCGATGGACCTGCCTGGCTTTGTGTCAGACCCGGTGGTTCAGTTTACTTCTGGGCAGCTAAACGTAAAATTATAGCTAGAATCACGCTAGTAAGAAAGTGTAGTCGAAACACAGCGTACTAACTTACGGATTGCGAGCTATAGACAATGCGCGCGCAGCGGCAACCGAGGCCGAAGCCTGTCGATCGGCTTCGTTGGCCCTCATCGCACGGATGCGGGGTGGGGCCGGCCTTCTCCGACGTCTGCGGTGATGCGCCCCATCGATCTCCCCGTGGGGGCCCCGCTGTATGCGCGCGAGTGGCAGAGGCTCTGCGTGGTGAGAAACGATGATCGAAGGAATCACGGCTTCCGCGCCTCACGCTCTCTCCAGGCGCCCCGCGGCTCCCACCGCGAAGACGACCCACGGAAACAAAGAAGGCGTGCAATACGGGGAATCCTGCTGCGGTCTATAGTTTGTTCGCCCATTTATTTTTTCTTGTTTTTAGTTTTTTGTTTGTTTTGCTTATATATCTTCAGGCGGTTGTACAGCGCCGTTACCGAAGCGCAGTAGACCGGGGCCGTAGTTTGTGCGATCGAATGCTCTACTGGCATACACTCGAGGAGATAAGCACGGAAGAATGGATTACGACTTAAAGTTTAATAGCTGGCGTTCTACTACAGTGATTATTTAGATGCAGTAAAGAAGAGATGAGAGCGGAAAGGCAGGGAAGTTAATCAGAAGGAAATGTCCGTGGTATGTCACCAACGGAGGAGCAGGTGAAGTGTACTAAACAAGTACATTTTTTGGAAGAGAATTCTAAACTTAGAAACGCGGTAAACTTGTAAAAGCTTTTGTTCTCCGCATCTTATGGTGAATATGTCACTTAGAAAACGAGAGGTAAGGAGAAGGCTGAAAAATATGGGGAAGAAAGGAAATAAAGAAAGAGGTATAGGTCAGATAGGACAGGTAAGATATCAAAATAGGTAACTCTATTGCAGCTGACTATCAACGCTCTTACCGTTTCTAGAAACTATCGCCAACACATGCCACACTAGCGGACATTATTCTCAAATTTCAACCTCACATATTATCGCAGCTGACGGTGACGAAGCCGTGCTTGCAGTCTCCAGGAAAACAGGCCTAAGCGCAACAGAAATATACGAACGTAGACGACACGCTGCAGTTGTTATTCTCACTGATCTTCCTGCACGATGCAACGGATTACTGTCCCGAAAAAAAAACTGATCGGTGACAAATAGCTCAGCAAAACAGTGAAAAACTTATGTTTTGTTTGTGTGCTTGTGACTAAGTGCGTATGATATAGACTAGTGAGTTGCGTACGTCATTACATTTTGGATATTTCGACATCAAAAGGAGCTAAAGTTCCTCCGGATAGTGACGTGTACAAACACTAACCAAATTGGCCCTGAAACCTGCAGCGTTGGGATGGTCTGAATACAAACTCAATCGGAAATATACGGTACAGCCACGCGCATAAGTCGATAAACACACTCAAGAGGCGGCTCACTCGAGATTCTGCGTCTGAGTGAGTCCAGTTCAGGAAAATTTTGATGGATTTGAGTCCGAGTAAATCTGGTTAAAGAAAACTATGCTCAGTCTCAGTCCGAGTTAACGAGCGCGAAGCGATAAACATATCCTAAATGAGCCTGAGTGCGCAAGCTCCGTTCCTCCGTTCGTTCCCGACCCTTTGGTCATGCGTACATTGGCACGGTATAAGCGAATATATGGCCGACATCTTGGAAGAGGTATGCATGCAGACATGCATCCTGGTCACTGCTGTGAACAATAAAGCGATCGCGTAAGTCGATTCTTTGTTGATTATTTTGAATCCTCAACCAAGGAGCTGGCAATTTTGGTTGTGTGTGATGCGACACCTTTAGAACATATAGCTAAGGCCACTTCATATCCTTCTCCTAGCGCCTACGTCACAGCACCACGACGGAGTTACTTCGTCGGTGCATTCGGAAAACGGCAGACATTATAGAACGAATAGATTCGCGACGCGTGGTAAGTACACCAATGAAAGCGCAGCAATGGACATTTCTGAGAATGCGTCATCCGCGCCCGCCATGTGGGATGACGCCAACGAGAAGTGAAGATCTTCGCAGTTGTCACCAACATGTGCACGTTACACTGAGCTCTGCTCGTCATCCCCTGTATCGTCAGTGACTGGCGGCGTCCCCCTCGGCTTCTCGTCCACTCGGTCTGCACACAAGCGCCGCACCAACAGCTCCGGCGACGGTTTGAAATGGAAAGAGGGGCAAAGCACGTTTGCTGGCTGAAGTCTGGCCACCTCGTGTCGCCTGCCAGGGACAGGCGCCGACACGGCGGGGTGGACAGGTCACGTGACCGGGCACCCGTGACAACTCTTCTCGGCGAAGCACAGACAGCGTTGGCGCGCTACTCTCTGCGGGCAACCGCACGCGTCAACCTCCTGTCGGAAATTGGTGAGGATTATAATCCTCAGCTGTATACGCTGCTGCTCAGAGAGGCAGGCGCATCACTGCACACAAAAGAGCCACAATGCGGTAACGGGAACATGGTGCAGGGGAGAAGTACATGTGAAAGTGGGGAAGGGAAAAGGGGCAGGGTATTTGAGGGCCCGCGGGTTTCCTCGCTCTAGCAAAACCTGTGCGTGCAAGCTGTTTCTATTGTGGCATGAGAAACTGTACCGGCCACGATGCGCTCGAGCTTGTGGTACATACGCAGAACCTCGTTGATACGTTTCTGAAAAAACAAAAACAAGGAAAACAAACGTACGATCCAGGAAAAGGTACGATCCGAATAGGGTTAGTTTTTGTTTTGCGATTGGGAGCGTAGGAGCCCGAATATCATATTAAGCGGGAACGTATCAACGAAGTTCAACTGCCCAGCGTCTGCCATCGTGAAAACGTTTCAACGTTTCCGCTGAATTTGGGTTCGGGAATAATTGTGATGCTGTCGGATTACATCATTTTTGCGCCTCAAGTTGGTCGCAGAGGGAAACGCTTTATCCTATTGAGACATTCGGGGCTCACATAGCGAACGTGAATCACGAACTAATGTAAAGCGAAATTTCGGCTCTGTGATAAAGAACTAAGAGATGATTGTAATGGTGCTGATGAAGGCGGCAACGTGTGCCGCCTGTCGATATAAATGTGAAACTAACACACCTTATTAAAATAATAGGATAGCATCATGTAGAAGTACGAAAAAAAAGACTGGAAATCGGGATTTCCGAACGTTTCAGTAGCGGCATTTCTCTTGTTGTTGAGTCTAATTACCCTAGAAGTCTAACTTTGACATTTAATATTTTGGTGTCAACTGCATGGTTTCTAACAAGTTACGGCGCATCGAGCAGGTCTTTTCTGTCCCCTTCGTCCATTATGCAACCACAACTACACTTCAGGATAAATTGGGACCAATCCTGAATGCGCGCCTAAAAACTGATAGTGTTGAAGGCCACAGTCATAAAATAAATAGATAAAGAATGTACAGCATTTGCGATTGGCTCGTCGCGCGTTTTGTGCGTGGCTCGCTGCCATGAAGTGAACGGTGGTATGACAGGATATGTTCATTCGCCAAAACTGGTTTTACAAATGCGGTGTAACGAAGTGTGCTGACGTCACAATTTTCGGTAGGTTCGCGTCATCACTATTTATCCACCTGCCACACGCGTGAACGCAAAAAAAAAATCACCATACGTGTGACGATGCAGGTATAACTCGTAGATGATTCATTATTAATTTCTTATGCAGTCGTTAATTACGAAAGGAGGCCCCGAGCACAGCGCGTATACTCGCAGGGCTTGCGCTAATCGACGAAAAACGGTGTCGTCGAAAAACGACACTGCCACTGGTATCCTACGACGGCCCACTGTGGGCCACGCCAGACGAGTATGCAACATTTGCGTGTAGCATACGTCGTGCCAGCACACCCATGTACCACTCTGACTGTGTGTGCGTTGACGCGAACGGCGCATATGTACCTACCACACGCTACATCAACACGGTATAGGGACCAACGTAGCTTTGAAATGACCATGGAGGGGGGTGGCATCACGTTGGGGGGCACAGTACACAAGTCTCCTGCCCCCTCCTTCTCCACCCCGCTGGAATAAGAGAGAGAGAGGAGAGTCCCGTGTCGCGCGCCGCGGGGTACCTCTCATTGAGCATTCAGCGGCACCCCGGGCGGTCTATTCAGCTGCTGTGGGCCCGCGCTCGGGGTTCGACGTGTCCCTCCTCCTTTCACATTTACACGCTATACCGCCCCCCCCCCCGCCCCTACGTCATCCTGTTCTCCTTGGCGCTGATGTGTGGGCGCGTGTGCTGGAGACAGGCGACGCGCACAACCTCACGTCAGCGTGAAAGCAAAGGCACCGGGGACAAGGGAATGGGAGGCGGTGAAGCAGTAAAGCACCCCCCCCCCCCCCCATATGCTCCTCCTCAGCGCGGTTCGTCCCGCTGAGCGCTGCAGGGGGTGTAAGGGTAAAACAAAAGAAGGGGGCGCCCGCGTATACCCTTCGCCGTGAAAACGGCTGCGCCCGAGATGCATGTGCGAACGTAGCGTACGTGCGCGCTTTTTTTTTTTACGCGGGCCACCACATGTTGTCATCCGCGATTTTTGTAAGGGGGGGGGGGGGGGGCGAACGATGTTACGATGTATACATATATAAGTACGCTTGCCGCTGCTTGTATGTCACTTGTAAATCGCCACACTTCACGGGCGAATCCGTCAGGCATGTTAATCTCTGCACGGTTGTAAGTTATGACGGCGCAGAAATACGCTGCTACGTTTGAGACCCCTCTCACAGCGAGGTATGCTGCAGAACGATATGTAAGCGTACAGTTCACTCACGGAACGATGAAACGCCATGCATGTTTCAAGGTATGTTGACGCTGCTCTTTAGTTTTTCGCCAAGCCAACATTGCGCGCACGTATGCACTGGTTGGGCCCTTGAGCCCGATCCACACGTTCTCTCCCAGACCGTCTCTCTCCTTTTTCCTACAGCGCTACGCTGCCGCGTACGTTTTGACCCAACACACACACGCGTTGGCGCGTTCCGGAGGATCACCTTGAACCGGCGGTGGCGGCTGTTGTTGGTGGTGCCGCTTGATTTATGGACAAGAGCCACGACTTGGGAGCCCGATGGCTGCCGCACGCTTTCCCGAACTCCTCTCGTTCCACCAGCCCTCCTGTTTTTTTTTCTTCTTCTTCTTTTGGTTTTGTCTCTTTCTTCGGCAAAACCACGCTTGGTCGGTCTGCCGCGACCAGCGCATGCAGCACCGCGCAGCTGACCCTCCGTGGCTTCCACGCTCGTCGTGACGCCCACTGCGATCGACTCCTTCCGAGAATGTCGTGAGCGGAGGGCTGAACCGTTCCCCCGACGTCCATACATCCTTTGAAGTTTTTTTTCTATATTACCATTACCTTCGACTCGCGCTTTATATTTTACCTGTCATTAGTATATTCCCCCTCTCCCGGTTGCCTCATGCATCATCCTGTCAGGAATATCGCCGGCGTATTTACTTGTGTACGTGCGGTCTTTTCTAATTCTATATTTCTCCGACCTTTGTCTCCCTACTCTGTTCCCTCTTTTATGGTCTCTCTAAGCAGCAACACTACATCGACACCTTGATCTAAAGCTGAAACACGTAATGGTTATACTAATCTGATGATTTCGGTAGGGTTCTCGAATCCGACCTCCTCTTTCGACATACGCGTCAATCAAAGGCACGCGCATGACGTGATCTTTCTGGGGGGCGATCGCCAGACCATCTCGGTTTATTTTATTCCTCTGTGCTCATTCAGCTATCGTGCTTGACACATGAATCCCGAGTCTCTCGCGTGTAGCAATTAACGAATACAATGGCAATGCAAAAATAGATAGAAGAAACACTCAGCGCAACCTGATATGCGTTACTCTAGGGAAATAGGTGCCTCATAATTGTATATGTATAACGATGCACGCATTACGCCCGATCCTTTTCCTAAGCTATTGCGTAAGATGTGTGCACAGAGTTCATCTGCGTGTGGAACGGTGTGGGAACGAATTGACCATATTTTTGCGGTGAGCTTTCGTGAATATCAAAGCTAACGTGATTCGTCGAGTTGTGACGTCACACGCGACCATAGATAGATAGATATGTGAGGTTTAACGTCCCAAAACCACCATATCATTATGAGAGACGCCGTAGTAGAGGGCTCCGGAAATTTCAACCACCTGGGGTTCTTTAACGTGCACCCAAATCTGAGCACACGGGCCTACAACCTTTCCGCCTCCATCGGAAATGCAGCCGCCGCAGCCGGGATTCGATCCCGCGACCTGCGGGTAAGCAGCCGAGTACCGTAGCCACTAGACCACCGCGGCGGGGACACACGACGAAGAGCAGCCTTGAATGGAGATCCGAATATCGCGAGCTTGCGGGGCCTTTCACGATTCATACGGTCAAAACGGCAGCGCGCCCGCCACACGCGGTATGCAGCTATCTCTAGACTTGAAACAAAGCGTTTGTATGTGAGTGTTTCACCTTGTGTCCTTGCTGGGTTCTATAAAGGCATAGAACGGGAGTCTGCAGGAGACCTTCCTCCCCCCTTCCTCAAGCGGTCATCAAACGTTAACTAAACGTGCGAACACTGGTTACCCAAATCTGTTTCATATATGCGTGGAGATATTGCCTTGTGCATCCACCTGACCAAATTATCATAAAAAAATCAAAAGCAAAACAAGAAATGATTTACGTTCGTAACACATCATTCTGAGATGAAAGCGGCATGAAAAGCAGTCACCACCTCGGAGCTGTATTTCTTTTTTTCCGGTGGACAATGCCAGATAGGAATGTGTTGGGTAATAGCGCCGTCAACGCTTTGCCGAAGCGAGTGATTTGAAAATAACCTTGAAATCGCTCTAATATCGCCGGACAGCACTGCCGTGTTTGCTGAATTGCCTGGTCGCCAGCAGTATATTCGCCAGCACTTGGTCCTTTATGTAAGCCTTGCGTGGTTCGGCCGTCAGCACCGGCTCACGAAACAGACGTTATGCCGAGTTGTATAGGCGACCGCGGAACCAAGCACACACATATATATAGTTTATACGCGAAGGACAACCGTGTACGGTTTCGAGTGCAGCGATCCCGGAATGGTTGAAGTGTACGGGAGAGGAGGCAGAGGAGAGAAACCGAGTTAGGCGGATGCGCAGGCCTTCGAGGGCCACTCGCGGAACCGGCGCGATCCCCTCAGGGGAGGCTCGAAATCTCGGCACGGATGCCAGCTGTCATCGCCGTCCATCCGTCCGCGAGCTGCCTTTTCCTCTCTGTCTGCCGGGGCGGCAAACCTCTTTATTTTATTTTTCTTTTTGCACACCATCTCTCTGTGTATGTCTAGGGAAAACTAAAAAAAAAAACAGTCCGTGTGGAGGTGCCGGAGACCTCTGACCCTTTCTACGGAGCCGCCCGTTGGTCAGACTGGCATCTAAACCAGACGCCGTTCGAACGCAGGAAAGCGCCCAACGCACAGCGCCGCTGCGCGCGCTCACGTGGGGCACGCGACGCGTGAAAAGCGAGTGAGGCGCCCTCTCTGCGGGATGCAACACGCGCGCGCGTGCTGCATGCAGTGTGTCGGTGTCGTGGAGGGTAGCACGAGGAAAAGGTCACGTGGCATGAGGCTGAAGCCTTGGACGCCGCGCCGTGAACTACTAGATCTGCGGGACGAAGAAGAAACGAGACCGCTTATGCAAAAGGTGCTGCGTGTTTTGAAGGCGCCGTGTACATATTCGAGACGGAGGAAAGAGAGACGGATCTTGAAGTGACGCGCGCGTGCTTGCGTCAGATCCACAACCTGCACGGACCGACACGTTCACGTCGGACTTGGTGGTGTAGTTACACACGTGCATATAATTATGGAAAGGAAGTACTGGCAAGCTGCAGACGTGTTACATATGCCCGCACTAAGCCGATTTTACATTGAGAGAGAGAGAGAGCGGCGAACTTGAGGCCGGCACGTGTTTCGCCGCGGGCGACGTTGTGCCTTTTGTACGCTCGGTGAAGCAGTGGAACGAAGATAAAAATAAAAGAAAGATGTGGGGGAAAAACGACCAGGCTAGCCGCTCCACGCGACAGTGAAACGCCGTCGCCGCCTCGGGCGCTGATTTTCGCGCTACACAGGATGGCAGCTGTGCGGACACCGATACAGGAGGGAAAAAGAAAGTCAAGGAATGACCTGAGGCTTCTTTCGCGAACGTCCAAATACCACAAGGTAACCAGCGCCAGTGTCGATATTCCCAGTAGTATCGCACGTAAGGTGACGTAAGAGATGATTACGAATGAATGAATGGAAGACAATGAGAAGTTTATGAGAAATAATAATGTGCCGTCAACGTAACCTCCAGATATCCGTTACTTGTACAGTGACTGAACGACAATGCCATTCACTCGAAGACGTACCTAGATACAGATTCTCCTATAGGTGTGCTGCATCTATCTATCTATCTATCTATCTATCTATCTATCTATCTATCTATCTCTCTATCTATCTATCTATCTCTCTATCTATCAGTCTATCTGTCAGTCTATCTATCTATCTATCTATCTATCTATCTATCTATCTATCTATCTGTCAGTCTATCTATCTATCTGTCAGTCTATCTATCTATCTATCTATCTATCTATCTATCTATCAGTCTATCTATTAGTCTATCTATCTATCTATCAGTCTATCTGTCAGTCTATCTATCTATCTATCTATCTATCTATCTATCTATCTATCTGTCAGTCTATCTATCTATCTGTCAGTCTATCTATCTATCTATCTATCTATCTATCTATCTATCTATCTATCTATCTATCTATCTATCTATCTATCTATCTATCTATCTATCTATCTATCAGTCTATCTATTAGTCTATCTATCTATCTATCTATCTATCTATCTATCTATCTATCTATCTATCTATCTATCTATCTATCTATCTATCTATCTATCTATCTATCTATCTGTCTGTCTGTCTGTCTGTCTGTCTGTCTGTCTGTCTGTCTGTCTGTCTGTCTGTCTGTCTGTCTGTCTGTCTGTCTGTCTGTCTGTCTGTCTGTCTGTCTGTCTGTCTAATCAACCCAAACATTTCGCACTACTATGTGCTTGTCGAACACGCGTAGTACTTGCATCGCGCGGGGGTTATGCACGTGCACTGCAGACTGGTGGCCAGTCATTCACGCTGCGAACGAACTGCGTGGACGGCACCACTTCTCCGTCTCACGTTCCTCTCACCTTCAGTTGAAGCGCACGAGCTGAGCTCGAGCCGCCAGCCGGTCTTTGATCAGACCGAAGCGGTGAAGCGAGGAAGCGGCGGGAGAGTCTCGGCCTTGCATCTGATTCAGTGGTGCCAGGCTGGGCCCATCGTGCATACAGCACACACGTGCCGTCCACGCACTCACGCAGCTGTCACAAATGCGCACGCACGAAAGAGCGCGGCCTTGGCGACCCGCAACGCCACCGCGGTCCACGCACCGCACACGCGTCCCGTCACGCCTGAGCACCACGACGGGACCCCCGCGGTGACGACGGCCACGACGGGGCACACGTCGAAGTCGAGGGGCCCGCGCGTGTGAGGCTTCGGATGGTTCGACCGAATCCCATCGGGGGTTTTCCCTTCGCGCGGCTCCGTGCGCTCGTAGGAGGCTCGAGTTCAATCTAAGCCACTGGTGAATGGCCGGCATTCTGCCGTAGTTACTTCCTGGGTGCACCAGCGAGGCCTCGAATGTTATTCGCCGAATACTCTAAAGGGATCAGCCAGCATAAGCGTGCGCAAGATTGTCCTTCCGAGGGAGGGGGAGGGGGCGCGGGAACCATAGCGCCCCCCTCCAACAAAGTGAAGAGATACTCTGCCCCCCCCCCCTCATCCGTCGGTGCGCATACCTATAAGAGGAGAAAATAAAACGCGTTGGTTGGCAATAGATACAAAAAGCCGCCTGCGTGACCTTACGTTCGCTCCCCCCTCTCTAACAAGGGTTGGCTTCACATGAAAGTAGACACACTATAAGCCCCTTTCTGAGCTAGAATATAATAAATATGAAACGCAACCGGCTATTCCAGGAATAAGTGTAATCCTGATGAAGAAGTTATTTTAGTTACCGATGTGTTTTGATGTTAAGCTAATGAATTTTGTGGGACACAGACACAAGTTCTTAAGGTAACAAGCATCTTTATACCTTTAAATAAAAGGCATAGAGACTGTATGTGTTTAAATATGGAGGAAAAAAGTTTTTTATTTATTTATTTATTTATTGGTACTGCGATCTTTTACAAGATCATAGCAGGGGTGGTACAAAACATAAACATCAGTGGAAGCAAACAAACAATCAAAAAACAAATGTAATACAAACTTATGTAACTGATAGCTACAGTGATTCTTCGAGACAAGAGAATCAACAAAAAGCAAGGTACAAACATAGATAACAATCATTTCTGCAGTGACTCTTCAAATGCAGACAATGTATTTAAGGTAACAACATCGTTATGTAGATTGTTCCAATCCACGATAGTCCTCGGAAAAAAAGAATATTTGAAACAATTTGTTCGTTGCATCAATGGAGAGATAGTAAGATTGTGTTTCTGTCTTGTTCCGTAACCCAATGAAAAGTGAACGATATGTGATGCGTCAACTGCACAGTGACCTTTTATTAACTGGAAAAGAAATTTTAAGCGCAATATTCGATTTTGGTCCGGAATGTTTGGAAATTTGCTTTTCAAGAGAAGTTTTGTAATCGAAGTAGGACCGTACGAGTTATAAATGAACCTAACAACCTTTTTTTGCACCCTTTCAAGTTTTTGGATATCAGTCTGAGTGAACGGGTCCCATATGACCACAGCATACTCCAGTATAGGACGGATAATGGCATTATAAGCGAGGAGACGAATACTTGGTGTGGTTGATCTTAAAGAACGCCTTAGGAAAAAAAGTTTACCGAGAAATTTAGCTACTACAAAGTCTATGTGCTTTGACCAGGATAGATTTTTTGTAATCCAGAGACCAAGGTACTTGTATTGAGTTACTTCTGACGAAATTGTATTGTTGGTGGAGTACTGGAACAAAAGAGGGTCTTTTTTAAGGGAAATTCTCATACACTGTAAAAAAAAAAAAAAGGAGCGAGAATGGAGAAACGGGCTCCGTTCCTCCTTCGGCGCAGCGACTTCCTCCCTTTCGGGCGCTTTACCCGTCGCGCCATCTCGCGGCAAGGACCAAAAGAGCAACGTTCCTCCTTCAGCGTTCAAGTTACTCCTCAATCACGGGGGTCTTGCTCGCGCGCATGCGCACGCCAAGCCTATAGCCGCCCGCGGCCAGTCGCGAGCGATTGCTTTAACCTAAGATTGTTGTAAGCAATGCAGGAATGACGTTTTCTTTTGTTTTATTAGTATATAGTAAAAGCCTCTCTTTTTTATTGTCAGGCACTCGCACGATGCTCCGCACACTTCCATGTGTGTCTCGTGTTGTTTTATACTACCAATTTGTCACGAATACAAGGAGCTCTGCTTCCCAAGCAGTCTTGCTTTATCGATTACCTTAGAGTGTAAAAAAAATAATGATTTTTTTCGGTGTCGACATACTTGGTAAGCCCACGCATTTTTAGTATCGCACGGCACCAACAGCACTCATGAATTCAACGAGGCGCGTAAAAAAGCATCACACTTATTTTTTCAATAGTGTAGGAAACCTGATACCACTCTACAGTCGATGCGTGAAAGTACGATCATATACAATTGATAGAGTTATACGTGCCACTACCACCATATGGATGTTCTTTGCATTTTACCCCCATTCGAATACGGCCGCCGTGGCCGGAAGTCGTACCTGCGTCCATCAGCATAGTCACACGACACCCAATAAGGCTATGCTACCCCGGCAGGTGAAAGCACAAAGGGAAACAGGCTGCGAAGTTTCACCGAGCGTTTATTCGCCAGACTAGATTTCAACCATCAGAAACTTTTTAAACATCATCATAACTAAACTTTTGTGAAAAGTGAACCAATGACTTCTGTAGGTTAAACCAAATTCTCAATCGCATTCGTTTTGAATTGCCCATGCCAGCACTGAGAAGTAGGAAGGAATTATGCACGCGAGCAGTATGTCTTTCTCGTCCATGATTCTCCTTTGTCGTGAGAAACTCAACACAAAATGCACTTCTAGTAGCAGCTGTGCACAGCAAGTAAGTACTAACGCTCACTCACCTTTGTGAAAAGAGTATTCCGAATCCAGAGTAATAACCACCACAGCCACAGCGCTAACAACAAAATTGTGGCACGCACTATGATTGCCAGTTGACTCGCGAGGCGAATAGCGAGAGTCATATGAAGCAGAAAAGTATGCAGGCACAACATTCTATAAAGTTATAGTAAACTTGCGCACTGCAGCGATAGTTCCTCCACTCAAGTATGAAAGCTCCCGCGACGCCAACAGCCACTGTCATGGCTCACGAAAAAATACCGTCGGATGCGAGGTCATCGCTTATTTATCTCGCAAGACCCGCGTTGTAACGTACGTATACACTGCTAGGACGGTCGTTACCGCATTAAAACATTGTCATTGAAGGGCTAGTGGTGTACTATATCCATGGCTAACGGCCACACTTGTGGTACGCACGTAAAAAGAATATAAGCAAACGTTAAGACGAAACAACTAAACGAGGTCGACGTGACCACAGAACACCTACCACGACGGAGACAAAGTTTGGTCTGCATGCTGCGCCCTCTCCAAGTAAGAAAAAAAAAACGCGACCTCCGAAATGGCTAACGCGTGGCAAGTGTTTGCACTCTCGGAGGCTTCATAAAAAAAAAGTAACTGTGGCAGTGATCGACAGATGGCGCAGCGTTCGAATTGCCGTGGGCATTCTAAGCACGGTTTGGGACATCCGCCTTCGTGAAAACCTGATAAGCTCTAGTAATTATTCCGTTCATTACTGTGCAACCATTGATTAACTAAGGTTTACCTAAGCATCAGATACAATATATTTACGTGTGCGCATGTTGTGGTATTGATAAAAAACGTGAAAAAAAGTGTAAGAAAACCTACTTGTAACTTGTGCCACTCAGGTCAGTTGAAATTCATCGCTATATAAGCTGGCGCGCTTTCACAGTAGTGTGTGAGCAAACACGTCGAGGTGTGAGCCGTTGGTTTTGAATGGTTGATTGTGCTCTTGTTGCGTACTTGTTAGCGTATACGCTAGTGCACTTGTTGCGTACTATTTGTGTACTATGTGACCATGTGTGCATGCGTAGCTATATAGATTGCATCAGCACATAATAGGCTTTCGGTGTCCGTAAGTGGTCTTGAATGGGTTGATGCGTAAAATATCCGCAAGGGAGTGGGGAATAACAACAAACGTCGCGGCAGTTACCTTTTTTTTTAACTTTGATCAATCCCTCCAGATGGCGCCACCTACCACCAACTTCATTGCTTTGACGCTTTCACACCTCCAGCCATTTATATATCGTTGAACATCTATCTATCAAAGCTGCACTACGGATTCGGAATGGTTTCGCTGCGATCGAGTGTACGGTTTGGAGGCACATCTCGTGACCTGCGGACCCGTAAGCGCATGGATAACGTCACTACACTATGTGAATCTGCGAGAAATAAATACAACAAGCCTAGCATGCACTCTTCAGGTGAGGGCTCTGCAGAAACCGTGTCTTTCGGAGTGAACGTGGCTTCGCTGACCGAACGAAACGTACTTGCTCCATCGTTCTCTTTCGCGATGTGTTCACCGCCACAGGTTCGTCTGCTTGTTTTTATAATAATTTCGTTCAATATCAAGCTCAGCGGGACCGTTTTTTGTAACTTTCAGTGCCGTGTACTCCTTACCAGTCGAGAATCGTTGCATTTGCTAAGCCTACTCGCTTCGCCGGGGGGCAGCCATGTTGATTTTCATAAGGAGGAACGTGTTTCTCCGTGGATGAGGGAGCAACGTTTCTCTACTTGAAGACGAACATTGGGGACATCGCCGTTCCTCCCTAAAGGGAGAGTACGTCCCTCCATTTTTTTTAAGAGTGTAAAAACTGTTTTAGCAAAATTAACAGGCATCTGCCATTTGTCACACCACTAAATTACTTTCAGAAAGTTTCGTTATAGTTTAATTTGATCGTCAACTGAGGTGATCTTTTCATATAAGACACAGTCGTCGGCGTACGACCTAATGTGAACAGAAAGGTCAGTGACGATATCATTTATATATAACAGAAAAAAAAAAGGCCCAAGGACGGATCCTTGAGGAACGCCTGAGTTTACAGGAGCTTGTTTAGAAGATGTATTTTTTACCGTAACAAATTGACGCCTGTTTCTTAGGTATGCTGTTATCCAGTCAAGGATCTTTTTGTTTTGTAGAATAATAGTTAATTTGTGAAGTAATTTAGTATGCGAAACTTTATCGAAGGCTTTTTGAAAATCCATAAATATGGCATCCGTCTGCTTCCCTTCGTTAATTGCTTGAGCAAAGTCATGCGTAATTTCCACTAATTGAGTATTCGTTGAAAAGCCCCGCCTGAACCCATGTTGAACATTTGTTAATACTTTATGAGAATTAAGGAAGGTAATTATTTGTTTATGAAGAATGTGTTCTAGAATTTTACAAGTTATCCAAAAGTTGCGGTAAGTACAGCGCCCACTTCTGAAGCAAGGTGCTTTAGATAGCAGTTCTGTCATTATACCAAGAAACTGGCAAAAAATGGCAATGGAATAGCCCTCATCTTCGCTGGCGATGTTTCCCCATAGCTGTCTTGTTCAACGCCCACGTGTTATAAAAATATGATTCGTCGCAGATAGCTTCACCTCAACGAGAGTGTCAGTGCGGAGAAGCCACCTACAGTTTTGTTTCTTTTTTGAAAATGTAGCGTAGAGAACAGAAGCGTTGAATAGCGTAATTCATGGCCGTGGTTTCATTTGGTCTGTTTAATGACGCCTATAAGGTATGAAAGCACAAGTTAGTTGAGTGTAGTTATCGCACGGTACAACCTCAGCTATCTGTATGTAGGCCTGGAGCCGAACTCAACCTATTACAGCGCCAAAGTATCCGCCGCTACACATATAATATTGCAGGACACATTGTGCCACGACGCAGTGACAAATGCAATCGCGCCGTGATGTTTTTCTTTCTATTTTTTGTGTTTAATAATAACAAAACTATGAGGATGACGGCCTCAACGACGCAGTCAGGTGACAATCCGTGCGCGCCTGAAAATGGCAGACGAGAGAAACAGATGCAAGGTACTGGTTAGGCGCTTCGTCACGTTACTTGAAATATGAATACGAGTTTGATAGATCTTATTATTGAAAGTAGTTGCCAAAGAACAGCCGAAGGCGAACTGTTTTACATCACAGACATTATACGCAGAAGGCTGCGACACGTCGCAATCGGTACACAGTGCCTTTTGATTATCGCTCCTCGATCAAGAGTCATACCTATGTGGAAAGTGATCCACGCCTGCCATCATAGACTGATTACTATAAGTTGATGAACGACCATTCGTATATAGAATTTCATTCGTCCCCTCCTGCTTGGTTACTGGAATGGGGAGGCGTGCGAAAAGGCCGCCCATTTAGAGTAGGAATATGCCATTACGCACGTGCCCTATATGCACATGCACGCACGCGCAGAGTGAAAGGCATGCCGGTACTTTTCGACATATATCGACATATGTGCGCGCGCATTACCGAACACAAGCAAAACACGTGCACCGACGTTAGAACCACACGCGCACACCACAAGTACACAGAAGTCGGGGCGACATATCGCCGGCGGCTGGGTGGAAGGAAGAGGTCGGAGGAAGCGCGTCCCATTTCCTCCTCCTCTTCTTCGCGGTGCACACGGAAGCCACGGCGGCGTGCGCGTCCAAGTGGCGCGCAAATTGCAGGTTGCCGTCGCCCCTCCTCGCCAGCCCCGCGCATGCACCGTACCCCGAAATTACGGCGGGCCCCGCAGCGCCGATGGGTCCTCCGCTCGACAGCGCGCGTAATCTGGTAGACGACGCTGTCAAGCTTTTCCTTCTTTCCGTATATCTGGATCCAGCCTCTGCTCGCATCCCTCGGCGCAAGCATCTACGATGGAGGAGAGGGAGTGATGCACGAGAGTGGGTCGAAATGCTTCTTCCTACGCGACGCCTACTACACTTCGCGGCCGATAGGCCCTTTCCAAGCTATCTATCAATACGGGGCCGGTAGGGGTGTACGAGCGCGAATTTTCTGGCTTCGACTCGGAGGCTGCCGGGCGCACGCAACGTGACCACGTACACACCGCTGCGGGCGTGGCTGACCTGTTGCGCCTGCGTCGCCGAGGCTGTGGCGTGCGTGTTGTTGCGTAAGCCTGCCCTGTGTGGCGGTGAGACAATGCTTACTCCTAAAAGAAAACACATATGGCATAGTCGCGTGGGGTGTACCCAAATGTTCGACAGTTCGCTTGACGATAGTGAAAGTATACTATAAGAAATTAAAGGTTTTCTCGTGAAACACACAACGATGCTTAATATGGCTACATGCATATTGCCAGCCTCTTGAACCAGGTACGTCTGCGCTTGACGAGAAGAACGAAAAGCTCTCCTTGATTTTGCTTTGAGCTGAACCGGTCAGCATTGCATCCGTAGTTGTGAATATATCTTGTAAGCAGTCGACTGGGGAAGCAACTCGTCATTCACTTAAACGTACTCACAACCAATTTTTACGATATCCGTTTTCTTGAGTGTAACTGAAAGCTTACCTGTCAGAGCTTGTAATCTTGGTATGGTAACGGACAAAACACCATGAAACATTTATAATCGGAATTTTTCTATTTGTGGCGATTATGCAGTCTTAAAGAGACATACTGCAAACAGTAGATGTGATCGTGGTAGCGATTATACGCCAGGGTAACGTCAGCAGTGAGGAAAAGTGAAGCTCAAGTACAAACTCGTAATGTTGTGTTTGTCAAGCCTGCAGTCCCGCGACCACTGCTTTTTAGCGTGCTAAATTGCATTACGAGAGTTACAGCACTTTCCTGGGGCTTCTTATGCAAATACCGTGCATAAGTGCACGGGTAGTTTTTTCGTCTTTAGCCAAGTCGAGCCAAGACAAGTCTTCGAAAACGAAACGGCACGTTTACACGCGATCTCAAAGTAGTTCACGTTCGGCCGTATAGTTGATCGGCTTCGATGTCATCGCTTGACAACTCGAGCGAGTTAGAGGAACGAATTTCAGCTCGCAAGCGAGCGCAAAATTATGACCCCTATGAAGTAGCGCCAGAGCGACATGCTTCGACGAACGACAGCGGTAGCGAGGAATCTGACGGAGCTTCACCATCGCCATCACCACCAGCAGCACGCACGAAGTGGTACCGATTCTCCGCAGAGCAGTATGTGGACGGCATTTCGCGTGCCGCAGCGACAGGCTCGCGTGATTCTTCCAACGCGCCCGACGCGACGGGACTCGAGCTACGCTGTAAACGCCGCGCAGTCGCGCGCATGCGCAAAATGCACCTGCTTTCCAGGAGCAGCCACGAAAGCAGCGCCGTTTTCCATGCTCTGCATCTTGTAATCCACAAGTAAACAAACAAAATTAAACAGTAACATATATATTTGCAATTTAGGTCCCTATTTTGGTGTCCTTTCAATAATTACAGCAAAGTTATTAGGACTTCATATTTGTGGTTCATAGCTCTTGCGCTTGGGGCGCGACATTCCGGTTTTTTGTTATTTTTGAACACGATTTAAAAATATAAATTCCACTCAGATCGCGAAACGTATGCTCTTACATGTCAGCATAATTTTTTGTGTTTCACCTTCACATACTGTAACTCACTTTTCTAGTTTGTATTTTGCTTACATGTTCATAAGTAGAACTGCATTTTCTATTATATTCATTATTTGCCTATGTATGTGTAGATATTACGTATATGTATTTTTCTAACATATTATCTGTACCGCCCCCCTTACACAATGCCCCTCGAGGGCTCTGTAAGGTACTGTAAATAAATAAAAAAATAAATAATTCACGCCCCCCCCCCCTTTTTTTTTTTCGCCGGTATCTAATCACCCGTTCTGGCCAGTTGTGGGTTCATTTAACAGTGTCTCACTTAACTGGGTTACAGTATACACGCTCACAAAGTTTATGCGCATAAAGAGTTACGATGAGGAAATTTATCGTTAAAGCGAATTGCCCAGTGAAATACCATGTTCTTTTGCGAAAGTATTACTCTGGCTATGTTGTTGATACGGATGGGTGCTGCAATATTTGTTGCGGGGATTCCCTTCTTCTACGCCGCGGCTGGAGTTGGTTGCTGTGGCCCAATAAAGCGCGCGTTTTCACCAACGTCAAGAAACCCGGCTGCGGCTGCATGTAGTTACCACGTTATTGGTTGGCACCGGCGTCACTTCCAGTGGGAGAGGCCATGCACGTGCTTTCTGGTCTTGGCTTTTGCGGACGACAGCTGAGCGTGTACTTTCGCCAACCTAACCAAGAAACGTATCGCGTTAAGGCCAAACCTTATAAGCGCGAAAATGCACGCGACAGCGACGAGCGACGAAACAGGGCGTTCGTGCGACGTGTCGCGTGCTCGTTTTCGCGCGATCGCTCGGTTCTCCAGATTTGGAAACCGTCGCTCATCGCCCGGAAGTGCTGGGCTCAAGCAGCCAATAGCGAAAAACCGGAAAAGACAAAGACTACATAGGTGCACGTTACCCTGCCCGAGTCACGTATGCGCAACAAGAAATAACGCAATGTTTATTACGCATGTACTTATAAAAAGTGCTGCAAGGCAATAATAAACACTTTCCGTTTCATTACACAACAATACATCTTATTTTTAAATTGCATACCGTTCGCTACGCGGTTTTCTTGGTGCGAATAGACGGCCTCATGCCAGCAACAGTGGAATTCGCTCGCCGAAGCCGTCGGGTGAATGAGGTTTGCCTGCGCTAGCGACTGATCGCGTGAAAACGATCTACGTCGCGTCGCTCGTCGCTGTCGCGTGCATTTTCACGCTTATGAGGTTTGGCCTTAATCATTAAAATTACAAGATACAGAGCAGGATCAGAAAATTACAGAAGGACGTGTTAAAAAAACAACAACACATCAAGCGTTCGTGAGTTACGCTTCACTTGAGCAGCGTCTGTCAAGGATGATATCACATGTCATACCAGCTCGGTTCCTAAGTCATTGACAACTCACATTTTGGGCACGAATTTTCACCAAGCACGGAGATGCACGATCGACAACTACTTAAGTTGGGAGGTAAACAGGAGCTGTCCTGCAGACCCTTAACGTTCTTCGCTGGCAAGAATAATTCGCTATACGACGTAGTACACAAATAGCCCAGTGTGTGACCTTTAAACTTCTCCTTTCTCGCGTACGCGGACCAGTGCTTCGGGTCTCACGGTCAGTTTCGCGTCGTGCCAGGAATGGCCGTGCGAAAGAAAAGGGCGAAATAAGAATAAAGAGCGATGCGGTTTATGCTGCTCGGGTAGGAGAACGCCGTCGTTGGGCTTGAAGCAGCGCGAGCGGCCGGTGGCCGGCTCGAGCCCGAAAGGCGCTCCATAAATCTTCCGGCTGACCTCCCCACCCTCGCTTGTCCGATGCTACGAGCCGAGAAAAAACCGGCCGCCCCTGGGGATAGAACAACGCAGCCGCGACAGCGCCGTCTTGTGCCAGAAAGAAGAATATATAAAGAATATCAACGCCGAAGAAGGAGTAGGGGGGACTGCGAAGATCGACGGCCATTTCCTCCGGGGCTGCAGCTTCTAGAGAAAAGATGACGATAGCGAGAGCAGCAGGAAGGAAGATGATAGAATAAAAAAAAATAAAATCAAGATTGTGATCGAGAAGAAGAAAGGAAGCAGCGAAATCGGCTAAAAGCGGGTCGACTAGCCGGCCGGCGCTGGTTTGGCGAGTATTAAGCGAAGGGAGGGAGTGTACGATTAAGGGGCAGCGAAAACAAGAATAACATCAGCAAGACGCACGGCTGCCGCTCATCAAGGAAAGAAAGAAAGGAAGAGAGAAAGAAGGGTCCCTGCTTAGGTTGTGCACCGCCTTCTGCTTCTGGTGGCGGGACGGCCGTGCACAACACAGGACGACATGAGGGGGGATGGCAGCAGCGGCAAAAAAACGATGGGACGCCGCCGATCAACAAGCGCTGTTTAGAGCAGCAGCGACGGAAGTCGGAGTGTGCGCGCTTCCAATGAACGCATGGAGAAAGAAGGAGTCCCAGAGCCGCGACGACTCCGCCTGTCGTGGTGCCGAGGGCGGCTCATCTTTGCGCGCACGCATCAACATTGGCGGCGGCGGGGCACGATGACGGCAGCACCTTGTAAGTGCGCCTGCTTGTGTGTGTCTTGAGGGGGCGCTTCTTGCGAGACCGGGCTTGGCTGGTCACCCCCCGAAAGAGCTGACCGCTTCTCGATGGGCGGGACGCATTCGCCCGTCGCATGCCTCGTGGGCCCCCGCGAAAGATTACGCGAGCGGCAGCAGCAGCTTGGGGCGGCGGCGATGGCTTCGAAAGGGCCCTGGCACGTCAACTAGTCTCTGGCTCGCGTGCGTGCTAGCTTGCGGGCGATACGTGCGTCTTTGTGTGTTTGCTACGCACACGCACTCACTCCTAATGTTGCCTCTCCCTCCCAGCCCTTCGTCATTAGGTCGCTCTCGCATCTGCTCTTGGTAATGTTCGGCACCGTCAGAGGTGGCCGGGCGCAAACAAAGCTTACAGCAGGATGGGCCTCCCAAGTGTTCAGGCACTGCAGCATATACAAACGGCGGCGGGTTGGACGACCGACTCCGTAGGTTCGGATGCAATACGGCGAACCATGTTTCTTGTGTGATGCTGCTTTGTATCATGTATTCATTTTGGTCGGCGAGGGAACGGAAACTGACCTTGCGTAGAAATTGGCAACTGGCTTCGAGGCGTGGGGCCATTGGATCATTGGTATTAGTTGTCGCGTCCCCTATTTTCCTCTCCCATTTTCTATTCGTTTCTCCCCTCACCCCTCTTTCAATGTAGGGTAGAAAACCGGGTGTTACCTGCTTAGCTCGCGGCATTTTTTTCCCTCTCAATCTCACTCACACTGGCTTTAAAGGACATGGCGCACCACCGTTGTTCATTTTCGCAACGGTCGCGACGCCGGCATAGTCCAGTTGCGATGCATGGTTTTCCTCGGTTTGTTAACACCGTGACCGAGTACTAGCTGTCAGGAGTGCGTCAGTCATCAGCACCAGAAAACCCACGAACAGCACATAACCCTGATCCCACGACAGAAGGTTTCCTGAGGTTTCTCAAGACGCCTCCATTTTTCGAGAGCAACACTTGGTGCGTACATTTTGTAGCTCACTCGTCATCCGTGTGACCATAGCTAAAAAAAAAAAGAAGAAGAAGCGCCACGCCTGCGTAAAACACGAAGCGCAATTGCAACGAAAGCTGGAAGAGCGGCCTTTGTAGGAGACCGTTGTAAGCGCCCTTGGGTCAACTATTACAAGAACACTGACAGGGTACAAACTAGGTCATAAATTACAATTTTCGGGAAGTACAGAAGAACCCGCTAAGCGATTGTTTATCAATCTGTGGGGAAGTATATAGCGTTCGCTACTTATATATCTGCAGCACCGTGTCCACTTTGTTGACGTGGTGGCTGATGACGATGAAGAATCCCGGCAAGAGCCCTTTGTAATGGGTTAGAAGCATTAAAAGCGACCCGCTCGTCACGCGTTTCACATTGTGTGACGCATGGTCGTCATTTTACTCTTCTATACTACACCTCCACTGTTAGCGTGATTCCTTGCCCGATATTACAGCTGTATAAGGTCATTTTGATAATATATTCCCGAAGACCGGCATTCCTTTGTGTTACGATACTCGACTATCGCGCAGAAACGCCGGGTTCAAATCTTATCACATCAACATCAAGCTTACTATTATTTTTTTTTCTCATTTTATGCGATAGCAGTTGGCGATAACCGCGCCACTGAAATATACTGCTCACCGCCGTGGTGGTCTAGTGGCTGGGGTACTTGGCTTTCGTTTGATAAGTCAATGCCACCGCCAGCGTCAACGCCACCGCCAGCTAGTGTAAGAGTTATGAAAAAATAACCAGCCGTGAGCAGGCCGTAACCAGCCGTAACCAGCCGTGAGCAGGCTGGTTATTTTTTCATCCACTTTTCTTTCTTCTCATTTACACTCCACTGTAAGCAAAAACTATCCGAGTTTGGGGTTTTTGCGGCTCATGACCTCTGAAAACTCTCTTGCGTTTAAAATTACTACCTCGTGTAGGAGTAAAAGATGATACATGACATAGTTTTACCACCACCTCTCAGGCAAGTAGTAAAAGGATGTCAAAATCCAGTTTTACCACTTAGGGAGTTTTCAGTCACGTGATTTTTAACCTGCGTTTCAGAGTTTATTACCACGTGACTGCAAGGTGCAGCTGCTTCGGTGGCTTTTGCCCCATTGTGACGCTCTCCTGAAGGTACGCGAGGACCACAGTTTTTTTTTTTTTTTTGGCATCGCCGTGCCTCGGGACTGACATCGAGTCAACGCACTTTCACTGGAACTGGGGGCAGCATAAGCACAACAAGCGTGAACAGCATTCTGTGAACGAAAAAGAAAAAAAGACGGGGGGGGGGGGGAGTCTCAAAAGAAGAAAAAAAAAAGAAAGAAAACCTGCTCAGGAAACTTGTCCTGCATATTTTCGCAAATTGTTGGCTTTTGCTCGGCGTTGGCCTTGGAGATAGACGGTGCAAGAAGCTGGGTATCTGTGTGTCTGGTTGGGCTGATGGATCTCACGTGTTTCTTACATCGTCAAACGACCGTGCGCTTCCGAACGCCTCCGAACCTGCACGTCGCGGATATCTCGCTTCCGAGCCGAATCGCGAATATCTGCCAGTGGTAACAAAATCAATCTGGTGTCATCGTCCGTGCTTGCCTACTGGAGAAGCAATAAGCAAAATGCTTCACTCTGTCGTCGGCACCGAGCCGCGGCCGCCAGTGACCAGTGGGAGTGTGTCGCCGGGGCAGGTGAAAGAAGCATCGCATATGTTTTGTTCCACAGTAGGCGATGTCTGCATGAGTAAAGTGCTGCCCGAATTGCCCATCTCATGCACCAACTGTTCTCAAACATGTAGCGCAAAGCCTATACGAGGCAGACGGGACCAACAAACGGCTGCCGGTGAGCACGAAGAAAACCCGGACGGTGGTATTTACACCGCCCCGTCCCCGTAAGATAGTGGCCACGTGTTCATTTGTGTCTGGAACGACGACAAAATTCGCACAGGATATGTGTTCTGTGATCGCCAGCTGTGTTTCATCGGATAGCCGTGCTCCTCAAAAAGGCCTATAGTGCGCCGTCGGTAAGAAGCTTGTGTGCAGGCGTGCACCGCTCCTCTACGCCCGTTGTGATGAATACGTGCTGCTACTGTGTTTGTGCACCGTCGCTCAATGAAAATCATTGAGCTACCATAGTTTGTGCGTACTTAGGTATATTTTATGGACTTGTGCATCAGCAGTGCTAACACGCGTGGGGCCATGAGCCCGGTGTGCCAAGTAATCATTGGATACTCAAAAAGGTGAGATTGGGTAGATTTACAATAAAAGGTCGGTGTGACATTTAGTGTCCTGCAGCCCACCTTAAGTTTACGCTTGCACCTTCAACTGTTCTTGTTTATCGATGCAGAAAAAGAGCTCTCTTACTGGTCCTACAGGGCCGGTCAAAAAGTCGTGCCTATATATATACCGGACTGTCAAAGTGTAGTTGAGCAACGCGTGCAGTCTGTTCCAGTGGTGTATTATTCTGCATTTGTTGTGTGCGCGTGTTTGTCTGTATGTGAATCTATGTTATGTGTCACCAATTCTGCCGTTCAATAAATTCAATCAGTTCTGCTATTCAATAAATTTGTCGTCTCTGGGCGAATGCACCCGTCAATTTTTATTTTTTTACCACCAGAAATAACTCCCAGTAATAGCCTCAAAAACCTTGTGAAGGTAGTAAAAATTTACTCCCTCTATACTCGCTGAAAACCTCACTGGGGTAAATATTTACTACTCTCCCTAGGTTCAAAAACTCAGTTAGCACGAGAGTAAATTTTTACCTCGGTAGTAGGTGGTAAAAAAAACCCAGGAAAAGGTAGTGCGCTAGAGGACAAATGGTTTACCCAGTTTTTGAGGTTATTTTAGGTCATTTTCGTTTAGTGTGTCTATTGATTCTAATAACTTGCCCTGTACATTCCTTGACATTACTGTCTCTTAGATCTCATTAATATTGTGTTAAAACACAGAAAAACGAGCCCTTAGGTATACACTTCTTTCCCTTATATATATATATATATATATATATATATATATATATATATATATATATATATATATATATATATATATATATATATATATATATAATGTGACCAAACGACTCGGTAGCGTTAATGAAATCATTCTTGTATATAGAAGTAGAGCAGAACAACGTGAACGCGGGAAGACACTATACTAAATAAGTAGTATACGTATAATAGTGCAGCCCCGCCGCGGTGGTCTAGTGGCTAAGGTAGTCGGCTGCTGACCCGCAGGTCGCGGGTTCGATTCCCGGCTGCGGCGGCTGCATTTCCGATGGAGGCGGAAATGTTGTAGGCCCGTGTGTTCAGATTTGGGTGCACGTTAAAGAACCCCAGGTGGTCAAAATTTCCGGAGCCCTCCACTACGGCGTCTCTCATAATCAAATGGTGGTTTTGGGACGTTAAACCCGAGAAATCAATCAATCAACGTATAATAGTGCAGCGTAAGAAGCGTAAGAAGGACATGCGCAGTAATATGGAAAACGACATGGGAACGCTTCTCGCTCAAACGCGGCGAGAAAACAGACAGACAGACACGTACATACAGACCGACAGACACATACAGACAGACACACAGACAAACAGACAGAACACACACACTCGCGCGCGCGCACACACTGACGCATATTTCCGGCGTCAACAGCGTTCCCGCTGGAGAAACGTTGCTTTCACGGTCTGATTGGAGGTGTCTCCTGTTTGCGCTACTGCTTATACTAAACTTCCGTACATTTACCGCTGGTAAAGTGCACGACGAACACGCGAAGCCCTGCACACTCTGTCTCGCTCCGTGAAAGATCCTTGGACATTTTCGCCTCGCTTTGTCTTTTTCTACTTTCTCGCAGGAGGAGAGAAAGCGTAACAACAGTGCCTTCTCTCCTTCTCGCTCTCCACGCAAGGGGTGGAGCGGCGTCGATATTTCGCCCGGGCGGTGGTAATTGATGAGTTCGTTTTGTGTCGGCGGTGGTGGCGGTGCCCCCTTCGGTATCGCAGACGGGAATCGGCCGCAGGCGGCGGTAGCAGCCCCGAGTCGCCGCTCGCTCGCTCATAGCCCGCCTCGCCGTCTCCTCAAGGTCGCTACCTGCCAACACGCCTCTGTGCATTCACACGCTCGATCGCCTTACACCATCGTGCGACAACCGGGCACATACACGTCTGCACAGCATGCGCAACAACTCTCTCTTGCGCTAACGTGCTACGTTGTGGAATGCGGCGAAGTTTATCGGTGATCACGTTCCTACGGCACGACTGAAGCCGTGGACAGCCATACAAGATTTATTACTCTACTTGAAGTGCTGAATATAGAGATTGTCTTTTTTTATTCTGTTGGTTCAATAGACCTTCATTGAGATCTAATTTCGTATGACGTTTCTATACAGCTTAGTGCGTGCCTATAGTAATTATTTTGGCAAAGTGAAGGAATTGCGACGAAAGAACAAAGAGAGAGACGTTCAGGGGAAGCCTGGGTCTTGGGCTCGCGTCGTGGCAAGCTGGAACTCTTCACTTTGTCATCATGTATCAACTGGCTCACAAGAATACACTGCTGAACTCAATCGGGCTTTCGTTGAGTTCAGTAAACGTTTTCACGAGATGCGGTTGAAAATCCGTTTTGGGCACGTGGCTTAGTAGTGGTGGTATACACATAAACAACAAGTTCGTGCGAACTGTGCGTGGTGCAATCTGTAGGCCGCAAAATTATCAATTTTCTATGAACGGCGAGCACATCGCATGCAGACTTCGCGACCTAGCTCCTATCTACTCGTATATTCATGTGTAATGGATGCAAATAATTCAGATGCATGCAAATGCACGTGAGCTAAAAGTCAGTAGCGCCCACTTACCGATCGTCTAATATACGTGTAAAAGGTGTGCGTGTCAGAGACAACAAACGCAGAATACAGAAAGGAAGGCTTGGATCTGACATAGCAGGCGTGTTGCACCGTCCAATCGTACTGATATCTCGTCACAGACGCAAGCGGCCGTTTTCTGCATGCCTTCAGGCAATATTAGACAGCAGCTGCCGATGCAGGAACCGAATCTAAAGCTTCGTGGTGTGCATCAGAGTGCCATATTAGATGATGAGTCTATGCGGCAGCCATGTGTGTTCCTCCAGAACTGTTGCATGAACGTTCGAATGCCTTTGCCGCAGTCATCAAACCACGTGTGTGTGTTGTCTGGCTGTTCCCTCTCTCTGTCGTGTGGGCGCACACACACACACACACACACACACACACACACACACCACACACACACACACACACACACACACACACACACACACACTTTGTATCGTTGCGTAGCGCACAAGCCCTCATAAAGAGAGAGAGAGAGATAAATAAGAGGAAGAGACAGGGAGGTTAACCTGGAACTTGTTTGCTACCCTGTACAGGGATAGGAAAAAGGGTCGGAAAGAGGATAGAGATGGAGAGATATAAAATAAATTAGAAAAAAATTCACATGCGCACACATTCAGGGAGTTCCGATCACAGTCGTTTGTACAGGCCGGTTGAACGCAAGAAGCGCAGGAGCGCCTTCACAGCCTTCTTCTGCGACATAAAGTCCTGTCGGTCGCACAGGATTCTTTCTTCCGTATATAGGAGTCTGGTTGTTCAGTTCGTCTATGCATTGCAGAGTGACTGTCTCTGCAAGCATTATTGTGAAGCCCTCATAAAAGTAACTATAGGGCATATTGAGCTTACAGCGAGATTTACTTATCTCCAGAAGTTAATCAGATGTAATTGAAACTACATTACCCACGGACGCCTTGTGCAAGGGAGTGCTCGGGATGAACAGGCGTTCCTTTTGTTGTACTTTCAGACGTACCTATTTGTATACGGCACGGCTACTGTCGCGACGACTGTGATGATAACTATGCGCAATTCCGTTGAGCCCGGTCGTAAGAATTGTTGGGGTTTAACGTGCGAAAACAACGATATGATTGTGAGAGACGCCGTAGTGGAGGTCCCCGAAAATTTTTGCTACCGGGGTTTCCTTAACCTGCACCTAATCTGGGCACACGGGCATAAGGCTTTTTCGCTTCCATCGAAAATGAGAATGTGCGCGGACGGGATTCGATCACGCGACCAACAGTCCATCAGAATCGCTGACGACTGCAGCTTCCCTATTTCTTCGTGATAATAAAATTTTGTTGCATCTGTCGCGGTCGAGCAGGCCACCTCGCTCCGATCTTATACAAATTTTTACATAAGCCTCTATTTTCTGTTTTGTGTAACAACTACAGTTCTACCAATCTCTTCCGATACATACGTACGTACGTACGTACATACATACATACATACATACACACATACATACATACATACATGCATGCATACATACATACATACATACATACATACATACATACATACATACATACATACATACATACATACATACATACATACATACATACATACATGCATACAGACAGACAGACAGACCTGTAACTTTGTTAAGGTCGTGAGCAGCCAGCCAGTGCACTCGTACAGCCGACCCCTGGCTTGCTGTTAGGGCCGCGAGGACGGCTTCAACCGTTCGAGCCGTGAGGCCGTGGCTCTGCTCTCTCCCTCTGGACCTCAGTAATACTGTTAAGCGTCTCTAGTTTATTGACCACGACTGACCCTAAGGTTATTGCACGCATGCAGTGACGTCCTCGGACATGGGCCTGAATGCGGGCACCATGGAGAGTCCATTGGTCGCGGTCTTCGGTGGCAGTAGCGTGGGTCGCACTGCTGAATGCAGGCCACGTGCGATCGGCTGCGCACGTTGCCATGCCTCGCGGGTTGGCAGGCTGCAAGCTTGTGTAGCCTATATAACATTGAAGGTGTGTGTGTGTGTGCATGCGCAGTAGAAAGTGCTGGTGCCGTGATGAATGCCCCCATTAATGCGACCTCTCTGCGAGCACAATGTTATCTGCGTTCAGGAATCTGCGCCCGGCGGCGGCGGCCTCGCGTGTGCTATTGGCGCTGTGTACACACGCACGTGCACGCCACACGCACCCATTTCTGAAGCTCGCGCAGACGCACTTTGTTATCCAGGGCTGCGTCCAGTATACAGCTAGATTAGAGTAATGCAAATGTATAAGAAACCTTTTTATTTTCTGTGAATAGCTACTTTTCTGAATAGCTATTTCAACTGGATGATACTCATCTATATGAAAGTTTTTTATGCGCTGCCACTAACCGTGCACTTCTTCGAGCAATTTTAGACATATATAAGAATTGGTCGGTGTTCATGTTTGCTTAGATCGCCTCCTGAAATACCAGCCTACGTCACGTGTATACAGAGAACGCTTCGCATTAAACAGGGAGGGGGGCGGGGAGCACGAGTGAACACTAGGCTTTTCGCGTAAACGGAGCTGCACCTGTAACAGCAGAGAGGTAAGTTAAGGAAAATTGCCGCATATGCAACGCTAGCAGTCGGTGCTCAAGTTAGGGGCATACCAAGCCCGAGACCCACCTACGGCCCATCCTTCTACGCGAATTTTTCTTTGCTGTCGTATTTTTTTCTTTTACATTGTTCTTTTCTTTGCCATGGCACGCAGAGCACAAAACGACACTCGACCACAACTTCCTGCCCCCCCCCCCCCCCCTCGCTCTGCTTGCAGTATATGCAACGCAAAGGTTGACTACTCACGTGTAATGGCCAAGTACTGTCTGAATATCGTTCATGTAACTGACAAAATCCTTAATCTACTTTGTCGTCATTTTGATTGGACGAAACGTTTCCAGCAGGCGATAGCAAGCACGAGAATCTCTTCGATGTATTTTAGCGTAGTATTATGAGTAATTATGATGATATCTGGAGTTCTAAGCCCCCAAGTCACGATATGATTAAGGGAGAGCGTCGTAGAGGGCCATCTGGAGATTTCAAAAAAATTGACAATCTAGTGTTCTTTAACGGGCAGTAGTGCAATTCCGGGCATCGCACAGCTCACTGGCCTACTGCCCTCTGGCGATTTGCCTCTGGCGACATGCGATTCGAAGGCCGGAATCGAAGGCATGACCTCAGGCTGAACAGCCGAGCACTCTATAGCCACTCATTCGCCACGGTGGACTAAATAGAAGCGAAGACAGAGCAACGCTGATCTAGCATGTTTGTTGCCTCGTCATTGCTGTTGTTGCAGCCTGCCATCCTACCCCTCCCCCCAACCCTGAAATTAAAAACCTACACACTAAACGAAAATGACCTAAAATAACCTCAAAAACTGGGTAAACCATTTGCCCTCTAGCGCACTACCTTTCCTGGGTTTTTTTTACCACCTACTACCGAGGTAAAAATTTACTCTCGTGCTAACTGAGTTTTTGAACGTAGGGAGAGTAGTAAATATTTACCCCAGTGAGGTTTTCAGCGAGTATAGAGGGAGTAAATTTTTACTACCTTCACAAGGTTTTTGAGGCTATTACTGGGAGTTATTTCTGGTGGTAAAAAAATAAAAATTGACGGGTGCATTCGCCCAGAGACGACAAATTTATTGAATAGCAGAACTGATTGAATTTATTGAACGGCAGAATTGGTGACACATAACATAGATTCACATACAGACAAACACGCACACACAACAAATGCAGAATAATACACCACTGGAACAGACTGCAGCGTTTTTTTTTCTTTATTGCCTTGCAAATCATGACTGTTCACATTTTACATATTTACATATTGGTCCATATTCAAGTGCGCCACAAAATACACCCACAGAATTCATTGAGGTACCGTCAGCTCTTGGCTGACTATTAATCAATACTTGGGCATTCGTAACAATCGCTCAATGCACCCAATCCAGTCTGGCACATCCTCTTGGCTTTTCAGCATTTCAAGAAAATGGCACACAGATTTGCAAAAATATTGGCGCACAGCTAGCACTTCTACATCCGCGTTTTCAAAGGCACATCGGGTTTTCCATATACTGTGCAGGCCCAGAAGCATGATAAGATCATAAGGTACACCTGCCTCGTTTTTAACCGAAAGAAAACGGATGCCATGTGGACTTAACGGTAATTCTTTTTTCAAGGTTCTTTGCAGTATATCCCAGAAAAAGACCCCGCTCCAGCAATCTATAAACACGTGTTCAATTGTTTCCGGTTTATTACACAAGTGGCAATTTGTGCTCCATGGCACGAATATTCCCTTATCCTGCAACCACGTTTTAACTGGTAAGGTACCAGTATGTAATTTAAAGAAAAAAGTTTTGACCCCTGGCGCTACAAGCATTCTTTTAACACGTTTCAGAACATCCTGTCCTGGGCCTGCACAATATAGCTGAAGGTACAATGGAACAGGCAGTAAAACATCGACAAGGTCTCTATACAATTTTTTTCGTGGTACTTCAGCCAGATACTCTAACGAAAATCTTACTGACAAAAAGCGGAAAGACGAAACAACTTCTTTTAAATACCCTTGTATTGGTCCTTGCATATTTGATGATGATACGAGAAATCCCGGCAGCGCTCTAGATAACCTTAGTTGTATAACAGTTCTCAAAAAGGGGTCATCCACATCACGCAGAAAAAGGAAACGATTGACAAGTTGTCTTATGTACAAATGAACTAATCCGAGTCTACCATCTCTAACTTTTCTGAAAAAGTTTGTGCGGCTTGATCTTTCCCATACAGAGCTCCATATGAAAATTGCAAATACTCTGTGTATTTTCTGTACACTTATTCTACTGCAGTGCAAAACCTGCATTACGTACCACAGCTTGCTCACCAGAAACAAGTTGCATGTTGTGGCCCGTGCGAATATCGAAATACCCCAACCTTTCCATTTTTCTACATCATTGCGCAATGCCTGTGTTTCTTTTTTCCAATACGGTTCACTGTCATGATAGACCTCCAGCGGCACTCCTAAATACTTCACTGGTGTTTCCTGCCATTTAATGTTTAGAAATACTCTTGGCGTGACGTCCCATTTTCATGCCAAAAGCCAAGGCACTTATCCCAGTTCACGGCACTACCACTCGCCTGGCAAAAAGTTTTCACGGCATTTACAGCATGCATTATACTCTCATAATTTGTACAGAAAACTGCAATGTCGTCTGCGTATGCGAGGAGGCTAACCTCAGCTTCATGCAGTTTAAAGCCGCTTATTGCAGGGTTATTAATTACACTTAAGCAGAAAGGTTCAATGAAAATAGCAAAAAGCAGGGGCGATAGTGGACACCCCTGTCTCACTGACCGCAGCACAGGTATACGCTCACCCGCAGTTTTATTTAATACCAATCTCGTCGTGCATCCAGTGTAAGCCATGCGCACTCCTTCGCTAATCAAACTCCCTACGTTAATGTGCTCAAGTAATAAAAGGAGCACGTCGTGCGGCACGCGATCAAATGCCTTTCGAGGTCAATTTGAAGCATGGCAACATTGAGATGCATAACGTCACAACTTTCTAGGATTGATCGTGCTATGTTTATGTTGGTCATTATTTTCCTTCCCTTTATGCCACAAGTTTGGTGGGGCCCAATCAGTTTTGTCATAACTGTCTGGAGTCTTCTGGCCAATATTTCATCAATATTTTATAGTCAACATTAGTTAGGCTAATTGGTCTATAAGCAGTAACACTTCTTAACTTCGCGGGATCTTCTGTTTTAGGTATTAAGACCGTGTGGGCTGACAAAAACGATGGTGGAAGTTGTTTACACTTAAAAGCCTCGTTAAATACCTCCCTCAAAATAGGTGAAACTACGTGTTTGAATTCCTTGTACACTGCAGCACTAAGGCCATCTGGTCCTGGAGACTTACCATTGTTTAACTTATCAATTGCTTTTTCAACTTCTCGCTCTGTTATAGGCAATTCTAAAATTTTCTTTCTTTCGTCATCAAGTCTTGGCATTAATGAAATGAAATCGCTATTAAAACGTTCTGCGTGTACACTGGTTGGTGTGAATAACTCTTTGTAATATTCGAAAAAAGCACCGGCTATTGCTTCTTTCGTATGGCACCTTGTTCCTTTATATTCTATTTCTCTTATTTCATTCTTACAGGCATGTCTCTTCTCGGCTCCAAGGGATCGTTTTGTTGGCATTTCTCCCGCTACCAAGTTTTCTGCTCGAGCTCGAATCAATGCTCCACGATAACGTTCTTGGTCTATCAACTCTAGCTTCTGTTTAGTTATGTTTATCTCCTCTGAAAATGTTCCGGCCTGAGTACATTCATCCGCTACTAACTGTTGCAAGTTTTCACGCAAACGCACTTCAAGTTCTTTTTCAGCATGTCTCAGGATACTGGCTCTCTCAAGTGCTTTCAGTTTAATGGTCTGTTTAAATATTTCCCACTTATGTCCCCAGGATTCAAGTGTTCTATTTGCTAAGTCTTCTATGCCCTCTAGAAAAATCCGATTAAACTCTTCATCCTTTAGTAGCTTTACATTAAATTTCCAGAGGTCCCAAGAGAAATTTTTGTTATTCCTTTTATGTTTACCCATTGAGAATGAAACCAAACAATGATCACTAAACGTAACAGGTGTAACTCTGTAATCATGGCACGAAGGAATGATTTCGGAAGACACATATACTCTGTCAAGTCTAGCATGGCTTGAACGCTGAAAGTGGGTAAACATAACCCCTTTTCCACTGCAAAGACATTCACCCACGTCCTCTAGCTGAGCTTTCGCCACCATATCAATTAGAACGGCAGTGCTTGAATCTCTGTATGACCTGGAACTTGATTTATCTATACTCGAACAAACGCAGTTGAAATCCCCAGCCAAAATTAGTTTACGTTCACATTTTAAATACACATCAAGTTTTTCAAAAAACTCCTTTCGATCTTGAATCACAGTGGGTGCGTACACACAGATTACTCTCCATTTTTCTCTTGGTAGGAATAAATCACATATAATAAAACGACCCGCCTCGCAGGTAGTTACAGACTCCACTTTCGCATTTAGGCTTTGCCGAATTAACAAGAGGCAACCTGCAGACGCACCTACCGCGTGACAAACGCACACATCAAACACTCTCGTGAAAGGCTGCACCATTCGCTCAGCATGCTCTTCACTCTCTACTTTAGTTTCCTGTACAGCGACGATGTCCAGATCTTGTTCTATAATCAGGCGGTAAAGCTGGTTTTGCCGCCGTTTGGCAGAAAGCCCACGTACATTTAGCGTCGCTAATCTAATCGTCGCCATCGTGATGAGAGAAAGCCGAGCGAAAGACGCTTACCTTACTAACACCTAAACAACTGTCCGGCCGACGCTCACGGCGTCGTCCCGTCGCCGCCGCGTGAAAGCGACGACGAACGCAGGCGGCCAGCACCCCGAGACTTTTTGGAGCCAGCCACTCGCCACTGCCCTTGATCTTCCTGGGTCAGACGCTGCTGGGACGCCGCGTCTCCCTCATTCAGGCGGCGCTTTACTGGCGTAGCTTCAACTGTATCCATGTCCGAAGTAGCGTCGGACCCGATGACTGGTTCAGCCTTGTGCTGGGTTTCCATTTGAGTCGAACGCCGTGGCGTTGGAGTGCCCACAACCGTATTTTCATCTGTGCCTGCGTCTTGCTTAGGTGTCTCCGTCTTTTCCTCGCTGGTCGCCACTGCATGAGACGCCTCCTCTCCTGCCTTCGACGCCGCGGCCCTCTCTGCTTCCTCTTCATCCATGAGCAATTCACTGTGGTCGGCATTTGTTGCTCGACTTGCTGCACTGGCATAGGAACGAGTACAGTCCGCCTGCTCATGCCCAAAAGCGCGACAACCAGCGCACCTGGGCACCCTGCAGTCGCGACGAATGTGTCCCGTGTTCCGGCAACGCAGGCACAGCGGTGCTCTTCCTGGCACGACCACCAGTGCCATGCCGCTTCCGAGACGCATCTGGTGGGGTATGCGATCCGTAGTAACGCCTTCTTTGAGTAGTAGCCGAACGAATCTTGTGGTTGACTCAACTCCTTCGAAGTCTTCGTCTCTCCACTTGTCGCTGATAACTTCTTTCACTTCACCGTACTCCCGGAAAGCACGCCGTACAGTCTCTGCGTTGACGTCAAAGGCTACCCAATGCAACTTGAGACGCACCTCTTGCCTTTCTGGGTCGACGACGACGCAGGGCCGGTCTTTCACGGAGAGTAGGCCAGCGTCCAGAACTATCTTCTTGGCTTCATCTGTCTTCATGTTAAGAAGCCAGACGTGCGACATCTGATACGCTCCTATGCCGCTTACCTCTTGAATGATGCCTAGTTCCTTGAGCGGCTTTCGGAAGTCGTTAATCCCGTACGGACGCGCTGCGATGTCGCAGTGCAGAACCAACGTGCGTCTGAGTCCTTCTCCTGTGGGCAGTGGTGGCAGAATTAAACGGTAGTCCTTGGGAAGCGATGTGCACGAGAAACCGCGGCTAGCGTCGGCCGCTGTAACAGCTCTTGAGGAGCCTGCCATCCTGCGTCCGCACGCGTCGGTGACCAGAAGCAGAATGGAACAGACTGCACGCGTTGCTCAACTACACTTTGACAGTCCGGTATATATATAGGCACGACTTTTTGACCGGCCCTGTAGGACCAGTAAGAGAGCTCTTTTTCTGCATCGATAAACAAGAACAGTTGAAGGTGCAAGCGTAAACTTAAGGTGGGCTGCAGGACACTAAATGTCACACCGACCTTTTATTGTAAATCTACCCAATCTCACCTTTTTGAGTATCCAATGATTACTTGGCACACCGGGCTCATGGCCCCACGCGTGTTAGCACTGCTGATGCACAAGTCCATAAAATATACCTAAGTACGCACAAACTATGGTAGCTCAATGATTTTCATTGAGCGACGGTGCACAAACACAGTAGCAGCACGTATTCATCACAACGGGCGTAGAGGAGCGGTGCACGCCTGCACACAAGCTTCTTACCGACGGCGCACTAGGCCTTTTTGAGGAGCATGGCTATCCGATGAAACACAGCTGGCGATCACAGAACACATATCCTGTGCGAATTTTGTCGTCGTTCCAGACACAAATGAACACGTGGCCACTATCTTACGGGGACGGGGCGGTGTAAATACCACCGTCCGGGTTTTCTTCGTGCTCACCGGCAGCCGTTTGTTGGTCCCGTCTGCCTCGTATAGGCTTTGCGCTACATGTTTGAGAACAGTTGGTGCATGAGGTGGGCAATTCGGGCAGCACTTTACTCATGCAGACATCGCCTACTGTGGAACAAAACATATGCGATGCTTCTTTCACCTGCCCCGGCGACACACTCCCACTGGTCACTGGCGGCCGCGGCTCGGTGCCGACGACAGAGTGAAGCATTTTGCTTATTGCTTCTCCAGTAGGCAAGCACGGACGATGACACCAGATTGATTTTGTTACCACTGGCAGATATTCGCGATTCGGCTCGGAAGCGAGATATCCGCGACGTGCAGGTTCGGAGGCGTTCGGAAGCGCACGGTCGTTTGACGATGTAGGAAACACGTGAGATCCATCAGCCCAACCAGACACACAGATACCCAGCTTCTTGCACCGTCTATCTCCAAGGCCAACGCCGAGCAAAAGCCAACAATTTGCGAAAATATGCAGGACAAGTTTCCTGAGCAGGTTTTCTTTCTTTTTTTTTTCTTCTTTTGAGACTCCCCCCCCCCCCACCCCGTCTTTTTTTCTTTTTCGTTCACAGAATGCTGTTCACGCTTGTTGTGCCTATGCTGCCCCCAGTTCCAGTGAAAGTGCGTTGACTCGATGTCAGTCCCGAGGCACGGCGATGCCAAAAAAAAAAAAAAAGATCTGTGGTCCTCGCGTACCTTTATGATTCACTGAGAGCGTCACGAGGGGGTATGGGGCAAAAGCCACTGAAGCAGCTGCACCTTGCAGTCACGTGTTAATAAAGTCTGAAACGCAGGATAAAAATCACGTGATAGAAAACTCCCTACGTGGTAAAACTGGATTTTGACATCCTTTTACTACTTGCCTGAGAGGTGGTGGTAAAACTATGTCATGTATACCATCTTTTACTCCTACACGAGGTAGTAATTTTAAACGCAAGAGAGTTTTCAGAGGTCATGAGCCGCAAAAACCCCAAACTCGGATAGTTTTTGCTTACAGTGTACAAAAGAACAGAAACACTCAAATCGTTGTTTGAAGAGATTGCAAAATTCATCGCGCGTCATTTTGCGACGTCTCCGTGCGATAAAGTATATAAGGATCAAAGGCCTACTTTGCAACTATGGTTCTTGTGCGGTGCACGCTTGGCATCGTGACTGCCAACAACACGGAGTGTTGATATGAATAACCACGAGCGCTGTCTGTCTCTCTTGTGTTCATCCGTGCCGTGTTTCAACGTGCCCTTACACCCTCATGTAGAATGTGGAGGCTGGCGTCTAATATTCGTGGCCCTCTCTTCCTCTCTGCCCCCTCCCCCATTGCAATCGCAGGTTACGTTGGCTACTGCGGCGGCGTCGCCTCGAGTCCCGAAAAGGGGCTGAAGCCGCAGTTTCCTGCCTGGGGTCCTCCACTCAGGCCTTGTCACATACCTCCCCCTTACGCAAGTACGCACACGTATTCTGGCAATTAACTACAGCACCGTTAATCATGAGCCACACTGAGACGCGTCTTTGAGGCTGCAGAGCGGCAGGAATGAACAGTGGTTACGTGTATACTGGCTTCTTTTGTGAACAGATTTGTATTACTCTATAATTATGTAGGGCGCAACGTTTGTAATGCATGACTGTATTATATAGGGCGCAACGTTTGTAATAGCCCCTCATTCATAAATAAATTTGTCGGAAGAAACCTGAAGATCAGAAATCAATATACAGTTAACGAACTTGCATACCCGTACCAGGAGTTCTTTTCAGGGAAGGGCCTTTTTGCCGAAGATCTTGACCATTTTAGAAAAATACGCACTTTTATTGCTTATTTTCGACGAATCACCCCATTTTCCAGTATCTAAAAGAGGGGAAAGGGTGACTGGGTTCCTAGGGCAGCCTGCTGGCTGCTAGCCTGTGTCCTTGGCATTAGTTAGTTAGTGCCTGTGTCCTCAGTTAGTCTGTGTCCTTGGCATTAGTACACCTAAAGCTAACGCCTTAGGTGTACATATTTGTTCGGCGTATCCTACGGCGTATTCGTTAAGTCTCGTCTGCCGTTCCTGAACGGTCAGATACGGGCAGAACTTCATTGTCTCTTCAGACTTCTGCTTTGCATTGTGCCAGCACAACTGTCGCCTTCACACGATTCGGGCCTTTATTGGGGAAGTACAAACCAACGCTCCTTGCTGGTTACTGCGATCAATTTACATCAATATCATCACCAAAATGGCGCTGCGTAGGCCAGTGTTAACACGCACGTCGCATTGTCTATCAAAACGTATTTTCCTTTGAGATTGACACGTACACAACTTCCTTTTACGAAACATTCAATGCAGTCCTGTTGTATTACACGGGCACCAGAAAAGGGGGCAGGAGGCATTCATCTCTGTCCGCTTATGACTGTATACCGCTGCACTGAGCACTTATTGACGGAAATCCATTAGGCTGAATTCCAAATGCTTCATCTCGCAGTGCTGGGTCCCTCGGGCTCCCCGGGCGACGCGACACTCGACCTGGACGACCCGTCAGACGGTGGCGGCGGTGACGCCGACCTCTTGCTACGCGACCAGGACAGGGACTCGAGCGTGGAGCGTGAGCTGACGCCCGGCGGCGGGGCGGCGTCGCCCTCGGCCTGCGGCGGTGGGGCCAAGGGCAACGCCTCGTCGGTAGCCAACGGTCCCAAGACGGAGCCTGGAGGCGGTGGGGGTTCGGGTCCCGAGGGCGGGCCGGCGACGGGAGACGAGGCCCAGGGGGGCACCAAGAGGCGAGGACCGCGCACCACCATCAAGGCCAAGCAGCTGGAGACGCTCAAGGCGGCCTTCGCAGCCACGCCCAAACCGACGCGCCACATCAGGGAGCAGCTGGCGCAAGAGACAGGACTCAACATGCGCGTCATCCAGGTGCGTGCATGCGTCTCCCTCGCTCGCTCACTTCCGTTCCTCCCGCAGGTAAGAGCGTAGAAGAGCCTTGCATAAGTCAAAGGCTACTGGGGTTGGCGATGCGCTGCACGGTAGGTAATACGTGCAGCGGTGATCTTCCAGAACACCAGGTTTATGAGGACTTACGGGCTGCTTGGGGAGAACTTTCGGGAACAGTTGAAAAGCAAGGACAACGAGTATATCCCGTTTGCCGCCTTCCTTTCCATTTTGTGTTCACGGAGAGCGTCACTATTCCTATATTGATCTGCTAATGGCTTCAAGTTGGAGTTGCTCTTATTTACCCAGTGAATAGAGCGACGGCCGGCCGCAATACCCGATCTAGTCTATAAGCGGAGAAATCAGTTATTAAATAGAATGCTTTGACACTTTCGCCGCTTAATTCGGCGCCCTGATAAATTGTACATCGCGCGGAATCCTCATACCCCTTTATTCCAACAAAGCATTATATCGGGCAGCCGTAATCATTCGGTATTTTTAAATGCAAATGATGCCAATCGAAAAAGCGCATAAACCGAGATGAATCCGTTAAGGTAAATAGTCATTACAAACGTTGTTTAGTCACGTGAAACGCTCAAAGTATGACTTTGCCGCTGTCGCAGTGGTTGATCGAACTTGTCTTCGGAAAGGATTGCGCATCACTGCACGCAACATAGTGAGGCAGAACGTTGCCCAGCGAGGGCTTTTCCGCCCCATTTTCCTCGCTTGTTTCCGCCGTTCGCGGCATCGGAGCACCGATCGAGACTTCTCCGCTGCGGTGCATGTATGTATACGTTTGTGTTGGTCTTATCGCAACGGATCACGATCGGAGGCGACGGCGGCAATGTGAAAGTCACGACTTCGAGGGAAGCCCGCCGCCCCGGGCTGTTGTGAGCCGGCGAAGCAGCATGCAGCAGCGCAGCGCCACCGCTGGGGAGACGCGTATACACAAACACGCACGAGGATGACCACGTTTCTAAACGGCGTGTATGCGTTACGTCATCCACCCCAGGATTCCGCAAACTTGGGGTGCATTTTTTTTTTCGGTTATGCGACTGTACGAGCATGCTTCATTGCCTCCGGCACGGAGCGAGAATCCGTGGCCTACGGAGAGCTTCATCATCTGTTCTTTTCTCGCTTCGACTGCCAAGCTTGAACTGGCTTACACTGTGTGCGTTAAGTACGCCGCTGCGAACTTAATTTGGTACATTTCGCCACCGGTGTAGCCGAACTGCGTGGTTCGTTGTCAGCAAAGGGCGAAGATCTTGACAGCGTTGTTAACGATAGAAAGAAAAATAATAATACACACACCTTTAAAAGAGAGCAGTACAGCTATGTGTATGAAACGAAAGATCACACGGGGCTAACCAATGTTCTATAATATGTGATCGAAATTGAGAGCAGGAAAAGCCCTGTAATGAGTATACAGCGCAGATAACCTGTCCTATATTACAGAGTATATGGCACGCGCCAAGAGAAAGTGCTTTTAATGACCGCAAGATAGATTGTGTGACCCGATTAGAAAAATTATGAAGTGATCTGAAGCTATAGACAGAGATGATAAGAGACTCATTGACCAGGTGGGTTTAGAAAAAGTGGTGAATGATTTACAGTAATTGGTACTGTCCTATGGGAGAGCATAAAGCCGTCCCGTAGAAGGTCAAGGCACGAAACAGAGTCATTTAAACATGACCAGCCTGAGGGTGGCAATTGGTGGTTATACGATAAGATGACGATTGTCTCTGTGACTTCACGCGCAGCTAGTGGGGCACTGGTTATGTGGCACTGTGTTTCGGTTGGACCATCGTTATTGGAGGGGGATGTAAAACCGTCATAAGTGGTCCACTCGTAACGTGTACGCTATGAATATATGTGTGCTGTCCCCTCTCGAAGAGAGCGGCCAGGAGCCGTGTTTGCCTTTCAAGTGCCGCCAAAGGCAGTAGGGGGAGACGCTTAATCCCTTAATAGGGGCTACTTCCACGTCGTGAAACCCCTTTTTCCTTTGTTATGGCCACTTTAAACGGGCGCCGCAAACGACCTTCAGAGCGTCATTTGTCATCTTCTCTGTCAGCTCACGGAGAGAGTGAAAACCCCGGTCGTCGACGGAAGAAGAAATGCCAAGCGGCGGGCAGACTCACCCTGCCAGCCCGAGCAACAGCACCAGGGGGACTTACTGAGTGCTTGTGAATGTTTGTTGAAATGTGACCCCAATTCCTGTTAATTAAAGTTACTTTTGTTTAAATGTTCACGAGTGTTCGACCGTTAACTGGCTGGATAGCGGACGCTTTGACCCGTCAAATGCGAGCTGCGAGACCAGCATAGTAAAAAAGCGCTTCAACTGCCATCGGCCGCCAACTCAACGTCCGCCGGCAATGGGATACGTCGCCACGGCAAGACCCGCGGTTGAACCCAGACACACGCCCATTGCAAGGATTTCATCGCCAAGGAGTTGAGCAGCTGACAGCAGAAGGGCAGCAACAAGGTGGGCTCATTTCATCTTTCAACGCTCAACGCGCAGCTTAGCACCATTGTTTCACATACGTCCGCTCCGAGACAAAACGTGCAAGCAAGAATGGACCAGGACGAGCTGACGCATGAGTGTCCAAATGTCACACCACAAGATGAAGCTTCCGCATCAAACGTTCGGCCGCAAAGAAAAAACAACCCTATCGACGAGGGCTAAAGAAATGTACCAAACGAGCCGCGAAGAGCACTGCCGCAAACTAGATTCTGTTTGGAAAAACGTGGAGAGCGCTCTTCAGGCACTGTCACGCGCTAAGGGAGAACAGTTTACCGGCGCCAAAACGCAGCTTCGTGCAAGTTACGAGTGCTACCAACATGCTACCGCAAGATACTCAGCCTTTCTCGAGAAGGCGAAGACGCCTGAGGCCAGGCACGAATTACAGCTTCAACAGGCAATCGATGAAGACCGTGAGGCGATCGTGAGCGAAAAGTTACGAGAGGCTAGGCCACAAAAACGCGACAAGGCACATGAAACAGCATCGCAGTTCTCTCTATCGGTTCACTCAAGAGCTTCCTCGCGATCACGACGATCGGGCTCCTCCACGATTAGCCTGGCTGCTGTGCAGGCCCGCGCGCAAGCAGAGGCCGTCAAAGCAAGAGCTCAGTTTGGACGTAAAGAGGCCGCAATGCGCTTAGAAAAGGCCAGAATTGAGGCCGAGCTTGAGGTATTACAGCATGAAAAAGAGGCAGCTGCTGCAGACGCGCAGGCAAGTGCACTCGAGGCAGCTGTGGAACAGGATGGCGGGGAGTGTGTGCGCCCACACCCACCTTTAGACCGGACACGGGTTTCGAGCTACATCACTGAGCAAGCCGCCATACGTGATGCCGAGCTTGCGTCTCTTCGGGCGCCTGTTGTTCATCCGAGAAGCCAGAGCTTGGAGCATGCTGAAGTAGCCGACCACCTCACGGACTTGCGTGACTATCATCAGCCGCCTGCGTACACGCCAGCACCTAACAGTTCCAGCTCAGAGCTTGCCGGCGTCCTTAAATTCCTGTGCCGCAAGGACCTTGTCTCTACAGGACTTACGAAGTTTGATGATCGACCTGAGAACTTTCGAGCTTGGAAGTCATCTTTCAAAGGCGTCGTCAGAGATGTAGACCTTTCTGCGCAGGAAGAGCTCGACCTCCTAATAAAATGGCTTGGTCCTGAGTCATCGCATCAAGTCCGAAGGTTGAAATCTGTTCATGTGGATGACTTCTCGAAGGGCTTAAACATCGTGTGGAAACGGCTCGACGACACCTTCGGACGTCCTGAGGCAATTGAGGATGCGCTGCTGAGGAGGTTGGAGGAGTTCCCAAGAATATCGTACCGAGATAATGCCAAATTGCAAGAGCTCGGAGACCTCCTGCTGGAACTCGAAGCTGCCAAATCTGATCCCTACCTCGCCGGTCTTAACTATTTGGATAGCGCAAGAGGAATAAACAAAATTGTTTCCAAGCTACCATCTGGACTTCAAGAAAATTGGATGTCAGTGGGGACTAAATACAAAAAACAGAACAACACTGCGTTCCCACCCTTTGCGGTTTTTTCAAAGTTCGTTCAAGACCAGGCAAGCATGAGGAACGATCCCAGCTTTATCCTGCAACCACAATATGTCTCGCCTTCGATCACACAGCGAAAAGAAGATACGACCACCAAGACCCCGCTGCACAAGTCACCTGTGTCAGCAAGGAAAACAAACGTACATCATGCCTTCGAGCAGGTTCAGGAAACCACTCCAAAGCAGCTACTTGAATCGAACAGCTTCGAAAAATGGTGCCCGCATCACAAGAAGTTTCATCCTCTTGCACGGTGTCGCGTTTTCTGTGAAAAAACACTGGAAGAGCGGATGACCTTTCTTAAAGCGCACGGAATATGTCTACGATGTTGTTTATCCTCAAATCACACGCAGTGGCAATGCAAGGCGGTCGTAAAATGCTACATATGCAGCAGCGGTAATCATGCGACAGCGCTTCACCCATCAACTACGTGCTCAGAGTCGCCGAAGCCTATTGAACGCGATAACAGCTCTGCTCAGAATTTGGATGAAAGAGTCACATCTACGCGTACCGAGGTGGCAAACATGAACGACAACTACAGATCGTGTGCTAAAATCTGCCTCGTGGATGTGACTCATCAATCTCAGCCTGACAAGTTATTAAGAGCATACGCGATACTCGATGAACAGAGTAATCGTTCGTTGGTTCGGCCAGAACTTCTTGACGAGTTCAGTGTGGAGGGCACACCTACCCAGTACACATTGCGCACTTGTACCGGCAGTACTGAGGTTGTTGGTAGGATCGCAAACGGCTTCTTTGTGCGGAGCGTATTGGGCAATGTCAAGCTCTCCCTTCCGCCTCTTCTTGAGTGCGATGAGATTCCAGACAACAGGGAAGAAATTCCAACGCCAGACGCAGCACGGAACTACCCGCACTTGAAGGCCATTGCCGCTCACATTCCACCTCTCGAAGAGGCAAGAATACTGCTCCTCCTCGGTCGAGACGTTCTCAGAGTCCACAAAGTTCGCCAGACCATTAACGGGCCGCTTGACGCTCCTTATGCACAGAGGCTCGATCTCGGATGGGTCATTGTCGGAAACGTCTGCCTGGGGCGTACGCGGAAGACAGGCACCATAAATGTGTTAAAAACACACATTCTGGGCAACGGAAGACCATCCCTTTTCACCCCATGTTCAAAACATTTCATGGTGATGGAAGCGCCGGTTCTCTACACTGCGGATAGGCATCAGGTCAAGAATGATTTCTCATCAATAACAGCATCAGATGACACCTTGGCACCTAACCTGTTCGAGACAACGCGAGAAGACAACGAGCGTTCCCTGTCTATAGAAGATAGAGCCTTCCTAAATATCATGGATAGCGAATTATACAAAGACAGGTCGAACAACTGGGTTGCCCCTCTACCATTCCGCTCACCAAGAAGACGCCTTCCGAATAACCGAGTACAGGCTCTATCTCGCCTGTACTCGCTGCGACGCACGTTGCGAAAAAACCCTGAGACAAAAGAGCGCTTCGTGCACTTCATGAAAGAACTGTTCGTCAGGGGTCATGCAGAGGAAGCTCCACCACTTAACATCGACGAAGAGGGCTGGTACCTACCCATATTCGGCGTTCACCATCCTCAAAAACCCGATCAAATCCGCGTGGTGTTTGACTCCAGCGCTCAGCACGAAGGAGTGTCTCTGAATGGTGTCCTTCTCACCGGACCCGACCTGACAAACAATCTTGTGGGAATACTGATACGCTTCCGGCAGGATTCAGTGGCGATAACTGCCGACATTGAGCAGATGTTTTACAATTTCGTCGTTCGTGAAGATCATCAGAACTACCTAAGGTTCCTCTGGTTTAAGGACAATGACATCTCCCGAGAAATCATGGAGTGCCGAATGAAGGTGCACGTTTTCGGCAACAGTCCCTCACCCACGGTGGCAACATATGGGCTTCGGCGAACTGCTCAAGAGGCTGCTCAACAATTCGGTGAAGATGCCAGGAGGTTCGTCGAGCGAGACTTCTACGTCGATGACGCACTCAAGTCTCTTTCGTGTGAGGAAGACGCCATCAGTCTGTTGCAGAGAACACAAAAAATGCTTTCCACAGCTAACATAAGGCTGCACAAGATTGCCTCGAATAGGCAGAATGTGCTGAATGCGTTTTCTTCACAAGACCGTGCGCAGGGACTGAAAAGTCTTGACTTGAACAAAGACGCATCAAATATGCAGAGAAGCCTCGGTCTACTTTGGGATGTAGACAACGACACCTTCGTCTTCCGAGCTCCTCTTCAAGACCAGCCCTATACACGGCGAGGGGTGCTGTCGACCGTCAACAGTCTGTTTGACCCGCTGGGGTTCGTGGCACCTGTAACGGTTCAGGGAAAGCACTTGCTCCGTGACCTCGTGACGGAAGGTTATGACTGGGACACGCCACTTTCGGATGCAAAAAAACAAAGTTGGGATGAATGGAAGAATTCTCTACAAGCACTTCATTGCCTACGTGTGCGGAGAACTTATGTACCGCACTCAACTTCTGAAGCCGCCACTAGAGAAATTCACGTGTTCTCAGATGCGTCCACGAGCGCCATCGCCGCGGTAGCGTACCTACGGGTAATCGACAAGCAGGGAAACAAACATGTCGGATTTGTCATGGGAAAGGCGAAGCTCGCGCCGAAACCAGACCACACAATCCCAAGGCTGGAGTTGTGCGCAGCGGTCCTTGCTGCAGAAATGGCCGATACCATACTACGGGAGTTAGACTTCCAGCCGAGTTCTGTCACATTTTACACAGACAGCAAGGTAGTTCTGGGATACATACACAATGAAACGCGAAGATTCTATGTGTACGTAGCTAACAGAGTTCAGCGCATACGTGCCAGCACACTACCGGGTCAGTGGAAGTACGTGTGTACGGAAGAAAATCCAGCAGACCACGCCACCAGACCAATTCCAGCAGCGCAGCTCGAGAAGACGAACTGGTTTTCAGGACCCGACTTTCTCTCTCAACCTCAAGGGGAAGCATCATCATCATGTTTCAAGCTTATAGACCCTAATGAAGACGAAGAGGTACGCCCTGAGGTCCGCACCTTCGTGACGAAAACCAACCAGCGACAGCAACTAGGAGCTGAACGATTCAGCAAGTTTTCAAGCTGGAGCTCACTCACGCGAGCTGTGGCTGGCATAATCCGGGTTGCCCGTCGCGCCAAGAGTTCGCCACCAGAAGAAATGGATCTCGTGGATCTGCTCTATCGAGCCAAGCTCATCATTATTCACTCTGTGCAGCAGGACGTATTCTCAGAAGAGCTGCGTTGTATCCAGAAAGGAGAGCAAGTTCATAAGACAAGCTCGCTTCGAAAGCTTGATCCAATTTTGGATGCCCAGGGGCTAATCCGTGTCGGTGGCCGCTTGAACAAAGGTGACCTTCCAGATGAAGAGAAAAACCCTTTAATAATACCTGGCCGACACCATGTCGCGAAACTCCTAGTGCGCCACCACCATGGCTGTGTGCAACATCAAGGTCGACACATCACGGAGGGAGCTGTGAGAGCTGCTGGATATTGGATTGTTGGAGGCAAAAGGTGCATCTCCTCTGAGTTGGAGGCCTGTATTTCGTGCAAGAAGCTACGAGGACGCCTTCACGATCAGAAGATGGCTGATCTTCCGGCCGACCGAATCAGCACGGAGCCACCTTTTACAAACGTGGGAATCGATGTTTTTGGCCCTTGGTCGATTACCTCCCGCCGAACGAGAGGTGGTATTGCCAACAGCAAGCGCTGGGCAGTAATGTTCACGTGCTTAAGCATTCGCGCAGTGCACATTGAACTCATCGAATCAATGGACACGTCGAGCTTCATAAATGCTTTTCGAAGGTTCATGTCAGTAAGAGGACTTTGAAGCTTGTACGCTCCGACTGCGGGACGAATTTTGTCGGTGCATGCAGAGAACTTGGAATTGGCGCTGAGAGCTTCAATAGCTCACAATTTGGCAGGTTCCTAGCGAACACCGGCTGTAAGTGGATATTCAATCCACCGCACGCGTCCCACATGGGCGGCGCATGGGAGAGGATGATCGGTATAGCACGCCGTATTCTTGATTCCATGCTTATGCAATCACGCCATCAACGGCTTACTCACGACATTCTTGCCACCTTCCTGGCAGAAGTCACAGCCATCATGAATGCCAGACCTATAACTACGATTTCCTCGGACCCCCAAGATCCCACCATCCTCACTCCGGCGACGCTACTGACACACAAGAAAGGATGCTCATCCCCAACAACTGGAGAAATAGATACAACTAATCTGTATAAGCGACACTGGCATCAAGTCCAGAACATGGCTAACCAATTCTGGAAACGCTGGCGTTCAACGTATCTCGCTACTCTGCAGGAACGTCGAAAATGGCAAGTGAGGAAAAAGGATAGAAAAGATGGCGACGTCGTGCTCATCAGGGACAAAGAAGCAAACCGCAACGATTGGCCCATCGGCGTTGTCACCCAAAGCCTGCCCAGTCAGGACGGAATGGTGCGCAAGGTGGAGGTGAAAATTGCAAGGAATGGTGCAATAAGGAAACTCTGCCGACCGATATTGGAAGTGGTGCCCTTGTTTTCGCCATCAACAAACTGTGACGTCTAACAAGTAGACACCAGACGGGGAGTGTGCTGTCCCCTCTCGAAGAGAGCGGCCAGGAGCCGTGTTTGCCTTTCAAGTGCCGCCAAAGGCAGTAGGGGGAGACGCTTAATCCCTTAATAGGGGCTACTTCCACGTCGTGAAACCCCTTTTTCCTTTGTTATGGCCACTTTAAACGGGCGCCGCAAACGACCTTCAGAGCGTCATTTGTCATCTTCTCTGTCAGCTCACGGAGAGAGTGAAAACCCCGGTCGTCGACGGAAGAAGAAATGCCAAGCGGCGGGCAGACTCACCCTGCCAGCCCGAGCAACAGCACCAGGGGGACTTACTGAGTGCTTGTGAATGTTTGTTGAAATGTGACCCCAATTCCTGTTAATTAAAGTTACTTTTGTTTAAATGTTCACGAGTGTTCGACCGTTAACTGGCTGGATAGCGGACGCTTTGACCCGTCAAATGCGAGCTGCGAGACCAGCATAATATGCTTTAGTGGCTCAGATGCAGATGGCCGCAGCGATACGCGATCAGAGGTCGCTTCCCTAATTCTCGGTAGAGTGATGTTTGCCTCAGACGACGAGTTGAGTCGATTGTTTCCTTGCAAACTTTCCAGGGCCGCTAGTGACAAACAAACAAAAAAGTCACAGCGTATCAACGGAGTGCATGATGATGAGAGGGCGAAGCGCCCATCAGTCCATCCGCGCCTCCGTCCGTCCGTCTGTAAGACCGTCCGTGCGTACATCCGTGCGTCCGTCCGTCCTTCTGTATATCTGTCGGTCTCTTCGTCCGTGCGTCTATCCATCCGTCCGTCCATCTATTGAACACTCCAAGTACCGCTATCTCACATCTTTTCATCATACATCAATTATATAGAAGTCACGCCATCCAGCGGACATTCCAAGGACTAAACGAGAGGTGGCACGGCCGGACTAGAGGAGCGGCACGCGCGCACTTTCTTACGACCTGCGCTTCGTGTCTAGTTGCAAACTTTCACCACCTCTAGTTCATGGCACTGCGGCCCAACCTAGCTAAACATTCCTAAAGCCAAGAAGGCTACGCCCAGCGAGTTCAACGTGGCAACATTTTTTAGTTAGATAGTGCTCAAACTGCGTCCTTATGTTACTATAGTTGTTTTTTTTAGTAAGCGTCAAATTCTAGGCTAGTTTTCTTGAGATTGAGTGAGCGATACTCGTCTCTGTTGGTTAGTTCACCAGAAACAACTATCGATTCATTATTAATGTGCGGGGGTTCCCTTCTCAATTGAAAAGAGCGCGCGCATGCCGCTTCTCCAGTCCGGCCGTGGAGGTGGTTACCAACTACTACGACGCACGACTACTACTACATACATGGGGGACGCACGACCCATGGCTCAAGGAGCTTCGTCCCTAGAAGATAGAAAGTGCTTGAGTTGCGCACGAAGAGTGAGCTTTATCGCACGGCGAGTCGTGGATGGCCGTAGCATCCGAACATCTCCTGCATAGTCGTTGAACACCTAGGGACGCGAACATAGAACGACAGTCGGCGCAATCAGCGGCTGATGCGAGCGCTGCATTTACCGTGGACGCTTCACGCTTGCTCGCGTTGCGTGTCGCCTGCAGCACGCCTCACCGCGAGGGATTAGTGCGTTCACAGCGGCGTGAGTTGCATCTGCGGGAGAAGACGCAAGACGAGAAGCAACGCACAGAACGCGGGGCAAGGGCATCAGTGTGGGCGATGGTTAACGAGCGAGGCAGCAGCAGCCCAACCCATGCGCGTCGAACCGGAATGCGCATGATTCTTCTCTGCCACCGGGGTCCACGAAATGGGGTCCTCCGGGAAGGTATCGCAGCGGGGCGGGCCACTCGGCTCCCACACGGCCGCGGTGGTTGAGAGGGATCGCAAAAGAAACCCCGCGCGAGACATCGGCGTGGTAGAGGACTGACTGCGGCCGGCCGACCAGAACAGCCCGGGCGCATCGCTCAGCCAACAACACCGCGTTGCTGTTCATCCCGAGCGCGCGCTGTTACCTCGGCCGGTGCGCGCGCTAGTGTGCGTCGCCGTGGCGCTCGCGAGGGGAGGAGCTGTCAGGTGGACAACGCGGATGCGGGGAGGCGTAACAAATGGCGTCGGCAACTCCCCTTCGGCCCGCAAGGCGCTCGGAAGACGGTCCCCGGCCGATCCTCGCGCTCTGCTTTCGTTCTCCTTTTATTTACGTCGACCGAACGAGGGGAGGTTCCGCTGACCCCTCCAGGGCTCGGTGGGGAGGCACCGGTGCTTTCGCGTTTTTTCTTTCTTTCTGCGGACCTGCGTCTCGTAGTATAAATCCCGTGTCTGCAGCGCAGCTGCGTGATCTAGAGAGAGAGCGTGTGCACCACTACACATGTGTGACTCGACGGCGCAAAAAAGCAGCCACACTAGCCAGCCGGCCGGTTCGGCTGGCTCGCCCGCACGAATGCGGGCTCTGCTAATTGTTTCTCTCCGCAGGCCCATTCGGCGCTCGTCCGGCGCATCGTTTCTACCTCCCCCTCCCTCTCGCGCTTTTGGGCGAGCATTCAAGTGTTGTTGTTGTTGCTGTGAGTTTGGTTTCAGTTCACCGAGTTCCTTTGTCTCTCCTAGACCTCAGTCTATCCTCCTTCGCGGCGCTCTGCTTTAATTGTTTAGTTCCTTCGGTTTTCTCTTTTCATTGTTATGCTTACTCTACTCGCGCCCCGTTCTCCAACTCTGCCGGCTGTCGTATGGATCTTGGCCGCCGAGCCGTTTATAACCCCGCGTCAGGTGCTCACGCCTAGCTCTCCACCGCCGTATTCATTACCTGAGCGAGCACAGGTCCTGCCCGTCGGCCGGTATGTGCGCGCCGACCAAGGCGGCAGTGTTTCCGGCGTGGATGCCGGTGTGCGAAGGTTCCGCTCTGCACGCTATGCAGAGTCCTGGTCATGCAAGCTATCAGAGCGGGTGTTCTTGTATGCCTCGTGCATTGGAAAAGGCTTGGCACTCAGACGCGGACACAGTTCAACAGGATCGTTGCTATCAAAGGTGTAGCAAGATTTTTTTCTTTTTTTTCTTGGGGGGGGGGGGGGGGGGAAGGTCCAACGGACTTTATGTATGGTCGTGCGTGCGTTTCTATATGTGCACGTATAGTTACGTAAGGAAAACTGAGAAAAAACATGGGGTTAGGGTGTGAGCCCCCCAACTGGCCCCTTGGGTACGCCACTGCTCGTTACAAACAGGATGAAATACTGAGCTTTGTGTTTGGGATTTACCCATGACTGAAGAGTTAGACATGCAGACGATAACACCTGAAACGTACAAAACAAACGTCGGCACTTCTGTTGTCCATGTCTGGCGTTCTTGTTTGCATGGTATAGTTTTTTTATATTACGAATTTCACCCGCAAGTAGTTCAAATTTGTGCCTTATGAACGGGCACGCTGAGGAGCTTTCGAAACCTGGGTGCAAACCAGAGCACTGCACAGGCCTCATTTTTTCGGCTCGGCCCGGCCCGGGCTCGCATCATGAAGCCCGAGTCCAGCCCCGAGCTGTGGTTTGCGCACCAGACCAATGTGAAAGCTTGTCGCCGTTCGTATTCCATATGACGCCGATAGTACATTAGTATATTCACATTCACACGTGTTTGATGTTCGTCCAAACGCTCCTGTACTTTAGAGCTCATAGAGATCGTTGATACTGCATGGTCAATCACGGATACTGCACAGAGCCATCTTATGAACGCGTCGCGTCACCTATTCACAGTTGCCGAAATCTTTACCGGTCGTGCCGCGAGTGGCACTGTTTTCCATAGATCTTCGCTGTACAACGGAACATAGCTCTGAAACGGGTTAGAAAAAGTGCATGCCCAAAATGAATATGTTCGCAAGAGAATTTCTCGCAGCTTCACTCATCATCGTGTGTCATTGGCACGAAGTAACCGCTGCGCACGGTCATTAAAGATTTGGGTGACAGTGTGCCGGCTCTAAAATAGGCAATTTGATGAGGGGGTATCGAAGCGCCAAACACACCACACCACTAAGAGAGTTCGCACTACTTATTCCTCTTATTTTATTTTGTGAATTCACGATACCCAAAAGACCTCCGGATGAGCACACGTGCGGCTGAAAGTAAACATAGATGGTCAGGGAGTTGCGTCCGAAGACCACGGCGTCGTGCGGGAGGAGCGTTGATGACACGTTGCGTACAGTGCGCCAGACCACGCTGTAAAGTCTATTGTCACAGCGGCTACTGCGGAGGTACACACACACGCTGCCTCGACACAGGGCTGTCCTCGTTCCGAACCACACGTATCGGCACAGGTCACGCGGAGAAAGGACACAACAATGTGCGCTGCTTACGCCGGCGGATCCCGCCAAATGACAAGGGCCGATCAGCGCAAGGGGTCGTTGTTGTGTCGTGTGTGCTGTCCATGTTTACGTGTGCTTGTTTCCATTCGTACGTTCTCGGGTAATGTCATTGTACAGTCGCCCGTGCCTTCTGTACATGCACGTTAGCGTGCATTCAGAAGGCACGCACAAGCTTATACCCGAACAACGGCATCATGGATATCTATATATACGATACGTGTGTTTGTTTCACCTCTCTATCTGTCATGTGTGTGTTTACGCGCGTGCGTCTGTGCGTACGTGGAGGCATGCGTGTGTTTGTGGGGATTTCAATCCTGCGTAAACAAAATGCCCCTCGTACACTGTAGATGTATCGGCGAACGAGAGGTCTCTTGGCGGCATGTATACAGTGTCCGTCACACGCACCCCGCCGTAATCCCTGGCATCGATCGTCCACTGGGGTTTCGGTGCCGACCCGACCGCGCCCCGATGTGGCGGCAACAATCGGATTTGCACGCCGAAGCTTTTCCATCGAATGCAAGAGGAGGAGGTTGGGGAGGAGGGCATTTGGGTGACCTATAGCTTATGTTATGCTCTTTTTTTTTCCCAGCTCAGGAACGTTCGTCCCAAGTAAGATTATGACAGCTATAGTGGACAGATTTCAGAATCTCCCTTGATCTGCCGCGATCCGCGCTGACCGTTGCTTGTTGTTATACGGTGTGCGTGTTGGCCACGTACCGCAACGCATCGTTGCACAGTATGTGGATTATCTGTGGCGAATAAATAATATGTTTAAGATGTGTTCACTAACAGAACACTAAAGCGCTTACCCAAGGCCAGCACTGTTCACGTTCCTTATAAAAATGCATAGTCGCTCTCTTAAAATTTTCTTTCTCCCGGCCATTCTTAACTTTTTTCTTTCGTTATAACGTTCTGCTCTATTACCTTGAATTCTGGGGCAACTTTGGTGCTTGGAGTTTGCTGCTAAGCACTGGGATTGCACTAAACTACAGTTTGGCTGCTACAGTTACACTTAGTTTCGCCGCTGATCACTTGCACAACTGCCTATAGTTAGGGTACACGCCTAACAAGTGAGGGGAGGACGTATAAGTAATTTCACAGTAAATTGCCGCTTCTCCGTATAGTGTACACTTAACCGGGCACGCGGCTTGTTGGCGTAACGTAAAGGAATGACAAAAAAGCAAACATTTTTCGCTCAGTGTGGATGTTCATATATAGTTACTCGCGTTACTTAGCTATACTTGATTTGATAACGGTGATCGCCGTAATTATAAGCGTGTCTCGCGAATACTATATTCCGAATAAAAGGTGTGTTCAGTATATACTTTATCATAAAGGCGCTCGTTCGTGCATGCCCTCTTTTAGTTTGCACTCCAGTTTTCACGTGAAAGTGTATACAGCTTGCAGGATTCTGGCAGAGTGCTCGAAACGTCCTTCGCACGCCGCGTTGACTAAACAGAGCACGCTTTTCACATCTAGTGCAGGATTGCGCCTATCTCCGCTGCACTGAACATCCGCCCAACGAGTGACGGCACACGTCGTGGTTTTAGCACAGCTATAACTACGCGTTCGGCCTTGTCTGATACGCATGTTTACACCACACGCATCACGAGAGCCGACTCTAAATATTTTCCACGTCATAGGACGAGGAAACTGCCGCGCAGTAATGACCGAGTCCACCATCGGTATAGCTCAAAGCGCATCACGGGAAAGTTTAGCTTTACAGTTGCGTCAAAAACATATTATACAGGATATTAATTAAACTGATTGACTACATTACTATCATGAACTCATGCAGATACGCTTCACTCCAGCAAAGTAATGCAAAATATGAAAAAAAGCAGTATACGTTCGCAGTTACGATTTGACCTAGATTGGTGATACCCGATTTTATCGATAAGGGTCCATGCAGTCGTGTCGATGCGTTCTCTTCGCGCTTTTACACGATGTAGGCGAAAGGCTATATCGAGTCTTCTGCATTCATCAAAGGGTCCAGGTTAAAATATTACCCCCACAAATCAGTGCTGACCGCAGAGGATTTCTTCCACTGCGGCTGCCTAAACACCTCCTGTACCACATGAAGAACAGTGGGGACGAAAAAGGGAGGGGCGGTCCCTTAAAGAAGAAAAAAAAAGTGAAGGCGTTTTTACTCCGTTTTTCCCAGCAGCAGACCTATTCGGCTCGAGCAGCTCAGGGGGCATCAATTTTGCTGCTCGTCCATCACCGAAACCGCCGCTAGTCGCCGCCACCGGTCAAGACCGAACACAACCACCCGCTGCTGCTCGCGTATTCTTTGCACTCTTCGTGTTTATTATTGCGGTCATTTTACTTCTACTTTCATAACACCTTTTCACCGTCTTCCCTCCCTCAGTTTTCGAAGTCGGATGCGTGTTCGCTTCACTTGTTTTCTCGTCTGGACCTCGCTTCCTCTCCGTATAGTCGAGACGTTGTTGACACGTTCGCGGCCTCGAACAGCGGCAGGAAGAGCACCCTGTTCCTTCGTGGTTCGCTTTGTTTCACGCCTTTTTTTTTGTTTCATGTCTTCTCACGGACGGCCTAGCTGACGTCGGCGGGGGGTCAAGTGAAGCGGACGGAAGGAAGAGTCCGCCAGTTCGCGGGAAGGGCGCCGCGCACTGGTGGTTCGAAGACAAGACGAGTTCGAAAACGAAGACAAAAAAACGGATTCAGACCGGTGGCGAACACTCGCGCGAAGACCGACGACCACAAACAGCTGAACAAAAAGTAACAAACAAAACGGAAATCTCGCGTGCCCCAGTCTACTAAGCGCGCCGCTGACGGGGTGCTCGGGTTCGTACGGGCCGGACTGGTCCCCCACCCTTCTTGACCGCATGCCGAAAAGGAGCAGACCTCTCGTTGGCCGCGCCGGCGCGCATTCGGCATGCCGTTTCTCAAAGAATGAGCCTGCTGTGGCGGACGTAATTTTCGCCCGCTCGTTAAGCCCTGCAGCCTTCGCGCTTTTGCGGTTAGCCGGAGAAAAAAAAGCAGAGCCCCAACACGGCTGATTGCGCTCAGCACTGTTGCGATCAAGTCTGGTGGTTCCTGCCACTGCTGAGGCTCTTCTTGCGCGCTGGGTCTTACTTTGATTCCACGTTTTCCAAGGAGGGGGAGTTTGTTTCAAATCGAACCTTTGTCTATTTCATATCGCCCTGTAGGTATATTGAGGCATTGTCTGCAATCGCATCTGCATGATCTGACACCTTCGTAATTTTTTTAGCGATAGCACGCCGCTTCGAGCACCACGCCCTATACAGAGAACCAGTGGACAATAAGTATCTGAAGCTATGTTAGCCATTGCAAACGCATGCATCAGCTGTGGGCCTGTGGTTGTGGACGTGTAAGGAGCTGCTTAGGCTACAGAGATTATATAACTTGTACATTAAAAGGGGCGTATGATTTCACATTAGCAGTGTCGGTTGATTGCTCTATAGCCCATCTGGCGGTTTATTCACATACTAAAACGAAGTATATACTGGTAAAACGCTGACGAATTGTCTCACGGCAAGACATGAGTCGACGTAGTGACAAGAGATGAGCCAACGAGCTGTGTATTTTCACCTGCTTACGCACGTGCAGTCTACATTGAAAACATGTAAACCACAATAAAATTAAGCGGTTCACGTTTAGGCGCGTCTGAAACCGGGCAGCCTGCTTCGACTGCAACGTGATGTTCCTGATGATAAGCAAACAGTTCAAGCAGTTCCGCTCACCACATGCATGATGGATGGCGTGTAAACGATAGTGCGTGCAGCATGGTTCAAATATGTTCTTATACCATTAACCCTAATCTGCATACTCGTTGTGATGATGGTAGTTTGTAGGCTCTCCGTCAATCGCTAAGTAGCTCTGTGCCGTATCATTTCTGTGCAACGTTTGCAAAATTATATATAGATTTGTTTGTATACCTACAGGCCTATACTACGTAAATTTCTGGAGCCCTCCACTATATACGGCGTCTCTCATAATCATATGGTGGTTTTGGGACGTTAAACCCCACATATCAAGTCAAGGCCTATCCTGCGTTCATGAACAGGGGCCGTCGACATACTGCGGATTGTAGCGACATCGCATGTGTTGTACTCGAAAGCAACTTTGCAGCTGTTGTGCCAGTTGTCGCGTTATCGTAGAGAATGGTGCCGAGCTTCGCGCTGGGTGGAGCCTACGGGCCACGACGACAATACAACACCTCAGCATGTCGATGGCGCCTACCCCTATTTACAAATATTAGTTGTCTAGACAAAACGCTCATCTCCCTTCTTCAAAGTAAACGAGATATACAACGTTATTCGGGGCTCCGGATTTATTTATGTGAACTATACACTGTGCACAGATGTTTCCAGTGACGCGCGAGACCATGCACTACCACTGAAAAAAAATATAAAAAATGCCAGTCAACCTTTACAACACTGCTTTGAACTTCCTCGAGGGACCTGTGTACACTTTGCAAGCGTTTTCTCTTTTCCGGCACAATTAGTCAGCGCTCATCCAACTCGCGCAAAAAACGAGTGCGTGACATATCACCCGCGGCCCGTTCAAGCTTCGCTTTCTTGCCGCATCGTGGCGCTACCTGCCGTCCACGCTTATACGCTGCACGCACGGTGCACACTTTCTCTCTTGATGCTGCGTGCTTCTCCCTAGAAAAGACAGTGAGCGATGTCGCTCCCCTTGCATGCCGCCGCAGTCAGATCGTGCTCGTTGTATACGCTGCGCGAAACACGCAGTCTGTGTAGAAACGGATGGCGTGCCTTCGCGATGTTTAGCGAGGAGAGAGCCAGCGGTTCGAAGCGATAGACGTATTGTGGCAGCAGAGGAAGAACAAAAACAAAATGAGGGTAAAGAGTAACGAAGCGTCGCTCGTGCGCTAAACAGAGCCTTTTAGTTCCTTTTGTACGAGCCCCTCTTTGTCTCTCCCGGCCCAATACTGGGATGGTCACGCACGCACTGCCTGCGGTTGGAGAACTCGGTTTATGAAGCGGAACGCTATACATATAGCTGCTGTATTTAGCACGCTGAAACGTTATCCTTCTTCTTGTTCTGTGCATAGCGCTGCTTTAAGGAAGACGAGCTAGACTGAGAAGGCGTGCTCGCGTGTGCGTGAATCAGCGCTACCCCCTTCTGGGAAAACGGCACATATTGACGCACCACTTTCATTCGAGGTTCGCCCTTAAAACCACTCCTTAAGCAATATGTATTATGTTAAAAAACAGGCGCTTCCACTGAAGGATTGTTCATACTTGTGCATAGACTATATGCACGATTACAGAATTTTTGTCAGTGGAGGTTTTCGACAGTTTCAGTTTTTATCCTCACTAATCTGAGAGTCATCACTGATTTTGTCTTCACTTATACCAACGTCTGAAGAAGTTCAGAAGTCCAATGTATACATATTTATTTATTTTTAAACTTCGACGTGATAACGCTGTTTATCACACCGTTTTTGAGAACAATATCATGCGCAAACTCAGTTCATTCAATAGGTGGCTATTTGTTCCATAGCGCAAAATGTACATCTTGTTCCACAAAGTATTTATCTTTGTGAGTGTCGCATAATGACACAAATGATCTTATAATAACTGTGGGTGTCGTGACAGACGACCACGCCTATGTAGAGGTAGTCTATACGGCGTAGATAGCCTTGGACAAGTGACATAGGCAGATCAGGTCGTGTATTCAGTATGTGCATCTGATGTTGTAATCACACGACAGACAAAATCCGGATTCGAGCACGGGGATCACATACTACGTCACCATACATCACACGTTCCGGCGTCCCGCCGGAACGGGTGATGTATGGTGACGTAGTAGCATTGAACGTAGTAGCGGTGAACGTAGTAGCGGTGAACGCAGTAGTAGTGGTGATGTAGTAGCGGTGACGAAGCGGTAAACCCGTTCCTACGTGTTCCCCGCTTCGGTCTGCGCAGAGGCGATTCGGGAAACTGACGGAAGCCCAAATCACAGTTTGGATACCCGTGGAGCAATGCCAAAAGCCTCGCTTGTAGCGTGAATTCTCCCTTGTCGCGGGAATGCTGGCTGCGGATGGATCCGAAACGCGTCATAAGTCTCGCGACTGATCCGTCCGCGATCACGTCCGTCGTGTGAATATGGCTTAATTGGGCACGTGGCCCTAGTGATGTAAACATGCGTGCCTATCGTCGAGAATGAGTGCGCGCCAGTGAGTCGACGCCTCAGGAATTGAGTATCGGAACAAAAAATAAAAATTGAAATCGTCAACAACAAAACAATGAAAGTAAGCTACGGTGAACTGAAGTCGCTATCAAAATACAGCCATGCGAGGAGAGATATGCGAAACGACTGAAACTGGACCAGAGAGTGCGTGTTGCCAAACATTGAAAAGCCGCGCGCACAGAGATTACGACGACCAGCACACCGAAGAAGCAAAGGACAGAAAATAGAAGAGGAAAACAAAGCACCTTTCGATGCTGCCATTGTGTCGCTCGAGACGTTTACTGATAACCACCACAAATGAGCACTTGTCATAGTGTCCTACTCGTCAGCCTAAGAGAAGTGAAGCATTTGTAAAGTACGACGTGTCTACGCATCTATTTGGTGATCACTCGCAATAAGCGGGACGGGACGCTTGTCGCGACATTGACGCTGCAGAGTTAAATAATTATTAAATTAGTCTCTTTTTATGGTATATTCAAGTGGTCTTCTTTATTTCACTTTATTACGTATTCTCCTTCAGATGCAATAAAAACAAAAATGACTCGAAAGAAGTGCGGTGGTTTGCTTCCCCACACTAATTTCGCTTGTGCGGAAAAGCACGCTTTACAAGAGTGCACAATAGCGTGTTTTTTCACGTACTAGCGGGATACCTCCTATATTCACAACGAACTCGCCTGTGTCGTGCAACGATAACATTGCCGAATAATTGAAGTAAAGTAAAAATAGTGCTTAATATACATCGCGCCATGGTTTAAAGGGCCACGCTTAGATTCCTCGTTAAACGACTTTGGTCGAATAGGGATTTTAAATGCCAGCAGTGACAGAGCAAAAGCTGAGACATCAAGAATTCTCGGTAAATGGAAGATTTCAAATACCCCTCGACACCGGGAGACGAAGGGAATACAGTGAAACGTGTGCACGATGTATATTTAATTTGGGCGGTGTTAGTGCATTTCCGGTTAGGAGAAAGAGAGAGAGATGGTATGAAGAAAGGCGGGGAGGCTAACCGCAAAGTGTCTGGTTTTCTACCCTGTACTGGGGAAAGGGAAATGGGAGACAGAAAAGTAAGGAAAATGACATGAGAGAAAGAGAGCGGGACAGAAGCAAAAACACACTCACGCACACACACTAGAATGTAACAAACGTTTGACGAGGCGGGTCAATCGCAGAAACTTCAGTATTACATCGTATTGTCACAGGCTTTTAAAATGGTTATTGTTCCCCAACTTTTCAAAAAGCCCGACAGGCACCCCACACCAACTTCCAGCCCCAAGCATACCGTTCGTACTAACGCTGTAGCCACATAAACCGTGCAGCCCAGCGAAGCAAAGCGTTGCCGAAAATGTGATGCGCACACGTGCAATCCAATTTGAACTCGCGGAGTTGCCGGGGTGTGCAGGCCAGGGTGACGTAGCTTTATTTCCCTCGAATCTGGGTCCTCTTCCTCCTAAATTACATTTAGTCCTTCACCTTCCTTCCAGTTTCGTTTTATTTATATATATTTCACACGTACAGAGCACGCAACAGACTCTCGTTTGAAGTTGTGCTACTGCTGCGTACGCTCGCCTTTTTTTACTTGGGGCCCCCTTTCTTTCATTGCCATTACTTCCTTCGGAAATGAGTAGCGCTTCAGTTATATGCTTCCTCGCTTCCGGCGAACATTGAGGTGGAAGTGAAGGAGAGGAAGGGGCGATTCACGGCCTGATAGAGCGAATACCGACCGTGCACCGCCTCGACTGCAAACGCAGTCAGGTTTCGAGAGCGCGCGGCAGCACAGACCCGCACCCTCACTGCTATACGAAACTCGGAGAGCACCCGCTCCTGACGCGCTGCAAACAAAACGAACACGCCGAACAGCGCTGCGCGACAACCGGCCCGACATCGTTGACGCCGGCGTCGTCGGAGACTCCGGCTGTACGAGACGGAGGGGAGCGATCAAGTGGACGGAAACGAATGGCGAAAGGAGACGCGCGCAGTGCGGAAAACGAACAGTGAAAGAACGACAACACGAAAGCTATCTTACTAGTCAGAACAGAGAGAAAGAGGGAAGTAAATGACGCAAGAAAAGAACTGTTACGTCTGTGCCATTGAGGAAAGAAAAACAGCAGCAGCGGCACGCCGATAGTGAGTGCGGGGGGTGCGTTGTGGATCGAACTGCCGTTTCACACCACCGGGACCCTGCGCCTCGTTTTCCTTTTATTTATTTTTTCTGGCGGATTCCCCGTTGTTCTGTTCCCGTTCGTCCGCCAGTGTGTCTCTGTGTTTGTCTTTGCGTGTGTTCCCGTCGCCTATTATCCGGGGATCTCGCTGCGTGGATTGGTTTTTCCTATTTTTTTTTCTCTCTCACTCGGCGGTAGCAGCAGAGGCTCCTGTGCTGTGCGATGTCGTCGGCCTCGCGCCGTCGTCTGCTTCAGCCATGGTGTTCTCACGTCGTCTGCTCCAGGTTCGCTTCTGTCTGCTTTGCGCTCATTCGAGGGTGTGTATATAAGAGAAATAAGAAAGAAAGACCGATAAATCATAGGAAGCGCAATGATGTGAAATGAATGGCGGGAGAGTAAGAGCAGGAGAAAATTTTCGAGCCGAAGACAAACACACCGCGGAGTCGTGAACTCTTCGAAATCGACTACCCGAAAAACGCGTGGTGGAGGAATCAGTCTGGAGGAAAAACAGAGAGAAAAAATGAAGTGTTTGTTAAAAAATGTAAACAAAACCTATCTCGTTTTCACTCGAGGGTGCCGCACAGCCATTGTTTTTTCGAGATCGCTTTTGTGTGGGAGGTTAGTATGGAGACAAAAAGAAGGAAAGAAAAAAAGTGATTGGGGAACTGTTGGGCATGACACTTAGCTATTGCGAAGCCCCGGTTCTCCGAGTGTTTAGCCTGGGGCGGTTATTGTTTTTCGATGCTTCGAAAACTAGTTCGCCGTTTTCGTTTTTCCTTTCATTGAACACCGTCTAGCCATCGTGTTTCTTGCTTGTTTTTGCCTCCAAGTGTGGGCGTTGCTTTCCCACTCCCCCTCTAGGCTTTCTTTGCTCAACTAGTGCAATATTATTTTTTCGCGCGTTGTTTCGTTATTAAAAGATTACTGAAGCACTTGTCCGAGAAATCAACCTATGCCTCAGTATTGAATTTTATTGCCTCACGAAACTATGACCACAAGGTTTTCTCGAATCGATCAAAAGGAATCGGAACTACAGGGGTCTGTCACACGCCTTAAGCACTTTCTCTCACTCTGACGATTGTTTCGGAAGATACGCACGAAGGGATTACACGAGGGAAAAAAAGTTACGTCGATGCATGGCATACCCTTACGGAAATGTCATATATGGCACTTATATAGGTTATATGTGGCCACATATAAGCATATATGTCAGCATATGTGGCCACATATAGGCATATATGTCAGCATATGTGGCTTCCATTTACCATATATGTATGTATATCTGGCGGAGTCGGTTCATGTATGGGATGACGTTAAGCGTGTGTGACGAAAAGCAGTCGGTGTCTGCCATTGTGATTTCTGTGCGCGAGCTTGGCTCACTATGTATTGTTAGCAGACTATTATGCCAAGAAGCGCATTAGATCCAAGTGCCACTCTAGATTTCTGGCGGCTATTGGCCAATAGCGCGCTGTCTGCTTTTGAACGTCAAACAGCAGGGACCGGCAACTCTGAAGAGAGTGGGCACAGACGTCTGTACGAAGAGAGGGCCCCTAGGAAAGTGGCAACTTCATCGTATGCTTTCAAGCTCTCATAGCCGTGCGTAACTGCCGAAATTGCTGAGCTATGCATGACATTGTGTGCTTTCTGTAGCATATATTTTTTTTCACTGAACCTGAGAGATGCCTCGTGATCCCTTTAGTTTGGGCGTTAGTCCCATTATTTCCCCGAAACTTTTTGGTGTTTATAGCTATACCCTGATAATTGATGGAGAGGTTAAATTTTTGATTTCTGCTGCAAACAATTCGCGTAGCCTTTCGTATGTAATGAACACATTGAGCACAATCGAAGGGCGGTTGCGGGCTGCTGAAAGGTTGAGGTCCCACTTAGTACGCATGCCCGTATTTTGTGCACTCCTGTATAAAGAAGCTCTCTACTGGGTGCGCCATAACTTCTCCATCATCCTAACTTATCCTTGTTTTCTCGAACCTGGCCAGGATTGGTTAACCTCGTCATCTTTCTCTGTATTTTCTCTCCCTTTCTCGAGTCATAATTATTACTTAGAGGAGATGACCTTATGGGTCACGGTTATATAGACGTGTTTTATTATAAAAGAACACTAAAAATATTCAGGCCCAGTTTTTTTTCTAGACTAGACACTTTTCGTAGACAAGACACGGATACTTATCGTACTCCTTCACAGTGTCATCAGGATCACGAAGCATTATGAACGCTTGAATACAAGGTAGAGAAAGAGCTGCATTGTTAGCAATGAAAAAAAAACTGTGTGTTGTTTTTGCGCGCGATAGACAAGAAGACCGGTCGCAAGTGTATGCGAACAGGTGCGAACAGGACATTATTGCAGTAACTTTCCAAATGTCTCTCACTAAAACATCATTATGTTCACCGTTCGATCACTCTCGTGCCTTAACTCGCTCATGACGGTTTTAAAAGCGCGGGATTAACCAGGGAAAATCAATGCAGGCGTTGCGAGTCATCAATCGACTTGAGGTTCGCGGTGAAATGCAGGAAAAAGCAGCGACGCCGCAGTTGACCGATAAGTTCATTGTCAGATTTTGGTCCTGTAATGAGCAGAAGCTATAATCTTGGCTCACGAGCACGTTTCTTGCTGACAGATGCCTTCGCTGCGAGCGGTAGTCGAACCCGGGAACCCGCATCGATGCAAGAGCTGTCACAAATTACTCTAGGTTTGTAATTACTGTTTCATAAAGGAGTCCTGTACCAAAACCTATTTGGAGAGAGTGAAAATAGCTCTCAAACGAAAAATGGTGGGATGGATAGAGCTAGAAGACAAAAGAATAGAGTGACTGTCTCTTTTTGAGTAGTTTTACCTTTCTTAACGACCCCAGATTTCTTCAATGTGCTCTCACCTACGACTGAAGCGACTCTGGGGCCATGAATTTCTTATCTACTTCTTGTGCACAAGCAATATAAAAACTCTTGTTTGTATCAACTGCGGAACAGACAGTATTCCCATTCGATTTGAAAGCCAGAATCTCTGAGAACTGGTTGCTGCTGCGGGCATCCACAATCTCTAAGGCATGCTCTTCGGTTTTGTACTTCAGCTCTTCAAGGTGGTGTGAAAGAAGAACGTTTGAATGCTGGTAGTCTATCCTCGCGTCGACATGCCGTTTTTTTCTTAGGAACAGCGAGGGCTAACGGCGAGCTATGCGGACAATGCAGTGTGCGAGGGGTAACAAAGGGAAGCCGAGGGTGAAGGAGGAAGGCGGTGGTGAAGAACGGCTAGGGATGGTGCCCCCAAGATGGAGACCTCGCAGGGGCAGCAGCAGGTTCATCGCTCGCCACGGCTAAGGAATGAGAGACAAAAACGAAGAATGTCCGAAAAAAACGGTGCACAAACGAAATAATTGATAAGAATACTCGTGGAAAGCTCGACTGAAGAAAAACAGTAGAACGCTTGAGAAGCTAGGAGGCTGGAAGCACGACATCAAGATAGTAAGGCAACTTTATAGATTGAAAGTAAAGAAAAAAGAAACGATTGCACATTGTACTCCTGGGGAGAAAGATAGAAAAAAAATATGGGAGCTAGGGCTTGAAACGGGAGATGTGGCGCAAACGACTCCATCCGGAGGATCCACCGCCGAGAAAGAAGTCGACGCAGTCGTCGCTCTCTGCAACCGTCACATTTTCTTTTCTTGATTCCAGGGGATAGCGTGTTCTTTTTATCTTTTTATATTCGTCTTTTTTTGTTCCTGCATCCACCGATCGTGGCAGCAGGGCAGAGAACAACGCCCGAAGCCGGGCGCAGTAAAGCCAGCCGAGCTCCTAGACAGGCGAGCACGCGGAGAGGGGAGAAGCGGAGCGAACGAAGGAGTAAACGAGAAATAATAGAGCGATGAGGAAATGAAAAGGAGGAAAAGAGAAAGCGAACGCGCTTCCTCTCCCTCCCTCGACGCGCGGTTCCCACACGGCCGCCGCGGGATAGAGGGGACGACGAGATAAGAAAGAGGTGGAGAGGCGCAGCGAGCGACGAGTGAAATGGAGGCCGCGAAAGAAGGCGCGCACGCACGCCCGAGAGAGGCGCCACAAACGTGCGCGGGTCTCGGGAGAGTCAGCGAGCCGAAATGAGCTGCCGCTGCCGTCGGGGTTAGGGAGGAAGGGAGAGAAGTGAGGTGGCTAAGGAAAGAGAAACAAAAAGAGGAAAGGAGAAGGCCGTTGCGAAAGGCATCCCGCGCGCGCACGCCTCTCAACCGGAGATGGGTTGGCGGCGACGGCGGTACCAGCTAGACATGCGAGCGAGAAAAAAAATCGCGATTTTGTGCGCGCCTATGCTTCGGGAAGAGGGATGAGAGAGAGTGTGTGGGTGGGAACGTATATACGAGTAAAACAGGACGTGTTCCCTTTTTTTTTCTTTTTGCCGCGTGCTCGTGTGTTCCGCCGCACAAGCTTGCGAGGTGTTACGACGCCGACTCTGTGGCCCGGTCTCCTCCGCCTTGCCCGAGTTTCTGCTCCGGGGAACGCAGCTTGCCTGACTGCTTGATCGGGTCGGGCGCACCCTTCTTCTAAGGGAGAAAAGGGGAATGGCCGATCCCTGGGGCTAACCCTCAGGGAGAGGCGTCGGGGTCGGTTCCTGTGGAACTAAAAGTAAGAACAAGACGAAACTATAGGAACGGGGGTTTCTCGTGAGCCGGAAGGCAGCCGAGCAATGCGCGACTTATCGGGGAACGATTCGGGCGCGAACTTGGTGCGTTCCCCTTCGTTCCACATTTCTTCCCTCTTCACGTGCTCCAGAGGCGGCCGCGCTCTGGGCACGTAGTTCCGGCCGCTACAGCGTCAGCCCGCGAACTTAAACCTTCCTTTTTCCGCTTTCTTGCCGTTGGTCTTAGCTCCTCTATAGATACAGACGCTCTGCATGCGACACAGAGGCACGCGGCAAGAGCCTCTCTATTTAGCTGTTGTAATTGAGAAGGGAAAGCAGACGCTCGTAGGCTCTTGGGAACGGACGAAAAAGGAATAAAAATCCTTATGCGTGCAGGTGAAAGGGAAGCGATACCTAAGCGTGGCAGCGGTTCAGAAAAGGAATGCAAAATTCACCGTCTTGCCAGGCATTTGGAAGGTAGAGGATATCGTTCTGTGAAAAGATGCGAGGTCTGCCGGTCGTCTCACATCATGGACAAGGTAGTCCAAGATAAAAAAGAGAGACGTATAAAAGCCTTTTGTGCCTCCTCAAGCGCAAGGTGAATGGAAAGGCGCGCGTGAAGCACCGCTGTGCGTGCGTCTGCCGTTATTTCATATGCTATACTGCATACGACCGAGTCAATTAACAGGCGCAGGCTTCAGGCGAGCGCTAACGATGAAAAAGGAGACCTTGCCGCGCTTTCGCCACTCCCTGAACTCGATGCATTTGCATACTTCTTCCATATTATCGCGTTTTCATAGACCGACAGAGAGGATCAGGAGAAGGGATCGCGAAAGGGGGCGCAGGCTCTTGACTTTATTGCGGTATACGTTCGATGAGAGTTGCGTCGTTCACTCGTGGAATGTGAAGCAAGTCAAGGACAGTGTTTGCGGTTAAGCACATGATGTAATTTCAGGGCGAGGAAGACTGCTGTATATTTGCAGCACGAAGAATCAGAACAGTACATATATTTACAGAATACTGTGTTGTATGGGGTCTACATGTGTACACAATATAGGCCAGTCACAGCAGCGTCTTCCTATACAGTACAAAAATTGTGCTGATGCTCACTGCATGGTTTGTTTATTTATAACCAGGCGCTTGAATCTCGCAAGGTTTAAATATTCTATTCTTGCCGCAAGTTTCTGATGATAGCAATTATATAAACACTGTTTGCTGATTTTTGCCAACAAAGTCATACATGCCTTCCCTAAACATTGACGTGTCCGATGGCTTGATCAATGGAGAGGTGGATTTACATGAAGCACGTACAGTTGGAAGAAAGGGGCATTCTAGAAATGTTTATGGCTTCACTTTCTCTCTGAAGCAACAAGAAAAATTGCTCGCCTCAAGCCCAAGACTATTCGGGAAGTTGTGAATCCGGTTCCCATCTAAATGCTATCACTATCACTTCGAAGCTATCACTATCACAACTATCACTTCGAAGGGACAAAGTGAACTCGCTGCGTCAGCTGAGTTGTAGTGACACGCGCGCCGTTAAAACATCGCACGGCTTCTTCGTCACAATGGTGCAAACTTCGCTAGGAACCTTGTGGACTGACGTCATGAACTTCTTGATGCGCAGCTCCCGTGCGGTGTGCTATATACATGACGTACCGGTGATAGCCACGGTAGACTTCAACATCAATGTACTTCGACGCGAAAACCAGTGGCTTCATTGTTGCGTTTCTCTATGCCAAACTTGGACATTGCCTCTTATCGGACGTCATGCAGTCAACTATTCAGAACAACACGTGTTTAGATGTTGTGGTAATCAGATTACTGTCAATTCAGCACAATCGAGCATGTTCACCATACTTCGTATGTTTCCTAAATCTCCTAGTTTTACTTCGTGCAACAATGTGTTGCTATCGCATTCGTTGCTTCGGGCTTGCGCCGAAACTATGAAGTTTTATGGAGAATAATAATAATAATAATAATAATAATAATAATAATAATAATAATAATAATTTCTGGCGTTTTGCGCTCCAAAATCACGATTTGCTTACGAGAGACGCCGTATATAGAAGGCTGCAGATGTTTCGATCACCTGGGGTCTTTCCACATGCACAGTTCATCTAATCGCGTGGGCCTCTGGCATCTTATCTCCATCAAAGTATGACCGCTGCGGCCAGGATTCACTCCCACGACCTCTGAGGAAAAATCGTGCATGCTGTATATATGGCACACGGTGCACGACGCTGAAGAGCAAGGCACTGAAAACTCAGAATGAGAGCAATTGTCGTGAAAAGTGTGTGGATGGTTCCCCCTGAAGGAGAGGGGAGGCGAAGGTTTGTCGCAGCACCCCCCTTCCTTCTCCCTATCATGTCAATGTATGGTTGGCGCTGGTTTCGCTCCCCTCTCTCCTCGTCTCCCCCCCCCCCCCCGAACACGCCGATGGTTGTCATAGTAACGTTTGTCCGACTGACGTGGCACAGTCGCGACAGGCCCCTGCTATCAGCGTGAACATCCACCGTTGGTCCACCCACCACTGACGATAACGCGTTGGTCAACAGTCAACGAGCCGCTCACAGTCGTGGCTGCTTCGGTGCGGGAGCCCAACAGTGACGGGTCTTCTTATACGGCTGGCCACGTGCGTCCAGATTTGGCGCGCTTTCACTGGGCAGGAAGCGAGCGCACGTGGCGCGCCGGGGGACCCGTTTCCCGCGCCACGCGTTCGCGCGCTTTATCGGCGTCAACGGACACGTGAGCGCACACCCACTGCAGCCAATGGGTTGGGACGGGGAGAATGGTGCGGTGCGTACAAAGCTGTACCATACGGATGAGGTATACGTCGTGGGAGTGGGTCGCTGACTGCTTCATTGCGACAGCCGAGGACCGGCGGGGACAAACGGTAACCGAGGCGCGAGTGCGAATCAACGAAATGTTGAAAATAAGACGAGGCTGCGCGTTGTCGATGCGTCCGCAAAATGGCGCGTACATGTCGCAATTTATTCGCGTCGCCTTCTCTATACAGGACTTCCCATTGGCACCTTGATACACGTCATGTATTTGAGGCTTAAGCGACCCCATTGTATAATAATAATAAAAAGAATAAGAAATGGGGTTTAACGTCCTCACAGCACAATATAATTACGATAGGCGCGTTCCCAAAACTTCACCACGTGGTCGCACATTAAACGGGCCTCTAGCACTTCGCTTCCATCGAAATGTGACAGCCGCGGCAGGCATCGAACCGGCGACCTTTAGCTCACCAGCCGAGTATCATAATCACTGCTCTAACGCGGCAGATCACTCATCGAATGATCGCACTTCGTATTGTTATTACGCGGTTCCCATCTAAACCCTTCGCGGCAGTGCGCTTTATAGAAGGCACTACGTGCTCCTTCAACCAACTGCAGCCTCTTATGTATGATCGAACTTCCTCATTTCTTTCTTGTCTCATTCTGTGTCCTCTTTAATTGAGATTGATACATCGCATGCCAACACTGTTTCGCTTCCCGGGCCATAGAATGTGATGACAATTAAAGTGAGATGCGCACGTGTAATGTTAATCTCGACAAATGCGCAAACTATTTCGTGTGACGTTCTCTCCTCATAGTACATACGCACTTGGCGCACTTTCAGAGTTGTTACGGTTGCTTAGAAAGCTGTCTGTAGGGAAAAAAAAAACGAAATCATTCAACGTGGTAACAGTGATCACACCTGCTCAAAGGCAGTAACCTATATTTCTAGAAAGAGAGAAACAGAGGTGCACATAACTAAGCGTCAAGTAAGGCCTACTGTATATACTTGATTGCATATTGCATGATGATACCTGCTCGCAACGACAGTCATTTTGAGCACACCGAGTTGAAGACGTGCGTCGTGTTTTGATCGCACACTTGCGCAGGGCAAACGTTCCTGCTCTTGGACCATTGTGCCTGGATCCGTCAGGAAGTGCAGAAGCATAATGTTCCTCCCAGTGCCATATCAATGCTTCCATGAGAGGGCAGAGGGGAGGGGGGGGGGGTCAGCGCGTGTTAATCATTTGCGCCCACTGCGTGCTAGCCTATACACACGTAAGCTACCCCCCCCCCCCCCCCCCCCCCGAATCGTACTCTGCATGAATAATGGAAGAGGTCGTCATTTTCGGCGACTTTCCGGAAGTGGTCAGTGGCGAAACGTCTCATAATGGCGACCGTTTGTGAGCAGACGGAGAAGAAAAGAAAAAAAATGGTGCACGCGCTCCGCGGCACGCAACACGCACCCATTTTCCGATTGATTCTGCAGTGCACGCGGTAGGTTCGCGATGCAGTCGCCGCATGGGCTTCGCGAGCTACTCAACCCTGAATTATCCCCGCACCTAAATCAACGCATTTCTTCTTTGACGGTATTAAGACGAAGACGACTAGACGGGAGGTCACGTAGCAGACACTTCTGACGCTATGAATTCCCAAAACCGACATCTACCTATTGCGATTATGTATATAAATCACATGATCCTTACTAAAACTATAATCACCGTTCAATCTGCTTTGCCCTTCAGTAACAAGAAAAATGCGCCGTTCACGAAAGAGTATACACGTCCGAGTACTCAAAATGAATGATCGTCGGACCGTGTAATGAGTTTACGTAGACACACTTGTAAAACACAGCTGGGATAAAACTAAACGGGCCACCGGAGGTACGTGGTAGGGAAATTGCGGAGCGTTGTCCACAGCGACAGCTCTGTAACGTGAGCGGGTCCGCGCGTACTTTTTGTCGCCCATTGTGCAACGGGGCATTATTTCCGCATATTTCGGTGCAGATCTCACGCCGCGTGTCCTATACTCGCGTAGTGTCAGAGGAGACGTGGGATTGCTTTCAATCGACGACGCGTTTCAGAGAGAGAACGAACGTGCGATCTTCTCTGTCGTGGCACGCAATCAGAGCCGCGGTGAAAGCGGAAACGGCGAAAAGACTCCTGTGCGCGCAGTCGCACGACTAGCCGTCGGAGGAGTGCGCAGACTTATTTCGGAAATTTGACCTATCCACGCGACCGGAAGCCCACCCTTCCGCCTCAAAACAGGAAGCGCTTCCTAATGACGCCATTACAGCGGTCCGCTCCGCCCGGCCATTGTGCGCTGTAGTCGCGTCCGCGCGCGTCGTGAGCGTGCCTGCGTGTTTCGCCATATAGTTGCGTGCAGTGTGCAAAAATGGGTGGTACTCGTCCACTGGAACGAGTGATTTGTCAGGTGGGAGCTCCGTGGAGAACGGAGAACTCCGGCCATTCTCGGAGCCACGCTCGACCTGTTTCTCGTTTGGGATGGCCCACATCTTTTCGTAGGGTAATATTGATGCTGCGCGGCACGACGCGTAACCTGAACGAGGAAGTTGGACATAGCAGAGTCATTACTCAAAACCGAATGCGTGTTTACATTGGTATTCAGTGAATGCGAGTACCCTATAGTTTGCTAAACTTCTTGGCTTCACCCATGAATCGTTGAGTGCACACTTATTTCATACAGAAGATGGCTTGATTCCAGTGGCCGCACAAGTTTCTAAATCAACATCTTATCACGCTTCCCTTCATCGGTCACCAGAGGGCTCTGAAAAGCAGGGCTTTCGGACACAGCCAGTACACATATATGCGAGGACATTGAAAGTATATAGAAGAGTGATGCTAAAGAGAGAGACGAGTGCTTGTTGAGCTCAAATGTTTGACTGTCCACTCAGTGAATTCTACTCTCGTCTGACCTCCTCCACCGCAGGATTCGGCAGCGCTGCACAGTATCCGACCCAAAAGTGCGCATCACCCACACAAGCAGCGGTGGGTTTCACGTTGAACACAACGCTCGCGCGGCCGCGTTGGAGCACATTCAGTGTCACATAGGCGACCACTTTCTATATCCTTCGTACTAGTGAAAGTTGGCACAGCGGCGGCAACCTCCTCGACGGTTCCCTCTACGCGTATTCGTGCTCCTAGCGGTCGCTTGGTGTGCGCGTCATTTCTCCATTTCCTGAGCGGCAGTTTTATGATCGCGCACTATATAGGCGCGGGGCTCACCGAGTTGAATGCAGGCGTCACCTACACCATGCGCGTAAATGTCGGTGGTGGTGATGTTGCTACCTGCGGCTTCAGTTGACACGCGTGCAGTGTATACGTGCGAAGAAACTCGTGCGTACCGAGTATGTCGTCACGAACATGTTTCGTGGTTTCGTTAGTTGTTTCATTCCTTCCATGTAATGTATATATTTCCAGATATGAAATTAAATGTCACACACAAATATTGGCGAGAGTCGTAGCTACTGAAGAGAGATACGCCCGTTTACCTCTCAGCATGTTGTCGTAAGACACTTAAGCAACTGACTGGGAGTGTGCTTTCATTTGCTTAAAAAATAATTTCGTTGCCATGTGCGTATGCCTCATTTTACAGTTTTCGATATATATATATATATATATATATATATATATATATATATATATATATATATATATATATATATATATTTGAAAGTGAAAGGCACTTAGGGGGCGAATTTGCTATTTTTGTATTTCTCCCCATACTAAATAATTAATAATTCTTAATGACCTAACTTTTAATCATGGACTGGAAACCCAAATAATGAATACTGAGATGTAGAGCACTTTCAGAAATTACCGACAAAATTGTTTCCTGTATGATACGTCTCGCCCTGTTAGTTTTTCCACATTGCAAAGAGAGCCCGTGAAATGTGAACAGAAGCCGCATGACGTATCGCGAACGCACTGCTATAGTGCTGCTATAGCTTTCGTGTGTGTGTGTACCGCAATTCGTCTTTCGTTGATTCTCCTTGAGTGCACACTGCTAGAGGAGGACTCGTACGTGGCGATTGACTACTACAAGTAATAAAAGTCAGACTGTAACAGCAATGGCCTGCCATACTGTACAAAGGTGATTTACATGCTGGTGTAGTGGACAATTCAAGTAATTTCTCTGTCAAATGACTGAACTGTCATGTGGGCACGAGAGGTGAAAAAAAAAAAAAGCTTGGAGGCCGGGGTATTGTTAATTTCACGGTGTGTTAAACGCTGTACATTAACGATTGTTGCCAACATATCGACGGGAAAGACGCTATACACCAACGTACGCGCGAAGAGTGAACGCCAAGAATTTTCTCAACTTAAAAGCCCACTGCCAAGATTGAGTCATTTGCTGTTGCCAGACGGTAAATACAGTAATCGGCTAAGCTCGCGGCCCAGCTGTTGCGCGGGCTTCCTTCCAGTGAACGTGTTCACTTAGAGATAAGCACGTCGCCACGAGTCTCACGTGCGAGCCTCGACTTTCTTGTGCGTATGTATGCGTACATTTTGCTTCGAGCATTACTCGGCTGTGTTTGTCTAGCGCTTAAGCCATCCATCAAACCACGCGCCGTTTCTGCATCCGCGCTGCTGGAGGAAGGCCCACTGACCGCGAAGCTAGCAACTTACTCTTTTGTGAGTTGCTAGCACCCGAGCGACGCCATTCGCGATGTAGGCGACTTTTAGAACAACGTTTGAAAAATGAATCCCTCGTACACATTACCTCTCTTTTCCGCGTCACGCGAGCTTTCGATTCAAGCCTTCTAAATCTTGATTTATTTTTTCTTTGTTTGTTTATCTCTACGGACTATTCACACAGCCCTTTCATTTAGCTCCCAGGTTCGTTTCTTTTGGTCTCCCGGTTTTGTTTATTTATTTTAAGTACTTCGGGGGACCAGCCGCGCGGGGCTCCTGCTGTCGACACGTGAAATAGATTAATGCCACAAAGAGAGAGAGAGAGAGCGAAAAGAAGAAAAAAAAAGCTGCTCATACTGTGTCTTTTTATTTGCTTTTTTCATTTCTTTTCATTTTTTCTTTGCTTCTTTTTTTTGTTTTGGTACATATGAGACGTATGGAGGGCTTTGTCTTCCACGCATTAATATGAGGTTTAAAAGGTAAAGCTACACAAAAGTGCGCACAGAGATTAATGTTGCCTTCTTCAGGAGGAAGGAAAGGGGGGTGGATTGCCGCGAACACAGGGAGGCCATTTTTACGGTGGTGTCCGTAGCCGCTGCAGACTGTCTACACAATGCAAAATTAAAGTCTATAGTGCTGTACAGATGTACAGTTGATATATGAACATTGAATGAATGAATGATTGAATGAATGAATGAATGAATGAATGAAGGAAGGAAGAAAGGAAGGAAGGAATGAATGTATGATTGAATGAATGAATGAAGGAAGGAAGGAAGGAAGGAAGGAAGAAGAAAGAAGGAAAGAAGGAAGGAAGGAAGGAAGGAAGGAAGGAAGGAAGGAAGGAAGGAAGGAAGGAAGGAAGGAAGGAAGGAAGGAAGGAAGGAAGGAAGGAAGCTGAACGACGAAGAGAGAAAGAGGAAACCGAAAGATCAAAGGGAGCTAGCCTCATCAGGAGCTTAGTACCTAGTTAAGCACATTGCATCAAATGCCACCGCGCACATGTTACTTTAATTTCGCAAACACGGCATACGCGCGACGGCATTTCGACGTCCACGCACTCGGCTGCGTGCATTACTCTGGAGTGGATATTTCAGGGAGTACAGGAACCAGAACCACACGGACAGCGAACGTAATAAATGAAAATAATGTAGCGGAACGAAAGTAGGCGACGAAGAGAACGAAGATATCTTTGAGTTACTTGTACATGTACAATGAGAAGAAAATCTTTGAACAGCGGTTACGTGCTGACAGGGGGACCTGTCGTCTTCAAGGCTTCAACTTCAACTTATAGACTTGCAGAAGATTAGTTCCACTTGTCGAAACGTTGACTGGACCATACAACGCCTGTTCAAGCATTTTTTTTCCATCGAAAGCTTCAGTTTTCCCCTTGTTATATGCATGCACGCATTTGCAAAGTAAACTTCGAGGACCTTGTGGTGATAAAAAGTAACGTCGGGAGCATTCAGTCATCGAGCAAAGTGCGTATACCATTATTGACCTATACATGGATGCTCTGTGTACGAGCCTTTCTAAACGCTGCAGACTATATCAATGCGTAAGAGCCGATTTTACTAGACGAGTGCATCACAAAGCTGGAGAGAGAGTGCTCAAAGGCCCTCTAACTTCATCTCTTCCATTGTTGCTTTCACGGTATTTTTGCAAGTTTTTTCCCCCACCGTTGAGAAGCGGAGCTTTGCCTGCAGCTAGACGTCGGCACTGCCAACGGTGACGCCTCGACAGTCGTGTTGTCGAAGTGAGGCGCTCAAGCGAAGATATGCACTTTTTGTACTTGTTTTCTTTTAGTGTACATTACAGACAAACGGAATAACGTCTTCGGTACGCACTTTACGTCTGCATCTGCACTTAATTTGAACAAAACAGCGTTTACACGGTGTCTTCATTCTTTCTCAGCGACATTTCTCAATGCTTAAACCTCATTCAACTTTTTTACCGGTATCAACCAGTGTAGCGATTATCGACGTCACTCTTGTCTTGTCTAAAGAACACCACTAGAGCAAGTGAAACGAATGTGTACGCGGGCGCGACATTCCAGTCGCAGTGCCGTAATCGTAGTACTTCATTGCTGTCGCCGCGTGAACATTCAGCGTGCTTATCGCCGCAGTTGCAGCTGCTACTGTTTCCGGCACATACATGCGCAGAACTTGCAGCTTCCCTTCTGTGTAGCCCTCTGTAACGTTTCCGTTTCTTTCCGAACATAGCTCAAGCGAAAGCAGCGCGTACAGGCCTGATCTTCAACTATATATGCCGTGCATGCTCGAACTGAGCGCAAGCTTACATGTGGGTCACACTGCACAACACAATAAGACGCAAGTAACGCATAACGTCAAAAAAGCGGGTTAGGAGGAACGCATGAATCAAAATGCTGAAGTATGTACGGCGCGAGGAGGCACGACGGTGTGGGCCGCCACTTCAGGGATATCAAAGGGAGGAAAGTGGGAAGACGCACTGCCGCGTATCCAAGCGGCGCGGGAGGGCGTCGGAACGCTGCTTCAACGTGGAGCATGCGGCGGTTTTTGAATGACGCGCATAAATTCCGCCTCGGAACGGGAGCCGCAGTTAGCGTAAAATATGGCCGCGTTTTTCCGCGCCGACGGACCGCTCCCTCTCTCCAAGCGTCGACGCCTGCCTATCGTCCGGTTATCCTTGGTGTAAGCTCTTTCCCTTGCTCTCTCTCTCTCTCTATCTCTCTCTTGATGCCGCCCAGACATTCCTGCCATCGGACAGCCAGCGGGTTGTTTCAGCGAGCTTCGCGTGTGAAACAACCGCGATAGCGGGCCCTGGTGCTGCTGGTGAACGAGAACATGGATTTCCACTTTGTGCACGCTCTGCTGCGTGCTAAATTCGCCACTCAAGCAACGATATATAACGTTCCTCGAAACACACACACACACACACACACACACACACACACACACACACACACACACACACACACACACACACACACACACACACACACACACACACACACACACACACACACATGTGAAAGTGCTTACTTCGCATTACGTTGAAAAACGCAGCAGTGCGCTGCCACGTTGTCTTTAGATATTCGAGTCAATGTATTTGAGTCGAAGGCATTCATTACCGCAAGTGACAAAGTCGAGTATACTGAATTCTCGGAAATTAAAACTTCACACTGGAAAGCTTGAAACTGGAAATGTTTAAGGTAGCCCCCGTCCTGTGTCTCTCGTCTGGTGAATGTCTTGTTTTTGCAATCAAAAATTTCCTATGAGTCTAGTGTAATGCACTCAGTTTTTCTTGAGGTATTAGCGAGCTATTACGGGCTCTGAATTGTCTAGGTCTTGATGCATTGAAATACGGGGAAATGTGCTTTTGACAGAAAGTGAAACTGAAAGAAGAAAGGCGAGAAAAGTCGGAAGCTCACTTAGAGTATTAATTGAAAGCAACTGTACATATAAGACCAGTTCCTGGCTGTATTCTGCCGCTTGTACATGCTGTAGACCGGTACTACAATTTGTGTACCATCGGAAATAGCCGATGTTATGTCAAGGACTAAGTAGGCCTGATTGGCCTGAAATCACTATAATCGCTTTCGGCGAATTATCGACAGTATGCAGTCGCGGGCTCAATGAGTGAAGTATCGTGTAGTGTGTTAATGCCCCAAGAAGCAGGCTTTCCCTCAAAAAGGGGACTTTTCGGCGATGCATTTCTGAGGTTGAGCAGTGGATTAGGAGGGCATCTTGCTGAGCGAGTAGAAATTAACGCTTTTCATCGCGTGCTTTTGAAACATGTTAGCTCGTCGTCGTACCTGTCGGCTCGTTCGCTTCGATGAGCCGGAAACCCGCTCGCTCCTCCGCTTCCTTTGTTCACGCAATGACTGCCCTGAAACCGAAGAAACTTGATGTTCCCCGCAAGGCTGGCAATAAGCAACGCAGCAGATTGTAGAGTAAAAAAAAAAAAACCTGATGTCGACGCTGCGTGCAGCCTTCCAAGAAGCTCGTTAAGTACGATCATTGTAAAACAAGGCCACCTCATGGCCAAAATGGACTAGAGGCTTCTTGTGCTCCACAAATACGCACAGCTGCGTGAGAAGATGTTGAGGCAACGTTTACACGGATACTGCTTTCTCTCGGCTATAACCCACTCCTCTAGATGACCTGTATTCCCAACTACAAACCGCAGAAATATACAATGAATGAATAGACCTTTTAAAGTCCGGCAGTTTTACCGGGTGAGGTGGGGGAAGAGAGGATTAACCCCTGTCTCTTCGCACTCTCCGTTGATTACGATGGCGGTGCCTCAGGCGACTGCTCGAAGTTTTTGCACCCGGGCAGCATATAACCTACGAAAAAATAATATCATAACGCGTATTTTTGTAAAGCCGCCTTTCTAGCAATGATTGCAGGCACTGCCGCGAAGCCAGCTTGCGCACCAAAATCCTCACAGGGTGTTAGGTAAATTCTCTTAATGTACTATATCGCACAATACAATTTATTGAACCAGTTCCCCTTTTCTTGCGAGTTTAACACACATGCTTGTGGTATCGACTGCATAGACCTCAGCGCAATGCTAGAGCCACGCACATATCGCATGCGCGTTTTCTTATTCAGACGGTAGCACTGAAAAGCAAGCGTCCGCTTGACGAAAGAAAGAAAGAAAGAAAAAGAAAGAAAGAAAGAAAGAAAGAAAGAAAGAAAGAAAGAAAGAAAGAAAGAAAGAAAGAAAGAAAGAAAGAAAGAAAGAAAGAAAGAAAGAAAGAAAGTTGCCGGCTCCAGCTCAACTCGCACCACCAGAGACAAATACACGCCGATGTACGTGCCGTCCAAAAAGCCACCGTGTATACCGCAAAGAGCCGCATTCCTCGAGGCCCGGCATGTACGTATCTACAACTGGCAAAGTCTCGTCACAAGGATAGGAACAAGAGGAAGACATGACAAAAAAAAAACATGTAAGAGAAAGACAACATCCAACAAGCGGGCCTTTCAATGTATACACGAAGAAACAAGAAGCGCTACCTATTCTTCTGCTGCTCGATAGAAAATTTGTATTTCGTTCTTCGACTCCTCTACGTTTCGAAGCCGCCGGCGTTATTCGGGGTGGTAGCTCCCCTCTCTCTTCCTATAGCAGCACAGACCGCGTACCTGGCCACCACAGCGCCGCCGCCGCAGATGAGTCCGAGCGAAGACGTCGCCCGCGGGGCAGAGAAAAATCATGCGGCGTGCATCGCTCAACGTCAAGCCGCTCTTCTTCCCATGAATGCCGCTTCTCCCTGCTCTGCCGCCGGCGGCAGCGCAGGCACCGCCCCGTTGTCCTCTCTGCAGCAGGACTGCTTGCTCCGGGGGCGAGCATTTCTTTGTCACTTCTTTATTTCTACTGATCGCTTCGAAAACACGCGCTGCTTAAGAAGAAAAAGAGACGACGCGACGCCTCCTCTGCTTTGTTCCATTTTCTTTCTTCTTCGTTCAGACGCCCGATCCTACAGAAGCCTGGCAAACACTTGGTTTCCCTGGAGAAGGAGAAAGAGCTCATCTATCGCACGGCCGCGGAGAAGCACCTCGTCTCGAAGACGTCTCGCAACGACACCGTCGCGATGCACGCGAGCAGCGCTCGAGGCCACGTTGTCGACACCGCCAGCGTGAAGGCACGTCTTCATCGCTGCACTCGCGTCGCGCTTCCTTCTAGCCGCAACCAGCTGCGCGCTCATCCTTCACCGCGGGGGGGTTCCGCACCGTCGGCCTCGGTGTGTGAGGAGCAGCCACGCGACGACGCCAACTGTCGCGCGAGTACCTGGCGCCAGCCACACCCGCTGGCATCGACGCGAGAATGCGACTCGCATTCCCCAGTGTCAAAGACGCTGTCGTCGTCGTCGTCGTCGTCGAACGCGCATAGCTCCGGTGAAGCAGCCGAACGGTTGTATGCTGAGACCTGTCCTTACGGCAATGCGCAGGGCTGCGCGGGTGACGGAGACCATTGTGAGTTCGTGGCGGTTATACGGTCAGTCGAGGTCACACGCTAAAGTGTTTGTATTGACTTGAGCCTCTGCTACACTGATGGTCGAGTGTGGGTTGCGTTGGTCGGATGGCTCTGAATGCGGCGCAGAGCTCAATAAACTGCAAAAGATCGGCAATGAATCGACCGGTGTAGCAAGAGGAAAAAGAAAACGAAAATAAATCAATGTGGTGATTGGGCAGTAGGGGTTCTATACTAACTTACCATAATAAAGGAATATCACTTGCTGAAGTGCGTTTCCGTCAACATTCATATACGACGAAGAGATGCTAATTTAGCTTCACCTTAATACTGCAAAAAAAAAAAACAGCAAGGAGATTGAAATCATCTTTATATATACACGTATCTCTTTTTGTCTCCTTCCATTGCTGTACTGCCATCCAGACATGTACAAGGTGTTTGGCCTGCAGCCCCCGCGTAGTATTTTATGCTTCACTGTGAGTATTGCATAGGCGAGCTGCGGCGTTTCGAAGCCTTTCGGAAGGATTCTATGATGAGCACAATTCGGCTTAGCTTACAGCGAAACAAGTCGCTTTGCTTGCCTCCACACCGTGATCGTGAAAGGTAGTGGTTGATAGTGGTTGGTCGTGGTCAGAAGAAGAAGATGGCGCCTAATTTCCTCTGCCCGGTTGGGAGCACGGCGCAGTGCCTATAGGAGAAAGGGATCGAGTTTAGGTATGCCTATGCCGGAAGTGGAGGCAAGTTTCCTGTTGCCTCAGTCTAAGTATATAGTACAACTATTCGTCGATTATTTTGACGTTGCGGTTTCATGAATGAACTCTTGAAACAGGAACAAAGAGACAGTGAGAAACACTTACATGTTTTTATAGTACCGACAACGACTAAGCCAGCTGGAACAGCTTGGGACGAAAGTTTGAGAGCAATTCAAATTTAAAAGCCGGAAGAACCTTCTTCCAAATAGCGCACGAATTTTCTTCCTGCTTCCCCCCCCCCCCTTTTTTTTTCTTACAAGAAAGCAATATCTCGCGCGCTCGTCCCGAGCTCTATATGAAGACGCAAAAGCGAGGCAGCTGTATGTTGGACAAGTTGTACAGTGCACACACACACACAAAGCAAACAAAACCAAAACAGAGAGTGTCCGAATCGCCCGTAATGTGTGTGGATGCTGTTAGAAGAAATCTCCCCGCGAAGTATTGGGCTATACACAGCGCCAAGCGCTTCTCCGTGAATCACAGCGTCCTCGAGGAGGTATACAGGCGTCATCGCCGAGCTCGGAAAATAACGGTTTTCTCGCACTACGAGCACTCGTGTCGCTCGGCTGGGCAGGCGCCCCGGTGATTACACAACGCCTGTCCGACGTCTTCTCTTCCGTCCTGCTGCGGCGCGTCTGCCTATATCCCCTTCAGGCGCGAATTAAATCTGACGTAGCGAAAAAAAAATTTTGTTCAGATTATGAATACATAACGCTATTAAAGAAGGAATCCACAAGAAATTCAGAAAAAAATTCATTGGTTCAATTTTTCAATGGCGTCCACATATGTGGACATTGCGCCTCAAAGCAGTCATATTGTCACGTGACCGTTACCCAAGCGCGCGCACGAAGACGCAGGGAAAGGAAGACGACGAAGGTGCGCCATGGCTTGTGCGTGGGTTTTTCGCCATACTGCCTGTTGTATAGGCTCTAGTAAATACATATTTTACATCTCGCTTTCCTTGTTGCAATACCCATGAACGGTGGAGAAGAAGAAAACAAACGCTTTTATTTCGGAGGCTCGCAAATAATCATTGCAGGAACACTGCTTAGGAAGTCTTTTCCGCAAAAATAATCAGAAAGAGTCTATTTGGTATGAAACAAATAAAAACAGTCGTTCTGAGATGTCAGACAAAGGAAAATGTTGCATTTCCTGCAGCGGACACGGCTTTTGGATGTGCATTCCTCTCTCCGGCAGCGTTGTGCGTTAGCCATGTTTACTTGCTGCGGCCAATGATTAATCCCATCATAGCGAACAGTGCTGACTGGTAGTGGTGAAGCATTGGGTACCTTCTTTTTCACTGTTCGGGAGTTGTCATTGCTCGGACGTCCACGCTTCTTTTGTGGCTTATTGCTGTTCAGCAGGCAATTCGCGACGTCTGTTTGGAACGCCATCATGTCCAGTGTCTCTTTTCTTAGTAGCCCTGCTTTATTGGCATCCCTTAAGTATTCAAGCCAACTGTTGGAGAGCGCAAAAGATGCAAAATGGGAAATCACTCTCACAGGCCACTTTTTCGTTCGCGTCCGCATTGGGTAGAGGGACATGATGAAGTCTAGTTTGTCTACTCCACCCATGTATTTGTTGTAGTCCAGGACTACCTCTGGACAGTCAATGTCAACGTGGACCTTTTGGGATTCGCTCCATCTTCTCACGGTGCCAATATTTCCAACTCCAAGGTGGGTAGAAGCCATGTTGACGGTCCCGTTGTCTTGCCAACGAACAAGGACAACTTCGTCGTTCTGGGAAACCCGCTCATCATAGCTTCCCCGTCCTTCTTTCTTCATTTCCTTGTCTGTTTTCATGACGCATCCTGCCAAGCGGTTTCCCCTAATTGTGCCACTAGCCAAAATGCCGATCTTTTTTAACTCAGAAAGAGCTTCACGGACGTAAAATAATTGTCCATGTAGCACTTGATGTTCTGTGCCTTCGGGAGGCTTTCAACAAGGCGCATTACGACGGAGCCACCAAGGCCAAGATGTGCATGTTCTTTGCTCACTCCCGTTCCCTTCCCTTGGTAAAACTCAAAGTCATGTGCAAGACCGTCAAAACTGCAGCGTACAAAAACCTTCACGCCTTCTGGGTTCGGTTTTCCTTTCACAAATTGCTTTGCAGCAATGCGTCCTGTGAACGGCACCATCTGTTCATCGATGCTATTCTGTTCCAAGGGAACAAGCTGTAAGCAGCGGCTTCTGACAGCTTCTAGCAACGGCCTAACTTTCCAAAATTTGTCTTGGCTGTTCGGGTCCCGTTCTTCATTAGCGTCGCTTATGTGGAGAGCGCCTCTGATTTTGAAGAATCGCTTCACGCCCATCGAATCGGCTATTGCGGGAATCCTCGTTGCAGTTTGCCAATACATTCTGACGCGTGGGTATTTCAGAACACCCATCAGCATGAGCATTCCAAAAAATATTTTGATCTCTTCTTTTGTAGTGGCTAATACGGCACCGTCTCTTTGCAGGACATACCTGTTTGTGAATTCAGCAAGGTCTTCAAATATCTGTTCGGTGAAATACTTGCTAAAATACACAAGTGGCTGCTGGCATGTCGAGGCTACTTCAGGATTGTAGTGGCAGTCAACATCACTTGGAGCAAAATCTTTCTTCACCCATTTGAACTCAGCCTTCGTAGATGCCGCAGGTGCGTTCGAGCTGACCGTGGCGTCTGGTCGTGCAGGCAGTGCAGCTGTGGTCGTGGATGCGGTCACCTGACCATTGGCAGGCTGAAACAAACAGCGTAAATTAGGGTCAAAGTACCTTTAGACAGTTTGGTGCCATATGTTTCCCGAGAACACAAAATAATGTCTCACAATCTCGAGCAAACTTACTATGTTTTCTTCATTTTCTGCTTCCAATTCGTCATCTGAAAAGTCGCCATCTGAGATATCTCCATTTGATATTCTCATGAGGATTTCTTCTGCTGTCGCATCATCAACTTTCTGACGTTTTGAAGCATGATCTTCAAGTCCTGGAGACAAAAAATCACACATAACCATCATATCTGCGCACACGGTGCGAAATGGCTGCCCTGCAACAAAGGCAGCACTAAGGCGCAATGTCCACGATCGTGGACGCGGTATTTTACGCACCCTTTTTGACGTTATAAATAGTTTCTAGTTGCAAAAGTCTTGTTTATTGGCATGAGGTATCTCTTAGCTCTTACTGACAAGTGCATAATTTCATGCCACCTCGAATGAAACATAGCAAGGGCTTGAAAAGTGAGAGCCACTTACGTGCGCCGCCGTAAAACGTGGAGGCGTCCATCTTTGAGAGTTGTTTTTGTAGTTATTTTGTGTCAGCTGCGGCAGATGGCGCCACGGGTCGCTGCAGCAACATGTAGTGATAGAGAGAGCACTGGTTGCGCGCGAGATTCAAAGTAAATTTCGAGATATTGAGCTGTGAAGTTGGCGTCCACAAATGTGGACGCTGCGCCTGAAGGGGATATGCAACACTCGAGTCTCCTGCTCAGCTGAAAGACCTCGAGCACCGCGGGTCCCGAGTCTTTCACAGGGGTCTCCACGGGGACCTCCGCCCTCTCTTTTGAACTCAAGCACCCCCTGCTTGTAGGGCGTATACACACCGCACGTAGGAAGCTATATACCGCTGCCAGTCGTGTCTGCACGCACCGCCGTCTGTGTGGGGTGGGTCACTTGACGCCTCGAGTAGCGGTCAGCGGGTGTTGATCACAAAGGCGGACACACAGACGGCGCGAAGGCCGCGCCTCTTGTCGCGTCTCCGCCGTGTCTGGTGGACGCGTGCCGCACAGTTGCGTGCATCTTTCGCGTCGGAAGCAGCTATGCCTCGGTCGGTTTCGTTACGAGTTGTTCGCTCTGGAGGAACCAGAATGTAAGTACTTTTGGTAACTCGGTGTTGAAGGACGAGTCAAAAGCACTCTTGATGTGGAATTAATGGAAGGCAAAGCTGCCACATTCACACGCGCTTAACACCCACGCATTTTCTTTACTGTGACACAGACAGAAAAATTATGCAATGTCCCACTAAATGGAATCATGAGTGGATGCGAAGCAGTGGGCGCGAAAGGTTACACTTGCGGCGGTGTTGTCCCTTTGTCGTCGCTCTGTTCTCGCGCTATAACTATCATCATGGCGCTGGCGCTCATGGCGGCGTTGCGCAGAAGAGACACGTCGGGAGGCGCAAAGCACGCAGTGATAAACCGATGTTTCCTACTGGAACACGATAATTGCTGCTAATTGGCAATGAGATACAAAAGACTGCGATTGGACACATGCATCAGAGACCCGCAGTCCGCTTTTAGTTTACGCGCACGCTGCGACTTGTTTCTGTTCAACAACAAGAGAAATCTTCTGCCGGCACTATATCTTGGAGGTCAAGATACGGTGCCTATAAATACGAGGTTGCCATGGAACGGTTGTGCAGCGCAAGCAGGGGGTTTTTCCGATCAGCAAACTCGCTAGCAGACACTGCCTGCGTCACCGTTGTGCGTCGAGAGAGGTGGATGCGTAGGAAAGGAGAGAGAGGGAGGGGGAAGGGACGAGCATGCGCGGGGGGGGGGGGGGGGGTAGATGTTGCAGGACAAGGGGCATAATCCAAAACTAATGAACAGGAAACTTTTTTTTTGTCTACATGGTTTTGCTTATCTTGCGAAATTTCGTAGAGCTGATCTGCCATTTTCTGTCTTTCATCTTCTTTACGCCGCAAACTGCACTGAGTGTAGTTGACACTTTGAACAAGAAATGCATTCAGGCGCCGGTATAATGCCACATCATCCCACCAAGGTCGCAAATCCCACGCACGGCGCGTCTACGGTTTAATGCGGAAATAACGCAATCGTGTGTGTACCTGCAACGCTCCATGCACAGTCATGAACGCCAAACAGAGCCAGGTGGTCCGAAATCAATCCAGAGCGCATCTTTACGGTGCTTCTCCTACTAACGTCTTAATTGTGCTCAATTGTTAAAGGTCATAAATCATCGTCATCCCTAATTTATTTATTAACGATTTCACAATGTAAATCTAACCTGGAAGGCGCATTTCCTGGTTTTTGTCAGCTGCTTAGGTACAGGTTTGCAAGGGCGACAGGATGCCAAAGCGAACATGTTTCATTCACTTTTCTGCGGTCTGTATTAGTTTCACGCAATAAACAAAATAAATAAATAATCATTCTGTATTTATGTTGCCTTGCAAAAGTGTCAATACAGCTTCAGAGTGTTCTAAATAGCGTGGCTGTTCAGGTGAAATGATAATGACAGATACATATTTCACGAAATCGCTTAAACGCTGAGCTTCAATCTTGAACTGGCTTTGTTTCCTAGCAGAGTATTCATGTCATACGAATTACGGCATCACAAGTTGAATGTCTTTCTATTTTGTGGACATTCGCACATAATATTTGCAGCTTTGTTGTGTCTAGAAAGGTATCATGACTTCTAGCAAAATTATAAGCGCATAGAACGCAATAAGTAAGGTCACGGAAGTGGTATTAATACGAATACATCAAAAGTTTCAATCAACAAAGTTGCAGTATCGCGTCTCCACCTCGAAATTCTTGTGCAATGCTCTATCATCTCTTCCAACAGCTACTTTTATCCAGATCCTGGTTATGTGTTGGCTATATTGAGGAAACCTGACGAAAAGCGCCCGGCTTCCTGGCTGTATTCTGCCCTTTAGGCGGGATATAGCCAAGTCCTGGTTAAGTGCTGGCTACATCAATGAAACCAGAAGAAAAACTTCCGGCTCCCTGGCTTTATCCAGCCCTTTAAGCGGGACCTGATTAAGAGTGTACTTGTAAATCGCTCAAGATGTATGGGCTAGTTCTGTTCACGACAGTTTATGGCAGCGCATATCAAAAACAAAAACAAGTTGACATTTAGTGCTCACGTCATGCCTATTCATCCGTTTTGTCCTTACTTTTGGTGCACGCTGCCGTAAGCGACTTGTAAATGTTTGCAGGCACTCTCCGCCTTTGAAGCCTACTACTGCACAGAACTGCGATACACGGTCATTGAGGGGACGTCTCAATTCCGGGCCGAGAATGAGGAGAAAGAAAAGCAAGGTCGTGCACACAGGGCGTCCCGTATCCCACCCACCACGGCCAAACTCTGCCTTCCCTTCGTCGAAACCCAACGGAACAAACGTCGGGCGACGCACCTGCGCAGCGGGTGAATTTATACACAATCACCCTAATAGAGGCGTTCGCGTGGCGTGTAATCAAAGGACAAAAGGGAAAAAAAAACGCAGCGGCGGTTGCGTTCGGTGTCCCGTTGTTTGCGCTGCCGCAGTGCCACATACGCAGCGCGTAAGTGGCTCCCCCTCTATGCGAGCGTGTGTGACGGTGGGGCCGATGGAATTGGAAATTGTTGGTTTTCTGCGAGCCGAGGGCGCCAAAAAGGCGCGTCTATACGTTCAAGGCGCCACTTTGTGCGAGGCAGAGTTCGTGAGCAAGGTCCGAGATAAACAGAAAAGATGGCTTCATCATGAGTTTCTCGGCTCGTGGTGTTCACAGGCAGCCACGTGGGCAGAAGAGTATACAGAATGTTTGAAGGAAGGATATACCATGCTGCTGCCTAAAGATAACCATGGCAAGAAACAGCGCAAGTACACTAATTTTACCGCTATAATACTTTTCTGCGACTCACTTTATTTATATTTACTACGTACCACGCAAACCAAGGCCGAATCCTGCACCATTTTACATGCATTGAGTTAAAGTCTTGAATATAAAAGTTATCTCCATTTGATAAAAGAAGCAATGACACTTGATAAAAGAAGCAACCAAGTAAGACAAAGAGAAACGATGTTTAACTTATCAAATCAGTGTGTAGTTCTGACGACCAATGCTCGTGGCTACCGCCTCTGATACATTGCGCTAAAAAATGATAAATTGGTCGTATGACATTCTTTTCGTACATGCGAGAGTCACATGGTTTGTACTCTCTATATAGGAAGGCAAGTTGACTCTGTTTATGAGATTGGTGCATTGACTCTCTTCTGGAAAGTCTATAGTGGTTCCACGACCCTCCAACAGCAAGTCAACGTACCTCTATAGAGAGAGTGTCATACATGTAACTTCCACATGTATGAAAGGAGAGTGAAAGTATTTAGAGTACCGCGGTAGCACCTACCAGTATTTAATTGTATACTACACCGTTTCTTTATTTGAAAGGGCACACTCAACCGCGCACCGGACTGCATCGTTTTCTTCAACGTCGTCTGTATACAACTAAGGACTCCAGAGGAGTGCATCGCAAGGCAAATAGTTCGCGAATGGACGCCGTGTCAATAGCTGCTCTTGCATTTTCGCGAAAGTCTCAGTTCATTATATGCGAGAACGCCTTCAACGCGGCACGAAAGCCCGCTTTGCGGGGCAGTATTCAGGAAGGCGCTATCCCCAACACCCACACTTGAACCCGTTCCATTCGGCGACGAGTTAATTAGCTCGTTCAGACGAGGAGACGTAGCGATCGAACCACGTCTCTGAACGCTCAGTGAGGGCTCGGTAGAATTCGTGGCAACATCGAAGTTCTTTCGCATAGCACGTTTCGCAAGTCTTTTTTGTTTCTTATTTTCATTTTCTCGGTTAACTTCAACTCACGTAGTAACACTTGCTCAACGAGATTTCCCCAGAACCTTGTATGCTGACTTCACACTACAAACCATAGGTTGGTGAACACACTTATAAGTGGGCTCACTCGGACTTCAGTCCGGGTCAGTGTAATTATCATGCAAGTCCGGCCGAAGAAAATTTTGGTGAGTCCGAGTCCAGGCAATTCCAAAGCGCAAGTTATATTTCACGAGTTAGTATGAGCAACATCCGCAATTTTTGTCGCCCTATTTTACAAACTACTTCGCTTTTTTACTCATTAAAAACTGAGAATCACCTACGCAGACGCCATCATATTGCAGACGTCACCGCGTTTGGTTCGTAAAATTTCAAGAGGCGTCGGCCCCATCATTTTCTTTTTGCACGTTTTCTGGCTTAATCGTCAAGCGTCTTCAAGCGACCAGCGTGCTTTTTTTTTTCGAAACTGAAAAAGAATACTCTACAAATACGAAAAAAAAAAGATTGTTTTTCACTCTAATGTGCGTTTAAATCGAGCGACTTGAGACTCAAAACTCCGACAGTTATTAAGTCGAGCGACGAGTGCACTTACAGGAGCATGACATGACATGTGGACATGGTTGTTTCCTTGAATCGTCGCAGACGGCACGCTATGGAATAAGGCTTGCTGAGATAGACAATAACCTATGAGCCATATGCGTAGACGAGTTTTTCACGGTTATCGAATATATAACGGCAGTCCGCGCTGGTTAAGCGGTCGACTTTACCGAGTGTAAATCAGGGCTGGAAATTGCATTGTAAAAAAAAGAGCAGTATAAAATCTAGGATATGGAGGACACGTGACATTGGAGTCGTTCGATCGTTTCACAGCCACGCACACACGACTTTGCTGTCTCTTTTCTAAGTTTTGTGCTGTCTCTTTTCAAAGTGAAAAGAGACAGCAGAAAAGGGGGTGTGGATGTTGTAAGCTAGGAAGCGACGGGGAGGCACCATGTTGCCCTTGTGACGTTGCGTATACCAGCGCTCCGCGGGAGTATACAGAAGGCTGTCATTACGATGTGGTGCGACCAAAAACACAATAGAGCACCGAGCTGCAGCGAGGCAGGAACCGCAAAAGGTGACCGTTGCGTTGCGGTCGGGGCAGAGGGGAAGATTTTGCAGGGAGGGGGAAAAACCGAGTACGGGAACAGAGGCTGCAGGACGGGTGCCCGCTTCGGCGCGTAATGAAAAGGTTTGCCGCTGCTGTTGCTGCTTGCATGAGTGTACCGCGGGTCAGGGTAAGTGCTGACACCCGCCGCCGCTCGATCGTGAGTTGGGGGTGGTTACGCCGCAAACGCGGTAGTTTCACGCGAGCTTTGTTATATTCAGAAGAGCGTCTCTCAAGCGTGTCCCGACCACTGAGCATTATTTGGGGGTTCTTTCCACGTGGCCCCTCTTCGGTGTCGCTGCATGCGCTGAGCAAGAAAACTACAAGCTTACCTCTGTGCTGATAATTTAATGGGAAACCGTCGCCTACGCCACCAATATCACGCGGAAACGTATTTTTATTATGTTTTTATGATACACGTTTGAATATAGAAGGTTTGCGATTCTGTAGGGGCATTCGGTGCATGGGTCGCTCTCACTGCAAGCACATATTCGGCTTAAAATGCGTTGCGAGTCAGGCTGTCAATCCACAGGAACGCGATGAGTCGATGTGAATGCGCAGATAGGCCGTAGAAAACACGGAAGTGCGACAGTGGCACAGAGGTCAGACAAAATTAACGCAACAGAAACGAAACAACAGAACGCTAGAAAAAAATATTATACGTCAGCAAAGCAGATGGCTCGGCAACGGGAAGCCTTCTCAGCCTACGATATATATATATATATATATATATATATATATATATATATATATATATATATATATATATATATGTGTGTGTGTGTGTAGTAGTATATATAACCATCCATCTTTTGGTTCCCCTCCTCTCCTTCTATCGACATCGACACACTGCCTGGCCGAGATCTGCATACAAAGGGCTGCGGCTGAGCTCGCCGCCCGGGGTCCTCCTTATCGGAGTTCCCCAGGCGAACCTCGCTAATCCGTAGGAGACGCGCGTCCAGGTTCACGTGCCGTCGCTCTTCCCTGTTTCCTCCCCCGTTTTCGCTCTTCCCACCGACGCCCTCCCCTATAGGCCTCCGTTTCCTCCTTGCCTTATCATTGCCCACCGCTGCCGCGGTCATTGCCGCCCGTGGCATGCATTCTCGGTCACCTTTGTTGACGCGACGCCTAGCCATGGTTCGCGCTCGCATGCGTGGTGCACTCGACTTTTTTTGTAGTTTTTTTTTTCATTTTCTGCGTACGACTGGCGCTTCCATAAATGTATAGGGTAAATGCAGAGGTAAGTATCAACGTAGTCAACCTTCTTGCTGTCCCGTTTTGAGAATAACGAAGGAGATGGTTGCTGAGTTATGAATAGATAAATAATGTAACAATAATGTAATGGTAAAAGAATAATAAAATACAGGTAACGCATCGATTGCGTGGCGTAAGAACTGAATAAAAATTTGTTGTATTTTAACCTACATTTTTATCAAGTATATTTATTTGTTTGCCCACAAGTGATATTGATCTCATATGTGTACAATAAAGATTAATATATGCTTGCGGTAGAAAAAGACGGCTGTTTGAGTTTGTGGCATTCGTCACCACCCTCATTTAAATAAATGTGCTTACGATATCCTACAGTGCTTATTTTGGGCCGTTTGGTGTAAACGAGGAAGCAGCTCGAAGCACAGAACAAGAGACAGACAGTCCAAACGCCGTTTCTCAATTTTATTTCTTTATACAATGTGCATCCGTCCATCCGCTCGTCTATACTAAAAAAAAAAAAAACTCTTGCGGTGTTGAAGTCACTTCGGCTCGGCTCCTAGGAACGTTTGCTTACGGTAGAAACATGCTCAGCAGCTTGATCGTGGCAGTGGTTTCGTTCGCATACAAATTACGGCCCGGTGATGCATGGCCCTGCTCAACTGGTTAAGTCGCCAGCCAACGTGTAAAGTAGAGTGACGGCTGGCTTGTAGTCATACTTGTTAATGGATCGGGTAATTCATAAACTGCCACCAACCCTCTGTTCCTTTCGTAACAGCTTCCAGCGGTGGCTCGTGGCTAACGTCAACGGAACGATCTGAATTTGTGCGTTTGCAGTAGCGTTCATCAGAGGGGACATTAAGAATACGATGTCACCTCGTGGCTTCCTTCGGACCTTGTCATGCTTTAATCTCGATTGAAACTTTGTGTCAGTGTTGTCTTTTGCAATGTGCTACACAACAACAACAACAACAACAACAACAACAACAACAACATTATTATTAATAATAATAATAATAATAATAATAATAATAATAATAATAATAATAATAATCAAAGACTCTCTTGGCGTGCAGGTGTGGTTCCAGAACCGGCGCTCCAAGGAGCGTCGCATGAAGCAGCTGAGCACCCTGGGTGCCCGTCGCCACTTCTTCCGCAGCCCGAGGCGCGTGATGCGCTCCCTGCGGCCCGGCATGTCGCCGGACGGGCTCGACGACTCGCCCGAGATGGGACCCGGACCTCCGAGCTCGGCGTTCGGCTACTTCTCCGGTGAGTCTTCGTATACTATACGTACACATCGCAGTACGTAAGGTATACATCCCGCAGTTTTAGGATCGAAGATGGCGATCTCTGTTCGTCTTGTCACCGAACTGCGCCCGGACCCGCATCACACGCTTCGGGCCCTTCACGTGCGCTTGCACGTTATAGTGCGCAGCAATTCAAAATCTACGACCGCACAGCGGAGTACAACTCCGTTGCATAAAATACTTGAATACAACTGCGTGTTTGCATGCGAGCTTGCATACACGAGCTTATGAGCTTGCGCAGAGGAGTGCACAGAGTTCGTTTTTAGGGGTGCCGGAAAGTTCATCGCAGCCTTCCCACCCCCACCCCCCTTTTTAGGTCGGAGTACGGGCAACCTTTGCGGCCGCCTCAGTGCGCAATGCGCCAAACACGCCTGTGCTCTTCTAAAGGGCTACTGCAACGCACCTGTCTAGTACGACAACACGCACTGCCCGACCCAACGGTGGCAGCAGGAGTGATGGGATCCCAAGAGTACTATACCGCGAGGAAGCACTGCAGGGACTGCGACACAAAGGGGACTTAAACGATGCCACCGCGGGGCAATTCCCGCAAGCCACGACGGTTCAAACGTGGTGGGACGTGCGCTTTAATCGACGAGCCTCGACGCGATGCATGCCCCGCCTGCGCGCACTACATACCGTATACGCGTGCACGCCCGCGCGGGTCCCCGAGGAGTCTCGGTGCGGTGGGGCCAAGTGGAGCGTGGCAGCAGGCGTAGGCGTCGGTCGTGGGGAACGCGCTCGAGATGCATATATATATACACCACGTATCTGCACGCACGCACACTTTATATCGGTTGACGCACTCAGGCCATACCGCCACCTCGTCCCCCGAGAGTATCCACTCATTCTATACTGCTGCAATCGAACCTCAATTCTGCTCCACTCTCCTGGAGACGTCCATAAAACGCTCCCCTCGAACGCGATACGTAAAGGAGGCGTGCCTAGAGGTACGCCGCTGTCACGGAGCGTTAAACAGATACGCAGACTCATTCTATAGCTTCCTCCCTCATAGAAGCCTGGACGCAAATGTTTGTCTCTCTCGCTTCCAGAGTGTATATCGTTTGGGTCTTTGCGATTTCGCATGTTTTTGTAGCGAACGGCCTAATGACTGCTTCATCAAACACGACATTCGACCGTTGGCGTCGGGAAGGAGTAGTGCCGAAAATCATCATCTTGTAGTGACGACACCATATATGACGTCGCAGATTGCCACGGACGAATGGATGAATAGATGGTAAGACTTTATTTTGTAAAATTGATTGATATGTGGGGTTTAACGTCCCAAAACTACCATATGATTATGAGAGACGCCGTAGTAAAGGGCTCCGGAAATTTCGACCACCAGGGGTTCTTTAACGTGCACCCAAATCTGAGCACACGGGCCTACAGCATTCCGCCTCCATCGAAATTGCAGCCGCCGCAGCCGGGATTCGATCCCATGACCTGCGGGTCAGTAGCCGAGTACCTTAGCCACTAGACCACCGCGGCGGGGCCATCAGCCCAAGGTTGACGACGACCTTTGCGGCCCACTCCCCGATCCTTGTCTGAACGACTGGGTCTGAGCTGGTAATTCATGGTGTCGCTGTGACGCCGCGCGGCGTAACGTGACGTCACGGGATGACATGGCCCTACCACGTGGCACAGTAGCTTGGTGCAAGGTGATCCAAATCAAGGAGGCAATGCTAAATCAGGTGAGGTGCCTCTAATTTTGGAGGCCGTGCAAAGCGTCCCCATATATAAGTGCAGAAAGATTTCCAAAGGTGGCGAGGCAGGATCAGTACCTCGAGTAAGAAGAAATGAAAGATGGCTTTTGTCTTCATGTTGTGTTAAGTGAATTCATAACGGACCTTTGAGTCATTGAGACCAGAGTTTCGGATTTATTTATGCCAGCCAGCCCAAACCGATGCTATGGTGTCACGTGCTGCCGCTGTTTTCACTTTTGCAGCGTCCATATCCGCCCCCACAGGAATCGCGCGCACATTTATAAGATGACAGCACTGTGAAGATTGCGGGTTTTAAATCCACGCCTCACAAAGCCCTTGTGATACAGCTATATAATCAATGTCACATGGTAATTATTAATAGTATTGTTACAAGGCTTGTGCGCAAAATGCCTCGTCATCCAACCCACCGTGGTAACAGGTGAGGTGTTGCGCGGCTATTCTGTGATGCAGGCAACTGGCTAGATTCCGTGTCACAGCGTCCGCATTGCGATGGAGGGCCAACGCAAAAACACCCGTGCACTTGCATTTCTTTGCACGTCATGTAAGTTCACGTGCGAAGAGCTGAATTGCGAGCCAAAGTAGCGTGCCTCACAATCATGTCGGGCTTTCGACACGTATAAGTGCGAGAAATTGTTATTAGTGATACCATCATCGTCAAAAAGGTATGCAAACGCCGACGGATCTACAATGCGCTATACTGTAGCAGCTGCAGTGACTGCTCGTGCTGTGCATCGTGGCGACTCAAAGCATAATTCGCACTGAGCTTATATTCGAAGAACGAGATCTCGCTGTGGTCTAAAGAGGAATGAGTGGCTTTAGGGTTGAAAAAGCAACACAAATGAATATATATAGGATATTTTGTGGAGCAGAAATATTGCTTTTGCACGTGCGGCAAAAATGATTTAACGCGCTCGTATAACACCGCCGTGGTGACGTTGACATTATAGAGCTTTAGTGCTGGGCACCCAAGCTCTTGGGGTGCTGCAGGCTTGGGGGGCGCGGCGTTGCGTACCCAACCCATACCCAACTGGAATGCCTTATAGAGGCGCGCACGCAAACGCAAGCCGCACGAAGGTCACACGCGCTCGCAGCGCCATAGCGTCTTGTCGCCTAAGTATTATTTAATTATTTTTATGATTTCAAATGTTGAATTAAACATACATAGTGATCAGGACACCTTTTTTATCGTGTACAGTATCCTGGTATACGCAAATGAAGTGAAAAAGACAAGGTTACTGTAACGACAGTGTCGACATCTTGTGACACTTCGTGCAACCACAGTCATGAAAATGTTAGCTTACGCGTAATGTTTTTGAGATTAAAATGAGTAAAAAGGTTACCCATTTGTAATGTTGTCGCTGCATAGTTTTTGCACCTGGCGTACAATGCACAATGTTCCTGCAATAGCAATGTTGTGGTTATCTGTTTCACTATGGCCGCGCTAGATGGCGCCACCTATTAGGTTACTTGCTAACGATTGTGTTATTTACCGCAAAATTTTGACCTCTAACGACACTGACACCCTGCAATCTGACCTGGACAATATTTCTTCGTGGTGTAATAATTGGCGAATGAAACTTAACACAAATAAATGCAAATCAATGAGAATAGCTCGTAACCCTTCAAAAGTTGCGTCCCCCTCGTACCTACTTAAAAACACTTCCCTAAGCAACGTTTCTTCTTACAAGTGCCTCGGTGTTAACATTTCTAACAACCTGTCATGGCAGGCTCACGTTGACTTCATAACATGCAACGCTAATCGAACTCTTGGCTATTTATGTCGAATTTTTTTTTTGCTCCAATTAACCTAAAGCTTCTCCTGTATAAATTATTAGTGCGGCCAAAACTCGGAATATGAGTCGTCTATCTGGGATCCTCATATTCACATGCTCATAGACAACATTGAATCCATTCAGAATCGCTCAGCACGTTTCATATTGTCCAATTACTCTCGAACTGCAAGTGTCACATCAATGAAGGACTCAACTCAATTTGTATAACCTCTCAATACGACGCGAAAATTCACGTCTCTGTCTCTTTCATAAGATCTGTCACACTAACAGAACACTCTCTGATTCACTGTTTTTTCCACCAGCCTTTTTATATCAGCACGCAATGACCATCAATACAAGGTTGGGGTTCCCTTCTGCCATAGGAACCAGCACTTCAACTCTTTCATCCCTAGAACAGTGTACTGACTGGAACTACCTTCCCGCATCGATCGCTTCCATCACAGACGCCAACGCGTTCGAATCAATCATTTCTGAAAGTGCATTATAATTTATTCTAATCCTGCTGTTTTGTTTTACTTCTTATTCATATTTGTTGTCCCACTCCTCTCTGTAATGCCCAGTGCCTTGAGAGTAAATAAATGAAATGAAATGAAATTCAGCTGGTCGGGGGCTGGCATATATTTAGTTTTTATGTTCCAGGCCATTCTAGCTTTGGTAATCTGGCTGAAACCGTGTAATCGCTATAAGTGCACGCACTTTGGCTTATTTTAACTCGATGGCTAGAATATCTGCAGTGCAGGATACCGTGAGTTCCTGCAGAGGTGGACCTACAAGGGTGGTCGATCCATGCTGTCCGAGATTTCGCGCCTTTGTGCCATGCTATTTGTATAGTGGCTAGCCACTATAATATTTGCAGCTTAAAACTTAAAAGTCAAAGTGGTGGCTCTGGCCAGCCTCGGCTTTGCTCACCGTGAAGGTAACATGATGCGCCAGCATGTACGCCAGGGCAGCTTATCTCCGCTAGGAGGCCAGTGGTGACAGCGTTGTTTATGGCCACGCGGACGCATGGCCCCATCGCCCCAGCGATCTTGCGACGCATCTGTTTGGGGATTTCGCGCATGCGCAATACTGCCGCCCCAACGTCCTGGGTACGCAAGCCGCTTGGGTACCCAGCACTAAAACTCCCTATTGAGGCGGTGCACGTTGTAGGAACATGCGTCTCTGTCAACCTGAAGTGGCAGGAACTCGCGAGTCCATGGTCTCGGATTCCACTCACAGACTCTTGTCCCTGCATGCGGCACTGAATCGGTACCGCTACCTCGTCTGTACTAGCATATATACTATATGCGTAGTAGAAGGCTGCTTACAATATCGAGCCACCATGCCAGGTATACATCCACATTGTACTTGGGAAAAAAAGCGCGTCGTATATCATCAGACGCGGATCATTCCCGAAGGACCAAATTATATTTGAACGATTATTACTATTTTCTAAAGCGGCTGTAATACGTAAGCGACTCACCTCCAGACGGCTGATTGCGGCAAGGCCGTCTCGATGTTGCTTCCAAAGCTCCTCCAAATAAAAGAAACGCACCTGCACGCGAGTAAACGGAAGTAGCTTCCGGCACCCACTGCCCGCAATTTACCGGGGTGCTTGCCTCGCGGACCCATTGTGCTTCCGCTCCCCCCTATGTATCCACCTCCCCACTGCCCTCGCCGAAGAAGGGAAGACGACTTCGGGGCGTGATACGCGTCGCTTGGCACGTCGCGGATCGAGAGCCATTACGTTCCTCGCGCCGCAGGCCGGATAATTCATCGAGACGTGGGGATGAGACACGGAACCACCTCGCTCAAGCCACTGCGGGGGAATTAATGAGGTGGCGCTCGGTCCGAAGGCGATGCGATCGCCCACCCTCCCTGCTGTTATTGTGACGCTGGCCGCCAGAGGGAGCCCCGGCGATGCGCAGCGTCTCGGCTCGCCAGTTCTCGTTCCCTGGGAAAGTCGCGCCGGTGACAGGCTCGCGCCTACGTAAACTCCCGCGGGCATACTGGGTCGCACACGTAACTTGTTCCGTTCAGCTTTCTTCCTTGTGACTGCCTAGATGCGTGATCAGATGGACCCCTAGGGCAGCTGCGCCCTCATTTTCTTTGTTCTTGCTTGCGCCCTCCACGTTGCGTGCAGAGGGTGTCACTGACTGACTTCACAATCGAGACTGCACGTTCCGTAAATAACAACGCGTGACCAATCGTAGAAAAAGAAAGATTCGCATCCTCTAATGATGAATTCGCCTCTACAACGAAGAACCTAATAAAAATTGTGAGAGCAATGCACTTGCGGGTCGATGAGTGAGGAAACAGCGAAGCTTGGGGTTTTTCCCAGCATGTCTGCAACCTCCGACACGTCTTGCTCGCCCACTCGCCTACGCTAAACTGTGCTCTAACATCGCTCCTCTTTACCCTCCTCCTCACCTTCAATTCCCTTTCCCACTCTTTGCTAAAGTATAGTACAATCGGTTATGCAATGCTTTACCCCCTCCTTTCTCCTTCCCTGTCCGTCACCCCGACTCACTATACTATACATGATCATATGTTTCGCTTCTTTTTTTTTTCCTTCTTCACCATTTCGCCCCTTGCAATACTACATTATACAGGACTGACTATACTAAATGTTATCCTATCGACCTTCTCCTACCAATCCTTCTCTCACACACTAATCTTCACCCTCACTTCTCTTTTCCACCACGTGCTATACATACGGGGCTTTACTATGTATTGCAATTTGTTTTCCTCCTTTCCCTGCTCTTCACTTTCACTTCTTTTGCCCATCCCCATCATTTTGATATACTATACTGTGTATCTATACTACTCATGCCCCCCCCCCCCCCTATGCCTCGAATCGCAAAGATATACTCGGCTTTTCTCCTCTTTTTGCTCCGCTTTCCCAGCTCACCAACCATTTTGTGCGGGCGCCAAACAGCGCTACTCCACGCCTAAATATCCCCGATATTAAAATACTTCGGCTTGTTGTGGCTGCAGCCAAACTTTTCGACAAGATGACCTGTCATGTTCGAGGTATCCCACTACTTCTTCATTACAGAGGCAGCAAATGAATGGCAGCCTGTTTTAGCGGGATTATCATCTCTTCAGGAGAGGGAATCCTTTACTGAAAGGCAGAGAATTGAGCCGGCATATAGAAATCGCCGACATGCTTAAAACGTGTAAAGGAGACCAGACCCCTTGCGTCTGTCCTCCACCCCAGAAAAAAGAAACTCGCAGCGCCCTTGCTCGTCAAAGATGGGGCCACGGGGAGTTGGGGTATCTGAGGGCATCTTCTGGCCAAGATGTTAGGCTGCGCAACTATCACGAGCGAGAAAATAAACCACAAAATGCACGCAAACAAACGCTTCGGACAGCCCCGTGCCCTGCATTCATCAGCCATATTGACTCCTCGCTCAGAAGGCGTCGACACACGACGGAGGCTTCCTCGTGCACACCGTCTTCCACAGCGCGGCCTCAATCATGCGAACGAAGGAAAAGCTCGCAAGAACGGAGGCGGCAGCAGCAGCAGGAGGAGACGAAGTAACGTCGAGGAGGAGAAAACGGCTGCTCGTCTCCGCGGGAGCGGCGCCAAGGAGAAGCGGAGCAAAGGAGCGCGAACAACGACGCTGCAGCAGCTTATTGCACCGGCGGCGGGCGCTATGCGGTGATCCCGACACAACACGTACTCGGCTGCTCGCAGCGAACAGAGGGAAGCCGAGGAGGCGAAACGAAAACGCGTCAGCCCCCGTCGGTTGATCGGCGCGCGCACACGTCACACAAGCGGCGAGGAGGCGGCGCGGCAGCCGTGCCGCTCGTCTACTGGCGACCTCGGCGCAACAACGGACTGACGTTGACGGATCACCTCGGCAGCGTCAAGTCGCCGAGCCCTGGGGGCTGCTGCTGTTGGGATGACGACGGCGACGACTGTGTAGCCGAGTGGCGGTGGTTGGCAGTACTCGATGCCGCCGCTCCAGTGGCGGCGCGTGATGGAGGAGCGGCACCGGTCGACCTGCTCCATCACGCCTCTGCTGCGCCCGAGGAACGTGCGGCGGAACCGTGCATGCATTGACCCGCTCGCTCGGAAGAGCGTCTTTTTCCACGGCCTTCCTTCTCATCGCGCACGTGTCGGCGGGTGTCCGTCGCCCTGCCGACGAGAAACCTGGAGGACTTCGACGAGGAAGACATCCTCTCGTCCTGCGTTGACGAGCTGGACAACAAAAGGAAGAATTTCGGTTTTACGTGCGTGCAGATGAGGAGGAAGATACAGAAACGACACGCACAGGTCACGAGAGGCCGCATGCATATCAGCCCTCCTGGCGTGTGTGTGTAGCCTGCCTCGTCAGGTGTGTAAGACGCCACGGATCGGCCCGGTATACGCCGGGCGTTCTTCCGTCACTTGACCGCTTCATCCTCACTGTCTAGTGTCTTCAAGCTCGACGGCGGGGCGAAGGGCTTTTGTCGAAGGCACGCGCACCTGCATGTTTCACTCTGGGAGGTGCCATAGGTGATCGTGCGTGGCATGTGCGTGCTGCGCTTGCTATGGCGCTTGCTTCGGCTGCGCTAATGCCGAACGAACGTTCCCAGACGCCAACACCGACAAGGATATGACGAAGTTCGCGCGCACTTTTTTTTACACACGTGCACGTATACACGGAATATACTGGCAAGAGTGCGTATAGACTTGAAAACTTTCGCATATTTGCGCCCCATTACCACATGATTTCGTGCACAGCGTGGTGTACATAAACAAAAGATAATGATGGAAAAAAAATCTGCAAAGATGAGCTAATGTTGCCTCGCTTTCCACTTGGCTGTACTATTAACTGGGATAAAGTAAATACTGTTTGTGATAAGGAAACTGTGGACCAAAGGAAACTCTATGCAGACGTTACGGGCGCTTTTTCACGCTGGTGTGACGCAGCTATGTACGTGGCACTGTTTTCGATAAGCCCTGACTTGCTAGCTGTATATGATCGTCTTTAAGGACACACGTCAACCTTCTTTTAGTTCGCACACATTTCGATGAGGGGGTAATAATAATCTCTAAAAAAAATATACCTGTCTCCTTAAAAGAACACTAAAGGGTAAAACGATTTTATCGTGTTACTAAAGTGCTCACTCAGGGTGCCGAAAACACGACGCTTACGACGAGAACACGTTCGGTGAGCGAGAAAGCGCGCAAAAATAAAATGTGCATGGGTCGCGAAGCCACATGCAAGTCGCCGCACCATTCGCCGTGACGTCGCATATTTTGATGGCGCCTGCTTGCGTAGAAATGTGGCAGCTTGGGCTAGTTGGTACGGCATGACGATAGTTATAGCGCGAGGACAAAACGACGACACAGAGACAAGAAGGGCGTGTCTTTCGTGTCCTTCTTGTCTCTGTGTCGTCGTTTTGTTCTCGCGCTGTAACTATCGTCATGCCTGCTTGCGCCTACGTTGTTCTTAATGGTGAAAATAAAGTACGTTATCCTCCAAGTTTGAATGAATTCTGCGGAGCCAATGACTCCAAATTAGAATACATAAACGTTTTTTTTTTTATTCAGGGGCCTCACTCGTTGCAATTTTAGCGCGAAATCGAAAAAATGAGACTTAGAACTCGATTTCCTCCACTATCCAGACCCGTGGTGGTGAAACGACGGCATTAGAGTTGTCAGAGTACGATTTATTAAACTAAACCGATTAAGCAGAATCACGCACGCGGCCTCTGGCCGGTCAGGATTTACGAAAAAAAGGGTCTAAGGTCACTTTCTTTAGAGTATCTATAGCTCCCCCCCTTCCCCCCCCCCTTATACGTCGTGTCCTTCGTCACGCGTAGGTGTATGACGGCCGGCGACGGTCACTCGTTGACTGGACGTGTGTCACACGTGCACACGTGTCTTTCCTGTGCATGGACTCCTCGCTGTCTATACAGGCGGAGACGCGGTTGACCCGAATATCTCACTCATGCGCCCGCGTCACCGCGAATGACGTCTTTCCTATACACGCGGTGGACCTCAATGCCGCGTCGTCTCTTGTCGGGAGTCGACGACGTTGTCTTTCGGACGTTGTCAGCGTCTCCGTGGCCACGGGGGTGTTGCAAGGACATTCCCGTTAAATCGTTGGTCAGGCCTCGTCTTGATTATATGCACCAGCCGCGTGGTCACCCACCGCAGATGTAGTGTTTACAGTGCCCGCCTGCTGTTCGCGGGATCGAATTGCGGCTGCGGCTGACACTTTTTCGATGCAAGAGAAATGCTATGTAGAGAGAGGCCTGTCTGTGGAGCACGAACCAAGGTGGTCGAAAATTCCGGAACCTTTCCTACATCGTCTCTCTGATCACATCGTTGTTTTAAGACGTGAAACCCCAACAATTATTACGCATTAGCTATGTGGTTACCTCATGTTGTACATGACAATGATAAACTCGATTCCGTCCAGCGGAAGGCTATGCCAGATAACCTGCAGTGTGCACCCTTTGGACATTGTCCCATTAAGTTTTTGTTTCTGTGGTATGTCACAAATATGCTTTTTGTTTAATTCGCAGTTGTCCCTTGGAATAACGTTGATTTTGCAGTTCTTTGCCAGTACTTCCTTGTGCATATTTGGTAAAGTACGTGTCCTCAGCCTGTGTTTCGATGTTTCCTCGTACTTCTGTAACTCTTATATATATATATATATATATATATATATATATATATATATATATATATATATATATATATATATATATACTTTGAAGAGCGTATATGGTTCGCGTCTTGCACAGTGGTAAAAGAACAATGTCCAAGAACGTCTCACTTATTTCCTGCAGCGCCGCCCAAAGGAACCTGGACGAAAAGCGACACGGACACAGCGTTGTGTCGCTTTTCGTCTTTGTTTCTTTGTGCACCAGAAAAGCACAGCACAAATGGCATGCGCTCTTTCTCGTCCATGAATTGTTGTGTATGTTTAAGTTCCTCTGCGTTGTTGCAAATGCCGAATGAAATTCGACTTGTGTATCATCCGATAAACGAAAAATATGTGAACAGCTTTCGTGCAGGAAGAGGGGGGAGATAAATTAGAATAATATATGGCGTTTAACCACGATGCCGCGCTGTAACACTTTTAAAATAGGAGGAACGGCGTTACAAAAAGCAACCATATATAGGAAATATCCCGAATAGACCGAAACTACTAGTTCTTTTGATTTAATTTGGTAGGTTTATATAATTAGTAACAACCAAACGTTAACACGACGAATCCTATCCTAATTGTCAAATTGTCATTGATTCACACATAGGCATGTTTAAAATCATGCAAGTGCTGATATTTTCAAAACGTATGCTGACTGCGTGGTAATTTTCGCGGCTTAAGAAAGCCCATCAAATAAGAAAACGCGCAAGCACTAACATAATATATGCAATTAGCTCCGCAGAGTGCAATTACAGTGTCGCAATAAAGCATCTCTGTCGCTCGGAAAAACTTCTCGGTATATCCGGCCGCAATGTCACGTCTTTCTCTTTCTCTCTCTTCTACAACCGTCAATTTAACGTATACAATGATACTAAGAACATTTCTGTTGTTCCACACCACCACAGGTGTGAGCCAGTAAACTTCGATGTTGTTGGTGGCAGAAACATTTATAATACACCAGACGAGCAGGATCGGTAGCGCCTATGTACCGCGTGGGTAAATTATGTTTATAGCGGCATCATGATCGCATCTGATTAGTTTGTTACGGAGTGACGTAATTATGTGTGCCTGGTGATCTATAATGAAGGAAGAGGGATATTTCATTTACGTTTTTATTCTTAATGTTTTCGATACGAGAGGGGGTTGTTCGCTGTGTATGTCGTGAAAGAAAAAAAAAATGGCGCCGTAAATGGCCACTCGTGTTGTGCATATATGAGAAGGGAGCAAACAGTGCAGCCGAAACTATTTCGTTCAGTGTGCTGAACACAACGGCATGATCAGCTCCCCTCCACTATGGCGTCTCTTATAATCATATGGTAGTTTTGTGACGTTAAACACCAGTTATTTATTATTATTAATATTATTATTATTATTATACGGCGTGATAATTATCACGTTCAGTAAAATAATAGGAACGAAACTGATTACAAAAAAAAATAGCAGTCACGTGCGGAAGGAGCAGCTCAGTCACAGTGAAAGCTAAAAGACTGGCCTCTCAGAGCGTTTTCTAAACACTCAATTGCTGCAAGCACACTTGCTTGATACCCACTACGGCATTAATTATAAACATTTTCGGCTAGTAGGCCCGCGTTTGCTATATATCCTTTTTCATTTTTTTGAGAAGCGTGATATCCGCTAAATAGTTGCAAGGAGTTTAGTGCCAATTGTTCATGCTGTCGCCGACGACGATGAGGAATTATGCCTGGAGGCGGATATCCGCCACAGTTAGTAAAGGTGAACAAGAACAAGTTTTTGTAATGGGTTGGAGCATTAGAACGCACACTCGTTATTCGCATTGTGCGATGACTGAAACGTTGTTGTTTCGCTATTTTAAAACGCTTTATAAGTCGTATAAACGTGATTGCTTTCCCGACATCAAGCCTGCCTAAGTCAAGTTTGCCAACAGGTCCCAAGCATCGGCGTGGCCCAGTGGTAGAATATTGGGCTTGTACCCAGCGGATCCGGGTTCGACCTCCACTGTGTCACTTGTGCTAGTTTTTTTTTTTAAATTTCGTGCGATGTGGTTACGGACACCAGCGGCGACGGACAACTACAGCGGCGCGTGACCCGAGTTTCGATCTCATAACAGCTTTCGCTGTAAAACGTCGTAGCTTTGCCGTAAAGACGAAGCAATGAACGCGATAGCAGCAAATTGGAAGGTCACGCGCAGAAATGAAAGCAGATCGAAACGTGCCCCGCGTTTCTCACGCACAAATGACGCACGAAACGTACTCCCATGTATATGAACGCGAATAATTGTCTCAGCTGTTATACTTTGCTGTGTCCGAAAAGCGAGCCCTTTTCGCAAACAGAGACTGTGCTACAACTGCAGTGACCATTGTGCGACCGGTAGCTACAACAGAATCGTTACGGTGAGAACCTTAAGCGCACGATTGTCCCTACCGCGAGATACATGAGCGCTCGCGAGAGCGTCCCCTCTCCGCGAGGCAAAGTACGCGTGGGAGATGAGAGAGAGCGCAACCGCGTCGTGAAAATCTGGCAGCGCGCGCTGATTGCGCCATCTCGTTGGTAATGCGGAAAACACGATAGTAGTTTTATGGCCTCCAAGATGCCCGTCACCAGATATATATATATATATATATTGTACGCAAACCCTGATGAAGACAAGTGCTAAGTTGTGTCTCATCTCTCTCTCTCGATATATATATATATATATATATATATATATATATATATATATATATATATATATATATAGGTTGTTGCCATTGGATAGTTGAATGAGGTGCTCTTCGGTGGCTCAGTGGTTGACGCCTTGCGCTCATGACTCATAAGTCCTACGTTCTATTCCGCTTGCTGGAGTCTTCTGAATTATTTATCTTCCTTTGTTCCTGGACTAGGGAACCCTCTTACCTTATGGTGACACCAGGCCTCGCTCGGAACACTGTTTCTAAATAAACGTTGATTTCTCTCTCGCGTATATATATATATATATATATATATATATATATATATATATATATATATATATATATATATATATATATATATATATATGCGGTGAGTTATATATATTATATATATATATATATATATATATATATATATATGCGGTGAGTGATGGCGATGTCGACGCCGGCGGCAAAATACAGCAGAGAGTGTCCATATAATTGCTATCGCAATAAAATTCGTGAGCGGATGCGTTGGTTTTTCTGTTGGCTAAATCTTATAGCATAATTTCAGGCCAGACTTCTGTGCAGACTTCTGCTTCAATGTGTTCGATCGCTGCTGACACCTTCATTTTTCTAAGAATTCACTGATACGTTATTGATGCAACCTTTGTGCTCTGAGTGCAATATTTTCTAAATATATCCGTGCTGTCAGTATACTGCCATACTTGTATGTATACGTACAAGCATGCGTGGGAAAAAAAAACGTTTACATATTTCACGACAATCGAAAAACAGAGTTGCGCTGACGGGCCTCGAGCGCCTATATAGTTGTAAATTGAGAAAGAAAAAAAAACTTGAAGACAGAGGTGCACACTGACATATACACCTCCACGTCATCACACAATAACAATACTGTAATCGTTTCTTCGCAGATTCGTCGAACCCGGCCGACTTCGGCTACGGTCCCCAGGCGGGCTTCTACGACTTCTTTCCGGGTCAGCAACCTCCTCCCCCTCCTCCTCCGCCGGGACCCGACGGCATGCCCTTCCCTCCCACGGGATCAGGACCCCAGGGTCAGGGCTCAGGGGGGCCCCTAGACTCGCACTCCGGACCAGGTATGTCAACGACGTATTAGTGTGTATGTGATAAGAAGAGTCGGTGTCGTTCTCACCATATGCTGTAACTCGCGGTTATAGTTACGCACTGACTGTATGGTATCGTTACTTGATTAGTTTCATATGTATCCGGCAAACAAGGACTGAACTCCAGTAATATGTGTGTTTCTTGTGGCCTAATCGATTTCGGTGTCACCCGGTATAGCAGCCTTTTGCGAATAAATAGGCACCTTGATATTATATATAACCGATACGTTCATGACATGGCACACTAAAGGAATGCGGTATGTATAGACAGGTGTTGTGGGACGAACGTGAGCCGCTTTCATTCGGTGGTGCTGTTCTATGACGCTGCCACATAAAGTCGTACATCACCGTCGGACACACAGGAGCAGATGGCGGCGCACCAATGCGCATTAATTTATTTCTATTCGTCCATGTCGGAGGCTTGTGACAGAACGGTTTCCGTATATGGAAGAGGAGAAGTCCCAGAGAACAATCAAACGAAAAAGTGCGCGTGGATCTAGCAGTTTTTTCTAAAGCAATGCACATCTTTGCCGAACAACGAGAGTTATTAGCAACTGATTTTTACTCTTTCATTGGAGTCACGGTAGACTAACCACATTTAAACTTTATAAAAACGGAATCTTTCTTAGTAGCCGATGCTCATTGTTATACCGGAATGCTACTTTAAGGCTTGCGTTTTCCTAATGTGCGACCATGCAGTCACCGCACTACGTCTTTCCAATTGTCTCGCCAACAACAACAACAAAAAAAAGAAAACCACGCACACTTCGTTTTGTCCATTGCACCTTTGTTTTCTTCTATTTCAGCCTCTAAATGTACAGTAAAGCTAACTGGTTTGCAAGCTGGTGCTGTATATCTTCTGATTTTTCGCTAAGAGACCCGATGACGGCTGGAATCGTGAACTTAGTGCTCCAAGAGTAGTTCGAACATTCATCTGGCCTGTATAATGTATTGCGTGCTCATTTTTTCAATATTCGCATCTGTCGCAGGGAGCGTAAACCTGGGTTCGGACGCGCCCTACCTGCAGCCTCCGCCGTCGTCGCAGCCGCGCGGCGGACCCAGCCCCGACGCCGTGCTCAGCCTGCAGGGGGGCGAGCCCTACGGGGCGCCCTCGCGCGCCGACAGCGGCTTCGCCCCGCTCAACCACCCGCCAATCAGCGAAACGCCCGTCTGGTGACGTCACCTTGCGCAGCACCGCCCATCCCCCTGAGAGAAACCCAGGGAGAGAGAGTGCCTCTCTCTCAAAGCCGCCACTACCACGCGTGCGTCGCAAGAAAAGGTGACGGTGGCGCTATCTGGCGCGCAGCACGGAACGAAAGCTGAGAAGCCGAGTGAACGGCGCCGATGGTTGGGCAACAGCGGGAAATATAATACGCGGACTCTAAGGAACTATCGTGTATTTCTTTTTTTTTTTTTTGCTCATGTTTTCCACAATTTCTATGGCGTGTTCGTCATTTTTTTTCTTGTTTCTCTCGCTCTTCGAGGCTTAAGGCGTGGAAGGAAATGCTTTCCCCAACCGCGGGTTCAAGACGAGCCTCGAGCGAGGGCAGCTTTGGAATATGAGCAAAGCCACAATGCTGAACTTTCATAGCCACGTAATTTTTTTTTCCATCTTTTTCGAGCAAATGAGAAACAAGCGGAGATGACGGGTTGTGAGGTAAGAACTGTTCGCGGTTGGAACCCCTTTGGAGGCCGGAACGGAATCAGACGTTCACCACCACACCAAGGGAAGCAAATCGGGCGCAGCCCGCGAGAGTGACCGTGCACGACACTGCAGCGCACAGACTGACCCGGTACCTCGTTTTCGGCCATTGACAGACAAGCGAGCGGCTGCTCCTCAACCCTTCTCTTCTTTCCGCGGGCATCGCTCCTCCTCCTCCAGAATTCGATCTCTGCCCTCAAGCGGCGGCGGTGTCGGCGACAGTTCATCGCGGAAGATGGCGAAAGGCGCCGACGCTGCCTCGACGAAAACGACCTTGCGTGTGTGCGCGTGTGCTTGAGCTCGGCGGCGTGGATCCACTCCCCTCCTCTCCTTATCAAATTTTCGGAGACAGCCCCTCTCCTTCCTCCTCTCCCGTCTAGGGAGTGGCCCCGGAATGTGCGCCCTTTGGACGAAAACAAGCTGCTGGCCTGCCTTGCCTAGCCCGCCTGCCGCGCTGTCTTTTCTCATCTTCCACCCCCCCCCCCCCCCCCCTTCTATCTTTGGCTCTCACTCCACGCAAAGACGATGTGGCAGCCGGAGAAAAGAAGCCACGAGCCCAGCTGACGGCAACTTTTAAATACAACTAATTCTAATGTCGAAACTATTTGTCGAGCTTAATAGTCGACTCAAGTGTGAATCCAATGTAGAATCGAACAGCCAACATCGCGCGCCACCTGTCGTCCACTGATGCAAATTCACTTGTCGCAGCGAAGTCACGTAGTTTTGTCTTGTTTTTCTATTGGTTGACGGCCACTGTTATAGCAACTAGGCACGAGCGTACGGCCTTTATTAGCGGCTACATTTCGGTATGGAGCAAACGCAAAAACGTCCGTGTTTACCCAAACTAGGGCGCTCTTTGCAAAGCCCCACGTAGTCAAAATTAATATACGTGCACTTGGGCATTCCTCGTAATCCTATCGCTGTTTGGCGGAGCTCAAAAATTTTATTTCATTTTCTTTTGTGGCATCGGACGGTGTATATACTGTCGACTGGGCTCGCTGGAGAATTTTGGTATGAATATTTCGCGAGTGCACTACACACCACCTCAACCGAGTCGATAGAGAGAATTAAGGCCGCAGTCTTTGTGCAACGGACAGTGCGTGACACATAATGGCCGGCGAAAGAAGGAACAGCGGATCAAAAGCAAGCAACAAATCACACCGAGGAGTGCTGTGCGGGGGCGCTACAATCGTCAGTTGTGCCGCTGCTTTGCCGGTGAAAGAAAAAAATCAACTCTGGTGTTCCTCACATCATTCTTTGTGTACATAAGAGCGACTAAAAAGAGGGTGAAAAAAAAAGAACTCATGGAAAAAAAATGCTTGCAGTATTTGTGTTTCTTTGGCAGAATGCGAATTCACACCCCGTATGTTCAGTACTGGGGAAGCACGAACCGCTTCTGCGTATCATACTAAACACATTTTCAACACCTTATTAACACCCCACTTCAAATAAAAAATTACACCAACTGCCGCTAAACCTTAGCATGCGAATCAGGGCTAAGGTACCGTTCATCACGGCCACCTTGCCCGATGTTAACGCGTCCTATAGCAAGTGGAACACACCGCCATTGTAATTTCTGTGGCCGTTACTCGTTGCGAACTCCTGTTAGAGCACGCCACGCTAAATTCCCGGGATATTTTTAGGAAAGTACCGCCATTCTTTTAACCGAGTCGCCTCACCGCGCATCCTCCTCTCTCACCTCTCGGACCGCCACAAACATCGCGCGTGTTGTCAGCGTGACATAACATTCCTGATATATAGGAAAGTGGCGCGAGCGGAGTGACAGGGCCGGTGCCCGCACGGTGGCCATTCAGGAGAGGATATAAATAAGGTTTGCACACTTGAGAGAGGAGGGTTGCCCACTTCGGAGAGGATATGGAGGAGAGTGTCGGTACTTTCTATATCAAGGGACTTAACGCTACCCTTACGGAAACGCCATACATGGCCCATATATAAGTTATATGTGGCCACATATAAGCATATATGTCAGCATATGTGGCTTCTATTTACCATATATGGATGTATATCTGGCGGAGTCGGTTCATGTGTGGGGTTATATACAGCCATATATAACGCGGTTGGCCCATATAAGGAGTCAAATCCAGGCTTAATAAGGCACGGACACACCATATATAACATATCAAGTGGATCCTTATATGTGGAAGTGCTCTCTTACACAGTCACTAACGCAGGCACGAACCCGCTCGGGCCAGCTATTGCGCATTCGCTGTAAGGGTGGTCCCGTCGCACTCGACCAAATCGAACTCCGCCATAAGCTACTTCGCATCTAAAAAGCGGCCCCGGATCTGCATGTAATCTGCAAATGTCGTCGAAAGACGGTAGTCTTGCGCCCGGAGAGAGTGAACAAAACATTTATTTGGTGTTCTGCGCAATAAAATTGGTGAATGGTATTCTGTAGGCGCTGCATGAGTTGGAGTGCCTCGAGCGTGTAGCGGATGCGAACGAGCACATCGAGGCACGTTATACACGAGCGCCATCTGGCATTTATCTTCGAAAACGAAGGAAGGCATGCGCGCTGGCGAAGAAAGGTGCGTGCCATTCTCGGAGGCGATAAGGTGTAGAACGTAAAGCGACGGACAGGTGCCACCACCGACCCGTTCTAGCAAAGCGTTGGTAACACTTGCCTTTTTGAGCATCGCGTCACACTGCCAGTGCAGTGTGTTTGACGCTACGTTCCTTAGAATTACTTGTGTGTGCTTTCTCTAGTATAAAGGCACACATACAAAACATCGACGTGTTGTTGTAGTACCTCAGATAGGCGAAACAATTGCTTCTTATTTGACAATCGCACAATATGAACGCTAAAACTTGAGCAATAGTGGAGGGCGCTGCGGATGGGGTCGGCCGTCTGAGGTATCGTTAACGATGACAAACAGACAAATGTACAGACAGACGGACGAAAATTTTTTTGTCGAAGGTCCCCAAGAAAGATTATCGTCTTTAAAAACGTGGTGTTCGTAATCAGATAACTACAACGTTTACGATACGAAACTGCGGCGATCCGATTGTTCAGCGCCATGGTGGGTAGTATATGAATTTAATGCTTGCAGCTTCGAAAGCATTTGCGGTTTTGTATTGTAGTAATTTTTCGGCTTCTGTTCCAGATTAAAAAAAATAGATCGTCGTGAACCACGTGACCTCATTTGAATCGGTGGGCCTAATAGAGTCAAATTGTTCAGGTGGTCAGGACTGCCGAACTTGTGCTAAATTTTGGTCTTTCGGTAAAGGGGCTGCAGACCACATGGAGTGGAGAGAACAAAACCTGGGTGAAGCCATGTACAACCATTATTTTCGACCTGGTTTATGTTCCATGCTTTGCAGCTCCCGGAGACACTAGCGCCAAATTTCTATTTTGTTGTACCAGAGTTTTGAAGGACTCTGGTTATACATTTATGAGACCATATGGCCTAGAATTCTATGCGTAACATTCTCAAGTGAAACCTGCGAGGGAATAAATGGCTCGGACAGACGTCACTCAAATCACTTAATATGGTAAGACGCGAAATTCGTGATGTCACATAAATGTCACCAGCACACGAAACGCAGGCTATTTTGATATATCCAGGCACAGAGGCCAGTTACGTTCCAGCCGCATTGTTATCGCATTGAAGCCCATTAACCGTGACGTTGTTGCGTTGACGTAATCAAAACAGCAGTGTTGTAGTAACAGTGTTTCAAGGAGATGCGTTTATGACGACACGTGGAATGCTACTGATCTTGGCAATTACGTGCGGTAAGAAAAAAAAACAATATACCTAATGATCGACTCGTAAAAAATGCAATAGTCAAACTGCCGTAAGTATGTCACTGTCAAGTGTGTTTGTGTGCGCCTGGTCCGAATCATTGCGCCTCATAATCGCATATGAAAAGACGGAAGAGGGGGTATTGAGGTCGCTCTTTTAGTGGTGTTAACTATCATGCCACACCAACTACTTTATTTTGAGAGTAACGGGAAGTTACTCCACGCTCTTGCAGTTACTCTTCAAGGGAGCAACAGTTATTTCGCGCAAAAGAAAAGAAAAAGCAGATTTCAATTGACTTACACACACTAAACAAAAATGACCTGAAATAACCTCAAAAACTGGGTAAACCATTTGTCCTCTAGCGCACTACCTTTCCTGGGTTTTTTTTACCACCTCCTATCGAGGTAAAAATTTACTCTCGTGCTAACTGAGTTTTTGAACGTAGGGAGAGTAGTAAATATTTACCCCAGTGAGGTTTTCAGCGAGTATAGAGAGAGTAAATTTTTACTACCTTCACAAGGTTTTTGAGGTGATTACTGGGAGTTATTTCTGGTGGTAAAAAAAAATAAAAATTGACGGGTGCATTCGGCCAGAAACGACAAATTTATTGAATAGCAGGACTGATTGAATTTATTGAACGGCAGAATTGGTGACACATAGATTCACATACAAACACGCACACACAACAAATGCAGAATAATACACCACTAGAACAGACTGCACGCGTTGCTCAACTGCACTTCGACAATCCGGTGTATATATAGGCACGACTTTTTCACCGGCCAAGTAGTACCGGTAGGAGAGCTCTTTTTTTCCATCGATTAACAACAACGCTTGAAGGTGCAAGCGTAAGCTTCAGGTGGGCTGCAGCGCACTAAATGTCACACCGACCTTTTATTATAAATCTACACGATCTCACCTTTTTGATTATCCAATAATTTCTTGGCACACCGAGCTCTTTGCCCCACGCATGTTAGCACTGCTGATGCACAAGTCCATAAAATATACCTAATTACACACAAATCATGGTAGCTCAATGATTTTGATTGAGCGACGGTGCACAAACACAGTAGCAGCACGTATTCATCACAACGGGCGTAGAGGAGCGGTGCACGCCTGCACACAAGCTTCTTACCGAGGGCGTTCTAGGCCTTTTCGAGGAGCACGGCTATCCGATGAAACACGGCTGGCGATCACAGAACATATATCCTGTGCGAATTTCGTCGTCATTTCAGACACAAATGAACGCGTGACCGCTATCTTGCGGAGACGGGGTGGTGTATGCATACTTCCAACGAAAGACCACCATCCGGGCAAGTCCGGGTTTTCTTCGTGCTCACCGGCCGCCGCTTGTTGGTTCCGTCTGCCTCTTATCGGCTTCGTGCTACATGTTTGAGAACAGTTGGTGCATGAGGTGGGCAATTCGGGCAGCACTTTACTCGTGCAGACATCGCCTACTGTGGAACAAAATAAATGCGATGCTTCTTTCACCTGCCCCGGCGACACACTCCCACTGGTCACTGGTGGCCGCGGCTCGGTGCCGACGACAGAGTGAAGCATTTTGCTTATTGCTTCTCCAGCAGGCAAGCACGGACGACGACACCAGATTGATTTTGTTACCACTGGCAGATCTGGAGTTATCCGCGAATAGGAGATATCCGCGACGTGCAGGTTCGGAGGCGCTCGGAAGAGCACGGTCGCTCGATGATGTAGGAAACACGTGAGATTTATCAGCCCAGCCAGACACACAGATACCGAGCTTCTTGCACTGTCTGTCTCCAAAGCCACCGCCGAGCAAAAGCAACAATATGCGAAAATATGCAGGACAACTTTCCACAGCAGGTTTTCTTTCTCTTTTTTTCTCTTTTGAGAGCCCCCCCCCCCCCTCCGTCTTTTTCTTTCAAAGAATGCTGTTCTCGCTTGTTGTGCTTATGCTGCCCCCAGTTCCAGTAAAAGTGCGCTGACTCGAAGTCAGTCCAGAGGCACGGCGATGCAAAAAACAAAAAAACAAAAAAAACATCTGTGGGCTTCGCGTACCTTCAGTATTCACTGAGAGCGTCACAAGGGGGGGTTTGGGGCAAAAGCCGCCGAAGCAGCTGCACCTTGCAGTCCCGTGGTAATAAACTCTGAAACGCAGGTTAAAAATCACGTGATAGAAAACTCCCTAAGTGGTAAAACTGGATTTTGACATCCTTTTACTACTTGCCTGAGAGGTGGTGGTAAAACTATGTCATGTACCATCTTTTACTCCTACGCGAGGTAGTAATTTTAAACGCAAAGGAGTTTTCAGAGGTCATGAGCCGGAAAAATCCCAAACTCGGATAGTTTTTGCTTACAGTGCAGCCTTTCGAAGCAGTGCGTACAGGCATTCGATTATATGTACAATCGTTGTCCAAGTAACGCATTGAGAAATAAATTTCGGAAATTTGCAGCAAACACACGGGATTGGAGTTATAGTTCGCTTGCGCGTACACTAATCACGGCACTTCACCACGCCATGGTGCACGGCACCGTGTGAAACAGGCTCGTGAAGGCACCGATGGGTCGTTTGCACACTGCGCGAACATTCTTGCAGTTACTCCTTAAAAGGTTGGTAAGGGGAGGGGGGCACTTTATTCCCCAAAAAAGAAAATGCCCCACATGCCGTGTGCGATTTTTCGGACGCGTTTCGTCCACTTGAGAAGTAAAGAGCCCTTTCAGGGTAACTGCGCGATTTCTCTGAAAACGTGTTGGCGTGTATATAGAGCTCGCATGCATGTGCAATAAATATACTTATTTCCGTAGATATAAGCGCGTTATCCGTGCGTCAAAGGAGCATATCGTAAACTTGACTGGAATGCAGCTGTGAAAGACAGTGAGAATTTATTAGAAGGCAGAGAGGTCGGCCTGAGCTATAGTTCGCTCTATAGCCTGCTAATGCTGATTGACAATGCACTATCTCTATTACATCATTGTGCCCTAAGATCGATTATTCCAAACAATAAAATTGAGTCGTCACAATCCGAGGGCCCCGCCGCGGTGGTCTAGTGGCTAAGGTACTCAGCTGCTGAACTGCAGGTCGCGCGTTCAAATCCCGGCTGTGGCGGCTGCATTTCCGATGGAAGCGGCAATGTTGTAGGCACGTGTGCTCAGACTTGGGTGCACGTTAAAGAACCCCAGGTAGTCGAAATTTCCGAAGCCTTCCACTACGGCGTCTCTCATAATCATATGGTGGTTTTGGCACGTTAAACCCCACATATCAATCACATTCCGAGGAACATATCAGAGATGTCGAGCTCATACACAAGCATTTTCACGTAGGTATTATAGCGTTGACATATATAGTCGCAAGCATGGGTGACCGGTTAGGTGGCCTCACCTGGTGGCGCTAGAGATCAATCAGCTAAAAACGTAAGTATTTCTACAGTATATAATCAAATGTATACAGTTTGCTTCACTGCTGTTGTCTCCGGTAGCGGCACAAAGGTGAATATCTAGCCTTTGAGGCTATATACTCTCGTTCAAGAATAAAATATATACAAATGGTGCATGGTATTAGAAATAAAAATAACTAAATAAATAAAGAAATAAGTATATAAACGAACAAATAATGTAGCGTGCACGCTGTCCAACGGTTTGCAAAGGCCAACTTATAGAGGCGGGACTTCCGATGTATATCCCTATCAGCAGCGCGCTGTGATTGAAAGCAATTATCAATGTCACTAAAAGTGAAATGCGAAAGGGCAGGCTTTCTGTCGTCGTTGGGTCGTGTTTTGAATTTTGGTGATTGAAATTTTCACTTTCCGGGCACCAAATTTCGCAACTATTTTTGCCTGTATCATAGTATATGCTAGTACGTTGCTAACATAAGCAGCATTAAGAAATCATTTCGTGTTCTTTAGCATAGGGAGATGCAGGAAAATGCATCTTTCTATATTAAATTTTCCAGGAAAATGTAGCTATTTAATTTCTATGTTGTGGTTATTCTAAAGTGGTGCTGTCAAAGAGGCCTAGCGATGCGGCACGACTCGTTCATTCGCCATTTGGCGAATTATAAGCGCAGAATTTTGTATAGCTGGCGTATCATGCTCTGTGAAGCAAGGATGTCCGGTTGATGACCCTTGCTTTATATATATTAAAACCTTGCATTGAGGAGGGCCCGGTCACCTTTTCAACCCCGTACGCAAAATAAAGCCTTATCATTTGTGTATGCTGAATCTAATATATGTCATTACACGTAAAACATATGGGCGTTGACACATTGCTATGTTAATTTGGTGTTTTATCGTTTTTGTATCACGTGACATCAATTGAGAAGGTAAAGAAATGTCGAATTCGCCAACTCAACCTCTTTCAAACGCGCATACACGTCCGCGGTATACCACTGTTCGTTTAGTTGTTCGAGATAAAAATATGGCAAAGTTAGCAACGCAACACGTTGGCACCAAGACCCATCCGTAGAAGTCTTTACGTAAAATAACCTTATTCCTGCTTATACAACGTAAAAATATATGTACCTTGACTCAAACATTCCGGATTTATACAATCAAGGTAACCGAGGAACATCGAAAGGCACGCAGAAAGAAAAAGTTTCTCCTGATAATAATAAATCGATTCTTTATTTATTTAACGTGTACTATAGGAACAACCATAGGGTCATTGGGCAGGCGCAAGCAAAAATAGAACAAAATAAACGGAACGATACATATAGTCTTCAGATAAAAAAAAATCTAATAATAAGAGAACGAGCAGAACAAAAAGAGACCAACGCTAAAAGGGAAGAATAAAAAGACAAGACTGGAATAATAGAATGGGAGTAAAAATAATATGACATATACATAACTCTGTGAAATACTTCATGAAAGACGGAAAAAGGAATAATCTATACATTGTTAAAAACTATGTTAAGAGAGTGCAAAGCTCGGATAAGTACAGTGAATGTGGACTGTGAAAGACATCAATGTCAAGAAAGTTAACTATATAGAGACCTTGGGTTCTGGGAATTGTAGAGTGTTGGAAGAAGTTGGCAGGAAACGGTCAATTCTTTGAGGTTAACTTATGCGGAATCCAAAACACAATGCAATGGAGAAGTAAAAAACAGGATATTATACCCTTAACTAGCTTGTAAAAAAATAACAGGTCAGCGCAATTTCGTGGGCAGTAAAGTGATGGCAGTGACAATAAACTAATAGTGTTAGAATAAGATAGAGCGTCATTTCTAGCGAAGCGATGGCTGTAAATGTTGATGAAATTGTTTTGGACTCGCTCAATGGCGTCACTGCTGGATTTAGCGATGTCATTCCAGATCACAGACGCCGAGGAAGAAATTTAGCGGTGTACAATCGAATTTGTCGATAACTTCAGGAGAACTGAATTCTCGAGATATTCTGAAAACACAGCCCAGAGAACGAAGGCTTCGCATGACATCACGTTTAGTATAAACATAAAAATTTAGCATGCTATGAAAAACAATTCCAAGATCACTGAACTCTTAAATGTTCCATAACGACACGGCATAGACAGAATATGTAAGTGGCTCGATTTATTTTTTGCGACGTATGTTAATGAATTTGGCATTTGAGATGTTCAGGGAGAGGTTATTGCTCTCACATCATTCGGAGGAAGGACACAAATCTGACTGTAGCATATGACAGTCGTGAACTGAATGAATTGCCTTAAGTATCTTAATGTCACCGGCATGCAAAACAAAGAAAAAATAACAAAAAATGATGTAATAATAATAATAATAATAATAATAATAATAATAATAATAATAATAATAATAATAATAATAATAATAATAATAATAATAATAATAATAATAATAATAATAATAATAATATTAATAATATTAATAATAATAATAATAATATAACGCAGAATCGGTTTGCATATGTGTTTTAATATTTCTCTCAATCAAGTTTCATTCATATATCAAGCAACATGTTGCAAAAATTACACATGTCACCTCGACTAATTCTCCCAGTGTCATATACTACTGGGACGTATATACGCAAGACCATTTCTCAATTGTTTTACCCCACAGCTCTTCTCCGTGTTACGGCACGTAAGATGAAGGGCAAGCGGCACTCAGTCGCTCATTTCAACTCTTTCTGGGGCGCGTGACATCGCAACTCTAGGCACACGCCATCGTGACCGCCCAGTGCATGCCTTAGCAGCTATTGCCACCTCGAAATCCTCAAACCTGGTGAGGGGTAATTTTAAGTGTTCGAAAAGAAGTATAGTTGACCCTGTGTGATTACAGCCGGCCCATACGATGCTAAAGAAATCTCACGTCTTAGTAGCGGTTTGGCAATTAGATTTTGTGCTGCCCATCTCTCACTTGCCGAAAAGAAAAAGGCCCAGGAGTCTGTTTATTCGATGGTGGACACTTGGCTCCTTATGTTGGGCCATAAAAGAAGACACCATGTAAGGCAAAACGTGCGGGCATGAAGATAATTTCGCATGGCAATGTTAAATCATCGGCGCCATTGTGACATCATAAACTATATCACATTTTTTTACCCTTTGCCATTGTATAAACATCACGCACGTCTCTCTACGAAAATTTAAAATTTTCTGCCTAAAGTTTTTTGTGCCTATATATATTCACGATTTTGCGGGCTTAAAACATTGTTTTACCTGGGTATTTTTGGTGCCGATGACAGGATTTTCAGTGCCTAAAAATCCGGTTTCTGGTGATGACTTTAAAGGTACGCTAATTAGAAACTGTTACTTAGTTTAAATTGACAAACATCACTCTGAGAGCCATAAGTTTCACTATCATAAGTTCTTCATTAGCGGAGAAAATGAAGGTTGAAGTGTCATTTCTAACTTTTTTTAAAATTTCGCGCCGGAATCTCCACGCATAACGTCAGAATGCTTCAATATGTAATTTTGGTATATTTGTGACATTGACAACATAGAAGTTTCCGAACTTTCGAAAATTTGGATCAAGCACACGATATATCGTGTGCTAGATCTATAGCGCACAAAGACGACAATGTACTTCATTTCTATCAATTACAAACTACGTAAGAACCAGTAGACACCTTCAAAATATATGACACTATAGTGTTCGGTGCGTATCTCAGTGTGGCGACTCCATCTGCATTTTCTTATCGCGCGTTTTCTGGCTCATATACCAAAAAGCATCGTGTCGCGATAAAAGTGATGTTTCTGAGATTGTGAAAGCGTATACTTTACTGAAACGCGAAAATATTGTTATTACTTTATTAGGACTGGCAGTTGGGCAAGTTGGTGCTGGTACCAGTGGCGTACCAACTCTTGCATTACGGGAGGGGAAGGGGGGGGGGGGGGGTAATTTGACGCGCTTGCACTTTCAGGTCACTTCTCATTCACACAGCACTTGTTGAATACCGTAAAAAAGGACAGTGAGTTTTGAGCAGCATGCACTGGGACAACACGTACATGTTTGTCATGCATGATGCATGAAAGAATATTACACGCGACACTTTTTATGCATTACCTCACAACTTCCCGCATGAATACAATTAGGTTAATGGCGGTCTCCTCGAAAAGTAAATATTTTGTCATTGAATGATTTTAGAAATGACTAAAATCAACTCACAAAGAATTTAGTTTTAAGTGTGAAGCACTCCTTAATTAACCAAAGGTACCTTGAGCGTTTCCTTCTACTTATTTTAGCTTCCAACTGAGCTCAAGTTCACTGTTTTACTCATCGCCGCTTTGCAAGCTGCCTCGATCGCTCCAAGTTGCCGTACACAAGGCTGATCAAATTTATCGCAGATTAAAGCGGGAACCTGTCTTGGCGCTTCCAATACAGCAAAACTAATACATGTAGAAAAATTAGTTGCAATCATCGGCTCACAGCAGCTTCGACAGAGCAGCGGTGCTAATCCTTGTCGATAAAAAAAAATGATTTTCCTGAAGCAGCAAATGCTTTGAGCAGTCCATAAAAGGTTTGTTCGTTTCCATCTATAACTGCATCGGCCAGTCACAGCAGAATAAAAAACATGAACCATTGAATATTATAGGGTGTACTGTTGAACGCTATAGCCTTCTGTGTAGTGCTACAGCCAGTGATGCAAAGAACCTTCATTGAAAATCGTCACTGCTGAAATGTTGGGCAATCATCCCTATGTTGTAGATTCGCTCTTATTATTCTCCTTTTCTCGTAACAATATATTTGAGGAATTACAGTGCTGAAGGAAAATTTTGTACTAATTGTTGTTTTCCCCAGCGTGCAGCCGACAGTGACCACTGATTGATGATTGATATGTGTGGTTTAACGTCCCAAAACCACCATATGATTATGAGAGACGCCGTAGTGGAGGGCTCTGGAAATTTCAACCACCTGGTGTTCAACTTGTGCCCAAATCTGAGCACACGGGCCTACAACATTTCTGCCTCCATCGGAAATGCAGCCTCCGCAGCCGGGATTCGATCCCGCGACCTGCGGGTCAGTAGCAGAGCACCTAAGCCACTAGACCACTGCGGCGGGGACAGCGACAACTGTCGAAAATGGGGAGGGCTCTGCCCCCCCCCCTCTCTTTTTTTTTCAATAAAGAACCTTGCGCCCCGTTGCCCCCCCCCCCCCTTTCTGCTGGTACGCCTATATTTGGTTCATATATAGTTATCAACGGCGCAAAAAAACACACGGGACACAGATGAAAAAAACGACACAAGACACCGACGCTCATGCCTGTGTGTTTATTCTTCATCTGTGTCCCGTGTGTTTTTCTGCGCCTTTCTTAACTATGAACCAACATAGATTGCGCTCTCTAGTGTCGCTTTAACATGAAACGGGGTAACATTATCGCGTCGTTCTGGCCCACGCTATAGCGTTGCTCCATGCTGTGTGATTTTAGCGCTATGTTGGGCGCGTACTGGCATGTGGTGACACCGCGTGCCTTATTTCAACGACCCTCCCAATTTATGTCAACCTGCAGCCCACTTAGGAGGCGCACTACAAGCCTTCTCCCATGTGGTGCCCCACACAGGGTCTGAAAGGTGGTACTGGGAGGCAAGGTGGTACTTCATATGCACGTACCAACCTCTTACGTAACTCGTCAGTGTTTTCTTCCATTCGCCACTGATCTGCCGCACGATGTTGTATCTGTAAAAAAACCATGACACGTTCGTACAAACAAGATCACAAGATATCGGGATTCAAATCCCAATACGAGCGGTTTTTGTTGCACCCTGTTCTGTTGCGCCTGCGCAAAGAACGATGTAACTGCTTTAAATATCCTTTTTTTTTCTGTAATAAAACTTCAGGTGAGGGAGTAAGCGCTGTTCTTGTCAGCCTCTTCTGTCCGTCTTGTTTCTGGGATGCTTCAACAAAATTTTCAAATGCACATAATCCAACTGGCCCAACTTGCCGTCTTCCGGTTTTGTGTGCCGGCGTATATATTGGGTAGAAAGAGAAGCGTTAGCGAGTAGCGTGCTCATTTTCGACACTTCTCCCCCTGCGTCTGGCGAAATACTTAAAATATACTTTCTTTTAAACTTGACACAACACCTCAATAGTTAGTCCCCAACTTTCAGTGCCTGCCTGAATGTGGACGGCAAAAAATCGGCAGATCCCACGTATACCATGGGAATCGATGTTATGCGAGGCATGTCCACGGTGACTGCGTTGTAATACTTTCAAGTGAGCGAAACACTACCAAATGACGCTCAAGATATGAGAAAACGCTGTAAGCACATGCAGAAGTAATACAGTTGCATGTTTACTGTTGTGTAATGATGCCAACTGCTACATGGTGTTCGTCGTGAACTTGTTTATAGAGCTACACCAGAAACACAGACAAAGGGAAGGAGAAAACAAGAAAAAAAATACATGTGGCTGTGTTCCTTGTGTTGCTCTGTAAACAAGCTCACAATGTATTCCAACCAACTGGCCCAACTTACCGTCTCAGAGCCACATGGTATCAGCTACACCAGAAGCGCCAAGTTGATATACAACGCTTTTGCGGCGGCATGCATACGTGATCCAGTATAGGTCCCGCACTTTGTATACGCTTTTTTTTCGGCCGCGTTAAGGTCGACATGAATTAAACCCATGATTCCAATTGGAATCATGAATCTTGCCAGTCAGTCACCAAGAACAAGAATAACGCGTTGGTCTTCCTGGAGAGCTCGTATTTAGCTGCTGCCTTAGAGATAACCAGGGGTCGGCACACCAAGTACATGCCCCCTTTTCCCCGAAAAAAATTCCGCCTACGCCTCTGGCAGCCGCATCTACATATGGTACGAAGTTATATGTATGGTGAAGACAATAAAACAATGGCACGGGCGGACAAAAAAAGGTTACGGAGGTGGTCGCATTTTTCGCAAATCTCACCGAGGCAGCTTCTTTCACCGCACGAAGACTGTGGACTTAGTTTACTTCTGGGTCGAAGTTTAAACCTTGGAGATTGGGCGCAATATGCTATCCTATGGAAAGAATGTTTCAAGTAATAAATTAAGTAAAAATCACATTCTATACGAAGCAACAAATATTTCCTAAACTTGAACAAAGTACTCTTCACAGAATGTGTGACCAACAATTTCTTGTTTCATTTTTCAAGTTACCTTGATCACACAAATTGCAAAATACAAAAAACTGGTTTCTTACAGATAAATGAACAATTCGGACCAGAAGGGGTTAAACATCTACGCTTAACCCACCACGCATAGCACGCAAACCTTGCGTATAACGAGCAATGCATACTGCGTTTTATCATTTGGAAAGGCTGTGATGACGTAGCAGCAAATATATTCATGTGCTATATGAGCCGAAATTTAAACGTGACTGATCGGTAACGCCGTCATGCAGCATCACGCGATTTTGCGGCACCGACACGGCTGTCACTCGCTATCTTCACTAGCTTATCGCTCTGCCGGTCTGCAACCAAGCTGAGCACAGGACCGCTTCGAGACGGAAACCTCCCGAAAACTTTGCTCTCAGTCGCTCAGGCATGTACGGGACGATGCGTCGCATTTTCGCCGCAACTCCGCTAAAAACGCAGATTCCATGAGAAGCCGAGACCGCAGGATTACGTGTTGCCGCAGGTCAGTGCGATATGGCTTTCCGACGTGGCACCACACCTCTCCCTATGGAGAGAGTGGGCATGCCGCTTCGCGTAGCCGCTCGCCCTCTCTCCATATAGAGAAAGGGTGCCGCACCGCGTCAAAAAGCCACGCGCGCTGACGCGCTGCAACGCGTTCGTGTGGTCAGGCCTTAAGACGACTTGAAGGTGAAAGCCATATTCTTCCTTTTATTCTCAGTTGACTGTGTTGTTCCTACGCCCTTCATACCCCCCCCCCCCCCAAAAAAAAAAAAAGTTTTCAGTGGTTTGGCTCTGCCTCCAGCAGCAGATGCATCCAAGCCTTCTGGACCTCACCTGGTTTTACACTGCATCCGTAGCCGTACCTTTGACAAAGCAACATCGTGATGTAATGACGTCATTACGTGAAGTCCTAGCAACGCCATTATGACGTGTTTTGGTAACGTGATCATTTGATGATATTTTTTCACAACTCGTGCTGATGCCACCGACGACAACGGCCAATTTTCACATTCGATGAGGCAGGTAAAGCATTCCCCTTAATATTGAGAACAAAATGAGAACACAGGCTTCCTATTCAGGTTCGTCAGAGACGAAGGGGCAGGCACCATATTCTGCAGACTCGGCTACGTAGACAAGGCGATGCTGTTCTTAGTATGACAGGTTTTGTTATATATATTCCTCTTGTGTATACGTCGCCGAGTCTTCACAATATACAAGGTATATGGCATAGATAACAATTTTTCCCCGATGTGCCTATACGTCACTGCGCCGTCACAATGGGCTTGCGCTGTGCATGCGCGCGTATGCCTTGGAATGCTAAGTGCCGTCAAAGAAGCTTGTGCGTGTGTCTTCAAAAGACCATCTGAAATACGCCTACCGAAGGCCCTTCAAGCTGGGGAGAAGCCACTGGCAAAAGCATGGCAATGCTCAAGCAGTTTACTTTGAATAATTTTGAATATTGTCTAATCTGTCTAAAATTTCGCCACATATCCTGATACTTTTTCATCCAAACCCTGCGCATACGCTATACGTGGTATAGTGGCATTTCAGTATGTTTCTCAAGGCTCATTGCAATGGTTGCAGCACTAACTAAAAAAACTGTAGTGCTTTACAACTGGTGAAACATAGCGTGAAGCAGGGGCGTTTTCTTACCTTTCGCTCGTAGCCCATGCAAGGCCAGCATCGGTGGAAGGTTACCCTCCTTACGTCTTCCGTCCGCAAATGCGCAGCACACCCACACATAACCACCTGTTAGGCGCGAAGTGTTTCCTGTTTATCATTGACGTCCGCTGACGACACACGTCGGCATGCCGATGTGGCCATGAGCTGGATGCTTTGCCCTGTGAGGAGTCTTTTATCCTTCTCCCTTGGGGCCAAATTGATGCTGCAGAAACACGTCGCATGCAAGCTCACTGTTCCTTCTTCACAGCACTGTTCCCTGGTTGCACTGTGCTGATAGAACGATGTTGACGCGCTGAAAGGCATTCCTTGTAGCCAGTACGCAGAAAAAAAAAAAAAAACCAAGGACGTAGTACGTAACACCAAGCAAGCCCAGTGCAATGTGGCCAACCTCGGTGGATGAAACAATGAAACACACGCAGTGATTCTGGATGCCGAGTGTACAAGGGTTGCCAACCGTAGGGCAATTACTCTACTTGTAGGGTATACACTTTATGAATTTCTCGAACAGTGCGAGGTAGGGTGGTAATAAGGCTTTCTAATTCGCACATATCGCTCGTACACAATCAGCGAAAGAAGTAGACGATTGACGCGACATCTCCGACGGAAACTAGCCCCAGTATTCACAAACGCACCTTCATCAAGAGCTCTTCTCGACTTGAAAAAGTTGATGGGAGCACCCTCTCTTGGCAGACGAAGTCACTGCATATCGGCAATATTCTGCAGCGATCATTGAGAAGCGTAGCGTCAATTTCAGTCGAGAAGCGGCGCAGTGCTCAACTCAGTCAAGTGAAGGATGGAATTCAAGCCGAGGAGCGTTTCTGAATACGGGGGTAAGCCTCTCTTTGATTGAAACTGCTTCCGGTGTGGCAATACAAAGTTTTTGGAACGAGGAGCGCAAACACCGCGGTGTCTGTGTTGATTTGTGTTGTTGTTGCAGATAAAATCTTGTGGCCTCTGATCGTGGCGCATGATAAGAAACGGATGTACGATGAATGAACTCAAACTTTGGCGTATATGTGGCACAATGAAAAAAAAAAAACGCGCGATGTACATCTGGAATCACGGCACGGCGTCAGTTCCCTTCGACGCGAGCAGCTGTTCCTATAGCGGTACGCCGAAAGCACGCCCGCTTTTTTTTTTAATAAGTACGAAGCATCATGACGATGCGCACATGTTCAGGTAACTACCTGGCTTTAAACAACGTGTGTCTATTATTGACGACACCCGGATTTCCAAGAAAAATAAAAGTGGTTGTCATAGTTCGCTGCTCCAGTTATCGTCGCGAAATTGACTTCTCCAGAAAGAAGGTGCTCCCACAGGAATGCTAAAGGCGTGCTACTGAGACAACTGAAATGCCATGCTGGTATTTTTTTTGTCACGTTGTTTTGAAAGTGCCAAAAGTATCTGAAAATTGCACGTGCTTAGATTCACTGAGCCAGAGGCAATGATTGACTGATATGTGGGGTTTATGATGATGATGATATGTAGGGCTTAACGTCCCAAAACCACGATATGATTATGAAAGACGCCGTAGTGGAGGGCTCCGAAAATTTCGACCACCTGCGGTTCTTTAACGTGCGCCCAAATCTGAGCACACGGGCCTACAGCATCTCCGCCTCCATCGGAAATGCAGCCGCCGCAGCCGGGATTCGATCCCGCGACCTGCGGGTCAGCAGCTGAGTGCGTTTGCATAAACATGAGAGAATTATTGTTGCAAGATAATATTCTTGGCAAAACATTTTCTGTAGCTTTACACTTTGACCCTGCTTCTCTCTGCTGCAGAGGATAAAGTGTACCAGCAGCCAAGCGGAATCACAGCCTCTTGTGACGAAGGAATGGCCACGATTGTAGACACTACATATAATAAACTACTTCACGGATAAGAAGGAGTGCGACCTGTCATTTCGAGGCATGCTGCACTTCGCATGTCCCAGCAGACAATCGTTTATGCATCCGATACTTGTTAGCGCAGTCATACACATGTCGCATTGGCAGTCTGTGAACCTCATATCATCGAACATTTCGATTTTCAGCAGCACAATTGCTTCAGCGCGTCGAAATATCGGAACACGTCGACCTCTCACGCGCCACTCAGCACACACTAGTGCCAGTCTCCGGACAGCTGCACAAGCGGTGGAAAAGCTTAAGAGTGAAAAAAAGCGCCCGTCCGATATGCTCCTCCTCTCCGCGCACTTTGCACCGGGCGAAGTACGCTTTTAAAGAGACTTTCTTGGGATACTTCAACGCAAAAATTATGGTCTGTCTGCCTTTCTGTTGTTCCGTCAGTCACACATTTCAGCTATACTCGGCGAAAGCTTAAGCCCTTGCTCAACGTCCAGGCATCATTGTCAATCAAAAAGGAAATATTGCGCATATCTGAGGTGCAACATTAATACGTGAATATTAGCTAGTCTGTTTCCTAATTGGAAAATGCATAGATACGTAATTCTAACGACCATAGTGTTACTTGTGCTGCGGTGACAATGTGGCGCTGTGAACAAAAAAGTGGATGTTTCTTGCACTTCGTTAATGCGACATGGTGCTGCCACCTACCAGTGGAACTGCGTTCTCTGCCACATGGAGTCCATATCTTACGCAGCACTTTCTGGCAGAAGTCTATCGTCTTTCGACGACATTTGCAGCAAGCACGCAGGTACGCGGCCAAGTTCTTAATATTTTTTTTTGTCACACGATCGCCGAAAAGACGAAATAGCATGCAGCTTGCGCGCCTCAAACTACGGCTCACTTGGGTAGTCTTGTGAATTTTCGTGCAACACACCAGCTTTCTGCTCAAGGCTGACACAAGTATATGATGAGACAAGTAAAGGTTTCGCCTTAATATATTCTACTTTATAAAAGAAAGCACGCTTGGTAAGAGCCTAAACATGTGAAAGTAATCACGATGAATACGCATGCCAGATGAATAAGGCACACCTTTACCTCTGCAGATCTAACCAAAGAAAATCCTTTCTTTGAACTTTCCGTAACAAGCATTCCTTTTCTTTTTCATTGCTCTATAACTGAAATAAAGGAAATACAATAAGCTTAAAGGATTAGTTAATATTATCTGCTGCTTTCACCCTCAAGTACTGCATTCGCAGATCATTTTACACCACCGTAAAGAAATTCATTGCCGATTCCGAGGAACCGCGCAGGATTGAATCCGGGCCACGGCGGCTGCATTTTGAATGAAGGCGAAAACGCCAGAGGCCCGTGTATTTCAATTTGTGAGCAGCCGTTAAAAAACGTCACGTGGTCGAAAGTTGCGGAACCCTCCCCTACACTCAGAATCAAATCCTGGCCAGATTACAGGCCTGTAGGCAGTAAGTGAATCAAATTATGGCCGTCTACACTGTTGAAAAACGTTAGTAAAAAGTAGCAACTGCAAATTAATAGGAAGTAACCGTTACTACTCTTTTGCTACGTGCTTACTACCTACGTTAGTGAACACGTAGCAGCTAGTAACTGTTTACTACCTACGTTATAGTAAACAGTTACTAGCTGCAACAGTTACTAACTTTTTGCGATCTGTTTACTACATACGTTAGTAAACAGATAGCAACTGGAATGAAAGAGGTAGTAACTGCAGCCGTTACTACCTTTTTGCTACCCGGCTGTTAACCATTTTGTGCTAATTATTGTGTGATTCAGATTCTGATCATTTATGAGAGGAATCGTCTCGACATATTATCATTAAACTGAAAAATGACGCAAGGTGTATAAATTGATCAAGAAAATACTTTTTTTAATTACGCAACTGAGATATGTAAACGTTATTCTGATATTGTCGAAACGAAGAAGTACATGTTAACGAACCATAAGCAAGTGCTACACGCGTTATAATAGGTAACTATAACAAACTTAGTTAATTACAGCACATATTATCAAGACCAGTGGATAAAAATGACCAGACGGTCACAATTACACCGAGGACGGTCACAATTCATCTACTGCGGCATGTCTTCAAACATTGTCATTTTTTGGCACGTCGAACCCCAAAAACGGATATTACTTTTTAAACGCTGATGTATTAGCCGTGTGAAGCATTCAAATGCACTGAGAATGAGTTCATAACCTTGTTTCAGTCACTAAATATTGCCTTTTTGTACCCCTTTTATAATAAATATATATGACATATAGTTTTTATAGGTAATGCTAAATAAACGTCTTGTGCTACATCCCCAAATACACGTAATAACGTAGTATGATATAGTGCTATAGGTTAAAATTTCTTATAATTTATACTGAAACACAAATGCTCCCCTGTGCCAGACATGCCCCTGCGAAGTAGGGGCTATATATCCTCACACTTTCTTCTTACTACATACATGCGTAAAAAACAGTGAACTTGTTAGGTCTACGTATTCATTGCTTTCATGGCACACCACGCTTCAATGCCCAAAGTTGTCTTGTAATGAGACATTGATTGAGCAACATTAGCAGTGGAGAAAAAACATGCCAAAACGAATGAACAAGGTAACACTTTACTACTTCTTTCTTAAAACCTTTAAAAGTTACTACCCATGGGTGGTAACGGCTAGGGTATTAACAGTTACTAAACGCTGGTAGTAAAAGCAAAGGTAGTAACTGTTACCACCCTCGTCGTTACTAACTGCGCTTACTACCAGCGTTGTAACATATGTGACAAACCATACCCCAAAGTTAGCAAGTATATACAACGCTTTTTCTAAGAACGTATTTATAGTCAGTTCGTAACGCGGCCCCGTAGCCGTGTCCCAGAGAAACCGGCCCGATTCGAAGTGGCCTCCAGAATAGGGAAACAAGGAGTAGCCCGAATGTTAAGTCTAAATTTTCCTGGCTATGTACGGCCTGTGGTTACGCGTGACATTTCCGTTGGCTGCCTGGCCCTGACGTGGTTGCGTAAAAAAAAGCATTATTTTACGCGTTCGGCGGTTCCTCGCCGATTATGCGATGAATATTAGGACTATAGGTAATCAGAAAGCTATCACAGTCATCCACATCTGCGAGAATAACATGCTAACTGCACTCAGCCCTGGAATCAAACTCGGGACCGCATGCACGTGAAGCAGATGTCTTACCCATTGCACCACAGCGCCACCACATGAAGGCGAGTTTTTTGGAGTATATATCTATCAAGTGACTTTTAGCAAATTATCGGTGGAACCTTGAACTTTTTTGTGCCACATGCATTTGTTTGCGCATGCATTTTTTATTGATATCTGAGTTTAACGTCCCAAAACCACCATATGATTATAAGAGACGCCGCAGCGGAGGCCTCCAGAAATTTCGACCACCTGGGGTTCTTTGACGTGCGCCCAAATCGGAACACACGGGCCTACAGCATTTCCGCCTCCATCACAAATGCAGCCGCCTCAGCCGGGATTCGATCCCGCGACCTGCGGGTCAGCAGCCGAGTACCTTAGCCACCGCGGCGGGGCTGCGCATGCATTCCATCAGCGAATAGTTTGTATAGGGCTTCATGAACTCGAGACAACCACGGTGAGCGCTTTCGGCTCCGACTTCGATTCGTGGTGCGCCGTTCCGCAAGAAAGATTAGCGTGTGTTCGTGTGTCGCTTTATTGCTTCCCCGTGAACTGCAGCTGTCTCGCTCACCAAAATTCACCGATACCAGAGCGACGAAGCTGTGTTCGGCTGTCCAAACCTACGTATGTTTTTCGCACGTGCATGTGGTGTGAGCGATTTCGCTTATTTGTGTCACGAGGTACACGCGTGTCAGTGGCAGCAGCCTATTCTCAGCTGGTTGAAGACAATGCGCTTCCGCACGTAAGCGTTGCAGGGGTATTTGGGCGTGCCTACTCTGACATTTGCATTTCGTACGCGCGAAGTGCCGCGAACTGCCGTAGGCTGCACGCTGGGGCAGCAGCGCCTTTTTAGCATTTCGACGATTACTTATTTCCGAAATAAGAATTTACGCGCATCATTTCGTGATATAGAATGGTTTTTACTCATTTTCAGTTTTTGACTGATCTTATTTATGGAAAGTGGGTACTCTTACATTTATTCAGAATCACACCGCTGTTCAAGTAAATGCCGAAACGCGTGCCAAGGTCAAGTGTGACGTACACAGAGTAGCGATGGACCGGTTGGTTTCCCTCCAAATAAATAATCCTTCTGCACATCTACTTCGCGAACGTTCGCGTGCAGTTGGGGTCAATAAATGGTGCAGAACGACCCTCAAAATCTTTATCATTACTGCATGCAGTTGCTCTTTAGAAAATGGGGATTTTTATGGCTGGTACAATATCTCCACAGCAGTACACTGGCTGTCTTGATCGTGGTTCAATGTTACAAATCCATGCTGGAAAATGAGAACTGTATACCTAATATTTAAAAGAGTGAGCAAATGTCGGTGACATACGCTCTCCTGTTGACTTCTGCACCACACTTCTGACTTCTGTACTTGATGTTCATCATCAAATTATGCAACCACCAATGAAACATCAACCAAACAATTTTCAACTTTGATTCTTCTCTGTCTCACTGCCTTCCATTTGTTTCTTTTTTGCCATTCTTTCCTAAAATCATCAGTTCAAATTGTTTTGTAGAACACGAACATCAACATGCATAGGCCAGTGTTTCAGTGAGCTGTCGCGCAGGCACTATAGCGCGGTCGCACCAGGAAAACGAAACTTCTCAGCTTCCGCTGTTCTCGTCTCTGTTTTTTTTTTCTTTTTCCCCTTCCTTCACGCGCACGTGCCTGAGAACATGAGCGGGCGCGCGTCTTAATTTTTCTTATGAGAGGCCTTTATCTGCAGTGGGTGTGGTCAGGCTGATGAAGATGACGATGAAATAAATTCAATAGCCTTATTATACCAGTCTCGTCAGATCTTAAACGACGAAATTTTGAACTTCTTTCATCAGCTCTGTTCAGCCAAGCCTTGACTCGTATGCGAATGCCAGGCAATCTACCGCGTTGCAGTCACCCGTCAACATATTGCTACGATACTGAGGATGCGCGTGGAAGAAGAGGAGAACGAGGTTGGCACGAGCGGTGATCGGCCAGATCCCTGGACGCTCGCATTGATCATCTCGTGTAAATATTGGCATCCATCGCACCGTAACAAGATTGGTGGAAGGTGCGGGGTACAGCGGAGCGATCCAAGGCCAACGATCACCGCTCGTGCCAACCTCGTTCTCCTCTTCTTCCACGCGCATCCTCAGTATCGTAGCAATTGCTACGATACTGAGGATGCGCGGGGAAGAAGAGGAGAACGAGGTTGGCACGAGCGGTGATCGGATCCTGTGTCAATCCCATGGCGAGTACGCCACTCGGGTACACTTATTTGCTCTTCTTTCTGTGCAAAGTCAAATATAGTAGCGTGCTTCGCACGCTACTATATTTGACTTTGTTTGGCACCGTTTGTCTGGCACCGTTTAAAACGCTATCATCATCGCAACGAAGCCTAACTCGCCCGGTGGGCATCGTCTGCGAAGGGGGAATTGCTACGATACTGAGGACGCGCATGGAAGAAGAGGAGAACGAGGTTGGCACGAGCGGTGATCGGCCAGATCCCTGGACTCTCGCATTCATCATCTCCTGTAAATAAAGGCATCCATCGCACCGTAACAATATAATGCTTAGCTCAAGGCCTCCCCATTTAGAAAGTTCGAAACTAAAATTGCCCATTTCTTTTTATTCTGTCACTGATGTTCTAATCAGATAGAAATATACCTTGTAGCTCCTGATGAGACCTTACGATTAGCGATATGTATCACAGTAATTTCATCATTTGTGTTCAAGATTGAGTGGGTTGAGGAATCGCTTGTTGGTGTATAACGAACAGGCGCACATGCTGTTTGGTTGGTCCTTAAATTACTGGCACAGCCCACCACGGGTTATCGGCTATGAAACAGAAGATACCTTAATAAGACTGTATTACCAGCCGAATGCGTTTAGATATGGATGTTTTGAAAAGTATTGCATTGGTGAAACAAACAAAATAGAGTTAGAAATAGAATAAATAATATGAATAACGAAAAGAAAATAAAACCCAACAAGCTAGTAAGGTCCAAGATGTAGTGACTCTATGCCTAAGCTTTACATTCTATTCGTTCTGTTTCCCTTAGGAAATCGCATACGGCTTCGCATGTTGTTATGCCAGCGAGTCCTCGTCAAACGTCCGTGCCTCTGAAAAAGGCAATCTGGGTCAAGGCCAGCCCGCAGTCCGCCTGACGCGAACAACCCAACGGCGTGAACACGCGCGGCGCCTCTCTGGCCCACGTGCATTGAGTCAGCAGCGCACGTGACAGCGAGCCGGCGTCCTCGTGTCGGGTGGTCTGACGCATGGCGCGGCGACCCCATTGGAGGAGTCTGCCCTGACGACCAGCGGCGCTTCTGATTGGACATTTTGGTTGGACCCGGTGCAAATAAAAGAAGCCCTGCGGCGCGTCGCGATCGGCGGTCCTATGAGAGAGGAGTCCCATGTCGGAGAGCCGACATGTGTGTGAATCGGCGGTCTTAGGCGAAAGGTTGACCTATGTATTAGAGAGGAGAGCTCGGCTCTTCGAGTCTCTGTCGGCCCCAGTGCCGAAATTGTAACGCCTCTGTATATATGCTGTACATAAACCTTGTTTAACTCACCGTCGTCTCGTCCGCTCGTCTTATCAGCTCGGCACAGAAGCAGTCGCGAGCTGAGAAACATACGCTACCAAACGGCTGGTGACCTTCCCGGCGGAGTTGAAAGCAGTGGCGCCTTCGGGGCCGTGTTGGCGTCCCCGTCTTTCGCAACAGTGGTGGCTTCGGCGGGATCGGTCCGTCGTTCGCAACAGTGGTGGCTTCGGCGGGATCGGTCCGTCGTTCGCAACAGTGGTGGCAGCTGCGGGATCGGCCGGCGTCAGCGACATCGATGCGGTGAGTGCCTGATGTTTTCCCCTCAGTTCACCAGACTACTCTAGCTCAGGTTGTAGTAGTTTAGAGAAGGGCTGTGTGAAGCATTAGAGTGAGCTTTGATCGTTTCAAGCAAAGTCGAAGTGCTTTGAAACCAAAGTTAATGCGGAGGGGGTAAACACGGGAGAGTGAAAAATTGCTTGCGCGTCTTGCTAGTTGACTTATAGTGGGTAGGGCAAGTAAATTGTTAACAGGAGCAAACAGCAAGAGGCTAGTGTGAACGATGGAGAACCTTAAAGTGAAGGAACTCATCGAAATTTGTGAGGAACTCGGCATTACTTTGGGCCGCGCGAAACGAAAGCAAGCGATCCTTGAGATCATGAAGGATGAGGGAGTGTCGGCTGAGGAAGTCGATGAGGCCTGGGTGGATATTAAAGCACGCCGTGAGGAGGCTGAAAGGCGAGAAGTAGAACGTCGCGAGCGCGAGGAGGCCGAGAGACAGGAGCGCCTTGAGATGAAACGACTAGAATTGGCAATCCTACAGTGTTCGCAGGCGCCTAGCGTAGCTTCCCCGACGATTCAGGTCAGCGGTTTTAGAATTCGGGACCAACTGCCACCGTTCGTAGTGGGCGAGGACATGGCGAAGTATCTCGTCAAGTTTGAACACGTCTGTGAGCGAAACGCTTTGGAGCGGTCTCTTTGGGCGCGGAACCTGCTAGCTCTTCTTCCCGGCGAAGTGTCCGACGCGATAACTTGCTTGTCGAGGGAAGCGTTTGAGAGCTATGACGAGGTTAAGGAAGTGCTCTTGAGACGTTATAAGTTGTCACCCGAGGCTTTCAGGCAAAGGTTCCGGTATGCTAGAAAGGGGAATGAGTCACACGTTGACTTCGCGTTTCGTCTTAAAGCCGATTTGATTGAATGGCTCAAGGGCGAAGGTGTTTATGACGACCGCGATGAAGTGGTGGAATGCGTTGCATTGGAGCAATTCTACCGCTGCATCGAGGAGAATGTAAACTTTGGCTGCAGGACAGACTTTGTGAAGTACAGCTAAACAAGGCAGCAGAGTTAGCTGAGGAGTATTATACTCGCCGAAAGTTGCACAGCAGGGCAGTGGCGTTGAAAAGGATGAGAGAAAAGAGGGCTTTTCAAAGAAACCTGATCAACGGAGACCCGATCCGCACCGTAATTTCAAGAAGGACCCGTCTCTTACGAAGGACGGTGTAGGGGAAGGGCAAACAGAAGCGGAGAAATCGAGTGAGGTTTCTACCACACAGGCATTTGAATCGGAAGACAAACGAAAGCCGCTAATCTGCTACAACTGCAAAAAGGAAGGACACATCGCGAGAAACTGCCAGGAAAAGTTTGCCTTCGCAACAATCCGAGAATCAGAAAAAAACATGCGGTTGTTGGAGCCGTATCTCCAAGAAATTAAGGTGAATGAGAAAACGTGCCGAGCACTTAGAGACTCAGCGGCAACCATGGACGTTGTCCATCCTTCATTGGTGTCTCCGGATGACTTTACAGGAGAATGCGCGTGGATCAGGCAAGTCGCCGAAGAGCAGAGTGTTCGCTTACCAATCGCCACGGTTGTCATTGAAGGCCCGTTCGGTAAGCTTCGCACCGAAGCGGCTGTGTCTGCCGCGCTAAATGATCGTTTTCCTTATCTTTTCTCCAACAACTCGGAGCAGCTTCTCAAAGAGCAGGGCAAATCGTTCTTCCCCAACTTAGCGTGCATGGCCCTCACGCGATCGCAAGCGCGGAAGCTTTCGCGGCAGCTTGATCTGGTTCAATGCGGTGAACTTTCAAGTGACCTTGTTGGCGGGTCGACGGAACCCCAGAAAGGAAATTTTCCGCATGAGTCATGTGAGCAGTCACGCGAGCGGCCCATCGCGGAACCGACCGGCGTGGTTTCCGTAGATAGGGGAGACGACATGGCGCCATTGAGTCAGAGCGAGAGGGTTGCAACGCTCTCGCCTGCAGCGGAAAGTTGGAGCGAGCTGCCGAGAGTTGATCGAGAGACGCTCATTCGAGAGCAGCGTGAGGATCTCTCGATTGAAGCGCTAGTGGAAAGCCAAATTGAAGCGCTAGCGGAAAGCCAGAAAAACGTGGCAAAAGTGCTGTCGAAGGAGCACTACGAGGAATCGGTGAAGAAGCGTGCTTTTGAAGTTGATAATCAGGTAATGCTGCTGCAGCCGTCCAAAAGGAACAAGCTTGAGGTTGATTGGGAAGGGCCCGCAAAAGTAGTATCGAAGCTTTCTGATACCAATTGTGAAGTGAAATTAGGAAGGCGGCCGGACAAAATTTACAACTTGAAAGCAGTCGTCAATCAGCAGTTGAATGCTTCAGAGGAAGAGGGAGCAGAAATTTGGAGTTCTAGGGATATATTCGAAGGGGGATCGAAAGTAATCTGGGAGGAGTTGAACCTAAAGCCTGGGTTAAGTGAAGTCCAGGAGGAGGACCTGAACAGGATTGTTTCCGAGTTTGGATATGTGTTCTCGGACCGTCCCGGAGACACGACGGTGATCGAACACGAAATAGAGCTAACTTGTGAGGAACCAATCCCTAGCAAGCCGTATCGTTGTTCTCCTGTGGAACGTCGCAAGTGTGAGCCGCTCTTGGTGCCGCATAGGTATCGTCGCCTAAAAGTGGCCGGTTACTGAGGTGGAGCACGTTGCTCCACAGCGCAACTTTGACGTTCACTAAAAAAAAAGGAAAGCTAAACGCTAATGGAGGTGCATTGAGCAGTGCGTTCTAGCTAGTACCTTCTCAACCTTTCGGTTTCTGGCTGGCGATTCGGGGCAAAATTTTGACCTCATCACGACCTGGGCTGAGCGCTCTCGTTCAGAGTGATCTCAAGGGGCCAACTTTATGTGGTATTCTAATTCGTTGCGTTGTTGTAATTGTGAAAAATTCAAGTTCTTACTTTAAGGGTCTTTTGTCCCACATGTGCCTCTTGATGTAGAGGGAACAAAATTCCGATAGACACGAATATAGGTATTTGTTGTACTATACTTTGTCTGGTGTTCTGTCGGGTGACCGAAGGCACTTGCGTGTGTCGTGTGTTGTCTGTTGTCGATCCGTTCTTGGCAAGTTGCAGAACCATCGACAAGTGCTGAAACCGAAGATGGTCAGAAGGGACGAGTGAAGCTGGTCGACAAGTTGTGGCGACAAGCCAGTGGAGCTGGGATCCGTCGTCAAAAATGGGATGTGTTCCCGGAACAGTCTGAAGCTGTATTCTCCCCATGGCCCTGGAGGCGAACATGGAGGGACCTGGCGAACGAGCGCACCTGACATCCGAGCCCCGTGGAAGCAGCTCGTCTTTCCGGTGCATTGTCTGGCGGCGGGGGTGCTGTTATGCCAGCGAGTCCTCGTCAAACGTCCGTGCCTCTGAAAAAGGCAATCTGGGTCAAGGCCAGCCCGCAGTCCGCCTGACGCGAACAACCCAACGGCGTGAACACGCGCGGCGCCTCTCTGGCCCACGTGCATTGAGTCAGCGGCGCACGTGACAGCGAGCCGGCGTCCTCGTGTCGGGTGGTCTGACGCATGGCGCGGCGACCCCATTGGAGGAGTCTGCCCTGGCGACCAGCGGCGCTTCTGATTGGACATTTTGGTTGGACCCGGTGCAAATAAAAGAAGCCCTGCGGCGCGTCGCGATCGGCGGTCCTATGAGAGAGGAGTCCCATGTCGGAGAGCCGACATGTGTGTGAATCGGCGGTCTTAGGCGAAAGGTTGACCTATGTATTAGAGAGGAGAGCTCGGCTCTTCGAGTCTCTGTCGGCCCCAGTGCCGAAATTGTAACGCCTCTGTATATATGCTGTACATAACCTTGTTTAACTCACCGTCGTCTCGTCCGCTCGTCTTATCAGCTCGGCGCAGAAGCAGTCGCGAGCTGAGAAACATACGCTACCAAACGGCTGGTGACCTTCCCGGCGGAGTTGAAAGCAGTGGCGCCTTCGGGGCCGTGTTGGCGTCCCCGTCTTTCGCAACAGTGGTGGCTTTGGCGGGATCGGTCCGTCGTTCGCAACAGTGGTGGCTTCGGCGGGATCGGTCCGTCGTTCGCAACAATGTGCACTGACAGTGTTTCCCCCCCTCTTCTTCCTTTCTTTTAATCACTCCATTCCTTCCTGCTGTATTTTTTCCTATTCTTTTTCTTCTTTGCTACTTTTTTCTCATGAATTAGTCTGATGAGTTATTTCAAAACTATTTATTGCAAAGCATTTAGGCATTACAAACCAACTCTTTTATGCAGCAAAGCACCACTCGTTTTTTCGCCTCTCCCACTTGGGGGGTTGTGCCAGGTTAAAATGGTCAACCAAGCAATCAAACCTTTCTGCTAGTGTAGTGTTGCAAACAAAACGCGACCCATGCTTGAGCTTCCTGCCTCTCCTTCCTCCTCATCATAAGGTTAGTCTTTACATTAGGGTATAATATTAATGAGAACAAAACAGAACACCTTTGTGTGTTCACATTAATACTGTGCCCAAGAAACGAAAAAACACCCCTTAAAGTTCGACTTCTTTGCTTCATACATTCGGCCATGAAACAAAAAGATTACCGTGTTCGCCTGTTTTAATTTTTCATATCTTCAGTCAAGATGAGTCATCACCGCCGTCATGATTGCCCTCTGGTATAGTCTTACCGCCGGCTCGCTAAGCATTTTCATTTACTCGATGATTTATTTTTAGTCTAAATCAACATTGTATTTTAGCGTCGTAGGCCTTTAAACATCCTGCCACCTTAATCTTGGTCCGAACCTCTTTGTGGGTGAGCACCTTAGGCGAAACGATATCCCCATCACTACCAGCAGCAGAAGGGAAGGCCATGTCATACTCCGGCGACTTCGGAGACCTGTCGGCGGACGACAGGCGTCTTCTGGCCTCCTTCTCGGAAGAAGACGAGCGAGAGGCCGAGGAGAGACGACTGCTGGAGCGGCAACCCGCTCCGCCGCGATGGAGCTCGCAGCTCTTGTACCGCCAGGTGTGCTCCATCATCGCCTTCTGCGTCGCGCTACACCTGCTGCTGCTCGGAGCACTGTGGATCGCCGCGAACGCCGGACCACGCCCGAGACGCAGGTGACCGCAAGCGGGCTTCAGCAAAGAACGTGCAGGTATGTATAATATGCACAGCCGTCAGCTCGCTTAAAGCCCTAACCAGTGCTAGGCGTGCGCTCTGAGCAGTCTCAATATATGGAGGGAGAGGGCGTCAAGCTACTCGTAGCGTTGCACCTTCTTCCTCTATAGAGAGAGGGAAAGTCATGACCTGACGGATTGTAACGCGCGCAAGTGGTTCATGCTCAGAGGGTTTCTGCAGCACTTTTAGAATGGATTAACGAATTGAGCTTATTGCCTAACGATTTCACCACTACAAAAATTTTCAGAGTCCATCCAGTATGACCAGAATTTGTGGACATCTGAACGTAGCACCATCTCTCGTCGGCCACAGCGGTGGCCTGCCGTAGCTCAACGTGAAATAGGCGAAAGAAATCATATATGACAAGAAAAAAAGCTAGTTATCAAAAACGACTCTTGGTTTAATTTAGCAGACACTTATTTGAACAGTATATGTCAAGCTAGTCTCACATTACAAACTGTGTGGCTTTCTATAGTGTTTAAAACTTAACAATGTGGTTCCATGTGTTTCCATGGGTGGAGTTCAAATGTCCTCGGAAGCCACAAGATTTGTAGTGCGATACTACAACTTCACCAAAATGTACCAGTGTGTAACTGCTACATGTAACTCGGAGTTGTTTTTGATAACCAGCTTTAATCAAGAGATACAATTTGTCTCATATGTTTCCCATTCAGTTATGGGAGGTTGTTGTTCCTGTCGCTGGGAATGGCGCCACGTCCAGATGTTTCCGATTCCTGGGAAGGCGACGACAGTATGAGCAGAGTTACAAAAATTTGTCGAACGCTGCAACTGCGTTTTTTCTTCTCCCGTCCCGACGAAAGCACTGGAGGCTAAACAGGGAGGCATGGAACGGGGAAAGAAAATACCTTACGCGTGCCTCGTAATTATGAGCAACGTTTTATTTTTCATTTGTTTGAACATTGCGTGGCTTTTCGGTGTGATCGTGCACGCGTGGACAAATCGCGGCCTCCCGCGGTGGCCTCAGTAACGACAGAGGGCGCCACGTTCAAATCACCAATGGTAGTACTTGGCTTGTGACGCACTGCTTTTTTGAATATGTAGAGTCATTTGTCGAGAGAAGAGCAATCGATTTTTAGCTGACTTTAAGAACTTATTCTGAATTCCAGGCCACGTGCACCGCTATAATATTTGATCCGCGTGTTATCACGAGCCTCGGCTACTGATTGGCAGCGTTTTTTGACCATGCTCAAAAAGTGTTGCAGGGCCCTTTTAACAAGAATGCTCCCCAGAACTGATGCGAGCCGCGAAATGCCGGGTGCTGTCACCGATATAATAGCTCGGTATGCTTGCGCAGTATGTCGGCATGTATTGACAACATCTCGGCGACAGACCCCAAAGCTACGCGGTGCCGACGTCAATCAAATCGTTTTAGGCCACATTGCGGAGCATGGGTGTGCTGTCGGCTGTGTATATATATGCGCCAAAAATGATATGAACTGCTTTGACATACAAGCGTTCGGTGCCCAAATGCACGAACCATAGCGAGCGAGCACGTAGAGCAAGCCTCCAATGTTTACATGCCCCTACACTACAAAAGGTTTTACGGAGTAATTGCACAGTCACCCCAAAAACGGCGCTCTTCTGCCCCAAAAGACAAAATGCGTGCAAAAGTTTGCACGCGGCGTGGCGAAAAGGGGCAAGGGAGCGCTTTCCTTCTTGCAGAAGAGAGCGCCTTTTTTTATTTGCAGTGACTGCGGGAATGTTCACACCGTGCGCGAACGAATCATCGCTGCCAACATAAACCTGTTTCTTTCCCCACGTCACCGTAGTGTGGCGTTGTTGTTGGTGTACGCACATGCTGACTGAGTGGTCGTGAGGACGAATGCCATGTATTTCCTGTAAATGTTCTGAAATCTATTTCTAAATGTGATGCTTGCTCATCAACTGTACATCTAATCACATGCCTGCACATACTTAAAAACTCTGCACAAGTAAACCAAAATCAGAATTTTTCGCTTGCGCAAAATAACTGTGGCTTTCTTGAGGAGGGAGTAACTCGGCAGTTACTGCGATGGAATGGCTGTGGCAGGTTCGTTGCTCCCCTAAAGGAGCAATTCCTCTCCTACTTCTTAGAGTGTAAGCCACAGTTTCCCAATACTTGTGACTGTATCCGGTCGAACTGCACAGTACGTGCTGCAGTGCGTTTTAGATCAAGGGCCGGTTCAGCGGGGACATCGGGAGACACGCAGGAGAGCGCGGCCGCTCTCCTTTACCCCACTTTCCCAAGAGCAAACATAGTAAAAACACATAAGCGGTCATAACACGTAGTAAGAACATAAGCGGTCATAAAACGACTGCTATTGACTTAAATCTCTCTGCTCTCAATCCAGGACGTTTCATGGATCAGCGCCATTGTGCGCAGAAGTGGCCGAAACGTGGAAGTGACTTGAAATCACGACAGAGCCAACCAGGTCTTCGCGCATTCGAGCTCGCTCAAGTTGTACAGCAACCGAGCTGTGTGATGTTTGTTTACAGCGCATTTTAAATAAATCAATTTGAAATAAAAGAAAGGAATGCGGTCATATCCCACGCATTGTGAGATTAGATTGCACACGAATGAGTCATCGAATGAGTCATCAAATGCTGCAGCATTTTTTTTAGTTTAGCCGAGTAACATGATCATATAGGCTATCCATCGGGGCTTTTTCTATCCCGTCGCACGTAGTGCAGTACAATAAAAAAAAACAATAGTGTCTTTTATACTTTTCCCGTGTTCATCATCTGTTGGTTTCATAGTAACGTGTGTAACGCAAGCAAGCCTTACCTTTTTCAGAGCTTGTCTTATTAATTTCCGCTGCGACGATAAGCTTGATCGAGTGCTTGCATGCTGACGAACCATAGGCGCGAAACCGGGAAGAGTCGGTGTTGCTTTGCGTTGTTACATAGATAACGCGATAAGAAGACAACAATTACAAGTGCACAAGCATTGGCCATCTTGCTTGACACGTTACACTTACAATTGCTGTCTCTTATTTTTGGGCATGAAATAATAATGTACGAAATTTCCTCGCACGCGTGCATACCTTCAAAATGCATTTCTCGAATGTGAGAGAGTAAGAACCCTGGTAGCTAGTTGCACACGTGCGTGCACCTGCCACCGAGAGCCACACACCGCGTGCGGTACTGTGTCTCCGTGTCCGTCGTATCTCATTGGCCATGCAGGCACGGGTTGGTGCCATCTATCATCCTTGCACCGCAACACAACGTGTGCAAGCGAGAGAAAAATAACAGAACGTCTCCACCCATGCGACCATTAAAAGAGAATACAAGAAGTACCAAGAAACAAAAAAAAAGGGGGGGGGGTGATACCCAGCCCGCCATACCATATGTACGAAGGCAAAGCAACAGCGCCCTGCAAAGCTTCTGAGGAGTTGAGCAACCGAAACAGTCCAGTAAGCGTGCTAACGTAGTACACAGCGGGCGTGGAAAGCGGCAGTGCTGCAGTGTGGTGTGCCATGCCCTGCCATTAGGTATTCCGGTCAGCTACAATGCTCGCGCGGGCGTGCTCTGTTTCGGCACTGAGAAGGGGGGGGGAGGGGTTATTAACGACGCGACGATACGAGCTAGTCGAGAAAGCTATTCTCCTTTCCCTGTTGAGGAGGTAAGGCCTTCTCTCTTTTTTTCTTTGTGGCACACACGTGACTTGGCCCCGCGGTGCTGGAGGTTTGAGGAATATAAGTCAGTAGATTGAGCCCGCCAAAATCGTGATGAGGGTGATCTATTCCTTTCTTTTATCATTTTTATCACTGTTCCTTATTTCTGTCACTCATAACCACGCAAGTTTACAGGGTGTTTGAAGAAATGTGTCGACTACTCTTAAAAGATCACAGAAAGGAGAGAGAGAGAAAATTTATTTACAGAAAGGCAGAGAGGTCGGCCTGAGCGATAGCTTGCTCTAGCCTGCTACTCTACACTGGGGGAGGGGAAAGGGGAAAGGAGGTATCTGCATGCTTCTAGCGGCGTTGCCTTTCCTGAGGCAGAAACATTAATGCGTACAAACATTAATAACGGCAGCAATTGTGCAAATTAACACAATTACCTTTTTATTTTGTTGTTATAGCCGGTCGAGACAAAAAAGCGAATCCAAGGCCTTCCTACGAATATTCCATAGCCACTTTGAAATTATGGAAAAGCGGCCACTGGTAATCACCGTAGGGCGATACAATAAGCCTAACTTCGTGGGATAAACCAAAATGACGCACCAAACAGCGCATCTACCATTCTATTCGCCAACGCCGTCAGTGACGACACTGTTTCCCCCGCCGTTATCAACCGCCGTTATCACACGCGGCAACTTACCTGCACTTTGAGCAAGTGTACTTACGCTCACGAAGTGTCATTATGGCGGTTCGCTGCTACACGAGAAAGCGAGGTGTACTTTAGAAATGATGGCAATGACGATTGGCAGAATTGTAGCATAAAGTATATTTGTTATCTTGCGCCTGAGTCTCCTGGTCGGACCATGTTGCCTTCGTGGCACACGCCATCTTAAATTACTACAAAACAACTCACCTACACATGTGCAAGTATGCCTGTAAGTAAATAACCCGACTACACTTCTGTACACTCTACACCGACGGCTGCACGAAGCCATTGCACAGCATGGGCTGCCGCATCTCCCTAGCGGACGTGGCCGCAAACTGCCCGACGGTGACAGTAGCGGAGTTTTTTGTTGTATTTTATGACTTATCTTAATACATAGCAGTATTTCTCATAACAAAAACAATGGTTTCAAAATAGTATGAGCACCGCTTTAGGCAAGAACGTTTTTCTGTACAAGCCACAGGTACCGAGGCTACACACTTCATCGAAGTCGTCGCAGCGAAGTGAGCGAAGTGAGCGAACATACTTGCCGGCAAGTCTACTTTTCAGCGAGTGGCACTATGAACTAGCTCGTGTGACAGCGCGCAAGTGAGACTCGCGGCGAAGTGTTGCCATGTGTGACAGGGGTATTGGACACTTTGCTTGAAGATTGCTTAACGGCGCTCGCTTCTTCTTCTCCCCCAATGCAAGAGGCACGGTGCCGTCATTGAGGGTGTCATGCTTATAGGTCCCACATCTCGCACCGTGTCGAGACGTTCTGCTAGTAAAGGAAAGCGCAGCGCTTCCCCAAAGCACCGCACGCCCCGAAATAATGTTCTAAAGAGCCCCATTTTATTCGTGACCTCTCCTTATATAACATGAGGGCGCCAGTAATGAGTTACTATTTGATACGCGCCCTATACATCCAGCGACACTCTCTCTTCAAGAACTTGACATCGCTTGAACCTTTCGATTTCACTCAAATTCTGTATTGCATAATACTGAAGTTCAGTTAAAAAGTATGTGCGCCTTCAGAACAGACATGATTGAGTCAAGTACAACATGACCCGCTCTTGATTGTTAATAATTTGCGCACTGATTCTGATATTCTGGGTTCAATGTTTCTTCGTTAAGTCGATATTTTAGTTGTGAATTGAAGCTGCTTTTGCAGATTGACACTTTCACACTGCGTAAATGTGTGTTTCTTTATTACGTTACGTGCGATAAAAACTTAAATTTTATTTGCATTGGTTGAGTTTTGTTTTACTCAGATATCAGTCAGCTTTTGTTTAATCGTTTCAGAACACATGAACAAAATAAAGAAAAATTGGTGACAATATTTAACAAACGCCCACATCACTCGAGCAGCCAGCGGACCTGAAAGAGGGTGCAAACATATAATTCCGATTCCACGCGGAGTGGAAAGGACAGCTGCTGTCAGGATTACCGTTGAGTGGAGTTGAAAAGGCACCAGAACCCAAGCCAAATGTAGCCAAAGTAGGCATGTCATTCAATATTGTTGCAATAGTAGTTGTATGCACACCTGTGTGTAGTGCAGTGCAGATGTAGATCCTAAATTTTTGGCTCCGACTCATCTTGGAGGATTGGTCAAGAATCAGGTATAGCTTAACAAACAAAAAGATATATATATATATATATATATATATATATATATATATATATATATATATATGAGATATAACAGACAGTAATGCCAAAGAATGTACAGGGGAAGTTATTAAAACCAATGCAATGTAAATAACAAGAAAGAAAAGTGGATGAAAAAATTACCAACTGTGAGCAGGAATCGAACCTACGACCTTCAAATTACGCGTTCGATGCTCTAACCACTGAGCTATCACAGCGGCCCTCCCTCCATCCACTTTTTTGGGTTTTATCTATGAATTTAGAAGTAGGAGCGACAGTCAGCGCCATCTATAAGCCAAACAACGAGTGTGAAAACACTCTTATGCGCATGTTTGGCGTCACGTAGCACGTGAACTTATTATGAGCGGGCAGCTGATTAATTGTCCCTCTTATACAACCTAAAACACACCAAGTCTGCCAGTACGAGACCCTCGTTCAATGAAATAAGGGAAAGAAGTGTATACCTAAGGGCTCGTTTTTCCGTGTTTTAACACAATATTAATGAGATATAACAGACAGTAATGCCAAAGAATGTACAGGGGAAGTTATTAAAACGCTGACTGTCGCTCCTACTTCTAAATTCATAGATAAAACCCAAAAAAGTGGATGGAGGGAGGGCCGCTGTGATAGCTCAGTGGTTAGAGCATCGAACGCGTAATTCGAAGGTCGTAGGTTCGATTCCTGCTCACAGTTGGTAATTTTTTCACCACTTTTCTTTCTTGTTATTTACATTGCATTGGTTTTAATAACTTCCCCTGTACATTCTTTGGCATTACTGTCTGTTATATCTCATTAATATTGTGTTAAAACACGGAAAAACGAGCCCTTAGGTATACACTTCTTTCCCTTATTTCATTGAACGAGGGTCTCGTACTGGCAGACTTGGTGTGTTTAGGTTGTATAAGAGGGACAATTATACAGCTGCCCGCTCATAATAAGTTCACGTGCTACGTGACGCCAAACATGCGCATAAGAGTGTTTTCACACTCGTTGTTTGGCTTATAGATGGCGCTGACTGTCGCTCCTACTTCTAAATTCATAGACAAAACCCAAAAAAAGTGGATGGAGGGAGGGCCGCTGTGATAGCTCAGTGGTTAGAGCATCGAACGCGTAATTCGAAGGTCGTAGGTTCGATTCCTGCTCACAGTTGGTAATTTTTTCATCCACTTTTCTTTCTTGTTATTTACATTGCATTGGTTTTAATAACTTCCCCTGTACATTCTTTGGCATTACTGTCTGTTATATCTCATTAATATTGTGTTAAAACACGGAAAAACGAGCCCTTAGGTATACACTTCTTTCCCTTATTTCATTGAACGAGGGTCTCGTACTGGCAGACTTGGTGTGTTTAGGTTGTATAAGAGGGACAATTAATCAGCTGCCCACTCATAATAAGTTCACGTGCTACGTGACGCCAAACATGCGCATAAGAGTGTTTTCACACTCGTTGTTTGGCTTTATAGATGGTGCTGACTGTCGCTCCTACTTCTAAATTCATAGATAAAACCCAAAAAAGTGGATGGAGGGAGGGCCGCTGTGATAGCTCAGTGGTTAGAGCATCGAACGCGTAATTCGAAGGTCGTAGGTTCGATTCCTGCTCACAGTTGGTAATTTTTTCATCCACTTTTCTTTCTTGTTATTTACATTGCATTGGTTTTAATAACTTCCCCTGTACATTCTTTGGCATTACTGTCTGTTATATCTCATTAATATTGTGTTAAAACACGGAAAAACGAGCCCTTAGGTATACACTTCTTTCCCTTATATATATATATATATATATATATATATATATATATATATATATATATATATATATATATATATATATATATAGACGTTGCGAGGAAGGACGCGCACTGACTCCGTAGTGTAAACGGAAGCGAAAAAGCACGACTAACGAGGAAACACTTTATTAATCACATACGTTTCGGCTGGTGGGCCAGCCTTCGTCAGTGTGACCTATATATATATATATATATATATATATATATATATATATATATATATATATATATATATATATATATATATATATTGCTCGCCGATACAACACCCACCACAGAGCAGTAATGTACGAACCCGGTGACCTAGTCTGGGTTTGGACTCCTATACGTCAACGGGGACGCTCAGAAAAATTGTTATGTCGGTACTTCGGACCCTACCGAGTTCTTCATCGCGTCGGTGAAGTGAACTACGAAGTTGTCCGAGCAGACACGTCACATCGTTCTCGCAGACCACGCTCCTCGGATGTGGTTCACGTATCCAGGATGAAGCCGTAGTATTCGCGTTGACTGCAAGTCAAGAACTTTGTGATGTGGCAATAGCCTTCAAGACAATTGTGCATTACTTTCTTGCTTCTTTATTTTTCATCTCGTCCTTTTCTTTTCAAGGGACAAAGACATTTCTGACTACCTTTCGTTGTTTTTCGGAGCCGTGGTATTCATGCGATGCTTCTTCTTCTTTTTTTTCTTTGGGGAGAGGGTAATGCCACGCTGTGTTGATGGCAGAAGACGAGAGCGAAGAAGTGAATGGCAGCTGTGGCTGAGTAAACAGTCCTCCACTTCGAGTTCCTGCCTATCGTTTCATATATATATATATATATATATATATATATATATATATATATATATATATATATATATATATATATATATATATATATATATATATATATATATATATATATATATATATATATATATATATATATATATATATATATATATATATATATATATATATATATATATATATATATATATATATATATATATATATATATATATATATATATATATTGACACCAGGAAAATAATAGGAACAGAAATAGATTTTTTCGTAAACTATTCTTGAGAAAAAATGGATGAATTAGTTGCTATAATGAATGAGCAATAAATTATTGATATCAAATAAAATTTTCCTGCAGCCTACATTGGTTAACTGAGAATCTTTTGGTATTGAGGTTGTTGAGTAAATCTTTTCGACTGCTGAATGAAATCTTGCATGGCCTGGCACAATTTCCCGTTGCTCTGCCCAAGGGTACGTGCACATACGGATAGTACCTTTGAAGTTGTCGCAGGTAACCCAACGATTCGGAACGGCATTTCTAGCGATATACCTTTCAAATGTTGAAAACTTTCGACAAGAGACCAGAAAGTGTTCCCCAGTTTCCTCTTCTCCACAAAATTAACGGAGCGTGGAGGGAGCCAAGACTACTCTAAACAAATAAATATTTATTGGAGGAATACGACAGCGTAATAGAGTGATTAAAACTTCCAGACATTGGTTATGACAGGAGGAAGTTTTCAAGGGTGTCATCACATGGTGGAAATCAGGGGAATTTTTCAAAGATGGTGTAGAAAATTCTCGCATCATTTGCCTGTGAAGTGTCTCTGGGGTAGCGAGATATGAACAGTAAGAAGGCGTAATTGGTTTATTATATAAATATATATCTTTATTTACAATTATATAATTGATTCTTGGCCGATCCACCTGGGGGGGTATGAATCATGTTTGAAAATTCATCATTATCATCATCATCGTCGTCGTTAGCATCATCTATTTTACAAAAAAAAAGGGCTGATTCTCCTGAAAAAATTTCACCCTCCGAGCAGATAATTTCTGTTTTCCCTTTAACAGCTCGCAGCACGGTGGCAAAATTTTGTACACATACAATGAGACAAAGTTTATCAGACCCAGCACTGACTACTTTTCCGGATTACAAACGCTTTTTATTTCCCTGGCACAGTGATCTGGCTAGCTCAAGGATGATGGAAGTTGCTATCACAAAACTTAGTTACTTCCCTCAATTTTCGCCATAGTAAAAATTTATTGAATTCCCCGTTGTGTCCTTTTTGTACACAGAACGAAACGCTAGGTCATTTTTTTACTTTTGTCGTTAATTCAATGCATAAAAAAGTGCCACCACTCGGAAAACTGGGCCTGGAACTATCAAAACATGTTCTTTCGTTTGGAGGCACTGCTCTGGGGTACTGCTACAGGAATGTTTTCTTTGCCCTCCAGGGCTATGTAAATGCGACTAAAAGAATATCTTCCTAAATTTGGCGTGCATAACATTTTTCACTGCTAGTCCGTCCTTGCCAGTTGAAGTAGGCATCTAATTAAAGGTATTATATCTAGTGGACCCGAGAAAAACTTAATGCTGTAATTATAGGAAGAATTTACCTTCTACTCGGCCAGCCCCACCAATGGGTGTGTGTAATGTGCGGAGTACAACAACAACAACAACAACAACAACAACAACAACAACAACAACAACAACAAGAAAAGAAAAAGAAGAAAAAGTAAGAAGAAGAAGAAGAAGAAGAAGAAGAAGAAGAAGAAGAAGAAGAAGAAGAAGAAGAAGAAGAAGAAGAAGAAGAAGAAGAGAAGAAGAAGAAGAAGAAGAAGAAGAAGAAGAAGAGACCGCACAAAGCACCGGTCGTTGCTGGTCCAGTCCAGCACCTGGCAAGTGATGTGACCAAGAAGCGGGTACAGGCGGTAACCGAGGCGCCGGGGAAGAATTCTCGGGAGGCTTCTTGCTCACACAAAGAACACACGATTTATTTACATAACTACAACCGTCCAGCACACTAGGCATAGACACACGCCTTTACAGGAGGCACGACAGGCCGATAAGAAGGCCAGAGAAAGGGCCCAGCGCACACGCTACGCTTCTTTTAGGGGCGAAGCTCCTTAAAGCGGCACCCGTTCGTCCCTCGTAGTCGTAGTCGTAGTGTGTAACAAGTGTTACATTTTGACCTCCAAGGTGGTGCCCATGGGAGATTTCTCCTGTGCTTTGTTGAACAATGAAACGTTCGCGGCGTGTACGTTAACTAAAAGTTGAATGCTCCTGTCTCTCATTCCCCATTAGCAGCCATTGGCATGTACATTGAGCACTATATCTGACAAGAAAGGGTTGCTGCGTTATACTCGCTGGGTGTAACCTCCTTAGTTTTAGACAGGTTTAGCGAGCGTTAAGCCACAGTGCCATAAATACAATGAACTAGTATATACCATGAATGAACTCGAGGTCGTTAAAGGCGGGAAGTAGACCCGAAGCGCAAGCCGTAAGAAAGTGTGCGTGTGCCTCCTCCTCTCGTTCAGTCCTTGCAATGTCCGCTGGATGGCGGTGCTTCAATATGGGGAATATATGATGAAAAGATGCGAGATGGTGGTACTTGGAGTGTTGAATAGCTGGACGAACGGACATACAGACAGATGCACGGATGGACACATGAATGGACGCAGGGGCGGATGCATAGACGAACGCAGGGACGGACGCACGAATAGACGCACGCACGGATGGGCGGATGAACGCATGGACGGTCGCACAGACGGACGCATGGACGGACGGAAGAAAGAACGAATGGACGGACGAATGCTTCGCCCCACTCTCCATCATTCACTCCGTGGATATGCTGCCAATGTTTTATTTTCCCCGGTCTGTGCAGCGCTTCTTGTCAAACGCCGACTGCGTGTCCCAGCGACACCGATGCGCGTTCCCTGCAGTGCGCGCGAACGCCTCTTTCACTCCTGCAAGTCGTGGACCGCGTTTGAACGGTACGCTGATGAGCGTCTCTTCCAGGATGAATCCATGCATTGCCAGTCATAACAGCCCGTCCTCCAACCAAAGAGGTCACGCAAGGGCTCCTGAAATGGCCCCTTTGCGTGGTCCGAAGCGATCTTCCTTACTAGTCGTACCGGTTGCCGACACACACAGCACAGAGAAGGCCGCACAACAAGCGCATTTTGGCGTCACCACAAATCACAGCTCACATATGCCCAGTGGGTTACAACATGCAGCTCCACAGCTGCCGCGATCGTTGCCTGGTTGTTCCCTTGTCAAAGGTGGATCACAGCGATGAAGAGTCCACAATCAACAGAGGCTAGTTTCCGTCCACTTTGGACTGATAGGCATAGCTGGACTTCTGTCAGGTGGTACGGGACGCACTCAATCTAATACCTACGCTGGGAACTCGCTCACCTCTCCCGAGATCCACAAGGTGTAAGCTAATGCAAGGCAACTTTTTTAATTTTTAGCGCAACAGAAGCCTGCACTATAGGTGGCGACCAGTTAAAAAGAAAGGCAGATCCCACGTATAGTGAAAATCAGTGATATGCGAAGTACGAATGCGGAAGGTACATGTGTCACTTTGAAATCAGCCCTACGTTACGAGGTAAATTTAAATTATGCTGTACATGACTTCCATCGCGCAGTTCCCAACCGGATTAAAGAAAAAATCCGCGTGTTGATGGAACTGCATTAAGAGGCCTGGGGTGCGGCCTCACCGGTAACCACCGCCGGGAACGCACTCCCTCACCAGAGAAGGATTGGCCACCCTGGTGCAGTATCTGGCCACTACCTCCCACATGTATGCGTCAAATAACTCACGGCCCTCAGTCCCCAGCAGCTGCGAAGCAACTGACCACGGCGGCGGTCAGATCTGCAACGCAGCAGAGGGTGCTAAGAATCTCTGGATCTGGACAGGCCGCCATTGGAACCTGAACTTGGCAACGTTTAACGCTAGAACCTTATCTAGTGAGGGAAGTCTAGCTGTACTATTCGAGGAGCTAGAGGGTGTTAAATGGGATATAATAGGGCTCAGTTAGGTTAGGAGGACAGATGAGGCCTATACTGTGCAACACAATGGGCACGTCCTTTGCTATCGGGGCTTGGCAGACAGAAGAGAACTGGGAGTGGGATTCCTAATTCACAGAAACATAGCTGGCAACATAGAGGAATACTATAGCAATAATGAAAGGGTGGTAGGTATTGTAATTAAACTGAATAAAAGATACAAGATGGAAATAGCACAGACTTACGCGCCTACATCCAGCCATAATGACGCTTCAGTTGAAAGCTTCTATGAAGACGTGGAATCAGCAATGAGTAAGGTAAAAACACAGTATACTATAGTGATGAGCGACTTTAATGCAAAGGTAGGGAAGAAGCAGGCTGGAGACCAGGCAGTAGGAGATTATGGCATCGGCACTAGAAACGCCAGAGGAGAGCTACTAGTAGAATTCGCAGAACGCAATAATTTACGGATTTTGAATACCTTCTACCGAAAACAAGAAAACCACAAGTGGACATGGAGGAGCCCTAATGGCGAAAATAAGAACGAAATAGACTTTATAATGACTGCACACCCAGGAATCGTGAAGGATGTGGAAGTGGTTGGCAAGGTACGATGCAGTGACCATAGAATGGTACGGTCTCGAAATCACCTAGACTTGAAGAAGGAACGACAGAAACTGATACGCAAGAAGCCAATCAATGAGCTAGCACTGAGAGGGAAAGTACAGGAATTCAGAGTGTCGCTGCAGAACAGGTACTCGGCTCTTGGTGGGGAAACCAACCTTAGCGTATATTTTTTACACCCTTATGGGTGTAAAAAGGGTGTTTTTAAGATTTACACCCTCTTTGAATGAATTTAACACCCTTTTCTTTGCTGGTACACCCTCAGAGAAGGGTGTAATGGGAAAAAGGGTGTTATTATGCCGTTCGTGAGGGTGTTGAAGAACAGAAGGGTGTACACCTATAATTGTTGGAATAAAAATTGTTCCGTTTAACGTCCCAAAGTTGTCATATAATCATTAGAGACGCTGTACCGAAGGGCTCCGAAAATTTAAACCACCTGGGGTTACTTAAGGTGCACCTAAGTCTAACTACACAGGTCTCGCACTCTTTCTCGTCCATTAAAAATGTGGCCGCCGTGAACTGCCGGGATTCAATCCTGCGACTTGCGGGTCAACAGTTCAGCACCATAAGCACCAGACCACCGGCGCGGGAGTGCACGTGCAAGAATCGAGCTGCATCCATGCTTGCAAATCAAATACCACGCATAGCGCAAGGAATGCATGCCTTTCCTAAGATAACAATGTCGCAGGGATGAAAAAAATCAAGGAAATGATTGAGGCATTGACAAATTTTACAGAACACTAAGAATAATTGAGAAAATGTAAAAGAGACTAACTTCTTCTCGCACTGTATGATTCGACATGCTTTGCTGCTTTATATCGTCCACATTATATGTGAATAAATGAATGGGCTACTATCACGATCTACGGACAGCACATATTCATGTGTAGAAGCAATTGAGAAAAAAAAAAAGCTTGAATTTATTACAAAAAACCCTTGCTTGGTCAAAAGCCGTTCGAGTGCAAGTTGTTTTCACAAGATTATCGAAGACGAGACGTGCTTGGTCCAAAAAGAAAACAATGCACTACCTTCTGCAACCATGCGGGAGCACGGGAAGTGGTTTTTTAGGTGAAGAAATAAAGGTCAGAGAATGGCACGGGCAGTGCACGCAGCGCCTTTGCGAAGCGAAGGGGAGAAGGGTACGAGAGGAGGAAGAGACACGCCTCTCGCCCCCCCCCCTACACACACACACACACACACACACACATATATATATATATATATATATATATATATATATATATATATATATAAATATAAATATAAATATATATATATTTATATATATATATATATATATATATATATATATATATATATATATATATATATATATATATATATATATATATATATATATATATATATATATATATATATATATATATATATATTGTGGGACCTGCGACCCACGCCGTAAAATTTGTATTTGCTATCTATTCTCTTTGACATCCCCTCGGGGGGGGGGGGGTGTATGAGGTGATCAGCAGGGGGCGCTGCAACCCCCGTCGACTTAAAAAACTTCCGTCGAGTTACAGTGCCCCTTCTCTATTTCTCTATGTACCTATAGGGATTTACATTGCCCCCTAAGTGACCAAGGGTTGCCCCCGCCCCCCTTCCCCCGTGGTGGGCACGCCTATGCATAGGCACCATCAATCATTGCAATAAAATTTTGTGTGTAAATGTGTGCGTCAACCATAGTACATTTCGAAGTCAAGAACATGAGTGTTTTAGGTGATTATTACCGCTGTTATTCATTTGTTAAAAATGCATTGTACCTGCAAGCGTTTCAAACTTCGCGCGCTAAAGTCACGTGTTAATTTTTTATTTCATTTTTTTGTGAAAATAAAATTATTTTTCCTGCTTCGTTTTTATGCTATATATATTTCTGTTTACTCTTTATACTTAACCGCATTACTTAAGCATTTTATTGCGCCTTTGTACGTCTGCGGAGCTGTAACCCCAAACTTGTTTTGGCGTGCTCGCTGGTCGGGGGCTGCAGCTTGAGCTTGTCGGTTCTGCATCGTTTTTTCTCGTTTTTTGAGGTGTGCTTGCGCGCTGCGTTCGTGTTTTGTGTTCTGCCGGTGCTGCCTATTACGAAGATGAACTCTACTCAAGCGAGGACGTGTGGTGTCGCATTTTGGAACACTCGCCAGGTACGTACCACATTCCTGCTGTCGGCGCTTTGTCAACACCGAGAGCGTGATAACGACGCCATGCTACGTTTTTCGTTACATGTGGGCGATAAGTGAAGTTTTTTAACGTAGCGAACCTGTTTGTGTGTGTCATTTCATCAGGATGAAGGCGTTTTTGTAGGAAGTCAAGCGTGGGCGAGCTTTTTCTTTCGATTCAAGCATGCTTCGGTGTGTGAAGCACATGGCGCGTGCCTGCGCAGTGGGAATTCGGCGGCGGATTTGTGCGAGTTGTGACGGCGCTCGCCTCTGTCGGCAGTGGTGTTGGCAGGGAGCCCTGCTCGCGATGGACCAATATTTTGGTTAAATAATTGTTGGGCGAAGACGGCGTTTGTTAGCTGTAAGCGTTGATTACGCCTAGGGCGCGTATGTTTGGATCTCTTAACTTGAGGATTTTTTTTTTTGCATGCCTGTTCATATTGTGTGCTACAGGAGTCAACGGGTTCATTTGTTGTACGTTTCATACGTTGTACGTCCAAAGCAGTTTGAAAAGTTTCGTATGTTGTACGCCCTTTTTTTAAACTGCTATCAGAAATTGCTGCGGGCAGCCGAACGTATGCCGGTGTATGCATCCACGCCGGCACGCATCTTTGAACTACCGTGTTATTCGAGTTCGCGTGCAGCATGCTGCCTCGTCTTAGATACGGCTCGCAAGGCTTGCACGTATGTACGCTTACGTGTTTATGCAGTCCGTTTAGTCAAATCTGAGCTTACGTTATACACTCGCAACATAGGTTGTCTGATGCGTTCGGAACCCATGAATTTTGAGCCGTTCGTTAAACTTGAACTGTATTTCCGAACAAAATTTTCATGGCTTATTGGGGCCGAATAACTGTAGCTTAACTGTGCGAGACCTAATTCGATCAGTAGTTCATGCGGTAGAGCACATTTTATTTTATTCAGCTTGTTTTCGCTATGCTTAGATTTCATTATTTTGTGGTGGTTTATTAAATATTGTATGTGCCTCGCCAAAACTTTGTGTTCAAACTTCGCTAAGCAATTTTACTTGTACGAACAGTAAGAACAGTTTAGACCATCACCTCCAATGGCATTTAATAACAGATGACAAGCTTATGCCGATCTGGTCAGAAACACACATGAAAACATTGAAAAACCACACATTGGCCTCGAATAAAAGCACAGTCTTTGTCACTTGTGAATATGGCTTTTGTGTGGGGGAAAAAACGTCATGATTTCAATTAGGGTCAGCATGTTGTTTTGTCTTCACATCAGATGACAAGCTTCAGTAAATTCTATAGGCATGCGCTACAGTTATAGAAGGGATCTGTGGTGTTTGGAGAAACAAATGTATCATTTAACGCTCAAAGCTTGCAATAATGTTATACATCATAGTATGCATACATAAGGCATGCACGTGTTGCTGTGAAAATGGAAAATTGGACAGTATGTTCATCTGACAATCATGAATATAGACTGCATGTTTCCAAGCTGTTGGCATTGACGCAATTACACAACTTCAGAAATCAGTCTCGTCAAACGTTTATTGTGTATTGCTAAATCGTGACCAATGCCTTCCAGTATTCTTGTTACTAGAGATCGTTGCGGAAGCTTGCATGCTTTATTGGGATGGTATTTAGCTCAAGATGGGTGCGTTGTATTTGCACTTCCACATTTTTTCCCATTATTTATTAGACAGCCTGTAATGAGGGGTATGTTAGGGATAAGTGAGGGGCACTGCCTTTTTAGCCACCTGGAATCATTAAATTAACAGCCGTAATTTAGCAGTTGACAATAGTAATTTAGTGAAACCAATTTTCTTCATTATCAGCATAATCGTTCTAATGTAGGCAGCCGAAAGAGAGTTGCATTAGTTGTGTTCAAACTAAAATTCGTAATATAACTTTATGTGTTACCTCCAATGGATACTTGATCAAAGTGCATACCGTCATGTACGTACTGCCCTATTATTGAATTGGCATGTATACGCACTATGCCAGAGCGCTATTCAAGTATATTTTGTGACAGATCTGTTATGTGAAAAATGCATATTCTTTCGTAAGGTTGCAGCTATGTTCGCCAAAAACATTGAGGATGTTTTTGTTGTAGCATGTCTGGTTTTCGTACATCCTACTCTTTTAAAACAAAACTTTCCAGATCATTCTAAATTGAGTTCCAAATTCTGCTTCGCTAACAGACACATCAGTAAATTGTTTTTTTTGTTTCTCTCGCAGTCTATACATGCTCGTCGTAGGAAGAGAGTGTGGAAGACGTCTGGGCTAGCCCATCATCCAAGGCTGGCTCGTGGAAAATTTGACTGCTGGTGCACATCAGTGGCGCATGGCTTCTGTTTCTTCTGAAAAGCGAGCTGCAGAGAGCCACCTGGTAGCTGTATTCAAGGAGCACAAAGGTTCAGGGTGTTCAAAGTTAACCTTTTTGTTTTTCCTTAAAAGAGAAGTCAGCGCTGTAAGTTATCTATGTAAAGCCACCTCTGCTGATAGCTATGTATCGAGGAGGATGCAATGTGAGACAATAATTATCACTGTCAGCGGTGCCATTAAGTTTTATTAATCAACTTAATAGTGACCACAGCAGGAGATCATGTATGTGTTAAATATTTGAGCCAGTCACATTTCTACATATTGTCACTTGTAAGAATTCTAGCATGCCTGTGCTCAGATATCCTGCTGGAAATTTAGTTGCGGCTTGCATTATTATGTGTGCAGGACAGTGAGCACTAGCACAGACTCCGATTTCATGCATTTAATCTGACCGTCGGTGGAAGGCATGGGCAAACATTAAAATGGTTACTCTTGCTATTCGCTGGCGATAGCAAGAACCGACTGCTCGTTCCGCTATGGAGTGATATTTTGCTAAACCTCACTGCCTTGCATGCGTAATCATGAAAAGCAAAATTAAACTTTCAAACGGGATATCTAGGAGCATAAACATAATAAAAAAAGTTTTCCAAGTGAGACTGTGTAGAAACAAGACTGCCTCCAACTTTTTAATGCAAACATACCTGCTTATTTGCGTTACTAAAATTTCAATATTTTTGGTTGATAGGCCAGATGACAGCATTATTTTATTACTTTGTGTCCCCCTGGACACAATCTGCCAAGGTGTTTTTCTGTTCCTAAGGCTAAAATTCAATGTAACTAGGCAGTGCATTTAAGAATGTGTCAGTGCTGCTTACTGAGCTCTTTATTGGATATTTTGTTTTTTCCAAGATCTACTGAGTGTGTTGCTCGCCAGACTTGCATGTCATGTTAATTGATGCCTTATGTGCAATTGGCCATTTAGAAACACTTTTTGTGTTGTGATAAAAAGTAGCACATTAATGATTTTATCTTCAGTGTAACCTTCACTGAATATTCTATTTTAATATATTTTTGTCACTGTAGTTATTTCATTGCCTTTGGGAAGTTCAATTCATAAGTACAATCAAGTGTTTTCCCACTGTCATACTTCATCGTACCTAACTTTGCCAATACCAAACCATGTCGGATATTTTACAGTGATACATACTCATGTTTAACATTGGTAATGATAACTGATAGAAGGCATACTAGAATATTGTAACGTGAGTCCTTGGATCGGAGGGTTGAATGGTGAATTTTTTCAACTACATAGTAATATCTGCTTGCTTTATTTCATGTCAAGTGTAATGAGAATAATATTTACCGAGGTTAACGTGTTAAAACCATGATATAATTATCGGGGACACTGGAGTAGAGGGTTTCAGATATTTTGACCACCTGGGGTTCTTTAAATCCATCCACGTCTAAGCAGACACGTGTCATGCATTTCCTCCTTAATCGAAATTGCAGCCACCACAGCCATGGTTTGATTTTGTGGCCTTCAGTTTAGCAGTCAAGGGTTACTTGAAGCGTATATTAGTTGTGGGCTGTGGTCTTGCTTCCATGATGCATCTTAAGTACAGCAGTTTGGTGCCAACCAGGCATCTCTACTAGTGCACTGGTGTTGTGTTTTTGCATTTGTAATTTACTGCAATATTTAACTATTTTATCAAGATGCATTTCTGAGCAGCTCTGCGAAGTCTGTGCTGGTGCTTATTATATTCCTAATTTTTTGTAAGAGGTAATGATTGTTGCATGTATTCTGAGTTAAATATGAAGTTACGAATTTTCCTTCTTTTATACTCTGTAAGAGTGTAAAGCCCAACAAGTCACTCTGTTATACTTTGCATATTGTACATCAGATGGCTAAATTGTGTGTGCAGAGCTTATATAAACAGCCCATAGTGTTTCGAATGCCTTGAAAACTGCCTTAGGATCAGAAAAAACTTGTGAAGAGTGGGATAGTCTGGGTGAACAGTGAAAGTTCCTCAGATAGGCTGGCTGATGTTTCGATAGGAGGACTTATGTTCGTCAAAAGTGCCGTTTCTTCTCATCCTTGGCATGTTAGCTTTAAGGGGGTTAGTAGAGATGTCATCTCCTGGTGGTGGTGCGTGTCTTTGTTGGCAATTGCCGCCGGAAAAGAAAAAAAAACTAGAAAGCAAACAAGTGCAGTCCTCACTTCATTTCAAGTTGACTGGTAGCAATTCACAATGTTCTCGGAGGGTAGAGAAAAAAATGGAAGCAAAAAAGAGGAAACACGCAAAGTAGGAGCGGTGTGCTGCCGCTACAGAGGCAAAAAAAGCGAAGAGCTTTAAAGTTTGAAGCCAGCAGACAGTCCCCGCGTTTGGCCATCACAAAGGGTTGCCGACGATAAAGGCCTATGCTGTTCTCGAACATCTATGAATGGGACTCGTAAGAAAGCGGTTACGAAAAGGCGCGAGAGAGAAGCAGGCAGCTACCTTTAAATGCTAAGATTTCAAAGGTAAGCGACAACAGATGTGTTCGGAAGAGAATGTGTTTAATTGGGAAAGTCATTGGTTAAAATATGCTTTCACTATCCCCGTAGGTGGCCCGCTCAACAGAATTGCCTCAAGAATTTGGCGGCATGTTGGCAGAGAAATAGAGAAATTCAGAATGCAAAGGAAATAAGCATCAACGAGAGAAAGGCAGAAAGAAAGGAAAAAATTAAAAAAAGGCGGGTTGGAGGTAGATGACACTCTAGTGTTAACAGACGAGGAAAGGAAAAAAGAGACGCAGAGAAATTTGTGGCTTGGCAATGACTTAAGGGTGCACGGTAGTAGTGTTTTTTGAAGCGACAAAAGAAGAAAGAAAGCTGTGGTTGAAAGGTTCTGGCAAATAAAAACTTCGTAGTTGTGTGTGTATAGGCACATGTATATCTATATTTATAATTTAAAAAATTTCGAGAGAACATCAACAGTACACTTGTAGTCTAGGAGCGATTCCATGTAATACCGGTTATGTCTATTTGAAGGTTGAACCTTTCTCATTTCTAAATGCTGTCGTAATTATGCTATGGCTTTCAGCGATTCCAAATTGCGACGTGCTACTTTGATTCGTGATCGGTGTAGGTGCTTACATTTCTGTATCAAATGTCATTCCATGTATTTCCTCTCTCATGGTGAGCAGAAATTCGTAGAACATAAAGCTATGCTTGGTCGAAATTGTGGCCCTGTTGGTTGAAGTGACTGGCTACTGCTTTTGGTAAATTGTGTTTTGTGTCTGCACAGTGGTCGTTCAGTCTTACGTGAATTGGCTGCCCAGTTTTGCCTATATATTGTCTGCAGGTGGCGCCCTTAAGACAGTATATTAGGTTGTTCGAAGTGCAGATGAAGATCGATGGGACCTTGTGAATGTAGTCAAATTTTGTGCTTTTTAAGTTGTTAGCCAGCTATATATTTTTACAGGTGGAGCATCTGGGCCGGCCGCAGGGACCAGACGTCCTAGTGTTTGCTTTAAGTTTTGCGGGAATTAGAAATGCGTGGCACGTGGCATTTGCAACGCTAACTTAAAGACATGCTTGTTCACGCAAACTTAGACTAGGACGTCTGATCCCTGTGGCCGGCCCAGGTGCTCACCCTGCAAATATATACAGCCGGCTACCAACATAAAAAGCACAGCATCTGACTACATTCACAAGGTCACATAGAGCTTCACCTGCACTTTTAAACAACCTAATATACTTTTCTGAGTGTGCCAGCTGTAGAAAACAATATATAGGCGAAAGTGGGCCGCCAATTCACGTAAGACTGAACGGCCACCGTGCAGACACAAAGCACAATTTACCGAAAGTAGTAGCCGGTCACTTCTACCAACAGGACCACACTTTCTAAAAAGCAAAGCTTTATGTTCTACAAAATACTTTCCGGTCACCACGAGAGAATAAATACATGAAATCATAATTTATACACAAATTTATGTCCCTACACCCATCAGGAATCAATGTTGCACGTGGTAATTTGGAATCGCTGAAAGCCATTGCATAATCGCGGCCATATTTAGGGACTAGAAACGTTCAACCTTCAAATAGACATAACTGGTATTACATGGAATCACTCCTAACCTACATATTGTAATAATAATATTCACTCTAAATTTTAAAACTTTAACTATAGATATACATGTGTCTATATACACACAACTATGAAGTTTTTATTTTCCAGAACCTTTCAACCACAGCTTCCTTTCCTCTTTTGTCGCTTCAAAAAACACTCCTACCGTGCACCATTAAGTCATTGCCAAGCCACAAATTTCTCTGCGTCTCTTTTTCCTTTCCTCGTTTGTTAACGCTAGCGTGTCGCCTATCACCAATCCGCCTTTTTTTTTCATTTTTTCTTTTCTTTTGTGTTTCTCTCGTAGTTGCTTATTCCTTTTGCATTCCGAACTTGCCTATGTCTCTGCCAACATGTTGCCAAATTCTTGAGGCAATTCCGTTGAGCGGGACACTTATGGGGATAGTGAAAGCATATTTTAACCAATGACCTTCCCCAATAAACACGTGGTCTTACAAACACATATGGTGTCGCTTACCCTTGAAATCTTGGCATTTAAAAGTAGCCGCCTGCTTCTCTCTTGCGCCTTTTTGTAACCTCTTTCTTATAAGTCCCATTCATAGATGTTCGAGAACGGCATAGGCCAATCAGCAACCCTTCGTGATGGCCAAACGCGGGGACAGTCTGCTGGCTTCCAACTTTTAACCTCTTTGCTTTTTTCTTGTCTGTAGCGGCCACCCATTGGCAGCACACCGCTCCTACTTTGGGTGTTTCCTTTTTTTTTTCTTTTTTTCTCCACCCTCTGAGAACATTCTGAATCACTACCACCCAACTTGAAATGAAGCAAGGACTGCACTCCTCTGCTTTATAGTTTTGTTTTTCAGGCTACGATTGCCAACAGGGACACATGCCACCACCAGGAGATGACGTCTTTACTAACCCCCTTGAAACTAATATGCCAATGATGAGAAGGCTAGGCACCTTTGACGAAGATAGGTTCTCCTATCGAACTTTGGTCAGCCTATCTGAGGCATTTCCACCTGTCGGCCCTCGTTTTGGTTTTGTTGTGAAGAGTGTGTTTTTGAGAAATGGATGCTGTCTCTATTACCTAGAAAGATGCTGAAAAATAAAACTTGCAATTTTAATATGTGGTGAAGCTTCATGGTGTGCGGGCTGATCTGTTAATCATTTTTCTTCGGCCACTGACCTTACCTGTTCGAATATTGGCGGTAAAGAGCTCTAACTGTAGTATGTATGAAATATCATAATAACTGTGTTTGCTTTCAGTTGAGAGAAAACCTGTGTTGTGGTACATGTACTTGACATTTATCTTACGCCAATATATGTCTGCTTTTAGGAAGTGGGAAAAGATATTTATCAATAAGTGGAAACGATGTCTGCCAGAGCAGCTCTGTTATTTTTGTATAATCAGAAAGTTTGAAATGAACTAGGTGAGGCTGAACTCGCATGGTTTTGCGATACCAAGTGTAACTGCAAATTAAGTTGCTGAAATATGTATATGTCTGCATCCTGCATGGGAAGTGTGCACTGTTACGGGTAATAATGTTTTTGAATATAATGTGTTCGTGTGTCTACACAAACGTATGCATACCAAGCACCTTTGCTGTATCGACTCACTGAGCCACCAATTGATATACCCCAGATGTTTATGCTATTTAACACTAAATATTTGTATTTAATTGTATAACTATAGAAGGCAGTCTAAATTTCTATAGTCGGCTTTACAAAGAAGGCTTTGAGAAATATTGCATTTCAGTAAGCTTGCTTATATACACACACACACACACATTTTTTCATCCACTTTTCTTTATTCTTCTTATTTACATTATATAGGTTCTAATAACTTCCCCTGTACATTCCTTGGCATTACTGTCTGTTAGATCTCATTAATATATATATATATATATTGTGAGCGCTGACTATGTACTTCATCTTCATCTGCATGACCAAACCATTGTAGTGATCATCATCATATGTCACGCGGGCTGGCTCTCTGGCTCGTGCGCCTGGATTAGAAAAGGATAACCTGGTTGCTGCCGTACCGGACGTGGTCTCATAAGTGGTGGAGCGTGCTTTGGTTCCCACGTCCTCCTGCTCTACCCGTCACCCCTGGAGCTCCGGTCTGGTCGACGGTTGTGCCCTCAAGCAACAGCAATGGCAGAACCCAACCCGCCCACTGCTGCAACCGCTCCTTCTCAGCCACTTAGGCTTCACTACACCGTGAGTACCTCTCATCGAGACCCTCCGGTATTTTCGGGCCTTCGCAACGAAGACGTCGAAGAATGGCTCGACAGTTATGATCGAACCAGCGTTTGTAATTACTGGGACGAGGCGCACAAACTGCGCTACGTTCCTTTTTACCTCGATGGCGTCGCTAAAACCTGGTATTACAACCACGAGAGCGACTTCTCCAATTGGTCGGCCTTCACGGGGCATCTCCGTCAGGTATTTGGCACGTCTGCAGGATGTTCTCTAGTAGCGAAACAGGAGCTCGCAACCCGCATTCAAGGGGACGACGAATCGTATACGTCCTATATTGAAGATATTCTGGCTCTCTGTCGCCGAGCACAAAATGACATGACGGAGGCCGATCGCGTCCGACATCTACTGAAAGGCATCAACTCTGTGGCCTTCAATGCTCTCGTGATTCAGAACCCGACTACCGTCCGGGACGTCATCACTACATGCCAACGCCTGGACGCGCTTCATTCCATGCGCCTTCCACACGCCTCCTGCGACGCTCGCTTTACCAAAGAGCACGAATTGCGGGCCCTTATCCGCACAATTGTCAGAGAAGAACTTCACGGCCTTATTCCAGGCAACCCTACCGTTGCGTCTGTCCACACACCTCCTCCCAACCTGCGAGAGATAATCAAGGACGAACTGGCATCAATGACAAGCGCTGCACATGCCCCGTCTCCTGTGCGCTTCCCAGTGCCTTCGTACGCAGAAGTTGCATCGCGGGTCCCTGCACCAGTTCCAACCGTGCCTGCGGACGTCGGATGCCACCATGTGGCTGCGATGACAACGCAAGCGCCAAGGCTACGCCACTATTCTACATGGCGTCCTCCCCGCCCCATCTGCTTCTACTGTGGCATAAGGGGTCATATATCCCGTTTCTGCCGCCGCCGTCAGCAGGATGAACGACGTGGTTACTCAGCTTACGAGAGAGACTTTTCCCCGAGACCCGATGATTACGATCCCGCACCGTATCCATCCACCTTCCGTCAGTCGCCCTCCCCTCCACGGTCTCATGCTGGGCCTCATCCTTCTCGTTCATCTCGCCGCCGTTCTCCGTCACCGTTTTGGCGTACGTCATCACCCTTGCGTCCCGCTCCGATCTCTCGGGACTCGGAAAACTAGAAGGTGCAGTTTTTGGAGGGGAAACTGCTTGTCGTCGGAACGCTACAACTCCTCCGTCTCGTCCAGCTAATTTACTGCCTGTTTCTGTGGAAGGTGTTTTTGTTGACGCCCTTATAGACACTGGAGCCGCAATTTCGGTAATTGATCGTGAATTGTGTTTTCGCCTGCGTAAAGTGCAAACTCCTTATGCCGGTCCCATGTTATGCGGTGCTAATGACAGTCCGATTCGCCCGACCGGGTTGTGCACTGCTCGTATTCTCATCAATGGAATCCGTCATCACATACAATTGGCTGTGCTGTCTTCGTGCGCTCATCAGATAATCTTAGGCTGGGACTTCTTGTCAGCGGCGTCTGCTGTAATTTCGTGTGGTCGGCCTCTCATTCGTATTACGGACACTGAGCTTTCTTCTGCTGCCGACCTTTCGTCGCCCAACCTTGTGACAGCTGCTGATTTCCTCCTGCCTCCCGGACGAGAACGTGTCCTTACGATCAAGTCACGAGACATTCTAGATGGTGACGCTCTGGTTGCTCCTTGCAAGCGCTGCATTTTTCGAGGGATCACCATCGCATCTTGTTTAGTGCGGTTCTCCCGTGGTTATGCAAGCATCACGGCCTGCAACACGACGCCAGAACCACTTCTTTTGCCTGAGGGGACCACTGTTCCCAACATTACCGAAGAAGCACCGCTTTGTGTCGTCACTGGTTCATCTGCTTCGTCATTCTCAAAGTGTATGCCAGCGGAAGATGCATTTCCTGCTCTCAAGGCCACTTTGTGTGAACATCTCAACCCAACGCAAACGGATGCCTTGCTAGCGTTATTAATGAAGCACAAAACTTGCTTTGACGTTTGTTCCGAAGGTCTGGGTCAAACAACAGTGACCGCCCATCGTATCGACACCGACGGATCCCGTGTGATTCGCCGCCGCCCTTACCGTGTGTCGGCTTCTGAGCGCAAGCTTATAGAAGAACAAGTCAACGACATGCTCGCGCGCAACGTCATCAGGCCTTCGACAAGCGCATGGTCTTCTCCTGTCGTACTAGTGAAAAAAAAGGATGGCTCGGTACGGTTTTGCATTGATTACAGATCACTCAACAAAATCACTCGTAAGGACGTCTACCCAATGCCTCGCATTGACGACGCTCTTGATACTTTACAAGGTGCCGAGTACTTTTCAAGTCTCGACTTGCGCTCCGGTTATTGGCAGACTCCAATGCACGAGTCTGATAAAGAGAAGACTGCGTTTGCTACGCCAGATGGGCTCTTTGAATTCAATGTAATGCCTTTCGGCCTGTGCAATGCCCCAGCCACATTCGAACGGATGATAGACACGGTACTGCGGGGATTAAAATGGAAGACCTGCCTTTGCTACCTGGACGACATTGTCATTTTTTCGTCGAGCTTCTCACAGCACCTGGAACGGCTAGACGAAGTCCTCACGTGTTTAGCTAAGGCCGGTCTCCAGCTCAACACTAAGAAGTGTCGGTTTGCCAGTCACAGCATCAAGGTATTAGGTCATGTCGTCAGCAAACATGGCGTTGAGCCCGATCCCGACAAGGTTGCCGCGGTGCTGCACTTTCCTACACCAACCACACAGAAAGACCTCCGCAGCTTCCTTGGCTTAGCGTCGTATTTCCGCCGCTTTGTACGTGATTTCGCTACTATTGCGGCTCCTCTGCACAAACTTCTGACCACAAGCGCACCCTTTGTCTGGTCGGATCACTGTGAAGCCGCTTTCCACACCCTCAAGCGATGCCTCACATCACGGCCAGTGCTTCGCCATTTCGACCCTGCAGCACCTACTGTGCTACACACTGACGCAAGTGGACTTGGCATCGGTGCTGTCCTTCTTCAGCGGAACCAAGCTTCCGAAGAACAAGTCGTGGCCTACGCGAGCCGTACTCTGTCACATGCTGAGCAAAACTACAGCATCACTGAGCAAGAATGTCTCGCCATCGTGTGGTCCATCCAAAAGTTTCGTCCTTACTTATACGGCCGGCATTTCACAATAGTGACTGACCATCATGCTCTGTGTTGGTTATCGTCTCTCAAAAATTTGTCGGGACGCCTTGGCTGTTGGGTACTACGATTGCAAGAGTATGACTACAGCGTCACATATAGGTCGGGCCGAGAGCACCAAGATGCCGACGCTTTGTCCCGTTGCCCGCTCTCGCAAAGCGCCGAAGTGTCACCTTCCATCTGTTCGTCACCGCCTGCCAAAGTGACCAAACAGACGGCTGCTCCTTCGAAACAGTTAGTTGCCTCGGCGGACCTTCTTTCGTCCACAGATCTCGCCTCGCTCCAACATGCCGATACCTACTGCCGCACAATCATCGATCGGCTCACTGGCTTATCGCGTGCTCCAAACAGCCGCCTAAGACGACAACTTGCCCGTTTCAAGCTTCAAGAGGGAACATTATGTCGGCAAATTTACCATCCTCTCGGTAACCAATGGGTTCCCGTCATTCCTCGCTCACTTCGTCTCGAAGTTCTACAAGCGTTTCATGACGATGCGACAGCTGGCCACTTAGGGTTCCACAAGACCTACGACCGCCTCAGGACTCGCTGCTTTTGGCCTGGCCTCTCCACTTCTGTCGCCAAGTACGTCGCTTCCTGCGCGTCATGCCAGCACCGAAAACGTACCACGTCTCTTCCCGCGGGGCCACTGCAACCACTGCCGTGCCCGTCTACTCCCTTTGAATTTGTGGGCATAGACTTATACGGACCTCTTCCGCTTACGCAAGCCGGTCACCGCTGGATTGTTACTGCCGTAGACCACCTTACTCGCTACGCGGAGACGGCAGCTCTTTCATCTGGTGCTACCTCTGAAGTAGCCGATTTTTCCTTCGCGCCATTATTTTACGACATGGCGCACCGCGTGTGCTCCTTAGTGACCGTGGCAAGACATTTCTTTCACATGTCCTTGCTGAAGTCTTAAAGGCCTCTAACACCATCCACAAGACCACATCAGCGTATCACCCAGAAACTAATGGTCTGACTGAGCGTTTTCACCGAACTTTGTCCGACATGATCTCTATGTACGTGCAACCAGATCACAAAAACTGGGACACAATACTTCCTTTTGTCACGTTCGCATATAACACTGCCATACAGCGTACAACGAATTTTAGCCCTTTTTTTCTCGTGTATGGCCGTGTACCGACTTTTGTTCTGGACACCACCTTTTTGTCCACATCTTCCAATCCATCTTCATCTTTCCCGGAAGAGTTCGCCGCTCGCGTCGCCCGCTGCCGTGAAATCGCCCGCGCCAACACTGCGACCATTCAGGACAAGAGAAAAATCGACATTGATGCGAAGCGTCGAGTTGTTGTGTTCCGCCCAGGCGACGAAGTCCTTTTGTGGACACCTGTTCGTGTACCTGGGCTCTGCGAAAAATTCCTTCACCGGTATCTCGGTCCATACACCGTCCTGGAACGAACATCTGAAGTCAACTATCGCGTTGCTCCTGTCAACGCGGCTTCTGATCGTCGTCGCCGCCACACCGAGATCGCCCACGTCTCTCGACTGAAACGATATATTCGGCGTCCCAACCCTTTCTAACTTTCTGCCCTCTTTCGCGAAGGGGGGAAAATAGTGTGAGCGCTGACTATGTACTTCATCTTCATCTGCATGACCAAACCATTGTAGTGATCATCATCATATGTCACGCGGGCTGGCTCTCTGGCTCGTGCGCCTGGATTAGAAAAGGATAACCTGGTTGCTGCCGTACCGGACGTGGTCTCATAATATATATAATGAGATCAAACAGACAATATTGCCAAGGAAAGTATAGGGGAAGTTATTAGACCGAATTGTAATGTAAATGTGAAGAAATGTGAGTGAAAAGATAACTTGCCATGGACAGGAACCGAACCTGCGACCTTTGAATAACGCGTTACTCGAAGGTCGCACACCCTTTCAACACCCTCTTAAAGGGTGTTAGCTGAACACCCTACATGAAGGGTGTTCAGCAAAATGTTAGGGTGTTCAACACCCTTCTAAGTAGGGTGTATCTGAAAACACCCATAGGGTGTTCCTCTGGCGACAAGCCAGTTTACACCCTTAAGGGTGTAAAAAAAATTTACTGTGTAGATACAATGAATGATAATCTGACGAGTATCATTACGGAGTGTGCAGTGGAAGTTGGAGGCAGGGTAGTTAGACAGGACACTGGCAAGCTTTCCCAGGAAACGAAGAACCTAATTAAGAAGCGTCAAATCATGAAAGTCTCAAGTACAACAGACAAAATAGAACTGCCAGAGCTTTCGAAGTTGATAAATAGGCGTAAGGTATGCGATGTAAGAAGGTATAACATGGAGGGAATTGAACACGCTCTGAAAAACGGAGGAAACGTCAAAGCAGTGAAGAGGAAAGTTGGTATAGGCAAAAGTCGGATGTATGCACTAAGGGACAAAGAAGGCAAAATAACTACCAATATGGATGGGATAGTTAAAATAGTGGAGGAGTTTTACAGAGATCTGTACAGTAGCCGAGACAACCACGACCTTAATACTATAAAGAACTAGCAGTAACCCAGATGACACCCCACCAGTAATAATAGAAGAAGTCAGAAAAGCTTTGGAGAGCATGCAAAGAGGCAAAGCTGCTGGTGAGGATCAGGTAACATCAGACCTGCTGAAAGATGGAGGACAGATTGTGTTAGAAAAACTAGCCATCCTGTTTACGAGGTGTCTCCTGACGGGAAGGATACCAGAGTCTTGGAAGAACGCTAACATCATCCTAATACATAAGAAAGGAGGTGACAAGGACTTGAAGAATTACAGGCCGATCAGCTTGCTCTCTGTAGTATACAAGCTATTTACCAAGGTAATTGCTAACAGAGTAAAGAAAACATTAGAATTCAATCAACCAAAGGAACAAGCAGGATTTACAACAGGCTACTCAACAATTAACCACATTCATACTATCAATCGGGTAATAGAGAAATGCTCAGAATATAACCATTCAAATCATATAATCTATGAAGGCTATACATAGCCTTCATAGATTACGAGAAGGCGTTTGATTCAGTAGAAATATCAAACGTCATGCAGACACTGCGGAATCAGGGCGTAGATGAAGTATATATAAACATTCTGGAAGAAATCTACAGGGGATCAACTGCTACCACAGTGCTTCATAAAGAAAGCAACAGAATACTAATCAAAAGGGTGTAAGGCAGGGGGACACATTCTCCCCAATGCTATTTACCGCGTGCTTACAGGAGGTTTTCAGAATCTTAGAATGGGAACAGTTAGGGATAAGAGTTAATGGAGAATACCTTATTAACTTGTGCTTCGCCGATGACATTGCATTGCTGAGTAACTCAGGGGACGAATTGCCACTCATGATTACGGAGTTAGACAAGGAGAGCAGAAAGGTGGGTCTTAAAATTAATCTGCAGAAAACAAAAGTAATTTACAACAACCTCGGAAAGGAGCAGCGCTTCGAGATAGGTAATAGTGCACTTGAATTTGTAAAAGACTATGTCTACTTAGGGAAGGTAATAACCGCAGTGCCTAACCACGAGATTGAAGTAACTAGAAGAATAAGAATGGGGTGGAGCACATTCGGCAAGCACCCTCAAATTATGACAGGTAGATTGCCACTATCCCTCAAGAGGAAGGTATATAACAGCTGTATCTTGCCGGTACTTAGCTACGGAGCAGAAACCTGGAGACTTACAAAGAGGGTTCAGCTTAAATTGTGGACAACGCAGCGAGCAATGGAAAGAAAAATGGTAGGTGTAACCTTAAGAGACAAGAAGAGAGCAGAGTGGATTAGAGGACAAACGGGGGTTAAGGATATCATAGTTGAAATAAAGAAGAGGAAATGGACATGGGCCGGGCATGTAGCGCGTAGACAGGATAGCCGCTGGTCATTAAGGGTAACTAACTTGATTCCCAGAGAAGGGAAGCGGGTTAGGGGGAGACAGAAGGTTAGGTGGGCAGATGAGATTAAGAAATTTGCGCGTATAAGTTGGCAGCAGCAAGCACAGGACCGGGTTAACTGGCGGAACACGGAAGATGCCTTTGTCCTCCAGTGGACGTAGTCAGGCTTATGAGGATGATGATGATGTACATGACTTCCATGTCATGATTATTATGTTTGCGCCCGGCATTTTTGTTCGTCGTCCATTCACGTAATACTAAATTTTCGATCGTCGTCCATTCAGGTAATACCAGATTTGGTATATGTCAAGGTGGTGAAACGGTCGCGAGCACGCTATGAGTGTAGCAGGTAGTCATGTTTTACATGACATGCATGTCATGATTTTTCATGAAGTGCCATTCACCTTCGACGTCTATTCACGTCAAATAATACCAAGTTTGGCATATGTGAAGGTAGTGAAATGGCCGCGAGCACGCCATAAGCATAGAATGTGTCATGTTTTACATGACACGCATGTCATGATTATTATGTTTGGACATATCATTTACCTTCGTCGTAAGTTCACGTTACGTGATACCGAATTCTCTATATATGTGAAGTTAGCGAAGCGACGGCCAGCGGGCTATGAGCGTGGAATATATTCATGTTTTACATGACACGCATGCCATGGTTATCATGTTTGGATGTGTAAATGACCTTCACCGTTAATTCACATCACCTAATATCAAATATCGTATAGGCGAAGCTAGTGAAACGGCCGGGAGCGCATGATGAGCATGGTATACGTAGGCATCTTCTTACATGACACGCATGTCATGGATATGATGTTTGCACCAGTCAAATAACTTTGTCCTCCACTCACGTCACGTAACATTAAATTTGGTATATTTGAAATTAGCGAAATGGCCCCGAGCGCATCATGAGCGTGGTGTGTAGTCATGTTCTTTATTGAAACGCATGTCATGATTATGATGCTTGCACCAGTCTTATACTATCGTCATACCAAATTTGGTGTATGTGAAGCCAGTGGAACGACAGCGAGCACATCATGCGCATGACATGTAGTCATGTTCTTAAAAGACACACATGCCATGATAACCACGCTCGCACCAGTCATATACCTTCATCTTCCATTCACGTCACGGTATACCGAAATCGGTGTATACTTGAAGCGCGAGTGCACCATGAGTGTGGCATGTAGTCATTGTAGTCATGTTCCTACATGACACATGTTTGCACCCGTCATATACCTTCGTCATCCATTCACGTCACGAGATACCATACTTGGTGAATATAAAACTAGCGAAACGACCGTGAGCACATCATCAGCGTGCCATGTAGTCATGTTCTTAAATGATACGCTTGTCATGAGTACCAAGTTTACGCCAATCATATACCTTCGTCATCCATTGACATCAAGCAATACCAGATTTGCTATATGCGAAGCTTGTGAAACGACCGCGAACGCACTATGATCATGGCGTGTAGCCATGAATTACATGACATGCATGTCGTGATTTCCAGGCCTGTCCTCATGTTTTCCGCGCAACCATGTAATATTATACAAGTTTTACGATATGTCATGTGAACCAAACCACCACAGGAGAGCAAGACCATGACATGTAAATAATGACATTCATGACATACATATTATTTTCATGTTATGACTAGTCAGTGATGCTCGTCATACAGCCATGTTATGCATATACCAAATTTGGTATATCCGTTATCCAAAGGGCCAGGAAAGCTAAATGTCGTAGAAGGCTAGATAGATAGATAGATAGATAGATAGATAGATAGATAGATAGATAGATAGATAGATAGATACGGTTAAACTCGCATTTAGAAAAGTCACACCTTTGCTGCAAAGGCGAAGCAATGAACGCGATAGCAACAAATTGGAAGGTGTCGCGCAGAATGGGAAGCAGATTTAAACGCGCCCCACGTTTCTCACGCACAAATGACGCACAAAACGTACTCACAGGTACAGATTCATGCGAATAAGCGTCTCAGTTGTTACTTCCTACAGTGTTTGAAAAGCGCGCGTTTTCACAAACGGAGACTGCAATGATTGCAGTGACCTTTGTGCACCAGGTAGCTACAACAGAATCGTTTCAGGTAAAGCCCGAGGTCAGCCAAGGCGTACAATCTTTCCCGCAAAATAAGGGCGCGCGAGGGAGCGCCCTCCTCTAAACGGGGCAAGTATGCGCGTGGGAGATTGGAGCGCACCACCACACAATGTGGCGATGCGCGCTCATTGCGCCTATCTTGCTGGTAATGATGAAAACACGATTGTTTTCCCCTGATATGCCCATTAAAAGTGGTAAGTGGTAGATATAAATGGCTTGCCGTTGGGACGTTGAAGGAGGTGCTCCTCTGTGGCTCAGTGGTCAACACCTCCCAGTCACGATGCAGCAGAGGTGCCATGCTCGTTCCTCACGCCGAGGTCTTTTAGGGGCGAAGCTCCTTAGGGCGTGGGCTGTGCGTCCCCTGTAGCCTGTATGTAGCCACCTCTAGTTTAGTTCTTGCAGTGTTCACTAGATGGCGGTACCGTCCCCTGTATGTAGCTACCTCTAGTTTAGTTCTTGCAGTGTTCACTAGATGGCGGTACCGTCTCCTACATGTAGCCACCTCTCGTTTAGTTCTTGTAGTGTTTACTAGATGGTGGTACTTGTAACTGATGATGAAAAGATGCAAGATGTTATAAACTAGAAAGCGGTACTTGTAGTTGATGAAAGACGCGAGATCTTATAAAATAGGAATGATGTCACATATGGCGCGTGTCATTGGTTGAAGGCAATCGTTCGATTTAGTGCGGCGACGTACGCTAAGGGGAGCGTTGTAATAAAATCCGTTCGCTGTTGGCGCGCGCTCGGAGTCGCCGGATGGATAAGGCTGCACAGCGGAGAGAGCGCAAGGCGGCAGCAGCGCGCGCTCGCAGACAGAATCCCGATGTGCGAGCGCGCGAGGCAAGGGACATCGCAAGCCATCCATCGTCTAAGAACAAATAAAAGTTGATTTGTGTATATACACACACAGCGTTCCTCACGTCTTTACATGATGATCGACTGGGCGAATTACATTCACAGTTTACCGATGAATCCCTCCGGAGCTTCGCCCATTCATCATCATGCACCCCGTGAATATGCCGTAATTTTTTTCTCGATTCTTTTTCTTTCTTGCGTATATATATATATATATATATATATATATATATATCTACAGTCAGGGACGGCAACGCCAGCGGCAAAATCCAGGCGGAAGTGTCCATATAATTGCTATTGCAATAATAAGCCAACTCTCAAGTGATAGCGTCCCAAGCCATGTGACAGAAAATATTCACATGCTCAACCAACGCCTCCTAGAAAAACTATGCCTAGAACGTCGCTCTCTCTCAATTGGGAGCCTCTTGCCAGCACGCTTTCTCGAAGGCCATGCCTTCTGCCTTGTGTTGCGACCGGCCGCCGCGTGAGACCGCTCGCCTCCGTACCGCTAAGTCACGTGACAGAACCGTACCGCTCTATCACGTGACATCACGGCTGCTCGGAGGCAACTGTGAGAGCATTGCTATGTTCGCAGAGGGCGGCCGTAGGAGACGCTAGTCTTCACCCCGAAGGAGGAGGGTAAAATCAGAGGGCAGGGCAGCGCGTTCGCTGCTCACGTTCCAATAATAATTTTTTTAAGAGGCGTTGGCTCAACTTACCCCAGCAAAATGGCGATTTTAAGTGCATTCTTTTAAATACGCGTCTGTCAATCTGCACAAAAACATCGGGCAGCTTCACGGAAGCTTTATCCGCGAGGCAGAAACCATATGATCCAAGATGAAAGATTACACTCTGGTCAGATGCAGACGGGAGCGTGAGAACGTCCCCTAGCTGTATGTAAACGCCCTTCTCCGTTTCAAGAACTAAGAGACACAACGCTTGCGAGGAAGTGTACTCTTCAACCTGAGGCACTACTGAAAATACAGCAGCTTCGTTTCCACTGAAGGATTGATTGATTGATATGTGGGGTTTAACGTCCCAAAACCACTATATGATTATGAGAGACGCCGTAGTGGAGGGCTCCGGAAATTTAGACCACCTGGGGTTCTTTAACGTGCACCCAAATCTGAGCACACGGGCTGTTTCCACTGAAGGAGCTGGGCTCTTGAAATTTAGCAGCTCCTATAAGTAACTTTCTGCACTTTTATCTTCACCTTGCACATCTCGTCATCTTGCTTATCCATGTCAGTGTAAACTGGCAGCAGCGTCTCCGACTGCATACATAGTGCTTTGACGAGTGCCTCAGTACTATTGAAGCTGTTGCACATGACACTAAAATTAGCAATTTTCGGGCTGCGAATTCACTCGCCGGCAAAAAAAAATCACAGCATATCAGTGGAGTGAATGACGATGAGGGGGGCGAAGTTTCGAAGGGTTTTATCGGCAAACCGGGAATCATACGCGTCCCTCCGTCCGTGCGTCCGTCCGTCCATTTCCCTGTCTGTCCGTTCGTTCGTCCATCGGTCTGTCTGTATGTATGTCCATCTGTCCGTCCGTCTGTATGTTTGTCTGTCCGTCCATCTTGTGAACACTCCAAGTACCGCCATTTCGCATCTTTCCATCATATATATTCATCATATACAAGTACTGCCATCCAGCGGACATTCCAAAGAATAAAACGAGAGGTGGCTACTACATACAGGAGAAGCACGACCCACGCCTTAAGGAGTGTCGCCCCTAAAAAGGACAAGCGGGCCCTTCGTCACCGTTCATAAAAACCTAATGATATCATAATACACAGATTATTACATTACATTCGAAAAATTCTGCAGTGTCTGCCACAAACAACAGTAGCATGAACCCGCCGCTCCTGTCGCAGAGCGAAAATCGCGGAGCATTTCGAGTTCATGTGAAACGAAACCACCATTATCCGAGATTGCGAACAGAGCGAATGGAGCGAACGGAACACTTTTTTTTGCTGCAATCGCGCATCTGGAACAGTCTTCAGGCTGCTCAGTCGAACAATTCGCGTTTGCCCCAAGCCGAGCAAAACCTTTCTCCACGAGCGAGTCACCCTGGTTTTCGGTCATCCATTTTATCTCTGACTGGCGATGGACGCTGTTTTCTCACCATCTAGCTCAGCGGCGCGTTCAATGTTTCTCGTGATAGGTCTATCGTGAATTCCTACACCATCTTAACTCTGGCCACTGTCACAATTACCCCGTTTCGCCAGCACTAACTGAAGCTCAAGCCTCAATCGTTCTAATACACCACAAAGTCTCTCGTGATCGACGCTGGAATTCTTAATCACCTGTGTCAGGCCAGGCTTCCTATGTATCGCAGCTACGTCAATACCCCGCTTTTCACAACTTGTTCAAATCCATGGTCACCCAGTGCAGACTTTCGTGGCTCTAACTGCTCTGGAGGTACCTCTAATAAACAGTGCCTTCACAAATCAGCAACCTATCAACCCATTTGGATAGACGTCACCATCTATCCAAAACAGCTGGTAGCATTTCTACGGAAGATGAGCACTCACTAACATCGGTACTAACACCACCGAATCCATCCGAACCCCGCCGCTGCCAACCAGTGGTGACCGACGAGCGGGCACAGGCGTTCATCCTGGCGCCCTGGCAGGAGGAACTCATGCTGACAAAAACACACAATTCATATACATATTTACACGGCTCAAGCACACTAGGCGTCGAGACGCGCCTTTACACGAGGCACGACCAGCCGTAACGAAAGCCAGAGAAGAGCCTGCAGCATAGATGAAGAAAGAAGAGCGGACACTCCCATAGACACCGGCGGCCTAATCGAGCCTAGCGCACTTGGTGGTTGGTGAGGGAAACTGACCTGAGTTTCCTCTCTCGGTTTTACTGGTGCAAATCTTGCATTACTGTGCGCAAATGATGTTTGACTATGGCGAAAGTCATGATTTCAGAGCACTTTTTTTAGCCCAAATGCAAGGCTACTGTTTCCCGTTTTGATTTCGTGATTCTCTATTTTGTCTAGCTCAAAATGCTTCCTGTGAATTGGAGTAACGACGTATTCTTTATTTCAACATAGTTATAATATGAAGAGATGCAGGTAATCACGTCCTTGGCAGCTGGATGCCACTGGTGTCGCAGGTGTTTTTGTAGCGCGTTTCCACTGCCTCCATCTGCGGCGGATGACATAGAACACTTGGAAGCATTGCTTGCAATCCTTGTCCGCTCGGGCGAGCACTCGTGGTCTTCCCTAGAAGACTCGGTGCCGCCTCTCCTGGAAATCGTGTACTTCTGGGCCAGGCACACGTCGGTGCGGTGACCCAGCCTGCCACAGACGTGGTAAATGTCCGTGTGGCGTCTGTATAGCGTACAGCGAAGCAATCGGGCGCCGCACGTGACATAACTCGGCACTTTGAGTCCATCGAAGAGAACAATGGTCATAGTAGTGTCCTCGATGCGTTCCACTTCGAGGACTTTCGGGTTCCTCGGCTGGACGATCATTTCGCGCAGCTGGTTGTGGTCAAAGTCAAGCTCGACGCCCCGTTGTGTCAAACGTGCCCCGACGCTGACTATATGCTGGCTTTGCGACTCTCGCTTCGAAAAAGTCGTCGTCCAACCGAATTCTAGGCACTCTTCATGGGTGATGTGCTCCCCCTCGACCATCATTTGCATGAACATACTTGGGAGTAGCGAGCGCACGGTGGCGTTCGAGAGCTAAGCCTCAAGAAGCCAAATAACCATGCCTCAGCGTCACATTGAAAAGTCCCAAAAAATGGTGAAAACAGCGTTCAATGATGAAAAAAACTCGCAGAAGATGAGACGCGTTTCTGATCAAAAACATTTACAGGAGCGGGAGCCGATGTTCGCGCGTTCGCCCTAGTCGGCGCGTAGATGCGGTGTATGGCAGCCGCAGTGGGGCTTAACAAAAATATCCACGTAAGGTGTGTTGAATACATTGTATTTATGTATAAAATGCCAAATATGGGCGTATAGTTATTATTGTTCAAAAAAGCATCCAAATGATGATATTTTTTGTTTTTTGTACTTGCGTCCTCTGGCATTTGGTAAAAGCAATAGTTTGTTGCATAGCCGTGACGTACTTCCTGAGGCCAGATTTCACGAAGTGTCCACCTTTAACTTTTTTTCTTTCTCTATGAGCCCAGTGCACACGCGACGCTCCTTTTCGATTTCTCGGCCTATGCACGCGCTTCTTGTCAAACGCCGACTGCGTGTCTCAGCGACACCGATGCGCGTGCCCTGCAGTGCACGTGGACGCCTCTTGCATTTCTGTTAGACGTGGACCACGTTTGAATGGTTCACTGATTAGCGTCTCCTCCAGCCCAGATCTGTGCATCGCCAGTCGTAAGAGCAACACTTGAGGTCAGAGCACACTTCTACGTGCAGCATCATGCCGAGAAGATCTGTTCCTGAGAGCCCCTGGCTTAATGGAATGCCACCATTTGTTTTCTGCCAGCAGCAGTTCCATCCACTGGTGAGTTATGGCCCCATGTGTGCACCGCAGAATAACCATCTCTTAATGGGCGGCGGCATGGCTCCCGATATGACGCGGTTCGGAGGCAACATTTCCTCTCGTTCCAACTATGGGCGCAGCTATGATCGGCAGGACCGCTACCGGCCACGTCGGGGTTACAATGACCGTTATGGATATCGCCAAGGTGGATACGGTTATAGGGACCGCAAGCGCCAGGTTCCCAGCGGAGAGCGGTCTCGATCTCCTGCAGCAAAGAGAGAGACGCCACAGCATGACGGCACACGAAAGGTTCAAGATCAGCCGAGTGAGCAAGGAGAAGCTGCTGCAGCGGAAGATGAAGTAGGGGAGGTCTCTGGCGTACAAGCTGACGACCTCTATGATCCTGCAGAGCCAACCACGGAGGACACTGTAGAGGAAACTGAAGCAGCTGATGGACAAGAGGATCACGACACTGGTGAAGGTGCTGAAGAAGATGCTAATGAGGCTGGTGATCAAGAACGTGAGGGTTCTGTACACCAGAAGGAAGCAGCGGTAAGGGGAGAACGTGCTTCAACATCAACTGGCATACCTGCCAGTAAAGCACCTGCCGAAACCAGAGCCCAAGGTATCAGGATCGAAGCCTTCCGACGCCAGACGTCCTACCAGAGTAGATGAAGCAAAAGGACAAGCAGGAGGCCAGATGGCTGAAAAAGGTCTGCAAAAGCAAGTGTTTAGGAAGGGCAGCCAGAAGGGTAAAGGCTGGTGCACAGTATGCGAGATCCACTTCGATGACAGCTATCTTGACCACAGGAGGACTGAAGATCACAAGATGAAGCGGAATGAGAAGTATCCGAAGTGCCACCCCTGTAGCATGGCCTTTCATAATCGTAAACAGTATGAACACCACTGTGGGAGCGACTTTCACTGCAAGAATGTAGAAGTAATTGATAATGAAGTGGATGAGTCAGCTGGTCCTTTGGGCGAAGAATACCTGCAAGAAGTTCCTGCTTATTATTGTACATTGTGCAAGCTGCTTATGAAGATAGAACTGAAATCTCATCATTGCTGCACCCTAGGTCACTACAGGAGATACAGGAATACCAAACGCAAAGAAGAAACTGCTAAGAAAGCTAAGCCTTCAATGAAAGAAAGAGAAGATGAGGAGGATGACACAAATCAAGTAGGCAGCGATGATGAAACCAGGGCAGCCTCAGAATGGTGCAGACCTTCATGGAGTGTCTAACGAACCGAAGGAAGAAAATCTAGCTTAAGTAACTGATCAGGCAGGTGCAAGAGGCCTCGGAAGGAGCAACGCAGGGTTGACCATGACATGATAAAGTGTGAAGCGGAGCAGCCAGTCTGAGCCAGTGAACGAAGAAGGTTCACAATTCAAATGAGCAGGATGAACATAAGGACGAGCGCCAGGACTGAAGAACAAGACACCCTAAAGCATGAGGCAGTTACGGCAGCTGCGTCAGGCTTGGATGAACAAAACAAAGCAATGTTTCTGAACATTCTTAACCACCCTAAAGATGATGCTTAAACATTAGCTAAATAAAGATGTTTTTCTCTCTCTGTCTCTCTCTTTCTCTCCCAACACAAATGGCTGCGAGCACCTAGTGAAAGCAGTAGGTGAGAAAAAAAGTAACAGCATATCCACGGAGTGTATTATGAGTGGGTCAAAGCGGCCACCCATTCATCCGTACGTGTGTCCGTCCGTCCGTGCATGCATCCAATCATGTTCGAGAATGCAGACGGCGCGCGGGTAACACCGACGAGACGTGAGCCAACGAAACCGAGCTCAAGCATCTTCAACGCGGCCGCCATTCTCCTTCGTCCATGCCCCACCAGCGATCCGCCACGTTCGGCTACTATCCAGGAGACTGAGAGAGGCACTCGTTTCGTTTTCTATGTGCCCAGGCACAGCCCGCGCAGCAGCCAATCAGAGAGTAGCGTTAGAGCACCATTTAGAATGTTTTCACTTAACTGCAGTTTGTATGCACTACTATAAGACAGCGCTATCTATCTGTTTGGGAGATACTGCCTTCTTTTTTTCTCGCCTCTTCTTCTCTCGGTTACGCGTGACACACAAGGTTATAAGAGGAGCTTCACCCCTAAAAGCCCGTGGTAGCTACTCTTGTCTCAAAGGCTTCACTAGTCAAAGCAACTGTCAAGAATGTAGCGTTGCCTAAGGCTGCTGTCACTGTAGCCGAGCCCGCAACGACTGCCATGGAAATATTTGCCGTCAAGACAGGCACTGCTGTGAGATTGGCTGCTCCAACTTCTGGTCTTGCTGCCTACAAGAAGCCGCCACATGTGGGTGGCCAAGTGGCGGCGGGCGCGGGTGGCATGGGGAGTAGTAGTCACTGGGGGGTATCCCCTGATGATGATCATGATGATGACCCACTCAAGGGGATTGGCGAAGAGTCGGGCGTATCATACAGGCTGGATTTATTGTTTCTATTAGGGGCGAAGCTCCTTATAGCGGCACCATTTCGTCCCTCGTAGTCGTAGTCGTAGTCGTAGTGTGTAACCACCAGTCTTACATTTTGACCTGCAATGTGGTGCCGGTGGGAGATTTCTCCTGTGTGTTGTTCAACAAAAAAAATCGTAGCGTGCACGTTAACTAAAAGCCTAATACTTCTGTTTCTCATTCCCCATTAGCAGCCATTGGCATGTACATTAGGCACTATCTAACAAGAAGGGGTTGCTACGTTATACTCACTGGGCGTAACCTCCTTGGTTTCAGAAAGGTTTAGCGAGCGTTGAGCCGCAGTGCCATGAATACAGTAAAGTAGTATATGCCATGAACTCAAGGTGGTTAAAGGTGGGAAGTAAACACGAACCGCAAGCCGTAAGAAAGTGTGCTTGTGCCACCTCTCGTTTAGTCCTTGGAATGTCCGCTGGATGGTGGTGCTTCTTTATTGGGAATATATGATGAAAAGATGCGAGATGGGGGTAGTTGGAGTGTTGAATAGATGGACGAACGGACACTCAGACAGATGCATGGACGGACTCGCGGATGGCTACACCGACGGATGGACGTATGGACGAACGCAGGGCGGATGCATGGGCGAACGCAGGGACGGATGCACAGGTGGACGTGCGGACGCACGAGCAGACGCACGCACGCACGGACGAATGGACGCACGGACGGTCACACAGACGGACGCATGGACGGACGGAAGTAAGAACGAATGAACGGACGGATGCTTCACCACACTCTCCATTATTCACTCCGTGGATATGCTGCCATTTTCTTTATTTTAGAACGGCTATAGAGATTAGACAGACAGCCAGACAAAGAACTTTATTGGGTCCTGAGAAACGCTGCTCCTTTAAAGCAACGTCGTGGGCCACTCCCTCGTAGGAACGGGGAGGCCTAGCCTCACCGCCACGTCGTGGGCTCTCTGGACAGCCCTTAGTTGTTTAGAGATGTAATTCTAATGAAACGCTAAATATAAAGGGTTCTACTTGTAGCTTACATTATAGTGAGTAACCTCCCAATGAACAAAGATACCTTTACAAGCAAGACATAATGAAGAATAATTAGCGGTTTATTCAACTAGTAAATCTCTTGAGTTACATATAAACTTATCAACAGCATTCAAAATATTCATGTCCGAGTGTCCTAGCACAGATGCCCCTAATGATAATAGGATTGTCCACGTAACTTGTAGACAGAGTCGTCGCAATATAATTTTATTTTCGTTCTCTGTGAGAGGAAAAAAAACGTTGCATTTTGTTTGTTTGTTTGTTTGAAATTATGGCTCATACCCCCTCAGGAGGATTGGCCATGAAGGCGTAAAGTACTTTCTCTCGTGCAGACAGCTATGTGTAAAAACGACTTTATATTAAAATATAACTAATATGAAGTTCGAACAAAAGCAGTTTGCCTTCAGCCATTTTATTTACATTCCTGCTGGCCACTTCTACCTCTCCCCCCTCCTCTTCTTTTTCGCCTTCTCCAACCGATTCTCTTGGATTCATAGAGTAAAATAGAATAATACCTAGAGAGAAATGTGGCGCTGCGATTATGTACCCTCATGGGAAATATGGGAAGTACAGGCTTCGGATTGGATCGCGTTAGCCAGTGAACTGTCTACGGATCTTTCTCTGCAGTTTCAGTTTCGTTATTCACGTAGAGTAGGTAGTAGGGTGAATGCAAAGGACTTAAGCTGCGCCTTTGATGTTCAAAGAAGCTGAAAAACTGCTAGGCCTCTCAATTTACTGCAACGCTTCAGCTGTATAAGTCGTGTTTGACAGTTTAAGCGAATCGTCGTCCACTCACCGCTGCGCATATGTATACCGTCCCATGACAGTGCAGGGTATTACTCGGAGAACGCGTTTGTTGTTAGCGCGTCTTGCCCAAACTCGTTGAAATCAACTGCAAAACGACGGCGACGTGAAGTAGACGCACCGCCATGCTCGTCTGACTCGACTTCACAAGAAAATGAGAAGTGTGTTGGGGGCAGACCACTTGAACAGACGCACCTGGCTTCGCAGCAGACAAAACTTTAAGTGTTCCTCGCTTAATATTGTTCTGTTATTTTTATAAATAGATATTACGTACTTTCGAGGGCAAACCAAGAACGTTTGTTTTCAAATAATGTAAAGAATAATTGATTACATCTTGAAACCAAATCTGGAACGCAGCAGTAGAGCAATGCATACCCTGGTGGTTAAATTTGTCGATGTTTCACTTCTACCGCCTAGTCACAAGAACCACTTCCAATAAAGTTTGCGTAGAAAAAAAATGAAGCAAGTTTCAATTTGATATAACTTCATATTACTTTGTTTAACACTAAAAAAAAGCGTCGTGAATCTCAAAAACGTGATCCATCCGAAGCAGATCCGAAGCCTGTACTTCCCATTATTCCCATGCTGGTACAAGCGCCGCTGAAGGAGCCGGCGTAGAGACTAGCGCCCGATTCCACTGTAGGTATTATTGCATGAAACTCCATGTTTGGATCACTATACCCTCCCGGGCTTTTTTTTAATCTCTCTGGAGATAGTACGGAAGTATATTTGAGAGAGACGCTGGGTTGATCTTGCCGCAAGGTCCTTAGTAATAATCTGTTTTCAGTATGCCTTGCTGTATTGCTATCTTTGTGACGAAGTAGGGACCCATGAACGGTGATTTTGAGTCGAGACCCTTGCGTACAAGAACCATGCTTCCAGTTTGCACGCTTGTCAAAGTTTCTCTTCATTGTTTGGCAATATCATTGTTGCTGTTCTTCCGCCAAAGGTTTTTCTTTGAGGAAGATCTTGTCAACAAACCCAAGCTGTTGATCAGTGGTCAATCAGCTTGTTTTTTCGAAAGCGGCAAAGTTGGTGCTGCATCCAAGTCCTGCAGTACAGGAGCGATTGTGATGTGCTACAGGAGCCTCCAGCGCACATTTCCACCCTACTATAAAGTCCGGGTTTAAAGCCAAAAACATTTCCAGGTCTCTGATATCCCTCTCTGCAAGGGAATGAGCTTCAGGGTGGTATGATGCTGGGAAACGTAATCTAATGCCTTGTTCTTCTGCCTATCATCGAAGTTTAAGACTTCGAAAAGCTGGACCATTGTCAGCCACTATAACTTTGGCATCCTCGAACATATTACGCTCGAGTATCAATACAACCGAATTAGCATCTTCACGGCCAGCCTTAGCAGCAACATAGCGGGTGCGTTCGCCCACGGCGACCAAAAATGCTTGTGTTTTTCGTACGCCCTCGCCTTTTTTCTTGACTTCCACAAAGTCGATATGGAGTACTTCAAAGGGTACCTCAGAGTATAATGGCATTACCATTTGATTTCCTCGTATACTAAACTTTGAAGACCTGACATTCGTGGCAAGTCTTTATGTAGTTAGCGACATCCGCTTTCATGTACGTACTCCAAAATCCATCATGTCCTCCAGATTCTGGACTATTATGGTACAGTCTCAGGATAGCTTGCACCTCTGTCGCAGGCACTTGTACTTTTCCGTCCTTAAATGTCGATTTTCCAGTTCCTTCCCACAGCCTTATGAAATTCACGTGTTCAGTTTCAGTTTCTTGAGGTATGTGCAATCCGGACAAGGCATCAGCATCCAGGTCATTTTGTCCAGGCCGATGAGCTACATCGAAGGATTACTGTTGGACCTCGCTTGTCCATGGTGCGAATCTCCCCTTTGGGAGTGCGAGATATGCCTTCCAAGTATGCCCTGAAATATCTCAAGGCCGTGAAAACTGCTAGCGCTTCTGCTTTTTGTGTGTGTGGGGCAGTAACAAACCTGGGCCTTAGTACGCATGTACGGGAAATAGCCGATTACTGGCAGTTGTCGGGACGCAGGCTTCTTGACATCTTTGGCACAGAACAGCTCTAGTTCCATAGTGTGAAGCGTCTGCATAGAGCTTAGAATCCGTATGTATAGAGCTCGTCTGTATAGAGCTCGAAATAAATTAAATGACAATATTACGTGAAATATTCAGTTTAATTACAAGTAATTTTGAGCTTGTATTCAAGACTGCTGTATTAACCTTCTGCTTGCCACTTCAACCTCTTCCTCTATTCTCTTCTTTTTCGCCTTCTCCAACCAATTTTCTTGGAATACTACAACTAATATGAGAAAAAGCGCAGAGAAAGAAAGAAAAAGGGGAGAAATAGACAGGTCATTTTCACAGATTGCGAGATTTCAGGTATTTAGCTGACCACACAGCTAAACTTACTTCACTTTACCATTCAGAATCCATCTTAAAACACTTTTTGAAGATACACAATAATAGTTTTTTGATTGGAGATTACAATGGGATACGTTTCGATGCCTGAATAAAATCGCAAACGGCATTGAAAGCATAGCTGTGGCAATGTACCAGAACTGAGGCACCAAAGTTCAGTGCAGTTTCCGCCGTCAAAACAACACCTATTTTAAGAAAAGGAATAACTCGAAGCTCCAGGGACGTCTTCTTCCTCTTCAACTATTTCAACTCCGGACCCACTACAATACTTCCACATACAGTTTACACATACTAAAGCAACTCTTATAACATTATTATCAATAAATTTGTAGACAAATAGAACAGGGGTAGTATTACTAACAGTCTTTACTATTGATGAATCAATAAAACCAGTTTGAAGAAGCAAAACTAGAAATTAAGATGTAGCAAAAAGACATGGCACCAAGGGAAAATTTTCGTCGCCAAACCGGTCAAAATGTAGCCAATTGGGTGGAAAGTAGCCAGCAACGGCAACCCTGGGTGCCAGAGCCACCCTCATCCTTTAAACTTTGCACCCTTTCCCTCGATATGTTGACCTCACCAGTGACGTCACGAAAGAAAGGCGAGGTGGGAAGAAGCTCTGCGATGCTCTTAACTCACCGGTCAACTCTGGGCAGTCCAGCAGGCCTGTGAAGCGACGGAGAAAAAAGTCCTTGACGTTCCGGCATGCGAGGCCTGAGGCCAGGCCATATATCTGTCCCCTCTTTCGGCTCGTTTATCTGCGATGAAACTTACACCCTTCCCCCCTTCATGTCACTGCGTTTCAAACAAAACTTAGTCGAGTAAACGATACACCAAGTTTCGCTTCAAACCGTTCTTCCAGCACACGCGTCGACGCCCGTTTCAACCAGGTCAATGACGTGTGCACTGCTGCTGCTTCGCATCCCATCAGAATTTCCTTCCGTTCGGAGAGGTGGCCCATAATTTTAAGTGTGAATACACTTTATAAGCGACCCCAAACCATCCACCGCCGTCAGCGGCGTCCGCAGTCTTCTATCTGTCTTTAAAAAAGACAGATAGAAGACTTAAAAAGAGGACTTGGCGGGCCGCAGCGCGACGCTCTACCGAATAAGCCACGGACGCGACGCTGATATCGGTGTCGCTCCTCCGCTCTCCTCACTCGCTGCAGCTGCGCGCGCACCCCTCTCTTTCGCGCGCCCACCTTCTCTCTCAGTCTCCCGTCGAGAGCGGGTTGTGCGATGGATGTCCCGGAGGCAACGCTACCATCTAGATATAAGGCGCGTTACTGACCCACACACACACACACACACACACACACACACACACACACACACACACACACACACACACACACACACACACACACACATATATATATATATATATATATATATATATATATATATATATATATATATATATATATATATATATATATATATATATATATATATATATATATATATATATAGCCCCGCCGCGGAGGTCTAGTGGCTAAGGTACTCGGCTGCTGACCCGCAGGTCGCGGGTTCGAATCCCGGCTGCGGCGGCTGCATTTCCGATGGAGGCGGAAATGTTGTAGGCCCGTGTGCTCAGATTTGGGTGCACGTTAAAGAACCCCAGGTGGTCTAAATTTACGGAGCCCTCCACTACGGCGTATCTCATAATCATATGGTGGTTTCGGGACGTTAAACCCCACATATCTATCTATCTATCTATCTATCTACTATCTATCTATCTATCTATCTATCTATCTATCTATATATATATATATATATATATATATATAATATATATATATATATATATATATATATATATATATATATATATATATAAATATATATAGAGAGAGAGATACTGCTTTTTTTTACCTGAATGCCTGACACGCGCCAAAGGAAGCACTGCTGCCCTGGAGGGGTCTTGATACCAGCATACTACGCTTTTCTCAGAAACGAATCCAAAGCGGCTCAGTCTCGGGGGGACGCTTCTTCAACGATCCCCACTATGATGGGTCTCAAAATAATGGAATGTTTGCAGAGTTTGGGGCTATGAAAATAAACTTCGCCGAAGTCACGAGTGACGCCGATGTGGGTAAGCACCGTTTACCGAAGCTGTTTCCATGACTATCCCAGTGACTAATAGGACGTTGGTACAAAATTTGTGTACACAAGTGCAGTAGCAGGAAATAAAAAAAGGCTTTTTTTTATTTCACGACCGCGGAACTCTGATGACCAAATTTGTCGTCATATTTGTTAGTTCATAAATACTTGCCTCATTGGTACAACCTTTTTTTTAGTTTATAGTGTTGCGAGGTTTTGAATATTAAGAAAACTCGCATAACAGTTATCAGACTAAAATAAAAAAAGGCAGTGCTGAAATGGAGTAGGTGGCTGTTCCGCTCAGCCACAATGAGCACTCCTGTAACCTGACTAGAACCAAGGCATCAAGAATGAAATGTATTACGCTGAAGCACAGAGAGTCGTACGATAGAATTTATGAAGAAAGAATAGGCTAAAAAAGACAATTTGTCGATAAGCTAAGATACCAGAGTAGTGATACTGGTTTTTTGCTGAATGCTAATTGACTCTTTGGCAGAAAATGCAAGACAGTAGACATAAAAACACCGATGTATAAAAACGGAATCATCATAGGTTTTAAGAATTACAATTATAATATTAACATGACAGTGTCTGTGACTTCAACACGAAGTTACATATGACATTTTTAAACATGTTGACTGGATTCGCCTCGATACAGCGATGACAGAGGTAAAGAAGGGACACGAGGACACGAGATTCGTTGATCTCACGACTACCTTTCTTAGGAAAGAAACAGCTGGTACCAGTGGTGTAGAAGCTTAGGATGCTCGGCTGCTGGTCCAAAGGTCGTGGGTTCCATCCCGGATGAGGCAGTCGCCCTTCGATGGGGGCGAAGTGTTAAAGGGCCGTGAGCTGTGCGATGTCACTGCACGTTAAAAACCACCAGATGGTTGGAATTCCGTAGTCTTGACAACGGTGTCCTTCATAATCATATTTTGGTTTGAGACGTAAAACCCCAGATGTCAGGCAGGAGACACATATTTTAAAACACCACCTAAAACCACGTGAACACACACTGATGACGACAGAGGATAACACTCACACGATTGAACGAGGTCTACACAAAAAAACTGCACCGGGTGACAACACTATGCAATAAAGAAATTTTTCTGTCATGCAGAGCAATATGCACTGTGATGTTAAGTTTTATGACCTGACTGCAGTGCCAGAACACATTGCCTAGCGGATGAAAAAAACAACATTAGAGAGTTTTAGTACTGCGGAATGGTGCTACGTACGCATCACGCAAGCGCCTTGCGTTACGTGGCGTCGTTTGCCCCTAATTGGCTTTTAGTACGCCGTAGTACCCGCGTACGTACCGAGCGTGAAGCGTGTTGTGCCATCTGGAATAGAAGCACGTGTTGTTGGCAGCCAATGTGAGCCAATCCAAGTGTTATAGCCAGATTATGGCCATATTTTAAGCCACAGAGCCGGTCGGTGCTTGCCCTCACAGTAAAAATTTTTGCACCCAGAAGGGTGTAAAAAGGGAGCTTTTACGAGAAAGCACGCTTTGCAACACCCTTTAACACCCATAACTGGTCGATTGAAAAAAAAAGCACCCCTTTGTTTGGGTGCTTGCCTCAATAGCACCCTAAAATAGGCTCTAAGGGTGCTTTTGTGCCTGAGAAGGGTGTAGGTGCCGATTCATCAGATGGAATATGCAGCATAAGAAGAACACATTATTATAATATTTGGGATTTTACGTCTCAAAAACCTCGATATGATTATGAGGGTCGTCGTAGTGGAAAGCTGCAGAGATTTTCACCATTTGGTGTTCTTTAATGAGCGCTCACATCGCACAGTGCAAAGGCTTCTACCTTTTCGCCTCCGCCTTAATTCGACTGCCACGGCCGGCATCGAACCCGCGACCTTCGGATTGGCGGCCGAGCAGCGCAGCTACTGCACGAATATGTGGACCTTGCGTTAAATGACGGCCTAATTGACTTAGAATGTGTGAAGGTGCTCTCCGAATACAGCAGAATGTCAGCAGAAGCAAATCGCGTTTCATCTATAATGGCAATTAACTACAATCCATGTTACGAAAGCTTTCCTTAGCGTTGGTTATAAGCTGGACGTTTGCTATGGATTATATACACACAAATAATGTTCGCCCGAGTATGGGTGTGTGTGCGTGTAAGCGCGATTGTGTGTACACCCGTGCATGTGTGCGTGCGCGTGTATGTGCGAGTCCGTGCTTGTGTTAAGCGTGTCTGTGCACATGTGTACGCCCATGCATGCGTGCGTTTACGGTCGCGCATGTGTGTGGCCGTATGTGTGTATACGTGTATGTGTGTGCGCCTGTGAATAAGTATGCGTGTGTATCAGCCCGTGCGCCCTCGAATTTCGTGTGTGTGTGTGTGTGTGTGCGGGGTGGGGGGGGAGGCACTGCTTCTTATGGTTTAAGGTCCCACACCTGTTCAGACTGGGAGTCTATATGGGAGGTGGCTTAAGGAATGGTGGTGGTCAACGCACTGTACACGGACTATTCAGTACATCGGAAAACAGCTGCACATTTTCGTACCTGATCGTTGCTTACGAACTTGCTGTGGTAGCTGATTAGGTCCACTGAGGTGCTTCTACGCTCCAAAACGTGGGTTATGACCAATTCCCACGGAAAGCTGTCACTGCACTTATGCACAACCATCGTTTATATTTACAACGTTTAACAAGAACGTGCCCTGCCTTTGCTACAGGTGCTTAGCTAGCTCATTGGGTAACCATATGGAATTATGTGCTGATCATGTGGTCAGCAAAAAGTTTGTTATAACAACCTCAGCATGTTTCGTGGTGCGTGACAAGCCTTCTAAACATCCGCGACTGTGCATTAATTTGTTCCAGCTTCGACTACGCATTCAGTGTTTGCGGCACCATACGCGGAAGTGCCACACACAGACAATGCAAAAAGAAATTCCTCTGGAAAAAGGTGTAGCGATGCTCTACCGCTATTGCCACCGAGGACGAAATAATTATTGTTTCTGGCCATTCCATGGTGCACTTTGTTTTCCGCAAGTGTTGCTTCACTATTTTTCGTCCACTGCAATCGCATTCCGTCAAAATACTCAAAGAACCCGAGGCAGGTAAATAACCTGCGTCGCTGTGCGACTGGCTGGAAGGAGAGTTGCCATTTACAAGGAGTCATTCCGCGACGAACGGCCGTCCGCCGTATGCGCCATAGCGGTTGCCTTTCGGCGCCGTCCTGGCGGGTTTCCCGCTCCTCCCCCCCGCCCCCCCCCGCTCACCCCGGCCAGCGTTGCTCCCACAACGGCGGCGTAGATAAGCGAATAGTTGCGTCACCGAACACCTGCGTCGACAGCTGCGGCGCCGCCGCCAGTGCCTCCTCCTTCTCTCTCTCAACGTCGCTCTCTCTGTCTCATCGTCTTTCAGATGCGTTGCGTTCGTCTGGGGTCTTAGTCGCTGTGTGTGTTCTAGCGAACAGGCGCATATTCAATGGTGGTCACGCATGACACCGTGTTCGAAGTGACGCTCGGATTAAGGAATATTCATGGAGTGGCGGACACGGACAACGTGGGCCTGTTAACGGTGAGTGTACTGTTTTCGTAGCTAGTAATCATACAGCGCTAGCTGGGTGCCTGCAGCAGCTCTGCCGAAGTAGGCCGCCAGCCATTTACAACAGCATGCGTTCGCGGGCCTGTTGCAGATGCCCGATTAAACGTGTGACTTAACGAGTTCACACTGCTATGCGCGATGTTGTGTAAGTGCCTGCATCACTCATACAGTGAGTGATGTGATCACTTAACAAGGGCGGGATTAGTTGCTGATCGCACATTGTCTCTACACTGCACAAAGTGATTGATATTGTTTTAAGATGTGCTTTGGGCTACATCGTAATAACATTTCTATTAATACTCAAATGTGCAACGTGCTTCTGTAGGTGTAAGCGTAAAAAAGAAAGAAAAAGCAAAAATTGTGTACAGAGGCGCATTGTACGAAATGGCTTTTTTTTGCTTAAAGACGGTATAGTTGGAGGTGCTGATATGCCGCGATGCTCCCAGCACGTGCGCCTCGGTCTTTTAAGCTATTTAGGACAAGTGCCACCAGCAACAGGGAAAGATCTAGCAGACTTCCAAAGGCGCGTTGTTGTGGCCATCGCCGTGCGTTGTTTTCCCTCGTTTCTGTTTGCTGCTTTCGTGCTTCGCTTTCATCTGCGATAATGTTCGGCGTTATAACAGAATCGAGAGAGTATACGTGACTGTTGGAGCTATGTGCGGTAGCTCTAGCATAAGCCATGGCTGCTGCAACGTAGTCGGCGTCCGCGTGCGTTGGTGTCCTTCGAGCGCTCTTACTTGCGTGATTGTGTTTAACTGAGTATTTAGGCACGGGTTACATTTGTAAATCCCGTAGTCAATAATCACTAATAGCGTGCCCCTGATTGCCATCAGAGGATGGGCTTGGTTGGCGAAATATGCCAGACGCTTTTTCTGAAAGCAAGCTTTGAATTTTTTTTAAAAGAAGTACTTTCATACGTGCAAGGCAGTGCCTATTGCCGTTTAAAGAGTTGCGGGCAGGCCCGCAACTCTTTAAAAACTGGACGAGCTATCACATCTTTTATTAAATTACAATGAATTAAGATGATTGAATTATAGATGACGAATTTCTGTGCTAGATTAGGTGCACAAAACACATGTTCGCAGCCCTACGTCTAGAAAGCAGGCAAATAGGAAGCACAGCGTCAAATTTGGATTAGATTCCATTGACGGAGCGTCTTGTGAGAGTACAAAGAACGAGAAAATTGTTCATTTTTGATGCCCTTATAGAGGCAGTCAGAATTGCACTTATTGGTGACTTGTAACAATTTCTCAGATTGTTAGAGGCGTGATTAAAGTCAGTAAATCTTTTATTTTTTTTGCAGACCTCTTCGCTAGTGCCACGCCCAAGATCATTTGTTCTCATGTAAAAAAGAAAGCAGAGATGTCTTCACTGTTTGTACATGAAGAGGTAAGTTTCTTGTGCATTTTGATTAATGTTACATGTTCTGAACGTTGTACTTTAGGAATTGTTTTTCACACTGGCTCACTACCCTAGAAGGAATTTGATTCTTAGGTGAGTTCAGGCTTTCGTAAGGGCATTTTTGAGCTGTAGTCTTACACTTCACCTCATTTCGGGAATTTGCTGTATGCTGGAAAACTCTTATCTTTATCATACGAAATCATTGGAATGTATGGGTTGTATGCTTCGAGTTCAGTGTAATGTCAATTACACGCCATTTCGAAGGATACACACTACACATTCTTTATATATGGCGCTGCCAGAACAGCACGAACATCCTTTCATGAGAAGTCATATTTGCTCTTATTACAGGATGAGAGGGTGCCGCTGACGTCCTGCGTAGTATACCCCGGCCCCAGCCTAGAGCAACCCTAGTTCCTGAACCTCCACGTGGATGACCGAAAAATCTTCCGTGTCAGTAATGACTAAGAAGGAGTGACAGCACTGATGAGTTCATTTTTAAAATTTTCTACATTGTCTACGGCTGCAAGGCCTTTGGCAACCACCGTGATAGTTGCTTTTTCTCGGCGTGAGTTTGGAGTTTATTAAAGAAGTTGTTCAGGCAGTACAACGCTGAAAATTTTAGTGTCACAATGCCTGAACAACTTTTTCTAGTGTGGTCATGGTAGATGAACAAACATTGTTATTTGTGTAAGTTATTTTGCTTAAATATAGCTGGACCATTCCATGCCAAACGCCCCAGCCACTTTGGCGACCATTTAAATTGTATTTGAAAAAAAAAGTGCTGACTTACTGCGTTGAAAACAGTGAACTGCTAGAATATTTCAGCGAGAAAAAAAGTTTTGTTCATGTGGCTGGCTTATAACTTCCTGGCATAATGCCGTCTGTGTGCTGTTTGTGGAAAATTTCGTTTTAAAACTACCGCTTATTCTTTCTAAAGCAAATTCGGTCTATTTGTTAAGTAAATGTGCTTCTGTAAGGTATTTGAAGCTCAATAATAATAGCGCAATTTTTTGCCACATTCGCTTCCAAGAATAAAGCCAAAATGTGTTATGTTTGCATTTTTTATTGCAATATTGCACTTTGTATGAATATCTGAGCAGTGAATACTTACTCCACAGAAGGTATATTTTGTGGAAAACATATCTTTGGACCTCTCAAGCTGCTGAAATATACGAGAAAATATCACGAATTTCACAAAATTGTGATTTTTGTCCGTATTTAGATGCAATTTGCTCCACGTTGTGATACAATGAAAACTCATCATTATACCTAAATTGTAAGAAAATGAAATTTTTTCTGTAATAAACATCTTATCGCAAAAAGGACAGGAAAGAGCGCTGTCAACTGAATTTTATTGAAGGTGCTACAAGCGTTTTTATACTGAGCACAAGACCAGGGCTCATCTGCAACAACACATGTGTGACTATGACAAAATAATTTTAACCGAGAAAAGAATACTCTTTTTCGGAAAAAATAAGTGAAGGTGTACTGATGCATTGATCCTTGGCCTTCCTGATAAAGAGTTCTAAAATCTCTCATTTTTCTGCTTGCTTTTTTTTTTCAAAAACCGTGTTTTATGAAACCTAGGACTATACTTACATTCTTTACGGTGCCCGGCCATGAGACTACTATAGCCCTTCTTAACATTTAAAGCATGCTGTCTTGCTTGATCATTGAAGCATTGCCCAGTTTGTCCTATATTTACTTTTCCACATGTTAGCGGCATCTTACACACATTAGATTGGCATTCAGTAAACCTATTCTAGTGACGAATGGTGCAAGATTGACTATTCCTGTTGCTGTAAGTACATGCACTTTTGAAATCTTGCAAGGGGTGGAAAACAACAATGTCATATCTGCTGGCTCTTTTCCTAAAATTGTGAGACACCTTATGTACGTAGTACCGTGTGACATGCAAAGGTGATTGGTCATTCTCTTTTTCTTTTGGTCCTGTTTCCTTTAACTTTACTTTCTGCAGGAGGGTTTCGCAAACAAGTGTGATGATGCTGTTGGGGTATTGGCTGGTGCTATCAGCCCAGGAGTGCTAAGAATGTTCTGCCTTTTCATAGTGGGCATTCAAAATTAGTAGAAAGAGGAATTGATACCACATGTACTCAGGCCACCCTTTAGAAGTCATGTTAGCACAAGGGTGAGGTCAGGTTTAAAAACCAGATTAAAAGACTAAAAGATGCTGGGTATCCCAACAGAATCATCACACCCGTTTGAAAAACCCTCCAGCAGAAAGTAAAGTTAAAGAAGACAGGACCAACAAAAAACAATGACCAAAACCTTTGCATGTTATACCACATCATGTGTCTCACAATTAAAAAATAGCCAGCAGATATGATATTAGCGTGTTGTTTTCCACCCCTTGCAAGGATTCAAAAGTGTGTGTACTAAACAGCAACAGGAATAGTCAATCTTGCCCCATTCGTCACGAGAATAGGTTTACTTAATGCCAATTTAACGTTTGTAAAAGTATTTTTTATCAGGTAAACCAATGATCAGTGCATCACTACACGTTCACTTATCCTTTCCGAGAGGGAGTATTCTTTTCACAGTTAAGATTATTTTGTAGTGCTCACACGTGTCGTCGCGCATGAACACGGTTCTTGTACTCCATATAAAAGCGCTCGTAGCACATTGATTAAAATCAGTTGACAGTCGGTGCTCTTTCCTGTCCTTTCTGTCTCTTCCTAAAGTTGTCGCGCTGTGACTAGCACACAACCACGATGAACCAACTCTCCCAAATTAAGCTCTTGTTACGTAACACGTAGACCGAGTTTCGTATGGAAAGAAGGAGCGGTGCTTTTAAAATAAAATTTTTCACATACAACACCTAGACGGCATTCCAGGAAGTTCAGAGGGCAGCCACGTGACCAAATATTTTTCCTCTCCTAAACATTCCAGAAGTTCACTATTTTCAATGCAGCACGAGTTTTTCGAATACATTTGAGATGGTTGCCAAAATGGCTGGGACATTTGGCATAAAGTGACCCAGCTGTGTCATTAGCCATAATTATGCATTACCTCTTTTGTTTTTTGTGTGTTTTGACTCAGTTTTGTGTTCGTTTTTAGCTTATTGTGTTTCTGATCATTGTATTGGTTTCTTAAGTATTCGCTAAAGTTGTATGTGCAAAAACCCGTATATGTTTGCATGTACATCATTTCTCATAACCAATTGTTATACATCCTGGAATACAAAGCTTAATCCACTGTGATTGTATACATTTGAAAACACTATCCACATATATTTTTGTGTGCATCACTACTTGGGAACGATTGTGTACATGAAGGCGTATATAGTGAAATCATGGTGATTGTATATATTTGAAAGAATCATAAGCATATATTTGCCTGCATTTCATTCCTATTAACCGATTGTGTACATGAAGGAGTATTCAACTGAAAACCACTGGGATTGTAGATACTTGAAAGAATTATAGGGATATATTAGCGTATATTTCATTTGTAGTCTCTTTGTACTTGAAGCAGTACACTAAAGTGAAACCAGTGTAATTATATGTTGCAAAGAATTGTCAATGAAGTGAAACTGAATAAATATAATAAACATTTGAGGTGTTGCATGTGTAATGTACGTATACTTGAACGTATATCTGGTGAAAAAGTTGTGTGGCAGAAGAAAAGTTTATGTTTTATTTGCCTATTAAATAAACACAATATGCAAGGGCAGCAAGGCTTCATTTTCTGTAACGCGCATTATGCATATACTGTGAAGTATATATGGATCCAGCACAAGTTCATACACGATAGTACGCGTTTATATTTTTGCCCGGACGCAATGAATGGAGCTCGACAGGTGGCGCACCATTGATAATCAGGACCACTTTCTTCAAGTAGTGTGTAATCAGTGCATGCTGATATCTATTAGTGCAGTCTAAAATAATACTGGCACCCCTGCCATGGGCACTCAACACCCTTGTGCACCCTTCTCGCACCCTCCTCAGAGGGTGCTAAAAAAGTGATGGACATTGAAGGCACCCTTCCTTAAGGGTGTTTTTGTAACACCCTACAGTTTTTTTACATGTACACCCTATTCTAAGGGTGCATGAAAAAGCACCCTTTTTGGAAGGTGCTGAATTAACACCCTTAGGGTGTCGTCCACTGGACAAGCTCATTTACACCCTTCTGGGCATAAAAATTTTTACTGTGATAGCTCGATGCCGCCATTTTGCAAAACGAAGTCTCGCGCTGTCGCGAACTTGTTCGAGAGCATCGCGGTCACCTCATACGTACGCACGCACGCATCTCATGCGTGCGTACCTAGCGGCTGCGTACGTAACGCGATACGTGCGCGTTCCGGTCTGCGCATGCGCACTATGCAGAACGTAGCGTCCTTACGTACGCAACGCCGCCACGTACGCAGCGTACGCACCACTAAAACTCTCTATTGAGATGGGGCCCGGTAAATATAAAACACGATGCGCGCGTCTCGCGCCCTGCTTCACAAAGCGGATTGTGCCCGGGATATACGGGGACGCGTGCACGCGTCTATTTTCTGCGTGCCCCTAACGGCCAATGTGATAGACTTTGAGACGGGGCAGTGTGAGCAACGCAGCTCTCTCTGGTCAGTGGACACATTCACGCAACTATAGGAAGTTTTAGATGTGACGCGTCTTAGGGTCGAGTTCAATCCGGGGTGCGGCGCGACCACGCTTACTGCGCATACGCGTTTCCTCCTTCTTTCTTTCCTCTCTTGCATTCCTCTCTCTCGCCTCGCAAAGCCGACGCAGACAGCGTCTGTTACTACACGCTCGCCCCCTTCTCTCTCTTCTCTAGGCATCCATTCCCGCGGAATTTACATACCAAACGCGTGCCCGCTCCCTCCTTCACCTATCCTACGATTCCCCTCTCTCGCCTCGCAACACTGACGCAGGCAGCGTCTGCTAGCGAGTTTCTGATAAAAAAAATCACAGCATATTCACGGAGTGAATGATGATGAGTGGGCTGAAGCGTCCATCCGTACATCTATACTTGTGTCCGTCCGTCTGTGTATGCATCCGATCGCGTTAAATAATGCAGACGGCACGCGGGTAACAACGAGAAAACGCGAGCCAAGGAAGCCGAGTGCAAGCGTCTTCAACACACCCATCGCTCTGCGTCGTCCGTGCCCCACCATCGATCCGCCACGTACGGCGACTATCCAGGAGACTGAGAGAGGCACTTGTTCTCCGCGCACTCAGGCAAAGCGCGCGCAGCAGTCAATCGGAGAATAGTGGCACTTCGGAGTGTAGCGTCATAGGAGCGCCATCTGGGAAAGGAGACGAGAAATGGTCATCCCTTTCTTCTGCCTTCTTTTCTTTCTCGTCTCTTCTTCTCTCGATTACGCGTGACAAGGTTAGACTAAGAGGAGCTTCGCTTCTAATAAAATCACATCATATCCACGGAGTGAACGATGATGAGTGGCGCGAAGCTTCGAAGGGGTTCATTGGTAAACCATGAATCTTCCGTCCGTCTGTCTGTTCGTTCATCCGTACGTCCGTCCGTGCCAGCTGACTGAGTCATAGAACTACGCGGTCACATGCGAAGAGACAAGCATGTACAGACCCGGCTTTAGGGAGCTTCGCCCTTTAAGACCGGCTGTTTGCGCTGCACAGCCGTTCACTGGCCAACCCGTATATACAGGCACTGGTTCTTGATCTCCACGGTAGTGTCGGTGGAATATTTCTCCTGTGCGTTGTATAACAATAAAAATTCGCAACTTGCGAGCTTGCGCGTTCACTAAAAGCGGACTGCGGGTATCTGTGTCCAGTCAGAGCCCTCTGTCTCTCAGAGCCCATTACAGCAGCTGTTAGCACATTTCAGTAGGAAACACTCCTGCGTAACGGCGCGATGAGGGCTAGCGTTAACGCTGCCGACAATGTAAGCGTTAGCGCCGCAGTGCTTCGCATCTATACATGGTTCCTTCTAAAGGGAGATGGTGTAATATTTTTGTTGTTGTTGTTCTGAACGTAAAAAGCTTCCATAATATCTCTGGTGCAATGCGTAAAAATGCAGTGTCCGCGAATATCGTTATACACCCATGCTCATATTAGAATGTCTTAGTAAGCCCTATATAGTTGCATAGGAGACCCAGTCTTCCGCGCATGTCTTAACTTTTTACCCGTCAATCTCGAGCTTCAAAAACATTAACACGGCATAAATTCAAAATGGCCCCACCGCGGTGGTCTAGTGGCTAAGATACTTGGCTGCTGGCCCGCAGGTCGTGAGGTCGAATCCCGGTTGCGGCGGCTGCACTTCCGATTGACGCGAAAATGTTGTAGGTCTGTGTGCTCCGATTTGGGTGCACGTTAAAGAACCCCAGGTTAAAGAACCCCAGCCTTCCTCTTTTCTTTATTTGCACTGCGGCGTCTCTCATATTAATATGGTGGTTTTGGGACGTTAAACCCCACATATCAATCAATCAATCAATCAATAATAAATTCAGAATGTGGAAGGGGACATTATTTAAATAGAACTAGCTGAGAGGAAACCGGGCGAGGCAATAGCCTTCGAATTTCACAAGGCTATAATATATATAGATCCGCCGGACACATGAAATATCCTAAATCCATAAAAATCCTTATACAATCTCCATCATTCGCCATGCATGCATAACACCTTTCTATCTGCCATGATTACACTTGCCTAATTTTTTTTTTGGTTTTACGAGATAGAACGACTTGACTATAAAGCATGTCGTAGCAGAGAACCACGCATGAATGATCACCAGCTGCATGCTAACATAAATATGAGCGAGCGAGAATTTCAGCACTGCAACCCCAAAATGGCCACCGTGGCTGGGAATCAAACCCACGTCATCGAGCCTGAAGACAGCAATATGGTGCTTTCTTTCCTCAGTAAAATTACTATTTGACTATACCAAAAACACTGCGCTTACCACTAGAAGAGGCTCGGCAAACGAGATAGCAGGCAAAAATAAAATGGGGGTGGCGACGCTAGCGTGAGCTTTCCGCACCATCCGCAGTGACGTCACGTATCTTGAAGGTGCCTACTATAGTCAACGTTGACTGGGGCCTACGTTGTTCCCAATCGGTAAAAATGAGGTGAATTGTCACCTTAGAGGCCTATAGACTGAACGTACTAACTTTGAGTAAACTTTGTTGAGCCAATGGCGCCAAAGTACGATCATACAATTTCACACCATGACGGCACAAGTGAAGGATATTTGGGATGAAATTTTAAAAAAAAGACTGGTCTTTGAACTTGGTTATCTTCTCCAGTAATACTATGATAATAGGATTACCAAAATTACAGTTATCTAAGTGGGATTTATGAATATACCTTGATTCATTATTTCTATTTGAGTGTCCCTTTAACACGACAGCAACTTTGCTGTCAGTAAATGAAACCTCACAGGGTTCTTAACGCACTCACCTAAGAAGACTGGAACATGAAAGCAACTTTCTTTTTCATCCTAGGTGATGCATTTTCCTGCCCCGCGATACTCCCAAAACTTGCTGCAAGTAATGTGGTTTTGCACTGTCTCCGTAATTGTCCCACCATTGAGTCAAGTTACGATGCACGTGAAGGCCTCATAAGGTAACGTAGACGTGACGTCACTGTGACGGCAAAGTTATGCCACAAAATTCAGCAATCAGCATCCTCACAATGACGTCATCATGTGAATATTTTTGTTTTCGTCACCAGTGTGGACGACAACGTGGGACATCGGTCAATTTTCGCGTTTAAATGACGCATCTGGACTTCTTGCCTTATTAAGCAATGGAGTTATTCATCCCAAAACCTAGCTATGTTTGTAAGAGACGCTGTAGCAGAGGACTCTTGAAGTTCCGTCCAACTGGGATTCCTTAACACGTGCCTTAATTATTTCGAACGAAGAAACAGTGTTCAGCACGAAGACGAGAGGACACGAATACGGCACCGTGTTTGTGTCTTCTCGTCTTCGTCTTGTTTTATCTGTTTCTTCGTTCAAAGTTTGTATGTACCAACCACCTCAATTCAGGACACTAACAAGGCCTTAGTTATAAGCTCAAGGACCACCTAACAGTTTGCCCCCAACGAAATGTGGCTGCCACGGCCGGGATTCGATCCCATGACTTTCGGGCCAGCAATTGAGCACCTTAACAATTGGACCTACCGTGGTAGGGGCACCTTAGTTTTCAAAGTGGCACGATGAGTTTAGTTGTTTAATTTTTGTGAGGATGCGTATCAGCGATACGATTGTGAAAATGTGAAAACTGAGATTGAATTACTTAGCCCCTTGATTGATTTACACTTGGTATTTTATGGCACAAGGGCCAGTGGTGGCCAAAGAGTGTCAGACCGAGGTATTACTTCAGTCTTTTCCCTTTCTTCAAAAAAAAAAAAAGAAGCTGCGCAACTAAAGACACCACAAAGAAGGAACAGTAAAACAGGTCGAGCGCAAACTACCAACTGTTTCATTGATAACGAGCTCATAGGGCAAAGAAACACAAAATGAGGACAAGCGCAATTCCTTGTCCTTCTCTTGTGCTTCTTTGCGCTATAGGCTCGTTAAGAATGAACGAACTCGCCCAACAAGTCACTCTGCTGTTTTATTGACTGTAGATCGTCGATTAAATAGGAAAACCGAACATAGCTGCACCAACGCACCAGGGTACATTGCATGCTTATTTTTCTTAGTTGCGCAATTTTTTTTCCTTTGAAGTAATGAACCAGATAGCCCCTCAAGACGTTCTGATCAACTACTTTCTCCTTTCAGTGTACATACATAATACGTATGAGCCCCCCCCCCCCCCCCCCCCCCCCCATAAGCGCGGTAACTCGCAGCACTCAGCGCAAAGCAGCTTCTATTTCGCGGAGCCATCAGTGGTGGGCCACCTCCTCGCCTCTCTACAAAAGAGCTGTGTGAAGAGGAAAGAAGAAGAGCGCAGAATTGGAGGAGAGGCAATGGGTGGGATAGCGAGAGAGTGAGCAGCAGTCTGCCATCATGCGTGCCGCTCCGGGTGCGCTTTTGGGCTGCCCCTGTGATGGCCTCTCGGCTTGCGAGCCACTTTATTACTGTTATTAACCGGCGAGCAGCGACCGCACCGTCGGCTACAGCCGAGAGTGGATTGGCGCGGTGCTCGCTTGGCTGGACAGAAACAAAAGAGCACGCCTCCCCTTCTCTTTCCTGACTCGCGTGACGAAGACATGAAAATAAAACACCCAAGAAGCGAAAGCGCTCGCAACTTACACCGTAAACACGAACCGCTGTTGTTCTTACTTTTTCCACTCCTCCCTGTCGTCGTTGCTTCTGAGTGTACGCTGTGGCGCATAAGATCTCACGCTCTCGCCCGGACATTATACGAACGACGAACATAAGCAAAAAGAAAAACGCAGTCCTGTCGTGTAGGCTTGCACCGCGGAAGCGGTGGCGCTTTGGGGAGGAGGCAAGTTCAGGTAGCGGGACGGGTGGCCTGCGAAGCGTTTAAAGGTTGGCTCACGCCGCCGCTGCTGCTGCAATTACGCAGATTGCCGTGACGCTGCAGGCAAAAGCGACGATACCACCGCGCGTGGTATGCCGCGCCTTGTAGTGCTCACCCTCCTACTCTTCCTCTTTTGTCTTTTCTTCACTGTCTTCTCACTGGCGATTTGCTCACTCACGTCGAACTACTCCCCCCCCCCCCCGCCTCCTCTCCTCGTCTCCCACCATCCAGCGTGAAAGTGTGTCCCCATTCACCATACTAGAGCCACCGCTGTCAAACTGCACGCCTAGCGTACGCATGGCATAAAAGCCCGAAACGGAAGGAACAGGTCACAAATTGGAGGGGGTGGTACCAGGCTGAAGAACTGCTCCAGTCTAGCAGTGCCCAGAGGGGCCATACAACAAGCCCAGCCAGGGCATTAGAGCGCGAGAAAAACGAAGCAGCAAGTATAAGGGTATACGTGATCAGCGAGGAAAGCTTACGTGGCTCGCCTATTGGCTGCCGCCGCCGCTTGCGTGGCCAGTGTTGCCGTTCTTGCCACGGGTCCTTGCCCCTCCCTGGGGCCCGAAGCGGTGGCACTGCAGGAAATACGGGGAGAGGCCCGCACGTTCTTCCCAGGCGTGCCGTGAGATATTTATGTGCCGCGAGTGATGAATGCCCCTCTATGCCTTTATTCTTTCGTATTACGTGCCACGCAAGTCCTACCTGCCTTGGTTCAAGCGAGCAGAACTTTCCCCGCCTCGTAATACCACTGAGGGGCTTCGTTCTCGCAGGACTCTACGTGAGCGCATCTTCTTCTAAAGCGAAAGCTGTTATGAGATCACTTTTCGGGTCACGCGCAGTTGTTGTCCGCCGCCGCCGCCGGTGTCCGTAACCATATCGCGCGAAAAAAAAAAAGAACCTTGCACAAATGGCACAGAGGGGCTTGAACCCGGGTTCACTGCGTGCCAGCCCAATATTGCACTACTGAGTCACGCCGGCGCTTATAACTTGTAAAACTTGCCTCAGGTTGGTATGACCTAGTACCAATGGCACAGTGGGTCTCGAACCCGAGTCTGCTGGGTGCCAGCCCAGTATTCTGCCAGTGAGCTACACCGGTTTTTCTATTGTACATATTTATTGAACATTGCAAGTAGAACATTTTATTGAACATTTTATTGCAAGTTGCAAGAAGTTGTTGCAAAACTTTACTACAATGGTGAACTGCTAAATGTTATGAAAGAATTATGTCGTTTGAAACCATCTTAAGTATGTGTGGCAAATGGCTCATCTGCCTTATGCCATGGCATTGAGCTAGAAGATTAGTCGGAGTGCGTTTGCTGTTGTTTGAATGTTATATCCTACAATAAATAAAAAAACAGAGCTACACCGCGGCTTGTGACGTGTTGTCAAACCTGCCTTAGGAAGGCTTCATAGTCGGGAGAACAATCGCGTTAATACGACTTATAAAGCGTTTTATAACAGCGAAAGAACTACCAGTCGTCACACAATGTGAATAGCGTAACAAGTGGGCCATCCAATGCTCCAAACCATTACAAAATCATGTTCATGTTTCCTTATTAACTGTGGCGCATACCCACTTCAGCCTTAATTCATCATCGTCATCTGCCACTGCATGGACAATTGGCACAAAATTCCTTGCAAGTGTTTAGAGGATACCACGCTTTTCAGAAGAATGACAAAAATAGCATAGCGAATGCCAGCCTACTACCCAAAAGCTTATTATTAATGCCCAAGTGGGTACCAAGCAAGTGTGCTTGCAGTAGTTACCCAATGAGTTTTTTGAAAGGGCTCTGAGAGGCAGCCCTAATAGCTTTCGCTGTGACTGTGCTGCGCCTACCGCGCAGGCCTGGCGTTTTTTATCATTACTCTTTCTTTAGGGGAGGGAGGGGGTACAGGTAAGCTTTGATCGAGACTAGCTCTTCAATGCATCTCCTGTCTTATAGGTGGAAGTTCCGTGTCACCTGTCGACGCTGCGAAATGGTCGATGATTATGCATGGCTAAACGTGAGAACAGACGCAATGCGTGATGACGAAATTTGCGTTCATAAATTTCTGAATCAACCTATAGGCAACAGCGGAAGCAGAGGTTAGTGGGCTTGTCCAATGACTTTGTTAGAACGTCGTATTACAAGTTTCACAGCGTGCAATATGCTCGACCAGTGTGATCGCAACACTGCCTGTTCACCTCGAATACCGCATGCCACTTTCTGTTAGCGACCTTTCTTGCGCTGTGTCATGTATCACGGTTCGTTAAGCTCTCTGCAGTAGATGCAGTTTCCTTTCATACGACAGATCAGTGCCGGGTCGTCGTGAAACACCTATACCATATCACGAGCCCTTCTACGTCCTTTATGTATTTCAAACAGAAACTGAAAGCTCGAACACTCAGCGATTGTATGGGACTCCTACACGAAACGTAACGCAGTTGTTCCTGAAAAATATTCAACAGAAAGCTGTCGGTATCATGTTCACTTGGTCTGCTTCTAACTGAATCCCGTTACCTTAATGAATAAACATCGTATATTCAAACACCTTGCTTGCGGAGATTGTACAGCTCTATTTAAGAACAACATTTTGTTAACTTATCGTAAATAATTTATCCAACTGAATGACAAGATGTCCCTCTATGCCAGAATATTTCTCCAACGACTAAAAGAACAGTTGAGAAGCTACTGGCTCCACCAGCTGAACCCGTGGTTCCCTACGACAAACATTTTGAGATATTCCTGTAATTTATACCCACAACAGCAGAGGAAATTTCGTACACCCTCCCCAATTCGTCAAAGTTGCGACATACAGACTGCTTAGCAGATATAATATCATACATTCAGCTCTTCCATCTCTCTCTCTTTTTTTTATCGGGCTGTCACTGTTGCGTAACTCTCATTGTAACATTTCGCCACGATTTCTGCTGCGCTCGGTTCTAATTTGATTGTGTGTTTTCCAGGACGCAGGTAAAAAAAAAATTAGATTGATGCAATTATAGTGAAGCATTCAGATGGCGACCTCTCTGCGTTGTGCGTCGTGGTCAGGTTTGCTAGCGTTTTTATAATTTGTACGGTGAAAAATGATAGCGCAAACTGGATGGCACTGAACAATAGACAAATACAGGCACCGTGAAAAAAAATTACACGATCTCCCCTAAGAGAACCACTCAGCGTTCCGCATGAGTGGCATTACGGGTTGAATGGCGCTAACGTGCGTGCTGCGGTGAGCGCTGGAAGATTCGTTTGAAGTGATGGCTGGCATAGGTCTTGTAGGTGACACGTACAGACATGTTTCAACGCGTACGTTAGGCGCGTGTCAGGTATATTGCGCGTGAACCGACGAGTCAGCAGTGTAGGGAGCGGCGGTCACCGCATATGTTGCGGGTGAACGGACGAGGCGGAAACTTCGGGCGCCGCGGCAAGCGCGTGGCAGCCGAGGGAGAGAGTGACGTCAGCGCGCGCTGTGAAATGATGGTAACGTCAACGTTCAGTAGCGGCGTGACCAACTTGGCACCGCGCCAACACCTGCAGCACGCGGCACGGCGTCCATACGGAGGGACAGCGCTACACAGGTTAGCCTAAGAGCTGCTTCGCATCTAAAAATCTCATTTTGTTCTGTCTATATTGCAGTATCATCCACGTTTCGATGTGTACAGCCATATCTTATCAAGCCCAAGCGTCCACCCTATACGCCTTGACATAATTTACACTTGTTCATCTAACTATTCATGACACATGTTCAATTTCACACGCCGCATAAGCAACATCGTACACATAAACGCGCGCACATGCACACACACACACACACACACACACACACACACACACACACACACACACACACACACACACACACACACACACACACACACACACACACACACACACACACACACGCCTTTGATAACGCCAACCATTCAGGAATATATATTTCGAATTATTTAGCGGGGCAGTACCCACATTTACACGCAAGACTCGCGGTACACAAGCTGGCAAGCCAGAAGGTATGTTCAAGCACTGCTCGCGCACGACCTACTTCTTTTTCTAGACGCTGTCACCCTTGTTCTTTTTCGTATGGAATTGGGTTCACCAATTCGACATCTTCCCGCAGAGCTACGAGATGTGCCATGAGCGTCTCGAACTGGTACGTGGGGACGCCTCCCTCGGTGGAGTCGTTCATGTAGGAGCCGGTCAAGTGCAGGTGGTTCCTGACCACCGTCATGTACTCGCCGAAGAACTGCGGGAAGTACCTCAAGATCTCGTCTCTAAGGGATCGCGGGCAAGCCGACCTTCTTCGCAGACATCCCTCGACCGCGTTGCACACAGCGACCCTGATGGTCTCGTGCTGCAGGGTGGTGTTGTAGCGTATCTTGTCGTTCAGCCACGTTCCTAGCGCCGGGAGGACTCCGAAGGCCGGAACCCAGGGTCACGGGATCTTCATTAGTCATCAGCGACTTGATGGTGTACAGCACGTTCCCCAGGCACTGCGAAGAACTCCACGTGGTTCCGTAAGAGCTTGTTCCCAGGAGACCCAGGCACACCTTGCCGTTCTCGTAGAAGCTCGGCCCGAACCGCACGCGACCGGCGTCCGTGGTCATCAGGCGCACCCGCGGAGGACTGTGGGGGTAGTCGGCCGGACACTTGATCAGAAAGTGGAAGAAACCGCCTTCGTACGGGGTGCCTGGAGGTCCTAGGATCAGCGCATGGATATTGGTGACGTTGTGTTCCTCGGCGGATATGAAGATACCAGGGTACGCGATAGCGCTCGATCTCCTTGATGTCCTGTTCGACCCTGAACAGGCATCCGGGGGTCGGTTCTTCGTGCTCGCAGGAGATCGGGTCCCAGAAGTTCGGAGAAGGGGCGGCAATTTGTTTGGGCTTGTCTTGCGATTCCCTGTCGGCGGGCGCTATGTGCGGAAAAAGCATAATTTTGACGAATTTCGCAGTAAGAGCAGAGGCCAATTATGCAATGTGGTGCCTATAGGGGCGTAAGGTGACTATGACGATCACGGCGATAGTGGTGGTTCAAAAACGTTTACCCGTACCCACTACGGAGGACCACCGAAGTCATGAGTTTTAAATGTGGTGAAAAAAAAAGCACTACGAAATAATCTTCCGGGAAGAGTGAAAGTGTAATCCAGATTCCTTGATACGTACAAATCATTTTTACGTTCGCAGATAAACGCGAACGCCAAGATTCATTCTGCAAACTTCGCTGATACCAACATCAGTATATACTTTTTGTCTTCAATCGTAAAATCCTATTCCAAAGACGGTAAGTTGCATTAGCCACTGGAATTGTGGTTTGAGTTTTACCCCACTTTTTTGCCCGACACAATTTCGTCGACCAAACGGCTGTACGCTCAGTACAAATAAGGGGGTCTTCCATTCTTCCCTCTTCATACAACGGGACGATACACAGTTGAACCTCGCAATACGAAAACCCTAAAGATCGAACTTCTCGCGGCAACGAAGAAATCTGGCGTACTCAGCGAACATTAATAGAATTAACTGCATTGGCCCCATCCTTACAAGGGAAGAGATTTTAAAAAGCACTCTCGTAGTAATGGAAATTTAAGGTAGTGATCCACAACATACTTTTTTCAGCCCATGATCTGATTGGTTGAAAAGTCGGGCACATGAAATTCCGCCAAAAAGCATCGGTGCAACCACTGCTGTTAAATTTGGTCGAACCATGATGGCGAAGCATTTCTTAGCAACTTCTGCAACTTCCAGCACATCATCTATCTATCTAGCCGCCTACAAATTTGTGCTCTCCTGGTCATATCGTTTATGAGATGTTTACAAAACCTGCTGTGCCATAACATGATTGCATGACGAACATATATAATAGGTCAAATAACGAAAACCATGACATAGGTACTCGTTATGAACGGCAAGACATTCCGTGGCCTTGAAGGAAAGTGTAAACTTTAAGGGCTTGTTTTCTTTGTTAGACAAAGTATCAATGAAAACTTACAAACAATCATATGCCAGGGAAAGTATTGGGAATGGTATTAGAAGTAACCGTAATGTAAACGTCAAAAAAATAAAAGTGGCCTTGGTGTTCTTGCATGTGGCTGTTCCGTTAGTTTGACATATACGAAAATCCTTATGGCGTGACAATAGTGTATGACGAGCATAAGTGAGAAGCCCTAACGGGCAAAACATTACACGAACGTCATGCACAGCCTCATTTACAAGAAATGGTTTCGAGGACCTCGTGGTCATGAATTCATATATATATATATATATATATATATATATAATATATATATATATAATTATATAATATATATTGTATATATAGATATATATATATATATATATTATATGCTAAAATTGGCATGAAAACACATTTCTGAATGGCCCACAGAAATCACACGTCGTAGCAAGAAAATCACGGTATGGATGTCAAAAATGACATGGTGTACATGCCACGCTCATGTTGCGCTCGCGACTGGTCGGCTATAGTTTGATATACCCCAAAGCATGAGTATTGTTCGATGTGACTGTATGACGAAAATACATCGAAGGGGGAACATGAACATAGTGATATGCATGTTATGTACTGAATTACACACTCATAGTGCGCTCGCGGCCAGTTCGCTGTATCGATATACACCGAAACTAATATTGCATGAAGTGACGTGACTGAACATAAATGACAGGTCCTAACATGCAAATGATGGCACAGATGTAATGTTCAGGATGATTTACTCCTTGCTAGCTGCTTTGAGTTGCATAGATGCCCAAAGTGTTCAGGATCTGACATCTTTTTTTTGTAAAGAACAGTTTTTTGTTGTTGGTGGTAATGCCTCTGTATAGGTAACTATATCGGCCAATGACGTGTCAAGTGACGACACTCCCAACCGTGACGTCACGCTTAAAGACATTCTCTAGACTGATCGTGCAAGATCAGTTCAGCGACAATGTTATGATACTATGAGACAACAACCTAAAGACAATCACAGTCACGAAGATATGAGACAGCAATGTTGATGATGCTCGCCCCGCCGCGGTGGTCTAGTGGCTAAGGTACTCGGCTGCTGACCCGCAGGTTGCGGGTTTGAATCCCGGCTGCGGCGGCTGCATTTCCGATGGAGGCGGAAATGTTGTAGACCCGTGTGCTCAGATTTTGGTGCACGTTAAAGAACCCCAGGTGGTCTGAATTTCTGGAGCCCTCCACTACGGCGTCTCTCATAATCATATAGTGGTTTTGGGACGTTAAACCCCTCATATCAATCAATCAATTATATCGGCCAATGACGTGTCAAGTGACGACACTCACAACAGTGACGTCACACTGAAAGACATTCTCTAGACTGATCGTGCAAGATCAGTTCAGCGACAATGTTACGATGCTATGAGACAAGAACCAAAAGACAATCTGTCACGAAGATATGAGACAGCAATGCTGATGATGCTCCTCAACCCTTAGCAACTCGTACGTTCGTTATTTTAAAGCCAATTACTACATATATTTACCCTGCATGTTAGCTTCAATGCATTCGATAGCGCCGCAATACATGAACGCCGTAGTTTATCTGTACAATTGAGACCATGCGCAACGCATTGCACCAAAATGTAGGAGCGGACGCTCAGCACCAAAAAAAAAGGCAAATAATACAATGGACACATGCCTGCTGTCATTCTTTCGTTACTTCCCCAGTCATGCACCAAGTCTGGCGCTTGGTGCGACCAGCTGCCATGCTTTGTTTTACTTTTTTCCTATAGTGCTCGCTCGATCACGTGCATGGCAGCCGGTCTCGACCGGTCGAGGTCGAAGCCACGATGCCATCTTGGTGGTGCGTCCTCGATCCATCTTTTTAGACGCAATAACGAAAAACAATGACGACAGGATCCCACTCTCCTTCTTCGGGGCGTCACCACTTCTTTCCAAGTTTTCCAATCAGTTGGAAGAATGCGGAACGCACCTCGAAGTCGTCGTCGGCGGGTGGCAGCCACGCGACGCCACCAACGCGAAGCACGTTTCTGGCGTCGCGTTTGTAATGACAACCGGCGTATCAAAGGTAAAATAAACAAGTGCAACAAAGCACTGTACGTATAACCGGCGTTCTGAATTTCCCGCACGAGTTAAAAAAAAAAGCTATTAACGACTCGTCGAAGGCAAGCGAAGCGGCACGGCACGAGAACTCCACCGAAATATACGTGGAAAAAGCACGCGAAAAATTAGAAAAAAAAAATTGATGGAACGGCAAAGCATCAAAGCGAAACGGATAGGACACGAAAGAGGGAAGCAAACTGGACACACAAAAGACGCGATTAAAACGAAAGGAAAATAAACAAGTCGTCGTTGCGTTGCCTGTGCAGACGACGCGCGCTTCTTCGTTCGAGCAGACGACGCGAGACGAAATAGCGGACGACACGAACGTTGACAACGAAGTTTCGGAGTCTATTAATATATGTATGTTAAAAAACAAAACAAGTACAAGCCCCACTGGTGGGGGGTCGCTCGTAATCATCCTCGAATTATCCTCGTCTCTGCTAGAACACTGTTCGCTTCATTGTCTTCTGATGACGTTCTCTAGGTGTTTTTTTTTTTTGTTTAAGTTTTAGCTGTGAGCCACTTCGATCTGTGAAGTTGGCCACAGAACTTCCTGGCGGCGGCTGTAAACAACGAGCGGCCATCACAGCGTGCTTTCTCCCTCTACTTATATTTGTTCGACTTTATTTTTTCGTCTTGATCTCAAGCACCGCTCGGAGCGCTTGTCGCCGAATATGAGTGTCGTCTCGGCCCTGGCTTGTTTGAAGTGGGACATTTCATATATACGTATACGCTCGCAGAACTTACGCTCCCTCTCGCACAGAAACTCCCAACTCCGAAAGAGTCCTACTTGATTTGTTTCTTGTTGACTTCATCATGCAGCCACACATAGGAGGCCCTTGCATTTCTGACACCACATAAAAATAATAGAAAAAAATCATTGTACACAAGCACTGTCACGGTGGTCGCCTCGTATAACTGGATCGCTGTCATCACCCCTGTTGTCGCGTTACACCAGACCGCACATGCGCACTCGCTCCCCCCCCCCCCCCCTTTTTTTTTTTGTTCACTGGAACACACGCAGGGGGATGCTGTATAAGTAGGTCCAGATAAAGAAAGAAAACCAAGTCTCGAGAAAAAGAAAAGAAAACTCCACGGCTCGAACGAAGTTCTACAGACAGCGGAGAAAGCGCATCGAGCCGTGCATAATGCATGGGACGTGCGTATGAGAACAGCGGCCGTATATACATAAAGACAAGAGTTGTTAGGCCTCCTATGTACAACGCATAGACTGCTCTGCAGCGCACTTGTTCATACCCCCCCCCCAGAACGACTTGGTCCTCGTCGACTGCTGCTCTAATATTGATGGCGCCGCTCTCGCGAGCTCTGTTTCGCTCCTTCGCGTCGGCAGCCAATTCCGGGAGTCGAGAGACGCCAGGGGGCGCTTTAAGCGGGCAGTGCTCGAAAGGGAATCGCAGTCGTACTAGTCAGCTTCTTTTTACTTGCTTTCCGCACACTGCGATGGCATGTTCTGCGTCAAGAAGTAAGCGGGGCCCGCGTCGGCGCTGGAAGCGGAGAGGAGTACTACTAACTCGACATGTCGCGCTCGAAATGAACAGCTCTTCATCTTGGCCATTTTTACAGACCCACATCGAATTACGCTCGGACCACAAACGAACTGGCCTCTCGGCCGTGCTGTCGTACTTGAGTGCGCGCTGTCACCGAGTAGAACGAGTGTACAACGAGTAGAGGGGGGAATGAAAGGAAGCTTATACAAGTTTCCGAGACAAACCGTAGTGCATGGACAGCATGGAGCTGCAGTAATTGAGTCGCGTTGCTCGTAGCAATGAAAAGGAAAAAAAAATAAAACACGGAAGAGAATAGCAGCAGATGAGGTGCGCAACCGAGTGTAATAAAAAATAAAAATAAACGAGACGTAAGCGAAACAAAGAAGCATCAAATGGAACGAGGGAGCTATCTACTGGCGAACATGTCGGACACGACCAAGAGACCTAAAAAAGAAGAGAATAAAAAAAAAAAAGCTTCCACCGTTGATGTGCGCGCGGTCTTTCTCATGCATTTTCGATGCCGGCGAGTGCTCGCGTTTGAGAGCGTTTTTGCATGTCCTATATTACCTTCTCTGTGTTTTTGTTTTCTTTTCAACAGTTCTACTTACCCTACGAGCGTTTCTCCGAACAACCGTTGTATAGAGGAGCACACCGCATACGGGCGCGCATGGCGAATTACTACGCGAGCACATCGGCTGGGACGGAGAATAAATTCGAGGAGAGTTGTACTGCGAAACATTCAGGTGCAAGAGCGCCGCTAACTCACACGATGCGTTAACCACGAGGGTGCGACTAACCGGAACGCTGTGTTGTTCCGCTTCGAAGATGAAGTCAGACAGCACTCGTTCAGCGTATGGAAGAAGTGGCTTGCTTCGTTCGTAGAAAGAAAACTATGGATAGAAAATATTCAGACTGTCATAACAAAAATGTTATGGTGAGAGAGACAGCAAAAGTGCAACTACCGCGGTTTAGCGAGCAATGTTTACATACGGTTGTTCTTTTCATGAAAACGTGCCCTCAAGGCATACAGAGTTTGGAGCATACATATGTGTTATTATACGTGTTGCAAAGCCTTTGTTGTGTGTTAATTGAAGCAATGTCTGAAGGAATCAGTTATCACGTATCTGACGCACGGTTATAGTGGTTATGACACCGTAGCGGATGTCAAGTATAGTACACTACGGGGTGGTCCCATTGCAGACCTGGACGTGACCATAATCGGTCGTACGCGTCTGCTTCCTTTCCTCAATTTTAAGGAGAAAGCTTCAGCGGAAACCAAAGAGGACCTGAAAGAAAAGAAGAGTGCACTGGCTTCTAACATTTGCTTCATTCTTCTCGTGGCAACGCATATAAATGACACACCTTGCATGCGCGTGTGGTTGTGGCATTTAAATTCGTTGTTTGCGAAAAGAATAAAGAAGTAATTAGCAAACGCCAGTGCTTTTTTCTCCTATCCTTTGTGGTCCACCTTGGCTTGAGCTAAAGTTTTCTCCTTAAATGCTGTGTGGCAATGAGAACCCTCAGAAGTTTAGCTGGAGTTTTACTGAATCTCTGGAACGGAGTGGTGTGGGCACGTATGGCACTCAGCGGAAAATGCAAGCAGTTCTACGCTGAGATCTCATGAGGTGTAATGACCATGCCGGCCCGATGCCTTTTAAACATTACATCCTCCACACTATAATAAACTGAAGGGGTAGGAACTAGTCCCCCATGGGACACGAGTCCATACGCCTTGATATTGTTAAGTATGTAACGAAACAATACGAAGACGACAACGATGGCAATGACGACGACGGTGGTGATGATGATGGTGATGGTGATGATGATGATGTTTATGATGATATTGCCTCAAGTATGGCTCATGCCCACTCAGAGGGATCAGCCAAGGATTGATTTTATTAATTAGTTGTTTTTAGTAACGAATAGGGATAACACAAGAAAAAAACGCGATAAGACAAAAACATGTCTATAATTGTTTTTCTCTCAGCGAAGATCCCGCAGTTCTCGTCTCCACGTTTATGCTTTCGTGCATCCTGTTCTTTTTTCCTGAATATATAATTCAACTGCTGTCAGTGAGTAACCCTTCTACTCTAACCTCAAGGGACCCGGTCCGTCTATGCAAGCTGATCCGATACTTACGGCCGGGCAAGCGCAACCTCGCGTTGCCCTCAACATCGCGTCCTCACGTTAATATACCCTCGCCCTAATGTGGAGAGGTTAGTACCCGAAGAACTGGTGACGGTGAAGAAGGGCGGACATGTTACACGCTTGAGGCGAGGAAGTTCGATGGTGACAACGCAGTATGAACAAGGGAGATGAAATTCGAGTTCCGACGTTCCGAAGCGCGCTTCAAAAATGCCACTCAAATTCAGGCTACATCGAGGCCCACTAGTACCTGACTGACTAAAGACAGAGCCTATAGTGACCTCAAGTTAGTTGTAAGTAAACTTTTTGAACATCGTCAAAAGACCCCACAGGCCCGTTGTTGAGAGATAACGTGATGAAAACATTTATTGCAAAAATAAAAGAAGGCAGTTCGGGAGCCAAAGCATACCCCGCTACATGGTCGGCGGCCTTAGCCCGGGACAGCTGAAGACGAGGGTCCGACTCAAGGTTACCATGTTGGTGGCTACTTTGCACAAAAGTTGCTACTTTTCGACCAGTTTGGCTACTAAAGTTTCTAGTTGGTGCCATGGTTATTTATTGGTTACATTTAAATTTCTGATTTTACTTACTCAAACTGATTTTGTTTATTCATCAATAGTAAATACTCTGTTCGTAAAACCACTCCAATTCTATTTGGCAACAAATCTAGCGATAATATTGCTACAATCTCATATTTAGAAACGAAGCCCTTTGCTCCGATAGCATGGAAGCAATGACAACATGAACAAAATATCAGCATCTAAAATTTTTATGTATGGCTTGGTGGACTCAGCCTCGGCAAGCAGAAGTTACAATCACAAGATTTCAGTGCCATGTGCCCCCTATGAACTTTTATTTACACAGGGCTGGTCAGACGATGTCGCCTATCTCCAATACTGCGGGGATGTAGAAAAGATTGAACAACATTTTTTGACATGTCGCAGATACACATATATTAGAAGACTACTTGTTACTCAGCCATCAAAGCTCGGACTAAATTAGACTGCAGAAATCATACTAAACTTTGGTGCCTCAGGTTTGCGACAGTGCCAAGGGAAGCTTTTGATGCAATTTGCAGTCACGTTCAAGCCTGTAAACGTATGCATGGTAATCTTTACCACAACAAACATTTGATAATTAATATAGATATATTCAAAAACACGTTAGAATTCATTATAGTCGAGATTGCTATGAACAGGTTAATTCGGCAGTCTGGTGTACTAGCACAATCGCACAGTGAAAACAGAATTTATTTGATATATTACGCAGTGTTTTCTACTTATTTATTTTTTCCCATTCAAATTTGTGCAAATTATCTACTACATTTAGAACTACAAAATCTGGTCCGATCCCCAAGAGTGAGACTTGCCATAATCTGTGACGCTCAAACAAAACAAAACAAAACTTCTTTAGGTGCTGCCACCTGCAACGACTCCTCACCGTGCCACCCTTGCCTGCTGCTGCTGCGTTAGCCACAGCTGGCGACTTCTTGGTGGCTGCACCAGCAGAGGCCGTAAGAACAGAAGTTGAAGGAGCCCACCTCAAAGCTGTCACTGTAATGATGGCAGGTATCCTGGTGGTAGCAGTTGCGTGTGTGGCTTGACTACTGTGGCAGCAGACTTAGGAGCTCCTACAGTCAGAAGTGGCGCTTTGGCTAGTGGGGCCTCTAGAGACAGAAGCTTTAGGGGCAGCTGTAGCAGCGCTGGCACCTGCAGCAGCCACCACATGCTTTTGTCACCTACTTCATACTCCAGGCTTTTGCTGCCATTTGTGTTGGGAACGTTGCTTTGTTCCTATTCATTCAAGACCAACCCAGCTGCAGAAGCTGCGTCATGCCCTAGTGCCCCTTGTTCCTCTGCCTGGATCTCCTCCTAACCGTCATCCTGCTCATTCGAATTGTTAACCCCTTCATTCGGTGGCTCAGACTGGTCCTCGACTTCAGACTTTACAATCTCATGCTCATATCTTGGTTGCTCCTTCGAGGCTATTTGCCCTGCCTGATCAGTTACCTCCTCCAGCTTTTCCTTCTTTGGTTTGTTAGTTACTCCAGAAGAACCTACATCATCCTGAGGCTGCCCTGGATTCATCATATAGCTGCCTACTTTATTTGTGTAATTCCTAACCTTTCGCTTCTTTGCAGGCCCACCTCTCGTAGAAGCTGCTTCCTTGCGCGTGATATCTCTGTGTCTCATGTAGGGGCCTTGAGTGCAGCAATGATGACATTTCAGTTGAATCTTCATGAGCAGTTTGCACGATGTACAGTATTAGGCAGATACTTTTTCCATGTATTCTTCGGCCAAGGGACCAGCTGACTCATTCCACCTTATTACCATGTACTTCCACATTATTGCACTGAAAGTCACCACCACAGTGGTGCCCATATTATTTGCAATTATGAAAGTCCATGCTGCAGGTTTGGGACTTCGGATACTTGTCATCCCGCTCTATCTTGCCATCTTCCATCCTCCTTTGGTCTAGATATCTGTGATAGAAGTGAATCTCACATACTGAGCACCAGCCTCTACCTTTCTGGCCACCTTTTCTAATCTCTTGCTCTTGTCAACACTTTTCAGAAACCCGGCCTCCTGCTTGTCTTTTGCACCAGCTCCTTTGATGGTATGTTTGGCGTCTGAAGACTTCGGTCCAGATGCCTTGGGCCTTGGTTTGGCTGGTGTATTACTGGCAGGTATGTTAAAGCACCTTCTCCGCTTCCCGCTTCATGCTGGTTGGCGGAACCTTCGCCTTCCTGATCACCAGCTTCATTAGCATCTCCTTCAGCACCTTCACCAGTGTCGAGATATTCTTGTCCTTCAGCTGCTTCGGCCCTCTCCACAATGTCCTCCACGGTCGACTCTGCAGGATCATAAAGGTCGCCAGCTTGTGCACCAGAGGCCTTCCCTACTTCATCTTCCACGGCAGCAGCTTCTTCCTGGGTAGCGCCTTGCTTGTTAGGCCGATCTTGATCTCTTCATGTGCCGTCATGCCGTGGCGCTCCTCTCTTTGAAGCAGGAGATCGAGACCGCTCGCTGCTGGGACCGGGGCGCTTGCAGTTCCTATGACCGTATCCACCTTGGCGATTTCCATAACGATCACTGCACCCCTGACATGGCCAGTAGTGGTCTTGCTGATCATAGTTGCGCCCAAAGCTTGAGCGAGAGGAAATGTTGCCACCAAACCGCACCATGTCAGGAGTTGTGCAGCCGCTTGTGAAGGGCAGGTTACTCTGTGATTCACACATGGAACCACAGTTCATTATAGGATGGAACTCCTCCGTGGAGAGAACAAACGGCGGCATTCCATTGTGCCAGGGACTGTGAGGAACAAGTCTTCTGGACATGATGCTGCACGCAAAAGTGTGGTCCAACGTCAAGTCTGGCCAGACGATGAACTCGATCGAACACCAATGCGGAACACAACGACCATCACTGTGGGCGGTGGCTTCTTCTTGTCTTCCGCACATGGACTGGCTGAGTAGAAGGTGAATTATTCCCACAGTTGCAGTAATATGTTATTCTTAGGTCCACTTGATTTAATAATTTCAATTAGTTGCTGATTTCAAGTTAAATCCTAGTAATCAGAAAGGCTATGCACGCCGAATTTAGAGAGAGATTTATTTGCTCGCAGTGATGTAGTCTTGAACAGCAAAAAAAAAAAAAACACACACACACATCCCTGTAGTTGTACCTCGAAGCAGTGGCCCCAAATGAAAAAAAGAACGTGTTATGATAGCTCCAGACGCCGTTTTAAAAGCAGTGGTACTAGTATGCTCTTCCTAATTGCATCGAATCGGCGACATGATATAAAGAATGACGAATAATTTCGTCCTGATAACAGAAAAGACACAAGGGGGAATTCATTAAACTTGATCTGTGCAAATAAGAATTAAGGGAGGTAACCGCTTCACCTAGCCAGATCAAAGCGCCAGGGAAGTAAAAGGTGTTTTCCGGAGTACTTAGTGCGCGGTATAATACAAATTTGCTGATGTGCGAAGTCGTGCCACCGTGAGGTGAGCTGTTGAGGAAAAAAACAGAAATTATCAGCGTGGAGAGCGACATTTTTGCAAGAGAATAAGCCATTTTGTTGTAAAATAGAAGTGTTGAATCCTCGAACATGACTCATTCCCACTCAGGGGGATCCGGGCCAAGGAATATTATGTAGTGATGAAATATAATTATATAATAGACCATGCACGTCTTCCTCGTCACCTCTCTCAACACGAGACCCACTACACACATGTACACAATGTAGGAATAACAAATGACATGGCTACTTTGGCTACATTTGGCCTGAGTTATGGCGCCGTTTTGATTCCACCAAACTGTAACCCTTCGCCGACTCGCACCCGTAACACCATACTTCCCTGAGACTCCAGCGAGGGGCAGTTGAGGAGGGCATTCAGCCATGCCTCTCAGGAAGCAGTAGAAGATAGGGGCAGGAGAGGTGGAGGTGATATCTTTATTTCTCCCTGAAAAAAAAAAAAACAAAAACATGTTGACGCATCCCACACCTCGTAGAAGATATCGCATATCTCCACACTGTGTGGGCACCACCAAACCGTGTTCAAATTGTTTTAATATTGCAGGGAAGTGTCGAGGTTTTTGTGCACATCTGAACGAAATATTATTGTACTGTACACGGCAAGGAATTTGCAGTTATGTTTCAAGGACAGATACCGGAATCTCTATCTTTCCTCTCGGCAAATTATGTCACTGATCGGGGCCGACTACGTTAATGGAGGGAAGGGATGATGACCATGTTCTTTGGGTGATTTCGCGCCTACCCTCAAAATCGGCCAAAAGCCGGGCGAATCATACACGCTAGAAATATTATTATTATTGATATTATAATACCCTAAATGGTAACATAGGTTACACATGCAGTTGTAATGAACCGTTAATTATGATGAATCCTAAGCTTAGTTTGCACTTTCTTGCGTAACTTCCTGATGACCAAAGACCTTTTTACAATGATGACATAATGTAAAATTATTAGCGATTAATCTTATGACCATTGCCTTTTTTTGGGGTCATCATAACACGCTCAAGGTCGTGGCGCATGCTGTCGTAGCTTTTTTTTTGTAATTTCACCAGTTGTGGCTCCACTCGTGATTGGCAGATTAAAAAAAATTACGCGTCAGTCAATTCGCGGCACCATAAATTCTGGTAATGGGATCATTCGTAGATTGCTTGCAAAAGCACTGCCGGCCCCTTTAAAGGACATCAGGTGCGCGAGCAACAAAGAAAGTGGGAATGGCTAACGCAGCTGCTCCGAGTCGTTCCAGTGATTGTTTTTTTTTCTTGATATCTGGTTGCCGCGGTTCACCATATTTCTTTATCAGAAATCCGAAATAAACATACTGTCATTCGTTTTTCGATGCTCTTATCGAGAGGGTGAACATATTGGCGGATAAGGTTTTCAGGTATTGATAGCTTCTGTTGACTAATCAAAGGTAAGGTCAAAAGAAAAAAAAATGTAGCTACAGTTTGACTCATCCAAAACTGATTTAAAGGAACATAAACAACCTCTGAAAACAGAAAAAAAAAAGAGCAGTTTATTCTCTCCCGACGTTTTCTCGTTCTCACGGCACAAACAATGACTTCGGCCGTTTGTTCGCGTGACGGCGGGATCAAATAAGTTCTCGAGTGGTAAATATATGAGATATACCTGTTGTGCATTGTTTTGCAGCCCGCTTTGCCGTGCAGTAGCATGCCCGTTCTGCCTTGTAAGGCATGACTATAGTGCGCGACCAACTGATTCGTTTTCAGCGTTTGCGACGGCGCAAGCAGAGGTAGCAGCGTTTAGTCGAATGGCGCAAAATCTTAGCTGTCTGAACGCTTAGTGTACACAATCTGTGTGTTTCATGATAAAAACAAGAGGCGAGGAGGAGACAGCGCTTGTAGAAAGGGTAGCGAAGACGAGGAAGAAACGACGGTCTTGCCTTTGAAACAGTGGCGGTTTAGGGGCCCTTCAAGCTTTGTCGGGAACGAGTCGACGACACACGAAGAACATTCCTAAACACGCAACATAAGCGTCTAGCTTATACCCCCGTCGCACGTGGCAACTTAAGTGCACCTTGAGCAAGTGTACTTACGCTCAAGAGGTGTCGTTTTGGCGGTTCGCTGCTACACAAGAAAGTGAACTTTGGAAATGATGGCAGTGGCAACTGACGAATTTGTAGCGCAACATATTTTTGTTATTTTGGCGCCACTGTGTCATCGCCGGACCACGTTGTCTTCGTGGAAGTAACACCGACGGCACACAGCTTCGCAAACGACGACACAGCGACTCGCCTACACATGTGCAAGTTGTGCCTGGAAGTAAGCAACGCGCCGGACGCATCCATTGCACAGCATATGCTGCCGCATGCCTCTAGCGGACGTGACTGCAAACAAACCAAGGGTGAGAGTAGCGAGGTTTTTTGCTGTATTATGGCTTACTTTAATACATGTCAATATTCCTTACAATGAAAACAACGGTTTAAAAACAGTATGAGTGCCTCTTGATAACAGCGTGTTTCTCTGCAAGCCACTCGTATCGAGGTTATACACTTTGTCACAGCAAAGCGAGGTTGGGGAACACACTTGCCAGCAAGCGCACTTTGCAGCGAATGACCCTAATATATAGAGTGACAGCGCGCAAATGACACTCGCAGTGAAGTGTACTCGCCCACAGTGCACTTAAGTTACCACGTGTGACAGGAGTATTGAAGTCGGTAACGTCGTTCTGCTGTAATGAAGCGGCCGAGTCAACACAACAAGGTGACTGATCAGCTTACTGTGTCACTGATTATTATAGGTAATGAAAAATTTCACAACTTTATCATATTTAAAGCCCAATAATTATTCAAATATACTATTTGCTAATCCTATATGTACATTTTGAGCATGAGGTGCTTTTAGCTCCCATTGTCGGCGGCTTTCATATGACCTTAAGCAAAAAGGCAGCTCCTTTATCCGGGAATATAAACGAGATCATCCGGGCATCATCGCAAGAACAAAACGACCTTTCCGGTCAATACGTCAAAATAATAATAATAATAATAATAATAATAATAATAATAATAATAATAATAATAATAATAATAATAATAATATTAATAATGCGGTCTTTGGCTGCCAACTCTTCGTGCAGGACTGCATTACATGCGCTAGTCACGGCTCCTTCAAGTTACAAAAATATTGCTTTTTCAGAGCTCTTCTTAATGCTTGTTCGCACTGCTACTTAATATTTTAACTGTCATTCGTAACTTGACGCCAACCCATCTGTGTACATCAGAGCGCCTGCTGCCTTGAGTTGCCTTCGACGAGTTTTTGGTCTACAGTCAACTGCGCGCGTCTTAAATATCACGCAGAACCCGAACACGGAAATCTTTCTATGAGAACGATGAGAAGTTGATTCATTCATATATCCGTGCCCATTTTTTCGTTTTGAAGCTATGCCAACGTCCACCAGGACGCTCATCGCGTCTCAATATGTTCTCATGGACATGACATTGTGCCCTACACCGCTTATTATCTTCCTTATTACACACCATAAGACCTCTCCTCACTGCATTTCTTGACTAAACACCAAAGCCGACTTTAATCCTGTCTTTTTACACTGTCCTAACAAACCGAAGCCCTCGTGGCAAGGATCAGAACACCAAGAGCGATGCGGGTACGTGAATGCACAGCTAGCCATCGGAGCTACAAATACGGACAGTGCACTGGGCCAGAGGTGTCGCGAAAATTGCGAGGGGTCGCAATTTAACGGATGGGTTTGAGTGCCGTCGTATTGGGCTGTTAGTCATTGTGTTTTATATATTTAACAGCTAAACAAACAACGTTACTGTAGACGCATTAATTTGGTTGGTATGATGCACACGATTTCCCATAGCCTTATTAATGAATGTCACTATACAAAAGAAAAACAAGAAGGCTTACCAGCCCAAGATGGTGGCGCCCAGTTGCTTACAGAAGCTAGTCTTAGGGTCCATAACTGTACTGTTTCCTTTTTCTCATCAACCAATCTCCTCTCACATGACTTTTCGTGAATCAGTAAAGTCGTTTACACGCCTACCATTATTCTTCTCAAGACTACCAGAGATGAGTTACGACGGTGCGGCGGTGTCACATAATGAAATCGCTTAGTTGATTAGAGCGCAGTGCGCAAACACGAACCATACGTATGCAGTTCACGATAGCGTATATGAGCGCGAAAGTGTGCTAACTCTACCCCCGCGCGGTTTTATTGCCGGCTGTGGTTTGATCTAGACATGCAACTAGACTGCTGTCCTATAACTACACTGCTTAAACTACGACTAAGTACACAAGTTTTGATGTCCACCACATACCATGACGGGCTTATTTGGCTTATTTTTCTTGCCTCCTAAACGTGAACTTAATTCGCCTTCTCCCTTCGCTTCGCGAGCCCTTCCTATTCAAATTGGAAGCCTAAATATATTTTATAGCTTTTAAATATGCTTGCGAGCTCAGACTTGTCTTGCGCAAACGCTATATAGATGCCACATCTTTGGGGCCACGCGGACATGAGGGCCGACAGGTAACATGCTCGCTCGTTCGTCCTGTGGCTATAGGGGCATACGAAGGGCATCTATAGTAAACTGCAGTGCATACCGTGTCAGCCCCATGAATGAACAATAGGGTCTTCTGGAACAAGGCACAATCATGTGAGCACGAGGAAGCAGTCGTGAATTTTTCAGCGCCGCGCCACGTTCTTGCCAGTCATTTCCACATCCCCCTTCTGTTTCTCCCGCCATGTCTTCATTTAGTTCTAACTTCCTTTGCTTTTATTTCACCATTTGCCTGTTTGTGGTTTGCTCCTTCTTGTCTCGCCTTTTTGTTTATACGGCGTATGAACGTGCAACGGTAGTTGTGGAGTGACCAGAGCGGGTCAATAATGGAATTCTCTTGTCCTTTCTTTTTTCTCCACTCCACAGTTTGTCGTGCCTCAAGCATACATCCGTCGTATACTAGTTTACCACCGGCAATTCAAAACTAGGAGGCTCTTTTTGTAGCCGTAGAGCTTCTCCTCGCTTGATCAACGCATACTCTTTTTAAAGGCGAAAACCTTCCGAAAAATAAAAAAAAAAGATCCTGTGTCCAGCGTTAGAAACACGAACGGTACCGAAATTGCTTTCTGAGACGTCACGCTGCAATGCCATCACGACGCAGCATATCTGTACGATTCCTAGTGTCATCAATGAAGTCATGTCACGAGGTCATCACGTGGCATCGTCGCTCGGTCAAAAGTGCGCCGATGCCGGTGGAAGTGCCACACCACGCGAGTTGCAGAAAGCTGTAGGAGACAGGCACTATGCGACCAACCGAGAACGCCAAAGCTCTTAAAACGAGTAGGGAACGAACACAGGTGTAGCACTAAGGCGACAAGGCTGGCAAGGCACATTTGACAAAGATAGGTCCTTCTATAAAAAAACATCGGACAGCCTGTACGAGGCACTTCCTCCAGCTCATTAAACCCATCCGCACTCCGTGTTTCCATCCGTCGCCTTCCAACTTGACTTTAGGTTTGTGCAATTATCTGATGCAGCCAAACATACACAGTAGTGGTTGTACAAGTACATTGCACTAATATGCACATGAATGTATTTATTTGACTTTTCCACAACCAAGGGTCCCAAAACGGGGCATTAGATGAGAAGCGGAGACACAAAAAGTTACATCAGCTTAAGCAGTATACTTATTCTACTTAGACGACATGGAATTTAAATCTCGTGGTTTAGCGCCTCACAGAAAGACGCCAATAAAATGGCGTCTCTACGACAGGAAAAAAACACACAAGGTATAAATAATACATTGAAAAAGTCATCGTTTGACAAGAGCTATTTTATTACATATATATGCCATTTATGTTGTATGAGACCACACCATTACACTGTCACAGACAAAACCACACATCTCTTGGTTAGCACTACTCGTACATTTTCCAACAGCTCGTCACTGTCTTCTTCTGCTTGCGACTTTTCTCCAGCAAACTAGCTATTGGTCCTGCCATCCGCCATGCACAGTCCACGATGTCACGTGTTTTAGTTGATTGCATTACTTTCCCATTATGAAGCACTATGTTCATCACTGCGGAAACTGACAATGACCCTCCCGTTCTCGGCGTTGCTGAGGGGACTGAAGGCAAATTCTTCGGTCTTGTTGGCCGAATAACTTATGGCACTCCCTACCTCGGCCTGAAGATCGCAGAGGTAAAGAAGCTGGCCATCATGATTTGTAAGGCCACCACAATCGCTTTAGAGCTTCCATTCACGGCTTACTGTGAAAGTACTGAAGATGGCCGTGCGCAATACCTGGCAGGAACTAGCCGAAGCACACAGGGCTGGCCAACTAGAACAGCTAAAGCTCTCGCCCACTGGAAGATCAGCGCTACAACAGTTTAACTATAGCGAAACCTTTATAAACGATACAGACGCGGACTGAAAAGAAGGAATTCCGCCAAACATCCGCAAATTTTCTGTATTGCACGTATCCCGCGTAATATGCACCCCACACATCACAAGGAAAGAAGGAGGGCACGAGTGAATGCCCTACGACGAAATCACAGCCAAGATCTGGATGCCAAATATACAGACGCAGCCAAGTATCCTGGCAGAGACGCCTACGCTTTGAGCGTCGTTGATACTCGGGGTGTAGAGCTCGCATCTACCACAGTACGCACCCGAAGCCCAGAAACTGCAGAGGAGGCGGCAATTGCCCTAGCTACTACAACGTGCCTGGATGCAGCTGCGGTATTTACAGATTCTCAAGCAGCCATGCGAAACTACTGCAAAGGTCGTGTGTCTACTCAAGCAATTCAGATATTGAAGCGCCGAAGCACTCCGATGCCGTTCACCTGTGTGACATGGGTTCCTGGGCACGAAGGGCTGGAGGGAAACGAGGCGGCTCACGCCGCGACCCGGGATAATGGCTACCGGGCTATCCCGTCCAGCTTTCTAGACGCCAGGACTACGTCCGCGGAGGTTGAGTGTGTACCGAACACTTACTCTGCAATACTGCAGCACCATAGGCTGGCGCGCACAGAGTATCCACCACCACACTCGAAGCTCAACAAAGAGGACAGCACCATACTGAGAAAACTGCAGAGCAACCCATACACACACGGCAAACTATTGCACCAATTGTACCCAACATTACATGAATATGTTTGCCCAATTTGCGCCGTACCTGAAATGCTGGCCCACCTGATCCTTGAGTGTCCATGTAATGCACATACAGACCTATCGCCTCCACCGAATACCTGCGGCGCTGTTCAAGAAAACAAACACTTTCTCGAAACGCGGGAGGCCAAGCTCGCCTTGGAGGACCTATACCAACAACGACGTCTCGTTGCCAGGGCCAAGAAGGTAGCGAAGACCAGAGGATTCCTGGAATGAGTTTAGGTTCCGCGTCCCACCCAAGGTGGATGCGGAACCTAAACCGCTACACCGTTTCAAAAAATGAACGTTTATTTCTCCTCCCCCTCCTCCTCCTTGTTGGCCCGACAGGTTTGCGTAGCCCGATGTATTCTGCAACTTTCGACACTTACCGCACGCGTTTTAGTGACCGATTTCAGTCGCGGATACTTAGTAATTCCACCAATTTGTCATGGACGAAACCTTACAAGATCACTTGGTTGGCACTGGTAGGCTGGTTGGTTCCCGCACATCTTGGCGCCACCCACTCCAGGGGATGAATCGGACGGTGCCATGCTTGGTGGCGATGTGACTTGAAGAATTCGAAAATTTCCAAGACGCCACTACTCCTGCACATTTTACTAGACAACACGTCGTTGTCTTCTCCGGCGATTACGCGAAGCTGCTTTCAGTCGTATAAAAGTCGTGGCAATGTATTGCAAGCAGCTGAGAAACTAACTACATACTCATTGTCAGTTCGTGCACATACATTTAGGTACATACACGTTTCAGCAGTTTTTTCCCTCTCTTTGTGAAACAGAAGTAATACTTATTGTTCACGCTTGTTTCACTTGAGCTTTATCGAAACACACCCCTTATCTTAAGTTGCCTCAATGTGCGCCCCCCCGCTGAGCAGAGGAGCTGGCATCGATGCACTCTACCCTTACCCGCTGCAGTGAGCCACCACGCGTATTGTTGGCCTATAATTACCCCTTTGATGATGTTTTTGAGGCTCATAAGAGCAAAAATTGCGGTAAAAGCATGCTTCAGTCGCCCATCCGAGACAGCAAGGCCCCCGAACGTAAAATTTTTAGGCGCTTCTAGCAAAATTTGACATTTTATTTACGGTAGTCATTATTATTCCTGTTTCGCACTTAAGTTGTCTGTTGGTGCTCGGCACATTGTTTACTGCCTCCTGCGCGCAACGTGTCTGTAAGAAGTAAAATAAAAAAGCAATCACACTAAACGAATATTAAAAACAAGAAAAGAAAACTAACGATAACGTAAAAACAAAAAATTTAAAATACGACATTAAGGCTATGAAAAATTCGAAAACAGGGCGTGGTTTTCGGAGCCGACATTTCGACAGGCGGACTCGTATGTTTCAGAGCTGCAACTGTTTTCCTAAGCGCTCGAGTTTTATACAAGCGCCAATTTATTGTTTTATTTCAGCTTCTCTTCAAAGGACACCATACAAATTGTTGAAATTTCCGGAGCTCTCCACTACGACATGCCTGGTAATCTTGTCATGGGTCTCGCACGTAAGATTCTTAACGGTATTATTAAGTTTGGTTGCTCCAGCAGAATCTGCCAGAAAATTGTTTAGGAGAGAGCTGTCACACGAAAATCAGCGCGAACCTTAATGAAGCGAAGACATGCAGAGAAGTAGTACGGTGCTAAACTCTACACGAAAGGAATGTAAACTTTACAAACGGCAACACCACGCTGACTTAGTCGATCAGACCAGATCAAAGAACTTTATTAAGGGCCTTGCGAATTCGTTGGATGGGCCTTGATCATGCCTGAGTTTCATGGTTTCAAAGTTATATTTGAATTGCTTTATGATCCATTTTGGCGATGTAAATTAAAGATTTTCAAAATTTCTAAGGTGTTACTTTCGTGTTTTTCCTTACAATTTCAATCTTGTCCGTCTTTGCCAAGGAAAACTAATCAGGTGGACTTCGAAATAACGCCTCTAAGATCTAACTGATGCAAACGAAAGGTAAACGTTCATTCAGTCAGGAGCTACGTCTGACGAACAGAGATGAGGTAAAAGGAGAAAAAACAAGAGAAAAGCTCCGAAGTCTAAAGAAAAAGATATAAAACCTTCGTTTTATTACCACCATGATATATCTAATTCAAGATACGCCAGTTTCACATGTATCACCCAACAGATGTGGCCTGACTGACCACGTCCGCAACCACTAGGATGATCTTGCGACGAGAATCAATGCACGCATTTGTGCGGTGCTCGAGCTTCGCGTCCCTATATGAAAAATCCCGCCGGGCGATGGCTAGAAAAAGGTGTGCCAGTGTTATTTTGATGCGTACTTGTTTTCTTTTTCGTGGGTCCTGTCGGTGCCTGAAAGGTAAGGAAGCTATGGTGTACCACGAAACGTAGCAACCGACATGTCGTTGACAGATATCTCTGCTCGATCTGGAGCAGCGTTGACGAGATGCTTTACCCGTGGCCGCAAACAACCACTCTTTGACGTACGAGCAGCCACAGCCTTCGCACAGCGGCCAGAAATTTCCGCCACAGGGGGAGTCCTGCGGATTAAAAGACAAAAGCTGCAGAACTTGTCATGCGAGATAGCCAAATAAATGCCATTCGAGCTAAAAACGAAAAAGACTGTTTGAGTTGCATTTTCATAATTATAATGATTGTATATGTAAAGTTGGTTAAACTATATCCAAACCTGAAAGCTCTTTCCAAATTATGAGAACCTCCCAGCTAGCCTAACAGCTACGCTTACAGTTCCTGCGCAAACTCGCAATCAGAGGTATCAAAGCAGCATAGCTCACTGTAAACGAAAACTGATATGTGAGATTTAACGGCCCGAAACCCCCATATATGAGAGGCGCCGTAGTGGAGGGATCCGGAAATTTCGACCACTAGGGGTTCTTTCACGTGCACCCAAATCTGAGCACACGGGAATACAACATTTTTACTCCATCGCAAATGCAGCCCCTGCAGCCGAGATTCGATCCCGCGATCAGCAGGTTAGCAGCCGAGTGCCTCCGCCACTAGACCACCGCGGCGGCGCGTAAACAAAAATCAATCGCGATGGGAGTTTTCCCATCGTATGAGCCCTCAAAACTCCGATGTCCCAAGAATTTACTCCTCCGTAGTAGAGTGGAGTTGGCACATGTCATCGTAAAACATCCCATGCTTAATGATAGAGTTCATGAACGACATGGCCTTGTTAAACTCCCCAAGGGGGTCCAAGGTCCAAAACTCCCTGTGGAAGTTAAGAAAAACATTTTTATTCGTGTCGAGCGCGCGCGCGCGCGCGTGTGTGTGTGTTTGTGTGTGCGCGTGCGTGCATGCGTGTGTGTGTGTGTGTACACGGCGAGCACGGCGAGCCTTGTGTGGGTCCCCATGTGAGCATCTGTCGACCGACAACGAAATTATCAGTGCAGCGAAGATTTACAACGGCCGGTTGCGTCAACGTGTCAAGGTCTTTCGCACCGTTGAGCCACGCAAGACCTCGGTACGATGCCTTACCGAAACGCCGCGAATACCTCGCTTCGATGTGCCCAGTTACAGAGAATGGCGAAGAATAATTTCAGTAGTGACAAAAATGAGCTATTGTGTCACGGTTGCCTCTGAAATTTCACCACCTAATGCATCGAAGCGATACGAAGTAGGCTTCGCTGGACATCGGCAGCAAGCTGGCCGGCGGCCGGTGTGAGAGCTGCGCCGGCGACGCGATGGCCGGACCACCAGCGACGAGGGCTCCTTAAAGTGTCCCCAGTGGCAGTGAGTAAGCCTCGCCACGTCGTCGGTATCGATCCGGCGACGTAGCGAGATCGCACTATATACCACCGCAGCCGCCGTGGCGAGTTCTACGAGCTCGCACCGGTCGCCAGGGAAGCAAAGAATGTATGTCACAGAAAAAAATAAGGGCTGCTCCAATGAATAATAGTTTAATATCTTTCCTCTGCACCATGCAACCACAGGTGTTAAACGATTAACGCGAAGGCGAGCGCCAATTCGAGGCACGAGGTACACAGAACTAGCACACAGCCGCCCATGCACCTGCATTTAGCATGAACCAACTGCGAACCGATTCGTTCGTTTAGCTCTGTCACTCCGTAGAATGAGGCGCAGTTCGCGCTGAGCATTTCTGACAGGCTCTGTGGTGGAAAACCGAATGAAACGAAAGTGAAAACCAGATGCGCGCGGCAATATCCTCGGCGATTGAAGCATGGCTACGCCGTCCGAGCGGCGCGCCGTGGTCAGGATGAGTGTTGTAATATTGTGCGAAGGGTGCGTGTATGTTTGGGTGCGTGTAACAAATAATATGTGCCTCAACGGTAATAAAATCGGACGTGTATGTTTGCGCACTAAGAGGGTGCAGATTTTTTTTTCCCAATGAATGTAACCATTTACTCCCATATACTTACCTGAAAAAAGTTAGCCAATGGGTATGGATAAACACTCCCCCAACTACATCCGAAAACCCCGTTCTGTTGGGGAAGAAGGGACGGTAGGAAAATAACTGCTGGTCTGTTGGGGAGTAAATGTTTTACTCCCAACGGACAGTGTTAATAAAACCCCTATATACCTGAGCGTGCGCTGGAGGACGAGTCATTTACGTTCATCCCGGCTTATTTCCGTTTATAGTGCACATACGATGTATTGAAGATAGCATCGTTAATGAAACAGCCGACGTCCTCAGCGGTCAAACAAATTGTTAGGTGGATTTTCGCTTTACGTTTATTATCCGTCCTGATCAGGCCAATCAATGTGCGTGCACCAAGGTGCTATACACACAGCTTCTCAGCAGTAAAGCTACGTAGACAGTGCGCTTACGTTGGAGGCGGATGAAATATCGAAAGAGCCCTACTTGAAGTAAGATTTTCGACGGGCCCCATCGATAATTCATTTGATTCACACGCGAGTAGGAAAACTTCCCGGCTGACATGAGTGCGATGAATCATGCGCAGAAACCGTAAGCGAATCACCACACTATCTGCGCACCGTTATACTCTAGGTAAGACCTAAACTATATCGTTAACACAAAAGCGTTACATTTCAATGGCTCCTAATTGAGCTTTCCACCCTAGGATGCGCTTGCCAGCTCACTATGCGAGCTTAATGACAATCAGCGTACACGTCAGACGCAACCTTCTTATTATGCAGATATTAGGATATTTGCAATAGCATTTCGACTTGGGCGAACTGGTACATATTCGGATAGTCTTCAGCACAGTTTGGACGAAGACCATCTGTGTTCTGTGTGTGTCATTGGTCTTCGTCCAAATCGCGCTGAAGCTTATCCGAGTAAGATATTTACCTTATAGCGACATTGTTTCATTGTCACCAATAAACTACAGGTATCTGCGCGAACGCACGGGACTTTTTCAAACACCCTCAAGTCGCCCAGAGACGTAATGCCAGAGTGATACGCTGCAGGTACTATATTCAACTTTCGGGCAGCCGCAACAATAGTCGGTTGCGTGGCCTAAACAGATGGTCTCGACTCACCTGTTCGCGACACTTTGTACAGGTGTGTACAGCGGAAGGACAGCCTTCCGCGGAAGCTAGAGGTTCCAGTCGGCGTCAGGCTGCTGACCGGAAGCGTCTAGCGTGGCCATCAGGTCGGACTTCTTCAGACGCTTGCTCGAAGGACCTGCGGGAAAAGCACGAACACCAGACGCTGATGCAAAGACGAAAGGAGAGGAGAAAAGAAAGGACAGAGAGGTTAGCCAGTTCTCAGACTGCCTGGCTTTACTGAGCCACGGGGAAAGGCGTAAGGGGAATAAAAGACGATGAAAGAGAGAAGTTACAACAAGAAATGAAGAAAAAAAACAACATTATACCACACTTCTTAAAGTCTTTCTGTGAGACTACAGTTGTCCGAAGGATAATGCAACAACGCTCTCAGAGCTTTCCGTGACGAGGACGGTTTCAGCCGGTGACCTAAGGCTTTTCCCTCCCACAATGGGCGATTGTCAAGTCTATCGAACACTTTTGAGAGTTCTTTCCGCGGTGCACTGAAGCGAGGGCACACACACAGAATATGGGCGACTGTCTCTTCGACACTGCACTAATCGCATGACGGACATTCCGATGCGAAACGACCAAGCCTTCGTGAAGGCCACCTCGAGCCACAGGCGGCGCAGTTCTCAGCTCTAGTTTTTCCCGACGGAGGACGGAGCTGAAGGGACACGTGGGACAAGTATAGTCGTGGATGGCGAGCGCTTCCGTGGTATAACGGACTGCATTTGGCCTCCGAGAAAAGCCGTAGGCCAAGGAGCGCGTGCGACCTCAGCCATCTTTAGATAATGATAGCACTTCTCAAATCGGCCGCTACAACTAACGGTGCTCCATTCACTGTCGCACCGGTGTGGGAGAAGAAGACTGCATGTCCAACGGCTTGTTTGGTCGACCATTGGATGGCGAACATACGTTTGGACGACGACTTATGACACGAACTCGCTGGGTTACATATCAATGTTGGCAGGCGGCCGATCTGACGAATCCATAGCGATGCGCATTAGTAGTCTACGAGTAGCACCGCAAGACGACGTATACAGACAAGGAGCTTAAAATGTTCAAGATACGCGAACGGAACTCTTCCCATGGCACCCCCCCCAAAAAAACACAAAATAAAAACAACAACAACAACACCCACTAACTTAATCAAGCCAGCAAGAAAGCAAGTATTTCAAATGAAAAAAAAAAAAGAACGCATGTCGCCTGCCTACAATACAGCTGCGGCCCAAAAGATTCAGTTACTAAACAAGTAGGTTGTACCGTTCAGTCACACACAGTAACGCTACCACCCAAGAAAATTTCTTCTTGAAAACAACAAACAAAAACTAGGGTAAAAACATGTCCGCGTTGTCACACTGCAGACGGAACCAGAGCAGCCATCGGTATCCCCGGGCATGAGCGACCGGAAGTGCAAACTAAAGCAGAGTGGCGTTCTAAAACTGACTAGGTTCGTAGGCGGAGACAAGTCATACAGCTGTGTAGGCACTCCTAACGAGAAAGTTTGGAAGCCGCAAGAATGCGAGCAGGGTCGAGGGTGTAACCTCGACCCTGCTCTTCTTACGGCACGACAAATGACCCGTGTCCACGATCCCAGCTGTTATAAGAGAAACGGATCGCTTTGCGAAGACCACAGCCACACCAGTGCCACAGTGAACGCCACTTTGACCGGCACAAGGAGACACGCAGACCCAAACACGGGAACGAAGCAGCCGTTACGTACGGCCAAAGACGCGTCACCTCTTCCAACACTTCCGAGAATCGCGTGTTACCCAGACACGAAAGTTGAGGAAGGGGAGCTCCGCCTCTTCCAGTTGCGACCTCCGCGAGGCCACGCGATTTCTCCCGAGTCACTGATGAGCGGGTGTCGAGCCCGCGACATCGAGGCACTCAAGCGCGGCTGACGCGCCCACACTTCCTCGGGTGACGGGCGGCGTGTTTAGCCAAGTGCTAACAAGATGTTGCTCGCCGTCCTGCTGCTCGTGTCTCAGACTGAGGAGGGCGGGCTGCAACCCTGCACTCGACCCCGCTTCACTTCCCCGCCTCCTTGCACATGCCGAGGCAGAGCGGATCATGCAGCGAATGCAAAGAGAGGGGGGCCACGTGTAGATGTCACACCGAAAACCGCAGCACTTCACAACACACACACACACACACATTATATATATATATATATATATATATATATATATATATATATATATATATATACATATATATATATATATATAGAGAGAGAGAGAGAGACTGTTGCGGTAGCTAGTGGTGGAGCGTCGAACGCGCTATTCGAAGGTCGCAGGTTCGGATCTTGCCCACGGCAAGTTATCTATGCGCCGAGGTCCCTATATATTTATTTTTTCCCTTTTATGATTGCTACTTATGATTCCATATTCTTGTTTTAACACGCTCACGCACTTATATAAAAATTCAAGTCGTATTTAAAAGAGAGACGCCTTCACCGAATTATAGCAGACGCGGAAGTGATCGAACCCGCAAAATCCATGGCGAGCAGCGCTAACACCAAGATCAGTGAACTGCTTCATGTATAAAAGGCGGTGCAGTAAGACAAACCTTTCTTTGTACTATACGGAACCGCTTCTCCGAAAAAATAATTGAATGACCTCGGCATATCAGAGTTTTTCACCTCACGAATCGATCGATCGCCGCAGAAGTTTTCTACAATACCAAGAACGAGCCGGGTTGCAGGGATATGCGGGACGCGCTTGTCTCTCTTTCCTCGTGCCGACGAACACGCCGGAAGCTACTTCCGCAAGCAGGGACGGCACGGGGCAAATAAGCTGCGTTAGCGGCGCGCCACCAAACGATAACTTTCTCCAGCTGCTATTCGTGTGCGCTCTAGTGTTGCTAGTGTAACTTTTAGCACACTATATAGAGCGCGGCACCTGGCGACTTCTCGTGGCCAGATGCGCACCTGATCTAAACGCCACCACTGACAGTTGTGATCAGCCAATAGCAGCCGCCTTCTGTGCGACGACATACAACTGGCGCCCCGCCCACTGAAGGGAGTATACGGACGGGGCCTCTATAAAGAGAGGGTACTTCAGAAAGTGGGAACTTTGCATCAGTTCGTAAGCTCCATTTGTTGCACACGGCTAGAAATATTGCTGAACTGCGCACAACAGTGTGCACTCTTCATAGAACACGCTTTCTCACCAAGGCATGCAGTGGTTTAACTCAAGACCCACATAACAGACCATGGCTGGAAAGGACCCGTACAACAGCAGGTGCATGGCGAATTTTCAAGACACGCGAACTATAGGAAGGACAAGTAACAAGCGATATTTACTTGCTGACCCCGCAAAAGCACGGCCGGCACACCCCATGCATGGCAGTAGAGAACGCGAGAGGCGCTATACTCGAACGAATGTACTTCACTTTCCGCGCGGGACGTGGCGGCCACTTTCACAGCAGTACCGAATTTCTACCGTATAGCTGGATTACCACAGAGCGGCAGCCATATACATGTGCTTCTATCTCATCCCGCTAGTGTCAAAGCGGCGCCGCTCGCAGCGGGACACAAAACTACAGAACCGCTTCCTCGAAAAGCAAGGGACGGTCCCTGCAACGTTCACCGTATGCAAAGTTCGCACCGACGGCAGATAAAAAAAATAAATAAACGTTACTTGTTGCGGTGGCCACCGCTATAGGCACGCAATATAACACGTTCTTGCGCTATCCCTGCATGCGTGCACCAGCAATGGAAGGCAAGCAAGCAGCAGTGAGCGAGGAACTCGGAAAGAAGGATACCACCCGCATATATACTACACGCACCCCGATGTCCCGTCGGTTGTTATACATATATCACGGCTCCGCAACCTCGCTCGTGCACCTCGGTCTTACAGGCGTACGGCTGCGCGAGGGTATCTCGACTGGCCGAGCAATATCGGCGGACGGGCCACTCCCAGAAGCTCGCCGCTCAGCGGGTGGGGATCGAACCCTCCTCTGCATTTCACCGCCGCGAAGCGCGCGCCACGCAGCCGCACACGTTATATCGGACGGGAGCCGGTCGCTTTCGGCCGCGCTTACAGGGGCCAATGGAGAGCACGCCTGTATGGGAACCAACCGGGTTCGGTTTTAGTTGCGCGCACAACGATGGAAGGTGCGTCTCGATGCACGCTTGGTATTGCGGTCGTAACAAGAAAATCTTGAATTGTGGCGCTCATGTTGCACGCCATAGGCAGAAGCTAGGAAGAAGCGAAAAATAAAATAAAAAAGAAGTGCCTGTGCGTTGATTGGTTATTACAGACATGCCTTAAGACAGCATAATATACAAGACAGAAAGCGCCATTCGCAGCCACACGGGACACAAGGTGGCTGCTGCAGTGGACGTCGCATTTTGATTCGCGTTACAGGAACAATTATGGCCCACTGTTGATCAACACCTGACACACAGTTCTTCGTGTAGCCGATGGTATTGCGCGCAAGACCAATGCTGCACCATCGAAGGACTGTAAGACTTGCGTCGCTCATGAGGGCATCGCGCGTGCGCCTCACGGATACCGCTGTCAAAGCGTAATGATCAGCTGAAAGCACACTGCACGCAAGTAAGAGTGTCGATAGGCGGGCGCATGCCTCAAGGGCGCGTCCAGGTACATTGAACATGCACACAAACGCACATTCGAAGGAGGAGGGCCTCGGCGCCATGCGAGAAATCGCCACAGGCTGCGCGGGAAGATGCGCAGGCTTCTCCTTATTCCTCGGTATACATACGTGCACGCTCTTCGAAGGGCAGCTCATCTATATACCGCGCAGTCGTTGCCGACGGGGGCTGGATTAATGGGGCCGCCAACCGCGGGCCCGCACTGATTTTCTTTAGTCCGTCCGGTATACGAGGGACCAAGCTCCGCGCCCTTCCCTGCCCAACCAACGCACCATCTGACTTTGGCGCAACTGCAGCTTGCAATCCCGTGAACGGCCTTCTTGCGGCTCGACTTCGGCACCCCGGCGACTTACATGGGAACAGCGGCGGCGCGGCGCGCCTAGCTCTGTGTCTGCGCGATGGTTTATAACCTTAACTTCCGTGTAAAGACTTGCTCGCAGTGTTGCAAAACCTGGTGGTCGTGTCAGTTGATCGGAAGTGTCAGCGAAGATCAAATGATGGAGCTAAGGCAAGGTTCGATTTTAAAGAAGAAGACTGTATTGAACTGATTTACAAGGGAAGTGTGGGATTGGGCTAGTTGGTGATCCATTAATCCAGACAACGAACACAAGAGACGAGGACGAGCGCAGATGAGGACTGCGCTTCTCCTCGTCTCTTGTGTTCGTTGTCTGAAATTTTCGCGCTGAGAAGTTTAATAATGGGTTACAAGTGAATCGGTACGGTTTACATGCGAACGAATGAAACGGTTCTCGGTGCTATAAAGCTCGTTTGGCTGCTTCCGACGCCACTTTTGACTCGGCTCACTCTCTCTGCTCTTCGCCGGCGACGCGTTGCTACGCAATCCTAGCTCACCAGCTCACTTTTTTTTTGTTCTTTTTGAATTATAGTCGATCCAACGCTTCGTCGCAACAGCGCCGAGCGAACGTACTCAAGGCTCGAAGTCCATGTTTACGCCGGGCAATGTTTCTTGTGCGGGCACGGAAGTGCTGCCGGTGCGTTCGGCCGTGTGAACTCGAGTGCCGCTGACAGAGGGAAGAGAACAACGAGCGAATTCCCTCCATGGGCTGATCGACCTTCGCGCCAATAGGAATGAATGGTACGGCGTCACGGAACGCCGCTTTCCGGAAACACTGTCTTGACTAAACGATGATGAGAATATATCGCGTGAGCGACCGCTTGACCGCGGGCTCATTTCAGACTTGAGGTTTTCACCTCCGAGGATGTCTCGCGATGACTGAGCAGAAAATGCAGGACTCCAGTCTTATAGGTTGCGACACAAGGGTACACAGAACGCGTCGTCCACTGGGACACGACAGCGCAGTATTCACGCGTGCAATGTCGAACGAATTATAGCCGAGATTTCACGACATGGACTCAGCACCACGTGGATTTTTTCACGTTGCAGAAGCATCGCAACAGCTTTGCACGAAAACGAAACTTTCTCAAAACGGAAATGCGGATAACCAGCTCCACAGAATTTGTTAGCCCAACAAACAAATATGCACAACGTCAATATATACGTACCAATAATTGCTTTTTACCTCTAATTAGAAAGCATGTCGTCAAGGCTCCTTAACCTGCTGCTCCGTTCGCACTTCTAGCGTTATTATAACAGCAACTTCTGAGGGTTTGCGTGCATGCCGAAACCGTATGGCTACGAGGTGGAGAGTTCCGGAAGTTCCGTAGCTTTCTGCCTCCATTCAAACGAGGCAGCCGGGATCGAAGCCGCGACCTTTGCGTCAGCAGTCCAGCATCGGAACCACTGTACAACTAGGGCGAACACAAACCGGATAGGAGAGTCTATACGGAAGCGCGGATAATGACATTATGTGAGGTATATATAACGTCCCGAAACCACCATATATGATTATGAGAGACGCCGTAGTGGAGGGCTCCGGAAATATCGACCACACTTGGGGGTTCCTTATAACGTGCACCCAAATCGGAACACACGGACCTATGCAGCATTTTCGCGTTCATCGAATGCAGAAGCGCCATCATTAGTGTTTTTCAGCGGCAGCTTCAAAGCAGCTTAAAAAGACTATTATTGGTGGCGCTTTTCGTATTCCCTGTTAACGATGAACCAAACACCTTTTTAGCGTTATACTCGCGGTTCTGCTAATATATTATCTACTGTTGAACGTTGCACACCCACGATATGATTATGAGAGATGCCGTATGCAAGCTTACGGTATAATTTAGACTAGCTGGGGTTCTTTAACGTGCACTAAGATCGCGCAGTACACAGAACTCTACCATTTCGCTTCCATAGAGATGCGACCGCGCGATCGGACCTGCGACCTTTTGGCCAGAAGCATGCAGTTCTGTTGAAACAGAGCTTTCATAGCATGCACACTCTAGGCTGGTGCATGCAGCAACAAATTAAATGTAGTCGCCACGCGTGAATATTGTCTGTTTTTTTCTGCTCTTTGAACAGACCTTGGGATGATGTTTCGCTTCTTCGACAAGTACGCCAGAGCTTGTGCCCTGACCGACCGGGTCTTTCATGTTCCTGTCTCACAGCTTTCGAGAGATGTTTTCAAAACGCGCAAAGCGTGCATAGGTGCGCTGTGCTTTGTTCTCATTTAATAGAGCTATCTCACCGATATTCAAGGACACAACACATTTCAAGAGGTTCATTGTTCATTGCACGCGCGTTCGGAAGTATTTCGATTACGAAAGCACCCAGCTCGCTATACAACACTGAACATCACTGGCTGACATGTATGTTGCGCCCGCCGAGTTTTCAGTTCCCTCAACACAGCACAGGCTATGCGTTATGACGCTCATAATGCAGGGTGAGGCTACATCCAGCGCATGCATCTGTAGACTTATCGATGTCTGACTTCAGCCTCAACTGACGAGTCAAAACAGGCATGCATGAAAACCCAACACGCAAAAAAAAAAAAAGGAATGCAAACGCATTCAGCGTACTTACCACGCAAGTATACGCTACGAAAGGGAAAACTGCCAACCACATGTTTGCAGCGTGAATTCACAGCTAAATCGATACGGATTTACCGAAAAAAGAAAAGCTTTTTTCTATAGCCAAAATTTTCCCCTCTGCTAGGGATCGAACCCGGGACAAGCGCGTCTCCGGAGTAGTCGCTCTACGACTTTAGATAACCAGGACGCTAGCAATCGGCAACCAACGCGAGGGCGAATTCATTGAGAATTTGAAGAATACTATTGCAAATACACGTTGTATACGACACAGCTCCGTGAGGTGAATCGCAGAAACTCGTTCGGTGTTTAGACTTTCGAAAAGCAGCGCAAGAAAACATATATGTGCAAGAAAACGTATATGCGCTCGTGCTTGTAGCAAAAGGCATAAGAACACAGCAATTGTTCGAGCTTTTTGCCGCTTCTCTTTAACAGTCAAAGTATGAATGAATAGCTTAAACCAAAGCTTTATTGTAGCGACTCAATACTTACTATATCGGCTATAGTTTCATCGCGCTATAAGGCTTTCACGGAGGATAACTGCTATAAGGCTTCCGCTGAGGCTATAGCGCTATAGTTTCCACAAGGATCAATTCTCTTCTTCGAAGAACGACGTCCGCGGATTAAAGTTCGAAAGGGCGAACGGTGGAGTGGGGATATACATACGACACATCCACACTGCCACTGCACAGCGCAAGCACAGCGGGAACACAGGATTGGCCCGGCCGGCACTCCTTTTCGATGGAACAAACTCCGAAGGCATCGGGTACGCCTATTCCGAGAGAGAGCGCCGCCGCCGCCTAAGGTAAGCGGGCAACGCAGTACAGGACGGTATGCATACCCAGGAGCTATAGCTCGAGGATCGGCAGAAAAAAAGGCGACGACTAACTTGCGCCAGTTGCCCCACCCAGCCGAGTCGAGATGTGGTAGAGCCCAGCAGGCCCCCGCCACAAAGTGCAGGACGAACGTAGTCGTCGACTGTAGCACAGCAGAACGACACCGCCGCGGCTTATGTAACAGCCGCAGTACTTGATCGCGAAGCCAACCGCACCGACAGTGAGAGCCGGTGCGTGATTGCTAATGGTGCCTTTGTGTATGTCCCCGAACACGATGCCAACAGATACGAACCAGGGTGGCGAGTTATGCGAGGAGCTTGGCGAGGCGATTAAGCGAAAACGCACATTCTTGTTTTTTTTTTTGGGGGGGGGGGCGGCATGCATTTATGCACGTTCGTGAACGTGTTCGTACGAGTGCGTGAGTGTCAAAAAGTATGGTTGATCCATCCATCATTAGAATGGAATGGGTATCAAACACGAATGTAAAACTTGTCCTTACAGAGGCAACTGACTGTTTGATGTTCATTGATACAGCACAGTTTGCACATTGTATATTCGCATTTGGCAGCTATAGCACCGTTTAATGTGGATGCACACACGTTGACTCTTGGTGGTACATCTCCGTCCCGACGACTAACGTCTATGATCAATGATTAAACAGACCACTGTAGTAGCTGTAGGTGGTAACGTTGAGAGCGTAATCACAGGATGAAGTAGGATAGCCATAAGAGCATCGAATATTGGACGCCGAATTTGGGCTATCTCACAGTGTTAAAGTCGGATCGAACACCACGGCCGGACTATAGAGGGAAATGCTATGCGTGCGTCGTGTCAAACTTGTATTCCAGCCGCGATTTTTCTAAGGGAAAGCGCAAGCGAGAAACGAGATATTATGGTCACGTGAGGCAGGCGCACGTCGCAGAGCTACTTCTGGTTTGGATGGACAATACGAGCTAGACCAACGAGGCTGACGCTTAGGCTAAGGTCCAAAACGTCGCGGTGTTCTAAGGCGATTGATTTGATTTGTGGGGTTTAACGTCCCAAAACCACCATATGATTATGAGAGACGTCGTAGTGGAGGGCTCCGGAAATTTGGACCACCTGGGGTTCTTTAACGTGCACCCAAATCTGAGCACACGGGCCTACAACATTTCCGCCTCCATCGGAAATGCAGCCGCCGCAGCCGGGATTTGAACCCGCGACCTGCGGGTCAGCAGCCGAGTACCTTAGCCACTAGACCACCGCGGCGGGGCATGTGTGTTCTAAGGCGTTGAGAAAGCTCCACTTCTGATAAAAACGCGCCAAATGGGACAGACGCATAGCAACACGCGTTGTAGGCGCTAACCATGAAGGTCGCAGGAATGATGAATTACTTTACTTTAGCGCTCCAAGAGGGAGACACTTCCCTGCTGACAAGGAGCACTGCGAAAGGAAATTGTGAAATATAAACGACGCGTTTGGAAAGCTGTCAGAGTCTGTGGCCGTGGCACAGTCGATAGCATGCTCGCCATTTTTTCCTGCGGACAGAGGTCGGTTGTCCGTTTACAAAACTTCTTTTTTTTAAAAATCTAACCAAGTACATTTATTCGACGTCATTTCCGTTACGGAAATACGTCACTGAAGTCTTGGTTGATCCCGGCATAAAACACTTTCGAGTTAAAAAATTTCACACGCAGGGTGTGAACAGCTTCCTTCTTGTTAATACGCCGATGCGACCTAGCTCCGACTCAAGCTCTACTCCGCTATTATCGCAGCGTTGGCATAATCCTTCACTCCTTCACTGCCATGTCGTCGTTTCACCGTATTGAACAGCGCGGCCGTCACAGCTTTTGCCAGTTTGCCATCATCGCGCTCCGCCGTCGTCACATTGTCTTCGTGATGCCGTCACGGTCATTTCGTCACTCGATTGTCATCACACACACTAGAGACGCAGCAAATGTGAAGCAGGCTTCACTGCCACAGATGTCAGTTAGTTAAGCGGAGCTTGGCATCGCAAGAGTGAGTAAAGCTATGTTGGATCAACAACATGGCGACCTTTTCCTTCTACAGCTGGTTCAATATACGCGCTTACTAGCTGTTACGTTGGCAGTGATCTTTCATCACGCGACCTCAAAGGAACCAGCCACGGCCCCTTGCAGTAATAACCTGGAATAGCAGCGAGTCCTTCTATCCTGAACGGCTCAGGTGGCGTCGCTCACACTATCAACGGAGTAAAGTCCCTGGAAAAAGCTTTACAACGAAGGAATGCCGCGGTTTGCTACGACACGACATGCAGCGAGACACGAAACGCCCACGCTCTCTACCCTCCCACTCGCGAAAGCGACCCCTCGTGTACGTGGGGGGCGCAAGAGGCCAAGATGCGCCGGTCAAACGGAACTTTTCTAGAAGCACTAAGAGAAAAAACATAAAATAAAGCAACAGGAGGAGTCCACAAGCGCTAAGCGCCGGAAAAAAACAATCAACCGAGTGTCTTTACACACATCCCACTATTTTTTTTTCTCCCTTACGTTCGACGTGCGCGGACCCAGAGGTGACCCGGGCAGATAGGTTCACTCACGAGAGATGTGAACAACGAGCAAAAGATTTCGCTCACAAAAAAAAAAAAAAAAACACTGTGCAGAGCGCTCAGGCTCCAGCATGACGCGGCTCGCTTACGCGTGAGGGATGTAAGGCGTGCTCAGAAACAATACGGATCTCGCCGACTGCCGATGGGAGGCGCTCGGTTCGTCCCACCGAGCGAGCTCCTACATATACTGCGGCTGCAGAAACGCCCCGGATCAGAGGCGGTCTCCGACAACGTAGATCCGCTTGAAACGCGCAGCTGGACGGCCTCGTGGTCACGTGCACCTGGTGTACACACGTGCGTATTTCTCCTCGAGCGCGCGGACGCGTACGCGCATTCGTATACGCCTACGCACCCCGCTCGACGCGCGAAAGACGCGAAGCAAAGGAACGAAAAGAAGACGAAAGAAGCGACGAACGATCCCGCGAGGACGACGATAAGCGAGAATGCCCGACGGGATGAGAGCGCGCTTTCTTGTGCCGTACAGTGTGTGCGCTTAGAGGGATAATTGTTTTGTTTCACACTATTTACTCCTATACTTCGTTTTTTCCCCCTCTCGGCTCTTATCGCACCTCGAGATCGAGTCGGCAAGCGATAAATCAAACGCGAAGTCGGGGGATGTGTTGTTCCTCGAAGCGATGTGAGATATGATGTATCGAGATAAGCGGCCTCCCATCTGCTTTCTCAGAATTACTTCGCACTGCGAACTTCTTTCACGTCATAATATCTCGGGTTTCACGCTCCAGAACCACCAAATTATTACGAAAGATGTCGTAGTAGAACTCCGGAAGTTTTGACCGACCATCTAGTGTTCGTTAACTGACACCACACAACAGAAGGGCCTCTACCATTTATCCACCATCGAAATGCGAACGCCACGAGGAAGATCGAACCCGCATACCTCCGGCTCAGCGGAGGAACACAGCAATTACTTGACTACAGCGGCGGACCGCGGGCTGCTTTCCAAGCCGAAACGCTAGACTCACACGTGAAAATTTTGGCCTGCCTACGTTGTGTCTGTCTAAAACGACATACGATGGCAGGCGACCGAACTTCTTAAGGAAAAAAAGATATTGTATATTTCAGGCTGCCGCATCATACTTTTAATCTCCAGTCCTATGTTGATGTTAATAATTCTTAAGAATTGGACACTTCAACCAGTTATTCTTTCTTAATTACTAACGTCTATTCTGGGTACTCAATTTACTTTTGGCGCTGTTTGTCTCGATGGGCGGCTGAACATCGCGCGGAATCATGCGGCTTTGCACACTGCGGCGAAAACGTGCCGAGAAAACACTGCCATCGAAGGAACAGAGAGTAAAAGACGGACGCACATAATCCAAATCCAGCGGTACAGGCTGTAGGCTGTCCTCGCTCAGCATTGCAACTCTGGATCTTACGCCAAAAGGTACCACGGGCTGGCCGCATTGGCCATATTTCCGATGGAGGCGGATATGTTGTAGGCCCGTGTGCTCAGATTTGGGTGCACGTTAAAGAACCCCAGGTGGTCGAAATTTCCGGAGCCTTCTAGTACAGCGTCTTTCATAATCATACCATGGTTCATGATCAAATCTTACCACCGATGGTTTGTAGCAGCTATAGGGTTGAACAGTCGCTAAATACTGTTAGTAACGGCAAATACAGCGACAGCTGCCACCCCGGTTGTTATTAACCGCGCTTACGAACAAGCCCCTAATATATGTGACAAGCACTTACTACCACAATTATAGCAACTACTGCTCTTTGTTTTTCTAAGTGTTTACCCGATCGTGATGATGACAGTTTTCTAGATCGAACCACAAGGACCGATTTGCTGAATAGCTTTCCCGTTGAAAGAACGACCAAGATGTGTCAGCGAATGCTCGACGCACTCGCATGTTCACCATAGTAGACGCGCGAATCCGCGGCGGCTCAGGGCTGCGCCAAGAGAGTTTTGCGCCACGTCAAAATAAAATAATATTATAAGACGTTGTGCGCGTATTTGAATGTTTCCCTGCAAATTTCGTCGAAAGCAAATAGTGTTCTGGCGGCGAAGCAGCCATTCATGTTAACTGAGTGCACGAAAAAACTGAAGTATAGAAAAGGAAGACACTAGGACACATTGCACTGTGTCCAGGTGTCTTCCTTTTCTATACTTCAATTTTTTTTTCGCGCACTCAGTTAAGATGAGTTACCGACTCACCCCGCCGTCCGTGCCTCTCAGCTATTTATGTTTTGTCTTGCCTCAGAATCGGCCGCATCTGGCTGGCATTGATAAAACGCGAAGCGTGATGATACGGACGCCATCGGTCAATACCGCCGTGAAACACGAGCTTGTGCAGAACCCAGGACCACTGCCAGATGGCAGCACCTAGTCGCCGGCAGAGCCCGTTTTTTTTTTTTTTTGCATAGCGTCGCATATTCAGCGCAGCTTAAGAAACACCAGGGTCTTTACAATTATGTATCTATGTATTTTCTAGTAAAAAACAAACCAACTGATACATACGTAGGTATTAATGTTGCCCCTCAGATATGCGCAATACTAGCTTTTCAATCGACAATGTCGACAAATATGAACGCAGCCACCAGTTCAAGATGGCTGAACATTGGCCGGTTCGCGGAATAGTGTGACAGACAGACAGACAGACAGACAGACAAATGAACATTTCTGCGTTCTAGTATCCCAAGAAAGACCATCATCTTTAAAATTAAAAAAAAAATGCACGAAGAAGCGTACGGAATCGCTTGGGGTAAGAGCAGCTGGCACGCAGCTAGTCGGGGAAGATGACGAGTAGCCCGAGTATAACAAAAGACAGTATGAGGTGCTCGCCGGAGACCCGGCGCACCCAGACGACAGCTCCGGCGACGACGTCTTCAACGACGATCGAGTGGCGACGGCAACGCGGGGCGCGCGACCGTCACCCGCCGTCGCGAGCCTGTCGGCAACGGCCCGCAGCCGGAGGCCACCGAACATGACGAGCTTCTGCGCCTCGCTAGGACCCCCCTGGGGGGCCAGGAATTTCGCGCCGCCGCCACGTTGGAAGTGGAGAACAAAATACGCTTTTCTACACCAGTTCACTGAGAAAAGTGTTTATTGTTTTTTTTTTTTCTGCCTTTGCGTATACCGAAGGAGCAAGGCGCCCGCATGCTTGTCAGCAGCGCCATCAACCGCGCGGTATATGCACGCAGCCGAGCGCCACGGGGTGTCTATATGCTCCGAGTGTGGATGGCTCGCAGCGGCGGCGCCGTTGTTGCACAGTCGGGTAATGACACTTGTCAGGCGGCGCACGACGCTCGTCTTAGTCGTCATCAAGAGCGGCAACACGTTGTTTTTTTCTCTTGTTTTAAACTTTTCTTGAAAGTTTGGAAGCTAAGGAATACAACGGCAAGGCGTCTGGCATTGTGAAGTACCGACGATCGTTACAAAAACATGAAACATATGATAAGCGAGCGTCGTTCTATTCCAGCATCTCAGCATGAACGGCAACAACGTCGCGACCGGTTCGTTTAGCCGAATAACTTGTAGGTAGGGACACGACGAATATTGAAGGATCAAATAAACGCTCGTAACTCCGCCTCAGCTAAAACCGAGCTATGAAAGTTTGCAAGTTGCCCAGCTGCGGATTTGTGTACAAATCTGCAGTCTGGTTGTAGATCCGTCTTCAACCATCAGTAAAATATTAGGTCACGCAACCAAATGAGGTAGTAAGAAGAAATGCCAATATATCAGAACTCGGCCGTGTCTAGTTTACTATTGGCAATGCCCAACGTCTATAGGTGGCACGCCGTGCAATCGAAGATGGCTGCGGGAGAAGGGTCATGCCGCGAACTCGCATGAGAAATGATATAGGACGCACGAAGGTACATCCCGTGTCGTTTTCATCGCATAAACTTTACATTGTCAAATTAATGTACATGGGACCAAAGTACTTTTCAAAACGATAGAAACTGTTAGACGTTCGCTAACCTCATTTTTTGCAGCAGTGCAAAGGGTGGTTGTGTCAGCGGACCGACCGTGCATCAACGCTGCCTTGCGTAATCCTGCACGTGGCACAGGAAACTGCGCGAACTAGAATTGACGTATGAGCTGAACGGCAGTCCGAGGTGACAGGCACCGAGCCTGCCTGACGGATTTGTCGCAATATAGTAGGCCGCTAGCGAGCAAGCCATCGCGGATGCACGGGACCGAATGTTAAACGCGGCGACGATTTGCAAGCATATTACGCCGTCGTCATTACTTGCGCTGTTAGCAACATGCAGTTGATTATACAACGGCGCACAAGCATTTGAGTTCCAATTAAGTAGCGCTTGTGTCACAGCCATGCTAAGACTCTAACCGTGCGCAATTCACTGCACTCGGATGTTGGAGGTTTAATCAGCGCGATCTAAAGAAGAATATTGAAAAGAATACGCACGTATACTTTGCGCAAAGTCTAAATTGCGAAAATTCTTCGAACGAGAACGTCGTTCGGAAGGTGCCGGTGAAGCGTAGGGGAAGCAGAGAGGCGTGGATTCGTTATCGGACGTTTCATCGCTCTAACCATTTCGCTTCGCTGCGTGAGCTCGAGCGTATTGGCAGCATGCGGAGCTCCGTTATATCCACTGTGATTGAGCTACATGCAATGCACAAGAAAAACTACGCGTTTATTTTGGCTTCGCTGAAGGACATTAATTAATTACAATGAAAGTGACTTACAAGCGTGAAAAAAAAAAAACATAAACGCGCGAGGGGACGTGAAGCGCAACTCGCCCCTCGGGAGTTAGCAGCTGATCATTCGTCGCCGCTTTCACCTTCGGTGCGTTGACAACCTTTCAACTCCAGTAAAAAATCCTCGTCGTCACGATGGTTTCTTTCAACATCACTGCTGAAAGCAACCCGCCGTCGAACGACTTCGACCACACCAACACCGTGTCGCTCTTCACGTTTATCTCCATGGGCGCGGAGATCATTTCGCTTTGAAACCCGTTCACAAGCGAATTGCTGCTTTAGATATGTTTGCAGTGTGCTGCCATCTATCAACGACCGCACAAAAACAAGCGGTGTAGCTTTGGCCATATTTTCGAGAGCAAATAGCGAGCTCACGCGACTTTCAGGTATAATGAATGGTATGGGATTCATGCACTACAAAGGCACTAACAAGTGCTATACGCACGTAAAACAAGATGAGTGTCTCAGCAAAGGTCCGACGATAACATTTAACCAACTACGCGGCTACAGAAAATCTCACAAAGCTGATACGTTTATACCCTTCAGACCACAATAAAAAAAGCTCGAGCTGCCATATTTCTCACTCCACGGAAACTCCCCGTCTCGGAAAAACGAATCATATTTATCGTCTCACGGACGGTCCGGTTCATTCACCCACGCACGAAACATGCAAAGTGGTTTGTGTTCGTTTCTTGCTAACGTGTTAACATTGAGGCTAGTCTAGCACAGCCCAACAAGGGAGCGTCTGTCGACTGACCACCCTCGAGAGGACGCCTCTGAATACCGCTTGGCAGCGCGACAGTCTATGAACATTGTTAATACTTGGCGACTTTTCTTGGTGAAAGCTATATACAGAACTGAAGCGCTTGCCTGCTACCGCATAAGAAAATAAACCTTAGGCTTACTAACAATTTTCTCGATTGGCTCGCTGAAATAAACACTGGTTTATTCATGAGACTCGAACAGTTGCGCGAAGTCGTAAGACACCTGTTCATTTTGCGAGAATTCCCTCAGTTTTTTTTTTCTTTAATTTCTTAGCGCCACTTTACCGGCATGCTCCCTTTTCCTAAGTGAACATGGCGTCCGTGACGTAATTGAGTGGCGTGGCCGCAAACGAGCTGTTTAGTTCTCCAACAAAACTACGCATGCTCGTAATATGACGCAAAAACGTACAACCAACAATCATAACCTCTTCCATTCACGTTTTTCACGTATACGAGTCTCTTTTGCGAACGCGTTCTGCAAGCAGCCGCACTACAATTGCGAAGCAGCCCGAACATGTGGAGGCCCCGCCTCCGTATACTCTTCGCCGCACTGGAAAAATAACATAAGAGAGAGCTGAGTTATAGTGAGAATTCCTTCTAATTAGACAAGGCGTGAAAACACGGACACGATAAGGAAGTCAGGACACCACAAACGGCGTTTTAGTGTCATGACATCTTTCTTGTGTCCATGCTTGCACGCTCTGTCTGCCAAGATAAGCTATCACCGAGTATGCATGCATACTCGGCGATAGTATGCATACTCGGCGAGTGGAGCAGAATGAGGGGGTAAATGAGAGAGCGAGGTCTATCAGTGCACACATTTCATAACAGGCACACACAGTGGAGCGTACCACAGGTGGACGCTCTTTCACACAGGAGCCAAGCTTTTAAGGCGCATTCGTGGTCCTCTCTTGCCGATTTTACCAGATATACCACTCTCCTTTGTGTCTCGGGACTCGCTCGCTGGATTTTGTGCCGACCGGTTGTGACCTCGCGATCTCCGACGACAGCGCAGCTCTGGCCGACTGGCTCACCCTACGCCACCTCCTGACGCCGACAAGAGCTCTCGCTGAGTGGTGCCCCGTCCTCGGACTTCTGCGACCGTGTCTATCTTTCCAATTTCTCCTTACTTCCGTATGTGGCTGTCCCTGCACCTCTCTCTCCTCCTGCTCCTCTCTCTATCTCTACGCCTTTAGTTCCTCCCTATCCTTTTAATCCCTCCTTACCCCATACCTCGTGAACTACTGTTGAGGTGTCCTCCTCCTGAGAGATAGTCACGGGGCTCACTTTTATCTTCCTTTCATATAAGAATTCGCTTCCCCTCTCTTGTGTCTCCCAGCACGAGTATGGAAGACAACATTGCACATGCGCTTGACTTTGACGCTCAGCCAACGTCAACTTCCTCCTCCAATGCGCGTCGTCATGACAACGGACATGCGCAGTGCCGGTCTGTTCTCCTCTATCATTCCGTCCGCGTGACAGATCGCGTGACCGCGATCTGTCACGTGACTTCTGTCACGCCACTCCAGCGTTCCGCTGCTTGCCGTGCGACTGGATTTGTTCAACCCCGTTCAACAACGGCATCTTTTGCCATTATAAGGGTATACCAAAAAACGACGATCAGCGTGGTTAACTTCGGCGTATCATTAATTTCTGCATGCTACTCTGTAGTCACGCATCGGTCTCATCGTAAAGCGGCAGTCTCGAAAACTCTCTTGCGCAAACTTTGCACGCAGCCTTATATCCGAGCCTTTTCCGACCGTACACCCAATACGATATGACCAAGATCAACTTCGCATGCCCGAGCTTTTGCAACCCGTGCGTGGGTATACGAGATGCGCGGGCGGAAAGGCCACACGTCGAAGAACACTGCAAGAGGATCTTGCACCAAGTACTTGAAAAGAACGACAGAAAGTAAGAGAAACTGAGATAGGGGTGGAGCCATCCGCAGGTAACCGACTCCCGTGCCAGCTATAGCGAGGCCGACCGAATGGGCAACAAACACAGAACACCGAGAACAAACGAGGCCTGAAACAGAGACGGCCTCCGACCTATAGGATTCGGAGCAACGGGAGGGAAACACATACATAAGGATCAGCGAGCACAAACTAAACAGAAGAAGGGAGGAAAACAAAAAGAAAGAGAAGACTCCTCCTGGGACGCGCTTCCCGAACGGTGCCGCTGGGGAAGCGGGTGTCATGTTTTTCCTAATCGAACTGTCACGCGGCGGTCGGGGCAACGGCGAGGCGAAGCGCCTCGACAACAAAAGGAACAGCGCGAGCACGGACGACGACACCGAGGAAATGAGGAAACCCGACGCGACGGCACACTCCTCCTCCGCCGAACCTCCTACCAGAAGAAGAAGAAGGCCCGCAGCCGTGGCTCGAACTACGTGTGCACCGTTCCCACCCTTCCTTTCATTTCTTTCTTTCTCGAGCGAATTTCTCTTTTCCTCATTACAGTTTTCCTTGTCACTAGTCTTTCTTACCGCTCTTTCTGCAGCGTGAATAGAGCTCAGAGTTTGCCAGACATCGTCGGCTGGTCGGCGAGTAGCAAGAATGAGCGCGCTATAGAACACGTCTCTAATTTCTGCGATATTTGTGAGAATATTCAGTGAGGGTTCGCTAAATGTTTTCAGCTCATTTGTAGAAGCATGCCCCCTAGCGCAAAGGCACACGAACTGCGACAGAAGCGGCCGGATGTCGAGAGCATTGCTCTGGTGCATGCACAGCCAGAGGACGCTCTCAATAGCAGACGGCTCGCCCCCAGACGGCGCAGACGACATTTTCGGACACAAAATTCCGCAGTCCGTACACTGCTTTTCCCACGGGTTCACATGTCGTTTGTATTGATGCCTGTTCGATCACTCTGTATGCCACACATTCCTCGCCTTACGTACCGATAGCGTACCGGGCCACTGTGAATTCAGCTCATATAAACTTCTGATTTTAAGTTCGTAGACTTAGTTGATAATTAGGTTAATAGATTTCTGAGTTCTGACTTCTGATTAAGTCAGTATACCATCTATTTTCACATACAATGATTGTTTAAAGCGTCGGTTGGTTGCTGCACATGAAAACTTCGACTGTGGTGTGTTCACGCCGTCCTTCAGAACCCCGTTTAGCACAAGCTTGTTGCTGCAATAACTTTTCCATCTTTCATTACGGCTTTTAACAGATGCGCGTCCTTGTTTGCCGTCGATGTTCGGCAAACTAGTGAAGCGACCGTTACTAGCTGATATCCGTCCTCCTATGCGCGCTGTATGTTACCAAGGGTTTCGCATGGTACTCCTCCTTTCTACAATAGTCCCGAAATATGCGCCCATGAAGCTTTGATCGATGAGTGTGTTGATACTACAGATAGTGGCGATTTCACTGGAATGGAAAGCAGGCGCTAATATACACGTCACAACATAGGACACGGCACGTGCCTTTTTTTTTTTTGTCTCGGACCATCCAATAATTGTACTGCGCTAAGAAAACAAAAAAAGAAGGGAAAGAAACAGCGGTACATTGATGTCCGAGAAGATGAACGAACCCACATTGCCACGTCACTTCAGAAAGGATGACAACAAAACGTGCCAAACTTTTGACCCCCTGCCCCCCTACCCCCCCCCCCCCGCCCCCTAAAGTGGGGGGGGGGGGGGTCGTGCTAATGGCACACACAGTACATCTTATACGCCGAACTCCACAAACGTTTAACCAATTTTTTTTCCACAGCCTTAATTGCGTACACACTATAGCAGTTCCTTGTGTACAGTTAAATGCTGACGTGCTGAAACCACGCTTTAATTGAGTTTTCATTTTCGTACGCCCCATTCGAATATACAGACAGCTTTCAACGTCCATCTACCTTTCACGCAAGAAGCCGGTTAGGCAATACCGTATCGCGAAGACCACGTGTCCGCTGATAGTAACTATCCGGTAGATAATTCTGTACTTTCTTTTCGCGCACGATTTTTATTTCAATAGTTAAACACCTTTTCTAGTTGCGAGAGTGTTTACTCTCTTAAGCGGCGGTTTTTATATTCGTGTACGCAAATTTTAAGTGCTAGCTGTGTCTCATCCTCATCATCAGCCTGGCTACGTCCACTGCAGGACAAAAGCCTCTCCCATGTTCCACCACTCAACTTGGTCTTGTGTTTGCTGCTGCCACTTTATACTCGCAAACTTCCTAATCTCATTGGCCCACCTAACTTTCAGTCCCCCCCCCCCCCCTACCTACTTGACTTCTCTGGGAATGCAGTCGGTTATCCTTGATGACCAGCGGTTATCCTGCCTACGCGCTACGTGCCCGGCCCATGTGCATTCCTTCTTGATTTCGACTACGATATCCTTAACTCAGGTATGTTACCTGATCCACTCTGCCCTCTTCTTGTCTCTTATGGTTACACCTATAATTTTCCTTTGCATCGCTCACTGCGTCGTCCTCAATTTAAGCTGAACCCTCTTTGTAAGCCTCCAGGTTTCTGCTCTGTAGGTAAGTGCTGGCAAGATGCAGCTAGTTCTATACGTTCCCTTTGAAGGTTAGTAGCAGATTACCATTCATGATTTCAGAATTCTTGCCGAACGTGATTACCCAATCCTTATTCTTCTAGTTAATTCCCTCTCATGGTTCGGCTCCGTGGTCACTACATGTCCTACGTAAACATAGTTCTGTACAACTTCCAGCGTCTCTCCACCTATCGCAAAGTACTGTTTTCTGCCGAGACTGTTGCATATTATTTTCAGACTATATTCTTCTGCTTTACGTGTCCAGTTCGGTAATCGTGAGCTGTTTTCGTCCGCTGAGGTTCAGCAATGTCATTGGCAAAGTGCAGGTTACTAAGGTATTCTCCATTAACTCTTATCCCTAATTCTTCCCATTCTAGGCCTCTAAAGACCTCCTGCAAGCACACGCAAACAGTATTGGGGAGATTGTATCCCTTGTCTTACACCTTAGCTTGTGTCTACTTGTGGCCAAAGGAGAGCGAGATAGGTTGCTCGTCAGACGAACTCAACCTTATGCAGAGTTAACAAGTCTTGACTTAACCCGAAGGTGCAACGTATGACTGTAACCGAACACAGCGGTGAACGCCCGACTATGTTTTACGGGTCGTTTGACGTGCAGCGTTCCAGGAACAATGTCAAAAGTATTACTTTTCTTTTTTCGAAAGTGAATGCAACCAAAAAAATATATGTGCCACACATTTGTAGACTATGATTTCCATTTTTTTTTTCATGTCGAAATGGAACATGACCGTTGCATGCAGAATAGTGAAGTACTTAAGTGCACGCTAAATGCAATCAATTTCTGAAACACACAGAAAACAACGCGTGTACTTTATTATCTTCTTGCAATGTAGCTTTTGAGTGCCTTGGAAGTATGCCATGCGAATTTGACCAATTCGTAGACAGTGCGTCACAATTCACACTCGAAGGGGTTACAGAAATGTCCAGGAGGTGCGCCGCGGGCAAACAAAGCTATGAGCGCCGCCAGACAAAGCTACGAGGAGCACGCCGCGTGGTGTACCACACGAAGGCGAAACGCTCCCGACAGAGGGCGACTCCATAACTCCTCGCTCCCAAGTGTGAGTGCAGCTGGGATTAATTGATCAAAAACTTTAGTAAAAATGTGAGAGACAAGGGACCGACAAGCGTAGGTCCCTAGTCCAGGACTCCTGTGGCCGTTGCTGTACGATCATGCCTGATGCAAGAGACCCTTCTGCGTCTACAAGTCAGCTAGAGCGAGAACGGCCTCACGGGGCTCCCTTGGCAAGGTAAGTACCAGCGGAGAGTTTTATGTTTTGTGGCTTGGACATCCATTCCCACATAATGTGGGGGAAAAGATTGTCGCCCCCACACCATAGATATGGCTGGTAGCTGAGTGCAACATGATAGCCAGACGTTCTGCTCATATTGCGATTCGGGCTCGTGGAGAGTATGTGGGGTTTTGTAGCCCGTCCAACTAACGCATTCCGGCTGGTGCAGTCCGATGCTCCAGCCATTCTACCGTCGCCCAATAAGAGGGCCCGTCAACGTGGCGCAGGAAGTGCCGTAATCGGACTATCCGAGCCCCTCTGATCCGTTGTCGTTTATAAAGTCGGAGGTAAAGTTGGGACGGGAAACTCGGAAGTCTCATCACGTCGATACTTGCACCCGATCTGTCTCTAACTGCGGTGCGGAACAGCTCATTGTAACTTGTTGGCAAACTTGTCTTAGACAGGCTTGATGTCGGGAAAGCAGTCGCGTTAACACGACTCACTTTAAAAACAGCGAAATAACAGTCGTCACACAATGCGAATAGCGCAACGAGCGGGTCACGAATAGGACCACTGCCACGCATACACCCTACAAGATATCGTATTACAGCGGCTCTGAAACGATGGTCCACAAAACCCATTCTCAAAAAAGAGTGAGAGAGAAATAGTAAAATTTAGCACATCTCACGTGCCCTGGGAATCGATGTTATGCGAAGCATGCGGATCGAAGGTAACTGTGTTGTAAATATTTCATTGTGCAAGACGTTACGGATTGCCGCTAAGAATATTTTCAAATGTACGCACAGACACGTTAGACAGCAGCGTATGCTTCATATAACCAGTTGTTTACAGTTGCGCAACGATGCCAAGAGCAACATAAATATTAGCGAAACCAGAAGCGGTAAACTGATATTAGGCGCTAGTGCACGCGAGGATGGTAGCCCTGGGCATAAATCGACTTCAACGGATGGAGCTTAACTCCAACTAACTTTCACCCGACGTGACATCCCTATCATAGGAGTACCTATGTAATGTTTATAAGGTTAGACAGCCAGCACTGCAAACAATCGACGTTTCACGAACATTAGTGTTCATATAAAAAATAGTTACGGAACCTGGCATTGCTTAGTGGTAGAATACCTGACTGCTACGCAGGAAGCTGGAATTCGAGTCGTGCTGGGACCCTGACATTTATTCTTCGCATTCATCGGGCCAACGCCGCTGATGTCAGCTTTTTCGTGACGCTCAAGCGTTAAGGTTACCCATCTCTCTTTTCGCCATTCCTGGGGTATGAACTGTCTTACCCTCCCATACTAATTTTTGCCCAAGCTAAGGGGGTGATCACGAGAGCATTTATACATATACGAACAAACGGACAGACAGGTAGATAGATGTTCAAAGTGCCTGCAGTGCGGAAAGTAAATTATTCGTATTAAAAAAAGTCATAATGTCACCACAAGTTCGAACCAGGGCGTTCATTGATGATAATAACAAATTGGAATGTCACGCGAAAAACAGCAACCAGATCAAAACGTGCAGCGCACTGCTCAAAACAAAAAGGCGCGCACGCACGCACGCACGCACGCACGCACACACACACACACACACACACACACACACACACACACACACACACACACACACACACACACACACACACACACACACACACACACACACACACACACACACACAGAGAGAGAGAGAGAGAGAGAGAGAGAATGAGCACGAGCTAACAACGTTCATAGCTCAACGCACTGTTCAAAATCGAAGGACGCACAAAACGTAACGCACAGGTATACAAAGGATGAGCGCGAACTAACTAGTGTTGCAGTTATTACTTCACTGTGTTTGAAAAGCGCGCTCTTTTCGCAAACGAAGACTGCAGGAAGCGAAGTGACCTTCGTGTGCCCTGTAACTACAACGCCATCGTTGCGGGGAAAGCCCAAGACGTTTCTCCGCCACCACAATATAAGCGCACGCACCTGCACCAGAGAATCATGAACCGCAGGGCAAAGCACAAGAGCGGGCTGCCGAACAAGCCCTTCACGCCATCTCACTGGAATAGCTGAGAACAAGTTGATGTTCCCCCAGACATCGACATGCTGCCAGCGGTGAATAGTGTGTTATATATATAAATCTGTCACCGTTAGTACGGCGGAGCGTGAGCACTCTCGTGGCTAACTCCGCGCTTTGCGGAGCGAGAGGCTACCCGTTCGATTCGGCGTTTCGAAAGCATTTTTTTTTCTGAATTATTTTTCTTTGTGGCTTTTCCATTAGTAAATAGACACATACGGGACATGACGGCGACGGCAAAAAGCAACCAAAGGTTGCTATTGCAATAAAAGAAAAAAAAAAAGGCCCCGTATCGGCATGTTTACTGCAAATATCGTCGAAAGACGTCTTGCTTCTGGAAAGCGTGAACAAAACGTTTATTTGATGTTCTGCGCGAGAAAATTACGTTGCATCACGTTGCATTGTCAGTGCAGCGTGATCAACGCTACGGTCCTTAGGATTACTTACGTATGCGTCCTCTTGTATAAATACGCACATACAAAATATTGACTTGTTGTTATGGTACCTCAGATATGCGCAATAATTGCTTTTTAATTGACAGTCCCAGAAATATGAACGCTGAAACTTGAGCAAGATTGGTGGGCGCTGCGGATGGGGTCGGCCATTTGGGGTATCGTTCGGTGCCGTTTGGGGTACGATACCCCAACAAACGCAAACGGTATCAAACGGCAAGACGGAGAAAAGGCGAGACGAAGCACGAGTGTTGACTGCACGTTTGCGCGTGTACAAACAACTCGTTTAGCTGCAGAAATAGCGTGGTGAAGAGCTGCGCGACTTACGAACGCAGAAGACAACCCTGACGACACAAAACGCAACGAAGTGTCTGAGCCTTCCTTTTTTGCGCATTACCTGTATCAAAGCCCTGCAGTGAGGCGACAGGCGCAGATAAGACTACAAGTACAGAGATAAACACATTGTAGAAAGTTTCTGGTACGTGTGTTTTCCCATTCGCGCTTTTGACCACGGAACATGTCAAACCAACACGCCAAACTTCCCATTCTCTTAGTCATGAAAACTCGATCGACATTATACGGGTACGATGACAACCGAGTCATCGGCCTGCAGGGCACGGTTTCAGTGCCGCAATCGTCATACGGCCAAACATTGCTTCGTGAGCGATGCGACAGGACAGAGAAAGAGAGGGGCCGGTGGTTTCAACACAAGAATAAGCGAACCGTCGACAAGAAAGTCTAAAAGTCAGTAGCAACAGCAGATAACGAACGCAGCTCAGCAGGAGGACAAGAGATTAACATGTACGGCTCGCTCATTGCGAACGTCAAGCTTGCTCCCCAGAGGGAGCACACGTAGTCCCAGAGCGAACTCACAATGTGGCTCGTCAAAACGGTACACGTACGTGCACGGCCCTCACCAAACAGCAGCAGCAACAACAACGGCGACGGATATCCTATGCCAAACGGCATATACCCAAAGAAAAACTCAGCAAGCGACGACTAAGAGAGAGAGAGTTCGAAAATCCCGCTGCAACCAGAAGTGAGGCGCGCACGTCGACGTTGCCAAGAACAAAACGCAGACTGCGTTGCGCAACCGCGCCTGCCACTCCCATCCAATCGCGCGGCACGAAGTTACAGCGTCCGTGATCCACGGAAAGCAGCAGAAACGCGAGTGCCGTCAGCGTCAGCAGCAGCGAAGGAAATAAGATGAAGAGAGAGAGAGAGAACGACAGATGAAAAAAGAAAGATATGCACAAAGAAGGCCCGGATTTGGCAGCCTTAATCGGTGCCCGCCTGCCAGTCGTCGTCGTCGTCGCGAACCCAACACCTCGTCGCCCTGACTGGCGCGCTGTCTCGCGCACGCGCCACCGGCCAGATTAGGATTAACATTTTAAACTTTAAATCGGAAAGACCAGCGCTCCCCGGATGAAAACAGAGAAGCAGCAGTAAGACAGGAACAGGAGGAAGAAGAAGAGAATAAAGATTAAAATTAAAATGGAGCGGCGGGTAGGGGCGCGGCCAGCGCACAGTGTGATACAAGAGGAGAGAAAAAGAGAGCGGACAATGCGGCGCGGAGTACAGACAGGATCCGAAGCAGTAGCGAGTGGAGACAGCCAGTCAGGCTTCCGGTCCCCAGAGCACCCAGCCTGCAGCGCCCCGACGACAGCGGGGTCCCACGTGTCCCGTCTTGTGCACCGCGCAACAGACGATAAGCACACGCCGATCTCCTTCCCCTACGGCGAACGAGGACTGCGCCCGAGATGCACGTCCTCCCCACTCGATCCACCTTTTATGATTGCCTCTGCTCTGCATCTGCTTGAATTTCTTCGTTTAAAATTTCCGAGAACGTTCAGCCGAGCCCATATGGTCCTGAAATCCGGTACACGCGCGCTTTTTTCCATATAACGGCTCCGCTTCTTTCATCCCGAACTCGGTTCTAGCCATTTCCTTTATCCGTGTCTATCTTTTCTGTTCGTTTTTCTCGTCTTTCGCGAAAACGTCAGCCCATAGCACCGAGCAGCCTTGAAATTCAAAAGGTCCGCTTTTCAGCACACGGCTCAGCGTCCACGCTGGAAAAACTTGACAGCCCCCCCCCTCTCTCTCTTCTATGCATACACTTATACCTATAAACGAGGGACGACAAAAAATAAGCTCACCGAAAGAAACAGACCTAGCGTTTATCTATAACACACACACGCATGTACGCACGCACGCACGCACGCACGCACGCACGCGCGCACACACACACACACACACACACACACACACACACACACACACACACACACACACACACACACACACACACACACACACACACACACACACACACACACACACACACACACACACACACACACACACACACACACACACACACACGAGGCCACGAAGAACTTCGATTACAGTCGCCATACAAGGAGAAAAAACTCCCAGCACATATGCACTACGCCGGGCCGTGAAACGAGAACGGTTTTATTTCCCGTTTACCTCACTCTTTCTCGAGCGTTCTTTTGTCCTTCGATGGCTTCAGATAGCATACAAGATGCTGATCATCGTACCCGGGTCCGTGCTGTCAGAGCAGTTGCGAGGTTAACGTAACAGGCCAGCGCTGCCTACAAAAGCAGAGAACTATCGAAACGTGAGCTGGATGCGGAGCCAAGCGCGGTGATATTTGACTATATTTATCCGTTTTGCCGCTACTTCCCTAAGGAGCAGGAACCTGGGGACTTACAAAGAGAGTTCAGCTTAAATTGAGGACGACGCAGCAAGCGATGAAAAGGGAAATGATAGGCGTAACCTTAAGAGACAAGAAAAGAGCAGAGTGGATCAAGGAACAGACCGGGGTTAAGGATATCATAGTTTAAATCAAGAAGATGAAACGGACATGGGCCGGGCATGTAGCGCGTAGGCAAGATAACTACTGGTCATTGATTGATTGATTGATTGATTGATTGATATGTGGAGTTTAACATCCCAAAACCACCATATGATTATGAGAGACGCCGTAGTAGAGGGCTCCGGAAATTTCGATCCACCTGGGGTTCTTTAACGTGCACCCAAATCTGAGCACACGGGCCTACAACATTTCCGCCTCCATCGGAAATGCCGCCACCACAGCCGGGATTTGAACCCGCGACCTGCGGGTCAGCAGCCGAGTACCTTAGCCACTAGACCAGCGCGGCGGGGCTACTGGTCATTTAGGGTAACTGACTGGACTCCCAGAAAAGGCAAGCGGGTTAGGGAGAGACATAAATTTAGGTGGGCAGATGAGATTAAGAAGTTTGCTGGCATAAAGTGGCAGGAGCGAGCATAGGACCGAGTTGACTGTCGGAAACATGGGAGAGGCCTTTGTCCTGCAGTGGACGTAGCCAGGCTGTTGCTTACGATGATTCCATCGTAAGAAGAGAGAGAGTGAGGGAGAGATAGATGTCGAAAGAAGAGTTGATTCATCGTAAAAATATCAACGAGGAATTTCGTATTACAGACAATACATAGTTTTCAGGACTCTGAGAGTATATACAAAGTGAAAGTGGGTGACAAAGACGATTTTTCTTGAAAAGCCAAGTATCAATGGCGATTTTGTTCCCCGCGCACCACTACGAGAGACAATTTTTTGAACGACAAATTGAGATGATTCGCTTCGATCCATTAACGTTAGGGTCCAATGAACGGTCCTTCAAAATAGCGAGGAGTCCTGGCGTTATTATTCAAGTGACAGTCATAAACTGGACTAATCAGAAAGCTTCGCAGGTTCGCCATCTCATATACAAAAATCGAAAGTTACCCCACACTTCATTAGTAAATGCTAGTATTGTGTTCTTTCGCACATTTCGTAATATTATATATTCCTGATTTATTATTATTATTATTATTATTATTATTATTATTATAGTTGTCATTGTTGTTTTTGTTGTTGAGTCTTTTAACCCCATTCCTCATCCCTAAACAGAGAATGACGCCAGTAGTCATTTAATGCTGTCACAAACGAGCGCTCAAGAAAGCGCGCGCCTCCGAATTTCGGTGACGGCGACGATACGGGGCGCCACATTGCCGCCCTCCGAAGACGCGTTTGCAGCCGCAATGCATGGAATCCACCGTGTTACCAGGCGAAGAAGTCTGGTGATTGGAGTGGGGACATTGGAAGACGCGAGGTTTCCTGGAAGAGAAACTTCGGGGGCAGCGGATCGACAACAGCGCTGGACTTTGAGAGAGTGATTCCAGGAAAAGCATCACTCAAACTTTGTTCCAAGAACTTTGGACTGAATAAGTTTACGAACTCTTTAGTCTTTAAGTGTCTTGGTTGTTTGATGCATGTGATTGCGTCGTAGCGCGTATTGTTATTTTTGTCCGTTGTATTGAGTGTATATGATTGTATTGTGTAGTCTGTTGTTTGTGTGGTGACATTTTTTTTATTGGACTATTGCTGAGAGAGCATATTTGCGTGTTGCTTGATTTGCCGTTTTAAAGAATATATGTCTATTTGCTTATCGACTCTGGGCTCCAACTGGTTCTTTGAATCACCGTCGGCGTTCGCTGGCGCCCCAAATAGGACCACATCCAAATTGTCCGAGCTTTCGTGGTGCAGTTCGGAGGGCTGATGCGTCGGTCCTTGGAATTAGCCCGGCGATTGCCTCCCTACTTAACGGGATCAGTGACACATGCCGGAAAATGTATCTGATTTTCCAAAGACTTGAAATAACGTAACCAAGACACACTAGGAGCACGAGACACAACTTTGTTCAGAAACATCTGACAATTTTAGAATAAAGTACTCTAACAATGCAAGCACAAGTTCGCATTTGCCTGTAAAGCGTGCACCACTGCACATATATGACCAATGTGGCGAAGCTTCAAACCTGCAACAGGTTGCGGGTTGGAACACAAAATGTTTGATGATTACGTTCGAAGATGTAGCGCTAGACCAACGCTAAGGAACTAGACGTAACGGTAAGTCGCTGATTAAGTGACTACTGCAAGGGGATATGAACTCGTGTCAAGTGGTAACAAGTTGGTAGCACTAATGAAGGTACTCGGACTGCATAAAACTATAGTTTTACGAGTTCTTAAACAGCACTTAAGCAGGTGACTCGAAGGTACAGCAGCATTCGATAGGTACAACGGACGTCTTAGCACACCACCTCAGAGATCTTTCAGCGTGCGGTGGGCAACACTTAATCTCACAGGTCACGCCGAGAAGCCGCAGATTCCGAGTCATTCATCGGTTTAATCGCGCGGTAGTGACACGTTTATTTTCAGTTTCATCGTTAGAGGATCATTAAAGAGAAAAGCAATATTTCTCCTATTACTAAAGAGCTCTATCACGACAAAAAAAAAAAAAAAAGAAGGGGGGGGGGGTTGCAGCGTATGTGCGTGCTTCGCTGCAAATGTCATTGAGAGACGATAGACTACTGTCTGGATGCGCTGCATGAGATATGGACGCCATCTGGCAGTAATCTCGGAAACGAACACTTCAGCAGAACGCAGAATCACTGGTATGTGGCAGCACCGCATTGTCTTAGCGAAGAGTAGAAAAACACCCGCTTAGCGCAGCATAAGAAACACTAGGGTCTTTTGAATGACCTAGGTATGCATTTTATGGTATATAGAAACACCCCTACTTAATATTTATGTATTGATGTTGCGCCTCATATATGTGTACTAAGTGTGAACGCAGCCACCAAATTGAGATGGCTGGGTGATGAGGAAGTAAGGCCGGTTGGTTGAATAGTTTCGGGTGCTAGACAAACAGACAGACAGACAATAGACAGAAAGACTGACCAAACTCTCTGCGCTGATGTATCTCAATAAAAGCCATCTTCAAAAAAAAAAGTCATCATGCTTGCCATGAGATGATGCTTGGTAAGCGAGGAGTCGTGCAAAAAAATAAAATGCGGATGGCAAGGCCCTATTGAAGTTCCCGCAGCCATCAAAAATTTTGACGGTGTGTACTACGACCTATGCAGCTCCTAACCTGTAAAAACTAAGTACATTGTCCTCTGAGGACGCCGGAGATTTAGCACACTAAGTTTCAAGAAATTTCGCTGAGCCAACGTCCCCAAAATACAAACACTTTGCGATCCGTGATGACACCTGCGAAGATTTCGGCACGGAATTCATACATAAAATTTTGAGCTTGACCTTCTGCCTTATTAATGAAGCTAAGTTTATGAAGTAAAATTTATACATCACATCCAATTTATTGTTCCATTTAAGTAAAGCGTCCAAATATACTATGTTCGAACTTTTGTGCCGCAGCTATATGTATTTGCAATGCTAAATATTTGCACGGAAGCTGCTTTTGGTGGGCACCATCTGAAAAAACACAAGCCTAAAAAAGGCGAACTTGCCAGCTAGTATGTTGAAGATCTTGAAGCAAACGAACAGCGCAAAAATGAAAACGCAGAAGAGGCCTACAGCAGTGCTACGTGTGGTTGTTTATTGTGTGCCTTTTCAACGGCCTCGCTTCTAGAGCTGTACCGTCGACTAATTCCTATGTGGTTTAATATCTTTCTTTCGCTGTATGGTCTTATTGAATGACCGGCATCAGAGAGTTATTGCAAAGAGAACAAAAGAGGGACATAACCATTAAACAGCAAATAAACTTATCCCTCTCCATTCAGGCTCACTCCTACCCATATCTGTGCTGGTTAACCTTTTCCACAGAGCTTGTCCTCACATCTATTGGCACAACCCTTCCTCTCCTACAGAGTCCCACTCTCATTATGCCTCAAGAACTCGTGACCAGCACTATGCCAACACCTCTTTTATTTCTTTCAATTCAGCGCGAACACACGCTGCTCATTGGGAGCCGTCAATCAACCTTAGTTTAGGGAGCAGTCACAATGCGACGCCACATGTAGGGCAGGGTTTCTTGAGACACACATGCATCTCCAACATACTAGTACGTGAGTTAGCTTTGTTCCTTTGTGTTCTTCCTCTATAGCTCGAAGCAATCTACCCCCTCCCCTTCACAGCACTCCTACAGCCAGTGCATGGAGCAGTATTCCAGTGATGCTTCCCCATTGGTTGTCCGAATAGTGGCACAAGCGGTGAAATGCTATCTCAGAACACCGTATCTCTTACAGAGCCATCATTGTGAACACGCGGAATACCAGACACCACTCTAAGAATCTGTTCACAACTGAACGAAAAATCACACTAATTATTAACGCGACGCTGTGGACACGACGAATGCATTTGTACTTTTTTGTTTTCTCTTTTTACTCATTGCACATGTCTGATGTAAACAGTGCCCTCCAAATCACGTTCCCAATAATATCATGTGAATGTTTCTTATTGAACTGTACCTGATTGTACATACATTCCTGTAATGACCCTTCTCTGGTTAACAGTTTTAATTAACAAACAAACGTAATATGATTTCTGTCGTGAGGCCCCACACAATGGGTTCTCTCCCCATGACCGCAAAGCACACGCGAAGGCTAGGCGAGGGACGAGAACAGGAGAGGGCCAGAAGAGGGTGGTGAACGGCTGGATCGGGCACATCTGTCTGGTATTGAAGAAACAGAGGAGGCGCTGGCTACGTGAACAGACTGGGAGAGCTTCGACTAAGAGCAGCTTCACTGTTAAAAGGCAATTTTAGGTTTCATAAGCTACTGCTTATCTGATCCCCAAACACCTAATTTCTTACACAACTTTTCTGGGCATATGTGTTTTAGCTTTACATGCAATATGGCAACTACAGGTACTGCCATTTTCTTTACTACTCATGAATAATGTCATCAGTATACATAGTGTGCACCTGTGTCACGTAGAGCCCCCTCATGAATTCTAGAATGCGCCACCAACATGCCTGGGTATTTACTGACAACACCGCTGACCGTTGCGGTGATGTGTTCTCGTGCTCACACCCCCTCAGTTTTGCCTCAATTGAAGCAAGTGCAATTTTACAGCCCGCAAAAAGGGTGGAGAGTGTCAGGGTGTTCTCTTTGCTTTAAGTTATTAACTGAAATTCGGAATGCACATTGTGACTTCCCAAAAAGCACCGGCATGTGTGGCTGGTGTGAATAAACAGAAACGACCCGAACCTCAATAATATTCGGGTCTTCAGATTAACTTCATTACGGGTAGATAATATATCCAAGTACATACCTGCAAGCATAGATTGCTTACTGTAATTACTCATGCCTATAAACACGGTCACAACTAATGTGTGCACAATCAGCGTGTAAGGGAGGCCATTGAAATCATGGTGCCACTTGCAGGGGTTCGGGTATCACATTGAAACAAACTGTGAAAACCGATGTGAGACACACAACCTTCATTCATTGGCAGTTTGAAGTATAGTGCAAATAAATCCCCTGTACGGTTAACATTTCCATCGGTTCGAATTGCGGATAAGATAACTTCATTCTTTTTAACCATTGGTTGATTTCCTAAAACAGTCCCCATTGTTTTCAGTGGCTCCAGTGTACATCAGTACACAACAAGGGAAGTAACATACAAATTAAAAAAAAGTGGCAAACACACAAGACAAAAAAAAAAAAAAACAGGCATTGCCGGTACGCATGTACGCGAAGTTTCTACCTTGCACTCAAGCAATATTTTTTCCTGTGCTGTTTCTACAAATGCTAATCAAAGAGCCTCAGCACTGTTCATAACTTCTGGGTAGTCGCGCTGCATGAACTTCTTTGGAGGTGTGGGCTGCGTCAATATAGTATATCTTGTAAACTTGCCTAGCCCTGCACGATGAGTCATTTTCTATGGCAGCTGCTTCGCTTCGCTTGTCTCCTCGTAAAATATTGTGTGGCCCGAAGGACTTTTGGTTTCACTTTTTCTTGGGCCAGTGCAATTCATACTGAAAGCAAGATAATGTGCCCTCATATGTTGTGGCAGGCAGCTGGAGTCGGTGGCATTACTGCTGATGGAAATATGGTATCAATCGACGTGTCACACATCTTGACCTTCTAGTCTCGAATTCCTGTATTGATAAGCTCGTAAAGTTAGGACAACGAAAAACCACATTGCTTCAGTTCCAACCTCGTGTACAGCAACAGATGACGAGCCCACAACACCCTGAGCTACAGCATGTGAACTGCTGTAGATACCCTGGAAAGTACCCAGACATGGCGGAAGAGATCAACATTGGCAGACGTGACATCCTGTGAACACTGTGTACATGACAGTGAATCCCGGGATGATCTGTAAAACTGTGTTGTCCATGTTTTGTCACTTCCTGTCGTGGTTTAGGTTAGGTTCAATTGAGATCTGTATTGCTTTGTTGGGCAATACTGACTACGCATTTCTAAAACTGCATTTGGAAGTTGCATCCACACCTCCTCTAGAAAGATGCACGCAACATCGCACGCTATCTCATTAGGACGGTAGGTGTTTCTTGGTTCACCGCTTTCTTCGCGAGAAGAGGGCGCAGCCAACACTACTACTTCTGCTGGATTCGGAAGTGACGCCATCACAGCTGACGACATGCCGCATCAGCGAGCACTGTTTCTAGGGTTGCAGCAGACATTATTTCAATCTCGGGGGCTGAGAGGTTTAATCCGGCTGCCGCAACGAGCGCTTGCATGCGACACTCTTCAGTGGAACGGAGGAAGAGAAAACAGAAGAGGGCTGGGAACCAGCCGAAGAGCTGGTTACCGGCAGGAATTTAGTCTAGAGGGCGACGGTTACGTGTACATTAAAAAAGTGTTGTTTTAAAATACTTTGCCTTATTTTCGCTAATTAGTAAGAAATAGAATGGAGTTAAGTTCCGATGTTGTGGATGTCGTAGGTGTCGACAGCCCCTTAGTGATCCAAGTGCACGCTGGCAACACGAAGGAAGAGCCTGAGTATGGTTGAAGGCAGCGATTATTGCATGATCGTCCGCTCGGAACGCGCCCAACGAACTCTCCTGTCCCATCTCCCAACTGTGCATTCTCGCCCAGTTGAAAAACAGTCGGAAACAAAAACAGTCTGCGCTCCCCTCCTCCTTGCTCTCAGCCAGGAGAAAAGGAATTCTAGAATGCTCTCTTTTGAGTGCACCACCCGCGCTGGCCATTATCGCCGACCGACCGTACCCTGATCTCGTACCTTCAGCTCCTCAGTCGCTTCCGCCACATGGCCTGGACCCCGGCGCTCGCTGGCTGTTCCGAAATCGGCTGCGGTGGTTCGCATCCCCGGCACAAACTCCAAAGCAATAATTCAGAGAAAACTGCTTCAAGCCGCCTCTACCGAGGACCCCCTGTGGCGTCGGCTCCTCGGATGCGCGTCCGCTACGGCCTTACAGCTCGAAAATGTATTCTCAGGAGCTCAGATACTCTGAGACTGACTCCTCCCACCTCAAGAATGTTACCAGACACTCGTTGTCCATAAAACATGAAAAAAAGAAAAACGCTTTCCCTTCTTCCACAAAACAAAGAAAACTAGTACATACAACACAGCACGTAAAAGTGAAACAAGAATGAATAACGTACAGTGAACTCTACAACTGCAAACCCCGGCTCATTAACACTAGCCGGCAAGGTCCCAGAATCGCAACCCATGAACACAAAACCAAAAATTGCACTGAAACACAACGCATCACACGTCACGCAATTGTCCAAATATGCGAGACACATTTCGAGTTCTCTCTGGTTCCTGAAGCACTCTCATTGGGAGTGGCACGTTGTAGCTCAACATCCCTCATCTATGCAGCTTTGACCATAAACAACTCATCAACAGCACATGTTTAGCCACACCCTGTTATGCACCCTACTCAAAATTACCATTCCACGTCACACATTCATGTTATTGGTTCATCTGCAGTAACGCACACACAACAACGTTCCCAAGTAAAAAACCGAAAATGAGACCGGGTAAGCAGAAGTGCCAGAGTCAAATTTGAAATCCAACCAAAATAACATGCAAACAAAAGCCTTAAATTAAACAACACAAGCAGGGATACATAAGCTACCACTCGAGACAACGCAACTCAATGCTGTTACTTCATAACACTACTGATTACATAGGCTGCATTTCAGAACAGTCAGAACATCACGCACAGTTTGTTCAAGAAAAACAAAGATTACCTGGCGACTGGTTAACCACCTGAACTAGCTGGACTTTGTCCTCTCTCAGCTAGCTCACGTCGGCGAGTTCAAACACAGTCAGGATAAACAATATCCACTGGCTTTTGAGGGTGCTTGGGACGCGTTATATGCACCCACTCTGCCGTCAGTTTACGGGAGTTCACTCGATAGTGCCACACTGACACTTCAGATTCGGAAGCCAGGGACGAACAACAGAACGGGCTCCTGAAGTGCTTCCTCGCCTTTTTCTTTTGAGAATGCACACCACACGCGCTGTCACGTGCCGATTCGACGATTGGGGGTTGACAAGGCGTCATGAAAAAACTCATAAGTTAAAAAAAGAAAAATAAAAGCAGTGAAAAAATGAAAAGCACAAGAGACTTGGGCATCACATATTGCAGGTGTTCTTTGCCACTCGAGTGACTCTTCGCCATGAAGAATTTTAATCTCAGGGACCGAACCCGGCAGCCCGTTCCTTACCTGATGCCATGCATTCGCTACTGATTTGTCGTCCATTTGCTTTTTCGCAAATGAGCTTTCAGTGGGTGGTGTAGGCTGCTCCTCGTCTTCCATGTGACCCCCCCTACAGAAGGTTTGCTGCAGCGCGCACGTTAGTTACGCTAACGATTTATTCTCGATCCTGTAGCAGCGGTGCAACCTCGTCGCTCTCCCTGCTCTCTATTGTCATGATTTTTTATCTCCTCATCTTGCCCTACCCTGACTTCACCGTGCGCGCTACCTTTCACACCCTTGTTCGATTCGTCACTATCCTCAAGAGGCGAAGCGTTATCGGAGCTACTACGGGCTACGGACTCTACCCCATTTCCTCTCGTGAAAGTTCCCTCTTGCTCCTGCGGTACTTCCACTAATGCACAGTCGCCGCCCTCGAGATCATCCTCTGACTTACACGCGGCCAGGCGGAGACACTCATATTCGTCAGGTGTCAGCAGCCGGTCTGCGCTTGTGGCCGACTTGGGTGTTACCGAACACGAGCAACGGTACTGCGCCGTGTGGCATTTCCCAGGAGGATGCGGCAGGCCGAGAAAAACGCACATAACATCTGCAGTTACAGCTTGGCCAATATGCGCCCGTGAGCTTCATGTTACCATTGCTCCGACCCGGAATTGCAGTTGGCACTTTACTTGTCTTTATTACGGTAATGTCTGCCCCGGAGTCAATACGAGCAGTGCAGAGACTTTCCCCAACGAACACTCGAATTCGCGTGTTTTCCAAGTGCGTGCTGTTTCTCTTGAGCCCATCCGAACATCTCGCCTTTAATGTGTTCTCACCTGTGTCTACCTTTTTGGCCGCTATGCGAAAAACTTTGTTTTTAGGGTCCAGACCACGGCGCGAATTACAATCTCTCTGGAAGTGTCCCGGATCCCCGCAAGTGTATCACAGCATACAGTCAAGGGGTAAGCCACCCGCACAGTGAATATGCCACACTTCTTTTGCATTGGGATAGCTTGTCACTCTATGCAATGTGCTTTCCTCAAAGTTTGCCGCAAGCTCGGCCTTGACGTGCTCAGAAGACTCTTTGTTTCGTGACTGTCCACACGTCCGATGGCGCTGAAGTTAGATATGGGGTTGAAATAAAATAACAGAATAAAAAATGCAACACATAATTGCCACACCGCAGCAATGTTCCAATGTCTTCTGTGCTCCACGTTGTCGGATCACTGGCGATGCCAAGCGACCTTTCTCTTGGCGCTGTTGTCCTCCTGGCAAGGCCTCCCTCACCAAAGCTCTGACAATAGGCACCTGCCTCTTGAAGATGCTCTTTCTCCGTCCTCCTTCGATCTCCACTTGCACTCTGACCATAGGCTTCTTCAGGCTCGCTCCTGAGAGTGTTTCCAACTTCTTCCAACAGTCTCTGAAGCCAGCCACTTTTCGCGCCTTTTTCGCTGGTGCATCAACTGCCTTCAAAGTCGGCCTGAGTCACGGTAATGATGCAGCAGCTCACTTTCACCAAGGCTCTGGCATATTCCTTGCTGTGGGCTCTGTCAATCCTGTGGACTGAGCCCGTTAAGTTCCGATGTTGTGGATGTTGTAAGTGTCGACAGCCCCTTGGTGATCCAAGTGCACACTGGCAACGCGAAGAAGAGTCAGAGTCTGGTTGAAGGCAGCGATTATTGCATGACGATCCGCTCGGAATGCGCTCAACGAACTCTCCTGTCCCATCTCCCAACGGCGCATTCCCGCGCAGTTGAAAAACAATCACAAACAAGAACAGTCTGCGCTCCCCTTGCTCCTTGCTCTCAGAAAGAAGGAAAAAAATTCTCGGGACGCCCTCTTTCGGGCCCACCACCCGCGTTGGCCATTATCGCCGACGGACCATAACCTGATCTCGCAGCTTCAGCACCTCGGTCGCTTTAGCCACATGGCCCGGACTGCCGCGTTCGCCTGGCCGTCTCGAAATCGGCTGCAGTGATTCGCATCCCCGGCATAGACTCCAAAGCAATAATTCAGGGAAACTGTCACCGCCTTCAAGCCGCCTCTACCGAGGACCCCTGTGGGGTTGCCTCCTCGGATCCGCTTCCGCCACAACTTTACAGCTTGAAAACGTATTCTCAGAAGCTCACACACTCCGAGACTGACTAATGGGCATTTACTACTACAACATCTGACTTTCAAAAATATACGTAATAAGCAAGTTTTAAAACTACACCATTAATCAATCTAAAGACAAGAGGTCATTTAGGATTCTTATTTTGTCGTGAATTGCTGCCAAATCGCAAACCAAGCCTTGCGTGGCCCAAATCAATATTCATAACACACTTAAATCTTAAGCGTTCAGCAATTTCAGAAAAAACGCCACTTTACGCTACGCAGTCGACTCTCGTTAATTCAAACTCGAAGGACCCTCTGAATTTTTTTTGAATTATCAAGAAGTTTGAATTATCAGAAGTTCTCAGATATCGCTGTGGGTGAAGTGACATCTTACATTATGATTAGGCATTAATTTTATCAGATTTAAAATGTTAAATATAACTGCACGCAATGAACAGAAAGCAGAGATGTAAGGTCCAAAAGTTTATTGGCCATTTACTGCTGATCAAACCTTTCAAAGAAATTGTGAATGGTCAACTGCTTCTGTGCTATATACGTGCCTTCAGCACAAAGCTCACTATACCAGTTGAGAAGCATCCCGGTTTATCACTTGCGTGCTTGGTTTCAAACATTTGTTTATTAGCAAAGCCGTTTTTCTTCAAGGCCTGAGGCGCTTATTTTTCATTTTAGACTGTTAGGATTACATAAGCAAGCAAATTTTAAAATAGTAGTGGGAAAGCAGCAGATATTTTCTGGTATGGAACTGCAAAAAGTATGAATTAACAGAATGATGGAGTTTGAATTAAGAGGCTTTTAAATACATTAAAGCAACAGAGAGTCAACACAAAAAATCAAATTTTGTTTGAATTAGCCAAAAGTATGAATTATCAGAGCTTGAAATATTGCGAGCCTACTGTAATAGCCAATGCAACAAACCTATGTTGCACGAATTGACACGAGAGCCAGAAAAACAAAATTAGGAGCGCTTCCCCTGTCGGGGAAATGGAGGGCAAGTGAACCTTGGCATGTTATGCCCGACCTACTATATTTTTCTTGCTTTTGATAGCATTGCGCAAGGCTCTCTCGTGACTTTTTCTTTCTGCCATGCCAGAAACTGCACCTTCACCCAGGTACTTAGCAGCACAACACTTGCTTCTACAGACAATATTCCTGTGTGAAACACAACAATGAAAGGCAACAAAGAAACCTCAACACGACGATAATGTGACATGACATGTGGGCTCAGTAAGAGATCAGACTACCATCCATATTACGAAGAAATGACTGCCAACAAACCCACGATCGAGAGGACATCAATTAATGGAAAATGGCACATACAAATATGCATCTGACCGGTGCATGTCGAGGGCCTTATTTGTATGCATCTGCCGAATCAGTGGTGGGATTGCCTTCCAGCATTTTAGAGCAGGCAAAATCTGCTTTTAGAACAGCTACCTCTTGGTTGGGAAGCGTATTTGCAATTGCTGGTCCCCCATTGCACAAAAGAGGGAAAAGAAAGAGTGCGAGGAGGACGCCAGCGCAAGTGTCAGGATTGCTCGCATGCTATTGATTCCTGTCTGTAGGTGACGTGCATGCCTATAGGTGACATGCTGGTGACACATGCATGCGCCGGCGATGGAATGCACGGAGTTTTCCGGCTGTTCCATCGTACGGAAGCACTTAAAACCAGCTGCGACGCTCTTTCTCTACCTTTCCCTTCTGCCTTTCTGCGTCCCTCTTTCCCTCTCCCTGTAAGAGCTGAGCCGAATCGTGCTACCCGCAAGAGTTGCAGAAGAATGACTGTTTTTTTTTGCTTTGTTTTCTTCAATCAACCACTACATCATACGCACCACTGCTGGTGTGGTCGACGCTCTTGTGCGAATTAAAGTTCGAAATTACCATCTAACTTTCGATCACATGCATCGCGCTTCTGTCACACACCATACCAGTTCCGACTGCCTTGCAGAAACGTGATTTTGACTGTCATGGCAGGTGCCCTGACGCTAACGTCTGAATTAGACGCCAGCATATCAAACGTGAAGTTGAAGTGTGTTTCGGTCAACGACGTGGTTCCGAATAACATGGCAGCCACGTGCACATTTACGTGCGAAATAGATGACAATTCGGCTGGCCCATCTGATAAGTGCCTCTTCGTCGACCTCTGCATGAACGGATGTGCACGAGTGGCTCACCAGCTACAGCAAGGCAACTAATTCGACGATCCACGTCGTATTAGTTGCGTTCTACATCATATTAGTTGCCTTGCTGCTGTCCACAAAAAGTTCGCTTATCCATATTAGGAAGAAATAAATTGATCCCAGGAAGGAAACAAGAGCACCGGAGGATACCCAACCATGTTCCTAAACATTCCAACACACAATTAAATCCTTAGAACAGCAATAACAAAACGAATCCATTAAGAGAGAAGGAACGATAACTAAGAAGAAATATTACGGCAAGATAATGAGAACCCAACAATAGGAGAGCAGCCAGGAAGGGAAGCAGAGAGGAACAGAGGGGAGGGAGAGGGGAACTTAGGGAGGGGAGAGCGGAGGCGGAAGCTCGGGAGTTTAATACATTCTTTTAGTCAACAAGGCCATTGCTGAGACCAGTAAATGTTGTCGAATTGGCATGAAGACTCCACCGCAAGGAGAAAGAAAACAGGGAATCAAGCTGCAGTAGCCAGGACTGCTAAACCACTACAGAACCAGTTCCTGGAGCACTGATGGAGAGAGAGCCAAAGGGCATAAAACCCCCTTGGTGGAGCAAAAACTACGAAAGAAATCAACTTATGTCAGCCAAGAGCATCCAAAATGCTAGTGACCATTCAAAAAATACATCCGCACTGGCTGGGTCCGTTCCCGTGGCTGAGTTGGTGCAAGTTTTCTCCCGTTTTTCTTTTCTTTTTTTCCTTTTCAACAAAATTGTTTAATAGAATATGCCATATTCATTTCATTTTAATTGGTGTAGGCCTGTTATACTTCAGTGTTACAGGCAGAGGCACTTTATTTTATGTATTTTTTCTGTTGCCTCACCATAATGTTTGTTTGTGCTGAAGGCGTCGCGGAAGCACTTCCCGTTGACAGTCGCAACCTCTTCGCTCACTGAAACCATCACTGAGCTATTGCCATCTTATCGAAACCCACTCACTCGCACCCTCACCGCACGGTAGCGATTCCTCTAAGGCACCGAAGGGGCGAGAGTGCTTCCGCACGATCGAACAGTCGTAAACACTTTTCTGTGTTTCCGTGACGATGACAGTGACTGTCGGGGTGGGGTGTCTTCGGAAGATCGGCGGATGAGCGAAACTTCGCCCCATGTCATTGCTTCAAATGACCAGGAAGTGGGCAATCTTGGGGGAGTTAACAATGCCCTCTCTGAGGCTTCAGCAGCTTCTGATTAGGCAGCTCGAGCACCCAACGGAAGTCTTTTCTTCGCTACCGTATTGTGTATTCCCCACCCCATCCCTCGTTACCATGGATTATGGCGGGGCTGCACTGCTTAGCCAGAGAGCAACAACGGCAGAGCGGAGAGCATGGTTGAAAATGATGTGCGAGTGTGCAAGTTTAGTCGGTGTTGCTGCGTCACCAGCACGTCACCTCCAGAGGCGAACCAATAGTGCGCGAGCAATCCTGACGTTGGCACTGGCGTCCTCCTCACACTCTTTCTTTTCCCTCTTTCGTGCAATGCGGGACCAGCAATTTCGAATACGCTGCTGAGAACACGGCTAACTACGCACTAAACGTGGTATGCATTACGTACCACCAAGTACAAAGCGTGTGCAAATACTCCTTCAGAGGGAGGGGGGGGGGGGCAAACGTTCGTCACAGCACCCTCCTCCACATAATGTCAATGATCATCTCATCATCATCATTATCAGCCTGACTATGCCTACTGCCAGGCAAAGGCCTCTCCCATGATCCAAAAATCAACCCAGTCTTGTGCTTTTCGTTGCCACATTACCGTATTTACTCGATTCTATCGCGCCCTCGATTGTAACGTGCACCCGGTTTCTACGACGAAAAAAAAAAGAAGTAAGACATCGATCGCAATGCACACCCATTTTTCTCGTTGGCCCACACGATTACACCACTTGGGAAAATGACTCCTTTCGGGAGCGTCTTCCGTTTAAATATGAGGTAGGGGGGAAGCTTGTGCCTATCTGACGTGCAACGGAGCATTGTCGTCACTCTAGTTTTACAGTGGCCCGATGTCAGCACGCGAACTTGCTTCGCCCCCTTCTTCTCGACGGTTGTGGTGCCAGGAATGTCGAAGTGAAGAGGCGTCTGATCGGCGTTCCCGATTTGCCCAAGCAAGTAGCCGTTGTTTGCCGCAAGTTTAGGACGAACCTCCGAAAACTGTGAATCCTTTATTCTTACTCTTCCGGCAACTTATGGCATATGCCCGTTCGCCTTCAGAGGGAAAAGCCTTTCCTCTTCATAAAGTTAGTTAGCCAGCACATGTTCACTTTAAACTGGCTCCGTATTAGCCCTTTTTCTAAGGCTAACTGCATAGCCTGCACTTAGAGCAGTTCTGTCGCCACAGGCCACTGTGCCGCTCACTGCTCAATCACATACTCGCCGAGTAGCTCTTCAATTTGCGGAAACCGACCCTGCTGTGGTCCACTGAAGCCTTCGCATGAATCTTTGCTGTCGACAATATTCTGCTTTTGTTTCTGCCAGTCCCGCATGCATGTTTCGGGAACTCCGAACGACCGCGATGCGGCCCGATTTCCGTCCGTTTCGGCACACGCGATGACTTCTCTTTTAAAAGCGGCATCGTGGTGCCCTCGTCGAGTTTTTGGAGTCGGCCCTTCCATGCCGTCGATGCTAATGCACCACTAGATGACGAACTCCTCAGCACACGTACGAAGTGCCGCACATGGGAAACACATAGGCAGAAATGGCCAACGTGCCATGCCGACGCACGTAGGGGGCGGCTATTTCGGAAATGCCGATGGCAATAGAATGACTGTATTCATTTTTTTTTCGTACTCGATTCTAACGCGCATGCGATTTATGAACTCGCTTAACCGGAAAAAAGATGCGCATTAGGTTCGAGTAATTACGGTTTACCTGCAAACTTTTTAATCTCATCGGCCCACCTACTTTTGTCTCCTCTTCGTGCATTGGCCTTCTCTAGGAATCCAGTCAGTTATCCTTAATGACCAGCAGCTACCCTGCCTTCGTGCTACGTGCCTAGCCCATGTCCATTTCTTCTTATAGATTTCAACTATGATATCTTTAACCCCGGCTTGTTCCCTAACCTACCCTGCTGTCTTTTTGTCTCTCAAAGTTACACCTGTCATTTTCCTTTCCATTTGGTACTGCGTCATCCTCAATTTAAGCTGAACCCTCTTTGTAAGCCTCTAGGTTTCTGCTCTGCAGGTAAGTACTGGCAAGATGCAGCCATTATATACGTTCTTATTGAGGGTTAGTGGCAGGTTACAATTGATGATTTGAGAATGTTTGCTGAATGTGATCCACCCCATCCTTATTCTTCTAGTTATTTTACTGTCATGGTTCAGCTTCGCGTTTACTACCTGTCCTACCGTAATTACTCGAATCTAACGCGCACCTTTTTTCCGGTTAAGCGAGTTCATAAATCGCATGCGCGTTAGAATCGAGTACAAACAAAAAAATTACGGCCAATCTATTGCCATCGGCAAATCTAAAATGGCCTCCCCCTACGTGCGTCGGCATGGCGCGTCGTCCATTTCTGCCTATGTGTTTCTCATGTGCGGCACTTCGTACGTGTGCTGAGGAGTTCGTCATCTAGTAGTGCATTAGCATCGACGGCGTGGAAGGGCCGACTCCAAAAACTCGAGTGCACCACGATGCCGCTTTTAAAGAAAAGTCATCGCGTGTGCAGAAACGGACGGAATTCGGGCCGCATCGCGGTCGTTCGGAGTTCCCGAAACGTGCGTGCGGGACCGGCGGAAACAAAAGCAGAAGATTTTCGACAGCAAAGCTTTACGCAAAGACTTCAGTGGACCACAGCAGGGTCGGTTTCCGCAAATTAAAGAGCTGCTCGGCGAGTATGTGCTTTAGCAGCGAGCGGCACAGCGGCCCGTGACGGCAGAACTGCTCCAAGTGCGGGCTATGCAATTAGTCTTAGAAAAATGTCTAATGCGAAGCCAGTTTTAAGCGAGCAGGTGCTGGCTAACTAACTTTATGAAGAGGAAAGGCTTTTTCCTCCGAAGGGGAACATGCATATGCGAAAAGTTTTGCGGAGGAGTACGATGAAAAGCTTCACAATTTTCAGAGGTTCGTCCTAAACTTGCGGCGCAACAATGACTACCTGCTTGGGCAAATCGGGAATGCCGATCAGACGCCTCTTTACTTCGACATGCCTGGCACCACAACCGTCGAGAAGAAGGGGGCGAAGCAAGTTCGCGTGCTGAGATCGGTCCACGGTAAAACTACAGTGACGGCAATGCTCTGTTACACGTCAGATGGGCACAAGCTTCGCCTGTACCTCATATTTAAATGGAAGACGCTCCCGAAAGGAGTCGTTTTTTTCGAGTGGTGTGATCATGCGGGCCAGCGAGAAAAAATGGGTGCGCGTTGCAATCGATGTCTTACGTTTTTTTTTTTTCGCGGTGGAAATCGGGTGCACATTACAATCGAGGGCGCGGTAGAATCGAGTAAATACGGTAAGTAGATATATTCCTTGACGACTTCCAGCATCTCCCCACCTATTGCAAAGTTCTGTTTTCTGCAGAGACTGTTGAAGTTGATAATGTCAATGTATGGCGCTAACTTTCTACCCCCCTCTCTCTTCTTGCGTGCTCACGCCTATGACTTAGTACCAATTTGCATGTGTTCACGAGCGCCATGCCCACTAAAGGAGGAATTAATACAATGCCAGAGTAAATATTGCCTAAAGTGCCCACCACGAAGCCATTTCTTTCTTTTTGTCAATGTTCAAAAATTATTGGCATTCTCGCATGCCCGTCCGATGGCATGCGGTGGGGACACTAAAGAGCATTTCTAAACTACTGTGGAGTATGGGATACGCAGCCAACGCAGTGACTTACATAGAGACGAAACAGACATAATCGGCTGTCCAAGATAAGTGTGTACCACGATCTGCTAAAACATTTGCAATATTTTGGGGACGCCGTACCATCGCAGGAAGCTGATCCTCTACAGGATAGTTGGGTGCAGCGCTTCGCCTACTTTGCAAACACACCGTGCTGAGCCACTTGTGCCCACACTGCTTCAGCTTGATACCGGGCACAGATGCGGCGAGAAGCCTGTAGCATTAACGGGACAATGAGAGCTTTCTGCAATAGATGCTCTCGTGGTCCTGGCAGCAGACAAAGGCGCATTTGGGGTATTGCCTCATAAAAGCGTGTGCTACACTTGCTGTCTCGGTGCCCGCGATCCACAGCACTCCAACTCCGCAACAGCGAACTGCTTTCCTTTCTACGACCCGGTGCATGCTGAGCACGGTCCGGCACAACCATTGAGGCGGCAGCGATCGGCGCCTCAGCACTCTCGAGTAGTCGCCGACTATTAAGAGCGTGTAGTAGGCTTAAAGCTGCGCCGCACCACACACGTAGGCTTTTTGTCAGCGATAAGTCATACTGGTGCACTTTTTGGTAGTCGCCACATCACCTTCGTTTTTCGCCGATGATTACCAAAAAAGATACGGCCTCATTCCCGTGGAAGTCGATATAATTGATCAGCCGATTCCGTGCTTTTACAGCAGCGCAAGTGTACAAGATATAGACCACCACGTAATCGACTAAGGTTGCACGGCGGGCTTGTTGGTTATTTATGTTGTTCGAGGTATAGCGCATCCAGGACGGGACAGAGAAGAAGACACAGAACACATACACGGCGCTAATCACGTAATATCCGCTCACAGTACGTACGGTCACCATTACTTTTAGCTCTAAAGCCACTTCGTGGTGTAGCAAAGGCACAAATTATACAAAAAAGACCCTTTCGAAGCAGTATAGTGCAGTAATTTCCAGTTGGTGAAGCTTGGCGCAATTGGCGCAGGTTTCTCACCACTGGCATTTCTATACAATTGGTGATGCTAGGTTTTTTCATGAATCATGCTGTTACTATCAAAACCTTTAACTCATACAAGCTTTGCTTAAGTCACAATAAAATGTTGTGCAGCAGCACTTCATGAGTTATATTAGAGTGCTTTCTTTCAATATTCTGGATACAGCAAAATGGCAGGCCACTCACCGCCCCGGAGAAAGTGGTCAGCAGTCTTTTTGCGCAGTGTGTCCACCTCCTGGTCATCTGTGGATGCCCACTCAAGCACCAAACGCCTGCCATACAAGTGGGTGCTCTGGCACAGAGCCTCGAATGCACGCTGCACAATTAAGGACAAAGGATATGATGTACCGCAGCAAAATCAAACAAATCAAAGCAACTGTTGCTAGAATATAGCCCCAATACTTCATTTTCTTGAGTGTAACTTGCACAAAATATGCATAAAATTGTGAGCTAAAGTCATGGTGCAGGTTAGTATTTAGCTGGGCAGTGCGCTGGGCTCATGACATTTCCCTTGAAGAGAGGAATCTTACAATGACCACTGAAACATCACGTTAAGCAACTTACAACGAAACCATCTTGGTAGAAAGCACAAAAATTTTACACAGGAACGCAAGACACAAGCGCTTACAGAGCTCATGTCTTGTGTTCCTGTGTAAAAGTTGTGCGCTTCCTACCAAGATGGATTTATATGAACTGGCCCCATATAATTGGTTATTAAGTTACAAGGAAAGATTCAGTTAGAACATCACAGATACATTCTGCTACTGTACTAGGACTGAAGGCTCTTCTGAGCAATTTATTGACAATTAGTGAGCATTAAGTCAAATATAAACATTAGTTTTGTTTAGAGTGCTTTGGAAATAAAATCGTGGCTGAGATTCAATGTTAATCATGGCCATGCAGATAATTTTAAATGAAATTAACTTAGCTAGATGACAGAGAGAAATCGTGAGCTAGGAATTTTCTAAAAGCTCTTTGAAGTTAGAGCGATCTCTTTAGAAACTTCTTTCTCAACTTCGCCAGAGTTGCCGATGTGAACTGTGAAAAAGCAAAGCGCACTCACCTTGGCATCATTTTTGGTGAGAAATTCAACGAAGCCAAAACCACGATGTCGACCACCGGCAGCAATCTTCCTTGGTAACCGGATGCCTCGCAGAGTCCCAAAAACACTGTGCCAGAACAACAGACAAACTTCTTTTATTAGAAATTATATATCCACTCTTAAAAGGCCACAGTGTCAAAACCTTTGCCTATGCCTTCTAAGCACATATCACTTCCTGATTTCGTGCAGTCACTACACACAGTTTTAGCAGCACTTGAAAAAAGGCATTCAGTGCTCGGTCAACACAGCTTGCAATCTCAGGCCAAGTGGTTACACTTCAGTATTAGACAGTGTAACATGCATTAGCAGATTAAACACACATGACAAGAGATACATATCTCAGAACATTTACACCAAGCTGTAATGCCAACTACAGTAATAGCTTGTTAATTTGGAAGAAGCCAAGTTTGCCCTGTCATATCCACTAAGCATCTGTCTTAAAAGTTAATTATCAATGATCTCCAAGGATTGCTCATTTGAATGAACCGGAGAGCACACTGATGTTGCGGACGTGCAAAAAAACAGAGCCAAGGTGGTGGTTACATCGAAATGAAACAAAATAGGTGGGACTAAAATCATTACAGCCATCAGCAGATTCCTTACAGGGATGACACGAAAGTAGTTCGCGCCTGAAGCAGTCTGGTGATCTAAAGGCTCAATGAAAGTATCTACTGAAACAGTCTCCAATATCATGACGCCATAATGATTGCTTCATTCACAGTTTGATTAAATGGGTATATATCAAAACGTGGATTGCATGAAATGAAAGGCCTAATTGGCACTACGCCATTGAAGTAATTTCAATAAATGTGGTATATGTTGTGAGGCCTGCATGTTATTTTTTTACATTAACTCCCTAGTACGTACCAGAATCTCCATGACGCTACATGTTTGGATGAAAAAGGTGAATGACATCTCATCATGCATGGCAATAAAACAAGAAACGTTCGATGAATGCAATGAAAACACCACATCACTGTTGCAGGCAGACAGTAAAAATGTAAGAACACTGGCAACTGAAAACGTCTGTGGAGGAAGTTCATTTCCAACATAGCAAGTGCAGTATCGAGTGCATATCGTTTCGCAATGTGCGAGATACCATTCCGTCAATTCTCTTGGAAAAATAACCAGAAAAAATGTAGTACTGAGGCTGATTTTAAATATTATGCAGCATATTTTTGAAAGACTTCTTAAGGTGCACTGAAAAAAACTATGAGGCTAATGGGTACTGCAGTACCCTACTGCCTCTGAAGGTAGTCAACATTACGAAACTACACTAAAATTCTTCCAAGGTCTCATATTGTACATTTATGCAAATAAGCCAAATGAACGAATGAATAGACTTTTTTTAGAGTGAGTCAGGCAGTTTCCTTTGTGTGAGCTGGGGGCAAGAGGAGGATTAACCCATGTCTCGCCCTACTCTGAGTCTACGATGATGATGGTGATGATGACGATCATGCAAATTTGTCACTATTTTTCATTACATTTTCTCTAGAATTAACTGAATTTATTAAGCTCTTCATTCATCCACAACAAATAGGGAAGAAAGCAAGAAAAAAAGGGGGGGGGGGGGGGGTTGTTTTAGTGGTCGGCAAACATCATCCTGCCCTAGGCCTTTAATGGTGTCGTCATATGCCCCCTTCAGCTTCAGTTGTATGCACTGCTGAACCAAGCTTGGGCTCTGTGATACGTGTGCCCTCACGAATAAACTAATGGCTCTTGGTCTCAAGTCTCTCAGTTTCCTATAAATCTGGCCAGTCCATGACATATCTCTTAGCTAGACGACCTCACTTCAATAACGGTAGCACGATGACTCAAATGCAGTTTTACTGAAGGCACCACCACAGCGCCACCCTTCTAACAAACGGGAATGAAACAAAACACTGAAGAAAGCACGCAAATGGGATGCCTACCTGAAAAGATCCTGGACCTCCTTCTGGTTGGCCTGGAAAGGGATGTTGCGCACCAGGATCTTGGTGCCTTCCTTCCCAAGATCTGTGACCTTCTTGCGCTGTGCGGATGCCACTTCCCTGCACCATAATTCAGTAAATCGATCGGTTCGTGTCCCATTTCCCACGGTATCATTCCTGATGTTACTAGCAAGGGGCATCTAGCACCGTTAGACATCAATATAAAAATTAGTAAAATTGGCTATCTGCTTTGTAACATCGCCAAAATCACCATCATAATAAAATTCTGCCCTCAATATGAAGCACGGTCATCGAGAGATGATCCTTTTAACAGCTCTTGCTCCAATAAATGTTGAGATGCAAGGGAGGCACAGAAAAAACTACTGTGCTTTGTCGCATATAACCTGCACCAAAAAATTAAAAAATTTTCCTAAAAAGTGGAGGTTCAGTTTATATGCAGGGGATAAATACATGTTGTTTTTCTCTTTTTGTAGAGCAGGTTATGTGCAGGGGCGAGTTACATATCCAAAAATACGGTGATGCCAACAAGATTAATAGCAGAAAAAAAAACAATGTTTTGTTGGATATGAGAGCTAATGTCCATAATTTTAATTCAATGCCATGCTCATCATGTGCAGCAGTATGGTGTGTAGAAAGCCAAAAGAAATGCAGATCCAATGTACAGTGGTAATCTCAGGCTTGTGTAACCAAAACTAATGCTCACATTTCACCACCACAGCTGGCCAAGAAAACTTTGGGTACCACTTAGATTGGTGTGGCGCTCCAATCAAATGGGCCTAATGAACACACATTGGCATACCCATACAAAAAGTGAGAAATCTTCGTTTTAAAACCACAAAAAAGCAAGGTGACAATCTGAATTACAGTATTGCTTTCCACTGTAACTTTTTTTCCATTTTTATTTGTTTATCAAGTTCTTGAGCAAATTACTGCCTGCATAGCGGTCTCTACCAGCCAGTAGACTGACCATATTCGGCGTTGCTAGTATTGAGATAAACGATGAGAATATAATACTGACCACAAAAAAAAAGAGTTTGGTGTGCAGACACAGATACCAAAGAAGAGAAACACACAACACAAATGAAATGTCATGCTGAGGTAGAAATGCCAAAATTTTCTGCCCCTATGTGGTCCTTCAGTGGATAGTTGGCATTTGTACCATTAACTCCCTTTCTCTTGCGTTCCACATTTAGCCACGTGAATTCTTTCACAAAATGAATGTCAGACTAGTTAGTTCAACTTTCTGTTGTTCTAGTATATGGGGTTCGCTTAGTAACCGAACAGGGTTCAAAACTGCTATGGTGAGCATAAAGTAGCGCAACTCACTCTTTGGTGATGGCCCGTGTGGACAGCTTGAGCTCGAGAGCGTGTCCCTCCAGCTTGGAATGTTGCAGCTGCTTGAGAGCCTGCTTGGCTGCCTTCCTTTCCTTGAACTGCACAAAGCCATAGCCCATGGACAGAAGCTGACCTGCACGAGAGAGTGATCAAGGACACCAATCAGCTGACTGCCTGAGGCCAACAACTGTACAGTGCCTTAGGATGCACAATCCCGAACTGGAAAGCATCTTGAAAGCTACATTGACAGATCGATTGAGTGATTCACCAATCAATCAATCAATCAATCAATCAGTCGATTCTACAGCCCTATACAGCTACAGCATGAGTGAACAAGAAGGAAGCATGTACATTGTTTGAATCATAACACAAATGACATAGCACACATTCTTAAAAAGAAAACAAGAAAAACACATATGCAAAGCCATAAAAAAAAACACTGTTAGTGACAGGGTCTATTGATATGTCTGCCAAATCATAGAATGTTTAGGCTATGCGAAAGCATTCAGGAATTCTGACGACTGAATTTCACCAGGTAATGAATTTTAGTGATCAAGTGCACACGGAAAAGCATGTAAGATAGACTCTCAATAATTCAAACTCTGATCATTCATACTTTCCATTAATTAAGACAAATCTTAAATTTTTGGTTAACCCACTTCACACTTCAAAATGTCCCACTGAACAAATTCAGTTAATTTAAAAATTTTCCTTGTGCCTGTATCTATATCCCTAATTTTTTCTATAACAAATGCCTATGCAGTAGCTCAACTTTCTGTTGTTCTTTCTCGCATGATGCTAGTAGTAAAAGCAACCTTGTTCCAACTCCCTCTGTTCTCTGGAGCACAGCTCTCTCCGCTGCATAACTTTTGTCACTGTGGAAGGGAGCGGAAGATGGATTCTTTGCCCTACCTTGCCTAGTCATGGTTGCTACTTTCAAAGGAGGGAGACTCATACTTCTCTTTGCAACACACTGACTTAATGTACAGAAATACATACAAGGTTATGAACAGCTATTTACATTGAGAACTTCCGCGACAATTTGGCAGAGCCTATAGTGCGTAGCACTGCTCCTGCGACCAGAACTCAATGCCCAAATTTTCAAGAGAGCTACAAGTTCACCCTACAGAAACTGGCACATTGGGAATTCCACAAGTTCTTTACCTGGATTTTTGGTGTCCTTCTTCTTAGCAATGGTGACTTCATGAATAGGCCCACACTGCTCGAAATGCTGCATAGACAAGAAATCAACAGTGCTGTAAGCAAAGCTATGGGCAGTAATCTGAAATATGCTGCTGCACTCAAGAACAAAGATTTTGTTGAGTGTACAGCAGACTTGCAATAATTCAAACTCTGATAATTCACACTTTCGGTTAATTCAAACAAAATTAAATTTTTTGATTAGCCCTCTATACTTTCAATGTATTCAAAATACTCTTAATTCAAATTCATCATTTGATTATTTTATACTTTAGATTAAATCAAACAAAATTAAATTTTTTGATTAGCCCTCTATACTTTCAATGTATTCAAAATCCTCTTAATTCAAACTCATTATTCGATTATTTCATACTTTTCCCGGTTCCATACCGAAAAATATCTCCTGCTCTCCTGCTTTCTCACTACTATTTGAAAATTTGTGTGCTTATATAATCCTAACAGCTTAAAAATAAGTGTCTTAGGCCATTGAGGAAAAAGCCTTTGCTAGTAAACAGATGAAACAGGTGTTTTAAATGAAGTTCATGCACGGTAAACCATGATGCGTCTCAACTGGTACAGAGAGGTTTGTGCTGAAGGCACATATAGGAAAAAAGCAGTTGGAAATTTTTGATTTTTTTAATAGGTCTGATCAGCAGTAAATGGCCAATAAACTTGAGGACCTTACACCTCTGCTTTTTGTTCATTGGGTGCTTTAAAATTGTGTAAAAAATTTTAAAATGCGATAAAATCAATGCCTAATCATAATTTGTGGTGTCACCTAGCCCAGATTCATTTACCTGAGGCATTCTGATATTTCAAACTTCTTGATAATTCAAACAAAATTCAGAAGCCCCTTCGAGCCAAATTAATGAGAGTCGACTGTATTTCCGATAACAAGCTCAATATTTGATGCAACGACCACACTTAAAAGAAGTTAAAGAAAAAAAAAAAAGAAATGAAATGGTGCGGGCTATGCACTTTAGTTCGATACAGCTGTAGAAGTCAGCAACATTTCCTTTTTCAAAGACAGTTGCGTACACCAACGGGCATGTACTCCAGATTGACGTCACGAGTCGGATGGCCGGATTTCTTGCCCCCTTGCCTTCATGAAACATTGCCAAGTGCAGGGCGCGGGACTATTTTGTTCTTCGTGGAGGTGATCAGCTGTCGCGCATTGGTCATCTCAGCCTCTCCTGACTTCTTAAGTTGTCTCTGACCACAGTTATGAGAAGACTCGCGAAACAACCAAGCTGGTGGTGTTCTACACCTCCTCGCTTCCCTTTGCAACACCTTGCTGAACTATAGCATTTAAGACTGTGACATGCTTTACCCTCTCGCTACTTTTTCACCCTCACTTACCTTTCTCACGCCTTGTTATACTATACATGGCTACGGTACGCTTCACTCTCTCCCCTTCTCATCTGCTTTCTGCTAGCCCTGAGTTGCTTTCCCACCCCCTTGCGACACCATAGCATACCATATAAGGATATGATATGCAGTGTTCTTCCTCCTTAGCCTCCTAGGAGCCACCCTCACTTCCATTTCTTACCACCTTGCTATGCTATATTACACAAGGCAAGGCTAATCATTACTCTCTCCCCAACTTGTCATTATCACATCACTCCTCTTCAACCTTACTTCCCTTTCTTACTATTTGTTATAGTACTATATTATGCAAGGCTATGCTGTGCTTTCATATGGTTCCCACAGAAGCTAGGCGAAGGCCTTTGTTAACACCCAACGGCATAGCGAAAAGCTTAAACAGCCCCACTTTTTGAAAAATACCATACAGTGCCGAGATTTCACCAGAGGTCTCAAAAGTTCATATCACCAAAATTAATCTAAAGTCGTGCAGTACTGTATGGCCCTCAAGCAGATAGATTTTTGACTGTGAAACCTCAGAATTTCATTTTTTTTCTTTATAAAATCTTACTGCTGCATGCATACAACTACTTGCTACTGAATGTGCCGAACATTTCTCTACCTTGCACTGGCAGAAAAATAAGAAATTCAGCATCGTCCACATTTATTATTTTGCCTTGGATGACCTGAAGATCGGTCTGATCTCCATTAGGCTTAAATTGTCAAAAGAACCAAAGTAAGAAATAATATGCACCATAACAAGCAAAAAATAATACACTTATGAATTTGAATTTACGCACTCTTAAAGCATCTATTAACCTACAAAATCTATCTGATAGGCCCCCGCTGATAAATATATCAAACAGGACAAGTAATAAAAAGAAAAAAAATACAGCTAAAATTAATATCAGGAAGAGCACTTGCCTCTCGGACGACCTCCTCGTTAGTAGAGAAGTTGAGGTTTTTGATGAACAGGGTTGTGTCTGGCTCTGGTGGTATGTCTTCTTCCTCTGCTTCCTCTTCTACATCTGCAGGTTGCTCAGCGTGTTCCTGCTCTGTGTCCTTGGTCTTTGTCTCACCCTAAGCCAAAGTTACAAACTGTGAGCCTGAGGCCACGCTTTCATCGTGCATTCTATGACATGAACGCATAAACCAGGGAGCACAATACGACTAAATAAATCCAACTGTCTGCATCCTCTCACACCTGAATAGTTTCTCTCTTTAGTGTGAATAAAAAAAAAGTATCCCACAGTATTACACATTAGCACTGAATGAACCATGTGTTGACTGGCTCGGTTCATGAACTTTTCATCCCCGTAAGAGGCTCGGAGCATTACATACAAGGGGGCGTGGTAAGTATTAAACAAGAGATTACCATGTTGTCACAGAACGAGCGCTAAAAAAGAGCGCGCCGCCAAATTCTTGCGACAACGGGCGGGAGAAAACGCCGCAAGGTCAAAAGAAAAAAAAAAAAAAAAGAGAGCAAGCATCCAGGGCTCCCCGGGCACGCGACGCCTCTCCTCTCGGAAGCGGCGAAGCGATGAACCTCCTCACCCATAGGGACGAGGCCGGAGATGAAGAGGCCGGAGATTTGGTCCATAGGGACGAGGCCGGAGATGAAGAGGATTTCCACCTGAGGGGTGAAGCTCGAGCTACAGGCAAGAACGTGTGTTTACCGCTATTGAGCGAGGACGCGTGGCAACCGCTGCGTGTGTGAAGCCGACGTGTTCCGGCGAAGAAGTTGAAGTTGGAAGAGTGGCCAATTGAAGACGGGAGGTTTCCTGGAAGAGAAACTTCGAGAGCTGCGGAACGACAACAACGCTGGACTTTGAGTGAGTGATTCTCGGAAGAGTATCATTCAGACTTTTGTTCCAAGGACTTTGGACTGAATAGGTTTTATATCTCTTTAGTCTTTAAGTGTCTTGGTTGTTCAATGCATGCGACTGCATTGTAGTGCGTATCGTTGTCTGTGTCCGTTGTTTTGAGTGTGGCTGATTGTATTGTGTAGTACGTTGATTGATTGGTTTGATTGGTGACGTATTGTATGTAACTATTGTGGAGTGTGCATTTTTGTGTATTGTTTTCGATCTGCCATTATTGAGAATATAATTTGTTTGTTTATCAACTCTCGGCTCTGATTTGTTCTTTGGGCCACAACCGGCGTCTGCTGGCGCACCAATAAGGACCACTTCTAAATTGTCCACGCTTTCGTGGTGCGGTTCGGGGGGCCGATACTTCGGCCCTTGGAATTAGCCCGGCGATCGCCTCCCTAATTAACGGGACAGGTGTGACAATTAATCTGGCGTCCGCGAAACAGGACCTTTTGGTGCACAGTGTGTCCAAAGTAGTGAGAAAGAGCCTCGAGTTGTTGATAGTGCTATCGGAACGATTTGGTGTGTTGTTCAGTGTTCTCGTTAACGAGTGCAGGAAAGTGTTCCGATAGACTGATCTAGGCAGATACTTTTTGCACACGGCAAGGTTTTATTTGCGAGACACAATGGATCTCGAAAAGTTAGTCGCTCTTGGTGAGAAGATGGGGCTTTCTGGCGCCGAACTACGGAAGTGGGTCACCCAGAAGGAAAAAGAAGAAAAAGAGAGAGCCAAGGAAGAAAAAGCGGCTGAGTTGGAACGAGAGAGGTTGGCAGCTGAGAGAGCGAAAGAGGAAAGAGAGCAGCAATTGAAATTGGAGCTGGAGAGAGAAAAGTTGGCAGCCGAAAGGGCGAGAGAAGAAAGAGAAGCGAGGGAGCGACAGCTGAAGGAAGAAAGAGAGGCAAAGGAGCGACAGCTGAAAGAAGAAAGAGAGGAAAGGGAGCGGCAGCGGCAGCACGAGATGGAACTCGAGCGGCTCCGTTTGCAACAGCGAAGCGAAACTCCTGTCCAAGCTTGAGTTGAAAGCAGCGAACGGGAAGATCACGGCTTCCGCTTGAACCCAAGCAAGCTGCTCGTAGCGTTTGATGAAAGGAAGGACGACCTAGACGTGTACCTCCACAGATTTGAGACGATTGCGAGGAGCCAGAATTGGCCGGAACAGCAATGGGCAACTGCTTTGAGTACTTGCTTGAGTGGTGAAGCGCTCAGTGTGTACGGTAGGCTGACGCCGACCGATGCAGCCAACTATGCAAAGGTGAAAGCTGCTTTGTTGAAGCGATTTAGATTCACTGTGGAAGGATTCCGGGACAGCAGATTTCGGACAGGAAAGCCAGCTGATGGTGAGACGGCTACGCAGTATGCCGCCCGACTTTGTCATTATTTCGACAGATGGATTGAACTTTCAGGGACAACGCAGGAGTACGATGAACTTAGAGAGCTCCTAATTAAAGAACAATTTCTTACTAGTTGCCACCCAAGTCTGTCGCTGTACTTGAAAGAGAGGAAGGCTGAGTAACTTGAAGGAATGCTTGAATTGGCTGATCAATTCTTGGAAGCGCAAGGTGGAACTAATTTGGCCAAGGTCAAGAAAGATTGTCCCAATGATTCGAAGAAATTGGCTCCCGAAGAAAAGAAGCGTGCACCAGAGAGCATTCCGCGATGTTTTCTGTGCAACCGAGTGGGTCATCGCGCGAAAAACTGTCGAACGATCTTTACGAGCCCTACGGCAGTAAAATGTTTCAAGTGTGGTCAGACTGGGCACAAAGCAGACGCTTGTCGGAACGGAGTGGGTCAAACTCACCAGGTATCCTGTGTGCAAGCAGCACCGAAATCTGATGATAATGCCGTCACTGATGGATTCGTAGAGTTGAAGAATGGGGAGAAAATTCCTATTGTGGGTGCTGTAATGTCAAAACAGCCAACCGGTGTTACGAAAGGAATGCCAACGCTGCCTGGAAAAGTTGCGGACAAAAAGATTACGGTGTTAAGAGATACCGGCAGTTCCACTGTTATCGTGCGGAGAAATTTGGTACAGGAAAGTGAGTTGACAGGCAGAACGAAGCCCGTTTGCCTAATTGACCGTACAGTCCGGATGCTTCCCGAAGCAGAAATTGAGGTTGAAACCCCGTACTTCAGCGGGAAGGTTACTGCTTTATGCATGACGACCCCCCTGTATGACCTTGTCATCGGAAACATCGACGGGGCGCGAGGGCCAAGTGATCCAGAATGTTTGGGAGAAGACCCGAAGATAGAGCCCTCACCAACACAGCGGCCGCGAGATACAGTGGAGGAACATCCCGTGACGGATCTCACTAGAGCCCAAGGTGAAGTTGCGGCGCAAGAGACAGCGAAGGAGAAGACGATCGTGTCGAATAAGTTCGCGGGCCGAGCAACCGGACTTACGTCGGCACGACCTCAACCGGCCGACAGTGTAAAGGAGACGGAGTTGGCCAGCCGGGCAAGATGTAGAGGCATCATCAAGCGGGTAAATAAACAGACAGGACCCGTCGAATGTAATGACGCGTTAACGGTGTCGGAAGAGACAACGATGGCTGAGACGACGCCTCAGATATCGTCGTCGGAAAAGGCTCGCCGAAAAGGTACAAGGAAAAACAAGAAGAGATCGAGCGAGCACCCCAAGAAAGGGCGCAAGCGCCGCTCCAAGTACACAGGATAAGTGCTGAGGTTAAAGCAGAATGTGTTTGGCAGTGTTGAGTGCCCTATGTTGTGTTAATGTTGGGGTATCCTGTGTCACAAGTGTCGAAGTGTTGTGCTGTGATGTGATGTATAGTATTGTACCATTGTTGTAGTGAGAGACTTTGTACATTGGTATTATTGGGAATGTGTGGTGGAGTGTTGTACTCATGCGCTTGTGGTTGTGTTTCACGTGTTGTGTAATTGAATTACAATGTCCAATCGTATTGAGTGATATCTTGTGAATGTGAAGTGTCATGAGCGACGGATTGTGTTACAGTCTGTGAGAATGTGTGGTGACTGTTCGCGCTCGTTTGTGTGGTTTTGAATATTATGAGATAATATTCTTAAAGTGGGGGGCAGTGTCACAGAACGAGCGCTAAAAAAGAGCGCGCACCAAAATTCTTGCGACAACGGGCGGGAGAAAACGCCGCGAGGTCAAAAGAAAAAAAAAAAAGAGAGCAAGCATCCAGAGCTCCCCGGGCGCGCGACGCCTCTCCTCTCGGAAGCGGCGAAGCGATGAACCTCCTCACCCCACAGCGGCGGCCGGGCAAGCGCTCGATTTTTCCAGAACGAAAGGGGCGTGGTCATACCGAGTTGAATCATCCTCCGGGGAGGGCATTCCAACCGCCTCACTCTCCCCTCAGCCTTCGCCGCGTATCGCGCCGACGAAATGACGAGAAATTTCTGGAAGGTGGCGCGGAAGGTATTTAATCGAGCGGCCGAGACGAGAAATCAGGAGGAGACGGAAGTTAACGCCAGAGCGCGTAGGGATTCCGCCGTGTAGTCGGCGAAGGTTTTGGTCCATAGGGACGAGGCCGGAGATGAAGAGGATTTCCACCTGAGGGGTGAAGCTCGAGCTACAGGCAAGAGCGTGTGTTTACCGCTATTGAGCGAGGACGCGTGGCAACAGCTGCGTGTGTGAAGCCGACGTGTTCCGGCGAAGAAGTTGAAGTTGGAAGAGTGGCCAATTGAAGACGGGAGGTTTCCTGGAAGAGAAACTTCGAGAGCTGCGGAACGACAACAACGCTGGACTTTGAGTGAGTGATTCTCGGAAGAGTATCATTCAGACTTTTGTTCCAAGGACTTTGGACTGAATAGGTTTTATATCTCTTTAGTCTTTAAGTGTCTTGGTTGTTCAATGCATGCGGCTGCATTGTAGTGCGTATCGTTGTCTGTGTCCGTTGTTTTGAGTGTGGCTGATTGTATTGTGCAGTACGTTGATTGATTGGTTTGATTGGTGACGTATTGTATGTAACTATTGTGGAGTGTGCATTTTTGTGTATTGTTTTCGATCTGCCATTATTGAGAATATAATTTGTTTGTTTATCAACTCTCGGCTCTGACTTGTTCTTTGGGCCACAACCGGCGTCTGCTGGCGCGCCAATAAGGACCACTTCTAAATTGTCCACGCTTTCGTGGTGCGGTTCGGGGGGCCGATACTTCGGCCCTTGGAATTAGCCCGGCGATCGCCTCCCTAATTAACGGGACAGGTGTGACACATGTCAATAAAACCCTATGCTCAAAAATGGTAAATGCACTACCTCACACACTTAATGGTGAAGACAGCATAATTCCGAGCCTGGTAAAGTAACCAATATTACATGGCCTCCTCGCCTCGTATTAACGTAAATTACAGGAGCCTTCACAAAGGCTGCTAACACTAGTCACCGCGAACGACTCACAGAAACAAAACGCATACCAACCCACACCAACCAATTATTCAGATGGCGATAATGCCAATATGGCTGATCATTCGTACAGCTCCGCGATGCCCCCGCAGGTCCTCTAGTTGTAATATATAAAGACCACTGGAATGTAAAGACCACTGGAATGCACTATGTAATCGCTAGGACTTCAGTTTTGTGACTATGTGCCACTTGGCCATGAAGTTTAACAGGTTTTTCAAGCTTGATATGGGGCTGGCACCTTTCGAACACATGAACAACCATTCAAATGAGCCACACAGCCACTAGTTGCACCTGAGCTACGAAACCAGCCAAGTCTAGCTACTGACTCGTAAAAGCTGTATTTGCGAAGCAATTTGTTGCGATAGTTCTATTCTGTGCCTTAAGCATTCGTTAAAGGACCCCTGCAATCACATGCAAGTGGAAGTACATGAACTGGTCACGCGCTTCAAGCCCTTTCTTTCTCCTTTCGAACTTGTGAGTGTGCTGCAAGCTAGGCAGGAAGGGGGATGATTCGGGGGCAAGAAGAGCCTTTTTTTTTTCTGAGCGCACGTCATGACCCGAGCACTTTTTTTTCTTTTTCAAACATATGGCTAACTTTCAATTTGATTACAAGCACATGCATGGGCACATAGTGGCACCTTGCGGCCGCCATGGTACTATGCAGCTCATGATGTCAAAATCAGCCAACCGCCATAGACTTTTAGATTAAGAGGACTGAACGCTGGGCGAGTTGGTAATCCATAACAAGAACTGCACGAAAAAAACACAAGAAACAGAGAAGGCACACACACACAAGTGCAGACTAGCAACTGAAAGCTTATTGAAGGAAAGACAAATATAAAAAACAAAAAAAGTGAAGTAACCCGTTAGAGGTTGGTAGATAGATAATCTATCTCTAGTTGGTGCAATGTGACAGTTTTGCGACACACATGTTCCCATACTTGAGTATATAAAAGACCCCAGCAACTTCTCTCACTGTCCTATCTCTGTGCCGGGACAACACCTTTGTTTCGCGAAGTAATGGGTGACACACTTGCAATCTCTGCAATGTAGGCACAGATTCGAAGAAGAGTGGTCCTTCAGCGATGCCCTGTGATCCATTAGTTGGTTATTCAAAGAACTCTCGGTTCGCCCAATATAGCACTTACCAATTGAAAAGGGAATGAGATACACCGCACCCTTTCCACATTGGACTATTGCTGGCCGGTGCACGCGTGTGTATGCCTTTCTGGTTTTTGCCTCTTTCTCGTGCAGTTCTTGTAGTTATAGACATTTGGTTTACGGCACAGTCATTTGTGTTTGTGGCATGATTTGCCGAGAGAAGAGGAAACTATTTCCTGCCGACTATGAGAACTACCGTATTTACTCGATTCTACCGCGCCCTCGATTGTAACGCGCACCCAATTTCCACCGCGGAAAAAAAAAAAAAAACGTAAGACATCGATTGCAACGCGCACCCATTTTTTCTCGCTGGCCCGCATGATCACACCACTCGAAAAAACGACTCCTTTCGGGAGCGTCTTCCATTTAAATATGAGGTACGGGCGAAGCTTGTGCCCATCTGACGTGTAACAGAGCATTGCCGTCACTGCAGTTTTACCGTGGACCGATGTCAGCACGCGAACCTGCTTCGCCCCCTTCTTCTCGACGGTTGTGGTGCCAGGCATGTCGAAGTAAAGAGGCGTCTGATCGGCATTCCCGATTTGCCCATGCAGGTAGTCGTTGTTGCGCCGCAAGTTTAGGACGAACCTCTGAAAACTGTGAAGCTTTTCATCGTACTCCTCCGCAAAACTTTTCGCATATGCATGTTCCCTTTCGGAGGGAAAAGCCTTTCCTCTTCATAAAGTTAGTTAGCCAGCACCTGCTCGCTTAAAACTGGCTCCGCATTAGACATTTTTCTAAGACTAATTGCATAGCCCCCACTTGGAGCAGTTCTGCCGTCACGAGCCGCTGTGCTGCTCGCTGCTAAAGCACATACTCGCCGAGCAGCTCTTTAATTTGCGGAAACCGACCCTGCTGTGGTCCACTGAAGCCTTTGCGTAAAGCTTTGCTGTCGAAAATCTTCTGCTTTTGTTTCCGCCGGTCCCGCACGCACGAACGACCGCGATGCGGCCCGATTTCAGTCCGTTTCTGCCCACGCGATGACTTTTCTTTTAAAAGCGGCATCATGGTGCACTCGAGTTCTTGGAGTCGGCCATTCCACGCCGTCGATGCTAATGCACTACTAGATGACGAACTCCTCAGCACACGTACGAAGTGCCGCACATGAGAAACACATAGGCAGAAATGGACGACGCGCCATGCCGACGCACGTAGGGGGCGGCCATTTTAGATTTGCCGATGGCAATAGATTGGCCGTAATTTTTTTGTTTGTACTCGATTCTAACGCGCATGCGATTTATGAACTCGCTTAACCGGAAAAAAGGTGCGCGTTAGATTCGAGTAATTACGGTAGTTGTAAATTACAGGCCGTATGCTATGCTATAATGCATGACTCCCATATTCTCAGGAGCTTTGACCATTGATCAACAGCATTTTTCTGATCATGCTGAAAAAGTGTTACAGGGTTCCTTTAACAAAAAACTTTGGGAAAACTCCTTTGGCAAGTTCCACGGTTTCACATGGCACCCCTCAATGTCTGCGTCTCCAAAGATGGGCGGAGAGATTACGTGTAATAACTGTTCCAAATAAATAAGCGGTGTTTTTTTGCGCCACCATCTTGTAAAACGTCTGGCCTGGTCATGCAGCTTCCAAACTTGAAAAGCACGTTGGTACACTGTCAGCACTGGTACACTTCGTTGGCATACCTCAGTCTTAGACTTGTCTGCACTCTTCTTCTCTGTAGAGAATACACCAGTGGGTGCCCACTCAAGGTACAAGGGTACATGCTTGAACTGAAACGAAACCATAAAGAACACACTGTCATAGCACTAAGCATTAATCTTCGCGTCTATGCTTCCAAACAGTGAACCCTTTTACAGATCAATGCATCTAAGCTCGTCGGCAGTGTAGAGATGTGGGTTTAAATGGCAACAAATGACACACACGATAAGGCTACTGTATTTTTGGATACGATAATTTTCATTCTGATGCAACGTATGAAGGTCGGTCACCTTGGAGTAAGCGAGCCGTCGAAACGCAGCTCTTGCTTCAGTGGGATCCTGGAATTCAATCAGGGCGGTAACTCCCCAAGGTGGAAGGACTATTCTCGACAGAATACCAAACCTGCACAAGAAAAGCAACAGCTCTATATTAACTGAAACGTATGCTGATATTACTATGCGCTATTTCCAAGAGGCTGAAGCATTTCTAAAAACAGATTTCTCAGACTCAGAGCTATTATGGCCGACAAAACGACAACATAATTTCGATTCACACTACTAATTCTGTTATGACCTGTCCTAACAGCAACTCCCTGCCTTTTTTATTTTGGTCGTTACCTCAATGCCTAGCATGTCAATGCACTGATATGATATCAAGTGTGTCAGAGTCATGGCAGACTTTGGGTGCAATGCAACAAATACTGTGTGTCCCCATCTCCACATGCAGACAATTTGCAACATGGGCTAATGGCACACAATAAAACAAGGCAACAAGATGTTTTTCCTATCAACAATAGCAGGCAATGCTATACAGTCATAGAAGTCAGACTAGGAGCATTTCATGATACAGTTGCTTTTGACATGTGGCCCCTTTTAATAATATGTACTTCATACTATACCATTATGAATGACAGTACATTCGAACCTCATTATAACAAACTTGCATCTTACAAGAAAATAAGTTCGTTACATAGAAAAATTTTGTTATAAAGGTACTTTCCTAACACTATATCTATTGCAAGACTACTCTTCATTTACTTGCAAGACTACTCTTGATTTACTTTGTTATAAACAATATATTGTTATACCCAGGTTCATTATATCAAGGTTTGAGTTTATACAGTAAAGGATTGTTAAGGGGGCACACTGCTCTTTGGGACCAAAAAGTGACAAAAAAAAAAAAAATTTTTTTAAAATTGACATATTTGGTATCTGCAAGTATTTTGTTACCTCTCTGCAAATTTTCACACACCAGGAAGTGGTAATTTTTTTGTAATGTCATTCTAACTGTCCAGATTCTTGGTGCTGTTAACATGCAGAATCTGCAAAAAAATGGGGAACCAACTTCGAGGCCTCTTTATAATTTGCCGGCACCTGTGTTAGAAGCTCTGCTACGAAATTATGAGAACTTTTATGAGGATTGCAAAACATGCACACCATGATTGTCGCTTTTTGAAGAAGCTGTGTGCTTTGAGTTTTTTCCATTTTTCTCAAAAAGTAAATTTACAACTGTTCAATTTTGAGGCCTCAATATCTCTGCAGTTAGGGCAAGTACAATAATAATTCTTTTTGCAATGGAAACCTGTATGTGTGTAGGGTGCAAGTATGGAAGCAGAATTTAGAGAACAAGCCTTTTTAATTAATTACTCATCAAAATTCTAACACGATTTCAACTGCTTTTGAAAATGGATAGTTCATTTTGCTGTAAAATAATTAAGAAAGGTTTAAAAACAAAAACTTGCATTATTTCAATCTATCGTCATTAGTCTATGTTGGGATATTTTAAATATCACTTTTAAATAAGCACTTTTTTTTTGTATGACGGCCTTAAAAAATAGGGGATGAACTTAAGTTATCTCAGGAATAATATGAGTTACAGGAAAACTAATAAACATTTGAAATCAGCAGAAAAAACTGCATAATTCTGTGCAGTTAGATCAAGATCACTGAAGAAATAAACAAAAAATGTTTAAGAGCAGTCTGCCCCTTTAAGTTGGATACCACGAGACCAGAAAAAAATGTCTGAATTAACTCCATTCCAAATTATCGAATGAGTCAAGAAAACAATAAATGCCTGTTTATTGCATAAATACGCCTTAATTTTCTTTATGAATGCATAAATACTGTTCTTATTTTTGCATAATAACCGTGTAAAAGCCACAATTATGGTCATCCAACGAATTCTTTCACCATGTGACTACAATGCAAGATCAACATGTCTGAAGGGGACATTAAAGTGAAATATTTATTAGGCTTAGAATAATAAATTGTGGTCTGAGAACTCTAAAACTGGTAACTTCAGAATCATATGTCCATTAATTGAGGAGAAAATTAAGATAAAAGGCTCGTCTTTAAATTTTGCGGCGTAATTTTCGCGTGTGACGTCATGAATTTCAAAGTGTATTTTTCGTATGTTGGGGACATAGGCCCAACGAAAGTTCCTGAAACTTGTGTTTATAACCCCCAACAATATATCCACTGAAGATATATTCCGAGAAAAACAGTTTCACCAGAATGGCGAAGCAACAAATGTGATAGCAACAAATTGTAAGGCTGGCAGCCAACTCTTTTAGACTCGATATCACGTAACTCTAGAAAACTGGGAGAGATGCTCTTCTCGCCTTCTCTTCATGTTGAGAATGTGGAAGGGTTCATGAGCTATTCGCCGAGATCGCCTGCCCATAGCCATCGCGACCACGACTTTAGGATCAAAGTTCACGGATGCTCCTGGAGCGATCACAGCTTTTACGAATGAAACTACAGTTGAATCTTGATAATTCAAACTCAAAAGGGCCTGAAAATTTGTTCGAATTAAAGGAAGTTCGTAAATAATGAAAACTAAATAAACGAAGGGTCCACCATGCAGTGGCGCATGTGCATTAATCTAACACACGAGGGGAAGATTCAGAAGACTTGCATATATTCACAAATCACAGGACATCCGTGAATAATTGAAGTAATCGGTGATACGCGTTTCACCGCGTTTTGAAGTAATACGCGTTTTGAAGTAATCGGTGATGTTTGCCTTGCAGCAAGTCAATCAATTTCGCACGCAGTTTGAAAAGCATTTCTATTTCGGCTTCAGCATTCTCCTACAAGAAAAGTTGCGTGCGACAATGTCCAGCGCCAACACTCTCTAAAGACGACGGCAACGACTACGTCTCTGCTGCTACCCTCTGCAGCAGGAGCCGGAGCGTGGCCAGCACATGGCAAGAAAGGTGGAGCGTCTCCACGCGGAAAGAAGCAGATCGGCATTTGAGAAAGAACCAACACTCAGCGACCCTTTTTTTTTGGTCCTCTCTCCGCGTGCGGCATTGAAAGAAGAGTATAGGGGGCAGGGACAGAAAAGAGAAAAGCGTGGCACAGGTGCGTCGCAGATCGGCATTTGAGATAGAGCAAACATTTCACGGCAACAGTTTTTTTTTCTTCTTTTCCTTATTCGCGCGCAGTGTTGAGTTATCGGAGATGCCGCCGCGTGATTGGGCATGGTGCGTAAAGCATTTTCAGAGCGTGGTAGGTTCGAATTAACCATCACAAGTGCTTGCGCGTTCGAATTACAGGGCGTTTTCACCCATTGGAATACACATAACTTTGGCGGGACTACAGCGTGAGTTTGAATTAACTGGAAATTCGAATTAAGTGTGTTCAAATTAATGAGATTCAACTGCGTAACCGTCTAGATCAAACCAAAAGGCAATGTTTCACCATGTTTCCAGGCACAATGCTTGATGGCTTTCACAATCTGCGGATAAATTCTGGTGCTGCGACACAGTGCGGCGCTGATAGGCGAGTTTGGCGCAGCAGGGGTGGTTCGGCACAGGATGGTGCAGGTAAGCGAGTTAGGTGCACAATAGTGCAAACGGCGTAGCTGTTCCACCCCTGTGCTAGACACGAAGCTTTCAGTGTTGCCACAAGAGCTTATGACGTACTGTACTTATTTTGTTTGAGGTAGCAGAGGGATTGCTCAGCCTCAGCAAGACCCATGAGCTTGCAACATAGTTTTTTATTTTGTTATGTTGTCTCGTTCACTCAACTACAGTAGACTCCTTTTAAATGAAACCTGAAGGGACCAGAAAAATGTGTTTATTTTAAGAGAAGTTTCAATTATTGAGAAATAAACAGGGGTATAATATTCAAGTACGACACCAAACATTTTACAAACAGTTGTTCCACTTAAGCAGCAATTTCATTTAAGAGAGTTTCGTTTAATAGGAGTCTACTGTAGTGTGATCAAGACGAGCTGTTTTCAAACACAGATTAGAGTGATGTCAGCATGGTGTACAGAGGTAAGTATGGCCCAGCCAGGTCTGTGAATGAAGTTTGGAAGGTATTCCACTTAGAGGCTTATGAACAATGTGGCAATCATGCTTGCGCACATTGAACAAAAGTAAAAGAATCCAAGTTTAACTTCAGCAGCCCACCAAAACTATTGGCTGTACAAAATGCAAATGCCAAGGCTTTGTTGCTGAGCTTGCACTATGAAAGCTTTCTGCAAATGCCGGCTAACACATCATTTACAAAAGAAACATCACACAAGGCAAAATCAGTGACATTTTATCGCTAATTTCATTTCAACAAGCTAACTATGTTACTGCACAAATTTTTAGAGTTGTTAGATTACTCAAACAGTTGTCTAGGTCCTTTGAAGTCTGAAAAACCAGTTTTCAACAGGACTCAGCATGGAGATTAGAATGAACAGACCAATAGAGTTCTGAGACTGCCAATCTATACTGCCAAACTGCTGTAGAGTTCAGTCAAAACATAAAAGAAATTTTAAATACAAATTTCTACTCCATGAAATGCTCTCAAGCTTCACCAATTTCATGAAAGATCCAGAGAGATAAAGCACATCAGTGACACGTGTAGTCTTGTCTGGCCTGCTGTGAGTGCTTGACGTTTTCATGTAGAGATCTTGAGCAGCGTTTTGAGCAGCCTGTTTCTTTTTGCCATGTGCTATGTTTTGCGACACTTCAGAGGACTAGTAGTGGGTTGTAGGAGTTTGGGAAATTTCTGTGGCACGTACATTTGTGTCTGAAGAAAGTTCTTCATTTTTAGTACAGCAGTCAATGGTAGCATGGCATGTCTGACATTTGTGGCATATACGTTTGCTAGGTACAACCTGCCTACCGACATCGATTGGACCTTTCCCTCCCCGTAAGTTTACTATTCAAACACCTACCATGACCTTAACTGTTCCTATTGCTCATTATGTAGAGAAATAGCTACCCTCTCCCATATTCTTTGAAACTGCAGAAAATGCCCTTGCCCACCTAATCTCCTGGTCACTCCCTCACCTGTGACGTGAGAAAAAAAGACATACCACTCCAACAACGCTGGAGTACAGCAAAAAGCATCACGAATTGATAAGCACACTCACTTTCCGAAGACACTGTGGAGGTCCTTTGGAGGAGTCTTGGCTGGCAGATTCTTGACTAGAATGACCGTCTTACTGCGCTCGGTGGCTGGCCGACTGAATGCATCGAGTACCACACCGTTGCTCTCGAGGAATTCTCGTGTCTCAGCCACCACTTGGGTCTCGCCCAGGGCCATGCGCACGGCCACACTCTCACCTGTTTCCTACAGATTGGAAGAAAGGTGACTAGATGAGGATCACAAAAGAGCATCAAAAAGAAAGACAAAGAGAGAGAAAGGTTTCAGGACGATAAAAACCTTGATTTGTAAAAAGTTTATGAACAGCTGTTACCCGACAATGTACGATCATTATTGTTACCAATGCTCTATGCTTTAGCAGTCATTGACCCATTCTCAACCTATTCAACATGGACTATGCACAAGCTCCATGAACAACCAAAAATAAACAAAAAACCAGATTGTTGTACAAAAGTGACAACAAACATCATCCGACAATATCATCAAATGGTGATAAGATGTCGCATCACTCGTATTGATGCCGCCTATCCCTTTTCCTGTGTGATGACTAGGCATCTAAAGCTTTGGCTGTTAAAGTAGGATAACATACAATGTTTTGCATGTTTCCACTAACACTGAACAGTGACAAAAAAGTTTTCTGTCACACTTGTAAACTAATGACATGAAAATATTTAATTGGCCCTTTTACAACTAGTACTAAAACTGTCTTGAATCATTGTATGTATAAATTTGCACCTCACACAAACAATAAAAGAAAAGTGGAGCACAATATTTTAAAAGAGCATGAAGTTTCAACACTGAACAATGACTCTTACTGTGCCCAGGAGTTCTTGCTTAGAGGTGTCATAACGTTCCGCCATGATGTCAGCAAGGGCATTGGCTCCTAGGAACAGGGTGTTCCAATTGTGACTCCTGAAACAGATAAATGGGAAACACATAAGCCTCCACTCAAGGCAAAAAAAATACAGCAGAAGCTTGATACGTATCGGTTACAGTGTGAAAGAAAATGCGCAAGCATTGGAAGTGAACGTCTAACAAGACCTGATTAACAGATCAAGTTTTATGACGCAAATTTTATGACATAGTAACAACCTCTTTCGACGGCAGGAGTTATCTGAAGCAGCTGACTGAGGAAGGGTATGCAAGGTGTCTTATTAGCTTTCTATATGAAGGTACCGTATCACCAGTTACACGAATGTAGGCGGGTGCGACAGGGTGGTACGGGCTAGCTACAATGTTCGCCTGTAATGTTCAGACACCCGCGCATTTTAAACAAAAAAAAGGACATAATATCCCTATAAAATGCTTGCTCAGAAATATCAGTTATACAACAAATCAAATAAAGTCATACAATCAGAGCAATGTCATACACTAAATGAGTTATTGAGTGACATGAATATAGCATAAAAGGTTTTCCCGTTAAGAAATTCTTCCATGAGAAATGCATATCTATATATACACCGTGTTCACACAGTCGCTTTTGCACCGCAGAGAATATGAATCACGTCCAACCTTCTTAGTGTTCTGCTTTGCGGCAGCAACTAGCAGCCTGAACATATACCTGAACATATAGCCTGAACATATTCTGTAGCCTGAACATATTCGAGAGCAAATGATGCTATAGTATTCATTGACGCCAAACACTTGTAACAAATGATTGAAGACCTAAACTAGGAAACTACAAAAAAGCAGGGCTGAAAGTAAATATGCAAAAGAGAAAAATAATGTTCAATAGCCTCCTTAAGGAAGAAGAGTTCAAAATTTTTCACAACTGACAACCAGACCTTGGAATTTTCACAGCAGTATGTATTACATCTAGATCAGCTTCTTTCATGAAAAGAAAATTTACTGAATAAAGCGGGGCTGGAGTACAGACGCTGCCAAATTGTAACAGGTGTCCCTAAAATGGAAAGCGTATAACCACTGAATTCTCCCAGGAACTCGGACGATAACAAATAAGTTCGAGGAGAAATTAAGAGCCACGTGGCATGTTATGTGACGAAGAATGATAGGTATAACAAAGAGATAGGAAGAGAACAGAGTAGATTAGAGAAAGCAAGGGCAGCCAGTATCCGTGTTGACAATACATAATAGGAAAAAGCGAACATGAGCGGACCACGTAATGCATAGAGTAGACAACCGATGGTCGGAGAAAATGATGTACAGCAGGTTCTCAGTAAACAGAAATTTCTTAACTGCTGCTTCCATGAAACAACTGCCCCGAATATGACTAGTCAGCTGAGTTGACAGTGATTTGAATAGTATGCCCTTTTCATACCTCAGTAAACGCAACTTGCGTTACATGAAACATATTTTCCTGGTCCCATCAAGTTACATTTAACGAGAGTCTACTGTAATGGTTAACTAGGAAAAGGGAACCTCAACCAATGCCAGCAAAGAGTGAGGTGATTTTATGAGATGAAAAAATTTGCAGAGATGAAATGTCATCAGTTTGCAGAAGACATAGTGAATTGAAGATTACTGGAAGACGTCTCCTTCCTGCAGTGGACACGAAGCAGGCTGACAACGATCATGATGATAGTCCGATGGGTGAATTTTTTCAAAACAATAAAAAAAAAACATTCAAAAGTGGCTTCACGGGCTACGTCCTGAATAGAATGTACATGGCCTTCTTTTGCGATAGCAATTATACGGATACTCTCAGTGGGCTTTTTCTGTGGCCTTCATGCTCCATATAAAGTCCAAATCAAAAACACTGCTTCGCACACTGTATGTTCTATATATGAATAGGAATGAAAGCACTAAGGACGAATGCGGCTGAAGCACAGATGAAATAAGCCAGTCATCTCCGTCGCACGGAAAATACATGCGATAAAATCAACCAGCTTGCAAGGTCTGCAGTTGATGGCCGTTCAAGCAAAGTGAAAATGCCCCAGCCATCTTTCAGCCATCTTGCGAAAGGAGTCAGTGGAGCGAACGGGACGGTGGGCTGCGTCTCTCTAGCAGCAACTGCGAACTCTGCTAACACGGGCGCGAGATGGCTTTACGAGACATTACGACATGGCTTGTAAACTTGTTAAGGTATCTATGCTTCACGTTTAGAAAATATGTTGACAGTAAGAAGACTTTTTTGGTCGTTGGAGCAGCGTATTCCTTTTGAGATACACAAGATTGGAGCCAAAGAGTTCGCTGTTAACCCTACCCTGTATAACATTTCGATTTGTTGCTATGGCATTGGTTGTACATCACCCTTGCAGCGAAACTGTGATTTCTTCTGTCTTACAAAAGTTGTGTGTCACACTTCAGGCTGGTATGAGTGCCTCACAGTGCATATTTTCTTTTTCTCAACACTATTATTCGGATTCATACCTTTATTCAAGCATCCAGTTAGACTCTCTAGGCTTTATTTGGGTGAAAATAGTTTAAACTAAAATTTCCCATGCACATAAGTTGTTCCACCTATGGAACTCTGCAGTTGTTTAGTAAATCGTGCCAGAGATTCAGAAGAAATCTATGAGACCTACCTGCCACTGGACTTCTTGAGCTCCTCTTCCTTTTTGTTCTTGTATGATTTAGCCTCTGCACCAAACAACGAAGAAGGAAGATGCGAGTGATGAAGTGTCCAAACAAATATTAGCCATATGGCACCTTGCATGCAATCTATCCTTATTTACAGAACACTAGTAGTGAGAACGCGTTCCTGAGCCAACTACCCTGTCAAGGTTGCAGATGCCACCAAGAAACACAATGACCAAGTGTGGAGACTGAGAAGATTCCAAGCTGCCTTGTCATCCATTTCATTCTCCTTGCTTGCTCTTTGGTGTTATTTGTGGGTTTATCACATGTCTGTAGTTACCAACAATCTTGACTGCAATTTAAATATATTCCACTCACTGCTTCTTAGAGCCCCAAAAGCCTAATGCCTTTGAATATTAACTGCTTCTCTTGACATATTTAAATAGGGATTCTGAATGAGATGCAACAGACAAGCAAACTGAAATTATTCTTCACTGATAAGTGTTGAAAATGAATGACCCCACCTAATGGATGTACCCTTGCAACTTGGCACATTAGAAACACATCAACCAATGCAGCGTGTACACAGCTGCTAGAAAGCTTACCTGTACCTTCACCTTCCTGTTCCTCGGACTTCTTAGCCTTGGCCGGCAACAGATGGAGAAGACGACCCTGTTTGAAAGGAGCAGTTCGAGAGAGGAAGACAATTAATGGATCAGAAGGAAGCAATGTTCTCTTAGTTAAAAGAGCACAAGGAACCAGAAAGAATCAGTGTTTTGCTAGTTACAATGCTACGATTAGAAAATGAACAATCAGTCTGGGAGAGCACATTGCAAACAAAACTTATACCTTTTACATCATGTAGTCAGAGCTTTATTTACCACCAAAAACTTGATCTTGTCAACTTTCTTGAACATGCACACACAAGATATGAGTGTTAGCCACAGTCAACATTCCTATGGATAATGTTGTACACATACACAACCTATTAGTCGAACATAGACTGTAATTTAGCAAATGCATATAGACCCTTAGCTTGCATCACGCACAAGTATGGCCTGTCTCCACATACCGCCACTTCACAAGTAGACTTTATTCTCTCTTTCCCCATCATTTTCCTCCTTCTTTTTATATGTAAATTACAACCAGCTATTCATTTAAGCGATGCATTTGGTAGGTTTATCCTTTGTTTCCTGTGCAGTACTGTTGAAGTAAAACATCATCACGGCTATTACATGCCAAAACTACAATATTGTTACGGTTGAATTAAAGGATATGTGGATTTATTTACAAAGTGAGGATGAAATTCGGCAGTCCCGGTAAAGATGGAGTCCTCAGGCCGCACCAGACAACGCCGTCTTCCTCTTCTACCTACCCGGCACATACTACAGCCCGGCTCATACCGTAGCAATCTCCGGTTCACAGACGAAGCCCGCTGGGTGAGTTTATGTCACTGGAGGGATGAAACTTCTTGAGGCGAGCCACGTGCACCAACTGCGTTCGATTTGACCGACGAGAAGGTGTCGTCAAGCATGCCACAACGTACGTCAAGTCAGTCAAGCGTTCTACAATGACGTAGGGGCCTGTGTACTGCGATAAAAACTTCTGACATAAACCAGGTTTTCGTTGGGAGGCCCACAACTACACGAATTAACCTTTGCGGAATGAAATGGCATCATGGCGTTGATCGTATTGTTGCTTGGAACGATCTTGTGATGCCAGTGTGCGCAAGCGAGCAATTTGGCAGGCTTCTTCAGCCCGGCACAATGTTTCGGCCACGGAATGATCGGTATGGAGCTTAAATGGGAGGATTGTATCAAGGGAGCTGCGTGGTAATCGAGCGTAGAACAGGTAGAAGGGCGTGAAGTCCGTGGTATCGTGCTTCGCTGTATTGTATGCATAAGTAATAAATGGTAAGATCTCATCCCAGTTTTTGTGATTGGACGCAACGTACATTGGGAGCATGTTAGTAAGAGTTCGATTGGTACGTTCTACAAGACCATTCGTCTGGGGATGGTATGGTGTCGAATGTCTGAACTGTGAAGTGCAGAGGCGAAGCAATTCTTCCACAGCGTCCGCGATGAATTGGCGACCACGGTCACTGATTATTACTTGAGGTGGACCATGTCGAAGAACAACGGAGCGTATCAAAAATGCAGCGACGTCATCGGCTATAGAAGATGGTATTGCAGCGGTTTCGGCGAATCTGGTAAGGTGGTCAACGCACACTATTATCCAGCGGCTGTTGTTCGAAGATCGCGGGAACGGGCCCAATAGGTCGATGCCCACTTGCTCTAACGGCGTAGTAGGCGGTTCTACGGGATGAAGAAGGCCGTGTGGTGCACTGGTAGGTCGTTTGTGGTGCTGGCAATTCTCGCAGCTCGAGACGTATCATTTCGTAAAATCTCGCATTCGGGGCCAGTAAAAACGCTGCTGCACTTGATGCAGGGTGCGAATGAACCCAAGGTGTTCTGACGTTGGATGATCGTGCATAGTACGAAAAACGTCGCATCAAAGACTTTGAGGTACAACCAGTAAATAACGTGCGCCGGTTGCTGAGTAATTCGTTTTGCACAACAGTCCATCACGAATGCGAAAGCGACCACTGCCTTTAAGATTCCGGGTGTCAACGAACAAAGGGTCTAAAGATAAATCATTCAATTGTTCTCGTTTGAAGATATTGGCACCAGGAAACGTGTGAGAGACCACAGCAAAGCAGATGTCAAGGGTATCTGCACTGTCCTCTGTCGTGGTCATAGGTAGGCGAGAAAGGCAATCAGCGTCCAATGACGTCGTCCACTTCTGTACGAAATGCTGAACTCAAATTCTTGAAGGCGTAAAGCCCATCGAGCAAGGCGGCCAGAAGGGTCTCGGAGGGTAACAAGCCAACATAATGAATGATGGTCTGTCACAATCCTGAATGAACGACCGTAGAGGTAACATCGAAACTTTTGAATGGCGAATACAGCCGCTAAACATTCTTGCTCTGTCACAGTATAATTCATTTCAGCCTTGCTTAGAGATCGACTCGTATAAGCAACAACATGCTCTGCATTATCATGGCGCTGAACAAGCACACCTCCGATGCCAATTCCAATTGCATCACTGTGCACTTCTGTAGGAGCAAAAGGATCAAAATGACGAAGAATCGGCTCAGATGTTAGTAGAAGTTTCAGTTCAGAAAACGTGGCATCACAATCAGGTGTCCATTCAAATGGGCTGTCTTTTCGCAACAAGCTCGTCAGTGGGTGTACTACGTCCGCGAATCGGGGCACAAAGCGGCGAAAGTAGGAACAGAAGCTGCGAAGTTCCTTCAGTGTCTGGGGTGATTTGAATGTGCCGACTGCTTCGATTTTGCGGGGATCCGTCCCGACGCCATCTTTGTCAACTAGGTGATTGAGGACTAAAGCTTGTCGTTCACCAAACCGGCACTTCTTAGAGTTCAAAATCAAGCCAGCCTTTCCGACACAGTCTAAAACAAGGCTTAAACGGACGTTGTGCTCTTTGAAGGTACGGCCAAAAATGACGACGTCATCCAGGTAGCATAAGCACACCTCCCATTTAAGACCACGAAGGACGGAGTCCATAAACCTTTCAAAAGTGGTGGGGGCGTTGCAAAGCCCAAACGGCATCACATTGAATTGGCACAGTCCATCAGGCATCACGAATGCGGTCTTCTCCTTGTCCGAAGGGTGCATAGGTATCTCCCAATATCCTGATTGTAGGTCTATTGAAGAAAAGTACGAAGCCGAGTGTAAGCAGTCAATAACATCGTCAATCCTAGGCAGCGGATATACATCTTTTTGGGTCACGGCGTTGAGTCTTCTGTAATCAACGCAGAACCGCTAGGCACCATCTTTCTTCTTAACCAAGATGACCGGTGCTGCTCACAAGCTACACGACTCTTCAATAGCACCCTTCTTCAGCATTTCCTGAACCTGGTCGGCAATAACTTTTCGTTCTGATGACGACACTCGGTAAGGCTTTTGTCGGACCAGATGGGCGTGCTGGTGTCAATCCTATGGTGAGCACGAAAACATGTAAAGGTAGTGGCTTCTCCTCTTGGCAAAAGTCAAACACAGAAGCATGTCGCCTGAACAGATGGCGTAACGTCTGCTGCTCGTGTGACTGCAAAGTGGCGCTAATCATGCCCAGGATCTGCGACTCGTAAGAGCAACTGCGCTTGCCAGAATTTGTACCTTTCTCGCTTTCATCGTTGTTAACGACCGCTACAGAACCTTCAGTGGAATCATCGAAGACGCCAAGCTTCATTCCTCGAGGGAGCACAACCGGCATTGGCGAACAGTTCAGTGCCCACAGAAAGGTTGCTCCTTCATCAACAGATATCAAACAACGAGGGACGAGTATGCCTTTCTTAGCACATTTAACGATGACAGGTTCAACGATGGCGTCAAAAGATGTGGCAGATTTTAGGGCGAACACCGCAACTGACCTCATTGACCAAGGCGGCACTGTCAGCTCATCGGAAACAATGAGAGCGTCCTTCGCGGCCTCCGGCGCCTCATCGACGAGGGCAGGAACAATGTCACCGCTGACGGAAAGTTCACCGCTTCTACAGTCGACGAAAGCACCACATCCTTGGAGAAAGTCAAGACCGAGAATCACATGGTGGGTACAACGTTGCAGCACAAGAAACTCTGTTGGGAACACCTTTCCTGCCAGTAAGACATTGACGGCACAAACTCCGACAGGATGAAGTACTTCCCCACCAACACCACGAAACCTTGTTGATTCGCCCCAAGAAAACATAACTTTATGGCCAATGCGACTTTTGAAAGAAAGACTCATAACTGATATCGTAGCACCAGTGTCCACCAAAGCACTTGTACAAAAGCCATTCATTTCCACACGTATCTTGTTCTTGGACATTATAACTGGCGGAGGCATCTGAGGCAAATCCTGTTGTGCGACCTCACCTCCATTGGTCGCGCTGCCTAGTTTCCCAGCGGCGGCGGTGATGACAGGCGTCGTCCCAGCGAAGGGGAACGATGCAGTCGGCCAGATGGAGGCGTCAAACTACGGTCAGAAGCGGGAAAACTGCCACGGTGATTTCCCCGCCGTGAGGTACTCCTGGAATAGGCGGGCCACTGACCGTTGTTGTGACCAGTGCCCGCTGGCGGAAACTCTGATGGGGAACGATATCGGGATGTCGGCTCTCTCTGTCGACGACAGAACCGAGCTATATGCCCGGCGATACCGCAGCGGTAGCACACAGGGCCTTGGCGGTATTCATTGTACTTCTGGAAGGCATTGCGCTGACGTGGTGGTGGTACGGGTACATCTTTGTTCGGGTCGTAATAGGTGTTGGCTGGCTGATGGTCTTCGTACCTCAGCAGCGGGTAGTTATTGCGCTGTGACCTCGGTGGTGAGGGTGGCCTGTAGTTGCAGTCATCGTTGCCTGCTGCGGCAATTGACACAGAAGGGCGAGAAGGAGGCGGTGCGGGTGTAGCTTCATCCGGCGTCGGGCGAGCGTGTCGAGTGAGCTCTTCTCGAATGACCTGGCGTATTATTGACGCGAGATCAAGCGGCGTGTATTTGTCAACACTTGCCACGGTGGTTACATTCGGTAGGCGACCGAACTTGGGGGTGATACGTCGCATCTTCAGGGTCTCGAATGCGCGACAGTGGCTTATGATGTCGGTTACCGTAGCAAGGCTGTCATTGCTGATGAGGAACTGACACACGTCCTCAGCAATACCGTTCAACAGGTGGCCAACTTTGTCTTCCTCTGACATAGAAGGGTTGACAATCTTGCAGAGCTTCAAGATTGCCTCGACGTAGGTCGTGCACGTCTCTCCTGGGATTTGAGCTCTCTGCAGTAACGTTTTTTCCGCCTGCTTTCTCTTAGCTACGGAGTCTCCGAAGCACGCTCTTATTTCGGAAACGAAGCGATCCCATGACGTGAGGGCATCTTCGTAGTTCTCGAACCACACGAGTGCTGTGTCCGTTAAGAAAAATGCTACATTGGTCAGCTGGGTCGCCGCGTCCCACTGGTAGTATTTGCTCACCCGTTTGTAGTGTGTAAGCCAAGCATCCACGTCCTCGCCAGATTCGCCACCGAATGTGCAAGGCACTATCAGATCCTGACGCAACCAGGGACCAGCCGCACGCGTACCTGGTACTAGCGGTGCTGCTGGGACTGGTAGAAGGTCTGCAGCTGCGGGGATCCAGTTTCCTTCTTCGCCGGGAGACATCTCAGCTGCCAGTGGTAACGGGGCAGTCCAGCAAGACGGCGGCTTCGTCGTAGATCAGGCGCTTGAAGCGTCGTGTTGCTTGGTTGATTACCCAGCGCCTCCACCACAAAAATGTTAAGGTTGAATTAAAGAATAGGTGGATTTATTTACAGGGTGAGAATGAAGTTCGGCAGTCGCGGTAAAGATGGAGTCCTCAGGCCGCACCAAACAACAACGTCTTCCTCTTCTACCTACCCGGCACATACTACAGCCCGGCTCATACCGTAGCAATATGATCATGAGCCACACTGCAGTGAAGGAGTCCAGAAATTTCGATTATCTTGTGTTCTTTAATATGCACTGACATTGTAAAGTTTCGCCTCCATTAAAATACGACTGCCATGGCCAGGGTCAAACCTGTGGCCTTTGGGTCAATGGCTGGGGACCGTATTCAGTAAGCCACCATGGCTGACACACTACCGCTGTAAATAAAGATTTAGAAAAGCATGAAAGCGTGTGAAGAACTCAGTGGAGATAGCGGTGGAGATAAAGTGAGCTAGTAAGTTGACACCCTATTTTTTTAAACTGAAAGTATAAATGAAGCAATAAAAAAGACATTCTGTTAATTAAAGGTGCTTGGCCAAAGATACACTGCTCTAATGCAAGAACTATAAAAAAAGTCACACAACACATACTTCGCACAGGCATTTTTACCAAGATTCATGCATGATGTGTCACCTTGATAGATTAGGTCCACAGTCAAGCACAACCGCACTGCAGAAATGAGTGTATGCAAAGAAATCAACATATACCATCATAACATACTGCACGCAAACTAATCAACAAAGTAGCTTGTAAGCATATCATACCCTGGGATACCTAGTTTTTTTTTTGCCAATTTCAGATAAAAAAATAAAAAAAAATTCACAGCTGCTGTATTTGTTCTGGTGCAACTCGACGTAATTTTGCAGTTTTAGAGAAGTTTAATGAAGGAACACTCTTCGTTCGAGTAAGTGCCGTCATTCTGTCTTTGATTATTGACAATGTCTATTATGACACTAAATATGACTGAGGTGCCATGAGAATGTGTGGCTATTACATTGTGTGACAATCTGTGGTTATTACAATATGTGACAATCTGTGCCATAATGCAATAAGTGGCTAGTGCTACACAAAAGAAAGCATGCCCAGTCAAAGTTCTGCCCATGTAGCTATTGAATATAGCAATCATAGTTTCCCTCGATAGTGTACCCCATTTCCCACCTGAAGCATCTGGCCGTCCAGTTCCGTGAAGGCCCGGATTGCATGCTCGGGAAAGAGAAAGCTGACAAAGGCAAATCCCTTTGGCTTGCGTGTTACCCGATCAATGGACAGGTGTACTTCTTCCAGAGGGCCTGTAAGATGAGCAGATAAAAAAAATTTGTATACTGTCAAAAGACTGCTGACTATAAATTAAATTCACATTGGCTCCAAGTCATCTATAAAACATAAAGCCCAAGTCTCAAGTGCCTTCAGACAATGCGCCGGCAATGAAAAGACAGCCATGGCATCCAAGGACCGAGCCAAACTAAGATCTGCTGTTGCATAAAAAAAAAAAAATTAAATGTATGCACACTCCTAATGTTGTGAATGTGCAGTTAAGCCTCTTTAAAATAAAGTGAGTCAAATTGGCAATTAACCTTGTTATACTGAAATTCATCCTTTTATGCAAAGCATAACTGCCGATAAACTCTTCAGTTTGTTCAATGGAAGGTGCCCCAAAAATTTCTGCATAACCAGGCTGGTTTTAATTTCAGAAAAGTCAGTTTTGTTGATACTTCAAGCTGATGATAATTTATGTTTTCGTGCCACATCGGCAATGTTCTCATCAAGTGGCAATATGACATATGAAAAACGAAAAAAATGCAGGTCTAATGCAATGAAAATCAGTGCGAGCAAAACAATCATGCCTAATCAGCTGCAAGGGCTTGCCATGAAAGCATTAGACATTGCCCAGAGTGGCATGACGCTGCTCAAAACATGTTCAATGAGCATGAAACGTCGAAATCCATTGAATGCTTTTCGTAAAAGCAGATGACATTCAGTGCAAAGTCACATGAAAGTGAAGGGACAACTTCAGTTACAGCCTACTTGTTTGGTGACTGTATTTTCTACGTTGCGTCAATGCACGTACGTATTTGAATCATGTCAAAAAAAAAAAAAAAAATGAGATCAAATATGGTGTCCCAAATCTTAATCGCCCCTATGTCTTGGTTTAAAAAGGAAGTATGCCAGTTTTATCAAAGAACACCCATATAATTTTATGCAGGTAGGTGGTGGTGTGGCTGATAAATGTGACCAACTTAAAAAAATTCACTCCGCTACTTAAAAACATGCGAAACACGTTACAGCAGCTCACTGGGCAAAAAACATTTTGTTTGTGGTAAAAAGTATGGTTAGTTCTGGTTGCTCATTGCTGGAAATTCACCCTTTTATTCAGAAAGTACAGGGTACCTTCTCTTGACTTGGGAACTATGAAGAGCAAGCTCAGTGATTCACTTATTTACACACTGCGACATTATTTATATTTGCATATGAATGAGCGAGATTGTTTTCAACATTACAGACAGATTGCTGAACTCAGCACAACAGCATTTATGGCTACTCATTCCTGGAACTTGCCATATGATGACAACAAAAACAGAAAATTGGGTGTCGGTGCAAGGAAAGCACAGAGCCATACACAAAATTACACCGCTATGTGCAGTGTGTCATAAACGACGCCGGTGGTGCACTAGGGCACCCATTTGCTCTACTTCACCACTACGACGACAAAGCAGAAAACACTCAGCCAACCCTTGCACTTGCAGGAAATGGTGGAAAAGATGCTCTCTATTTTGGCAGCTACTCTCCTGCACATACCATGCAGTTTGAATAATGCATTAGAAAAACAGAATGTAAAAGAAACATCTGACTGCTGGTACAAGCATAAGTTTGAATTTACTGCCTCTCTCTGTCATTGCAACAGCGGTGAAACTTTGTTATATTGAAACTGTAGCTAAGTTCACTTCAATACATTGAAGTTAAAAAAAGTCCCAGCATATCCACGGAGTGCATGATGAGTGGGGCGAAGCATCCGTCAGTCTGTTCGTCCGTGCATCCATCCATTCATCCATCCATGCGCAAGTCCGTGCATTTGTCTATCCGTCCATCTAGTGAGCATTCCGAGTATTGCCATCCAGCGGACATTCCAAGGACTAAACGTGAGGCGGCACGGCCTGACTAGAGGAGCGGCATGCACGCACTCTCTTACGGCCCGCGCTTCATGTCTAGTTCCCACCTTTCACTGCCTCTAATACATGGCACTGCGGCCCAACTCTCGCTAAACCTTGACCCTTTCTGGTCAGATAGTGCTCAAAGTACATCCTTGTGATACTAGTTTTTTTTTAGTAAGCATCAAACTCAAGGCAAATTTTATTGGAGCTTAAGCCACCGATACTCGTCTCTGTAGGTTATTTCAACAGAAACAACTATCTTTATATTTATGATTAACGTGAGCGGGTTTTCTCCTAAATTCAAAAGTGTGCACGCGTGCTACTCCTCTAGTCCAGCCGTGGAGGTGGCTACCTACTACTACTATGACGACTACCACATACATCGCGTACGCACGACCCACGGCTTAGAGAACTTCGCCCCAAAATACATGGTGCTTTGGGTGGGGAAGGAAGAATAAACCTTATTGCCAAATACCCTGTGCAGGGCCGGAAAGCCTATTAAACTACTCCCACATTGGAACTGCAAGGTAAAGCCTCCGCGCACTATCGTGGCCATACTGGACTGCTAGGACTAGCTGCTTGTGGTATTGTGACCAGATCATGTTTAAGAAGCTCTTATGAGTAATGCCAGGGCCAAGTGACCCACACTTTTGAAGCAAATTTTCCAATGTAGTCATTTACCTTGCATGCTTCCCATGAAGCATTCATGTCTTGAATGTTATGCTATTTCTTGTGCTGTACAGGTGGGTGATATGAACCTGTTTCTAGTTGTCTAAGTGTCTCGGCTTGTGCCCTGAGCGGTTTGATGTGTGGAACAGGAAATGGTTTCCTAGTTATGTAGTTACTAATATTGTTTTGCAATTTTATTGCATGTCATGGGTGTATTTCCAAGCATATTATCAAATCGAGCAGAGTCGAAGCCACTTGTAAAAGTGTAGGCTTGAACGAATATATTCGAATACTTGAACAAATACTACATACAGTATTCGAATTCACTTCATATTGAACTTAAATTGTTGAAAATTCAAAGTATTCGAAACAAATCAATAGGTGCATATTAGTCTGCATGTGATACCCTGGACATGTGGTTTCATTGCAGTAGAGCAGTGCTTAGCCGTGTAAGCACCTATTTAAATGTACATAAATTCACACGTAACTGCCTTGTAAAGGTGGTTTCACTGCAGTGAAGTAATGCTAAGCCATGAAAACACATATCCAAAGAAAATCAGCCCTGCTGCGAAGCCCACATTTCAAGGTTAAACGAGGATATTAGCCGTTTAAGAGCTTGTTATATTGACTTATATGCTCTAAGTATAGCAACTTTTAAGAAGTAAAATATTTGACAGGCTATCACTTGCATTCTGCCGAATGCGGAATCCTGCTACGATTCAAAGTTGTTTCGTTTTCTGTGATGCCAAAAAATGATATTTGGACAGGCCTTGTCTCAATTAAAAAAAATATATTGTGCATATTGTGCAGGGTAGTTGGGTCATGACAAATATGCACATTTTTCTTCATAGTATGCAACATATATGCTATTTGAATTTGATTCGAAATAATTCGAACAATATCACAATTCGCTCAGAATTCGATTTGGGCCTAAAATTCGCTATTCGCACAGGCCTATAAAAGTGCAGCTACAAAAAAAAAGGTAAATACATCACTACACATATCAAGAGTTTCATTTCATCAAAGCTTGTCCTGAACAAAATTTAGGACAGCAGTTTCTAAAACATGTGCAAAATATACATATAGGAACAGCTGGGTCGTACCATATTTTTTGAAGAGTTCCTCCAGCTCCTCTTCAGTGATTGTGTAGGACAGGTTTCTAATAAAAATTCGCCCAGTCTGCAATGTGCGAAAAAAAAAAAGTTTAAGAGAGCACTGACCAAGAGTGGCAGATCCCACGTACAGTGGGAATCGATGATATGCGAAGCACGAATAAGAAAGGTTGGTAGTCACTTGAAAATCAGCATAACATTATGAGGTGGAGGTAAATGATGCCGTTCATGACTTCCATGTCATGATTGTCATGTTTGAATGTGTCGTTTACCTTCACCATCTATTCAGGACATGTGATATCAAATTTAGTATATGTGGAGCAAGCAAAACGACCGCGAGCACCCTATTAGCATGGTATGTTGTCATGTTCATACATCACACGCATGTGAGGATTATAATGTTTACACCAGTCATACATTTTGTCATCTATTGACGCCACGTAACACCAAATTTGGTATATGTAGAGCTAGCAAAATGGCCATGAGCGCATCATGAAGGGCCCAATATACTTACTTCAATGTAGCGTTGACGCACGTGCACGCTGGGCACAGCAACGCTACGATAGCAAAATGCAAGCACTCTATAGTCTGATGCCAGGCGCCACCGGCGTCTGTGGACACGGCCCGACGGCAACGCGCATGCGTCAAAGCAACGCAGCGCAGCGCTCGGCTGCGAGTATACGGCAGGGCCGGTGCCTGGCGTGGCAACGTTGGCGTGACACGACAAAATGAACGTCGGCGGGCAAGCGCACCGCATCACATCGAAATGTATTGGCGCCTTGACTGTGGCATGTAGTCATGTTCTCACATGACACGCATCTCATGACTGTCATGCTTGCACCAGACGAAGGTATGCACCAGTCACATACCTTCGTCATCCATTGACGTCATGTAATACCGAGTTTGGTACATGTGAAGCTAAAGAAATGGCCGCCAGCGCATCATGAGCGCGGCATGCACTCATGTTGTTACATGACACGCATCTCATGATTATCATGTTTGCACCAGTCACATACCTTTGCCAACCAATCACGTACCGTAATACCAAGTTTGGTAAATGTGACGCTAGCAAAACGGCCGCGAGCGCATCATGAGCGTGGCATGTAGTCATGTTGTTACATGACACGCATGTTATTATTTTCATGTTAGGGTCTGTCGCTTGTGTAAACCATGCAATCATGCCATACCATACCAGTTTTGCAACATGTGATGTGAACGAAACCACCACAAGAGCTGCAGGACCATGAAATGTAAATCATGACATTCTTGACATACATGTCATGATTTTCATGTCATGACTAGTCAAACAGGTTCTTCATACAGTCATGCTATGCCATACGAAGATTGGTATAGATACCATTATCGAAACGGCCACGAGAGCTAAAAGTCGTAGGCGGCTAGTTAGGTAGATACTGGGTAGGTAGATAAATACATACGCTCAATGTCGCCGAAGTTCGCTAAGAAATGCTTCGCATTTAAAAATTTCTAAGGTAAAATGATGAATGAGATAGATTTATCTAGGGACATACCCAATATCAACAAAATATCAAGGGCAAATATAACCTAGAAGATACTAAGAATCAATTTAAAGTGCATGTCGCATGACTGCACGAGATGCGGAGCCCCTCACGACGTTGGCATCAACGCGGGAAAGAGTGTAAACAAATCTACGTCACAAGTTCGTGTTGGCTGTTTGCTGGCACGCATGCGCCCTGCGCTTGTGCCACCTGCAATTTTTTCCTCCCTGTTTGCAGTTCTGCATGTGCTGGCTGTCAGTGTGGTGCCCGCTCGCACATGGCACCAACATCACGGTTTTGCATGATCCCGTGGGCAGCTGTGTTTATCTTACTACCGGAACTGCTCCTGCTCAGCTCGGTGCTCTCTGAAACCGAAACTGCAGCTGGGCACTCTAAAATTGTCTCTAAATGAAAAACCGTCATGCCCTCGCGCACATGACGATTCCAGCTGAGATAAGTGAGTCACACGCTGCCTGTTGCAACAAGAAAAACAAGCTGCTAAATTTTTGTGTCGGTGCTTGTTTAAACTTAAAACATCTTTTGTTTCTATCCATTTTTTTCCACATAGACTGATGCTTTCTTTTAGTACCTAAATATACACATGTTAAAGAATATTAATCTCTTCAAGCCTGTATCTTCTCCTTAACTAAAGCTGGTCTAGTTTATACATGATCCTTTCCATGCATTTTTACACGTTCACTTTCTCTTAAAACTGAATTTTGATTAAGAAATTACACAGCTTACATCAAGCACATGTTATATTTTATGAACTTGCCTGTGCACTAATGAATGAATGAACTGGTAAATCGATCACATATTAGGCCGAATCACAGTTTCCCACAGTTTCCCCCAATATCCAAACCACTCATAACTCTTTCTGAAAGGACATCGTTACTTTGAAGAAACCGGAATATATTCTTCTTTAAAAGGCCACTCACTAGGTTTGATAATTTTGAGCTGACGAGCGCAATGTATAGAGGCGTTCATGATTATGTCTGCCAAAAGTTGGAACGCTATGCGCCGCGAAAATGAGTCAACTTTCAAGATGAACACTGCTTGCCCTTCCTTTCACGGGCGCGCGCCCAAAAAATGAGGGCATGGCGAAGACGTGGGAACTGCCCTAGGTAGACGAGTGTGCTCTGATGTCTCCAACAGTGCCCGTGACAGGGTGAAAATTATTTCATACCACATGTGTACCTTGTGTAATTTGTTGCTTGAATACATGGATAAAACTTGAGACAAATAATGAGACACAAAAAAAGAACGTGCACGTCTTTATGATATTTTTTTCCCCCCGTAAATCAAAATGACGTGTCGGGTTAATGTGCCTGCGTTTCCCTTGCACGTTCGTGTTCCCGCGGTTAGTGCATTGAGCGGATAAGCCCTGAATATGCTTATCTATTTTACTGCATCTGAGCCTGCATTTCCAAGGAGCGCGCCGAGGTATCTATCTCGCAGGAACAGACAAGAGAACACAAGATAACGCTGGTCAACACAACAACGCCACTCGCGTTCTCTGGCGTTGGTCTTGCTCAGAAATGGCATTGGCGCGTGACTGCTTGCTCGAATGTTGGAGAGAATAGAGAAAAGATTTGGCTTGCGAAGGCTACGTGGGGCAAGCGGCAAAAGTTTTAAGCTCGTCTCCTCTCATCATGGTTTTACGCCGCTTCAAAATGCTGGTTTCCTCACCTCGTAATAAACCGATTGAAAGAATTCTGGTGACATAATGCTCTTCTTCAAACAGTCAACTGCCAGCGTTTAACTAGAATTTGTTATGGGGCCTCGTAAGTGGCCCTTTAACAAGAAAACAAAAACACAAATGTGGGTCATTTATGGCATGCTGGCACAATATTAACATGTGCAATATTGATGCATGCAACATAAAGAGCCACGAATAGCAAGCGGTAGAACCTCGTTGATACATTCGCACTTAATGCAATCTCTTAGCTCCTAAGCTCTAAATTGCAAAAACTAAAAACTAGAAATGCCCCGATTAGATATGTGTTAATACTTTCTGCTTAGTACGTTCCCGGAAAATATGATTATTCGGCAGCAACGTTCGGCATTGTGGCAAACTGGGATTGTATGACACGTCTTGTGGGCGAAAATTCTTCTTCAGGCGTGCAAAAAAAAAAAAAAAAAAAAAAAAAACCTGCTCTCGCGTGCTTGTGAAGTGCCAAGTGGCAGACTGCTGACGCGCAGTGACGCCGGTTTCTTTGTTGGGCTTAATTATCACCCCCCCCCCCCCCCCCGTCTTCTACCTTACGTGCTTTCTTGGAATGGCCTGGTTGTCCACTCCATCACTGCCGCAGCTGTCAGTGAACCACACACAGGCCTGTCTTGGCTGTCAAAGTTTTCAAACAGTTTTCATAAAATGCCGTTATTTTATGTAGCATAATGGTTTTTTTTCTTAGCCGGCACCTTGGCACGATTTCGCTCAGCAGTGCAAAGCCTTAATCTGTAGCATGGTACTTGCGAATGCAATCGTCCCACACTACAGAGCTAACAAAGTTATACTTAGAATGGATGCACTGTTGGTCACCTCCACATTGCCACGATTCGGCACGAGACGCACGTCCTGCCTCCGCGACATAATGCACAACGCGCCTTGCAGTGGTAGCAATGCTTTAAATCACTATAATCTCACTTTTGCAACATCTGCCTCTTCTCACAACTCTATCTCACACACAGCTGGCGTTTTCCACAATATTCTTTCCTTAGAAGGTTTACAAAGCCACGTGCATTTAAGTATGTTAGCTGCGCACTTTTCAGTAGGAAAGATGCTGGAAACCAGCGCCCCCCATTAGTAATCGTTGGGGCCTCAGTGATTGTGACTATTTCAAGCAGAAAAAAAATTTAGCGAAATATAAGTCAGGCCCTGAGCGAGGCTGCACGTTGCTTATTAATTCATGATTACAGACAGTTGCATCGAGCTTGGCGTCAGGGAAGCGCAAGCTCTTGTCAATTAAGGAGAAGCTGAATATGCTTCGGCGGCATCTTGCATCGGAGGATACAGAGCGCAACAAAAATGACCCTGTGGCAGGCGCGTCTGACATCGACAACGAAATTGATGGGTCCGGATGCACCCTTCGCCGTGTTCGTCTCGATAGACGACAAAATCTTGACTTGCGAGCCAGAAAGTGTTGTTGAGATTGTCGCGTAGGTAGTGGTGGGAAATGCAGCGGAGCAGGTAGAGAACGAGGCACTGGAAGACAGCACGAGAATGAAAAAGTGCGCTGATCGCCTAACTTTGACGAAGGCCTTGCTGGACTGGAAACTTTTTTACGAAGCTTCTTTTGCACGAAAAACAACTAAAATGCGGACAAGGGTCTACAGTGTTCACAGAAAAACCTTTTCTTGTCCAAGGGTGAGGTAGCAACAGAAAATTACTGTTCCTTAAAAAATTAATGTTTTTTGCCCTTATACCTCTATATGGACTTGTCAGCCTCGATTTTCACTGGATCTGGATCGTACTTTTCCCCGTATGATATGTTTACCTTACGCATTTTTTTCTGAAAACCTATCAACAAACTTCTACTGCATGCAATCATGTCCTTGCTCACATCTGCCAGTGTCTCCTGGGGGTTACCCAAGTCTTCAAACTGCAAAGAACAGGAGGAGAAAAAAAAAAGACGGGTAAATTAGAAAAGTTCAGTGAAATAAATGTGAGCCTCAAGACAACCACGAAAAAGCCTACCGTCAATTATACAAGGATCTATTTACAAGGAACGAAAACACCATAAAGATTATTATACATTACATAAAGAGAAGGCAGTAGCACAGTTTCCAGGTTTCCGGTCAAAGAGAAATATGTGTATACAATACACTAGGCATGTGCAAACAGTGATTTCGGTCGAATAATTTCAAATCGAATAGCATATATGACATATAAATAAATATGAGCATATTTATAATTGACTAACCTGCACAATATTTTTTTTAATTGAAATACAGCCTATAGACAAATGCACTTTTTTTTCATTCAAAGGAAGTCGAAACAACTTTGAATAGTAGCAAGTTTGACTTTCAGTAGAATGCAAGTGATGACCTGTAAAATACTTGACGTTAGAAAATTTATTATACTTAGACCATATAAGCCGTCATAACAAACTTTTAAGCTTAATAAAATAATAAATTGATGTGAGGGTAATATGTTCATTCAAAGATTCTCTGCAAAACATCTTCAAGTATCAATTAATTAGATTCAATAAAGAAGCTTATTGCCTCATGAATTCACCGCAGCAAAAGTTTTTAGAATCTGTCCAATACGAACAGAGCTGTAAAGACCTCTTGCAAGCTGCAGTTGCATTCTCTCTTCTCGTCCTGACGAAAGCACTGGAGGCTAAGCAGGGAGCCATGGCACAGGGAAAGAAAATATGTCACGCATGCCCCATGACCTTGAGCACTTTTTCTCTTTTTTTTTTCTTTGGATATGTGGCGGCCCAGTAACAACCGGTGGCGGCACGTTGGCGGCCTCAGTAACAACCGCGCACCATGTTTCAAATCAGTACATGGCTGATACTATGGCTGTGACGAAAGATTCTTGAGCTAGTGGCGTCATTTTCCAATGAAAGAGAGCAATATTTAGCCGACTTCGATCATTTATTGTGAATTGCAGGCCGCTGCTGCCCTATAACATTTGGCTCGCGTGTTCTCGGTAGCCTCGACTACCCATCGGCCGCGTTTTCTGACTATGCTCAAAGGGTGTTGCAGGGCCCCTTTAAATTTAAAAGGAGGCTTTACGGCAGAGCGAACTTTCCTTGTATAGGTGCTTTCACGGCTTAACACTTCTACACCGCAGTGAAACTACACTTACAGGTGGTTACATGTGGAATAATATACATTTATTCGTTCCTTGCGAATACTTCAAAATTTTCAATAATTTAAATTTGGATCATAGCGAATTAGAATAGTCTACCATTCGTTCGAAGATTCGAATGTTCACGCAAACCTACAATGAACTAATATAAAATGCATTTGAGACAGCAAGCTCGCCTGTTGATCACAGCCATATGGAAGAAAAAGTGCGAGGGAGGGACAGGGGGATGACCGCATCTCCTATTTACCTAAAAAGGAGTGTGTAAAATCTGCCCTGTACTTCGACGTAGTAAGGGGAGGTGGCTGCAATGAACTTTTGCCCCCCTACCTTCGCTAAAGAGGACCCCTGTGTGCACTTATGGTTATGACTTATAAATACTAAGGAATTCGCAAATCAGTTTTACAAGCAGTGCAACCCTGTAACAGTTTAAACACAAAAAACTTGCCAGCTGGCAAAGTGAAACACCCAGATCAGTACTGTGCTGATACACAACATGTCAAGGCATAATAATTTTATGGCCAGTGCAATCGGTACCCAGTATGCTGCATTCACTGCCATGGAGACACTAAGACGAAACAAGTAAATACAGTCGAACCCCTTAATAAGAGACATTGACATAAGAGACGAATGGGTATAAGGGACACTAGTGAGCCTACAGTAAAATACGGGTTGATGAGAAAATGAATACGTGGTACCCTGCTTATAAGAGACATCTCAAATAAAAGACAGCAATTGCTAGCCCAAACATGCCTCTTATAAAGGGGTTTAACTGTACTGACAGATGAAGTATCTTTTGTAGGAATTCTAACCAGCTAGCTTGGCATTGCGCCTTAGCAAATTTCATGAGCAAAATGTTTAGCACTTTGTCACTCATCTGCTGATCATTGGAAGAAAAATGATGTTCAGAGCTCTGTTTCTTAAATTTTGGTTTAAGAGCCACAAAGTCAAAGTGATGCAACAAATTTATTTCTTTTTCGTTTTCCTTTCTTGCATTTGGCCCATTTGTGTGATACAGATATTCTCAACATTTGCCAAGTTTAATCTTCAGTTCTATTAGAACACAATGCAACTTATATTTTACTGCAAGAACATGATAAAGTAAGTCAGATAAAACGTCACGGCATCGGAGACAATATCCCAATGACGCGGAGTAGAAACCTCTACTATAGCATCAATAGCCATCCTTACTTCACGAGTCTTTTCTGTTTTACCCTGTTTTCATCATAATAACTTTGCCTTTTCTGGTACATACTGTAATTGCATAATTTAATTTTGAAGATATGTTTTCTGTTCAGAATTCCTATTGTATTGCATGAAGTGTTAATTATTCAATGCTTACCTGCCGCCATTTTTTCTCAGGGACCACTTGCTTTGTATATTTTGTGACATCTAACCTATGTCCAGCTACAATAAAAAAACAAATCAACCATAAGAAGGTGGGAAGGAAGGACAGAATATGGCAAGTTCAACTCTCCTGTCAAGTCTATACAACCGTGCTGTGTAATATACTAGCTGCAACAGTCTCAGCAGTAGGCGCAGCCCTATCCAAATCAAACATCTGGCTGCAGAAACATCTACAGCTTATGTATATTTACGTGCTGATGTCAAATATACAGTTCTTTCTCTAGTTCAATATATGCGGCTTTAAAAATATCAAGCACTTTATATGCCTTGCTACAAGTAACAAGGAAGATCTTTTCATAAAACTGCAACTGCTACAAAGCGTATCACAAAACCCTGGAATGAAAACTGTATATAATACAGCTGAACAACAATAGACACTCTAAGCCCGCCTGAGCAAAAGTCGTGATATGTTGAACTTTCGAGAGTCGAATCTTAGCTGGAAATAGAGCTACTCACAAGTGTTCAACACAGGCCCACAGCCAAGAATTTTTTTTAGGGGGGGGGGGGGGCACTTTATGAAAGTCTTGAAAAAGACCTAAAAAGACTGGAAAAAGTCCTCCCCCCCGCCTCTCATCAGAATTTCTGTCATAAATATGCTGTCGTTATTATGCTGCTAGCATGAAGCCACAAAGTAATTTTAAGCCTCACCCTTGCTCACAGTTAAGACAAACAAAACTTTGTAGCTGCCAACATGGCAGGTGAAGCTCATGACTACTAGAGCGCTTGAGTAAGACTTGTTGCTGATCGAGTTGGTTAACGTCAATGTAGTACATAGTAGCGCGAACTTAGGAAACACAGAGCGGAAAAAAGAAGTACAGTTAAACATTTTTATAAAAGGCATGCTCTGGGCAGCAGTTATTGACTTTTATATAGGATGTCTCTTATAAGCAGGGCACCATGTAGGCATTCTTTTATTAAGCCATATTTTACTGAAGACACACTGGTGTCTCTTATACCCATTTGTCTCATTATATCAGTGTATCTAATAAAAGGTTCGACTGTAGAACGGAGCAGGCCCCGACCGTTTCGCTTCCATCTACTTTTTTTCTCTGATTTGTGTTTTTCAAGTTTGTGCTACTATATACCCTATTAGAGGACTCCTTTTCCTTTTTGAGATAGTGCAATACTAATGAGATCTAACAGACAATGATGCCAAGAAAGGTATAAGGGATCTTATTAGAAGAAATTGTAATGAAAATGTGAAGAAAATTTAAATGTGAAAATGTCAGTCAGCGCGACTAGTAGCCATGACAGCAAATGTGAAACAAACTTTGTCTGCCTGCTGGCACCACATTGCCTATAATCTTATAATGAGCTGGCAGCTGACCAATAATCCCTTGCCTACTACCTGAAGGCATCAAGTCTGCTAAAACAAACCCTTGCTATCTAAGAAAGTAAGTAGAAATTTAAAGGTTCGTTTTTCATTGTTGAACTCAATATTTAATAATGACTGAATCATGAAACTGCCGAGCAAAATGAAAATAGTTTACATGTTCCAGCTTCAAGTAGCAACCTTTAAATGATTCCACAGTTAAATTATCTAAAATTAAACTTCAATGCATACTTTTGCATATGTCATGAATTCTCCATATGCCACAGAAGCAAGGACCTAGCAACAAAAAACTTATTTCTGAACTACGTAACATGTTGTGCACCACCTCTTGAGTGCGCACACACCAAGGAAACAAAATTATTGGAGATAGAACCTATGCCACAAAGGTGAGAAAAAATGAAGTAGTGAGAGTTGTTGCACATGCTTTGTGTTTTCTTTCATGAGCTCCAAAACAATTGGTTGGTCTGGCTTAAAATAGCTTGGACTAGACAGCACTAAATTTTTAATGCTGAGAGCTACATGCCAAGCGAGTACTTGAAAGCCAGCACGCATTTCGTGACTTACTTGCTTGAAGTTTATTGGTATGCCGCGAATTTGCGACATCTGACAGTAAAGGGTTAAAGGGGCCCTGAAACACTTTTTCAAGTAACTATAGACTTAATTCACCAGAAAATCTCATTGCCTCACCAGCTTAACACAGCAAAATTTTATGAATCCATCCAGTGCGAGTGGAGTTACAAAGATTTGTCGCATGCTAAAATTGCATTCTCTATTTTCCCGTCCAGAAGAAAGTGCTGGAAGCTAAGCAGGGAGGGATGGCAGGGGCAAAGAAAATACGTCACGCACGCCTCGTGATCTTGAGTACTTTTTTTCATTTTTTTTCTTCGAATGCACAACCTTTTCAGTGCGATCGCGCGCGCACGTGTGGACAAGTCGCGGCCTTTTGCAGCGATCTCTGTAACGACCGAGCGTGCCATGTTCACAATTAGCCAATGGCTGATAGATGGGCTTTCTACGAGTGGTTTTTGAGCTTCTTCCGCCACTTGACGAGAGTAAAAAAAGTCATTTTTAGCTGACCTTGATAATTTATTTTGAATTGAAGCCGTGTGCTGCGCTATAATATTTGGCTCGCATGTTGTTGGGAGCCTCTACTACCGATGCGCAGCATTTTCTGACCATGCTCAAAAAGTGTTGCGGGGCCACTCGAATGAGATCAAACAAACAATGATGCCAAGGAAAGTATAGTGTATGTTATTAGTGACAAATGTATAGTGAATGTAAAAAAAAAAAAAAAAGAAAAGTGAACCATTAGGTAACTTGCCACTTGCCCCTCAGTACATGCAAGTTATCTTTTCGTCTACTGTTTTTCTCACTGTAGTTCTTGTTGCCTTTTAAACACTGCGTTTACACAGTGGCATGCCAGGTGTGCATACACAAACAAGACTTTGTGCTCACCCATGAAGCTGTGATGCTTGTTTAGTGCCTGCTTCATGTCTTGTTCCTTCTTGAAACCCAGGTAGGCAATGCCTAGACAAAGTAAGGCACACCAAAATGATCACCTCTGCAATACCATCATGGCCCTTATAGATGACAAGCGCTACCATGTTTTATCCCGTGCCCGTAATTTGCCTTCACCCAGCCAGTTGCCTCAGCCAACGCAATGAAACAAGCGAAGTGGCCGTGGCCGTTCAGTGCCAGTAGCAGGGGTTAGAAGCCAACATGGCAGCACCTTTGTAGACGTGGCCACCCAATTCGATCCAAACTCCCTCTAGATACTACCACACTGCCTTCGCAGCAATAATTAAATGGCGAAATTAGCTATCCCTTCAAGTAATCTAATGCTGGGAACAAAGCATCAGGTATGTTCCGTCTTTATTGCCAATATTTGTGGTGTTTATTTAGGCATGCCTGCTAAGCCTCATCTGCGACCATTTCAGAATGAATCTAGAAAACACGGCAAAATATTGATGGGTACATTGCTCTCGAAGCTGCAGGACGTAAATAGAAAGCAAATAAATGCATTTGTTGCGAACCTATGGGCTGCACAGCGCAGAACAAGGACGTTATAAGTTCAAAGTGGAAGGAAACTGCACCTTCAGGTGCTGCCATGTCAACTTTTTTGGCGCTGCTCGCTTTTACTCTTGTGTGCAGACGCCGTGGTAAGGAGACCCTCAGGTGCGGTGATGCCATCTAGTTTGGATTTAACAAACTTGCTGTGGACGACTGCCTACTGTGTTATACCTGATTAGAGTGCTTTGCTGCTGCAATGACAGCCGCTAATGACTCTCATGGAGGGAAACCAAGTGAAACGACTTCGACCACGCGTCCTGAGAATGCAAAAGCACAGAGGACACAATAATCCAGGCACGCAAAATAGGAAAGCGATGCTCACATGTTTAGCTATGATGGCTCTGAGTGTTAGGCCAGAAAAATGGTCCACTTGAAGCAGGCTTTGCAAGGTACTTGGTTGGCTATCCACGTGAGCACTGTCTGCTTGCTTACTTGTTCTGCTGCACACGAGGCTGATGAAACTTTCTCAAACACTGCCATTAAATAAGCTTTCTGGAGCACATTAATGAGATGACAGTTTCACTCGGGATACTGATTCTTTATTTATAGAACTATATTAGAAGCATTACATTTACAACAAAGAAAAAAAAGTGCGAAGTCACTCAAAAGTGTATTTCCAAATAATGTACGATGCACAAAACTTAATCCTTTTTTAAGGCTGTGTAAAATATTCATAATAAAGCAGTTAATTCTGGTTTGTTTTAATGCTTGAGCTGTCTCAACGTCCTGCATTTACAAACTATGTTGCTATTGAGTAAATTTTGTTTTAAGAAAGTGATAACCATACTTCATCCCCTCACAGCACTCTTTTACAACTCATAAACTGAACCAGATGACATTCCCCCTAGAGTCACACTCGGCAATCTTTCAATAATTTTTGCGAATCCACACATCAACCACAGCTGACTTGCGAGTCAACGTGGATTACCAGCACAACACTCTGCCCTCATAAAGCTAAAAGAGATAATCAGATTCAAGAATGACAACACTAAACATGAAACTGAAGTTGCCAGAGCAAGAGTATCTTCCACGACTGTGGCAAAATAAAAACTGAACACTGTGTATTCTGTGCAGGTTTTACACACAGTATTCCATTCTGGTCAATATATTTTGCGCAGCTTATACGGTAGAAAACACAGGGTATCTCCAAAGAAATGCATGAGCTATAAAATGCACGAGTTCTTCAATGCTGGTTCAAAGCGTAGTAAACCAGCATTCCTACACTGCTCAAATGCGGCTACATATCACAATTTGGAACTGAATGCATGTTCTCAAGCACATAGAAATGTGCCATAGCCCCTTGGTCGGAAAGCTGGTGATTCAGGCAAGCAGCGACCACATTTCTGAGAGGTTTAAGGCAAAGACATAGTAGTCAGCAGGTAATGTCATACTGGTACCAGCCCTTTGCAGTTCACTTTGCAAGAGGCATTGCTGAGAACTCTCTCAAACTCTAATAGTACTTACAACAAACTTACAACAAAGGCATAAGCAGAGAACAACAAGCCACAACTTTTTGAAGCCACAGCCTATACATGATAGTGTGACTTCGAGCATCAACACCTCGAGAACACACTCACCTCTGACCTTCGGTGGAAGTCGCAAGCTGGCCACTTTGGCAGGTTTGAAGAAGTCCTTGATTTGTTTCTTCGGTGCAAAAGAGAAAAAAAAAAAGAACAAAGTAAACATATTTTCATGCTAGAATGTGTGCTCAAAGGTTGGGTGCCTTGCTCTTTCACTTACCTTTTTGCAATTGTATGGAAGTCCCTTGACCTTCAACGTGTAGGCAAACTCTTGTACTGGTAGCTTGGGCTGTATGCACAAATAAGGAGCAGAAAAAAAGTGAAAAGGTGGTGTGAAATGAAAAGGCAAGCATGTACAAGCACAGAAAGATGAGGGCACCTAGAACGAGTAGTACAGCTGAAGGGAGTAAAAGGGATAGCCCTATCTACTATATCATGTTATCGCCTCGACAAATGGCCACACAATAACAAGCAAAAGTTTTGGTGACCAAATAAAAGTTAGCTTTCAATTGTACCATGTTTTCACTGACAACGATGACAATGACATGTGCACTGATTGGCACAACCATAACAACACTACAACTAACACCAAGAATCCTAGGTGGGCAATAAATATGAACTTTTCAAATCAGGTGACTTTTTTTTCTGCATAGTGGTGATAATAAACATAAAATGAAAGCTGTAAAATGTACCTTAACAGGTACTGAATTTCAGAGCATGCAAGCAAAGAGAACAGAGTGAAATAATAAAAATTGTAAAGCTTGACAGGCACTCTTTTATAAGTGCTTTGATCTACTTAACAAGAACATGGACATAACTTTATATCAGCAAACACAAACACCAACTTCAGCACAAAAATCACGCAAACAAAATATAGATGCAAAGGTAAGAAAAACTGTATTCAGGAGGCTTGTCATCATCAAGCTCGGGCTTTGGTTCATCGGGTTGGGTGAACAAATAATTAAGATTTTAGTGTCCAAGTGCTAGTAAATTGTAGGATAAAATGAGCACATTAGCAAGGAGCTCTAGATTAAGTTCGATTACCTGCGGTTCTTTAGTTGCACTTAAATTCAGTCGCAGTGTCTAGAAATCAGACCAGCGACCTGTCACTCATTATCAGAATGCTATTGGCAGTTAGATACTATGCTGGTGCTTTGTTTAGGAAGGTGGTGAAGGAAATAGCAAGCTGTAGAAAAAAGAAGTTCGTCAAAAACAACGAAATGCATGAGAGTGTTATCCCATAAGAAAAATAAAGAGGAGAAAGGAGCGTAAGAGTCTACCTTTTGCTTCTGCTCCGGAACCTGTTGCTGCTTGTCATTCTTCTTAGTCTGAGAGAAAAAAGAAAGGTTAAACAAAGTTGAACAAAGAAAGCCAGAATGAAACGTCTTGCAATGCAAGGATGCTTGAATTATTCCTGACATTCCATTCCGCGAGCATGGAAAAAAAATCTATGAAGCTAAGCAACGCAGTCGATGCATGTAGGACTATCGTCCATAACATGTGGCACGGCTTGATAACTCCATGAATACCTTAATCTCTAATGGATGCTTGTTTGGGACGAACATTACGTTAGCATCAAGTTTTACTACCTGAGCAACACTTTTCATACTAAAATAACAACTTGAAAAAAAAAAACTAACAAAACATTTCAGTGAGAGGTGTCACAATAGTGAGAAAACTGACATTCCACGCTGCAAAAGTTAGCAAGAAGTGACCCACAAGAAAAATTTAAGTACATTACACTAGGCAGTAATGTAACATAGCAAGAGGCATTGCTATGCAGTTTTACAACAAACAAAGCCAAGTCAAGTTCCTCAATAAGAAGTCACAAAGTTGGTAATGCATAGTCTAGCTTATGGTCTCGCTTATCACTTGTTCTCGATAGCATTGGCAAACTTACCTTACTACTAGCTGGAGCCTTGTCGAAGTTATCTAAAGAAAAAAATTAAAAAAGCACAAGATCCTTTAAAACAAAGTTTAGTGAATATGATAGGATACAAATGTGACTCCAAATAAACCCTCAGCATTTGCTTCTTGGGGAGGGGTAACTTATTATGCAGAATATTATGAGTGCGGACAGAGTGTCCAACACATACACGCGAGTGAGGAAAACAAAACAAACAAAAAAAAAGCATATAAGACAGATGCTACCACGTTCAAGAATCGCAAAAATTTATTAGCGATCTTAAAATTATTTATGCTAATTAGTTTGGTTACTTACAACGCTTACTTACTAAAAAGCATGGACTCTGAGACTACTGAGCCAAAGCCATCACTTTCAGAGGGTCATGTTAAGAAGAGAGTCAAACAAATTAGCAGAGAAAGAGCTATAAAGCTTGTACTAGCGCAGTAGTATGTACGAAGCTTACAAAGACAAGTGGGAAACTATTCCCTGTAAAAGTTATGCTACGCAAATTCTACTGACAGCACTTGAGTTTAACTTAAAAACATACTAGACAGGCCAATGAAGACAACAGTGGTCAATTTTTCATGCACACTTTGCACGCTTAAACCCCAGCACCTTGCTGCTTGTGTGATGTCGCAGATTTGCAGGTCCTTTCTGTTTTGTATTTACAAACATCAACTAAATAAAATCTTTTAGAACACAATGCAATTTATTTTTTACAAGAAAGATTATGTAGAGCCTAGGATACACCTTCAAAAGGTTTTACATCATGATAAGTTATTGCAGGGATTTCAATGTGGCAACACAACTTGAAATTCCTTTTTTAGCACATTTTATGGCTCAGCAAACATCTCCTTAGAGCAAGAACATATTTTGTTTTGGTACTGCGTGATGGTAATTTATTAGTAGTATACAAACCAAATGATTTTTCTATTAGGTCAGTTAATAGAAGCAAGGAGAGCCGAAACCTTTAGGTTCCTCTTCATCAGCATCGTCTTCATCTTCTGATTTGGCAGGCGGAACTGCCTTGGCTGGCTTCGCTTTCTTCGCATCTCCGTCAGCATTCGGAGCGCGCGTGTCATTGTCCCAGGTGACCTTGTTGTGCGTTCCATGCACCTTGAGGAACTCTTCGAACTCCTCATTGCCTTCCAGCTGACAAAGCCCACACACGCATAAGAAAACATCAGAACACCATGCTCGGTTTGTCCTGGTCGACACACGATATAACTACAGTAGACTCTCGCTAAACAGAGCCTGAAGAGAGCAGGAAGATATGTTTTGGTTAACAGGAGCTCGATTTACCAAGAAGTGAACATGCGTGCAGAATTCAACCATTAAATTAATATTCTTATAGGCGGTTGTTCTATTTAAGTAGTAGTTTTGTTCAAGAGATTTCCTTTTACTGAGTGTAAACTATACATAGGCTTGAAGTAGAGGTGTGCGAATATTCAAAATTTCGAATATTTTTTAAATGGTGTTTGCTATTTGATTTGATGGGCACTGGAAATTTACTATTTTCGAGTATTAAAAAATGTAGCAGTGAAATTAGCTCGGTTATGCCTGGATATATGTAACGTGAGCTAAAAGGGCGCCACCTAACTCAACGTTTCACGCATGGCATTAATTACCAGCATCAAGTCTTTTACGTGCCAGTTTTTCACACAAGTTGGTCACATATCCAAACGAATTCAAAAAAATGCACGAAATCTCTGAAGCATAAACTAGAAGCTACAGTTTGTTTTGCTGAACCTGTCCAGTAGGCATGCATGTTTTTGACAGGTTTTAACATGAACAGGTTTTATGATGGTTGCCTCGAAAACTGCCAATACCAGGAATTAAAACATGTCCAATAACCATGTGTGTACACAAACACTCACATCTTTTAAGAACTCGTCAGCAAAGTTCTTTCTTGGTGACTTCTCCTTGACTGGCTGAAAAGAAAATTAAGAAGATGAAGGTTACTTCAAGCGCATCATCTTTGATTTGCATACTGTGTAACACCTGTCTGTGTTAGGTGTGTAAAAACAAAAGGAAGTGACTTTACTTAAAAGGGGGAGGTCCAATTACCATTTGTGCATGTGTTTGTATGTGCATATGTATATATACACATGCAGAATTAAAAATCTTTGGTAAAGAAGCCCCACACGGGTGCAGTAAAACGTAAAATGAGTGCATATTATACAACCCACTGTGCTGGTCATTTGTGCATTTTTGTTTGTCTAAGGATGTATGAACAGAAATGTGGAAACTACAGACTAGAGGAGTGCAGCTGTGACCTGTGCACCCCGTTACTATTGCACAAGTGCGTGCAGCTCTCACCTTGGGCTTCCTCGTCTCAGGGTGAAGCCGCTGGTAGGCCGAACTGTCGGCAGAGTACTTGCTCCACGAGCGGGGCTTCTGCTCATCACCCAGTGCTGCACAAATCTCCACCTGACCAACAAAACAAATTAACGCATCAAACGAAAGGCGCGCTAGAAATAATAAAACAAAGTGATACTTTCACCACAACAAGCTGACTATGAGTGACTGAGGGCGAATGCACTTTGACCTTGCTCGTATGCTGACTGTATTATCTGACCGGCCACGGTGGTCCAGTGGCTATGGAACTCGACTGCTGACCCGCAAGTCGCGGGATCGAATCACGGCCGCGGCTTCGATGGAGGTGAAAATGCTTGAAGCCCGTGTACTTAGGTTTAGGTGCACGCTGAAGAACCTCAGGTGGCTGAAATTTTCGGAGCACTATTACAGCGTTCTTCATATTGTTGTTTTGGGACGTTAAACCCCAACAGTTATTATTATATTATCCAGCGTAGTGCAGTGATTCCAGGGATTTCGTGAATGTTGCCTGTACGGTGACACATTTACCGCGACAGTTAACTACCTCGCCGATGGTATTCTACAGCTCGTGTGGTAGCTACAGTCAGGAAGCAATCCCATCTGAGCGTAAGGACACGGTTTCACATTCAAGCGCCAAGCACAGCTCAGCTGATCTTACGTTTTACAGGCCTTCATGTCATCCCAGCGATCTAGGTTTTGCAGAGACGTTGACCTCACGCTTTATGTTTCTCGGCCGAAAGAGCCGTGGTAGATATGATCACCGTGAACGCGTCATCATATGCCGGGAGCGAGACTGCCAAGCAACCCACCTGAAGCTTGGAAGTGTCTAGGTAAGAATTATTGAAGTACTCCTTGGCAGCAGCGGCCTGGGCCTCATCTTTGAATCCCACGAAGGCGAAGCGTCGGAAGACACCTTCTTTCGTGTACTTCAGCTGCAGATCGGTCACCGTCCCTTTCGTGGAGAAGAACTCCCGCAGCCGTTCTTCTTTGATCTGAGATCGAAAACAATGTGACGACACAATCTAGAAAAAGTCACGGGAAAGAACAGCACTTCTTACCTTTTTGGGAAGGTTTTTCACGACGATTCGCGACATCTTACGCGTGAATGTGACAGCGCTACTCAACCAAAACAAGTACGCATGCTGCAGCCACGCTCAATCGCTGGGGGCTGACATGTTAACGGCCCGCAGATTATAAAAATATTTAGGTTTAAATAGAAATACTACAATATAAAAACTAGTACAATAAATTAATCGCAAAAAATGTTTTCAAGTTTTTAATTATTGAAAATTTTGAACTTATTGTGCATTTGCTGCGTTATTTACTCGACGAGCGACGAGCCATCCGTCTGCACATCGCTTCGGTGACTTCAACTTCAGTTTGCGCCGCGTTTATGATTACCTCGCTCTGTTGCAAGTTTCGAAAGTGCTGAAAGCTGTCACCCCTTCTACAAGGGCGGAACAAACGCTTCGTATAAGACCAACCCTTCTCGTGCAATGCGCCCGGCTGACTTGACGTCCGCGGCAGGTCCGACGTGATCTCAGCTGAGCCACGACTCGCAGGTATGTTATGTAGTACGACGTCCGCTCTAGCGGCTGTTACCATGTAAATATTGACCCGCGGGTGACGGTAACGGAAGCAGCTGCAACCCCCGTGGCTCGTTGTCTGCATTCATATGGATTGAGACGCGTTTAATTATTTTTGACGACTACTTATCCGAATGTTGAAGGGGGTTTTCCCGCGCCGCTGAATCGAAACGATAAGCGAAAGCGGGGCGAACAACCATTTGACGTTGCCACACGCGCGCTTTGGGTCGCGCTCTTTATCGCCGATTCGCGAGATCGTATTCGACGTGCGGCGTTGTGTTCACGTGTTAGGAAAAAAAACCTAACGCGAGCCTGAAGCTTTCACCACGCAATTTTCTGTTGCGGCCAGCGATGCGTGCGAGGTGCGTGCCTCTATCACTAAAGCTTCAATAGGAAGGCTGTGCGCGGCCGTCCGTGTCGCAGAGAATAGCGGTAAGTGAAAACGATCCGATGCCTGTATTTGCCGACGAAAGTTTCACAACACCGCTGATGTCTTTAACACGCATAATGAGGCAAACTGGAAGGTCGTGCTTGCTGTGGTTCTTGTGTGCATTATACGTGGGTGCTTTTCCCGAGCACGCTCTGAACGCCAGCCGCGTGCACCAGGGACGTCGATAGATACATGACACCTCCGGTTTGCTTAGCTTAGGTGGCTTACGTATACTGTCTCGTGCCGTACGTCAACCTGTGTGTCGAGTGATTTGACTCGACATCCCTGTGTGATGTCTCATAAATCGTTGTGGTATCTCTAATCTTATCACACCTACCTTTGTTTCTTTAGATACAAAACTCAAAGTAACAATAAAACGCGAAATATGGCCCATCGATGCGTGCGGGTGCAGCAGGCAAATTGATTTTCATATGAAGTGTATTGTTATTTTTGCTTCAATTTAGAGGTAAGGCTTTTTGACTTCAGTTAATAGCAGAGATGCTTGTTAGATGCCGGAAGTCAGTGTTGTAAAAAAAAGAATTTTTTTGTTTTGATGTGAATATGCACTCAAAAATAAATTTCCATTCTTCTCTAACAACCTTTAATTCGCCAGCTTCAGGAGTGTGCAAATATTGGAAAATTTCGAATAGCGTTCTACTCGATTTGGTACTCTAACTGAATGGGGCATAATAGAAAACCTGAATAGTTCTCGAATTCATTTTAAGCAATAAACACAGATAAAAGAGACCTTGACGGGCCAAATGTTTCGAATAGAGAATGGTAACGTGTCCCGTTTTAATCGTAGAATTACCTAGATGCACACAGCCAAGGTTTTAATGGACTATCGATGCTACATTGATCACAGCATGAAAGCGTTTTTGCCGTAAACTTCAGTGTCACCCAAGCGACAGAGTTATCAATCCACTATCTTCATTATGGAGTTCATGATGATGCTGACTTATGAATATTGTATAATCGTCATATCTGAGCTTTATTTAAAATGTGTTGACAAAGTCCTACATTATGTACTGTAGTCGCTTCTGTATTTCAACCTGCACTTACAAAGCACTTCTAAGGCACTAACTGCTGCGGTATAGAGCTGAATTTGTTTATATAATTGTGGTACTTTTGCTAATTGAAAGTAATCATAATAGTCATTTCATAAAGCCTGCGAATATTAGCTTCAAATATAATGCCGTAGAATGCTAGGGCTCTTTCTATAATGGTTACATTGCCACTCTATGAATGCTTTGTATATGGTGACCCTGCTATTTCAAAACTATTCAAATAGTATTCGATTCGGTGTCATCGTTATTAGATTTTGTTTTACAATTCACTGTTCGCATACCCCTGTTGACTACATTGCAATAGCTGGCCTGTGATTATTGTCATGTCTTGAATGCATCCTGGTCAGACCTGCCTTGGTAGCCTAATTAGCAGGCTCAGTAGTGCTGCTCAGCTTGAGGATTGGAGCTTGATTCCTGGCCTCGGCGGCCACGTAAGAGTGGTGAAGAAGTGGGGAACAACCCTCATGCTTAGATTTAGGTGCACACTAAAAAACACCAGGTGGTACAAATTAACCCCATGTACCACACTACGGCATGCGTCATGATCATCTCGGGGTTTTGACAAGTAAAAAAAATATCTCTAATTGTCTTAATTATTGATGTGTACATCAAACAAGCAGTTTGAAGAAAAAAAAAAGCTTGTAAAAATATCTGATTTGCTTGACAAAACTGCACGATACCACTGCCAAAGATGCACTCGGTTATGCAATATTTCAGTCGAAGATTAGAACAAAGGCATGATTTTATTATGGGAGGTATAGGCTTGAAGAGCTAAAAGATCCAAAACCTTGCCTTCAGCAGCTCGTTTAGTCTACTTCAGGGCTTGAACTTATCATTGTGCTACACTTTTGCAAAGTATTCAATCTAGAGTATTGTTTATAATAATGATATCTGGGGTATTGCGTCCCAAAACTACAACATGATTATGAGAGATGCTGTAGTGGAGGGCTCTGAAAATTTTGACCATCTGGTGTTTTTTGATGTGCACTGGCATTGCACAGTACACAGGCCTCCATTTCGCCTTATTGAAATGCGACTGTTGTAGCAAGTTTTATACAAAGAACACTTGTGGGAAGAAATCGTAATTACAGGAAGTTTTTTTTTTTTCTGGGACCTAGTCTGTAAATGCAACACATCGCTTTATTTTTGCAGATGAGCGCAAGTTCTTGAAACTAAGTGAAAGCTGTCATTTGTAAAAGAGATGTTCTATCCGTTTAAGTGCATCTGCCTTGTGTGTCATTTCTGAAACGGCATCGTTTCCCATCTCATTGAAAATATCGTACCTTAAAAGCCAGCTGCTGCCAAATAAGTCCCTCCCACGTGTAGACTACAGGTGCCATTCTTTTACGTTTCAAAGTTGGCCTGACTTGTGTGCGGAATGGTGGCTGTTTTTCGTTTCGCATTGTTTTGTTCATTTTTCTGCACCCTAATGAACCTGTGCTTGTCCTACTGAATCTGTAACAGCATTCTCCCAAAAAGTTGCAGATATTTTCTTTCTGTTTTTTTTTTTATTATTTCTTCAGAACTGCAGAGCCTCTGACGTCAAGCTTTACCACTTTTATGTCTGCCCACCGAATTACTCCTCTGTGTCTAGTTTCAGAAGAAGGAACTTTCCGGAATTTAAAGCCACTGATTTGAAAGGAGACTTTTGAAATATATTTGTGCACATTTGTTGCAGCAGTACAGGCTTGACTTTGTTACAAAACTTGGTAGCAAAAGGAGCCTGGCTGCACTGCCCGATTTTCAGGTAGGGAAAGCGGATTAATATATCTTCGTAATATAGGGTCATTTACATTGTCACACGTGAGAATATCGAAGAGTCTTAAGAGCAGTCATCTGGTAAGGTCAAAGCATGTTGAATATTTAGTATTTATAGGATTAGGCTTTTTTCTCTACATCTGAATCTTTTTTACAGAACTTCTGTAATGAGCAAAAAAGCTTGAATATCAGTAGCAAAAATTATGATCTAAAATTCAGTTTATGGCTTTTAAAAGCTAAAGAGCTTTTCAGTCACTCTACTAATTAGTATTCAAATTATTATAAAGAATAACTGTTAATGGTAATTGGGCCAAATATTCTGACGAACTGATGTAAGCATAAGTAGTAAATAAGGGAGCATAGCTTAATTTACTTGTCTGCATTTAATCTTTTTTTAGTTGTAGCATTGAAATTTTGAAATATTTATGTACACTGTCATGCACTAAATTAGTCCAGCACCATTAATTTGCACTTATCCAATATGAATTACAGTAACTTTCTTAAGCATAACTAACCCTTCCCATTAATAACTGTAAAACAACAGAACATTATTTTGGAGGGCTGGGTAGAGGAGAATACAATAGTGAACTGGGGGTAGCCCGGGTCTAGCGCTCCGCTGGCTTGCGCTGCCAGGCAAACATGATTCAGGAGCGCGAACCACGGCTTTAAGTGTGAGCTTACAAGACGTGCCGAGAGCACCTTTATGAATGTCCTGTATGCAAGCAAGTGCATTCACAGGCTCCACAGGTTTCCCCCAATGACGATGGAAGCTTTTTTTGTGGAAGCCAACTCGTTAAGTCGCCTGGTGCATTTCAGTGCTATATGTGTAGGACACAGTGACAAACACTGGCAGCGGGCCTGTGACATGATTTTTTCCAACTGCACTGCACGAGTCGCAAAGTTATTGAATCAGTAAGTGCGACAAGATTGCTTAGAAAAGGGCAGATGGATGCTTTCTTTAATGAATAATGATGCTTCAGGCAGTTGTGGCGACAGTTATGAGATTTTATTAAGGCAGATGGGTGGGTGTGCAAGTCGCTCACTGCTAGTCCCTTCTTACTCATCAGTGGTATTTTTTTCACCGTCAGTGTGAATGTGCTCTGTCTCCATATCCCCCTCCCCCATTTAGTATTGGAGGGTCCACCATGTTTGCCGGCCAGCCCAAGGCTGCGACCAAGGAGCAGTTCCTGGAGCAGGCCAAGGCAGCCCGTATTGAGCGGGCTCAGGAGCGCCGGCGCGACCAGGCAGCATCTGTTATCCAGGTATGCACGTTTTAAATGTGCACCCTCTCTTCTGGATTTCAGCACGCCATGTCTTCTTCGACTCTGTCATCCTGTCACGCAATATACAATGACTGCGGCACATTGTCTTGTAACTTTTTTCATTTTGAGGATTTGAGCTCTGTATTCTTGCACATGTATTGGCAATGGTCAGGGCCTTTCAGATAATTTCTTACAGTACTTCATTTAGGAAGTAATTCATGAGATGGTTAGTTGACATTTCTTTCTAAAACTTTTTAGATAATACTGGGAAGTTAAAGGCAGGGAAATTTCAAACAGGGTGCTTGTGGGCAATTGAAGAATTCATTGAACAAGCTTCCCGTCAAATTGCCATAGAATTTATAGCCATCATCAGCAAAGCAGGAACGAAAATTCAAATGATGAATTGATTGTTCTAGGTAAAGAAGCGTCAAACTTTAAACCGAATATGCTCATTTGCTGAATGTAGAGATGACCTTGTCTTAATAGAAAGACAAAAGGATGGCAGATTCACGCATCAGTTTTTTTTCTGATGCACTGAGATCTCATGCAACGAACCCAAATGTATAACAAATCATTGGTTATAACAAAGTAACTGAAAAAAATAGTTTTCCCATAAGTACAGTGTTAAGAATGTATGGTTATAACGAATTTTGAAATATAAGGAGGTATTTTCACACCTGATCTAAGTTTGTTATAATGAGATTTGAGTGTATATAAGGCCCTTTCTGATTCTCATTTGTGCAATTTTTGCAAACTACATTACTTTCAATAAACGTAGAATAGCACCAGTGCATTCTGCAGGTGCTTGCTACGTGCAGTGGGCCTGACAGTTTTCCCAACACTTGTTCCTTTCAACATTCCTTCACAGTCCGCACTCATTAGTCCCATAGTGTTGACACGGCTAAATGAGATCACATATGCAATGCCGGAAATACATTTCATAAGCCTTTTTGCTGTGGTCAGTGGTACGTTAGGGGTCTTTCTACGTTTATACACGATGTATCAGTACTACTCTTTCCCCATCCTGTCCCTTGCTCTTTTTAGCTTCTAGGTGAGTAGGAGAACTTTCATCCTTTGAAGTTTGAGCTAGTTATGTGCTACACAAACTGCAGAAGAAAAAAAAAAAAGAGAAGACATAGTTATTGCTTTCTGTTGTACCTTATGCAACGTGTTAGTCCACTTCGATGTCCACCATACTTGTTCATTATGAACCCATAGTTTGCAAAAAAGATGTGTGCTGCATTGAACATTGCTAAACCTGCTATAGCTCAATGCCTTGAAACGTCTGGGATCACAAGGATATTAACATTAACAATAAAGAAACTTGATTTTAAAGAGTATAATTAGTTGTGGTTTGTAAGGGGGGGGGGGGTAACTGGTATGATTTAAAAAAAACTGGTTTATGGTGGCAGTGTCACTGCATATAGAGCATTTATCGAGAGCAACAGAAGCTGGTATGTTTATTTAATCGCAGACACTAGCAACTTCACATTTATTTTATTGCTCTGTGGGCCTTTCTTTTATGCATGCATTTCATTAATATACACTTTGATATGGGTGCAACAGTGTTTATGTAGGGACACTGAAGGAAGCAATTTAATTGTGAACTTAACTAGTTACTTAGTACAGTACTATTTCATGTATTCGCTCAGAAAAAGCAGAATAACTGTTTGGCACACTCTGCACTGACAATGCAAGAAAAAATAAGTCAGTTCAGTCATGGCAAGTTTTCTTTCATGCACAAGCGTCAGTGCGCTTTGTCAAATCTGCATTGTTGTGTGTGTTGGCACAAGTGGCAACATCCCTACTGCGTTTTATACATCAAGCTCAGCACTGTGGAAGCTGTGCTATTGAAGTTCTGCCAGCAAGATGTTGGAGTGTGTGTTTCTTTCGCTTGACTTTTGTTGTCGTATACACGCGTACAGCAAGCTGAAAATCACTCTATGCATGATGCGTCGCAACTGGCTGCAAGTGAAATGCCAAGAAGTGAAAACAAAGAGATGCTGACTCATCCAGAACAACTTATCGAAAACAGTGTAATGGTGTTTCTTTAGGTCTGAAGTACAAAACGCCTTCATTTATTACTCAGCCTAAAGACCCAAAGAAAGCATGCTATGGGTGGTGCAAATGCTTCTACTGCAAAAAGTCTCGCTAAATTCCACAGTGTTGCACCTGATGTAGGAAACACAGAATAGAGGTAGTGAAGTAGTGAAGGAAAATAATGAAGTGATGAAGCGTAATGAAAGAGACACTTGACAGCCATATTTACACATTAATACATCAACCCACTGTGGTGTCGCACAAGCCAACACAGAATAAACATCATGCAATGGCTACAGACATTTGGTTTCACACTGCTGCAGTCGAGAGGTAGGAGACTAACCTCTTTTATGCACAAGCATATATGTGTCATTCCTCAAATCACTGGTTTAATGTGTGTCAACACCATCCTGGTTAATCGAAAGAGATGTCTTACAAAAGTGCACTAGGAGATAGCACCAATTCGTTTGCACGTCGCCCGTGCTCACTACGTGAAATGTTCCTGTAACTTTTCCCTTCAAACCTTGTCTCAACAGGCAGTCATCAGAGGTTTCCTTCTTCGGCAGCGGCTTCGAAAGGAGTTTCGGCAGGAATTCGACTCAGTCCTCCGAGATGGCGATGGGGAAGATGCCAATACGCCTGTTGCCACCTCAGGTAAGGATCAAAATGTGTGCAGGTATGCGTTTCTTTGGTTGCATTAAAAACCTGATCAGTATATTGAAACAAAACTAAACTTAAAAACAATGATTTTCATCACTCCTAGTTGAAATCCAAAGACAATCTTTTCTTCATTCTTTATCCTTTCTAAGAGCGTCTTCACAAAAGGCTTGAACACACCGCTTGTTTCGCTTGTGCATGTCAGCTTGCTCTGGTTTTGGTAGCAGTCATACCCAATATGGCGGCTTTGTGTTGCCTTGGAGTGTACATAAGCTGACAGTTTGTTTGGAAATGTTTAAAAATCATGACTGTGTAATTCTTAGTTATAGACTGGTGGGACAATCACAAGACTGAGTAGAACTTTTTGCATCTAACTGGGTGATTTCGTTTCCCAGCTCTGGTTCATAAACTGTAGAATAATCGGTATAGGAATAAAGTGAGGTTTGTTTTTATTGTTGCAACATTTTACTTTTTCTTTAGCCCTTGCATACAGCTCATGAGCACCATCAAGTTCTTATACAAAATAATTTTGTTGTTTTCTGTAATTGTTCATTTATGCGAGCAAGTGCAAACTGGTTCCTACGCTTCATTTTTTTTTTTTTGCTCTGCTTCTAAACAAGAACTTCGCAGATTCTGTTTCCAGTGAATTGGGAAGAAATGTGTAACAGAATAGTCCGGTTTGACGTTGTACTTTGTTTTGGCACACTCTCATATCAAAGTGACATTTCCATAACCCGGTACTTCTTACAAATGATAGTGGTCATTTCATGGTGACTGTGATACATATGATAAACATGCCTCAAATTTTCTTTTCGATAACTTTACATGAGAAGTGTGGCAGCTTGGGCTAGTTGGTATGGCATGACGATAGTTATAGCGCGAGAAAATCTTTCGTGTCCTTCTTGTCTCTGTGTCGTCATTTTGTTCTCGCGCTATAACTATCGTCATTACATGAGAAGTTGAATTTCAGTTCAGCAAAAGTTTCTATATATTGAAGCCAATTGCCAATTTCAGTTACTTTATTATTATGAGACTTTAACAGTGCAATGGATGACTATGATGTATTCCTGCTAGAACATTCGAAAGAATATTACAGTTTTTGAATCTACACAAATTTAAAATTTCCAAAATTTCACTCATAGTAGTCAAAATTTCCCAATTGATAAATTATTATAATTTTGTTGTGTCCAACCTACCTCAAAAACGTGGTTCCACTTCAGCATGTGCCGGCTCTGTCGTGAAACGGTGTATTCATGAAACATCGGCACTGCTGCAAGACCACACGTCAAGGTTAAGTGTGCATACTATTACCTATACCCTGATCATTTTTTAAAGCACACAAGCATGTTATATATTGCTACAGTATGAGCCGGGCTGTAGTATGTGCCGGGTAGGTAGAAGAGGAAGACGTTGTTGTCTGGTGCGGCCTGAGGACTCCATCTTTACCGCGACTGCCGAACTTCATTCTCACCCTGTAAATAAATCCACCTATTCTTTAATTCAACCTTAACATTTTTGTGGTGGAGGCGCTGGGTAATCAACCAAGCAACACGACGCTTCAAGCGCCTGATCTACGACGAAGCCGCCGTCTTGCTGGACTGCCCCCGTTACCACTGGCAGCTGAGATGTCTCCCGGCGAAGAAGGAAACTGGATCCCCGCAGCTGCAGACCTTCTACCAGTCCCAGCAGCACCGCTAGTACCAGGTACGCGTGCGGCTGGTCCCTGGTTGCGTCAGGATCTGATAGTGCCTTGCACATTCGGTGGCGAATCTGGCGAGGACGTGGATGCTTGGCTCACACACTACAAACGGGTGAGCAAATACTACCAGTGGGACGCGGCGACCCAGCTGACCAATGTAGCATTTTTCTTAACGGACACAGCACTCGTGTGGTTCGAGAACTACGAAGATGCCCTCACGTCATGGGATCGCTTCGTTTCCGAAATAAGAGCGTGCTTCGGAGACTCCGTAGCTAAGAGAAAGCAGGCGGAACAAAAGTTACTGCAGAGAGCTCAGATCGCAGGAGAGACGTGCACGACCTATGTCGAAGCAATCTTGAACCTCTGCAAGATTGTCAACCCTTCTTTGTCAGAGGAAGACAAAGTTGGCCACCTGTTGAAGGGCATTGCCAAGGACGTGTATCAGTTCTTCATCAGCAAAGACAGCCTTGCTACGGTAACCGACGTCATAAGCCACTGTCGCACATTCGAGACCCTGAAGATGCGACGTATCACCCCCAAGTTCGGTCGCCTACCGAATGTAACCACTGTCGCAAGCGTCGACAAATACACGCCGCTTGATCTCGCGTCGATAATACGCCAGGTCGTTTGAGAAGAGCTCACTCGACACGCTCGCTCGACGCCGTACGAACCTACACCCGCACCGCCTCCCTCTCGCCCTTCCGTGTCTATTGCCGCAGCAGGCAACGATGACTGCAACTACAGGCTACTCTCACCACCGAGGTCACAGCGCAATAACTATCTGCTGCCGAGGTACGAAGACCGCTTCAGTTACTCCCATCAGCCAGCCAACACCTATTACGACCCGAACGAAGATGCACTCGTACCACCACCACGTCAGCGCAATGCCTTCCAGGAGTACAATGAATACCGCCAAGGCCCTGTGTGCTACCGCTGCGGTATCGCCGGGCATATAGCTCGGTTCTGTCGTCGACAGAGATAGCCGACATCCCGATATCGTTCCCCATCAGAGTTTCCGCCAGCGGGCACTGGTCACAACAACGGTCAGTGGCCCGCCTATTCCAGGAGTACCTCACGGCGGAAAAATCACCGTAGCGTTCTCCCGCTTCTGACCGTAGTTTGACGCCTCCATCTGGCCGACTGCATCGTTCCCCTTCGCTGGGACGACGCCTGTCATCACCGCCGCCGCCGGGAAACTAGCCAGCGCGACCGATGGAGGTGAGGTCGCACAACAGGATTTGCCTCAGATGCCTCCGCCAGTTATAATGTCCAAGAACAAGATACGTGTGGAAATAGATGGCTTTTGTACAGGTGCGTTGGTGGACACTGGTGCTGCGATATCAGTTATGAGTCTCTCTTTCAAAAGTCGCATTGGCCGCAAAGGTATGTTTTCTTGGGGCGAATCAACATGGTTTCGTGGTGTTGGTGGGGAAGTACTTCATCCTGTCCGAGTTTGTGCCGTCAATGTCTTATTGGCAGGAAAGGTGTTCCCAACAGAGTTTCTTGTGCTGCGACGTTGTACCCACGATGTGATTCTCGGTCTTGACTTTCTCCAAGGATGTGGCGCTTTCGTCGACTGTAGAAGCGGTGAACTTTCCGTCAGCGGTGACATTGTTCCTGCCCTCGTCGATGAGGCACCGCAGGCCGCGAAAGACGCTCTGATTGTTTCCGAGGAGCTGACAGTGCCGCCATGGTCAATGAGGTCAGTTGCGGTGTTCGCCCCAAAATGTACCGCATCTTTTGATGCCATTCGTTGAACCTGCCATCGTTCATTGTGCTAAGAAAGGCATACTCGTCCCTCGTTGTTTGGTGTCTGTTGATGAAGGAGCAACCTTTCTGTGGGCACTGAACTGTTCGCCAATGCCGGTTGTGCTCCCTCGAGGAATGAAGCTTGGCGTCTTCGATGATTCCACTGAAGGTTCTGTAGCGGTCGTTAACAACGATGAAAGCGAGAAAGGTACAGTCGCTGGCAAGCGCAGTTGCTCTTACAAGTCGCAGATTCTAGGCATGATTAGCGCCACTTTGCGGTCACACGAGCAGCAGACGTTACGCCATCTGTTGAGGCGACATGCTTCTGTGTTTGACTTTTGCCAAGAGGAGAAGCCTCTACCTTTACACCATAGGATTGACACCAGCACTGCCCATCCGATCCGACAAAAGCCTTACCGAGTGTCGTCATCAGAAAGAAAAGTTATTGCCGACTAGGTTCAGGAAATTCTGAAGAAGGGTGTTATTAAAGAGTCTTGTAGCCCGTGGGCACCACCGGTCATCTTGGTTAAGAAGAAAGATGGTGCCTGGCGGTTCTGCGTTGATTACAGAAGACTCAATGCTGTGACCAAAAAAGATGTATATTCGCTGCCTAGGATTGACGATGTTATTGACTGTTTACACTCGGCTTCGTACTTTTGTTCAATAGACCTACAATCAGGATGTTGGCAGATACCTATGCACCCTTCGGACAAGGAGAAGGCCGCATTCGTGACGCCTGATGGACTGTACCAATTCAATGTGATGCCGTTTGGGCTTTGCAACGCCCCCACCACTTTTGAAAGGTTTATGGACTCTGTCCTTCGTGGTCTTAAATGGGAAGTGTGCTTATGCTACCTGGATGACGTCGTAATTTTTGGGCGTACCTTCAAAGAGCACAACGCCCGTTGAAGCCTCGTTTTAGACTGTGTCGGAAAGGCTGGCTTGATTTTGAACTCTAAGAAGTGCCGGTTTGGTGAACGACTAGCTTTAGTCCTCGGTCACCTAGTTGACAAAGATGGCGTCTGGACGGATCCCCGCAAAATCGAAGCAGTCGGCTCATTCAAATCACCCCAGACACTGAAGGAACTTCTCAGCTTCTATTCCTACTTTCGCCGCTTTGTGCCCCAATTCGCGGACGTAGTACACCCACTGATGAGCTTGTTGCAAAAAGACAGCCTATTCGAATAGACACCTGATTGTGATGCCACGTTGTCTGAAATGAAAGTTCTACTAACATCTGAGCCTATTCTTCGCCATTTTGATCCTTCTGCTCTTACAGAAGTGCACAGTGACCGACGCTCCGACTTTCCGTCTTTTGCTGGCATGATTGGAGACGCTCGTTTTAAGAAGAAGACGTTTTAAGACGCGCTAAGCGTACGGCAAGAAACGGAGGCACCCATGGAACGCCCGCCAGAAGAAAGCAGCCGACAACATGCAGCCGATTTCGCCCGATGCCGCCGAAGCGACGCATTCCGCCGACGGCGCGCAGCCGCGGCCGCTTGTGTCCGAAGCGGTGCACTCTCCTGTGCCTTGCAGCAGCACCTCATCGGATTGTGTCGTCGTTGGCATCGTCATCGTGCATTTCCAGCAGCATCCTAGACCGCATTGACACGGCGTTTTATTCGGCGGACGAGTTTGCTGAGTGCGCGAGAAATGCAGCAGGCTTGAAGGCATAACTCCCATCGCAGTGCGCGACGAAGCGTAAGTTCGAGTTACTAGATATTGATCTGGAGGATGGTGGCAAAGAAAACGGGACAGAATATGTTATTGTTGATCTGGCGGCGATACGCTCGTTATTTGGACTTGTTCGCGTGCCCAGAATGCGGTGAAAGAAGCGTCACTATTTCAAAGGCCTAGAAAGAGTACTGGGCTGTGTTCGAAGCTCATAGTCACGTGCAGCGGTTGTGACTTTCGGAGTGAGCGTTTTTCGTCCCCACGTATAGTCGACGAGAGCGACGCCAAAATAAGGCTGTTTGAAGTTAATATGCGTGCCATGAAGGCCATCAACAGTATCGGCAAGGGGGCAACGGCTCTGTCGGACTTCTTTGCCGGGATGAATATTTCGCATCGAGGGCTTCACCACAAGAGTTGCCAAAGCCACATGAATATAATGAAAAAGGCCTGCTGTGCGACTGCTGCCGAATGCGAAGCGGCAAGCGTTGCTCGCGTCAAGGAGCTCTATGCGGAGTTCGGCAACGCGCCCGGAAACGTCGACGTCATTTATGACGGCACCTGGCTTACTCGTGGACATAGCTCGCATATATGTGTTGGCTGCATTGTTGAGATGTATAGTGGCTTCGTGATAGACCATATCGTGCTATCGAACTTTTGCCTGGCTTGCACCACAGGACCCAAGGAAGGAGAAGCAGGACATTCTGCCTGGCTCAATCAGCATGCCCCTCTGTGCCAGAAGAATGTTGATTGTAATGCTGGCCAGATGGAACTGGAGGCAGCACTACGCTTGTTTGAGCGGTCACTTGAAAAGCACAAGCTTCATCATACGACAATGCTGGCGGACGGCGACAGCAGGACATTCCATGCACTCACAGAAAAAGAGGTGTACGGCTTCATAAAGGTGGCCAAAAAGGACTGCATAAATCATGTACACAAGCGTATGGGAGCTGCCTTACGTACCCTTGTAGAGAAATAAAAAGCTCAAAATGGCTCACTTGGTGGAAAGGGCAGACATACGCAACAAAAGACAAAGAAGATCACCTCATACTATGGCTACGCATTGAGAAGCGACAGGAACGATGTTCCAGGTATGCAGAAGGCTGTTCTAGCAACTTTTAACCACATGTCTTCAACTGAGGAGGCACCAAAGCATGACCTTTGCCTTGAAGGCCCTGAATCCTGGTGCAAATTTCAGAGAGCTCTTGCGAAAAATGAGAAGCCGCCACCACACAAGGACAGCCTGCCTGATTTCGTAACTGAGGCATTGGAGCCTGTGTTTAGGCGGCTGAGCGACAATGCCCTCTTGGAAAGTTGCAGCGATGGGATCACCCAGAACCCAAGTGAGAGCCTGCACGCTATGATTTGGCAGCAGGCCCCCAAAACTCGGCATGCATCCTTGCGGAGCATAGAAAGGGCAGTTGCCGAAGCCATCAGCTGCTTTAACCAAAGCACAACCAAGAGCAACGTGGAAATTGCCGAGAAGCTGGGCTACAGCGCTGGCAATAACTTGGTGCGTCGCAGCCCTGAGAAGGACAAGGGCAGGCTGCGAAAATTGCGAAGAGAGCATCTCGACAGCAGTTCAATAAAAGAAAGACTTTCAAAGCGTCACAAGCCAGCAGGGGACTCTGCTTACAGCCCTGGTCTGCTGTAAACAGCCATGATGGCAAATAGTGAGAATTTTAGCAAAAATAAATATTCTTGGTTTTAGACCTAAACATTGTGTAAATCTATTGTCTATCCAAGGACAACATTATTACAGGATTTTTTTTGTGTTCCTTTCACTTGCAAGGCACTGGAACGACCACAAAGTAAAAAAATAATAATACTCATCCTGAGTCAATGACTATTTTATCAATCTAGAACAAGCTGTGAGCAGTATTCTGGGTGCGTACAGTGAAATTCAGCATGGCCATTTATCCTATAATATAGAGCTACAGAATGATGTCATTAATATCGCTGTAGCTTCACTTTAGCAAAAGTTGCTAGAAACTTCAAACGTGTTTTTCTCGGTTAGATGTTTTTGCACATTGCACTCAGCCTTACGGGGTTTTTCCTATGTTAAACTTGAGTGAATGCGACAAAGTTGGTATCATTTGATTCGTCTTGACATGATCTAGGGGGTGATGCTATTTCTATTTCTCTAGCATCACTTCGAAAATTACCATTGAAGATTTTACTGAGAGAAATTTATTGTAGTATAGTGACCATAAGTGTTTGTCCCTTTTCTTGCTTACCTATAAAATGCCTTCAAATGAATAAAAATAGCATCACACTCTACAGCAAGTCTCCAGCATTGGGATTATGCATTCACTTTTTGGATTTAGCAAGAATAAATTGCCAAGAAGTCCCGTAAGAAGTGCGCAATTAATTAATATTCAGACCTTCATATTTTCTAAACCACTTGAAATAATAAGAAACAAATTAGAGATTTGAAATCAGCATGAAAAACTAGCTTAGGTAGGGAAGTTTGGGTAAGATTGAGAAAAAATTAAAAAAAATTTTAGAACCCACGTCTCCCCTTAAGGTACTGTACAGAAACAGTCTCCTGTGGTTTATGTGGTATGTTCCTGTAGGAAATTCAACACAACCGTGTTCTGCATCGAGGCAGGCAGGCACAGATGAGAGGGCATGCAGGTATGCCAACACTGTCCCAGTGGTGACACTGTACGCAATACTAGTAGATCATTGACGTCCCTGAGCAGGCAGGCCCGATAGCGCGTGTCATTAGTATTTGGACACTAATAATACCTTGCATTCCGTGGAGAACCATAGTTGGGATGCGTGTAGCCAGGTATATTTTGCATATTGTTTTATGAAACTTTTTACCCATGAATGAATTACTGGGGAACCTTTCATCTGATCATGAAAATTAAATGTAGAACATTCAAATGAGATACTGTTGTGGGTTTATTTTATTCTCTGTGTTAAGTAGAAACATTTAAAAAGCAGTTCAATGTTTTACAATGGCTGGATCACTCTGAAATCAGTTCCATTCTGATGTCTGAGCAGAAAAAAAGAAAAAGTTTGTCCAGAATTTTTTTCTCCCGCTAAAAAGCTGTTGCGCTTTGCACTCGAGTGTAATATGGACAACAATTGTTGCAGCAGTCAATACACTTAGTCCTTTGCCTAAATTGAGCACTGTTCTTGATTTGGAGCATATTTTGTGCAAGTGTGTACTTGCTTGCATTTTCATACCTGTTTAAGATCGACCAACTTATTGGGCTGAAGCCATGATGCTAGTTGTGTGCAGGGTTTGTCTTTGTACCTAAGGCTTAAAAGGCCGTATTCACTGTTGTTAACACTTTTAGGAAACGACATATTAGTAATGAAATGCCCAGAGCAGCCTAATGTGGCCCAGAAAAAAAAATGTCTCGCTGTGTCCCCAGCCTGCAATTTTTTTCTCACTTGTACTGGTATCACTGCAGCCTCATGACAAGGTACTGTTGTCCTTTTCCATTCGATACAGCCCTGGATGTATTCTATGCTTCCAGAAAGTTTCTGTTTGCATTCCACCCCAAGCTCGACAAGGAGGTATGATCTGCAAGGAACTCAATTACTTAATTTGAAGTTTAACAGTTCTTGTCACAGTGGTCTCTCTGTTACGGTACTCGACTGCCGACTCAAAGGTCGAGAGTTTAAATCCTGGTCACAGCGGCCGCATTTCGGTGGGAGGCGAAACGCTAGAGGCCCATACACCAAGATTTGGAAGCACCCAAAGGAGCACCTAGACAGTGAAAATTTTCGGAGCCCTCCACTATGGCGTCCCTCTCTTACATTCATATCGTGCTCGAACCTTGATATACCGAACCTGGATTTAACAAAATATCGGTTTTAACGAAGTAAATGAGCGAATAGTCCTGCAATATATGTAATGTTAGGAATAACCCTTTATAACATATTGTAGGATATAACGAATGTAATTTTGTTTAACATTGCAATTTTGATAAACTGAGGTTTGAGTGTATTGTTTTTTGATGTAAAACCCCAGCAATTATTACTGTTAATTGTTAGGCTTTTACCTCCAGAGTCTACAATATGATTATGAGAGACTCCAAAGTAGGATGGCTCCGGAAATTTCTACAATATGTGTTTTTTTAGCGAGCTCCTAAATCCAGATACTCGCCTCTATAGCATTTCGCCTCCATCAAAATGCCAGTCGCCGTAGTGGAGATTCGATCCTGCAGTCCTTCATGTCAACAGTCAAGGCCTCTAACCATGAGATCACTGTGGCGGGTACTTTATATTTTGATCTGCATTGTGGGCATGTTTACATAGACTTTTGGACAATATGCTGTTCTTTGTTGGACCGTCTTATACAAGTATTGTTTTGTTCTGCATGAATTATTTTGGTCATCTTTGACTCAGCTGTTTTTTTTTTTTATCCATTCAGATACTTCAGCTAGTTCTTCATAAGGCTGAATGAGCATTTAAAAATTTATGACAAAACCTTGTGCAAGGTTTCATTAGTGTGCCTGAATAGGTTTTCTCGTGTTTTATAAAGATGGCTTCAAGGTTTCTGACACACCGTTAACAGTACTGTTGGGCCCAATAAGTAAAACGGATAACAACACACCTCTTGTGCTGTATTGTGGCACCACATTTTGAAGGAAGTGATCAGTTGACTATACCAGCAGCTTGCCCACTGGTTTAAAATATTTCTAATGAAAATGTTACAAACACTTATAACTGAAGTTTTGTTTTAAAATCAGTTAATACCGTATTTACTCGCTTAATCCTCGCACTTTTTTTTGCCAGAAAACCGATGCAATGTTGGGGGGTGCGAGAATTACGCGGGGAAAACTTTCTGCGAAAACGCAGAGAGCGAAAAAGAAAACGAAGTGGCCGCAAATCGGAATTCTCACAAAAGCACCTTACAGCAAGCTTTAAGAAGTACTAATTAGAACTTACCTCAACAATAAAAGCGGAGGTTCAACACAAGGCAAGATTTATTTGGGACACAAAAAGTGGAAGCAAATAGTCGAGAATTAAAATACCATACGCGAAGCTTGTTGGCGTTGCGGGCGTAGCGGTAGCGGTCGTCGCTCAAAAGGAGCCTTCAAAAAGTAAGCGTAGGACGTCAGTATTGGGCTGATGGCTATTTAACAGAATCGTCCGCAGTTCCCTTCTGAAGAAATAAAGTTTACCATCAATCCCAGTTTTAGGCACACGGCAGGCCCAACACGTCTTGGTGGCTTTCAGCTGTCGTCACCAGTAGCGAACACAAAACTCGTAGGCTCTGAAGGGCCTACCGGCGGCCCTGTTGCCGTTTTTTAGCGCATGATCTATCACTTGCAACTTGAAGCAGCGGTGTGGCTGCAGTATCGCCCCATAACGTGCCAAGATTACCGACACAACACACAAACACACCGCAACGCGCACTGGCTACTTCGTCTTGGCTTAGATCGAATCTCCGTGCAATAGTACGCTTGATGCTTACTTAAGAGATGGCGCCAGATGGTGCGCGCTATCATCATCAATGGTTGAAACGAGCAGACGACTTTATTGCGGCAGTTTTCGGGGGTGCGATAATTACTCGAGGAAAAAAAAAAATCTTTTTTTTGGGGGGGCGATGTGGGGGGTGCGAGAATTATGCAAGTGCGAGGATTACGCGAGTAAATACGGTATATTTTGAGTTTGAACCCAAAATAAAAAACAGCTTTAAATACGAAATTCTCTTACAAGTGTTCGTGTTTTTTTGTTTAGGGTGCAAAACAAAGGTTTATGGTTGCAGGCAGAAAGCTTGAACCTGTATGGGGAATGTAATTGCTTTTGCTGCCCTATGTTATATGCTATCACGAGTGATTAGGATGCAAGATATACGAGAACACCATGTTTTAAATATCATATTAAAATTAAAAATTACACTTCATTGACAGCTGATGGGAATGTCTTGTACATGTTAGTGGAATAGGTATTTTTGCTGTTTTTTATGCTGTGCTGATTTACCATTTCTGGCTGTGATGCAGCGGTTTGAAAGGTTATGCTGGTACATCATTGCCAGCATGGATGCAGAGACATTACAGGTAAGCTACTGGTGCATAGAGAATACAAGTGAATCGTGCATTTATATTTCGTCGAAGCATTTGTGAAATACATCTGCAAGAGCTCTCAGTAATTTGGGGATTGAATGACACCCGTTGCTGCATTTCAACAGCTGTTTTTTGTAGGGCCGGGTGTTTTGTGGCCTTGAAGGTACTTGAACAAAACTCAGGCCCACGCAGTCAGTGGCTGAGGAAATGGAAAGGCTAGGCTACATTCACAGGCATAACCAGAGAAAGTGTGTGTGGAGGTGGGGGTATTATGGAGGTGCGAACTGTTAGAATATTTAGTTCGTATGTGTATACTCTATGCAAGCAGACACGTAAATACAGGCACATAGGGCGGACTATTTCCTGTATTGTGTGCAAGTGTAAATTAAGCGTAGACTTGGGCAAAGCCACACTACTGGATGTTTTATAGCTGTTTGTCCGGACTAGGTATGGTAACCTTATGCTTTAGTTTTCTTCAGATAGATACAAATGTTCGGAGCTCACTTGTATATCTCTGAAGAAGCAAGCATGCACTTTGAGCAATACATTAGAGGTCCCAAAGCAAAACTGCCTAGGGGACCTTGTGTTTAACTGTGCACATAAGATAACTGTGTGCACAAAATGTCTATTTGCACAAGATAACAGTGTAAACAGCAGCAGGAAACATCTAGGAAAAGATTACTAGAGACCGCATGTTTTAGGTCAATTCCTATTTTGTCCTTAGGGCCCATATCACGCCAATTTGGTATACGAGCATGCATTGAAGGTTAACAAGGCTTTTTACAGCATTTTTCTAGGACCTGCAAATGCTTAGTTTTTGGCATTTCTGCCTCTATGCATGTTAATGCCTACAAATGCCCATGTCAAAATTTACACGCATATGAACAATGTTAGCCTCAAGTTTAACTTTGAAGTGCAATCTGAGATCATTAATCATTTGACGGGGCAACATGGAACATTCAAAACTGTATGGCGTTCAGCCTGCTCCTCTTGTTCAACCAACTCGCGCAAAACAAAAGCCGAAGGAAGTATTTTTTTATCGCATCCTCTGCCATGCTCTTGAGCGTTGCCAAGAGAACTTACCCTGCTAATCGGACCCACCAGAGCCCACTGTCACACTGTGAACACGGCTAGACGCTGTGGGGCAGTAGAACTGCAACTTTTTGAACGTTGGTTGGAATTAGTGGCTGTTCAGGGGACGAAAGTGCTACAGTAAGGAATGCTCGGGCAGTCCACTCTGTCAAAAACCTGCAAGGAGACCTCGTCTATGTGTGCATATACACCACCGTTCCTCGCAAACATCAACGGGAAACTTTAACGCTCATTGGAAAGTCCTAATTGTGAATATTTCTTTAATTATATATCTGCAGCAAGGATTCTCAAGTCATGAAGGACCGGTAGCTAAAAATGCACATGTTAAATCATAATAGGTATTGAACAAAAGAGAGAGTTTCTGCATTAAAGAAGTTTGAGTTGTTCTTGAGCATTCTAGGATCGTCGGTTAAGCTGTCAAATGTTCCAGAGTACAACTACACTCCAATAACATTCGTCAGCATCGAGTGTTTGTTCCTCAGCGTAAGACCTTATTCTCAGTTACAGGAGGTAAAATTTTGAAGCTGAATATTTATTTATTTATTTATTTATTTACAAGTACCTTACAGGCCTCGCAGATGCATTGTGTAAGGTGGGTGGATACAAAGTAATAACAAATCGGGTTAACAAGTCAGTAAGAACAATGTAGTACGTCAACAACAGCAAAAATATGTTCTAGTACATAAGTAGTTGTATGTATTCCACATGAATAAATAAGTTTAAAACGTAAAAGAAATGCAATAGCGTGTTGGACAGATCAAAATAAAGAGTAGTGAAACAGACTATGCAGTTTACCATGCTGGTTTGGGTTAATGAACAAAACCTTAAAAAACAGCTTCATTGTGATGATGACTTTAACGCTCATTGGAAAGTCCTAATTGTGAATATTTCTTTAATTATATATCTGCAGCAAGGATTCTCAAGTCATGAAGGACCGGTAGCTAAAAATGCACATGTTAAATCATAATAGGTATTGAACAAAAGAGAGAGTTTCTGCATTAAAGAAGTTTGAGTTGTTCTTGAGCATTCTAGGATCGCCGGTTAAGCTGTCAAATGTTCCAGGGTACAACTACACTCCAATAACATTCGTCAGCATCGAGTGTTTGTTCTTCAGCGTAAGACCTCATTCTCAGTTACAGGAGGTAAAATTTTGAATCTGAATATTTATTTATTTATTTATTTACAAGTACCTTACAGGCCTCGCAGATGCATTGTGTAAAGTGGGTCGATACAAAGTAATAACAAATCGGGTTAACAAGTCAGTAAGAACAATGTAGTACGTCAACAACAGCAAAAATATGTTCTAGTACATAAGTAGTTGTATGTATTCCACATGAATAAATAAGTTTAAAACGTAAAAGAAATGCAATAGCGTGTTGGACAGATCAAAATAAAGAGTAGTGAAACAGACTATGCAGTTTACCATGCTGGTTTGGGTTAATGAACAAAACCTTAAAAAACAGCTTCATTGTGATGATGAAATAAAAAGAAAAAGGGGATACATGAATCCCGGGAGTAAGTGGACCAGCTAAGCATTATCAGTGAAATGGTTGAGAAGATTCTCGCGAAATTTATTGCGATTACGCTGGAGGGCGATGCTGTTTGGAAGATCATTCCTCAGTCGTATGGCACGCGGGAGTGACGAGTAGTTAAAAGCATTAGTGGTGCCGTAGAGGCGGGTGTAGCTGAAGTCATTATGCAACCTGTGCGATAAGTGGGAGGAAAGTTGTAATTGCGCTAGCGGTGATCGAGTGGCGTAGGCATATTTATGAAGGAGAGACAAAAGCGCCATGCCACGACGAATTGCTAATGGATGGAGTAAAAGTTCGAGCTTTAGCTGGGTTGCACTGGACAAGTTGTTATAATTCCGCGTGGTAAAACGACAAGCCCTGTTCTGAATAGCTTCTAACTTCTGTATTAAATATTTTTGGTGAAGTTACCAATGGATAATGCGTACTCTAACTGGGGCCGGACAAATGTTTGGTAGGCCTGCTTACGTACGTGAGAAGTAGTAAATTTTAGGTTGCGACGAAGATACCCCAATGATCTTGAAGCATTAGCAGAAATGGTAGTTATATGGTCGACCCAGAAAAGATTTTGTGTGAGGTGAACACCTAAATACTTATACCCTGTAGTTCGAGGCAATTTGTTGTTACTGATGTTGTAAGTAAAGAGCGAACAAGCTGATTTACGGGTAAATGGGATAATTTTACATTTTAAAATGCTAAGAATCATTAGCCATGTTTTACACCAGCTGTTAATGCGATCCAGGTCACTTTGGAGGGATTGGTGATCGTCCACCCTTTTTCTAGAGCGATAAACAATGCTGTCATCAGCAAATGTACATATACTTGATGATATATTATTTGGCAGGTCATTAATGTAAATTAGGAAGAGTAAAGGACCAAGGACGCTACCTTGCGGTACCCCCTGATGTGACATCGGAAGAAGGAGAGAAATAATTATTAACAATGGTGAACTGCTGGCGCTTTGAAAGTTTCGTACCCATGACAAGGCTAGCTAATCTAATTTAAGCGCAGAAAGTTTTGATATTATTCGGCAATGTGCTACGCGATCAAATGTCTTAGGAAAGTCTAGAAAGGTGCAATCTATTTGTAAGTTAGCGTTTATATGGTGGTAGTTTGCTATTGTTTCCGCAATTCTCACAGTGATTGCTAGACTGCGCTCTGCATAGAGATTCTTGCGCACTGTAAACTGGCACAAGATCATTTGACAGTGTTGGGAAGCCTTGCCTGTACGATTCAGATAATGTCCCTGTGATGCAGGTTTACGGTTTAATAAATTGTTGCTCAGAGAGAAAGCCTCAGAGCTGAGAAATGACGAAGCCGTTTAAAGTAAGAAAAGAAAACTAGACATTTTAAGCATAATTAAGAGAAAAAAAGAGATGAAGTTGCAATTGACAGACACCGACTCTAAGCTGGCAAATAAAAACATGTCCTGTAAGTTGTCCAGCTATAATGTTTATAAAAATCAACAATCACCGGGGGCGTTGATGGTGGCGGTGGGTTGAGGGGGCGGACGCTAGCGATGTCTTAGCAGCTCGAGTCACGCGCTGACCAGCACGGCGACGCTTGGTGGAAAACGAGGTAGCCCCTGCCTTAGCAAGAACTGTGGCCGCTTGCCGATGCTGGCTCGTTTCGAGGAGATGATCACCACGCGGAAGGTTCCACCTTCCACGGGTGGTTCGGGATTGGAGTCCAAGCCCGGACACCTGGGACATGACCTTGAACAGTCACTGCCGGAACGAACACCTGGGACGTGACCTTGAACTGTCACGGCCGGAACTCTGGAAGGCCGCGTACCTTCAAGTACACCGTGGGCAGATGGAGCGTCCTGGCCTTGCCTGACTTCACGCGGTCGGGTCTGGAACCTGACACCGCAGTCGCGCGACACCCAGGATCTGCACTCCAGCCAGCTCGATCTCGTTCTGCCTCCGACTGGTCTTCCTCTTTTTCCCCTCGTGCATTGGCAGCGCAACCTTTCGCGCATACTTCCTCTTCCTTTTGGCGGGCCGCAGTTTCATGCGTGACATTTCGCACCAACGTCGTCATCGTCTTTCCGCCACTCAATCGAGAAGCACCGCTGCTGTCGCCTCCGAGCACGTTGTACATAACACCACGGTGCCACCACACTTCACAGACACCACCACGTCACTATACTACACCACAGTCCCCATGTATAAAGAAATTGCCAGATTTGCACCTAACAGTCCTCATGTAAGGATGCCTTGATTTCTTGGTAAATGGTTGTCTTTTTGGCAGTTATGATATGTTTGTTTCTGTTTCAATTTAATCGGGTCACTGAAACGTTCTCAGCTTTCAATCATTCTTTCTTGCGTATTTCACAGTTTGTGACGCTCAAGTAAGCGACAGTGGCTATAGAACATGACTGTGAGCACTGTGTTTGTTTAAAATTCTCTTGACCATCTTTATCTTTAGTAGAGCAGTGTTATAAGGAAATTGCTAAGAAGCATTCAACTGTTGCTGCCTTTGTGCCATCGTCAGCAGCGACATTTCTCTGTTTTCCTGTGTTGAATACAGGTCGAGCACGTCTTCGCTTGAAATTATTTTTATTTATATGAAAAATTTTTTCTGCCTCTATTTATGGCATTCGACGTCTAGAACGTTATTTTGCCTGCCTATTTCTGGGGCTGAAAACACTTTTTCAATGCCTAGAAATCTGGTTATTAGGGATTACACACAGAACAATGTTAAGTACCATGAATTATCCCAAGATAAAACAACAAAGTAATTAACTTCACTCTTAAGAAAACTTCACTCTTAAGAAGGTAATGAATATCATTTAATTAATAAGTTTTTAACAATATGATTTATAATAATTTGATGTGAAAAGCACGTGTGTGGATGTTTGTACAATGTCAAAATTACAAGAGAAGGACTATAATGCATGCTTACACAAAGAAGCTAGAGAAATGTAAGTAGTTTGCTGTTTCTGGTACTCTGTTGATTTGCTATTTTTCACTTTGACACAGTTGAAACATTACAACGTGATGCTGGCTGTTGGGTAGAATTCACACTTCATTGGCGAAGGAACGGAATGCTTACTGCATCCTCATCACTCTTCTCACTTCCGTTCCTCTTGTCTCCCCTTTTTTTCGTCTTCAAAGGAGAGCTACGTGTCGGTAGCCTTGAACAAGGATTACACAGTGCTGTGGATCCAGCAACTTAAGGGCATCCTAGGCAACTGCTGTGGCTACCTCAAGGAGGTTCGGGTAAGCATGGCCTTCCATGATATCTACAGACCACATTGAAAGTTAATGGGAACCCCGCCGCGGTGGTCTTGTGGCTAAGGTGCTCGGCTGCTGACCCGCAGGTCACGAGATCGAATACCAGCTGCAGCGGCTGCATTTCCGATGGAGGCGGAAAGGTTGTAGGCCCATGTGCTCAGATTTGGGTGCACGTTAAAGAACACCAGGTGGTCGAAATTTTTGGAGCCCTTTACTACGGCGTCTTTCATAATCATATGGTGGTTTTGGGACGTTAAGCCCCACAAATCAAAGTTAATGGGCCACAGGTTGCATTAAAAATAGTTAACTATTGATGTTTCTGCCTATAGCTGGTAAAAATGTGCATAAGTTTAATTGATAAAGATAAGCAGGGTGATCGATTCTTTGCTAATTAAAATAACAGTGTCAAAGAAGCAAATGAATTGAAAATACATGGCAATTTAATTACAGTGTAATTTATTTAGTGTGTACAAATGATTGTTTAGAGGAGTAGAGATTTAATTTTCAACTAGTAGGACCTTAATTTGGAATTAGAATTGTAATTTTATTGCTCACAATTTTTTCATCAAGTTTGCACACACTGTGTAGACCCTTAGCCATTGGCTAGTTTGGGTCCAAAAAGATACGTTTTATAAGGGCACTTTGAAAAAGCATAACTAAAGAAGTTATATAATATCAATAAAGAATCTGAAAAGAAGCAGAACAGTACATGAAATAACCACGCAAAGAGCAAAGAAAAAGAAAGAAAAATAATATCAACCTTTACTTTCATACTAAAATTAGGACAGCCATCACACTAAACATGACATTCCTTTAAATAGTGTTTTTCTGTTGTCTTAGTAAAATTTGAACACACTTTTATTTCAAAAGGTATAGCATTCCTGATCTTAATACCAGCAAACTTCAAAATCCATTCTCCGTATAGGTCATTAGTTCGTGGAATATATTCCATTTACCAAAGGTTAGTTGTCTGGTAGAACAGAAAAGGGCGGAGAACATTGACACATTTAAAGGGTGGCTGTAATTAATAACTGTGTGTACCTATTTGGCTAGTTTTAACTTCCGTAGCATATCGAAAGGCAAAATGATTAATCGGGAAAATAGAGGTTTACTGAGGTCATTATACTCGGAGTGAATAATAATTTTTACAGCCCATTTTTGAAGTCGTCTAACTGGGTCCAGGTAAGTTGTATACGGGCCGCCCCAAGAGTCAATGCAATGTGAGATATGACAATGAATGAAAGCATAATAAAGTATTCATAGAGTAGTGCTATTAAAATGTTGATGAGCCTGAGTAAGTGCATGACACCCTGAGGCTAATTTGGAACACACCTCTAAATCTGCATCTGCCAATGTAAGTTATTATCTATAGTGACACCAAGATATCTAATTGTGTTTACTTGCTCGATCACAGAATTGTCAATTTTAATGTGTATATCACTAACACTAATATATTTTAATCTAGATTGAAATGTTATTCGTATTTATAGATAGTTTACTATTTGATAACCAGTGAGTAACCTTATCTAATTCGATGTTAGACTTCAACTCAAGATCACTTAGATTTTGACCTGTTACTATGACACAAGTATCGTAAGTGTACATCAGTGTGTTAAAAGACTGTAATACTGTAATATTCGCGGAAGGTCATTTATATACAAGGAGAACAGCAATGGTCCCAGTACTGAACCCTGGGGAACACCAGTATTCAAGGCACTCATAGAGGACAAGAAATCATTAATTAATACAGCCTGTTGATGACGTTTCAGGTAGTTTGAAAAAAGTTCTAAAATGGTTTTACGGAAACAATAATGTGGTAATTTATTTAGCAGTATTCTGTGGTCTACGGTGTCAAATGCTTTTTTTAGGTCTAGAAAGATAACTGCTACTAACTTATTTTCATTCATTGCTGTGTTTATAAATCGCGTAAGGGTCAAAACAGCGGTGGACGTAGAATAGTTTGGTCTGAATTCGCGTTGCTGATAAGAGAGCATGTTATATTTCGCAATAAGTTTGTAGAAATAACTGGCAAGAATTTTTTCGAAAATATCAATAATTATGCTCAAAACAGAGATTGGCCTATAGTTGGATAGTTGAGAATAACGCCACTTTTATATATTGGAATAATCTTTGCAGTTTTTAAACAAGAAGGATAAAGGCTGCTTTCACAGAATGGTTAAAAAGGTGACACAAAACCAGTTCGAGGACGTCTAAATTTTCTTTAAAAAACCTTACAGTTATCCCATCTAGGTCTGCCGATTTATTAATTTGCATTCCTGATGCAATAGATCTGATTTCCTCAGGGTCGATGTCATACATGACATAAGAGTTCGGATTGGAATCTGAAAGAGCATGATCGAGCCTGGGTTCCTTGAATTTTTTAGCTAGCGTTGAACCAATGGAGGTGAAGTAAGTGTTAAACGATTCAACTGTATTGGAGTCGATGACATCTGTCGATGACACCTTAGAAGGCGGAGGGTGGCAGACGTCATTTACAATTTGCCAAAGTTTTTCCAAATTACCATTCACCTGCTCTATTTGTCGGGCATAATAATTCTTTTTACTCATTCTCATCAAAGCCACAGATCTATTATGCATTATTTTAAATTGGTGCAAAAAGAATTCATTGTGCTTATGTCGTTTCAATTAGTCGTGCCAGTAATCCTTGCTCGTTATGATCTCCAATATTTCTTTATTCAGCCAGGGATATAACGTTGTTTCCCGTGAATGAACCGAAACTTTTGGGCTGCTTATTTTGATAGCGTTTTTGAGAAGAGAAATAAAGTTAGAAAATTCAATACTAACATCATCATTGTACATTTGATGAAAACTACATCCAGGAAGAATATTTGTTAAAGCTACGTAGTCTATTTTCGTTACAAACTTCGGCTCATCACGTTTTTCATTCTCAACGAGATCAACAGAGACAAATATGGGTAAATGATCTGTAATAGGTTTGTCATACATTCCAGCACTAATATTTTTCTTGGAAATCGTCAGCACGTGGTCAATCATTGTAGCAGACCTTGCTCTTATTCGAGTTGGTGTGGTGATGACATTGCGAAAGCGATATGATTTTAGTAAGTACATGTAGTCATCGTACACTGAACTACGGGTATCAATGTTCATGTCACCAACAATAACAGTAGATTGTTTGACGTTGTTTATTAGGACTCTGAATCATTTCAAGAGTTTCAAGAAAGGATTCCACCCTGATTCCACCCTGACGAAAAGTGACTCGATGGCACGTGTACTGCACGATAGTGAAGGAAGAATTGTTTATGAATGCTCATTTTCAACAAAAAGAGCAACACGACCCCCTCGAGAACGAGAGTCACATGGCTGAGAGCATTGTGTAATCGGGAATAACAATGTTTTAATTTCTTTCTAGCTAAGTTTCAGTGACAGCGATTATGTCAAAGCATTGTGGTTACTGGAAATTATATGCGAGGAGCTGATTAAAGTTTTTTCATATGCTGCGAATGTTGCTATGAAATGTCGATATGCCTCTGCTAGTGTAGTTGTCTTGCTGATTTAGGTGAGACATTTTTTTTGAACTGAGTATGTGCGCTGGGTGTAGGCACACGCGTATGCTTAAGCTACAGCGCCAAGGTCGTCCTCGCATGTGACATGAAACACGCGGAAATTTTCACTTTTACGCATCAGGATTTTGCCATCAGCCACCCACACAAACTTCCAGTTTTTTTTTCTCATTTTAGCTGTATTGCCTTTCCAAGAAGAACCTTGTTGTCGGAACATGGGTGTTCGTTTACGAACACTGGCTCGTTTCCCTCAAAGCCAAGGGTCGACCTGTTCAGTCAGTGTTTTTTGGCGGTCCCTAAGGCTTTGTCTCAGGTCGATCTAGACAAAGACTTCACCACCACGTTTGGAGGGCCGCTAACACGCGTTGGTACATGATGAACAGCATCAAGTTCGGTGTTATCAAGCTTCAGTATCACCCCATAACGTCACAAGATTACCAACACAACATACAAAAAACGCCGCAACACGCATTTGCCACTTTGGCTTGGCTTGGATTAGATTGGATTTCTGTGCAATAATAGTGCTCTTGATGCTTAAGAGATGGCACCAGATGGCACACACTATCATCATCAGTGGCTGGAACGAGCAGACAACATTATTGCGGCAGTATTTTGGGGGGTGCGATAATTACACGAGGAAAGAAAATTGTATTTTTGTTGGGCGATGGGGGGAGGGGTTGTGCGAGAATTATGCGAGTGCGAGGATTACGCGAGTACACACAGTATGTGCCCCATTGACTTTGTGATACCTATCAATACGGCCTTCACAGCACTGACGAATGTGCCCTCATCCTTAATCGTTGCAGTAAGGTCAGACATAGCGTTAACAAACTGCGCAGTCATTTCCAACAATACCGTTGTGACTTCTTAATGCTGCCAGGAGGTTTGTTCACTAAAGACTCCGCAAAGTCAGACAAAGAATCTGTTGCATTTGACACGATTGCACAAGAAAGAAAGTGGGCAAATACATTTTTTAGAGCAATCCTGCAGCTATGAAATTTGTGAAATCGCTAATTAAGGTAGATGCGTATTTGCCTTCCTGAAATGACGCAAATTGGCGGTTTGGCAGACGTGAAGCACGGCTGCTAGGACTGCTCTGAAGTGTACTAGCCAGCTGCGTGGTTTCTTAAATAGGCAACAAAAATGCCGCCCCTCGATCAATTTAGAAATGGTAACATATGCTTGCTTGTTTGTTGAGTGCATTGACTGCCAGGATGCACAGGCGCCCGATGATGGCTTTCTGGCTGATGCCAACCCTCGAAGTATTCTTCACTTCACCAAGTAGTATCCAGGCAGAAATGGGCGCTCCTTTAACAGGGGCTTGTCCAAAGTGCCCTGAAATGGACCGCTTGCAATTGCCGATTCCCAATATTACAATTGTAATTGGCAATTACAATTGCCAGGGCAATTGCCAATTGCAATTGCCAATTCACATGATTAGGAACTGGTAGACTTGTGCAAATAGTAAATTTTAGGCTCAGAGTGAATTTGGCGGAAATAGTGATTTGGTTAAATAATTTTGAATTTAATAGTATATATCACATATTATGAAACAAAGTGAACATATTTGTCATGAACCAACTAACCTGCACAATATATATATTTTTAATTAAAAGAAGGTACATGCAAGTTTTATTCTTTTTTATTCAAATGTTTACTGTACCTGGAGCACATGAGTCAATATAACAAGCTTTTAAACTTAAAAAAAAATGAATTGTTGTGAGGGTTTTGTATTCATTTAGTTTTTAAGGTGGGGCTTCGTGGCAGTGTGGATTTCTTCTCAATAGGTGTATTCATATTCAAGGTACAGCACCATTTCACTGCAGTGAAACTATCTTTGCATGGAGTTACATACAGTTTACATGTGTTTATTTGTTCATTTCAAATACTTAAAATTTTGAATAATTGAAATTCGTGTTGAAGCACTAGAAAATTCGCTCATACCTAGTAATAGGCTTTAGTACTATTCAGCATCTTAAAGATGTCATTCCTTAAACTTTTTTTTGATTGCAACTTCATCTTTTAGATGTATGGCTGGGCAATAGTGGGATATTATAGAATGTCATTAGGCAATGCATGCTTTGAAAGTACATATGGAATAAATATTGACTGTTGTTTTTTTTCTTTCAGAAGTAATTTTTTCTCGCAACATGGGCTTTTTTTTTTTTTTCGAGTAGGTAGCCTGCGCATGAACGCCAGCATCGACTAGGCATGCGCCATTAGTTTTGTTGGTTGAAACAAAATGACAGGTGCGGACCAAGTAGCACCTAGTGTCAAACTCGCAATTGTTTCGCCCAAACAAAGGCGTAAATGCAGGCCTCCGAGATGGCCTACCAAACAGTTTTTTGAAGGCCAAGAGCCACCAGTTTTTATTTTGGCGACCTCCACTGGAGGTTCTGGTCGAACCTGGAAGAGGCCTCTTTCAGAATCCGAGGTGGCCAAAATAGTTGAGGTTACTCGCCTGCATTCTTTTGTTGCTTTGAGTTAAATATTACTAGTAACACTTGTGAGATCTCTGGATTCTGCATTTCATGACGACGGCCAATTCGGAGCTGCGCAGAGGCTACGTTATATACTAGTTTACGAGAACTATTGGCAATTCAAACTTCTCAAGTAAAAATTAGGGGCCCTCTTCAGTTTGAATTATCAAGAGCCTGTACTTGTATATTTTCTGACGATAAATTGTCAAGTCTTCTGTAAGAATAGGAAATCTGCGTATTAAGGCAAAAGCCTTAGACGCCTCAACAAACGTAAAATTTGACCGCCAATGTCCCACGTAGTTGGGGACAAGTGATGCAGAAAATCGTCATCACAAGAATATGCTAACACACGACGTCACGATTACGTCACAGGTCGCCACAGTTATGCCACCTGATATAATGTCACATAATGGAAGCCATCGCATCGGGAATCTCGCTGGCAGATCTGGAGTGGCCGCCGAAATCTTGGAGCGAGCACTCGGGTTGTGCCTAGCCAGGCCTGCGAGTGGAGCACGTGAATGCCCCGCGTGAGGTCGCTCTGCGAGTCATTAACAGATACGACATGAAACCGGTACCGAAACTTCTTCGAATAGCCGATAATTTCTGCCATATACACAGCAGGCCAGGAAACATTTCTTTTTACGGCTTTTCGTATGACACTTACATCTTGTCTCGCTGCTGCTACTGCTAGCAGAACTAGTGCTCTCGCTGTAGCTCAAAGGGAGAAGCAAACCAGCTGCAGCACGTTCAGCAGAGTCAAACGACATCATTTTAGGAATATAAACAAGTGCACAGAGAAACTAGACACCGCCTTAAAAAAAAAGGCTGAAAACAACCTAGCCGCCTGACTGTACCGGAAATGATGGCAACCCATTCTCAGAGTTCCGGCAAAATCCGTCTCTGCAAGACGCAGCACATGAAACGCTCCGTCGGGGAGTGGGTTGCTCAGAATCTGTATGCGGAAAATGCGAATTTGCTCCGAATACACCAGTGGAATAGATTTTCGGCCACGGAGCAAGAAAGTTTGCTCTCGCTCGACGAGTGGCATTCGCCATTAGTCGGCAGTAACTCTGATCGCTGTGGCAGTGCAGAAAACGTTCAGATGGGGGCTATAGAGCATGATTACAACAGCTGAGAATAGAAAGCTGATGGCTTTCGTTTTTGAGTCCTCTTAATTAAGTAAATCCATCAAGGGGCCCTGCGAGTTTTTGATGTTGCTTCACTGGTATCTACGAATTGCGTTTGGTGACATATTGAGCGGGTGAATGCTGGGCAGGAGCTGCAATACTGAAACTGCTTGGCTTCTGTTTTCCTTTTAGATTACTCGGTTTCTTTAAACGTACATGCAAGCACAAACATTTTAAAGAAGGCCTCGAACCATGCACCTGAAATTAAGCCTTCTGTCAAGTGATGCAGAGAAAAATGTGGTAGTACAGCGTAATAAAAGCAGTGGTATATTTGTACAGTCTATAACACTGTAGCACTACTTCTGAGCTGATTGAAGGTGAACTACATGAAAAGAAAAAGAGAAAAGTGAGGACCTGATGTGGTTGACATATGCAAATGTGATTCACAATAGACATTACCGACCTGAAGGTGTTCCCCACAACATGGAGTGCATGTGAGAAGATGAATTCGTGTATATATTTTTCATTATTCCTTTAACATGACGGCAACGTTGCATTGCAGCCGGAGTGCCCCCAAGATGCCAAGTCTTTGATGTTGCATCTGCATGTGCTCGTCACCTTCACAAGCACATCATCCTGGAAAGTGCTCAAGGACAAGACATGTGAGTGGCGTGGGTGTTCCTTTAAAGAGAGCTTTTTTCAAGCATGTTTTACAGTAATAGCTATTACAGGCCGACCAACTTGGCTGTTTTGATGAATGCCAGTGCCCGTTGATGGAATTTTAGTGTTTATTGGCAAAATTATCAAGAAACATTATTGTGACACGAGAATTTGAAGTTATTACGAAAACATTAGCAATCTAGGGTTCTCTGAGTTATGTAGCAGTGTTTATGATATTGCTACAGGCGAGATTGGTTAGCCTTGGCCGCTCTGTCGATGCTACAGTAATAGAGCACACTGATCATGGAGGAAACGATTGTGCCAAGAGCTTGACGCGATTGGCTAATGCATGCTTGGCACTTTGTTGTGTACTAGGTAGAGCATGGGTCTTTGCCTTCATGTCGTAGCGCATTGCTTTTGCCAATATTTTGTTCAATATTGACACCTTTTGGGTATGCATAAATGAGAATGATTCAGCTCATCAGTTTTATCTTCCTTAGCCGTCTTCTTCTAGCATTCTGCCTCTTTTCTTATCTACTGGATGCCTCTGATATCGAACTTTCTTCCTAGATTGTATCATGCGTGTCAAAGAGCAGCCAAAATGTGTTTGAGAAAAAGTCAATCAAGCCCGGTCCTGCCTTAGTGGTGCTGCAGTATGTAAAAATAAAGATAGGTTAATAGAGTCTTGCTTTATCAGATGTTTAACAGGCTCAATACAGATGGGCAAGTGCAGAAGGAAAATCAGAATCCCTTACTGTTCGAGGAAGTGGTAGCCTGTATAGCTGCCTTCATACGTGCCCTTGGCTCCAGCCGAAGCTTGCTTGTAGAGTGTGTGTATTGATAGTGCCAAGGCAGCATAATGGAGCATTCCCACGTCAGCTTTCTCACACCAAGGGCTCAAGACTGCAGCTCACAGGTTCGAACTTGTTCAACTCGCTCTGACCCAAATGCATAGGCATGCACAGGGTTGTACATTTGTTTCACACAGTAATAAAAAAAAGTATAGTAAATGTGAAGAAGCATTGACAATAGCAACGTGAATACATAGAGCAAAAGTAAAACCGTCCCAAAGTGGATAATGCATTGAAAGACCTTAAGTCCAAGGAGGAGCTTCACTGTCGGCTCTTGCACACACCACAGAAATCAGCGAACAAGCGTCTACAGCATAATTGCAGAGATACAGCTCTTCACTGGTAATCTTTCCTCATATGAATGTGGCAACCCAAAAAGAATTCTTGGCCATGTCAATGCAATATTGTGACAAATGTTAGGCAAACACTCGAATAGTAGAAGAGAAGATAGGCGGGCACCAACTGGCTGTGTACCCCGTCTGTGCTTTTTTCAGAGAAGGAGCTAACCTTCTTCCTAAAAATTATTTGCTCATGTGACACTGTAATAAATTGCAGTTAGAATGTGTTTTATTGAAAAGAATTCATTGTTGGTGGCCAGCACTCATTTGTCATCTCTCTGTCCACTAATTCGTGTTTGGTTCATCATTTGTCACTATAGTACTGGGTAACAGGATTCTCCTGTACTTTTCAGCTGCATGTTGATGATACAGCAGGGCAGTGTACTTATGCAGCTGCGGCCTCTTTACGATGTCTCACAGACGAGCCCCTGAGGCCTGTATTAAGCCAGCTGTGTGCCAGTGTGGGCTCCCACCTGATGGGCAAGGGCAGCCTGTACGGAGCCCTGCAGGCTCTGCTGCTCAGAGGCCTGGCCAGAGCCAAGCCCAGCCTCAAGAGGGCGCCATTGGTGGCCACCATCAATCTGACACTCAGGTAGGGGCACCTCGAAGAAAGTGAAGGTGTGACCTTGGATCTGGGATCATGCCTTGTTCTGTGTATTAGCAGTCTAAGTAGGCGTAAAGGCATTGGCACACTGTGTGAAGCTTTTGACTTGTGTGCAAAAACCGTTTGTAAGTTACTGTGTAGAGTATAACAATCTCGTGCAGTCCCACTGATTATCCTGCATACGGTAGACTCTCAGTAAGCGGATAAATCTGCCTCTGATATGATTGACTTTGTACTTGCATTCTGCACCCTTGTTCATCTTTCAGTAGACCGAATCCCTGTTAAATGGAACACATTTTGCTGGTCCCTTTAGGTTCTGTTTAATGGCAGTCTACTATGCTCTCCTAATGGCTGCAGGTTTCTTCTCGAAATATGGGGTTAAAGTTGCGGTTGTGGCGGTTACACGGAAAAAAAAAGCACTTTTGTTCTTTTTTTGTAAATTTCTTCAGCACTGGTAGCCTCGATTGAGCTGCAGTACTCTCTTGTACTGGGACAAATGAAAAACAACTGCTGTGGCAAGATTGTTATTCCTAGGCGCCTTCCTCCTCTACACTATTTAATGCAACTTGCAGTTGGTGGTGCATGAGTAGGTAGTTTTATTTCGTATTTTGCGGGCTTTCCTCAAACGCTGGACATCATCAGTATGCAGCATGTGCGTTGCCACTGCAAGTTGGATTAGTAATTTTGGAATGCACTTGGCCCTAAAGTGTATAATAAGTGTTTGCCTAACTGTTTTTTGTCAATAAACTGAGCATAATATAAAAATACCTTAAGTGGCATGTGAGGATAAACCATATATCAGTAATTTCGTTCAGCAGTGGTTATCCACGTTTTAAAAGATACTTTGTCCTAGTTACACGAAGCACCTTGTATATTAAACACTAAGCACACATGAAATCAATACTTGTGGGTGTAGGTGAACGATAACGGTACACTTCAGCAACTGTGCAATTGAGGACAGTGTGGTGAAGCATTTTCTTCAGGCTTCTGCAAATATTCGAACGAATATTGTAGTATTCGAATTCGCTTTAATCTGAATTTAATTTATAGGAAGTTTTGAAGTATTTAGAACAAACTATTTAAATATATACTTTCCACATAAAACCCTCTGTAAAGGTCATTTCACTATGGTAGAGAGTTGGTAAACACCTATGCAGGGGAAATCGGCATTGCCTAGAAGTATTACTTCAAAAATAAATGAACATGTCACCCCATCATTGATTCGTCATTTCTGAGGTTCATATTCTTGCTATACCAGCTTATACTATGCTACAGTATACCGTATTTACTCGCATAATCCTCGCACTTTTTTTGCCAAAAAAGCGATGCTAAGTGTGGGGGTGCGAGAATTACGCGGGGAGAACTTTTCACGAGAACGTACCGAGCGAGAAAAAAAAAAAAAAAAGTGGCCGCAAATCAGGATTCTCACACCAGCAACTAACAGCAAGCTTTGAGAAGTACTAATTAAGAGTTACCTCAACAATAAAAGGAGAGGTTCAACACAAGGCAAGATTTATATGAGACGCAAAAAGTGCAAACAAATAGTCGAGAATTAGAATACCATACGCAAAGCTTGTGGGCGTTGCGGGCGTAATGATAGCGTTCGTCGCTCACCAGGAGCCCTCAAAAGGTAAGCGTAGGACGTCAGTATTGGGCTTATGGCTATTTAACAGAATCGTCCGCAGTTTCCTTCTGACGAAATAAAGTTTACCATCAATCCCAGTTTTAGGCCCACGGCAGGCCCAACGCGTCTTGGTGGCTTTCAGCTGCCGTCACCAGTAGCGATCACAAAACTCGTAGACTCCGAAGGGCCTACCGGCGGCCCTGTTGTCGTCGTTTAGTGCCATTGTCATCTATCACTTGCAACTTGAAGGAGCCGTGTAGCTTCAGTATCACACCACAACGTGCCAAGATTACTGACACAGCATACAAAACACGCCGCAACGCGCACTGGCCACTTCGGCTTGGCTTGGATTGGATTGAATTTGCGTGCAATAGTATGCTTGATGCTTAAGAGATGGCGCCAAATGGCGTGCGCTATCATCACAGGTGGCTGGAACGAGCAGACGACATTATTGCGGCAGTTTTCTGGGGTGCGATAATTACTCGAGGAAAAAAGAAATCGTATTTTTCTTGGGCGATGTGGGGGGTGCGAGAATTATGCGAGTGCGAGGATTACGCGAGTAAATACGGTAGTTTAGGTATATAAGCTTATACTATGCTACAGTATAGTATAAAGTATAGTACATTTTAAAACTTAACATATTTTACAGGTTATAACTTGCATTCTACTGAAAGTCTAATTCTGCTACTATTCAAAGTAACATCCGCTTCCTTTGAACCAAAAAGAATTGCATTAGTACAGCCCTAGCTTCAAATTAAAAAAAAAAAAGGTATTGTGTATGTTTGTTGGTCATGACAAATATGCTCATTATTCTTTATAATGTGGGATATATACTACAGTCCAGCCCACATATAACGGCCGCACTTAAAACGAACTTTCGTTTAAAACGAACAATATCCATGGGACCGTCAAAATATACATTGTTTCAATGGCACAAAATCGCACTTACAACGAACGTCTCGGAGCGTCGCTGATCGGTTACAGTGAACGGAGTCAGCGGTCTGCCGACTTCCCGGGGAACCAATTTCGACCACCGATCAGGCATCGGCGAAATGCCCATACATTCTTATTGTTAAATGCCGATTCTGCCTCCGCGCCTTTCTAGTTGCTGCTCTCCTCGACCGCTTTTTGTTATGCACCCCTCCGTCCTATGTCCCTCCGCTACTCTGAGCACCCTGCATCGCCAGACGAGGCCCGTGTTTTCACACTGCCACCGATCTTTCGAAGGCTTGTTGGCCGCGTACCCCGTTTTTGATCGCTGGTACTGTCGTTGGCGTCACCGGCCTGGAATGACCAGACCATTTGCCAACATCGTCGGCCACCGACTGTATCCGATAGTCTGCGTCTATTGCACGCACGTACGCTACCCCACCGACTATGACAATTTGCGATTCGTTTCGTGTTTAGGACTTGTTCTTGCTCACTTCGCACTCGGCTCAGCATGCTTTCTCCGCGCGTGCGGAAGCGCGGAAACGGCTGTTAATTTGCGCGGAACGAATCGCGAAATATCCACGTTCATGAGGCCACGGAAACCCGCCGACGCAACAAGACGATTTTTTTTATCAAGGCTGCCGATTCTTCGAATGCCGCCGCGCGCACCGAACGAGGTGGCCATGCTTTGATTTCTGCGCGCGCTGGCACTCTTTCTAAGTTTTTCTACGTGCGAGTTTCGCGAACCTTTCAAGCAAGCTACCCACCTTCCCGTGTGTTTTGGTTTTCAAGGTCGCCCTCTTGCCGCATCCTCCCCTCTCTTTATCGCACGGAGAAAGGAATCTTTCATTCCCCCGTGCTTTATCGCAACTCCTTGCCCTTCTCTCGCAAGTTTGCTCTCCTGTCTTGATCACAACCCCTTCGCCTGTCTCCACCGCTCTGCGACGCCCGCCACGCTGGCTCGAATTAGCTTCGTTTTCCGACTGGAAACGTGCCCAGAGCTGCTCCACGCGTGTGAGTGTCTTGCTCGCTCTTAGTGTATGTGTGTGGTCATGATGGCCGACGGGAGGACTAGCACGCTTTTTCGTGCCGCTTAACAAAACGTCGAAAGTGTGACCGCTTCGCTTGAGCGTAATCCGTGTGTTAGGTGCCGCGTTGCGGAGCGCTTGCTCATAGCTGTTGACCACCTGGCAGCCAACTTGCCGATTCAGGCGCCCCGGTATTCAGCTGTGGAGATGTTGAATATTTCGTGGGCGGCGGTGATGGCTACATGTGCGCGAAACTATTTTCACGAGGCCGACTTCGTCCATTGTCGGGCCCGATGCCGAGCCTGAAGCTTCCGAACAGGACCGCTGCGGCGGTGATTTGTGGCAGCACGTCGTCGACTCTGACCTGGGAGAGCGCGTGGGACATGTGTTGCGATGATTTTATTACGGCCGATGATGATGCCGACACTGCGGAACCGTGCACGGATTGGGGCATTGTGAATGAAGTACGTGGCGAGAGCGATTTGGAGGAATCGGATTGCGAGAACGACGAAGCTTTGGAGCCAGCGCCTCATGCAGCTTATGCCATGGGCCTCGGCGAACGAGCATCCTGCCATTTTAATTGAACTTGAGACCGCCCTTATCGTTTCTGTTCTTCGAAACACGTGCATCACAGACTTTTTTGGGCAAAAAAAGTTTGTGTTTTTACTCGCAACTTTTTTAAAAGCTGTGTTTCATTTACAACGAACTTCGAGATACAGCGAACCGATGCCGCGTCACGCTCAGGTTTGTTATAAGCGGGCTCGACTGTACTTGAATTCGATTTGAATTTATTCAAACCAAATCACTGTGTGCTTTAAACCTGAAATTCGCACAAGCCTAGTTTTTTTAATACAGTAAACCCTCATTATAACAAAATCAGTGGGATGGCCAAAAATTTGATATTCGCTCCTGTCCCATAAAAGCTCAGCAAGTGCAGCTAAATTAGCCATGGCAATTTCCCAGAACTGGTATTCAGTGAAGCAACAAACTACTTTTATTCACGCACGAAAAAGTGAGTCAGCTGGCTTTGTCAGGTGCTGCGGCTGGGCACCACGAATGCCGGCTCCAGTTTGTAACTTGATGCTGTGTCTCTTGTTGGCATCATACGCAACGAGCATCCGTCGTAAAACACTTTCCTGCTATTACTTTCGTGTTGTCTCAATAACGCCTTGGTCTATGGGCTGCAATATCGTGGTCGTATCTGCTGGTAGAAGTTCCAAAGGGATGGCTTGCAGATTTTCAGTTGTGCCATGGCTGGGGCAATCAACGATAACAGAAAACACATGCCTTTGCTTTGCCATGAACTTTCAATCTAGCAGGCACAGATACTTTTCAAAAAAGGCTGCGGTCTTCCAAGCTCATATGTTGCAGTTTTTGGGTATCGTGTTGCGAAAGCACCTGGGCTTTGCCCAATTCTCTAGTATCAGCAAAGTAGGCTTGTCCTCCCCCGCTGCGCTAGCATTGAACTGCACTGTAACCTGTACTTTTGCTTTGTTTACATTCTGTTGAGGTTCTGCTCGGCGTAGTGTACATGCACATCGGCAATAGTTTTTAAAAGAATGCCACCTCATTCAAGTTGTAAATGTCTCGCATCTTCATACTGCAGAAGTAGAGCACTCAGCCGATGCTGGCGCCATTCGTTCATGACCTTGTGGTCTACGGCTGCACTTTCACCAGCAATCGGTTTTTAAGACGCACCGTGCCGTGTCTTCAAACATTCACCCCATTCGTTCTGCACGTAATAAAATCTTGCTTGCCCGTTTGGGCAGCTAAGGCTTCAGCTTTTACACTCACTGCAGGCCTATTTACACGAGTGTTCGCACTACTAGCATTTTTCAGTCATTCGAGAAGCATTCTTTCCACTTCTCCACTTGCGTTTGGCTGAGAAACTCTTCTCAAAGCCATCTAGTCTGGCATCCTTATTTTTCAGAATAGTCGATAATGTGGACAGTGGTATTCAAAAATTGTCTTGCAATTTCAGACTTCTGCCGACCTCTTTTTTCCATCTCATATATCAGTTGAACTTTCTGCTCCAATGTTGGACACTTCCGCTCGGGCACTGGCAGTGCCATGTTCACTTTACGGCAACTAAAATAAAAGCACTCACGATGTGCACACACAACATCCCGGGTTCACAGAGACTTCATGCAACACATGCGCACGTGTGTCTTCCAACCACGAATGGAAAAAGTCGGGGAGCATGCCGAGGCTCCGTACTGGTCACGTGACAACACCGTCATAGCCAGTGCTGTAGCCGCGGGGAGCAGCCAACACGTTTCAAGCGCCTTCGTACTGGATAGTACCAGAGTGGGGCGCGAAGGAGGACAGTAAAATTCCCGCTGCGGAGACTCTCTCGTCGTCTGCACTGGCGCGCTTTAGCCTGATGATGCTAGTGCAAACATCGCGCGCTCAGCACAGAAAAGGTTGCCAGAAAAGGTTCAACGCTCCGAGACGTTGAAAAAAGTGTTTCGGCATTTCGGCGGTGTGGGCATTGTGCACCCGTCTGGCACTGCACGAATCTGCCACTTGTTACTTCACTCTAAGCAAGCTATTGACATGCTTCGACTAATCCAGTCTAAAATACGCGCATTTGGGTCAGAACTGCGTGACACTTAGATAAAAGCAATAATAAAGTGACTTCACTGGAATGAGAGTTTATTGCAAGTAAATATACCAACACGCACTCATTACAGTTATCCAACCAAAGGAGTTCAACTTGAGATGAAATAGATGAAAAATTCTTGAAACATGGGGTTTTCCCAGGATTTACTGTAGCTGGGGCTTCTGTGCTTCCCACTGCAGGCCGCTACTAATAGGGCAGTTCTCGGAAGATCTGATGAACCTGTTCCTGTTGCACATACTCTCGGTGCCTGCACTTGTTCACCACTTGCTGAGCATAGCACCCGAGGTAAGTGGAAGCCACTTGCTCACATTTTGTTGGTAAAACGCGTTGTGCTTTGGATTGTGTCAAAATAGTCTAATGAAACTCTCTGCTGGGCTACTGGCTGCACAGTTTTGTAGAGGGAAGTGGTGCAACACGGAACAAAGACTAAGATGAGGGAACAAGTACAGCTGCACCATTTTCACTTTACTAGTAGAACTTGTGCTTTACTCTCTTGACGGTGTTTTGCAGGTTATTTGAGAACAGCAGCGTGGATTCGTGATCGTATTCTGCGTTGCTGTAGCTGTGCGAGTCTTGTTTCATCATCTCCCGCTTTGGCCTGCTTTGCGCTACTTGCTTCTATGTGTCAAATATCTCCGACAAAAATTTAGTGCTTAGCGCCCAAACTTTACTGACTCATGGTGGATTCCACAGGCCATTTAAGGATAGCAGCATACATTTGTGAGCGTATTCTGAGGTGCGTTGGCTTTGCTAGTCTTCTGAAAAAGAAAACGTAGTTTACTGCGCTAAATCGTAGCGGGGTTCTTGATACCTGTCAAAAGGCATGGCGTCCTTGCATGCTCTTGATGGCTTTTTACGTGACTAGGGGTCAAGTACGCATTGAGCAGTTTCATTAAATGTGACCGTGCTCTGCCATGTAATGAGTGAAAGCAAGGTGATGGGTTGATTAGTGAAACTCATATTTGGTATCTTATACACATGTCCTGAAAGAGTTGGCTCACTCCAGCTAAATAGTGAAAACTGAAGTGGGGTACTAATGTAAACTAAGATATTTTTTATGTTTGTCTACTTTTGTGACACTGTTTGCTAGCTTCAGGCTCGAATATGGGTTGTTTCCTTTTGTATCTCTTTTCAAGGTCCAAGTACGTGCTAACTATTGTTTAATAAACACTGCATTGGTGAGTCAGTGCTTGTCTACTACACTGTTTTTTCCTAATGTTAGGAGGGTCAAAAAAAAAAAAGAAAAGGTGTGCGATTGGCTACAGCTATGAAGTCAGTATTTGCATAGAAGTTACAGGGTAGGTCAGGAAACACACATAGAAATATATACGTAAGTGAGAATAAATCATGTGAATTGAAGTAAAACCTAGACAGGAAGTAGGCCCTATTAGTCAATCTGAAGTGGAAGTATGTGCAGAAAGTGAGCTTGTATGAAATTGTTTGAAAAAGCCATATGATGATGAGTTGTAATCACAGTTAGTCATGACTAGAGCCCGGATTTTCAGGCACTAAAAAAGTGTGTTTTAGGCGCCAAAGACAGGCAGGTAAAACATCGTTTTAGGCCCTCAAAATCATAATTATTGGCACAATTACTTACTACAAAATTGAAATATCCCAAAACAACGACGTCGGTGACTTGGATCTAAGCCAAGAAGCATAAAAAATATTTAAGATAGCAGATAGGTACCAACGATTGAACCTAGACATGCGTTTCCCGAGTGATTCGCAGTATGTGGTCTTTTGTTTTATTATCTAGCATTGTGCGTCAAGTGTCCACCATTCAATTAACACTCTCATGAGTCTCTTTCGTTTCATTTTGGCTGGGAAGGGCAGCACAGGAAAAAAATAACCAGACCAGTGATAACCCAGAAGAGAGGCTTGCTAGGTCGTATAGGACCAATTTCTACTTTATTGGTGAACACCTGAAAGGACCCCTCATTAGGTTTGGGCTTTTCGAGCTGTCAAGTGTAATAGTGCACAGGGCACTCCGGATTATTCCTGTTAAGATTTGCAAAATTACATGTCGCGAAAAAACGCTAAATTTCTATTGAATGTCACTTGCCCTTCTCGCGGGTGTGCGCCCCAAGATCTAGGGAATGACGTACAGCAAGGAATAGTCCTGTCTTTACATCGCTCCTTTAGGTTGACATTCGTAGGCTCACGTCGCATACCGTGCGCTCTTCATCAGAACTTCGTTAAATGCTAGCTATATCTATAAAAACAGAAGAAAAATGTTCCGTCTTCTCCTGCGTTTTAAACGGTACCTCATTAAGAGTGTTGCACGTGACACGATTCTACTTGGCATATGTAATTTGTCTGTTCTGTTGCGTAGCATGAATGAGGAGTACTTTGGTTTGGGCTAGCTGCGTCATATCAGCTTTGCTTCAAAGGCAAAGCAATGAAGTCAATAGCAACAAATTGGGAGGTCACGTGCAGAATGGCAAGCAGATTGAAACATGCGCCGCGTTTCTCACGCACAAAGGACGCACAAAATATACTCACAGGCACAGATTAACGCGAACAAGTGTGTTAGTTGTTACTTCGCCGTGTTTGAAAAGCACGGCCTTTTCGCAAACAGAGGCTGTGTAACGATTGCAGTGACCTTTGTGCACCCGGTAACTATAACATAATTGTTCCGATGAAACTCAAAAGCTAGCCAAGACGTACGATTCTCCCCACTGCATGGTAAGGGCGCGCGATCGAGCGTACACCCCCTTATTCTCTACACACGCCAAAGTACGCGTGAGAGATGAGAGCCGCAGCGCGCTCACTGAGCCATCTTGCTGATAATGCTAAAAACACGATAGTCCGGGGGCACGTCATGACACGAGTAGGCTGGGGCACGTCATGCGCCCATGACCTTGCTTTCGCATGTTGTTCTTGGTGCGTATGTGTCGTGTGGTTTTCCAGCCCCAATACCGAAGGGAACACAGAAGGAATGAGGCTCGCGATGGTTACATGGTATGAGAGGCAAGGCACTCAAGCTTGCTTCTTCGCATAATGCTTTGGTGGCTCGTATCGAACCAATTTGAAAAATCACTATAGTCGAACACTTTTCACTAGGCACGCAAAAACTTCAAATGTGTAACTAGGTACAAATTATTATGTCACCTAGAGAGAGACGCTTAAAAAGCAAATTACAAACAAAACAAAAGTTGTGTGCACATCACATATTTTACCTGAAGGTGCTGCAGCAGATGGTTACAATGTCAAAGAAAACGTGCTTTCATTGAAACGCCACAATTCGTTCTCTTTGTAATCCATTTCAATCTGTCATAAAACTAACAAAAAATGAATTATTAAAAAGATTATATCTGATACAACATTCTAAAATTTTAATTACGATTGCTCAGAGGACTGTTTAGATACATTCATTTTCAAGTGTGAGTTTTACCATGAAGTGCTTGACATAGAAGCTTTAGTCGCAGTTTAATTCGACGCGATGATAGTAATTCCCATTCTAGTTCATTTTTCATATTGTTGCAGCTGTTATTTTTGAGTAATGGCTTAGGAGACACCATGAAGCACTGTTCTTTATTTTTTCATGTTTGTAACTTAGTAATTGACAAGGGATCTCATATAGAACAAGCATATTCAAGCTTACGTTAAATCTATGCTAAATACACCGTTGATTGTAAACATGCAGGCGCCTGTCTCAGACTTCGCTGTATAAAGTATAACGATTTGGCGACCTTCGCCCCACTGAATCAACAAGAGCATTTCATGAGTGGCCCTCCATGGTTTTTCATTTGTTCGCCAGCTACCCGTGGCTGCCCAGAAAAACCTGCTCTTCCTTTCCCACTGCCATACCCAGGTTTTCAGGGCGGTTTTTCAGTTCCCTCAGGGCACTAGACAGCTATCTGTAGAAAGCGGTCGCCACGTCCTCGGCCCTAGACGTCACTTTTATTTTCGTACCCCATCTTTAATTCTCTCTCCTCCTTCCCCTGCAGACGCTGAGACGTTCTTCTACTTAGGGCTGCAGAAATAGCGTCTTTTACACTCATCATGCTCCTCCTCCAATCGCTCGCAACATGTCAGCTTTCTCTTCGTTGAACGTTATAGTGTTTCGAAATATCAATGTTGCCTTTTTTACATGAATAACAGTTACAGAGTAGAAAACAAAACTTCGGCATGAATAGCGCTCATATAGGTGCTCCTTTGGAAAATAGGCATTTATAGGCACTTATAGGGATTTAGGCATGAACGCTCAAAGTAGGCATTTATAGGCACTATAAAAACACCATAAAAGCCCTTATTAACCTCTAATTCATGCTCATATATCAAAATGGCACGATAGGAACACAAGGAACAAAATAGGCGTTTGCCTATAATCTGGTCTCTAATTATGACTTGTAAACTAGACTTAAGTCATTAACAGAATTCACATGACGGAAGTACGTGAGAGCGTCAAGGTAAAGAGGGAAGATAAAGGGACGTAAAGTCAAAGCAGTGTCAGCACAACTGCCCGCATTTACCACTAAATCACTGCTTGCATTTACCACTAAATCACCGAAATAGTTATGTTTATTTGGCTTACGTTATTACTTTGCAGTTGCTTCTTTGAAATTTAGTTTTTGTTTTACACTTAAGAAGAACTTGTTAGTTTTGCCAGGCAGTGAAGCTGGAATAATCGTGTTTCAAATGCTGGGGAGAGCTGTGCGCACTATGTGTTTGGTGTGGTTTGCCCACTGCAGGCGGTGACACTGTTGAATTCGCACGGCCTGTTCCGCCGTAGCCTGGACATCTTGGTGGTGGAGCAAAACATGCGCATCCTCTTCAACGCCCTCGAGGGGAACTACGCCTTGTGCCTGTTGGCCAATCTCGTGCACCTTGCCTACCTCAACATCGAGGCACGTATTGCTCATCACTCGTGCCTGGCAACTAAGCATCTCATGTTTCAGAATAAATTTGTTGGCCCCCCTAATACTTAGCATGATATGTTATCTCTAGATCGGTTCAAATATTTCAGTTCTCTGAATATTTGAACGAAGTATTACTACAGTATCTAAATTTTCTTGTACCAAACTATCTAAATTTGGGAACATTTAAAAGGAATTGGTAGGCATGTATTCTACTGCATGTAACTCATCTGTGAAAGTGCTTTGGCTGCAGTGTGAGGCCACTATGCCATAAAGCTGCTTGTCTGAGCATATTGTCGCTGTAGCGAAGCCACATTTGAAGGTTATGTGCGCATATTACTTGCACCCTGATTAGTTTTCTTTCTAGATATAAAGGCGCAATATACAAACTTACGCTGCCCAGGTGGAGCAAATTTTAAAATATAACGGGTTTTAGCAACCTTAACTTGCTCCTTACTCGCACTGAAATTCTGCAACTGTTCAAATTGGCTTAAGTTGCTTGATACTACTACTATTCAAACTTCTCTTTGAAGCAGAAAAGTGACATTCGCACAAACTTGGTAGTTGCCTCTGAAAAAAAAAAAGACTCAATTGAACAAATCGTGTGAAATAAAAGAATCTGGAATTTCATGTTCATAGTTTTCTTTTGTGTTAGTTTTTGCACGCATGTGTTTAATGCAAGTTTTGTATGACTTCCTCTTCCTCTATGTTATCATGGTTGCTCAAGCTCTCTCTAATCACATTGGAAAATGTCAAGTCAATACCTATCCAAGGTCCCTCTATTCACTATGGTTAGCCATGAAATCAGATTGTCGTTTTGGTGCATAAAACGTGAAATTTAGAACTTATTCTCTTCTGTCATTCCTATACGGTTAGATGCAGGAACGGGTTGCCTTAGTGATAAGAAGGGTGGTGCCATAGCGGCGTCTATTCAGTTAACAAGCAATACTAGTTAATGATACTAAAGATGCAAGACAACTTACTAACTGTGGTTACCCATGTAGGCTTTTATTGATGTTGCATACATTTACCAAATACATTCATTGCAAGAAATCAAATTTAATAACTTAGCTTGAGAAACAGCATGTTCACAGCTATACATACCTTACTGTGAATAAAGCTGTTTACTAACAGTGTAGTGAAACATTGTGAAATTTAATTGAGCTGTATTTTTTTCCTTTTTCCCTGTCTCTTAGAACCTGAATTCAAGGCTGCTCGATTTTGTGGTATGTTTACACTTTATGTTATGCATCATTTTTATTTATATATAGCCCTATATTGTGGCAGAGTCTAGATCAGTAAATGATTTTTTAATGGTCCGCTAGCTCTGTTGGCTAAGAAACTCAATCCTAGTAGATAACACAAGCTGGCATTCTTATAGATTGAATATTAATTTCGTTAAACTTGTGTATGAACCAGGCGCTATGTTTCTCAGTGGCAGGACCAGCTCAATTGAATCTACATTTCTTAGCTAAACTTCTGCACCTTCAGCGGAATCAAAATGTGTCTATTGGTTATTACGAATTTAACCGAAGTTTTAACCCGATTACAAAAGGAACACCTGATGTAGTGGTCTTGTGGTTACAGTGCTTGACTGCTGACTCGCAGTTCGCAGAATTGAATCCGGACCACGGTGATCGCATTTTTCAGCGGAGGCAAAAAAGCTCGAGGCCCATGTACTTAGATTTAGGCGCGCATTGAAGAACCCCCGGCCAGCGGCGAACTTTCTGGAGCCTTCCACTACGGCGTCTCTCATAATTGTATTATGGTTTCAGGATGCATCATTGCAATATATGAACGAAGTAACTCAAAAAACACCTGTGTATTTCACACATAAGCATCATTCTAGATACCCGATTGTAAGAGTGAGGCTGGATTCGATGAACTGCTTAATACTAACTGTATGGGAATCATGAAGACGGTATATTGGGACAGTTTGGCTTGTTTTTGGCAATTAGGCAAGACCACTAAGTGTGGTGGATTTCCTTTGCAGCATAAGTGTATGGCCACTGAAACACAACGCTATGAGGAAAACCCCCAAGTGCAACGTGCAAAACAAACTTCCAAGGAAACCTGTGTAGGTTGTCATGAAGACCAGTGCGCCATTCGTCGCATAGGCATTGAGGAACCTTCGTAGGGGCAGTTTTTTGTCGACTTCTGCCTCCCTTGACACCAGCAGGGACAAAAATAAAATTTCATTTTTCTCTCTCTTTATTGTGGTTTAAATTAATTTAAACATCTTGCCTGGTTGGCGTCATGCTTGAATCCTAACTTTAAAGCATAAAGCCAGGAATTTCTTGCACGCATCCATTGTCTATTGCGCGCATTACAAATGTAGTGCATCGCTCTCTTTTTCTGCTGTCAGCATGTGTCTACCAAACTGCTGGAAAGTTGCCAGAAGTACGTGGTGAACAAGCGCTCGAACCTGACCCACTGGCACCCCATCCTGGGATGGTTTGCCCAGAGCATCGACCATGGGTGAGGGTCTTAGTTTCCCCGCCTACCCCACTGCCATGCTTCTTTAAGAGCAATAGGCACATTGAAGGGGCCCTGAAACATTTTTTAAAGTAACCATGGAAGGGATTCAATAAAATAACTTATTGCCTCATGAATTCAACGCCGCAAATATTTTAAGAATTCGTCTAGTACAAGTGGAGCTACAAAGATTCGCCACACGTGGCAATCGCATTCTCTCTGTCTCTCGTAACGACGAAAGTGCTGGAAGCTAAGCGAAGAGAGATGGCAGGGGCAAAAAAAAAAAAAGTCACACATGCCTCGTGACCTTGAGCACTTTTTGCTTTTTTTTTAAATAGGGTGCGCAGCTTTTTCTCCGGGATCACGCGTGCCTGTGGGGACAAGCCAAAGCATCCCACGGCGATCCCTGTAGCGATCACGCGTGCCATGTTCAAATCAATCAATGGCCGATAGATAGCCTTCTAGGAGCAATTTTTGAGCGTCTTCTGTCATTTGTCGAGAAAGAGAAAATCATTTTAGCTAACTTTGATGATTTATTGTGGATTCCAAGCCGCGTGCTATGCTGTAATACTTGGCTCACATGTTCTCGGGAGCCTCTACTATCGATCGGCAGCGTTTTCTTTCCATGCTCGAGAAGTGTTGCAGGGCTTCTTTAAGGAGTTTGAGCCCACTGTAGCTGGTGAGGTGAGTTTGTGAAAAACTTGACAGTTATAAAGTAAAGTGACTTCCGGTGGGAGATTATGGAGCGCGCTCTACATGCTCCAACCCTGAGACAGTGCCATGAGAACCTGCACGTAAGCTCGCGCTTGCTGATGTCCGGAAGAGATGGTGGTGGTGGTGGTGGTGGCGGTGGTGTTGCAGCAGGCGGGGTTAGCCTGGCCTGCATGGCCGGCAATTGTTCCGCCTGAGCATCTCCTTAATTTGGAAAATGTCACCACGTGTCAGACAGCCCAGTGTCTCGCAGGAAGACCAACAAAGTTCGTTGCGCGTTCCTCCTAGTTGCCGCGGGTCCTTCAGGAAAGATGATGTCATCAACTGTCTGGTGCCTATGGCAGCCTTTTCGCAAGGTGCGGATCATCGCTGCTCTTTGGGCATCAAACTGTGGGCAAAGCCAAATGAAATGTTCAATATCCCCGATGTCACCACAGAAGGCACAGAACGGGGAAGCGTATCTCCCAGTCTTGAATGACCAGGCCGGGGTGTATGCGGAGCCGGTTCTAATGCGGTACAACAGCGTCGCTTCTTCACGAGAAAGTCCATGAATTACACATGCTTGGTGTGGAAACCTGTAGATCGCCTTGAAATGATTGCGTATCACATCTTTGTTGTTCTGGTAAGTCTTGGGAGTTCTTACTTTTGGAAACGATGTACGTGCTTCGCATGCAAGGGCATCAGCCTTTTCATTGCCCTCAATGCCAACGTGGGATGGGATCCACTGGAACTGTATATTAAAACTCTTGCCATTTAGGTGTTTGATTAGTGCCAGAGATTGCCTGGTGAACTTTTCTTGAGGTAGGCCACGATGCAGTCTTTGTAGCGCCGATTTGGAGTCCGTCAGCACTACAACATCTCGTGCAGAAAAGGATCGCAGTTTTCGCAAAGCCGCCGTAATTGCAGCGCTTTCTACTGTTGTGGACGAAACCACGCGATCCAGGCGGCCCGACCATGACACGCCCAGGCTGGGTATGCAGAAAGCCGCTGCGCAGCTATCAGTCTGTGTGCACACTGATCCGTCGGTGTACACTTGTAGGTGGCCACGGTACATGGTGCTCAAGTGGTCCAGCGCAAGAAAGTTTGCTTCCGCGGCTGGAATGGTGCGCTTCGCTGGTAGATTGGGTACGCTGAAGTTGCACGCAACATCCACAAAAGACCATGGCGGGTCCATAGGGCGCCGTTTAGGCAGTTTCAAGCCTAAATATTGAAATGTGTTTAGTGCCGCGTTGAAATGTGAGCCAGTTCTTGCTCTTAGCCGCCGGAGAAGCGCCGTGCCTGCGAAGGACTCGCCCAGTCTTGACAGCTGCGTCAATAAGGCCTGAGACGCCAAAAGGCGGAGCGGAAGAGACTCGGCTTCATTGGTAACCTTCGTGTTTGAAGCCGCCTGAGGGACTCCCATCGCCAAGCGAAGACCCTTTCTGTGCACTGCCTCTAGGCGTTCGAACTGGCTTGGTGATGGTGATATCAGGGGCAGCTGATAAAGAATGCGGCTTGTTATAAGCGCATCATTCAATTTAAGCATGGACTTAGGATTGTTGCCCCAACGGACCCCTGCCATGCGACGAAGAGCGTTGATCCTTTGCACTGATGCAGTTACCATACCATCAACCGCACGTCGCCATAATAGCTTGTTGTCGACGGTAATGCCCAGGAAGCGAACACTTGTTGCACAACGAATTGAGTGGCCTCGAATATTCAGCGACAGACGTGTTGACTTCCGTCGCACTCCCGGGAAGAGCATGAAGGCCGACTTTTCCGCTGATAAAGATAGGCCAAGTGTCAACAAGTGACGCTCAATGATTGAAATAGCGCTCTGTGCTATCCGGGCCAAACGTTTGTGCTGGTACCCTGAGATCCAAATGCAGATGTCATCGGCGTAGATGGATATTTTGACTGCTTTCAGAGCTGAGTGCAGAGTGTCGGGAAGCCTGGCCATGGCAGCGTTAAAAAGCAAGGGAGATAGAACACTTCCTTGTGGGACGCCGAGGGAAACGCGTCTCTCTTCGCTCGTTACATTTCCAAGCTTAACACGGACACAACGGTCTCTGAGAAATTCATGTACGAACCGAAGAGCATTTCCCGACACACCCATGGCTTGGAGCCCGTTCACGATGCCTGCCTGAAGCACACAATCATATGCCTTGGCAACGTCCATGAAGACGGCGAGTGTCGAGAGTCCGCTGACGCGGTGGTGTTCGATGTGGCTTAATAGGTCAAAAACACTGTCCTGGGCACTCAGTCGTGGGCGAAATCCGGTCATACACGGTGGCCATCGTCTTCCTTGTTCAAGGTACCAAGTTAATCTTGTACATATTAATCTTTCCATCAACTTAGATACGCATGATGTTAGAGATACCGGTCGATATGACGCGAGGCTCGCAGGATCCTTTCCGGACTTTAGGACTGGCACCACCCATGCTGTCTTCCAAACAAGTGGGATCTCTCCCGTGCTCCAGACATGATTAAATATGTCCAAAAGAGCCCTTTTTCGCTCATATGGTAGATTTGTCAGCATTTGATTGCTGATCAAATCGGGACCCACGGCACAGCGTCTTCTTAATTTGCTAAGTGCCATATCCAGCTCTCGGAAGGTGAATGGCGTATCCATCGTGTGGAAAAACTGGGGTGACAGAGGAATCGCCGCTCCTGCTGATCTACCAGGTATGTACACGTCTGCGAAATCCTCTGCAAGGGTTTGCAAATCTATCCCTTGTTTCAAAGCGAGTGCTTCGAATGGCCTGTTTGTTCGGATCTTCCCAGAAAGACTATTTATTACTGCCCATATCTTTGTCAAGGGCGTAAACGTTGATAAACTCTCACAGAAAGCGGCCCATTGATTTCGTCTTAATTTTTTTGTATGGCGGCGAATTGCAGCATTGATCCTGTTATATTCGGTTTTCGCAGACGGATTTCCTTTTGTTCTCATTATTTTCCGCTCCGCTCGTCTACGTGCTGCGCAGAGGTTCTTCAATTTCAAGTCTGGAGCAGGAAAATGGTCAGGCAGTTTCAGCAATGAAGTTGCTGATCGCTTGCTTTGCAACATATCTGCGAACAGCTCACCAGTGGATTTGTCCAACACTTCTCTGTAGGTGTCCCAGCGTGTTACCTTGCAGAATTGCCGACCAGCAGTTCGAAATCCCAGGATATTGGTGAAGATGGGGAAATGGTCGCTGCTCATCTTGTCTGGAGCCGTGGTCGATGATACCAGAAGGTCCGTGGAGTGAAGTACAAGGTCTATTGCACTCCATGAATCAGGTGGCCTGAAAAATGTAGGTTTACCATCGTTTGCCACACATAAGTCGGCAGCATCTGCAGCTGCTAGAAGTTCCCTGCCTCGAAAATCTACACTCTTATCTCCCCAGAGTGGATGGTGCGCGTTAAAATCACCACAGATTATTCGAGGAGCGGGACATCGAGTGCAGAGGTCCTTTAGGAAAGTCTCCATAGAGACCTTTTTTCGTGGGCTTATGTACACCGATACCACACTCAGTTTTCGGTTTCCCAGACACACTTGCACAGCAGCGACTTCCAGTGAGTTGGAACAGAGGTCTTGCACTGGTAGGGTGACTTGAGGTATTTCCCGCCTTATGTATATCATTGCGCTTCCATTTGCAAACGACGTTATGCTCGGGTTGCCGTGTCGGATGTACCCTGGGAGCGTCCTTGCATTCGGTAGACCGGCTTCGGAGAGGGCTAGAATCGGTATTGGAATGTCGCGCAGGAAAAGGTTGAGTTCGCACAGGCGTTTTAGAAGACCGGCGCAGTTCCATTGCATTATTAAGGGCACTTTTGAAGGACGAAATAGACCAGGTGGGCGAGGCAGCGCCATTATTCTACTGTGTGTTTGTGGAAGCAGAGCAAAGTAACACTGACTCTAGAGCCAGGACTGCTCCCAACATATCCTTCGTTGAACTCGCAGGCATCTTAGCGACGTGTGAATGCAGTGCTGTGAACAGAGCGCGAATAACGTGCTCGAGGTTTTCTTGCTGTTGGCTTCCAGATGGTACTTGAGATGGGCTCAGTGCATCAGCGTAGGTGCGCTTGGCGGACTCTTTCGTGATACATTTCTCACCAGCGTTGAGCACTTGCGTTGACTCAGTACCAGCTCTTGTCGGATTTAGGCGTGGAAAATTTCCTGCGCACTCGTTATCCGAAACGCCAAGTTGTGGCGCGCCGGAAGTCTTCTTTGTGAGCGATGGTTCGTTCACAGTCTTCGGGCCGAGGACAAACATCTTATTTTTTCGCTGAGCAGCTGTTCGTGCTGGACATCGGCCGTAGCTAGCTGGGTGGTCGCCGCCACAGTTTGCACACACAAGTTTTTCTTTACTTGTACACGTCTTAAAGTCATGAGGCCCCCCACAGCGCTTACACCTTTGTTCCCCACGACAGTGCTTGGCTACATGTCCAAAACGCTGACATTTAAAACAGCGTGGTGGCGTCTCCACGTAGTCTACCAGCTCGTGTCTGGTGAAGCCAAGGTTGATTTTCTCTGGACGTTCCGAATTGGGAGCGAATGTGAGAACTACAAAGTCAGTGCGACTTGATTCCCATTCGGTGGATGAGGTTTGGACTCGTCGTATGATCCTTCTTGCGTGGTATACTCCCTGAGGTCTCAGGTAGGTTAACAGCTCTTCGTCCGAGTACCATCTTGGGACCCCTTTTATAATGCAGGTATTTTTCATGTAGCTGTGTGGTACACGGGCAGATATGGCCAGGCCGCAGATAGTGTTGGTCTCTAGAAGCATATTAGCTTGATGTTCTGTCTCTATATCCAAAAGCAGGGCTCCCTGTGCTGTGAAACGGCTCTTAACTGGGGCTCCACCGAGAATTGTTTCAATTTCCGAGTATAGGTGAATAGGATTCACTTGCCTCAAGTTAGCTCCTTCGGATGTTGGAGCAATTAAGACAGGAATGCCCACCGTCCTGTCTTTGCGATGTCGTACAAGGCGGAAACCGCCCTCGTCCATGTCTTGATCTGTGAGGTTCGCCCCGTTGTGGTCCCCGACGACAGTTGATTCGTCCTCTGATTCAGCGCTGTGTTGTCGCTTGCAGTCAGGTATGCTTGCGCAGACCAGCTGGTGCTTCTGACCTTGTGTCACACCTTGGGAGGTCATGGCGGCGCTCTCCCTGATGCTTGTCTCGTTTCTTCTAGCACCTTTCGACGCGGCGGGCTGCGCAGCACCCGTCGGTCGCCGATACGGCAGGTACCTTTTCGAGTCGTCCGACGTCTTGAGCGGTGCTGAGCCGTAATATAAACAAAAGTAAACGATAAAAGCAGACAGAGCTACTTAGCCAAGCAGCAACAGCTTCGTCGTCTTCTTCCTCTTCTCGTCCGGAAGAGACAACATGTTTCCGACTTTCTGCTTCAATAAAGTGTGTTCTTCACCACTTGCTCCCACTGTGGAAGCAACGTAACATTCACCATGTAACACCTTCGAGCCTGTGAAAGTAGTCGGTGGAAATCACTGTTAAGCTAACCTATGAAGGTGTTGCACTCAAGCACATTCAAGTGTGCTCCTTTGGAGTTCTGAGGGTTCTAGCTCAATGTGCCCAGTATCCTGCTTGGTGAATCGGCCCAATGTTTCTCTATTGTGTATTACGTATTGCCTCTCTTGTGAGTCACCAGTGTAGGCTGTGCAGAACAAAAATATGTGCCAGTGTCAAAGATAGGCCTGTTACTGGTGCTCCTAGTGGTATCTGGACCAGTGATATGATAAGTATCTGGGCCAGTGATATCTGTATTCTTTAGTAGAGGCAGCGCTTTTGTCCTCCCCTGATAACACCTAATGTTTTGGGACATCGTTACTGAAGCACTTTCTCTATGGACATGGTAGACTTAAGTGAGACTCCATCACAAAATACATTGACTGATGTTTCAGAGTATAAGCTCTGCAAAAATGTAGCAAACAAGAACTTGTCAGTAAGTCTGTCCTAAAAAGAAGTACAAAGACTGAGACGATGCACACAAAAAAGTATGGATGCAAATATATGCAAATACAGTAGAGTCTGATGTCTGAGTAAACGGAAATTTGTTAAACGGAACTAATGCTTAAACAGAACGTTTGTCTCTGCAATGCTTGGTTTCAGGCTTGTATTCTACACTCATACTCACCTCTCATCTCAGTAAACGGAACTCCTGTTAAATCGAACATATTTTTCCAGTTCCTTCAGGTTCCGTTTACTGAGAGTCTACTGTATATACAAAGAGTCCATATAGCAGATTAAAGTATATTGCACTTTGTTATTGCACATTACCACAAGAGTTTGTATATATTTTTGTTGTTTTGTCTCGGGCCCACCTTACATTGGTAATCAATCAGGTTTTACTGCTCTGAATCGACGCACAATGCACTGTGCAACTAATAGAGTGGTCACCTTGCAATTGTTCTGCAGCCTACACGAGTCCCTAACCTTTGTCAAGCAGCAGCTGCAACTGCTGTGGTGTGGCCCCCTGGTCAAGGTCCTGTTCAGCCCGCTGGCAGAGCTGCTGGCACAGAACGACAATTCCAATTCCTCCTCGAGCGAAGCACCAACGTCGCAGAGTCCACAGCCCGATGTGCCCACTGGTGTCCTCAGCTCTCCTGCAAGCGCCAGTGCCGCCAGTGAGTTCTTAGCTGCAATGACACCTCATGGATAATATTATTTTTTTAGTATAATCGGTACCAGAAAACGGGAAAGTGTGCTTAACACGTTCACTGTGGTGTGGGTCACAGGAAGCTCCACGGCCTGTGCTGTCCTACGTACGTTACAGGCATGCATCTGCTATGATGTGATCACTTCATCAAACATGAACACAGAGGTACAATTCGTGTTGCTAGAGGTTATAGATACTAATCGGAAGCATTTTTTTTCTGGTGTTATATGCCATGACCTGCCAGTCAGTGGGTCACAGCGCACCTGGAAGATATGCCGAGTGGCCCAGTGGTGGGTCATTCCACACGTGAAGTGAGAATTCAAGAAAGCTTGCCACAGGGAACGTGCTGAAAAGTGGGGTGTGCATGGGTTTCGGCAGAAGTTTGTCTTGAGGGGTGCAAAGTCATGTTGCATTGCATTGGGGATAAGGGTAGTGCTGGTGTAGTAGGGACTGGGGAGTAGGGGGAAGGGATCAAGTGCTGGTGTGGCTTGAGGGAGCAAGTGCCCCCTTTTGCACCCCTCTGCTGATACTCACAGGTGTGGGTTATATAGGTAGGGGTTGCATGCATGTCTTTTTTTTTTTCTTCTTTTTTCAAAATTCAAGGCAGGGTTACTTATATGCTGGCGCTGTTTATATGCAAGAAAATGGAGTAATATGTTGTGCACTTTAGGGCAGAACAGTGCAGAAAACTAGACAAAAATAGCTGTGTCCCATGTGCTCTTCATCCCGTTTTCTGCGCTGTTCTGCCGCAACGTGCACGAACCAGCTAGGTCACATAAGAACACGTATGTCATGCACTTGTTTTCAGCAGTGGATGTTGTAGATTCTTTCGATTTTTTATTGGTTCGTATGCCCACTCACTGGTGTACCTAAAGTACAATATCTCCTTAGGGGGTGGTGGCTATGTTTGTGTTTGCAACTTGTATGTTTTAGTCATGTCAACTTGTGGCCAAAGGGAGTGAGACACATCAGTCATTGAACAAATTAAACTTTCTGCATAGTCGTCATGCCTTGACCTAACCTCAGTGTGCTGCATATGACCATAGCTGATCGCTCTGGTGGAAGCCCTACACGGCTCGACGAGTTGATCAATGTGGCACATTCCAGGACCAACGTCTAAAGTAATATTTTTTTTACAGTGAAAGCTGTTATGCGATTATAACTCGGGTCACACGCAGTTGTCCGCCACAGCCGCCGCCACCACTGGTGTCTGTAACCACATCACGCGAAATTAAGAAAAAAAACCTAGCACCAATGACCCAGTGGGGCTCGAACCCAGGTCTGCTGGGTGCCAGCCCAGTATTCTACCACTGAGCTACGCCAGTGCTTGTGACTTGTTGGCAAACTTGCCTTAGGCAGGCTTGATGTTGGGAAAGCAATCGTGTTAATACGACTTTAAAGCATTTTAAAACAGCGAAAGAACAACCAGCCGTCTCACATTGCGAATAGCGTAACGAGTGGGCCACCCAATGCTCCAACCCCACGACAAGGTTGTTCTTGTTCCCCTATTAACTCTGGCACATACCCACTTCAGCCATAATTCCTCATCGTCGTCGGTCACTGCATGAACAATTGGCACAAAATTTCTTGCAAGTGTTTAGCGGATGCCACACTTCTCAGAAGAATGATGAAGGATAGCATAGCGAATGCAGGCCTACTACACAAAAATTTTGAATGCCCTAGTGGGTATCAAGCAAGTGGGCTTGCAGTAGTTACCCCAGGAGTGTTTAGAAAAGGTTCTGAAAGGCCGCTCTTCTAGTTTTTGCTGTGACTGTGTTGCGCTTTCTGCGCAGGCCTGGCATTTTTTTGTCGAAATGAATGCAATCAAAAACCCGTATTGCATTCATTTGAAGCCCATGATTTCATTCTTTTCATTTCAAGATGTAGAACTGACTGTAGAATAATTAAACAGAGCAGACTCGCAGTAAATGGGAATCTATCTTGACTGCTGCTTAATTGGAACAACTGCCTATAACATGTTTGGTTTCACACTTAGCCGCTGTCTCCCTGTTCACCTGGTAAACGGTACTGCTAAATAGAACTCATTTTCTTGGTTCCTTCAGTAGCCGTCTAATAAATCTGCTGTATTTATTTAAATGCTAATTGTAAAACTTATATTCACACAAACCGACACATTGCTTCATTTTCTTTTTTGCATTGTAATGGTGAGGGCCTTGAAGTTATGGTATGTGAATTTGACAAATTTTTAGACAGTGCTAGGCTTGGATGAATATTTGAAGAAACATTACTGTATTAGAATTCACTTTAGTTGAAATTTAAATTGCTGAGAATTTCAAGGTATTCGAATTGAACAAATAGGTGTGCATGTAACCTTCTCTGAGGGTGACTTCGCTGCGGTGGAGGGGTGCTAAGCCATCAAAGCACCATCCCAAACGTTACATTCAGCACAAAAGCTCCTTTGCCATATTCAGTGCAAGCACGCATACCACCAAAATTATAGGCTAGAAATCGCAGTGCAAATATATTCAAAAGGGAGGTGTGTGCCGTGACTACAAAAAGCTATTTAATACCGTCTGTCAATCTTCACAACATTTAATCAGCTTCCTATTCGGAAATGTGGCACTGGAACATATTGCAGGCATTTCGTTATTATGCTACAATGCTTGCCACTGTGATTACGTGGGATATGGCATCAAGCCTAGTTCCTGGAGTTAAAGCGATTTGTCACGTCAAGTTGCTTCTTCTGAATACTTTTTTTCGAGTAAAAGGGTGCTTGCTTAGGAATGGGCAAATAGCAAGTGGGACGTTCAGAGTCAATTCAAAGTGAATAGCAATTTCGTCGAATAATTTCTGATTAAATAGTTTGATTGGTATATGTCACACGTTAAGAAAAATGAGCATTTGTATCATGAGCCTCGGACAATATTTTTTAGAAATATAACTAGGCACGTGGGAATGCCACTTTTCTTTTTTGTTGTAAGTGAAGTAGAAGCAGCATAGTGGCAAAACTTGTATAGCAGTAAAGTGCAATTTATTAACTAGTACAATTCTTTACATCGTGCATATAGGCTTGTACTATACAATTTTAAACTTTAAAAGTTCAGTGATTGAGGCAATGATAATATGGACAGACGACCCGGGTCCACTGTTGAAGGGAACACTTGCATGCTGTACTTGTCCAGATATTACTGTCTTGCAAATACAGAGGCTGAGATTTGCATGAGACTACTGGTGGTTGACAGTTGTGACTCGTTTTGACATAATAGTGGCATACACGAACAACATTTCCACATCCACTTGCCGTTAGGGGGCCAGCAATATGAACGGGAATCACTTGAATGTTTCCTTTAAAGCAGACCGTACTGTACATTAACATTGAAGTGTGGCTTCGTGTTGGTGCAGATTAATCTTGGACGGGGGGTTTCACGCCATAGCACCTGAACGCTGCAGTGAAACCACCAACAAAGGGGAGTTACATGCACTCAAATATACACGCATTCGTTCATTTCGAATACTTAAAAATTTTGAATAAACTGAATGCGTCTCGAGGTGAATTTGGATACTGTAATATTTGCACGAATATTCGAAGTGGCCAAATATTTGCCCCTCCCTATAACATGCTTCACTATAACATAACGATCCCGCAGGTCGCTAGATTAAATCCCGACTGCGGCGGCTGCTTTTTGGTGGAGGCAAAAATGTTGTAGGCCCGTGTGCTCAGATTTGGGTGCACATATAAAGAACTCCAGGTGGTCAACGTTTCCTGAGCCCTCCACTACGGCATTTCTCGTAATCATATGGTTGTTTTGGGATGTTAGACTCTACATATCACTCAATCAACTGTAACATATGCTGTGGTGTACTTAGGTATGATACAGGCTGCTATACACCTTGCATCCTTAGGGGTTATTATGTTTAACGGGAGGCACATCCAAAAAAGTTTAGTAGTATTATGTTATTGTGTTTATTTACATTGGCTATGCGGATCCTCGACTGAACCACTAAGGTATCTGCTAAGTTCAGCTTAAGAGCTCTTAAATTTTTTTAATGGTTTAACACACCATCATGCTACACTGGTTGCCCTCATGCTTCATTTTGTGTGCACCGCTTGTCAGTGTGTCGTTTTTTTGCTGTATGGCTGCAGGCCTGCTGAAAAAAGCCCTGGAGCGGGCGTCATCTGGTCGGACAGTGCAGTGTGCAATACCGACGGCTGGGAAGCCCCGAGGTCACTGCGGTGGCCCTAACCTGCGCCCTCTTTGAGACTGCCCTGGCCGGTCTCACTCAACTACGCTTGGACATTCTGACTGGTGCGTTACAGGGTTTTCGGCACATGCGCAAGTGCAAATGTGTGTGTGTGACTTGTTGCACGGTTCCCTACGAAGATTGCTGTAAAATGGTTTTCTGTAGCTTTCAGTAAAGCTAATGTATTGGCACAAAAGTGGTATGAGGCTTCTGGATTTGCGCAAAAGGGGTCCTTCGCTGCAAATTGTCCATGTTGTTTTTGTTCTGCTTTTGGCGCAATAGCATGGCATTTAAAGTATATACAAATAAAGATATGAGTCGGGGGGCATTAGGTCTTGGTGGCTTTCCTTGTAACACAGTCAAGGTCTCCACCAAGAAGCAAAGGCATGCTAGCAAATGGAAGGTGATAATGTGTGTACATGTGTGTGTCGGCATGCATGCATGCAGGGCCGTCCATTTTTTTTTGCTTTCGATTGGGGCTTGGCAATGCTTCACCAGCGGTGCGTGTACCATAATGAGCATATTTGATATATTAAACTTGCTCCAGGAATCATTTTACATGCCACAGTAGCATTGCACAGGGACAGTTATCAGTAGCAGAAGTAGTGCTGGAGAAACATGGAACACAGGTTTATCTAGTTTGTTCTCTTCAATTGGGCACAAAGGTCTGAATGAACACAATAGCAGCTCACATGTAGTCATTGCCTTGTAGCATTGAAATGCATCGTTTCGCATTAAAAAAAATTGTCCGAAGTTGTCAGAAGCGTTGTATTGTGCTAGGCCTAGTTGTAGCTGATTGCGCTGTCGATGTCACTGGATGTTAGTTACAGCATGTAAAAATAACATTGAAGCAGTTAACATCTACTTTTCTACTAGTGCTATGGCAGTGGTAGCAACAATCAATTAACATATACTCACTTATACATACTTTTTGTCTTTTTAAAACAGCACCGCAAATATTTAGTTAGAAGAAATCCTCAGAATTACGAGTGCTATTCATTAATTCAGGTAAGATTTACGTCGCTACCAGGTGGAGGTAAGTTGTTTATCAGAAAGCATAGTTATGGGTTGTTGCAGAAAGTCCACAGTAGATGGATCGTTATCTTTGTTTATTTAGAAAATGCTGCATTTCGACTGTAAGCAGGAGCTAGCATATGTACTTTGATTTAGGTGCACATTCAGTAACATCAAGTGGTTGCGATTTCCTGGGCCCGCCACTATGACGTCGTGCTTATAGTCATATTGTGGTTTCGGGATGGTAAACCCTAACACTTATTATGTAATAATATGACTTGAGACAGCATTAATTCTATCTGGATACGGAAAATTGAAAATGCATGCCTATTTTCGTTGTTTGCTCTTATTTTTAAATTGTAACCCTAAAGATACATTTTTTTTGCTTGCATTTTATTTTATTTTTATTTTGGGATGACACAAGGAAGATGTAAAACCAAGCTCGGCAATGAAATATGGACGCATGGACCCTTTAAAAAAATAAAGCGGCAATTTTATGAATAGGGGACCCTTCCACAATACCGAAAATGCTCTCTTGATGTAAGAGGGTGCTTCGCAAGTTGCTAGATGTGCTAGATGCAGGTGGTGGCACTACCCTAGTGTTCTCATGCCAGCTTGCTGTGATGTCGTAGATGTTTTTGGCATTTTCTGGGGCATGTACGTGTAATGCGGCTAGAATCGTGATGTGACAAGTTTTCAAGACATGTATGCAGCTTACATTCTAAAAATGAGAATAGTCTGAAATCTGGGATGTGAGACTGACATATGAGCATTGAAGTGCTGGTGGAAAATTTTCATGGGCACCCTTTGATCTTCATTTTCTTTACCAATGATGAACTTGACTATTCAGTCAGCAACAATAAAGTTCTTGAAGAATAATTGGTCCATCTAAACTGATCTAGTGTTTTTTTTTCTGTGTCTGTTTCGCATGGTTGTTAAACTGTTTTTTTTTATTCCGTCTTTATTTTGTGATATAAAGGCCTAATTTAACATGTTTTCGATCGTCAACGGCACTGGTTGTCATACCGAAATACTATTAATGGATATATTAAAAATAATTTTTTTCTCTTTTCAATGACCAAGTTGGGGGGGGTAGGTTCATTATGCAAGTGGGTGCATTACGCGAGTAAATACGGTATTTCTTGATAAAGGTGGCTATATTGCCTCGCATTCAGCATTCTCAAGATTGTAGACAATCGTGACCTTTGTTTAGCATAAAATGTTGATGATTCGGGGGGCTGTTTTATGCGCTGCATGCTGTCCTCGTTCTCTCGCAGGGCTCTGCCACCACGAGTGGGTGCTGTGCCAGCTGTGGCAGCTCATCCGCAGTGTTGGATCGGCGAGCGGTGTGCGTGCCTTCCTTGACCTGCTCGCATTCACTACCAAGCCCACTGGGCCCGAGTTCCGGCTGCTCGTCCTCTTTTGCGACTGTGCCACCCACCTTGTCACGTGAGTGCTGGGATCATGGTTTTACATGTGTTCTCACTCTACTGTATTTTATTGCAAAGCAGATTGCTGTCTCGTTTTGAATCTCTCAAAATGTGACCATTTTGTTACTCTGTTGTTTATCGCTTTCCAGGGTGCAATTGTTTTTGCCGAGGCACTGACTTGCACAAATGGGGCCGCCGAGGTTGTGTTTTCTGTTTCTGGGACTCTCAAAAATCACTTCCGTCTCTTTGGCAATAAGGCGAAAGGCTATTATTAGTTTCTCACTCATTCGTGGTTTCCGGACGAGCGCAGAACGATGCAATTCTCTTCAGTGCGCTTATTCATGCTGTTCGCTTTTGCTGTGGAAGTGTGCGCCTGTTTCTCTGATGCAAGTGAGTTAAGCGATGACTTCCTCAAATCGCCGCTCAACTACCGAATCAGAATATATTCATTGGATGTCAGCCTGTCATATGAGAAATTACATTAGAGTTCACAATCAAATGTTGAGGAGTGATTGAGATCCCAAAAGCGTGCACAGTGAGATGACGACTTGACCTCCATGTTTCCACTATCACCACTTCATGTCCCTCATTTGATATGTGTACAATTACACATACCTTTATTGTGAAGGATAATTGTCTAACAGTCGCATAAGGTTTCTGTAGAATTTATCTTTCATGGATAAGGCATGTCTGTTTTAATAATACAATTTTTTTGTCATTTTATACTATACTTACTAGAATCTAGGTCGACCTCTAAATGTCCGAAGCCCGGAAAAAACAACAAAACAAACCTACCTTTATTATTGGACGAACGAAACAGCAAAGACAGAGTTTACAAAGAGAAAAGCATTTATTGAACATGAAGATTAAACAAAACAGTTGGTTCGTGATGCAAATAACTTGAGAAGCACAAACACTGGTCCTGTTGTGTGTGTTTCTTTGTCGTTATTTTTTTCACGCTGCTTGCATCAGAAATATGCTGTGTTTGTCAATACCGCGCTCGTTCCGAGTGGTCGCTGACTTCTTCGTCACTGTCTGCAAACAGTGCACCATCCTCAGTGCCATCAAGGGCATTGTATATGCCGCATTTTATAAAAGAGTGCACAATCAAGTTCCTGGGTTGTTGTCCCATGCTGCAGCTTCTCCAGCGAAGCACATTTTCTTCGTCCACTCCAAAGTCCAACCCGACTTGAATGTGGACGACGACTTCGCGACTTGGAGCAACTTTCCTTTTATTTTCCTTTTATTTTATTTTATTTTTTCCTTTTTTTTTAGCAGCACTGTAATGAGCTTGAGCTGTTAGGCACTATTGAGCTACGCCACACACAAAGCACTAGAAGCACGACTTGAAATGACTAACGACTCTCCTCAACACTCGCCACTAAGATCAAAATGACAGCCTCATGTGTGTACTTAAGCCAGGTGTTGGCTTGGCTACTACTGGCTATAATTCTGTCTCGCTGGTGCCAGTTGTGCACTATTTTGTTCAATGAAAAATGTTGAGTTTTTCGAAATTCTTGAATCTAAGTCGACCCTGGAGTTTGATGCAAAGAAATTAGGAAAAACCTATAGGCCTAGACTCGAATAAATACGATAGTCACTCCATAAAATTACAAAAATGGAAATTACTATATCTTTCTTAAATAGATTTCAAGTCAGCATTAAAAAAAATTGCAAAGAATGGAAGTACAATATCTTTCTTAAATAGATTTCAAGTCAGCACTAGAAAAAATTTACCTGAACATGAAAATTTAACCCTGTCATTAATCCCGCTAAAATAGGGAGGCAATTGCCAGGCAGATTCCAAAGGCTGACATATAGGCCACTTGAAACGTACCACGACAGCACGGACAATTTAGGGTATGCCCTTTTAGTGCACCAGCGAATGCCGGTTGTAGTACAAAGACCGAGAGAGAGCTAAGAGTCGACAGACGACATCACACCAGACATGCACACTCGGTAGGTATCAATCTCAATATAAGTCACAATATGACTTAGATTGTGTTTCAAACAACCTGGAACAATCAAATTGCGCTCTCAATGAAGTGTCATACACCACAAACAATTCAAGAACACTTAGTCGAATATTTAGCAAACGTATCCAGTCCACATTACTCACAATGCATCTCGAGTATTTCTCTTCCAGGAAACACTCGCACACACTCCCGCAATGATCGTCGTTGTTCCGATCTGTTGTTGGCCTGTCTCCTCAGCGACACTTTTCAAAACTTTCACCGTTCTCTCGCCATCATCACTTTATTCTTTCACATCAACTGACTGCACTTTATCAAGACACCTTCCTCACTGGCTTCCCCACTATCTTTCGCCATACTTGCTCACTATTCTGACACTCTGTCGCCACCTGCTTATGTTCCCTGGCTCTTGGATTTGTTCATATCTCACGTGATTTATCTGTGTATAGCGCAGCCAAAGCTAAGAAAAGGGCTGAGATCCTTTTGTCCGGTTCTACTCGTGGCTTTACTTCGCATTGCATCATACTTTGTTTTGCGATGTTTCGAGACTGCGCCCAGCGTTTGACGCGAGACTAGTACGTGGCAGCATCCTGTGGCAGGCCACGGTGACTACTCAGCTCATGATGCTCAAATCAGCCAACGGCAGAGGACATGTGTATATGGCGCAGAAATTTGGGTATATGACATCATTTATAGAGAGGAGGAGCATTTTTAGCTGACTTTGAGAAATCATTGTAAATTCTAGTCAGGGTGCTGCGCCATAATGTTTTGCTTGCACGTTCTCAGGAGCCTTGACTACCGATCAACAGCGTTTTCTGACCATGCTAGGAACTGAGAGAGTGTTCCAGGGCCCCTTTAAAATATTATTGGGGTTTTTTAGAATATATGCAGGATGTATTTACCTAGTAAAATAGTGACAATTCAAGGAGGCTGACCAACCCAATTGTATGCCAGTTAACTTTTTCTGGCTCCTTATCTCCGTTTACTTCATCTCTTGGTAAGTATGTTTTGCACTGTTATCAGCCTTTATAAGAATGAGGCTTCGATATGGTGGGCTCTTTATACATTTATTGTGCACTTGAGATTGCCAGTCACTGGTTACATTCTTTAAGTTTGTCTTTATATGTGCAAGTAAACACAGTTCAAACATACCAAGGGCAAAATAGAGAATTATAGGGGACCCAGCATTGCGTTGGCCCTGATGTCCCCTGAAACTGGGCCTATAAAATGTGTGTGGTGTGTTGTTTCCATCAAACCTAGTGGATGAATTGAGTGAGTATATACTGATGGCTGTCACTTCTGCAGTATCCTGGATGACCTGGAGTTATATGAGCAGCAGCGACCTTTCACCCTGGATGACCTGGTGGCCATCTCAACATTCCTCAACACCTTTGTCTTCCGCCTTGTCTGGAATGGACTCATTGGTGGGAGTGGCGCTTATTCTCGCTTTCATTTCTGGTCAATATTGGGCCAGAGGGCATTTTAAAAATGTTCTAGTTGGAAAAAGGCAGAGAGAGAATATGAGCCATTAGCAAAACTCTAGGGAAGACGTTTCTCACGGTGAAAGTCGGTGATAATGTGTCTTTGCCGTCATAATAATATCTAGGATTTTATGTCCGAAATCACGAAATGATTACGAGGAATGTTGTTGTGTTGGGCTCCAAAAATTTTGACCACACACATCACACAGTGCACAGGTTTCTAGCATTTCGTCTCCGTCAAAATACGACCGCTGCAACTGGGATCGAACTCGCATCCTTTAGGTCGGCAGCTGAGCACCGTAGCTGCTACGCCATTGTGGCAGACAATGTGTCTGCTCTCGCCACTAACTCTGAATATTTACAAATGTAACACTGTCACAGTGCAACCATGGGTTCCCATGCACTCCAGAATAACTGGTCAGGCAGATACTCTTTGTCTAGTAATTTACTACTGTCTGTTTATTTATCATTGCAATAACAATATATGGGCACTCTCAGGAGGTTTTCGCAGTTGGTATTGGTATATCCATCCTTTTTTATATTGTAAAGTTCAAATTTATAACATTACTGTGCATCGGATGTTCTACCTGCGAGTAAAAGCTCGCGAGTTCTGGGGACGAAACGCGGCTGAAGCAGAGATAAACTGAGCCAGCCATCTCCATCCCCCAGAGGCTGCATTCAATAACGTCACCCCCATGTGTGAGCCCTGTTGTCAATTGCTCCTCAAGCAGAGAGAAAATGTCACGCCCATTTTTTGCAAGGAGCATGAAGGGTGTGCCAGTGAAGTGTTGTGCTGCGACTCTTGAAGGGCGCGGTCGCAAGCGCTGTTTTGGCATACTTCAGGAAATGGCTCGTACAGCCTTCTATATGCTGTGTGGAGTCAGCTCCATGCAATGCCTTGCGTGAAGATGACAGACCGCAGAAAAACCGCTTCTCTCTCTAGAGCGTCCAAATGCTCTTACACCAGCGTTCTGAAGAGTAATGCGAGATCACATCCAAAAGAGTTCGCTGCTATCAGTACTTCATGTGACATGACAATTTGTTGCTATTGCATTCATTGATTCAGTTTCAAGCAAAACAGTGCGTTTCTTTATTCCTTCAATGCAGTGGTCAGAGTAACAGCCTGTCATTGTAGTCGCAGAGGCGCAGCCAAGGAAGGCATTGGGGTAGTTTAAGCCCCTCGCCCCCTAATTCAAGCCCCCCGACCCCCTATTTGGCTACACTCCGGGCTCGTAGTCAAAAGTACTCGTGAAATTGTGCAAGGCTACTGTTTATCCTTGCGAGCTTCATTTTTTGTGCTCGCTGTGTCACCTGGAACAGCTACAGCCTTTGTGAACTTCTTTATAAAGCTCTATTGTTTCTGCCTGTGCAGATTTGAAGACGGTGAATACCAACCAGCTGTTCTGCTCATGTCACACGTTACTGATGTTGCTGTACAAACGGGACTGTCGGCGCAGTTACACTCCGCCGGACCACTGGCTCATCAAGTAGGTGCCACTTGAGCGACAGAGCACGTCCTGGCGTGCTTACTGTTCGTGAGCACAATATGCCTGTGGACTCCATGTCCATCACTTTACTGCTCGTGGATGTGGAATCATTGTCATCTTGTTTAGCCTGTGCTGCAGAAGTTCTTTTTCCAGCATTTGAAACTACTCAAATGAAATAATTATGTGAAAACGTCTTCAACACATTTCGTTGACTGGCTAGTTAGTGCTTGTCGACAGCGAAACCACATGACATGGGACATACAGGACATGGTGCCCCATTCTCTCATCTTTTTTGTGTCATTTTGTTGGCTAAAAGCTGTTAAGAACAACTATGTAGCGAAAATGACCAGGCAAAAAGTTTCAAAGGAATCTGGCCACCTTGTACACAAGGCAGCTGTGTTGTAGTTAAAAAGTTGTTGGTTTCGTACTTGTTGGGCTTTGCAACCATCTATTCAAGGGATATCTGCATTGCTGTGCAGCTAGACTTTCAGGTTAAGTTTGGATGTGAACTGCACCTCGATCGATCTTTTATGAGGAGGTCCCGCCTGCGGTTTGTAACCTTGGGACCTCCCCCTGCATTATTACCTGCAAAGTATTGCATTTTTGACGCCACTAATCAAATTAATTGACTGATTAATTGATTGACTGAAAAGGCAGTGTAAAAACATATTGTGTACATAATGCATTGTAGCATACTACAACACACAAAAAGACACTCATCAACCACTCGCACAATGAAATTCACATCCAGGACCCATGATTATGTGGGTGTTACGTGAGGGGGTCAGAAAAATCCGTGTATTTAGAAATAATCTGGACCTTCCTACTGCTGCGTGCCTTGTAACAATGTGAGAGCTTTGCTGATCTCCAATTGTTGTAGTTTAGTTAATCTCCATTGGCTTTTGCAGGGACGTCAAGGTGAGCACGTTCATGAGTGACCTCGAGAAGGGCAAGAAGGCAGCGCAGGTCCTGCTGCAGAAGGTGCCCCACATCATTCCGCACAAGAGGTCAGAGCTTGTTTGGAATGGCACGTTTTGAGCATTCATTTCGTTGGCTTCATTGAGATTGTCTTGCCTTTTTGTTGTAACAATACCTCGTTGCCTATACAAGAATTGAGCATAGCACTGATAACTTTCTCGAGTGTAGTTGCCGTACTGTGTTGGCTATTGGGAAGGTGGTGGCACTCAGCACGATGTCAAGTTTGCTCATATGGCGTACTGTCATCAAGCAAACAAATTTTTTCTTTCGCTGTAGAAATTGCAAGAAGTTTTTTTAATGACACTTTCTTCTGAAACTGTTGCCTCTATGGGTTAATAAAATGTTTGCACTTGCATACCTCTGTTATGTTGAAGTTAACGTGGACCACCAGTAATTGAAAGTATCTGAAGTTTTCAGTTGCATGAAACCGAACAACTGTTGCTAATTTGATTTGTTGGGTAATAAGAAAGGAATCCTTTATTTATTATAAATAATGTCTCTGTCACTAATTTGATTTGTTGGGTAATAAGAAAGGAATCCTTTATTTATTATAAATAATGTCTCTGTCACTTCGTGAATGGTAACTTTTATAATGTTGAGCACTTTTGAGATGCACGATCAATGGTGCAAGCCTTAAAAGATAATCTTGTTGAATACAAAGTGGGATTTAATGCCATCACCACATGGCACTTTTGATTGCGATCAGACTTGGGGTCTGGGTCGGTTTCCTTGATTGCAATCAACGATCGTCGCTGTAGTGCAGTCCAAATTTATCCGTATCAAGTGTGACGTAAGCGTTGATCAAATTGCGATCTGGGATCCAGATGTAACTATATAGGACCATGTAGAAGCACCTGATCTGGATCGAGCTTAGTCCAGATTGGCGATCAGTACTTTCAAAATTATGAAGTATTCAAAACAAACAACTTGACACTTTTTAGCACGTGTAGCCTGCTGAAAAGGTGGTTTCGCTGCAGTGCAGGGTGGTTATACTGTGAAACCATCTAATCAAGGGACATTAGCATCCTTGAGCAACGGCATCAGCAACGGCATCCTGACCCATTTTTTTTAATATATTGCACAGCCTTATAGGATGTAAACAATGGAAATTTTAAGCCCAAAACACATATTACTGCTTATAAGTGACATCCTTCTGTTATTCAAATACTGCTAGTATGAAGCTGATTGATTGGACTACTGCACGAGTTGGTGCAGATTCACTGAGGCTAACAGCACGATTAATGCGGATGAAGACGAGAAGTGGACACTGCACAGCACTCTTCCGTGTGTATTCAAATTCAATTGAGAAATTTTTCTAGACTGACCATCGTTTGTTCTGACTACTTCGATCTAAGATTCAGTGTTTATTCAGTGTTTATTCAATCAACGTAATACAAAAAACATGGTTACAAAAGTATTTGGACCATTAGCCTGTGTGGCTAGTCAGTGGTCCAATCTATTACATGATTATTTTATTACATGTCAGGAGCAGAGGTGCAGTTAATATGATTATGAATCTATACACAAATTCAATGACAGGGTAGCTTTTAAGGTATATTTTATCGAATTAAATACACATGACAATAAATGCTAAATTGCTGCAAATACTTTAGTACACAAGTGATAAAGAACTAAAGGCATACATTGTAACAATACAGAAGATAGTGATACCACAAAATATTTAGCACAATTTGTGCACAAAATTAACTGCGTTGAAGAAATCAATACAATCGAACTCACTTCAGAATTAGAAACAAAAAGAAGGAAAGAAAAAGAACTATGCCAGATGAGTCGTAAAAAAGTGTGGACGTGAGCTTAACTTTGGTTAAGAACATGAAAAACTTACAAAATGCATTTTACAAGTGAATTTAAAGTTGCGGGCAAGTTTCATTTCAAGTGGAATTGTGTTCCAGATTTTAACACCAGTGAATTGTATTAACCGTTCGCCATATACATTCCTACAAGTAGGGAGGTTGAAGTTGCCGTTGCCTGCATGCCTTGTGTTACGGGGTCGGTGTAGAAAACGCACTCACAGGTAGTGGAAAATTGGTGTTAATGATAGAATTTATCAAAACCGCGGTTTTATAATTTCGCTGAGACGTGAAAGGCAGTATCTGAGTAGATGAAAACAAATCTGAGCTTGGGCAACAAGAGGACGATGCCGTAATAATTCTTAAGGCGCGTTTTTGCAATCGTATGATCGGTGCTATATACGTTAGATAAGTAAAGCCCCATATTTCGCTACAATAACTGAGTTGAGAGTGAAATATAGAGAAGTATAATGATCGTAGCACGTTATATGGAAAGTAACATTTGGCTTTAATGAGCGTGAAGCATGCGAAAGCAAGCTTTTTGGATATGTAATTAACCTCATCTTTCCAATTCAGGTTTTCATCTATTAGAACTCCTAAGTATTTAAACGCGGAAACGCGCTCAATGGGCGCGTCGTTAATTTCTAAGTCCAGCTGACTATAATCGAGGTTTTTTCTTCTGGAATGAAATATGATATATTTAGTTTTGGCTACATTTAATGCGAGCTTGTTGTGGGCGAACCATGCGGAAATCTGTGCCAACTCTGCCGTGATTTCTTCTTTTAGCGTGCACAGAGAGTTACCTCGAAAAAGCAATGCAGTGTCATCAGCGTACATTATGGTTTTGCGTGAAAGTGCAGATGGTAGGTCATTTATGTATAGTGAAAACAACATAGGACCTAGCACGGTTCCCTGGGGTATTCCACATGTTATTTTTCTAAATCCTGAAGATATACGGTCAAACACGACGCATTGTTTTCTATCTGCCAGATAACTAGAAAATAACCGAAGTGTCTTCTCGGTGAAGCCATAATAAGATTCTAATTTCTTTAATAAAATGGAATGCGAAACAGTATCGAATGCTTTTTTTATATCCAAGAAAACGCTGACGGCGATTTCGTTATCATGAAGTACTGAGTTGACGAACTGTGCTAGTGTAAAAACAGCTGTGCTCGTTGACCTATTTGTGATGAAACCATGTTGTTCAGGGCAGATTATGTCGTTTGAGCTTAGAAATCGACAGAGACGGGACCTAATTACCTTTTCAAAAAGCGTGTTAACAATGCTGAGCACCGAGATGGGACAGTAACTGCTGGGATTTTCTCGATCCCCGGATTTGTAAATAGGTACGACTCTCGCTATCTTTAGGATATTTGGGTAAGTTCCATTTTGCAGGCAGTTATTCATGATGCGGGAAAGAGGCTCCGAAAGAAGGTCTACATTTACCTTCAGTAGTTTTGTAGTAATCCCATCATGACCAACGGCTTTATTGCATGGGAGTTTTAGGATTTCTGACCTAATTTCCTCAGTGGTTACGCTTGCAAGCTGAAAGTCTTCCTCAAATATTTTGTTTTGGCAGGAATGTAGAGGATCTGCTTGAGATTGAGCAGGAAAGTTGTTACCAACATTGGTAAAAAAATTATTGAAGTTATCAGCGGTATTTGTTGTAGGATTATCCGGAGCAATGCGCTTTTTTTCGCCTATTCCCGTAACTTCACGCACTAGCTTCCATACCTGCTTGATGTCACCGCTCTGTTGGACTATTTTAGCACTGTAATACTGCTTCTTGGCTTTCCTTAACATCCCGACTGATTTGTTTCTGAAGTGTTTAAACTGCTTTTCATAGTATTCATTTGTTTTGTTTTGTTTCCATCTAGTGAAGTATGTATCTTTTTTCTTTATAACATTCAGTATGTCCCGCGTCACCCAAGGACATATTGCTTCCTTGTGTCTTCGGCCTGTGTATTCTTGGGTTGATTGGCTAATTGCCTCCATTATTTGGCAAATAAAGTTTTCCCATTCAGTGTGAACATTACTGTGGTACAAGGCTTCAAAATCCGTACGCTCAAGTAATTTGCGCACTACAGCGTAGTTTGTCCGCTTAACTTGTTTTGAGTTATGGCATGGAGGTCCTAAATTAGCATTAGGCACAAACAGAAAAGTGGGGCAGTGATCAGCAATAGTAACGTCATACACTCCGGCGAAAACACTCATATCAGTTCCACAAATAATATGATCAATAAGTGAGGAACAGTTATCACTTATTCGTGTAGGGGCATTAATAACGTTCATTAGATTATATGACTGGAGCATCAATACATAGTCAGGGTATTCATCTTTAAGTAGATCGACGTTAAAATCACCACATATAACCAGTAGGCGGTTGTAGGCTATCAAAGGGTCTAGGACAGTTTCCATAGTAGAAATGAATGCTGCTACAGACGAGCTAGGTGGACGATAAACAGCTCCGAGTATAACGCCACATTTCAAATGCACAAACAAGGCTTCACATTCAGGTTGGCTAGTAGAGTGGTTAGGCATGCACTGGTAATCGATGCTTTTTTTAAGGAACAGAGCAACGCCCCCACCTCGCGAACTGCTCTTCCTAGGTAGCGATAATAATGTGTATCCTGGAACATGCGCAGATTCTCCATCTTTCAACCAGGTTTCAGTAAGAGCGATAACGTCGTATACAAATGAATGACGCGACAAATGAGCGCAGAATTGGTCTAAGTTTCTTCGCGCACTTCGAATATTGCAATGAACAACAGACAAGTTTTCGTACTCATGCCAAACTTGGTCGATACTTGAAAAATCAAACATCATTGCTCAGGAAATTTGCGATAGATCTTCTGCGCATGTTATGTGCAATACTCGCGAATTTTCTGTCTTTCTCATGAGAATTTTTCCGCCGGATACCCAAGTGAATTTCCAGTTATTTTCGCGCTTCGCCTTTAATGCCTTGCCCAGCAGTACCTTGTTAGCTGGACATAGGTGGTCATTAATATAGAGCGGGGTGGAACCTTCAAAGCCTATGATTGCAGTGGTCAATCTTTGCTTCTTCGTGGCATTCATGAACTTATCTCTGGGGATGCGGGAGATGAACTTAGCAATGATGTTCGATTGTGACTTTTCCCTGGTTGGAACACGATGTACAACCTCGAGATCAGATTCATTTATATCCACTTTCAAATAGGTTGATATGCTCTTGATCACTGCTACAAGGTTCTCTTTTTCTTGCACGGGGACACCTTTAATTTCCACATTGTTACGTCGGCTGTACTGTTGTAGCTCTGTTAGCTCTTTTCTTGTTTCCTTTAGCTCAGTCGTGAGCCTGCTGAAGTCATTCTTGATTGCCCTGTTTTCCGTTCTGACGATTGCAATTTCATTTTTCAAGTCACCGATTTCCGATTTAAATTCCTCAAATTGCTTATTAATGAATTCCATTGCTTCTTTGAGGGGTTTGAGCTCTTTTTCAATTAGCTTAGGCAGCTCTTTCTTTAGTGCAGCATGCTTATGCTCAATTGACTGTCTTATCGGTTGTATCTCTACTTCAATTATTGCCTTTAAATCTTCCTTCAGTTGGTCATTTTTAGCATCAAGTCGAGCACTCAAGTCCGCTAGTGCTACGTTAAGTTCCTTGACGGTTGTGGGAGTTTTGTTACTCATATCTCTGGCAGCAAAAAAAAAAAGAAAGAAAGAAAAAAGAAAAACGCGGAGCAGTTTAGACAACACTAATTCTTAGGTTTTAGGCGTGAAACAAACGTAGCTTGTACGCACCTGCAGATACAGAAGAGACGATTAGTTGTTGCGCGACCCAGCGGCTGCCTGGACTGCTCCGAACAAAATGCCGGCTTTCTTTCGATGAACTGGCTTTATAGCCCATCCATGACGTCGACCACGGCGAGGGACGCAGGCGCAGTCGATTCGGTCATCGAGGGCGTATACTTTTAGCTGATCCGTTTTCAGAACCAGCAGATTCCACCGGTCCGCGAAGCAGCACACTCGTTGAAAAGCCCAGATTGCGGTCAACTCCGATGTGCTGAACCAGTAGCGGTAGATACCGTTGTGCTGCAGATACAGAAGAGACGATTAGTTGTTGCGCGACCCAGCGGCTGCCTGGACTGCTCCGAACAAAATGCCGGCTTTCTTTCGATGAACTGGCTTTATAGCCCATCCATGACGTCGACCACGGCGAGGGACGCAGGCGCAGTCGATTCGGTCATCGAGGGCGTATACTTTTAGCTGATCCGTTTTCAGAACCAGCAGATTCCACCGGTCCGCGAAGCAGCACACTCGTTGAAAAGCCCAGATTGCGGTCAACTCCGATGTGCTGAACCAGTAGCGGTAGATACCGTTGTGCTGCAGATACAGAAGACACGATTAGTTGTTGCGCGACCCAGCGGCTGCCTGGACTGCTCCGAACAAAATCGATAGTGGTGCTTACACAGACCTAGCAATTTCTTTCTTTTTTTATCATTACATTGTTTGAACACGCTGAAAAGGGACTTTATGTGTTTGCCTCAGTAGAATGTTGGCTCATGCTGAACTTCTTGTGAATGTGCATGCAGAGGGTGGTCCTATTCCGAAAATACGTGACCAACGAGAAGACTGTGCTGGGCCTGACCGAGTCTGCGTGTGCGCTTTCCCAGTCCACGCTCATCACCGTGCACAGGACACGCATTGTTGAGGTTAGTAGGCCACAGTTCGCTATGCATGCTTGAGCCACAAAGACCTTGCTTGCCTCATCTTTTAGCATTGTCATGGTTGTTGGTGTTGATGCATGCCTGAACTGTGGCTTGTCTGTTAGTACACTCACACCTCGATACAAGGAACTTGGATATAACAAAATACTGGTTATAACATAGTAAATGAAAAATAGCCTTGCAATACATGTAGTATTAAGAATATATACATGTAGAAGAATATTTATCTGTGTTGTTGTTTTTATGTTTTTATCAGGAAAGACAGTCAGTGTGCCTTTGTAGACACTTTTTAAGTTTTTCAGGTATAGAAATTTAAAAATGATAATTTAGAGAATGAAAAATGTATAAAACACTTGAAGTCAGACATAACGAGGCAAGCAAGTTGCTTTCGTATCCAGGTATACTGTGAACTGTTATCTGTATTCTTTATTCTTGTTTTCTTTTCGCCTCTCAGGATGGTTATCAGCAGTTGGCCATGTTGCCCACGCAAGGTCTCAAAGGTGTCATCAGGGTGCGCTTCATCAATGAACAGGTCAGTAGCAGAGCAAACATGCATTAAAAAAAAAAAGGACTCCGTAGGACACTTTTCCTCAATCCGATATTGTGCCTATATTAATTATGAATGTAGGATAATTATAGTGAATATATGGTAATGTATTTAATGACATCAGAGCTCTCGGAGGGGAACTTATCAGTCTCAACTGATTTATTGTTACACTGTAGCATCCTTTTATGAGAGTGCTTCTGCCCTTGCATCTCAAGTTTTTGGGGACTATCTTTTTTTTTAGTGTTCCAGGCACTTTTGTACCTTATCCTGCCAGCAGCAGTCTAATTATAAAGAGCAAAAAAAGAGAGACAGAGAAGAAAAAGAACAAACTGCTCAAAATGCCTGTTACAAAATAAATAACCACAATGACCCATGATCCACAGTAACCTTGTGTATTAATTCTTAGCGTGGTTGTGCCCTCTCTTATTTATTTCATGCATTATGTGTACAGTATGCTTCTTATTGACTGCTGTGAAGCTTTCCGGTCTATCAGGTGGCCAGGTTCCCCTCAAGCTGCTCAATGCAATTTTTTTTCCCTAGTCATCCTTGCAACTTTGTTGTAAATAAACTCAGTTCAATCAAAACAATTTTTTTTTAGTACGATACCAGCATGCAAGTGTAACAGCTGCTGCAGTACACTGCTCTGAATTTGATTGCGACAATGCCAAGTACATTTTTGCACTGATGTATATAGACCGCTTATAATGCAAGTCGCGGGAGTCGGGGTATCAGCACTATCAGCGGTAACACACTATAACCAAAACAGTTTACCTTTTTCAAGGGCTGCACTCACGCAAAATGTGTTGAACATGCAGCTTCGCATGTTTGAAAATAGAAACGTGTGATGCATGGTTGCTAACATTTAAATTTCCGAATGTCGAAAGAATTTAACGTCCAAAAACAGGCGTTGCCAATGAAATGAATGTGAAATGGTGAGGGGGGGGGGGGGGGGGCATGGTTTAACGAATGAAAGCACCATTGCGGAAATTCGCCGACTACTAGATCACCTGGATTATGCACATTACACAGAAACTATGTCGAATCACTTCCAGAATTTCACGCGTTGAAAGACGCCAACCGTTCGATTTAATGGGCGCACACTCCATTTAAGATTTAAGACATCCCAATTGAATCGTGAACCACTATTTGAGCGCTACAGGTGCCACCCTCATTTTCATTAACGATATGTATCCCTTCCCGTCAAGTGCGACCACCGCAAAGAGTTTCGTTGATTTGGTACCATACCGCAACTTAGATTCGCGCGACCGCTACCGACTGAAGCGCAACCAACTCCGATTAGGCCTAGCTTGCAGATTGGTATTTTGTCGCAGAAAGTTTGTCTAAAATACGAAGATTCGGCATCAAAAAGATCGCACTAGTAGTGAACCAAGAACAGCGTGCGTGATACGAAGTTCGCGTTCGTGGCCGGGAGATCAGCAACGATGCCAACTCGCTAAGCTTACCTACGACAGCACACTGGCAGCAAAAGTGAAAGCTCGTGTCATGAAACCGTAAAAGGTTTTCAGTTTACTGACGAGGAAGCAAATGTAGATATTTGTTGCTAGCTCGATAACAGGGACGTCTTTCCTGACAGGAAACAGTTAAGCGCATGCAGTTGATAAGGACAGGATCGCACGTGCCACAATGAGCGGTGCGCAGTCGAAGCCATGCTAGCGGCGTGGTACGCTGTAGCCGCCTCGATGCCGGTGCCAAGGCTTATCGGTCACTGAGGCAATCGTCCACCTCCCTTACTCGGCGAACTCGCGCAGTGTCGCGCGTGCTTTTTTTTTTCATTTTTTTCTTCTCTTCGCTTTACATTCGTTCACTCCATGTCCCCTCCTCCTCCGTAACGACCTCGTCGTTCACTCCCCAGCGGCGCACCCAGCGCGCGCCTCCTTATGGAAGCACACTCGCTACCGCATTTGTCACAAACAATTTCCGGCAAACGCATTATAACTGGTATTTCATCTTGTGGGACTGCACAATTAGCGGTATGCGTATACGTGGGGTTATATGGGAGGGTAAACAGGAGTAGAAAAAGACCACATTGTAAGCAGTTCTGCACTATAAGCGATCACCTTATAAGTGGCCTACACTGCATTGTATTTACACGCATAATTTGGGCACTTCTTTTCACGATCTTGGGGCTCTGAGAAGAGGGTGTGCAAATTATGCGGGGATTTCCCGAACGCACACGAAATAATGGGCGATAGTCCTGATGCGTGCAGCATACACATTAAAGAAAATTAAATAAATTGGAGCGTGGATAAGGTAGTATACTTGTTTATTTAACAAAATTAGCATGTACTTTAACCAGTCAGATTCGGTCAGGTCGGTCTACTCGAAATCATCAATCAAGAGTTCCGATTGAGAATCATCGTTGCAGCCGTTGTCACCGCCCTCCCAAAGAGCATCGCCTTCGGTCCTGTCCAGCGCATCTGAATTTTTCATTTTCTTGAAGCTCTTTAGCAATGCTGGAAGAAACTAGGTTTCACAACATGTTGATCCTGGAGGACGTGAGCTTTCGCACATAATTGACAAGGCCTTCTTCAGCGGAAAGAAACTTGTATCAAGAAGTACACACATTTTTGTGCTTTCTCCCGTCCCGATTGCGCCTGTCGTCACACATCGTAACAACGTTATGAAGTTTTCTTTAGAAAACTTCACGACGGCGAGCTTGAATTTCGCCATATATATAATTACTGTAGCCCTTTGTAAGCGAACACTAAGAACACGACGAATCAATGGGGAAACCTAAACTTTCTTAATCAACCAAGCTTGCGTTGCAGCGCGGATGCAGGAAACTAGGGGAGCTGTTGGCGCAGCAGGCCCAACAGGCCCTCACACACCTTCGGTGCCGAAAGTTAGTGCCGTGACGTGAACGTGCATTCTCACAATGGTAGAGATGGAGAGATAGAAGGAGGCAAATGCTCGAGCAGCTTCGGCGATCTGTAAACAGTTTTGAGTGTTCTTGCACGGTATTCTGTGGAACCCTAGCTTGGGGCAAGTCCTCGGAAGAAGGGACTACGCACTTGCAACCCATTTGGCTGCCCTTGCTTGATCGGCAGGCCGCCTGTCCTAAGATCCAAAGTCTCTCCGTGCGCGCGCTGGCGAGTTGGCTCGGTCAGATCGGGGAGCGCAATGAGTAAATTTTTTTTGTCGTAAAGCTGACAAAATACTGGGGGCCCACGAACTATGCAAGTAAGTATGGCAAAAATCATTAAATTGTTATCAGCCTGCTATGTATCTAGGTCAGAGAAAGGGTAGAACCAAATGTGCCGCTACTATACAGGTGATTCGAAGGCTGAGATGGGAAGCACAACAGTGCATTGCCTTTTGAAAGCAAAAAAAGTGTGCAGGCACCAAGGAATGGCACACATTCCACTGTGGTCGTGGCTGGCATCATGGTGACCATGAAAGCTGAAGAAGCCAGGTGACCAGAACTCCACCTGGTGTAGATTTAAGTTGTCGGAGTGCTTCAGAGTGCTTTAAGGGGAAGCTTGCTTCTCTGAATGGGCTTACCACATTTGTTAAGAGGCATTGGTTACCAAGAGTTGAACTTAATACATGTCACTAGAGCACTCTAGAACATATGAAAACAACCACTCAGATCTTCCATGAGCATGGTGTAGTGTTTAATGTAGTTTTTCACCTTGGATAAATCAAATGTTGCTAATGTAGTCTGAGCTGAAGATGCAAGGATGCGTTGTAATCATTCTCAAATTATTAGTTCAGTAGAAGTTTAATGATATGAATTGAGCTAATACAAAATTCGAGCTCATACAAATCCGATAAATCCTCTGTCCGAATTTCGTTGTATTGATTGGACCGAAATTCAGATGATTGAATTGATTTTGATTGATTTGTGGGGTTTAACGTCCCAAAACCACTATATGATTATGAGAGACGCCGTAGTGGAGGGCTCCGGAAATTTAGACCACCTGGGGTTCTTTAACGTGCACCCAAATCTGAGCACATGGGCCTACAACATTTCCGCCTCCATCGAAAATGCAGCCGCCGCAGCCGGGATTCGAACCCGCGCCCTGCGGGTCAGCAGCCGAGTACCTTAGCCACTAGACCACCGCGGCAGGTCATAGATGATTGAAACATTTCTCCGCATTGAGACTGGCGACACAATCTTGGGTGCTGAAACTGTCATGCGACGGCTGAAAGGAGCTTGGTCTCGATGTATTGTCCCTATGTGCGTGCCCAGTGCATATAACTGCATTTGCTACCAGCAGCAAAACTCCAAAAATACATGTCCGTCGTATGCTCACTGAGAGCTAAAGTTGCTTGTGGCAACCGTAGCGGACACAACCACGACATAATAGAGCTGTGCGAATAGTAAATTTTAAGTTTGAAGTGAACTCGAAGCCAATTCAAAGTGATTAATTCGTTAAAATAATTATACGTCAAATTCAATAGTCTATCTTGTATAGTATGTATAAAAGTGGCTATATTTGTCATGACCCAACTAACCTGTAGAGTACAATTGAGCCCACATATAACGGCCCCACTTAAACGAACTTTCGCTTAAGACGAACATTATCCGCGTGACCATGAACATATACATTGGTTCAATGGCACAGAATTATTATCATTTTTTTTATTTTATTCATACTGTTAGCATACATGCCAAAACAGGAGTTGCTCATCTGGCCACACAAATTTCAAAAGTCAATGCAAAAGTGGAACATCTCACAATTTGACACAAAGAAAGCAAAAGCAATGAAAAAAAAAAGTCCAACATTCGATGCGCACCCTGTAGCATAACACGGCAGAACACAGGTGAGCAAGTGAGTGCCTTATCGCAGCTCGGTTCAACATTTGAAACGCACATTCGAAATCTATAACATTGTTACACAGTACAACGTCATTCTGTAACTTATTCCATGTGTCAATAGCGGATACAATAAAAGAATTCTTGAACGATTTTGTGTTATGCTTCAGAGGTTTAATGTGTTTGGTGTGCTTTGTCCGCGAATGCGACGTGTTTAGAGCGAAAATTTTTGTTATCTCTGTTTTGTAGATACCGTGCAATATCTGAAAAAAGAATCTCATGCTGTTGATATTCATTCTTTCGTGCAATGTAAGAATATGAGCCCTAGTTCTTAGACTTGTTACGGACTGCGTTCTACGGTAGGAATTAAAAATAAACCTTAAGGCTCTATTTCGAACCTGTTTACATTCAGCGATATTATTTTGCGTATATGGCTTCCATATCGGGCATGCATATTCTAGCAATGGAAGAATTGCACTTACAACGAACGTCTTCAAGCCCCGCTGATCGGTTACTGCGAACGGAGTCAGCGGTCTGCCGACTTCCCGGGAAACCGATTTCGACCACCGATCAGGCATCAGCAAGGTGCCCATACATTCTTATTGTTAAACGCTGACCCTGCCTCCGCGCCTCTCTAGTTGCCGCTCTTCCCTTGTCCCCCCGCTACTCTGAGCACCCCGCATCGCCAGACAAGGCCAGTGTTTTCACACTGCCACCGATCTTTCGAAGACCGGTCGGCCATCTACCCTGTTTTTGATCGCTGGTACTGTCGTTGGCGTCGCCGGCCTGAAGTAACCGTTCCAATTTGCCAACCCACCGACTCTGATGATTTGTGAATCATTTCGTGTTAAGTACTTGTTCTTGCTCACTTCGCACTTGGCTCAGCATGTCTTCCGCGCACGTACGCGGAACAATGCGCAAAATATGAAGTTCGTGAGGCCACGCGAACCCGCCGGCGCAACAAAACGATTTTTTTGACCACGGCCGTCGATTTTTCGAACACTGCTGCGCGCTCTGATTCAGGTGGCCATGCACTCTTTCCAAGTTTTTCTACGTGCGAGTTTCGCGGACCTTTCAAGCAACCTACCCGACCTGCCTCCTTCCGTGTGTTTTGGTTTTCAAGGTCGTCCTCCCGCCGCATCTTCTCCTCTCTTTATCGCAACTCCTTGCCCTTCTCTCGTAAGTCTGCTCTCCTCTCTTGATCACAACCCCTTCGCTCGTCTCCATTGCTCCGCGACGCCCACCACGCTGGCTCGAATTAGTTTCGTTTTCTGACTGGAAACGGGCCCAGAGCTGTTTCTCGCGTTCTGGCATGTGTGTCGCGTGTACGCGTCTTGCTTGCTCTTGGTGCGCATGTGTGGTCACGACGGTCGACAGAAGGACTAGCAGGTTTTTTTCCTGCTGCTCAACCAAACATCGAAAGTGTGGCCGCTTGGCTTGAGCGTAATCCGCGCATTAGGTGCCGCGTTGCGGAGTGCTTGCTCATAGCTTTTGACCACCTAGCAGCCAACTTGCCGCTATTGCCGCTTCGGGCGTCCCGGTATTCAGCTGGGGAGATGGTGAATATTTCGTGGGCGGCGGTGGTGACTACATGCGCGCGAAACAGTTTTCGCGAGGCCGACTTCGTCGACGTCGGGCTCGATGCCGAGCCTGAAGCTTCCGAACTGCGGCGGCGATTCGTGGCAGCGCGTCGTCGACTCCGACCTGGGAGAGCGAGCGGGACATCTGTTGCGATGGTTTAATTACGGCCGATGATGATGCCGACACTGCGGAACCATGCACGAATTGGGGCATTGTGAATTAAGTACGTGGCGAGAGTGATTTCGAGGAATCGGATTGCGAAAATGACGAAACTTTTGAACCAGTGCCTCATGCAGCTTATGCCACGGGCCTCGGCGAATGAGCACCCTGCCGCTTTAAGTGAGCTCGAGACCGCCCTTATCGCTTCTGCTCTTCGAAACACGTGCATCACGGAATTTTTGGGGCAAAAAGAGTTGTGTTTCACTAAAAACTTTTTTTAAAAGCTGTGTTTCATTTACTACGAACATTGGGATACAGCGAACGGATGCCGCGTCACGCTCGGGTTCGTTATAAGCCGACTCGACTGTATGTGTATTTTTTAAAACTGAAAAAAGACCTCGGCAAATGTTATTCCTTTTGGTTAAAAGAAAGTAGAAGCAACATTGAATAACAGCAGTACGTATTTGACATCTAATAGAATGCAAGTGATAACCTGTATGTTATCTTGCATTATTTAATTTACTATATTTAGATTATATAAGCCCGTATAACAAGCTTTTAAACTTAAAAAATGATGAATCGGTTTGAAGGTAATACGCTCGTTTAACATAAAAGGGGGGGGCTTCATGGCCATGCAGAGTGCCCATGGGTCGGTGTTTTCACGGCTTAGGACCCCTTCAGTGCAGTGGAGCCATCTCTACAGGGAGGTTATACGTGGACTAATATACATTTATTCATTGGTTCGAATGCTTCGAAATTTCCAATAACTTAACTTCGAGTAGTGTAATATTCGTTATAATATTCAAGGCGTTAGAATATTTGCTCAAGCTTACGGCAAATGTGATTTTAGATAGCAACAACTTATTTCTGAAGATACGTGCACAGCCCGCACACACAACTTGAAAATGAAGTACCATTTGGCACAACTGCAGCGCACGAAACTGTACCCATTATATTAATACGGCAAAGCTGATGGAAGTCCAAAAGTGCATGCGCATTAAACACACACAATTAAAATGATGTCGTCTCTTGGAAAGTCCACTGAGAACAAAACTGCGGTAGACATGATCATCAATAGCAACGACATAGTTTTTAATGTACATGTGCAACCAGTGCATATGTATTGAAAATGGAAATATCATTCACTGCAATTGCTGTGAATAAAGCTGCAGTCGCTGTGGATGCGATCATTATTAGCAACTACGCAGTTGAAAAAGCATGTGCCTAAAACAGTGGTAGATTGAAGGCAATAAAGTCCTAAAAAAGCACAAAACATTTGGTGTTCCATTACTGTGTAGCGGGATTTGAGGCACATAGTTTTCTGGCCTTACGTGCACCTTGACGCGCGCATTCGTGGAAGCCAGCTGCACAGTCTCTTATTCGTCTGTTTGCGTGTGTTTTGAAAAGACATACGCGATTTCTTGTTGGATATAAATATTTAGTGCATATGTTGTGGTTTGAGAACGACTTTGGTTGGTATTTCAGTGATACGAATATTCTCGCTCCCCCTTGAGATTCGTGTCACCATGATACTTCTGGATTTGAATTTTATGCTTGTAGTGCTTGTACACGTCCTTTACCTGGACATGTCATAAATGTGTTGGTAATGTTTGCTGCATTATCATTGCTTATAATTAATATACAATGCCTCATTATGTTTATTGCACTGCAGGGACTAGATGAAGCAGGCATTGACCAGGATGGTGTCTTCAAAGAGTTTCTGGAGGAGACGATCAAGAGGGTCTTTGACCCTTCCCTCAATCTGTTCCGGGTAAGTGATGCGTTATCTCGTATTAGTTCACTCGAGCATTCTAATGGCAATGAAATACAAAATAAATATCTGTTTGCTGCTGAGTTTACTTTGAGGCGTTGCTGCGTATTCCCAGTGTTGCATTCAAATACGTTTGTGCAACGAGGTCTTTCGGTATTGCGCAAGCTAGATGCTCTCTGTTGATAAGATCGGTTTGTACAGCCACTTCTGCTTCAGTCTACTTGTGCACCCATCTACGTGTACATGATGTAGCACATGTGCGTGGGCTAGAAAGAAAGCTGGCAACTTTCTTAATCGTGGTCTTATGTTGTGCCTCTTGTACTGAGATGCTGTTGATCTGTAGAATAAAAGTAGTAAGCCACTGCTGTCAAGTTCTTCTGGTTTACGTCCTCCTCAAGTTACAACACACAGAAATATCGACCATCGTGGTTTTAGACCATGTAAGCCACAGGGCCATGCGAGCCGTTGCTTTGCGCATTCTGGCTCATAGCTCCACATCCATTCAGCTTCAGGGTTATGCCATAATTGGGTCAAAGCAGGTCCAAATTGTGTTTTCGCAGTATATTTTGGCCCTTGCTTTGCACGGAATATGGGAAATATGGCTGCGTAAATGGTTAATTTTTTTTCTTAGCTATGCACATTCTACCTTTTCAGCATTATTTCGCTGCTAAAAAACCGTCTCCCTGTTTTTATCTTTGCAGGCCACCTCCGAGCAGCGGCTGTACCCATCGCCAACCTCTTACATTCACGAAAATCACTTGTCCTTATTCGAGTTCGTGGGCAAGATGCTTGGGAAGGCCGTTTACGAGGTGAGGCATTGCGGTGGGCATTTTATTGTTGCTGCAATCGATTAGATGCTCGAGGCACATTCATGTTGTTGCCACCGTCACGCTGCCTTGCTGATGCACGACTGTGCAGAGATTGTTAGAGCGTATGAAAATGCGTGGCTTGTTGGGCTACGGATATGATGAATGTGAAGTAAACGGACTTTCAGCATTATGCTCACTTTGATGGCGGAGCAAAGGAATCATTCACCCTTCTTCCGTAGTTTTCTTCTAATAACCTGGAGAGAACTCCGGCACTCCGATTGTGCATCCATCATGGAAGCAAAGTGTAATACATGAATTCGCTTGAAGTTTCTGCTTGCTGCCTTGAGCACTCTTATGGCATTGCTTGTTGGGTTTTGGTATTTGTTTTGGATAGAAGAATGGACCTATGCAAGCTTTGTGAGCTGATCTGGTTTGGTGAGCCTAAAAAGTTAAGATGGTGAAGTGGAACTGCTGAACGTTTTGCTGAAATTTGTCCGGTGAAAAAGCGGCTCCTATCCACACACAGGGTGTTGAAAGAACAAAGCTTAGTCAAATTTGTGTATTGGCCATATTTGCATATTCGCTGAAGCGCCATGTGTTGCAGCTCCCATTGACTCTGGCGCCATAGTGCTTGCTAGTGTATCATTGGGAAACTGTATGCCTTCTAGCACTTGCGTGCATGTTGTGTGCACACTCTCTAGGTGCTAAACACGAGGGTGAATGTTGACTTTCCACAATAGAGAAAGAAAACAAGGTTGGCAGGGAGCATTGCACAGTGGGTTGAAGAGAAAGAAAAGTAGTACGTAAGGTATATACATGCCATGGAGTGGCTCTGGTGGCAAATCCTGGTAACAGAATGGGTGTTATAGATTCATGTACACTTAAACCTCATTATTGCCTAATTATTTATTATTTATTTATTGAAAAAATCCTTACAGGCCCTTTACAGGGCATTGAGTAAGGGGGGTAATTGGTGAAGTTTTACAGATCACACAAAATAATTCACAAAGCGTATCACAAATAATTCACAAAGCGTATCGGCACAATGAAAGTATGACGCGGATCGTAATATAAGTTGAAGTTAACAGGCGATAACAAGAAAAAAGAAAAAGGCGATTTCATAGTGCACACACGACAGTGGGAACTGAATACAGTCATTAGAGCATATGAAGGCGACATCAACCAAAGATAGCGAGCTGGCTTTACCTCAACGACGTGCCGTTATTTGGTTATAAGTTGCAGAACATACAATAGAAAAAGCACCAAAAAACGCAGAACATATGCCCATACACAGAAAACATTTCCAGTGTGCAACAAACATAATCGGGCACAAAATCCGACACGTGCAGAACAGTGGCAAGTCTATTGTGAGAAGAGAGTAAGCAGCAACTGACGGAAAGAATTATTGTCTGATACAGATGCGATGTTATCTGGAAGACCATTCCACAAACGTATGGCGCGAGGAAGAGCAGATGAGTTGAATGAATCAGTTGCCCCGTATAATCGCTTGAAACTGAAGTGATTATGCAACCTACGTGAAGTAATGGAAGGAACATCGAGGTGGAGTGGGAGGGGTCTGTTGGTGTACACGTATTTGTGAAAGAGGCAAAGAAGGGAAATGTCGCGACGAGTGCTCAGGGGTTGAAGAGAAAGATTGTTTTTAATTTGCGTTATGCTGCTGTGATAGTCATGATTGCGTGAAATGAAACGGGCCGCCCTATTCTGAATAGCCTCAAGCATGTTAATTAAGTAGTTGTGATAAGGGGACCAGATAGGAGCGGCAAATTCAAGCTGGGGACGGACAAAGGTTTGATAGGCTAGTTGACGGACGTGAGCGGGACAGCTATGTAAATTACGGCGTAGATATCCTAAGGACTTGGAGGCTTTCGCGCTAATGGTGGTGATGTGGTGAGACCAGGAGAGATTGGCTGTGAAATGGACACCAAGATACTTATAGGATGATGCCTGTGATAGTGCAGAATTATTGATAGTGTAGTGGAAAGTGTAAACGTTTTGTTTGCGCGTAAAGGAGATTATTTTGCATTTTTCCGTGTTCAGGGACATTAACCATTTGTTACACCAGTCATTAATGCGGTGAAGGTCGCTTTGTAGAGTTAAGTGGTCGTCGGGGGATGATATAGGACGGTAAATTATGCAATCATCTGCGAAAATACGCATGCTGGAAGATATGTTATTTGGCAGATCATTTATATAGATTAAAAACAGTAGGGGGCCGAGGACGCACCCTTGTGGAACGCCAGAAGTTACGTGGGAAAGAGGGGAAGGGGAATTGTTAATTATAGTAAACTGCTGACGAAGTGAAAGAAAGTTGCGAATCCAAGATAGGGTAAGAGAGTCTAATCGGAGGGCAGATAATTTAGAAATCAGACGGCAATGGGCTACGCGATCGAAGGCTTTAGAAAAATCGAGGAAGATACAATCAGTCTGAAGGTTACTGTTCATATTGGAATGCAGCTCGGTTGTTAGTTCTAGCAGCTGTGTTTCGCAAGAAAAACCCTTTCTGAATCCGTGTTGGTTCAGAAAGAAGAAATTATTTGATTCTAAGTGTCGGAAAACATGGGAAGCGATTATGTGTTCAAGAAGTTTGCAGCATATACATGTGAGAGAAATTGGACGGTAACTTTCGGGAAAATGCTTATTACCGGTTTTAAACACAGGCACTATTTTACCAATTTTCCAGTCAGAAGGGAGTTGACCTGTCGCTAAAGATTGCCTGAAAAGGTGATACAAAATGTTAACAGAAACGGAGGCGGTGTTTTTGAGAATTTTAGAATTAATGTCATCGATGCCGGCTGAAGTGGAAAGCTTGAGGTTATTAACTAGTAGAGCAATACCCTCGGCAGTTATTTCTATAAATTCCATGTATGCAATGTCAAGTTCGGGAACGTATGGTACGTCGGAATGGTCTTCCAGGGTGAAAACGGATGAAAAAAATGCGTTAAATGCTGATGAGCAATGACTATCTGAAAGAGGGACATGGTCGTCATCGAGCAAAGATATTTGTTGGCCATGTTGTTGAGGAGAAACAAGTGACCAGAACTTCTTGGAATTTGATTTCAAGAGGGAAGGTAGATCGACAGAATAATATTTAAGTTTAGCAGATTGTACTGACGCGCAGTAGCTTTTCATAAAATTCTTGTATGTCTGCCACGCGGAGGGCGTGTCATGGCGTTTAGCTGTGCGGTATAAACGTTTCTTTTTATTTCTGAGTCGCCTGAGAGATTTCGTAAACCATGGGTTTGTTTTATCGTTTTTCACTTTTACGAGGGGGACATACTGATTAGTTAGTGTGCATAGTTTATCTCGGTACAGCACCCAGTTATCATTTACTGAACGACGGTCGAAAAGGGGTAGGAATGTGTCGTTGTAAAAATTTCGAGTTCAGCATTAAATTGGCTGTAATTGGCCTTACTATAGTCGCGAATATTTTTGTGGTCGGTGCCGGAGAAAGGTAGCGGAATGTTAAGAGTTACTTGGAGGAGGCTGTGGTCGCTAAAACCATCTATGTTAAGAACGGTACCTACTGTTTCAGGAACTGTCGTAAGAATTAGGTCAAGGATGTTAGAGCCGCGCGTAGGTTGGTTTACTATTTGAGATAGGTTAAAATCTAACGCAAGGTTTATAAATTCCGTGGAATTGCGGCAAGAGGAAGACAATTGGATCCAATCTATTTCGGGAAAGTTAAAGTCGCCGAATATGTAGATGGCGTCGGTGCGACATAAATTAGTGGCCTGGGTTATGCTACTGCGCAAGTCGTCTACAAATGAATGGGAACAATCAGGGGGCCGGTAGCAATTGCCGATAAGTAGTGTGGTGAACTTTGTAACACAGGCAACCCAGATCATTTCTAAATCAGAGTGAACATTGATAGCATATGATTGCACAGTCTTTCTTACTGCAAGAAGTACACCTCCGCCACGCTTATTTTTACGGTCATTTCGATATATGTGGAAGTTGTTGCGATCGGGAAAAATTTCGATATCGGAGATATCTGGGTTTAGCCACGTTTCAGTAAGGGCAAGTATGTCGCAGTCGCTGTCATCTAGAAATGAGCAGACTAAATCCCGTTTCGGCACCAGACTGCGGATATTAGTAGATGACAGCGATAGTGTAGGAATGGTATGAAGTGAAGTCACATTGGGATCTTGCAAGGACTTGTTCGATTTTAGCTATCTGCTTGATAGCACAACTGCGTCCGTGTTGATGTCATAGACGTATGTTTTTTTATCAATGTGCAACCTGTCAACTGACACTTTAAAAGCCTTATTTTGGGCTTTGGCAAAGCTCACTAATTTGCGCCTGGCCTGTCGCGTCGCCGGCGAAAAATCTTCGCCGATTGAAAACGTTGAACCTTTTAGTTTCCGTGCAGAAGACAAAATCTGCTGTTTATCTTTGAAGAAGGTTAGTTTTGCAATTATTGGTCTGTTTTTACCCTCGGTGAACCTGCCAAGCCTGTGAACCCGTTCAAACTGTGCACTAGTTGTTGTTATGTCGAGTCGTTCAGAGCAAAAGTTAATTATTTTTGCCTCGGACTGGGCCCAATCTTCTGGTTCGCTATCCTCAATTCCAAAGAAGAGAAGGTTTGACCGCCGCTGCCTATTTTCAGCATTGTCGCATCTAGACGTGATTTCCGTCAGCCGATCCGAAACGTGCAGCAGAGCATTGTCAGTGGGTCCTACTGCGTTATTTCGCAAAGCAAGTGTTGCCTCGAGGGCAGCGATTTTAGCATGGAGTAATTTGATCTCATTTTTAGTAGTCTCGTGCTCGCCACTTAGTCGTTTCAGGTCAGCTGACATCGCGGTGTGATCAGCTTCAAGTTTTCTTATTGTTTCTAATGCCGAAGCAAACGAATCAGCTTCAGTTTTGCTCATTGGTCCCGGATTCGACTCGACGTCACCAGAAAGCATAAGCAATGCCCTCAAGGCATCAGAGCACAACTTATACGGCAAACAAAACACTCGCTTCAGCACATCGCAAAACTCTGGTGGGCACGACACCGCAATGAGACAGGAATGACTACACTTGGTACAGGCAGCACCCCTCATATAACTAACCTGTAACAGCAGTGGTCGTGAGTCACCCATCCCAGATGCGGCGTCGTACCCAAAGTAGGCGGCTGAAGGATGGCGCTTATATACTCCCCAGTTGACGTCATGAGGCGATACGGAAGTTCCGCGTTGCCAGATTGAGGCGCCGATTTCATCCAAGTTAGGCCTCAGAAGGGTTTCGGTAGGCCAAGGAAGAGGCAGGCGGTTGGTGCCAGCCAGTTCGCAGGATCCAGGGACCCAGGAGCAAGCAGCCCAGATGACCGCAGCCTGTAACAGCAGTGGTCGTGAGTCACCCATCCCAGATGCGGCGTCGTACCCAAAGTAGGCGGCTGAAGGATGGCGCTTATATACTTCCCAGTTGACGTCATCATAATCATATGGCGGCTTTGTGATGCAAAACCTCAGATATCATTATTACAAGATGCAAATGTATACGCAATGCCTCTTTTCAGATTGACGGTACTTCATTATAATTGAAAATTCGTTACAAGCGTATATTCGAACCTCAAATCTATTCGAACTCAGAAATAAGGAAAGATAGGTTGTAACAAAGTAAACCTATATAAATAATAGTCTTGCAAGAAATATAATGTTCAGAATAAAGCTTTATAGCGAATTTTCGGATATAATGAACCTATTTTCATGTAAGTAGGCACTTTGAGGTCTGAGTGTAGTTGAGTGACTAGAAGGCACCCTATTTACTCATTGCAGAAGCGTACCATTGCACATTGGCGTAGGACGTCAGGAACTGACAATAAATCAATCATGTGCAGGGCATAGTGGTGGATGTGCCGTTTGCGTCCTTCTTCCTGAGCCAACTGCTAGGTCACCAGCACAGTGCCCTATACAGCTCCATCGACGAGCTGCCCTCTCTAGATGCTGATCTCTACAGGAGCCTAACCTGTGTCAAGGTACTCATGCATTTTATGTACATTAGAACTTTAAAATATGAAATAAGGATGTATGAAACGATTGCACATAGTAAGGACTTCACATGTCACATTAAATATCACTGGTAGTTGTAATACATAAATGCTTAATCAATTTCCTGCTGACTCAATTAAAGTACTGTCTGTCTGTGAAAGAGTTAATTTTTTTTGGCTAGTTGGCGCCCGTAACTGGCCAATTATGGGCAGAAACAGCGCACAAACTCACGGGATGAAGAGAAGAGACACAAACAAGCTCTGCCAATAATGTATCACCAACTAGCCCAACTTTCAGTCTTGCTTCAGTATAACTGGCCAAGACATATTAGCTCAAGAAAGAAAACAGCACAAGGGAGGAGACGAAAACTAGGGCTTTTTTTATTCTCCTTTCTAGTGCTCGTCGTTTTATTCCTTGCGTTAATACAGTCGCCGACCGATTTTCCGGACTCCAAAAATTCGGACTTGTTGGATATTCCGGACTTCATAAATGCACCGTCAGAGATCCCATAGAGCTAATGCATTGTTTCGACCGATTTTTCGGGCGAATTTGCCCCTGAAAGTTCGATTTTTCGGACTAAATCGCTCGTTTTGTGCCACGCCCCAAGTCATTGTGAACGCCGCCATGTTGGATTTTCCGTCGGCTTGGCTAAGCTTGGTCTTCAGATGCCTTTCCTGCCTCCGAGATTGGAATGCGCACGCCATATTTTAAGTTTCGGAGGCCGTGTTTGCTTTTTAAAAGACGCGGTGATGGATGCCGTTTTTTCGTCTTCGGTCAGCGCTATCGTCATCACATCGCACGGGGAGGAGGCGAAAGGATTTTTTTATTGTCATTGCAGCTTTTTTCAGTCGCCATTCTGCACGTGTTGTGTCGCGTAGCGTCGAGACGTTGTGTGCTTCGCAGCGGCTATCTGCGGCATTGAATTTTGTGTTCTCAGTGCCATAGCTCCGCTATCTGTGCCATCGCGGGAGCCAGGTGGTGTGAAGAAGCGTGAGAAGTATACGACCCTGACGATGGGGAAGAAAGCTGCCATAATCAAGCTAATAGAGAGTGGACGTTCGCAGCTAGATGTCGCTGGATGACAACGACGACCGCCCGCAGCCATCGGAGATCGCCAACGCGGTGACAATTTTGTCGAGCGTTTACAGCGACGATGTCACCTTGGCGCAAATACGGGCAAACCAAATTGCCTCCAAGCGTAGTTTGAGGCAAGGAAGCATCGAGGACTTTTTTTAAACCTGCCTGAGGCAATAAACTTCAGATTTTTGGCAAAAACGAACTTTTCGGACTGTTCGATTTTTCGTACTTTTTTTTCGGTCCCCGCCAGGTCCGAAAAATCGGTCGGCGAGTGTATTTATTTTTGTTTCTGTCGTATAACATGACCTCTGCTGTAAAGGAACTAGTGAATAAGACAAAATAAGCCTTCACTCCGGTAATTCAGTTTAGATCGGGCCCTCACTCTTGGAATGCGAGTGTTTTCACTACCACTCTGCGTAGTTATGGTTGCAGAATATGAACATGAGTGACCAACACGAATGCATTGTAGCGGCTGTGCAGCAAAAAAAAAAAGTGTTGCAAAATAGCTTTCTATGAAATCTTTGTTGTTATTCATGAAAGTCGAATATAAGCTAATGTAAAGCCATCAGAAAGGACTTTACATGTCAGGAAAATTCAAAGTCTGCAAACTTTTCAAGTGCCAAATATCAAAAACGTCTTTCAGTACAAAAGATGTTCCAAAAGTGTGGGGAGTTCATCTTCATGTTTATTTATCCTTAGCTTTACTTCCTTGGGCAGCCTTTGGGTGTCCGTACTGTTTTTAATTCCATGCGCACCCTTTTGTTTCCGAAACCAAAGGACCGCACGCACCCCCCCCCCCCCCATGACGAACAAAGCGAAGTTATATGCAACGTCGGCTGCATCTACTGTGATGCCACTTAGATCGGCGAGACGGGGTGATGACGTCAATCCACCTCAAGGAACACGCGAGGGACATTACGAAAGCCACACGTTTAACAAGAGCTAAGACAGAATCAATTGACCATTGCCTGGCGAAAAGACACTTGTTTGAGCTCAATAATGCAAAGACGCTGGCACGAGAGCAACGATGGGGTGGAAGAAAATTTGTGGAATCATATTCATCATAATCAATCTGCATGCAATAGTAATCGTGGCCCTCTGCCGGATGTTTATGGCAAGATATAAGTGTGATGTATTTGCTCATCTGATGCCTTTTGTGTACTGACGATGCCACCCGTACAGCTGGTGCAACGTCTTTTGTTTAGTTTTTTTCTGTTGAGTTAAGCCAGTGATAAAAAAAACTTGAAGAAAGTGTTTCAGTAGTCAAGGAATGCATGTGCTATGGGCCAGCATTCGAGATGCTGTACCATGATAAGTGCTTGAGTGCTGCAGAGATTAAACATTGACACGTATTAGAGAGAACATATAAGACACCGTGCCAATGCCACGTGAAGACAGCGTTCCAGGGATGGCCGCTGCCTGAAGTAAAATGCAGTGCTTTCCGTCACTTCAACTCGCTGATGAGATTCTGCCTGTATTCTTTAATTTTGAATGGAGTTGAATAGTAAATGGTTGTACTAAGCTTGGCCACCTCAAAGCACATGCCCTGCGACGTGCCTGACTGAGAACGTCAAGGTAATTCAATATGTGTCTCTCACTGTGGCCAGTTGTGTCGTGCTAGAAGTCTTCTCCCTGATTCTATAACTTAATCCAACACCAAGTTTGCATGAGAAATTCATTGACGAGGGTGTGTGTTGGTTCCAGCTCACGGCTTCCGTTTACAGATTTTTTTGATCGCAAGCTTTCATCTTCCCCTTCCTGCTGTTTTTTTCTTTTTACCGAGTGTGTGTGATGCTTTAATCTACAAACGTTAAAGTAACATGCTGCCTAATTCTTCAAATGTTGTTGATCTGTTTATATTTGTCCTTGACCTTCTGTTCAATCTCTAGTAGACTTAGTCTCAAAAATTACAATTTGCGACCCCTATTGGCATCATGTACCAGATTTTATCGGTGTATTTTCGTGTAGGACAGGACCTATTTATAACTAGGTTATATTGTACAGGCACTACCGAAGCACAGCAAACTGATGTCTTGACCCTCGTAATGCTTTTAGGCACGAAAACCAGATCTCATTGTGTGAGCAGTGCCTTTCGATGGTCCCTGACCAGCTTTAATTTTCGTGTTCTCGTGGGTCTGTGTGTGCAGCACTATGAAGGGGACGTGCAGGACCTTGACCTGACCTTCTCTCTGAATGAGGACTGCATGGGCAAGTTGGTCACTCACGAGCTGGTGCCAGGCGGCAAGGCCATACCGGTCACGAATGAAAACAAGCAAGTGGCGAATTGCTGCTTATTTATTCATTTTCACGAGGCTTTCGTACTGGGGCTATCTGGTACATTATTCAGTTTACCGCATACTTTGTCCTTGCCCTGTTCAGAGAAAATGTGAAATTAGTTAAAATTCAAGTGAAAAGGAGCAATTTTTCTGAGATGGGTCAGTTTGCTGCTTTGCAGTGGCACGTGCAGAATCGCACAAGTGACTCTGAAAAAGAAAAAAATATATAGTCTTATGGTTGGAACTCCCGAGTAAAACCTGGCATTCTCTTCCAGTATTAGAACGTTCACAGGAAAAGACCGTGGTTTTACCATGTGCCAAGAATGATGACATTTTCAGAGTTCACTATTTACTATTTGAAAATACATCGATACGTGATAGAAGTGTGTCGGCAGACTTTTTGCTAGCAAAGCTATACGACAGCATTTGTACAGCCTTACGTATACAGAAAGCATGTTGAATGTTAGAGGGATCAGCCTGAAAAAAAAAGCCACAGTTTTGCTGCTAGTGCGAAGTGAAGAATGTGATAGCAGTAAATTGGAATAACACATGAAGAATGACAAGCAGCTCGATACATTCAGCACACCTTTGCAGCACAGAGAAGGACGCTCAAAAAAAATGCATAGGTATACGCAAGACAAGTGTGAACTATCGACTGTCAAACTGCATACGTGTTTGTACTTGAGACACGCTGCAAATGTCTGCAATGCAGAAGCCGCCGTTTTATTATTTTTATGTTAAACTGCGGCACGTGGAATGACCCGTCTGCGTCTTTTGCCACGGGGTGGCGTCTAACAGCAAGCGTGCCCAGCGTTCCTTTTCTTTCTTGCACATCATGGGTCGTACAGAATGGGGCCACTGTTTCATGCCCTTCTTAAGGGCAGTTTTCAACCTAAAAGAAAATGTAAAAGCGTTCTTGATAGAGAATGCGCTCAAGCTGTTACGCGATTTCTGTACCGAAGTGGAAAATGGTGCACATGAACAGCTCGCCGTTTTATCACCGGCAGTAGCATGGCGCACGGCTGTGTCGGCTAGCGCAGCTTGCTTAGGAGGGAGGGTTCTCTGATTCGAATCTAGATATTTCTCTTTGTGAAATTTTTTATGCTGACTGATTTTTCGTTATGCCTTTTTTACCTATGTAAGTACACATATACAACTGGGACATGACGGTGATGGCAAAAATCTGCAGAGGCTGTTTGTATAATCGCTACGATGCCTCACAAGCTTCCTGGGTTACTTTATCTAGATGCACAGACAATACCTTTTCTAAAAACTTGTGTTTGCAGCTTTACATTTGCAGCCTCTGACCGCTGAACTTATGCATCTTTATCAGCATAAATCAACAATCACACGAAGAAGAGAAGTGCCTGTCCTAGCGCCTGTCCCGTGTACCTGTCTCTACGTTGTGTGATTGCCCTTTTGCGCTTGTCGAGAGTCATAAGTTCACTTGCCGCCAAGTCACCGAAATCTTCGCATTGAATACTCTGACCTCAGGCATGCTTTGGTGTTTGTGCAAAATCTTTGCATTGAGTATCCTGACCTCTGGCATGGTTTTGTTGTCTGCACAACATCACTGCATTGCATACTCTGACCTTTGTCGTGGTTTGGTGTTTGTGCAGGATCAGCTACATGCACCTGATGGCCCACTTCCGAATGCACTCCCAGATCCAGGAGCAGACAGCAGCTTTTCTGCGTGGCTTCCGGGCCCTCGTGAATCCCGAGTGGCTCACAATGTTCTCGACGCCCGAGCTGCAGCGGCTCATAGCAGGCGACAACACTCCCGTCGACCTGCAGGATCTCAGGTAGCCAGAGTAGCCTGCCATCAAAGTGTCCCTAGTTTAAGGGAGTCCTTAGAACACTTTTGCTCAATTGAAAATCATTATCTCAAATAATAAAGGCTTTTAAATCTTCTTTCTGTTTCACAAGAAATTAAGGATTTAAAGGGATCTTGCCATTGTTCTGGGGTATTTTGTTATGAGCTCTTATAATAGGGCAGTGGCGTCTCTGTGACCACAAGGGACCTTTAGCTGAGCAATACTGGCCGTAAAGTGTGCCAAGAAAAAAAAAAATATTTTGTTCTGTTATAGCTGCGCTCCACAACAATAAGTTTGGCAGTTATACGGTCTGTGGCACATCTGTATTTCTGCACTGCTGCCATATGTATGACTCTTTTAATTCAGTGTGAAGTTGTATAAATCTGAAAAAACTACTGTTATGTTTAATCTTTTGATTACAGTCTTCGTTTTCCAGCTGAAGGAAAATCTTTTTTCTTTCTTTCTTTTCTTTGCTAAACTCATGTTTTGAGCACATTTGTCACCGATTCTACATATTTTTAATTAAATAAGGTACAGCATGCTGCTTGCATTATACGTTATAAATGTAGCTTTTTTGTGCATGTATGAGGGATGGTATTTATATAATTATTTTTAATGAGATAGCAAAAGTGATAAAAGCTGGAGAGTCATAAATCCTAGTACAGTAAAAGCTTGTTGATTTGGAGTTCACAAGACTGGAAAGAATGGCGAATCGGCTTAATGCTGAATTATATAGAGTATCGGGAAACAATAAACAAATGTCTATTACAGTGATATGCTTTCATTTTTTTTTTTTTTCGTGGATATGCAAATCTTGTCCACTGCGGCGGTGTAGAGGTTACGGTGCTCGACTGCTGACCCACAGGTCGCGGGTTCGATTCCGGCCGTGGCGGTCGCATTTCGATGAGAGGCGGAATGGTAGAAATCCGTGTACTGTGCGACGTCGGCGCACATCAAAGAGCACCAGGTGCTCGAGATTTTCGTAGTCTTTCATTATGGTGTCTCTCATAATCATATGGCGGCTTTGTGATGCAAAACTTCAGATATCATTATTACAAGATGCAAATTCACTTCTTATTTCGCATAGGAGCTATGTGATATACTCGGCTCTCATCATCCCACAATTTTCATCACTTTGCCACCGTTGTTCAAAATGCTCATGTCTTAATATGTGTGATGCTTGTTTAGCGCTGCTCCCTTATCACGTACTCATGGTTTATGACTATGTGCTCATATCGATACCTTTTTCACTGGCAAAACTCGCCAGCAGCGCGTTATCGGTCTAATTTGATGTATTAGACCAGTTTTATTGGAGCATGCAGACTAAAACCGAAATGCTCTTCATCTTCAACAGCTGCCGCTATGTTTGAGTTTTGAAACACTGTGTGTGCATTGCATCGAGTTACAACAAAGCTTTTGAATGCCACGTTGCCTATGGAAGCAATCATGGTCACTGACGATGCACATATACCAAGCAGTTCTGAAAGCATGCATGCGGCATGTGCGTACGGAGTGGAAACAAAGCTGCCGAGCACCGTATCTACTGCCAATGAAACTGCAGTCACTAGTGAAGCGATTGTAGATAGCGCCCACGCTTTCTGAAGGCATGCACTGCCTTCAAGTGCAGATTCAAAACAAAGCTAGCAATGTTTGCTGCAGATGCTGTGAAAAAAAAAAAAAAACCTAACTCAATTATGCTCAATCATGAATGGTGACTATCTTGTTTGAAGGCATGCACCAAAAAAAATAAACGTGGAACCATTGCAGATAACTAAACAGCAACTGTGAACTAAATCATTTTTGCTGCGCATTTGAAATGCACTGAGTGAAACAAATATAGTCTGTTGAGGCCACGAAGCTCTTGGCAACAATGGGACAGTAGATGACAGCCATGTGATCATTTTATTGTCACACGTAGCGGTAAATGCAAGCGCTGTAGCTTTTTTGTGCATGTATGAGGGATGGTATTTATATAATTATTTTTAATGAGCTAGCAAAAGTGATAAAAGCTGGAGAGTCATAAATCCTAGTACAGTAAAAGCTTGTTGATTTGGAGTTCACAAGACTGGAAAGAATGGCGAATTGGCTTAATGCTGAATTATAAAGAGTATCGGGAAACAATAAACAAATATCTATTGCAGTGATATACTTTCATTTTTTTTTTTTCATGGATATTGCCACGTTCCATTTCCCAAGTTTTTGTTATCGTCCCAAAACACCACACGATTCTCAGCGCAAACCGCGCCTGCAGTTTTCGAGAAGGTTCCGGACTGTAGTAGATCATTTCGATAAGATCACGCCCACTGCGCGAACGGTACAGATTGTTCTGGAACCTACGCCACCACCAGCGATAACGCTAGAACATTCGACGGCAAAAGTATAAATGCCGACGCGCTTCACCGCTTGTCTGTTGTTGATCGAAGGCCGACGCTCCGTTCGCCGCTATCAGTCCGAGACTGCTATCTGTGCGAGACTGCTGCTGTAATTGGACTTACCGTTTACCGGGCACAGGTTCGCCCAAATAAACAGTTAAATCCCAACACGAAGTCTACTGTCTTCGGCCACGTCACGACCCCGTGACATCTGGTGGAGGTGCTGCTTCGTTCATGTACCGGACGCCCCCGTCAAGCCGTGAACCCAGCCCACGTCACGGAGAAGACACCGACGCCAACCAAGAGCAGCGAACAAGCCGCCGACAGCAAGGGCTACCACCGGAGTACGGGCTTCTACAAGACAAGGCGCGGAAGACCAAGGTCATGACCGCGACTGTAGCGACAATGACAACCGCAGCGTCCCAGCCCACGATGGTCATGCATCAACCCAGGGAACCACCAATTTTCCATGGGTCATCGTTCGAAGACCCGGAGTCCTGGCTAGAAATATACGACCGTGTGGCCGCCCTCAACCACTGGGACCATGACGAAAAGCTGCGTCGTGTGTTCTTCTATTTGGAAGACACCGCAAGGACCTGGTTCGAAAATCGAGAGTCTATGCTCTGAACGTGGGATGTTTTCTGCGGCGCATTCCTGCAAACGTTCGCGAGCGTCGCTCGCAAAGAGAGGGCCGCTGCTCTACTAGAGACCCGGGTTCAGCTACCAAATGAGAAGGTTGGAATTTTCACAGAGGAGATGACCCGCCTATTTCGTCACGCTGACCCAGACATGCCTGAGGAGAAGAAAGTTCGTTTCCTCATGCGAGGGGTCAAACAGGAGCTCTTCGCGGGACTAATGAGGAATCCACCGAACACCGTCCAAGAATTTGTGTCCGAGGCGACCACAATCGAAAAAACCCTTGACATGCGCACCAGACAGTATAATCGTCGCCTGACTCCAGAATGCGCTGCTGCTCAAACCAGTGACTCCGAAAACCTGCGTGAAACGATCCGAGCGATCGTGCGGGAAGAGCTGCGCAAACTGTTGCCTTCGGCGCACCCTCAAGTGGATTCGATCGCCGACATTGTGCGAGAAGAAGTTCCGCAATCACTTCGAATTCCCCAAACACAGCGGCCCGAGCCAGAAACTATGAGCTATGCCGCTGCAGTGCGCCACAACGCTCCTTCCCGTCCACGCCAAAACGCCGCCCCGTCGCACTTCCGTCGCCAAACTCCACCGCCGCCACCACCCCCACCGACGACCTACCGTTCACCAGCGGGCCAGCGCAGTGTGCCGAGGAAAACCGACATTTGGCGCACCCCTGACCACCGCCCACTGTGCTACCACTGCGGCGAGGCCGGGCACACTTACCGCCGTTGCCAGTACCGACAGATGGGACTGCGTGGCTTCGCCGTCGATGCACCACGTCCGCAGCCAGGGGAACGGCAACGTGACCTCGCCGACTACCTGACAGGAACTCAATGGACACCCCGAAGTCCTTCCCGTTCTCCGTCGCCCAGCCGCCGCATGTCACCGCACCCCCGGCAGTACTCCGGCCCAACGCGGGGCCGGTCTCCTAGCCCGTATCCGGGAAACTAAGGGCAGCAACCGGTGGAGGTGCGGTTGCTGTGCGGCGAACTACCGAAGATCCTCCGACGACGACGACGCCGCGACGGAGCTTTCCGAACACAATGCCAACAATGCAAAGCCCTGACAGCGAAAGCTCACTTACCGAAGGTGGCTTGACGACGCAACATGGAAGCAGCGGAACAAGCCGACGCAGCCGTGACCCGACGCCACGCCCTAACTGTAATGCGAGACGGCGAACTAACGACCTCGACGTTCTTATCGACGGCCACAGTGTGACCGCTCTTGTCGATACTGGAGCCGACTATTCTGTCATCAGTGGGTCGTTCGCCGCGAAGCTAAAGAAAGTTAGGACAGCTTGGAAAGGCCCTGAAATCCGCACAGCCGGAGGTCATCTCGTAATGCCTGCAGGAATCTGCACAGCGAGAGTCACCATTAACGGCCGTATTTATCCTACAGACTTCGTAGTCCTACAGCGTTGCTCGAGAGATGTCATCCTTGGCATGGACTTCTTCTGCCTCCATGGTGCTGTCATTAACCTAAAAACAAAGTCGATAACGTTATCCACAGAAGAAGCACTACCGCCGCGCACGCCGTCAAGACACCATGCCTTGAATGTGCTGGAAGAACAAGTCACCATTCCGCCTCGCTCAAGCGTCATTATTTCAGTCGGCGCTCCTAAATCACCTGACTTGGAAGGCGTCATTGAAGGCAGTCAGCATCTGTTGGTCACCCGAAATATTTGCGTCGCAAGAGGAATTGCAGAGCTGCGGGGAGGCAAAGCAATGGTTATGCTCACGAATTTCAGCAATGAGTACAAACTTGGGAAATGGAACGTGGCATTATGCAAATCTTGTCCACTGCGGCAGTGTAGGGGTTACGGTGCTCGACTGCTGACCACAGGTCGCAAGTTCGATTCCGGCCGCGGCGGTCACATTTCGATGGAGGCGGAATGGTAGAAATCCATGTACTGTGCGACGTCGGCGCACATCAAAGAGCACCAGATGCTCGAGATTTCCGTAGTCTTCCATTATGGTGTCTCTCATAATCATATGGCGGCTTTGTGATGCAAAACCTCAGATATCATTATTACAAGATGCAAATCCACTTCTTATTTCGCATAGGAGCTATGTGATAGACTCGGTTCTCATCATCCCACAATTTTCATCACTTTGCCACCGTTGTTCAAAATCCTCATGTCTTAATATGTGTGATGCATGTTTAGCGCTGCTGCCTTATCACGTACTCATGGTTTATGACTATGTGCTCATATCGATACCTTTTTCACTGGCAAAACTCGCCAGCAGCGCGTTATCGGTCTAATTTGATGTATTAGGCCAGTTTTATTGGAGCATGCAGACTAAAACCGAAATGCTCTTCATCTTCAACAGCTGCCGCTATGTTTGAGTTTTGAAACACTGTGTGTGCATTGCATCGAGTTACAACAAAGCTTTTGAATGCCACATTGCCTATGGAAGCAATCATGGTCACTGACGATGCACTCATATATATACCACGCAGTTCTGAAAGCATGCATGCGGCATGTGCGTACGGAGTGGAAACAAAGCCGCTGAGCACAGTATCTACTGCCAATGAAACTGCAGTCACTAGTGAAGCGATTGTAGATAGCGCCCACGCTTTCTGAAGGCATGCACTGCCTTCAAGTGCAGATTCAAAACAAAGCTAGTAATGTTTGCTGCAGATGCTGTGAAAAAAAAAAACCTAACTCAATTATGCTCAATCATGGATGGTGACTATCCTGTTTGAAGGCATGCACCAAAAAAAATAAACGTGGAACCATTGCAGAAAACTAAACAGCAACTGTGAATGAAATCATTCTTGCTGCGCATTTGAAATGCACTGAGTGAAACAAATATAGTCTGTTAAGGCCACGGAGCTCTTGGCAACAATGCGACAGTAGATGACAGCCATGTGATCATTTTATTGTCACACGTAGCGGTAAATGCAAGCGCTGTGGCTTTTTTGTCATTACAGTGGAACTTCGATTATACGACTTTCAGGGGACCACGCAAAGTCGTCGTATAATCCGGGCGTCGTATAATCGAAAAACCAAGAATATAGGCACTGATGGTCGTTGTTGCCCCACAACAGTGAACACATAATGTGTAAGAAAGTCCGCGGCACGAATATACGGTGCTCCGGTGAAGGCAGATTAAATTACTTGAAAAAATGACAACCATGCATTTTATCGAAGGTGTGAACAAATCTTTATTGTCACCTTTTAAAAAAATCTGCGATTTTTTTTCTGTGAGTTTGCCCAGCCACAATGCATCAGCTTTTTTTCGAGAGCTGCGACATCTGGCAGCAAGTCGCCGATCTCGTCGCGTGCGCAAGCAAACCGCTGAATGTTGTCGATGTAGCATAACACGTCCACGTACGTCGGAACGGACGCACTAGCCTTTGTTTTTTTACAAGCGTCAGCGGTTCTCGGTTCCGCGACATTGCAAGACGCAGCACTCACATTTGAGAATTTGAAAGCTTCCTCGCACACCTGTGTCCGAATACTGAAAATTTTGCACGTAGACGCAGCAGCTGCGGCGCACAACCCACCGATGAGTCAAACACGTGAAGGAATGGCTGAAAGGCAACAAGGCAGTGGGCCCATTCGATTTTTGCAAGCGCGTACGTCTGCGCAAGCTTCGACCAATCGCTAGGGGCTAAAAAGTTCCGAGCCCTCTAGTAGCTAGACAGCAGCTAGTTGCGGTTCCCGCGGCTGTCCAAAACGTAGACAGGCTCAACAATCGCCGTTCAACACGTCCTGTACAACGACGTGAAATCTAGTGAAAGTTATCGCATACTAAAAAATAAAAAGCGAGCTCGAAATTATCTGCCATATTACCTGCTCACAGCTGTCTCTACAAAACCACCCAAAAGAAGGCAGAAAACAAAACAAAAAAAAGGCCCCAACTGAAGCGCAGTGCAATGCGACCAAGCAAAACGAATGCGCTCCTGCTGGCTCTGGACAACGTTGGCTCTGGCTAGCTATGGCCGACAGCGTGTCGAAAAATTGAAGAGGCGTTGTGGTGGCAGCGCGGATAGTGTGCTAGAACGTGCGGAGGAACGAACTCGGTTCCTCGGTTTCCCGACTTTTTTTCATCTGGCCGCAGTGTGCTTGCGTGGCAGCCGGCATGCGTCATCGTAGGTTTTTTTTTTTTTCTCGGACAGTCCAGCTAAGCGTCGTTCGAGGCGGGGCCGGCGTAAAATTTCGTTGTAGAATTGAAGTTTTCAATACATTATTTCTATGGGGGGTTTGCCGGGACCAAGCCAATTCGTCGTAAAACGCTGGTCGTCGCAGGACCGGGGGACGTATAATCGAAGTTCCACTGTATCACATTAGAGTACAGCTCTTGGGGTGCCCGTTGCTATGTCGAGCAATGTCATCACTGTTGCCATCTGGTGTGCAGCTGACAGATATGATGAAGTAATGAATAGAGGTGAAAAATCAAAATGGCAAAAAATACCCAGGTCAAATGGGATTTGAACTCTGTGTGGCAGTCGAGTATTATGAAATAGAGCCACGCTAGTGCTTGAAACTTGTTTGTGAAAGATCCCATGCAGGTATCATGTCAGGTGAGGAAAGAAGGAAGGAATAGGAGATGGAAGAAAAGCAGGGGCATGTCAGGCGAGAAGTTGCGTGAACCTATATGTCAGTGGATCTCAAATGGGGGTCCGCGAAGTCATTTCTGAGATACGCGAAACCTTCGCCCGCTTTTTTTTTTACATTTTCAAATTTTTTACATATGTAGCTCGGTTTAAGCGCGACTGTGCCACGTATGAATGAACTGTCCCAATTGAAGTGGCACGTTTGTTTGATCTTTCTAGTGGCAATAAAATGCACCTGTTTCACGCTCCAAATTTGTTAATCTATCTACGTTACCCCCCTCTCTCGTCTTCAAGGGGTCTCCCATCACTTCCACCAGTCCACAAGGGGTCCCCGACACATCCATGGCTGAGAACCACTGACCTATGTAGTATTGTATAGCAGGGAAGTAAAACAGCTACCAGTAATCACACAATGCTAATTGCGCAATGAGTGTGTGGTTTAAAGGGGCCATGACACCCAATTTTTGATCAAAATCTGTGTGTGTTATCTGGGTTTATCCTCGAGCAATCGCAAATAAGCTGCCGAAATTTTTGCGTGTTTGGTCACGCACTTCATTAATAATTGAACATTTTCACAAATTTGCGAGCGGCTTTGAGAGTCTGGCGACACAAGCGCACTCGCGAGCCGGGACATAACTAGCAGTTGGCCGCGCAAGCGTCTGCATTTTGGCGTAAGATATTCTTCTGCGGTCAACAGCACCTGAAATCGAGATACATGTAGGCTAGTGTGAATACCGTATTTACTCGCATAATCCTCGCACTTTTTTTTTTTCGGAAAACCGATGAAAAGTTGGGGGGTGCGAGATTTGCGCGGGGAAAACTTTCTACGAAAACGTACAGAGCGAAAAAGAAAACGAAGTGGCCACAAATTGGGATTCTCACACCAACAACTAGCAGCAAGCTTTGAGAAGTACTAATTAAAACTTACCTCAACAATAAAAGCAGAGGTTCAACGCGAGACAAGATTAAATTGAGACACAAAAAGTGGAAGCAAATAGTCGAGAATTAGAATACCATACGCAAAGCTCGCGGACGTTGCGAGCGTAGCGGTAGTGTTCGTCGCTCAACGGGAGCCCTCAAAAGGTAAGCGTGGGATGTCAGTATTGGGCTGATGGCTATTTAACAGAATTGTCCGCAGTTTCCTTCTTAAGAAATAGTTTACCATCAATCCCAAGGGCCTACCGGCGGCCCTGTTGCCCTTCTTTAGTGCATTATCTATCACTTGCAACTTGAAAGAAGCCGTACAGCTTCAGTATCGCCTCATAACTTGACAAGGTTACCGACGCAACATACAAAACACTCCGCAACGCGCACTGGCCACTTCGGCTTCGCTTGAGTTGGATTAAATCTGTGCAATAGTACGCTTGATGCTTAAGAGATGACGCTAGATGACGTACGCTATCATCATCAGTGGCTGGAAAGAGCAGATGACATTATTGCAGCAGTTTTCGGGGGTGCGATAATTACTCGAGGAAAAAAAAAAAAAGATATCGTATTTTTGTTGGCCGATGTGGGGGGTCCGAGAATTGTGCGAGTGCGAGGATTGCGCAAGTAAATACGGTAGTAAATTTTAGTTTCGAGGTGAATTCGAAGCAATTGGTGAATTTGGTCGTATAATTTTGAATCGTATTTGAATAGTGTGTATATTGTATATTATAAAGAAAACTGGACATATTTGTCATGGCCTAACTGACGTGCACAATATTTTTTGAAAATTGAAACAAGGCTTGTGCAAATGCCATTTTTTCACAACAAAAGAAGTGGAAGCAACATTGAATAGTAGCAGGATTTGACTTTCGATAGAGTGCAAGTGGTAGCGTATAAAATATGTTGCGTTAAAATTCGCTATTATATATAAGTAAGTATGACGAGCTTTTCAGCTGAAAAAAAAAAAAAAAAAGAAGAATGAATCAACTTGAGAGTATTATCTTCATTTAACCTTGAAGAGAAACATTACAGCAGTGCGGATTTTTTTTTTTTTTGGGGGGGGGGGGGGGGTACGTGTTTTCATAGCTTAGCATTCGCTTACTGCAGTAAAGCTATCTTTACAGGGTGTTACATGCCAACTATATGCATTTATTCGTTCTTCTTGAATAATTTGAATTTTTCAATAATTCAGATTTGATTCGAAGCAAATTCAAATACTGCATTATTCGTTTGAGTATTTGAATATTTGTAATATTCGTGCAAGTTTACACATTGGAACTTTATTCTGCTTGGCACTGAAATTGAATGATTTACAGCAGTTGAAACTGGTAGAAGACCACGACACCGCTGTTTGCTGCACGTGACATCACAGAGGCAATCGATATATAGTGGTTGCCAGCTGTGGGTGGAATTTATCGCCGATGACTTATAGGGCCTGTTTTGCACTGAAATATTCTTTCGTGGCCAACTTCTCATATCCATATTGGAATAATAGACTCTCTACTTCTGGTTTTCACTGAAAACCACAAATTGTTGGGTGATTGTGTCATGGCCCTTCTAATGCTTCCTACCCTCCACAGAGTTCTCGGGCATAATTTTTCGTCGTCAGTCACATGATGCAGCAACAAAAAAGCGCATGTAATACTTTACAGATGTGCAGTGGGTACATCTCTCTTTCACTGAAAGGTTGATAATAGCACACTGGAAGCTGTCCCACTTCACAAAACTTATGATTTATGATGTAGTGATATTTGATATATGATTACTTTGTAGATGGTGAAAACTTCAAACAAAGTTTGCCTTGCCCAAACACGAAGCTATGCTCGGAATTCACTCTGAACAGTATCCTAACTGTCGGGAAATTTTCGCTTTTTCCCAATTTCGGTGGGGATATGGACTGCATTGCCTTGTTTCGGTATGATGCGAATGTCGTATGTATTAACTCTCCTGGTGCACTCCAGGGATTGTCCGGATTAACCGAGTTGTGTGCAAATATAACCGAATTATTGAGAGGTTGATGCCGTTAAGTAATGAATATGCTTGCCAGGACCGTAGAGTAAGTACGAATTTTCTCATTCTTCAAGAACGACTAAGCTGGTTCTTACTGTCAGCTAACTTGTGTTCCTCTCATCACCTGCCAAGTTTGGAACCTTGTTTCGGAAAGTAGAAGCTGAAATCATTTTACTCTTGGTTTTGTAAACAATAGAACAGTGTACAAAGCGTGTTAGCTTTGTTAGAAAATTAATTCAGCATTATTCATGGGGTATAGGTGAGAGCATGCAATTTTTCCCCAAAGAGATGCCTCCTTTTTTAATGTTTGGAAACCGCCATCAGTTCTTTTTTTACATTACTCTTAAGAGGGCAGACTGGTCTTAGACATTTTTTTGTTTATTTCTTCAGTGATCTTGATCAAACTGCACAGAATAATGCAGTTTTTTCTGCCGATTTAAAATACTGAATTAGTTTTCTTGTAATTCATCTTGTTCCTGAGATAACTTAAGTTCACCCCTTATTGTTTGAGGCCGTCATAGAAAAAAAAAGTGCTTAATGAAAAGTGATACTTAAAGTAAGCCAACATAGGCTAATGACTGTAGAGCAAAAGTTTGCAAGAGCTTTTCATTTTTAGGCCTTTCTTTGTTATTTTACAGCAAAGTGAACTATCAATTTTCAAAAATAGTTGGAATCGTATTATAATTTTGATGAGTAATTAATTGAAAAGGCTTTAGCTCTAAATTCTACACCCATACTTACATTATACACAAATACAGGTTTCCATTGCAAAAATAATTATTGTTGTACCTGTCCTAGCTGCAGAGATATTGAGGCCTCAAAATTGAACAGTCGTAAATTTACTTTTTCGAGAAAAATGGAAAAAACTGAAAACACACAGCTTCCTCAAAAAGTAACAATCATGGTGTGCATGTTTTGCAATCCTCATAAAGGTGCTCATAAATTCGTACCAGAGCTTCGAACACAGACGGGGGCCAAATATAGAGAAGCCTCGAAGTCGGTTCCCCATTTTTTTGCAAGTTCTGCATGTTAACAGCACCAAGAATTTGGACAGTGAGAATGACATTATAAAAAAATTACCACTTCCTGGTCTGTTAAAATTTGCACAGGGATAGAAAAATACTTTCAAAAACCAAATATGTCAATTTTAAAGAATGAATTTTTTGTCACTTTTTGGTCGCAAAGATCCAGTCTGCCTCTTAACACAGGGGCTACTGGATAGATCTTTTTTTATGTCATGATCAGGTGGTGCCAAAAGTAAAGGCAGAGAAGTCTCATCACTGTTAAAGAGAGCGGTGCCATCTAATAGTGAGAATGAAAGTGCCATGATGCGGCCTCCGGGATCTGTGGTCACAGTGGTCAAAATATTGGCATTTTGTCGCATGCCACTAGACGTGTCACATTTTTGGACAATGTGAACATATTGAAAAAGCAATACAGCTGGAGTTCGCTTAGTGGCATGTTTTGATTGCTCTTTTTTTTTTCTTTCTTTTTTGCCTGTCATCCCAGGAGGCACACCAAGTACTTTGGGGGCTTCCATAACAACCACCGGCTGGTAAACTGGCTATGGGACATTCTTGAGCGTGACTTCACATCTGAAGAACATCACCTGTTTCTGAAGGTGGGATTGGCTTCGCCATGTCTTTGATAGGAGGTATTCCTTAGGAAAACACCACACTAGTCTGGAATAGTAAGATACCTAGTCTAAAGCTTCAGTAGTTCCTTGACGTAAAAAAATACTGATGTAATTAATGAAACTATGGTACTTTCACTTAAAATGTGCACGCCAAACAACACCTTTCAACCACAAGTGTGGCAAAATATCATATCTGCTTTGCAATCTTTAAACTGCTCTTTAACGACAACGTCACTATTTCAAAACTCTGTTAGGGGTAGCTTATGCCCATCATGATACGAAAGAAAATTAGCTCGTTTCTGTGTTAGACTCAACTAAATAAATCCAACAAGTCGAGCCATAGAAAGCATGAGGGACAATATTTCACGCTTTAAACTGTATTGCGTTAATTGTGACGTAAATTGTTTTTTTCTCTCAACACAGTTTGTGACAAGCTGCTCGAAGCCTCCCCTTTTGGGCTTTGCCCACTTGGAGCCACCGTTCTCCATTCGATGCGTCGAGGTCAGCGACGATCAGGTACGGCACCAGTCAGATTGTACTTCCTCAAGTGTTTTGCAGGCCAAACAGTACTGCTGTTTCTTGTCACGTTTTTACCTCATGAAAATACGTAGTTGCGCTGATGCAATGAGAATACCGTATTTACACTATTTAGGTCGACCCTTTTGTCTTAATTTAATATTTAGAAGTTGGGGGGGTCAACCTAGAATGAAAACATGGTTTCGGTTGTGAAGTCTTTCTGAAAATAATCCCCTCGTAGTCTTGCAAAGCTAGCTTTTCTGCACAGCTTTTAACTACTTGCAGTGAAGTCACCTTGGCATGGTGGAATTGGGTTGTTTTTCTCAGAGACATCGTAAATAAATTTTTTATGAAATATGCTCATGCTCCTTTTTTTTCTGTGGTGCAATTCAAGGGGGGGTCGATCTACGTTCCAGTGCAACGTACAATTGTGTAAATACATAAGCTGAAAGTGGTTCCAAGCTCGTCAACTGTAGAGAACAGCTAACCAAGTAGATAAATACGAGATGTTTTGGTGGCGTACATTGTGCCGGCCAGTTCTGTGTTGACCGGCTCTTTTTCATTTTTATAACAACTTAAGACAATTTAGCACCTTCAGCTGCACCGTTCCCGCTTCAAATGCTCAAGGTACATCTTTTGAGCCGTGCTTTTCAGCAATGTGCAAACATTTCTCTGTGCCTGTCACTTGCGAATCTTTCCACTTGTTTTTGGCAGCTGAATTGTCTATTTCAATATGCGGTTGCACTTGAACTTTCTGAATGCAAATCATTGCAACACTTTACTGTACAATTAGGAATGTAAGGTTTAGTCTTGTTTTGAAACCTAAGCGAAAATAGTGTACTCGCACTTAAAAAAGTTTTCTTTCAAAGTCATATGAATAAATATGTAAATGAAGGTGTATGAGCCACGCATTGCAGGGCTTGCAGTAGGCCCAGGCATACACATCGGGCTCTGGAATTTTGCAGACATGCAGCGCCATCTGTCGTCGCAGTTTTGTGTAGTGCAAAGCCCGACTTCCTTGCACAGTTTGCTGTGCAAGCAGGTGAAACTACAGGGTGTGAAACAACGATTGAGCTAAATATTACGTGTATTTGCGCTTTAAACACTTGGAAAAAGAGCTACAAATTTGTCTCTGCTAGTCGGACGCGTCATCGAACCGTCATTAAGTGCTTGCTGGTTCCCGTGCCAGAACGACGACGAAAACAAGAGCAGACACAATAGCTCCACGCTGTACGTAAAAAAGACTGCCAGTCAATCCTACTGTTGCATTGTGAATTGCCACAAACTTAAAGTACTCCAGTTTAGTGACTTCTACAACTTTCGCGAAGCAGAACGGCGAGAGAGCTGGATACGAGCCGTTGCAAACGTGTTGGGTAAGCAAATTACTCGTGTCCTCCACAGTCAGTCTCATGAAAAAGTGTGGTAACGTAGGTCTTCTGTTATTGTTTGAAGTAGCTTCACAGAAAACTGTGGTAACTAGCCTAACAGAGCCTCTGACCGCAATGCGCGCCGTGCAACGGTATACTGGTGAGGCGTGCACGTTAAACGTCACGCATGCCATAACCATGGATAACCTTAAGTTGTAGCCACCACACAGCATTACGCGCGTAGGGCTTTGAAGGCTCTAAGTTCCGGCTTCAACTAGGAAATTCAGACACGTACATCATACAGATAAATTTCAAAATATTCACAACCACAATCAGGTTTTTTTTTTTGCCCTTTGTCTCCGCAATCGCCCAAGCTCGTTTTTGTTTTTTGGAGGCCTCGTTTTTGTTTTTCGTTGTAAACCAAAAAAATGTACATGCTTGTATTCCTATTTGGAGTACACACAAACGGAAGACAACCATCAACAGAACATTCTACAGTCGAATCTGATTAATTCGAACATGCTTATTTCGAACTTCCGGTTAATTCAAACTCACACTGAGGTCCCATGAAAGCTATGTGTATTGCAATGGGTGAAAACGCCTTGTAATTCGAACGCGCATGCATTTGCGATGGTTAATTTGAACATATTGCGCTCCGAAAATGCTTTCAGCACCACGCTTAATCCACGGCGGCACCTCCGACTTCTCAACGCTGTGCGCGAAGGAAAGAAAAGGGAAAAAAGGCTGCGGTGGAATGTTTAGTCTCTCTGAAATGCCGATCTGCGATGCACTTGCACCACGCTTCCCCTTCCTGTCCCTGCCACGTAGACCCTTCTTTCAATGACGCACGCGAAGAGAGCAAAAAAAAAAAAAAAAGCTGCCATGGAGTATTTGGTTATCTCTCAAATGCCGATCTGCTTCTCCCCGCGTGGAGACGCTCCTACTTTCTTCTCACGTTCTGCCCACGCCGTGGCTACGGCGCAGAGTGTAGTAGCAGGTGCTCTGTGGCAGTAGTGGAGACGCAGTCGGACTCATTGTTGTCATTGTCTCTAGAGAGTGTCGGCGCTGGAAATTGCTGTGCGCAACTTCTCTTGCCAAGAGAATGCTGAAGCCAAAGTAGAAATGCTTTGCAAGCTGCGTCTGAAATTGATTGACTTGCTGCAAGGCAAACGTGTGCAGACGCGCATCACCGATTACTTCAATTAATGATGGATGACCTGTGATTTGTGTATAAATGTAAGTCTTTTGAAACTTCCCCCTCGTGTGTTAGCTCAACGTACATGCACTACTGCATGGTGAGCCCTTCGTTCATTTAGCTTTCATTAATTCGAACGAATCTTTGGGCCCCTTTGAATTTTAGTTATCGAGATTCGACTGTAGTATGCATAATAATATAGTTCAACACATAGGAAGTGTTAGATCGATGGAGAGTGCAACTGGAAAGGCAGTAATCACCAGGATCATGCCAGATAAAGGGAGCTTCGTACCACTGATCGTAAGATAGATTGTTCATCTATGCACTTCGTTGCATTGGCATCATGTTAGTGCCCAATTTTAATGCACTTAGGCATTACAGAATGAGCATTGGAGTGCTTGCCTCGAACTTGATGTCATATGCGATGCTCTCTTGCACTTGAATTGCTAGTTGCAGCACGTCAAAAATAACTGAAGCATCTTTTGCATTGTATTCGCAGTTCGTTTTGATGAGCTTCATACTTTTATGCAGCGAAGTTGGATTGGAGGAAGAAGCTTGCGAGGTCTTTGATTTTCAGAAAACTACACCTCAACACCAACGAAAGAAGAAGGCCTGTGAACATTCGCTTTGCACTACCCATTTATGGCCGGCGCGGCATTGGGGGCGCTGGTGGTGGCATTTTTTGCAGCGACGCCTGGGCAGAGTTTGATGCCTACTAGACGCTCACCTTAAAAATGCAAAACAGGAATAATCATTCAGTAAAGTTAGTGTTAGGCTTGTTCATTTACAGAATATTTTTGTTACACTGTATGTCCATGTGCCTTCAGCATGTCTTTGTCTGCATTCACTACAGTAGTACAGAAAACCTTAACCAGAAAAGGCAGCACCTTCAATGGCAAGCTTCATTATATCGAAAATTTAGGTTCGGGTTCCTATATTTCTACAGTGAAGATAACCTCACAGGTTCTTATAATGGCCCAGGTGCTTAAGATCTCACTAGTCAGCACACCAAACTGCAGTAGATGAAAGAAAAAAAAAGGACCAATAAAAGTATTGAAGGACGTACTCTGACGATACCAAGGAGCATTTCGAAACTGACAGGAAACTTGGTGGCTAAGCGGAAAACATGTACGGCTTCTCCTAATGCATGTAGGCACATTTGTAGAGCAGTCTGCTGCTGAGAGAACTTGCCAGCACAGTACTTTATAAAAAAATTGATACAAGGCTTGCACAAATGCCATTTTTTTCAATTCAAAGAAGTTGAAACACCTTTGCATAGCAGCAGAATTCGACTTCCGGTGGAATGCATGTGATAGCCTATAAAATGTGTCAGTTTTAAAATTTGCTATATTTAAAGCATATAAGCCGATATAAAAAGCTTTTAAACTATATGAACGCTAGCACTTGCTGCCACGTGGAACCGATCGTCTCTAGCCAGTTGTGTGCAGTATTGCACCTACTAATCTCACGTTGTAAGTGTACAGCTGCTGCGCTGTGTGTGCATGCTTATCATGATAGTGTTTGCACAAGGAGGTTTCTGTAGGTGACATACACTTTCAGCAGTCTCCCTCCCATAAGCAGGCAGCTGCGGCAAACGGGGCATAATGTGTTTAGTTTGACTGGTAAAATTATGTAACGGGCATTAAGAGTGGACTGTGTTATGTGGGCTACAATGCGGATACTCTCAAGTTATGGTGCTAATCACAATAAGTCATGCTGGCACCTTTGTCACTGGCCAGGATGTGTCTACATTTTAATGCTTATGCATATAGGTGTTATACCTATATGCTTATATGCCTCGTCCTTATGTATATAGGCATCATGCCTACATGCATGTATACCTCATGCCTATATTCTTATGCAAATAAGCGTCATGCATATACAGTTGAACATGGATATATCGAACTCGAAGGAGATTATAAATTAGTTCGGTATATGGAAAATTCAATATAAAGAAATACAGGCCCCGAGAGCTTATCTGTAGCGGATCGTCACCTACAACAGGCACGTTTAATAGGCTTGTGCTAATAGTGAATTTTAGGTTCAAAGCGAATTCAAAGCAAACAGTGATTTTGATCGAATAATTCCGAATCGAATTTGAATGGTATGTATGACAAATAAAAAAAATGGAATATTTTTCATGAGCTAACTAACCTGCACAATTTTTCTTTTGAATTGAAATAGGGGCTCTATGCAAATGCCTTTTTTTTTTTTCGTTCAAAGGAAGTCCAAAGAACCTTGAGTAGTAGTTTCGGTAAGATGCGAGCGATAACCGGTAAGATACTTAGCATTTTAAAATTTAATATACTTGGATCATAAAAGCCATCATAACAAGCGTAATAAAATGAAGAATTGATTTGAGGGTAACATGTTCCTTTAAAGGGGCCCTGCAACACTTTTTCGATTTGAGGGTAACATGTTCCTTTAAAGGGGCTCTGCAACACTTTTTCTTTCAAGTAGTCATGGAGCCAGTAAAGTGCTTGTTGCCTTACAAATTTACCGGCGCAAAGTTTCTAGAATCACATTAGTACGAGAGGAGTTCCAAAAATTTGTCGCACGCTGCAATTGCATTCTCTCTTCTCGTCCCGACGAAATAGCTCGAAATTAAGCAGGGAGGAATGGCATGGCAAAAGGAAAATACATCACATGCACCTCGTGACTTTCCGTGCCTCTTTTATTTTTTCTTCAAGTATGCGGCTTTTCAGTGCAATTGCGCACATACTGGTGGACAAGTGGCGGCCCCAGTAATGACAAGCGCGCCATGCTCAAATCAGGTAATGGCTGTGACCAGAATCGTATATTTCTTCTTGGCTGTGGAAAGTGGTTTTTGAGCTTGTAGTGTCATTTGCCGAGGAAAAAAGCAATCTTTAGCTTTGAAAATTATTGGGAATTACAGGCCATACGCTGCACTACAATATTTGCCTCGCGTGTTCTTGGTAGCCTCGACTACCGATCTGCAGCGTTTTCTGACCATGTTCAGTAAGTGTTGCAGGGCCCCTTTAAAATTGAAGGGTGACTTCGTGGCATAGCGAATTTTTTTTTTAATTGGTACTTTCACGGTTTAGAACTCCTACATTGCAGTGAAATCACACCTATAGGTTGTGACATGTGGACTAAGATACACCTATTCGTTCATTGCGAATACTTAGAAAATATTCAATAATTTAAATTCGAACTGGCCCTGCCGCAGTGGTATAGTGGCTAAGGTACTCGGTTGCTGACCTGCAGGTCGCGGGATCGAATCCCGGCTGTGGCGGCTGCATTTCCGATGCAGGCGGAAATGGTGTAGGCCCGTGTGCTCAGATTTGGGCGCACGTTAAAGAACCTCAGGTGGTCAAAATTTCCAAAGCCCTCCACTACGGCGTCTCTCATAATCATATGGTGGTTTTGGATGTTAAATCCCACATATCAAATTCAAATTGGAGCAAAATAAAATATGCAACTATTATTCGAATATTCGAAGCATTCGAATATTCGCCCAAGCCTAGCATTTAAGAATGACAACTAATTCCGCACACACACTGGAACAGAATGATTTCTTTGTGTGAAAGAAATTGCTTATCTTGGCCTGCTTCGTATTTGTAATGTTGAAGACGCCAGTCCCGATCTTATCAAGGCTGTCCAGATGCGACAGCCCAGTTCTCTTCATGTGGCCAATACAACAGCGAATGACGCCGAACGCTGCCGCCACTTCAGCGGTGGAGTATGCGCGTGTAGTTAACGCCTCGTTTGGACAATCTTCTTCGTCACATGAGCTGTTGGCCTGGGCATCCAGAGTCCCTGCGATCGCAGCTACTATGTCCTCGTCAGCGAGGCTCGCAACGGCCTGGACGTTGCAGTCAGCTTCCACGAAATCATTCGCGGACACTTCGTGTCGAGCTGCTGCCGGGAAGTGGGACGACAACTCACGAAACGCGTAGTCTGTGCGCTTGTCGTCGTCTTTAGCGGTTTTCGCAAGTTTCACAGTCTCGAAGCCTGCCTTGCGGAAGCAGCTGACCACTGTGTCCGTCTTCACGTTTCACCAGGAGTTGAAGATCTCTGCGGGAGAAAACTTATTGGAGATTTCTGGCGACTCCTTTGTAATCTACTGCTGGATGTCCTGGCTGCTGACAGTTTCGCTTTCGCCAGAAATGGTTTTGCCAACGATGTTGTAGTGATCCTTAAATCGGTGAAGCCACTCTGTGTTGTCGGCGAAGTTGTTTCACCGAGTGCAGCGGCAAATCATTTGGCCTTGGCGATGAGCATTGGGCCATTTACCGGAATGTTCTTCGCACGCACTTCTAAAAAGCAGGCAAAGAGTGCAAATCAAATCAAATCAATATTTATTTCAACATTTGGACAATGTTGAGGACCATAAACAAAAAGCCAGCAAGGCTTGACGAGGTTCATGCCGCCAATTTTTCCAGGCAGAAACAAACAAGAAGTGAGAGCAATAATTCAACACTGAAACAGAACTTAGAAATTATAAGGTAGTGACAAAGCTCATAATACAGATTAAACAAACATATAAACATTACTTGTCAGTACATACTGAAAAATTCAAAAGTAAGCAAAGAAAATTCACATGAGTGACAATACAAAAGTTGATGAACAGAAGTTGTAAAAAAAGTTGAAACGGATTTTTTATACAAAAATATATACCGCATTCTGGGCACTACCACATTGGTATTTGCAGAGACAGCGTATGTTCACTTTTTGACACTATCACATGGAAAGTTGTATGACGTTGTTCATGCTTAAGTGGTACGGAAGTTATAACGTGACATCTGGTAGGCATAATTTGTTCTGAAGCTCAGTAGTTTCCATATTTCGGAGCTTCTTGTGTTGATTGTTTTATGTTTTGGCATCAAATTGGAAATGCATTTTAGGGTGTCGTTTTTTCTAATACTGTTCCTATAACTTCTTATTAATATATTTTCATAAATGTTAGGCATTGGTAGCAGATTCAAATTTTCGAAAAGAGGACTCGGCGTTAAGTAAGGAACGTTTAGAATACAACGCACAGCTTCTTTCTGCATTATGTGGAGGGTAATAATGTTAGTAAGTGTTGTAGTGCCCCAGCCGAGATGACAGTAGCTTATGTATGATAGAAACAGGGATTTCTACAATATAAGTTTAACACTTTCTGGAAGAAAAAGCGCAACTTGCACAGTATTCCAGTCACCTGGGAGAGTTTACCCACCCCCATTTGCACGTGATCATTTCATGATAGATGTTGCTCAAATAGGACACCAAAACATTTAAAAGAGGGTACGAATGGCAGAACAGAGTCATTGAGATGTAAACTCATTGAAGTGTCAATGTTTTGATTTTTCTGTCTAAAAAGTACGACTTTCGTTTTATTAACGTTGTTTTTCAATGAGTTTGCTGTGCTCCAAGATGATATTTTTAATAGTACTACGTTGGCTTTTTTCATGACATCCTCAGCATCCTTCGCAGTTACAAGAATTGTAGTGTCGTTTGCATATTTCTTAAATTTTACGTCATGATCAATGTTCACTAAATCATTAACATAAATGCAAAAAATCAATGGACTCAAGATTCTTCTCAGTAGTACTCCTGCAGCAAGTGGTTTTACATTGGACGTGTAAATATTAATTACCATTTTTTGCATGCGGTGCTGAAGGTCAGATTTTGTTAATTTCAGAAAAACTCCCCGGAAGCCATAGTAGTTTGATTTTTCTATAAGTAGGGTATGGTTTATACAGTCAAATGCCCTCGAATAGTCTACGAAAATTCCCAATGTACAGAGCTGACGTTCGAAACATTCTACTATTATTTCCTTTTGTGTTAGAAGGGCTGTTTTAGTAAATTGACCTTTGGGGAACCCAAATTGCATATTGGTCATTAATGTATGCTTAGTTATAAAGGAGGAAATACGGCTATGAATTAATCTTTCAAGCGGTTTTGAAAAAATTGGCATGACAGATATTGGTATATAATTAGTTAAAGCGTTTTTATCTCCACTCTTCTGTAACAGTCTGAAGGCTTTTTGGAAAAGTACCACAGAATAAAACCAGATTGTAGATGTGTGTAAAGGCCAGAATGATGGCACCTATTACATACTTTGCAGGCCCGATCTTGAAGCCATCAGCATCTCAACATTTGGTATTTGTGATAGATAAAAATATGTTAGTTATTTGCTTAGGAGTCGCAGGAGCCAAAAATGCAGAATGACTGGTTCGGGAACTCAAGTTCAAACAATTGGGATCTAAACTGGTAAAATAGTCATTGAAGGTTTCCGTTAATTCTTTTTCTGTTATTATATTTCCATCAAGTGTTATCTCCATAATAGTCTCCCTACAGTCACCTCGCCAAGAACAGTGTTAATACGCTTCCAAAGAATGTCAGACTTTGTCGTAACATCAACGGTAAATAAACTTTGCAAGTGTACTCTTTTCTTCCTACGTAAAAAGCCTGTTAACTTTATTTCTTTGAACCTAAAATTGACGCAAGGTTTCTTCAGACCGTGTTGAAATAAAGTTATGGAATAAGGGAATTTTTATGCACATTTTCTGTCAACACTGATTTGTGACCCAGGGCTTTCTACTCTTGCGGCCAGGTTTAAGAACCTTGTACCTAAAGCATTTCTCATATGCAACCTTACACTTTTCATGAAAATATTCATATGCAGTTTCAGGGTCAGCAATACGCAGTAAAGGTGACCAATCAATAAGCGATATTTAATTACGAAATTTCTCTAAGCTGTGTGCATTTACGTCCCATACGGTCAAACGTGTACTATTTGCGCATTTAGTTGACATGGCTTGCTTACGTAATATAAATATTGGAAGATGATTGCTAACGTTAATGCCTACAACACCTGATGATAAATGTGTATTTTCAATATTAGTTATGAAGATGTCTATCAGTGTAGTTGAGTCAAGTGAAATATGAGTAGGATAATTTATCACATTTGCAAAGCCATTGCATTCAAGTATCCTGCATATATCGTAGGATCCGTGGGCAGGAGCGCGCACATGACATGCTCCCGAAGTTCGCTGCTCCGCAGCCTTTGCCTTGACATCTGCCTTGTTCTTCAACAGTGTACTCAGAGTGCTCCGTCGTATCCCGAAGTCGTCCACGACGGTCTTCGTGGACGCCCACGACGTCCGCGAAGTCGTCCACGACATTTCTCACCTGCCTCAACAAGCTGAATAGCCTTCAACTTTCTCGCAAAGTCAAGGGTCTTGCGCTTCTGGACGCTGGCCATAACTACACGAAAAGTCGACCATTCGAAGAGTCCGAAGCAGCTTTGCACACCACGCACGCAAAAGAGAAATGCTGCACGTGCAGTGGTACGTAGGTGACGCACGTATGGAAGCAACACAGCGCTAGCGAGGCGATGGCCACCTGCGAGGACAACAGCAAAAGGTGCGAGCTGTGGTTGGCTGATAAAAACTCGCAAAATAGCAACAAAAAAGTAAAAGATATGGCAAAAGGAGGAGGGCATTGGCTCCTTCGTTCCTGCCAATGGTTAAGCAGAGAAAACATGAAAGAGAGAAAGAAAGAGAAACGAAGAAAAAAAAAAGCTGTTTCACAAGTTAGAGATTTTGCAGTCCGAGCCTTCTCGCCCTTACCTTTTTTCGAGCGTTTCGGGTTTTGGCGGAGGCTTGGTGCAGCGCGGAGGTCGCTGGGGGCTGCGAGTGCCAAAGCGCACCTACCATCTCGCGCTCGTGCGCGGAGCACCGTCGCTGCGGATATTGCGGGCCGCGGCATATGCCGAAGCGCACCTTCCAGCTCGCGCGGCGTTGAATATATCCGGAGGCGGATAGAAATACCATTCGATATAAACGTGCAAATTTCTATACTTTTACAAAGGAATTTCGAGGGATAACTTATGAGTTCGATATACCCGAAAATTCTATACATGTGGGTTCGATATATCCGTGTTCAACTGTAGGTGTTTTGTTGTCACCTGCCAGCTCATAATAAGATCACTTGCTAAGGAGTTTGCTAAAGGAGATCACTGTTAAAAGGAGTTCTGCATACTCGCCGCAATAGATACAGACGGTGCTGACTGATGCTCTCATGTTTAAATGCACATATATGCCCTATAAAGTGGACGGTGGGATGACTGCCACCATAGTTCAGTGGTACAGCGTGAAACGCGTTATTTGAAGGTCTCTGGTTTGTATCGTGCTGGTGGCAAGTTATCTTTCCGTCCACCTTTATTTCTTCGCATTTACATTACAATTACTTATAATAACATCCCCTATACTTCTCTCGGCATCATTAGCCTTATCGATAGGCTATTAGTGCTGCTAAAGATACAGATTTTTTGCACTACAGTGTGGCATGAGTGATAATGGACTTTTAAAGGTGCAGTTATTTTTCACGCGACAAGAAGTAATCGTGGCATGCACAATTGATTGGCACAAAATGATCCAACATGACATAAGCACTCGGGGAATATATTAGTTCTTGTGAGGATTTGTCATAACTAGATTTTAAGGCCATGGCTGCCTCGTTTTCATTTGAGGTGATAAGGCTTAAGGCCTGTGTACTTAAATTTCGAATCGCATTAGATAACCCCAGGCAGTTAAAATTTTTGGAGCCCTCGACTACAGTGTCTCTAATAATCATATCGTCGTTTTGGGACGTTACACCCTCATAATTATTGTAATAATAACTACACTTTAACTGTTCGAGACGTACAAAACTGGTATGTTATGAAGAGTTCTTAATGTCATTCTTATTCTGTGGTTAAGAGGGCACAGTGCATTCGCTTCAAGTGCTGTAGCATGGTAGCTATCTTTCTCAAATCTGTAGCACGATTAGTTTGTAGTTTGAACTGCCTCGTATTCTGCAGTCTCGACTCATATATCTCGCAGTTTTTCATTTCTAGGCTTGTGCAGATACAGTCAACTGCCGATTTTTCGGACACCTGAATTTTCAGACATGCCCGATAATTCGGACATCTTCGCGGCACCGCCACGAGCCCCATAGAATCAATGTATAAGGAAGTCTGGAATTTCAGACGCTCGAACCCCCCGGAGTCCAATTTTCCGGACTTGTTGACGGGACGGAAGGTCGGAAACCACCACTGACCTCCAGTGGAAACCATCACAACTGCGTCACACGCGATGAGCGCACCAGTCTACTGTGGCGGCATCTGTTGCTTGGACTCATTGATCGTTACCGGAGAAAAACACAGGGCCTCCGAGATTCCTAACACTAGCCGTGTTTATCGTGCAAGGGTGCTTTGCTGACAATCAAAACTATCCACCCGGAAATTTTTTGGCGCCAATAAAGTTCCTTTTGCTTTAGCGCTTGTGCTCGTGCGTGCCACTCTGGCTTTCCTCGCAGCGCTTTCGCGAAGCGTTTCACCACTTCGAACTAAAACTAACCGCCACACACTGATTTGGTCTGGCCACCCTGGCTATCTTGAATGTTTACCAGCGCCACCTCTGGAGTACCCGAGGCACCGTCGCGCTGTTTTGTTTACGCAGCCCACATGGTGTTTGGCCACAGAACACCTACCAGTTTGGCTTGCCTAGTGCGTGGTTGTGCGACCGTGTGAAGTGTGCTCTGCAACGCTAAGCCTAGGTGCTTCCACGCTCGTCAGCAAACTCCTTTGTTCACACCGTGAGGATTTTGCTTGCCTGCGAAGGCCCCCACTCCGCCTTCGTTGTTCTCGCCGATGGCATCGAAGCGCGGAAAACAGTACCGTCGGTTAACGATGGAGAAGAAAGCCGCCATTATTAAGTTAGCGAAGAGTGGCCGATCGTAGGCTGACGTGAGCAAGGAGTTTGGCATTTCCAAGCAAACAGTTTCCGATTTAGCAAACAGCAAAGCAAACAGTTTACGAGATACCTTGACCCTCTTGATCCGAGAAATATCAATGAAATGGTGCGTTTTTTGCTTGCATTGAGAAATATTATCAAAATGGTACGTTTTTTTTTTGCTTGCATTGAAAATTATCAGTAAAGTAATGCGTTTTTTTGCTTGCATTCATTTTTTCGGACTGCCCGAATTTTCGGGCGGTTTTTCGCTCCCTAGAGGGTCCGAAAAATCGGCAGGTGACTGTAGCGCATTTTAGGTTGAAACCAAATAGTAATCTTGGTTGAATAATTTCGAATTGAGTTTGAATATCACATATACAGAAAAATTGGCGTATCTGTCATGACCCAACTAACCCGCACCATATTTTGCTTTGAAGTTGAAACAAAGCCTTTGCAAATGCCATTGTTTTTGGTTCAAGAAAAGTGAAAACAAGTTTGACTAGCAGAAGGATTTCACTTTAGGTAGAATGCAAGTGATAACCTATAAGATCTGTTGTGCTTTAAACTGTACTGTACTTAGAGTGCATAAGCTGGTATAATAAGCTTTTGAGCTTAAAAAGTGATGAATCGATGACAGGATAATATGTTCATTTGACCTTATAATGGGGCTTTGCGGCAGTGCATATGTTCTTTGATTAGGTGTTTCCACGGTTTAGCGCTTACTTACTGCAGTCAAAAACCATTACAGGGAGTTACGTACGGTCTGAAATGCACCTGGATAAGTGCTTTCACAGTTTAGCACTGCAGTGATACAACCTTTATAGATGGTTACATGCAGACTGTTATGCATATATTCGTTTATTTCGAATACTTTGAAATTTTCAGTTATACGTTTGGATCGAAGTGAATTTAAATGCTTTAATATATATTTGAATATTCAAAGCATTTGAATATTCGCACAAGCCTATTCATTTCGTTTCACTCTCTGCAGGACACTGGTGACACCATTGGAAGCGTGATCCGAGGCTTCTTCACTATTCGTAAGAAGACCCTGTCAACCGACTACCGACATCCTCAACCTGCTTCAACCTGCTCAAGCTGCCCAACTACCAGCGCAAGAGCACACTTCGGGACAAGCTTCGCTACGCCATCACTAGCAACACGGGCTTCGAGCTCTCCTGAGAAGCCCTCTTCGGCACACCCCTGCTTGAGTTTCTTGGTACGCACTGTAGGCCATCCACCAGGTCTGTTTATTCGAGGCACTTCGATCGGAGCAGCACCCCGCTCGTCCTGCAATGTTGACAACACCCATATGTTATAGGGCAAGATGTTAGCCTTCAGCACGCTGTTGCGGAATGTGCTTTGTTTTGACTCCTTTAAAGGTGCGTTGCCATAACCTGAGCCCTTTAAGGACGATGAAACCATATCCGTTTTTGGTGCTCTAAGGGCGCAACTAGTCTTCCATGACAAGTGATCCACTAAAATGACCTTTTCATTATTTGGCGGCTTGTTTTAATTTATGACGTGGCTAACTGCCTTTGAACTGAGCAGATATAAAGCCTCTCGCCTGCCTGAAGCTATTTTGTTTTGGGCCTATGTGAAATGAGGTATGAATTCGACCATTTACGCTGCACTGAAGAGAGCTGATTGTTTTCTTTATCCAGCGTCTTTTTTTTTTTTTCTTCTTCTCCTGACCACGAGTTTCTCTCTTCACCAAGGCATGTGTTTCCTTGTATTCCTTCTGTTAAATCTCGTGAATGTTTTACCTTCTTTTACAGCTGACTTGGTCATTCGATTATTGCATTGAATGTGACCGTGCACTTTTTGCATATGCTTCCTTCCTCTTTTTTCCCACTCCATACTTCGGGTTGGCTAAGGTTGGACCAGCAGTGATGCCAATCTTGTCGCTTCGATGCTAAGAGATAAACGTGCCCTCATAGCTTACTTGATTTAGATGGAGGCAAGGAGCAATATATTTAAATATCTATTTCCTAAGCCTGGCAACTGTGCTGTGAAGAAGCATCTAAAGCAATAGAGCAAATTGGTCTGTATTCTGGCTTAAAGTGCACTTCGCATGTAGGGGAATTCAGATAGCATCATTTTCTAGTCGACCACGTCGCCTCTGCCTTCACTCTATTTTCTCTTGCACATGGCATCCTACACGAAATGCGCCTGTTGAGTTTGAACGCATCAACTGTGGGTCATTAACCAATTTTAAGTGAAAAATGAAAAAACGAAGCAGTTTCTGTTTGTCGACCGAGTACAGAGCTCTACTGTTATATTTAGCTCCAAGAAAATGATCAGGGCTTTCATTGGAACAGCACTCACTTACAATTTTAAAAAGTGCTAATGACCATTGTACAATGTAACGCATGTAATGAGCTTTATTTATTGCTTAAAGAATGCACGAATAACTGTATTGTCATCATGTGGATTTGCTTTGCTTATGTTTCCGGTGTTTTGTTTCCTTGGAAGTTAAGAAACGTGGCGTCAGGCATAGCAAACAAGTAGTTGTTACATATTCCAGTAGGGTTTCTTTATCTTTGTATAATTAATTTCTTATTACTAGAAATGCACCCATCTTTTATTTTTTCCTGTTATCACATTGCTTTAAGGCCCATTATGTGGGATCAGCACAGAGGTGCTAGGAGTAAGCGATGTCGGAGACATAGTGGTGGCAACGTATTACAATTTTTTTTGGCCTGTGCCCTGTGCAGAAAGCGGAGCCTTCAAGGTTAACTTTGGTTACTTGGAGAAAGCAGTCTTTAATGGCTGGATTTGGGCAATATGCCGTGGCAATCAGTTTTAGACAAACATAGTACTAATATAATTATTACGCATTAGTATTAAGGCACTGCAGATGTGAGAGCAGCGCACTAAACGACTTGGAAGGCTCTCCTGCTTGTTCGCTGCTGATGGTATATCAGAATTAAGTAGACAAGTCTGCCGAAGTAAACATTTCACGTCTCTTTATTTGGCATACTAAGAAATGGATGGAGCCGCTTTCTACAATACTTCTAGTTCAAGTTTTGAGCCTTAGTTTTTCATATACTACAGTGAAATCTCGGTATAACGAACTTCAAGCGGTCGCGGCAATTTGTTTGTTATTTTGAAAGGTCGTTATAGTGAAAGTTCAAAGATTAATTATAAATAGTTCATTTCCACTGACCAAAATGACTTACCTTTACAAAGTGAACACTAAAAAATGCATGTTTACTTTTTTTTTCTTTACGCGTGCAACACAAACTTTGCAGCGCGAAGGCCTCCAGCTCATCCACATTCCTGTAGCGCGATTTGGTTTTTTGGTCACAACAGCCTGCTTTTTGCCTTCCAGTTGCTGAAGAACATCCACTTTCTCGCTTAGTGAAAACTGCTTCCGCTTCTTGTCGCAAGCAGAGATGAACTCACTTGTAGTAGCACCACAACACGAACGCCTACTTGCTTTGCAGACGCGATAAGTAATCACCGAAAAGAAATGGACACAACTGACAAACAAGGCCTCCTAGAGTACATGTAGAAGTGACCATGAAAGAAAAACCCGAAGCGTCGCTCGCGGCTGTCGTCGCCTCTTCCGAAGAAAAAAAAAAAGTGTTAAAAAAGAAAATTCCTTACCTTTCGTTTTCTGCTCCCTCGCTGTCTCAGGTTTTCCGCGCCCATGCTTCCTGCTCTGCAACTCCCACTCTGCCTCGCTGACCTTGCCCTCTCTTGTTGCCCTCGCCCCTTTCTCTGCGCTTGTAAACCTGCAGCGTCGGTGTTTCAACAAAATAAAGAAAAAAAAGTCGGCCTTTCGTTTTTTTCCTCTCCGCATCGTCACGCGTCTTCCGAGAATCAAGGCGTCCGTTCGCTTTGTCATCTGTTTGTGTAGCGCTTCGGTGTTCGCGACAGATTTCAGAATATGAGTTTGTAGTAATGAGGTGTTGTTAATATAACACGGAACTAAATTAACGCTCATTATTCTGAAAAGCTCGGTATTCTGAGGTACGTAGTAGTGAAATAATTTTACATTGAAACTGTTAGCAGTCGGTGCGAGATTTTTAAAAGTTCGTTAATCTGAAAAGTTCTTTATTGTGGAGTTCATTCTACCGAGATTTTACTGTACTGCAAAATCTGAGCAAAGGTAACTGCAGGCTTTGTTCATCTGAGGTGTAATGGTGGAAGCGTTCCAATGGCATGTTTTTTTAAATTTCAACAGAAGTCTGCCAATCAAGTACATCGAATTCTTGCAGTTCGTTCAGAAAACTATTCACTCTTTCTCAGTTATGGCGCGATAAATTTCAATTTATGCTGATGCAACACTGGAGATTATGTTCCATGTTTATGAAATGCAAAGTAGAAATTAAAGTGGCGGGGTTTTATGTGGCCAAAGTACAGCATGATTACAAGGCATAAGCTGGTGGAGGACTCAGCATTAAAATTCCGACCAGCAGGGCTTTTTTAACGCACACCCAAGTCTTAGTATGCAGGCGCTCTTGCATTTCAGTGCCTCGAAATTCTTGTGCCATAGCTGGCAACCAAAACTTCGCCTTCAAGCTCAACAGCGCATCAACTTGGCTGCTATGTTAACACGGCAGGTCTTTGTGAATTGTGAAGCGCGTTTATGCACCATTCAATTTTGAATCATTCCAGTTGTTCTTAGCGTACAGGTGTTTGTTATCTGGCATTTAGGCTACAGTTCAGTGATACGTATATAGCGTAATGGACAGTTAAGCGGACGACAGACATCTGAAGTCTCATACTGATTCTCGTGCAGCTGGCAAAAGTAAGCGTTTTTATCGGTTAAAGTACAGACGACACATTAATTCAGGCTAAATAATGACAGGAAAAGTAAACAAACAATTTTCAAGAGAGAACAGCTAGGAGTGTGCTAGTATTCAAACTTCCGAAATAGTCTTTGAATGGTGTTGTCCATTCGATTCAATTTGCACCGCGATTTTTCTATTCAAACTGTTCGAACTTTTTGGATGATAAATGTAACAATTATATTGACTGAAAATTGGTGTACAGCATGCGTGGTCGTGCATTGCAAAACTGTTGGCTACATCGGTGCCCTGAGCACTTGCTGTGCAACAAACTTGGCCAAGGTGTCTATTGCCAATGCATATAATGCTCATCCACAGTTCCGAGGAGCGAGCGGGCAATGCAGTTTGTTGCTTGCGACGAGGCACATTGCAGCTTATTTGCTTTCGCATGCCTTCTAGTGTGATGTCCTTGTTCAAAAAGTGCGGATTCGTCTCTGACAACGGTGCCGCGAGCGAAGTTAAGCCTAGGCATGACTCCGTCATTATGTTGTTTTGCACTAAGTAAACTTTTCGAGGAAACTGTTGGCACTGTAGAAAATGGGCAAGGCATTGTGACTGTGCTTGCTTGCACACAGGACACTGTTAGAGACGTCACATTTGGCAAAATTAGCACCGTGACTGTGACCTAGAGGTTTATCAGGCTACGATTCTAAAGGCTCATGCTTATAATATTACTGCTGCAATATTTTCAACATTTTTATTTATGTTAATTTATGTTTATTTTATTGTATATATGCACTGCACTGACATAACTTGCATGTTGTGTGCTTGAGATTACTAGCAGTTTTACGATGTTGTGTGTGTTTGTGTGGTTTTTGTGAGTGAGTGTGTAAGTGAAAGGTTTGTTTGGGGATATCACCAGGCCTTTTGAATCGATTGCACAAGTGAAAGATGCATACATCATCTCATTATCTTTGTGTGGCCTAAGGAAAGGAGTTGGAAGTTTAAGGTCTTGCTCTTCTTTGTTAGGCACAATATTGATAACTGACAGACCACGATGCCAAGGAAAGTATTTGGAATGTGATTAGAAGTAATTGCAATGTAAATGTGAAGAAAAAAACGTTGTCCAACAGAAAACTTGCTGCTGGAAGCAACTGAACCTCTGACCTTCAGATCTTATCGTTTCAACGAGAAACACCGACTTTGGCTTATTTGTCATTATCACTGTTGTGAACCCAGACAAACTTCGCACCTGGGTTGAAAAGCTTTGCTTTGGATTTATCTTCCTTGGTGAAGCCTCAGCATTAGCGTCTTTTAGCACTGACAACTTCTTGTAATGGTCCTTTATGAAGCACAGTAGCTTTCACGTTGGTGCACAATCCTTCGTAAGCCCTACCATACATGCTATGTCTGCAAGGTGCTTGCATTAACAGAAAACTAAGCTTGAAATGACAGAGCTAAGTAATTTGGTATAGGGTCGCAATTTCGAAAAAACATATTTCAAAGACGCATGAACGACAATCCTAGTTTGAATTAGATCCTTCATGTTGTACCAGACATGAAAATAAAGATTCAATTCAATTCAATTCAATTCAATTTACTTAAGCAAAACCACAAAAAATAACGCATGCACCACTTGAAGAGTGCTGACTTGTATCTATCAGTGTCCCACCTCTTATACTTTCAAAATCTGTGGCAGCTGCATCTTCAATGAAGGAAAAACTGTTCGAGGCCGGTGTACTTAGATTTAAAAATTTTGACCAAGTGGTCGAAATTCTCAGTCTTCCACTACGGTGTCTCTCATAACCATATCGTGCTTTTGGGACATTAATCCCCAGATATTATATCATTTTGTTTCCAAATTAAGTTTGACCACATTTCATGAAACACCTCTTACATGCGACTTTTTTGTCCAAATGGGCTGAAAGTTAAGAATTAGTTGTCTTAAAGCGCCAAAATCGGGACTTTTTAATTTTTTTAGATGAAGTTAATGTCAGTCATGCAGAGTTTAGAATACAAGCTTAAAAAGGTAGGAAAGGCTCTAACACAGTCAATCAAAGTGTGGCTACCAATTTTTTTACCACCAGTAAATAAATAGTCCCGCACATGCTGCCGGGCACATTTTTCTACAGTGGATTTATCAGTCATAAGACTCACAATGGCAGTCTAGTGGACGCAGCTGTTGGTGCATACACTACGAAATGCCACCACCTTTTGAAGAACTAATGTGGTACCACATTTACCTTGCTTAGTGTGGAAGCCAGAGTGATGCCAGTCGCATCAGGGCACTCGCATTAATCTATACCACACTTGGCTCAACTACTGCGAAAACTTCTTGATGTTACTCATATGCAGCTCACCGGTTGGCATGCATTGCCCAATGCCGTGTTCAGAGTCATTAGGTAACAATCAAACTCGAGGCTTCCTTGTCCCTCCTAAACAACTTGTGGTGCTTAGTTGCTCGGTTACTTGTACAAGCCTTGCTTTCCATTGCGTCATTCGCTTTCTTCTTGCAGACTGCCAAGTTTATGTTGGCATTATGGTGTTAACGGTGTTTATATTATTAATGTGGGCAAAAATCTGCAAAGCGCTCGACACTCGTAGTCAATATTCAAGCTGGATTCGCAAAAATACCAAGTATCTTGCTACTGATGTACTTTGTCACAAGTCTTCCCTGCGTAAAGCTTGTGCAAGTGCTGCAGTTTCGCCTGCTGTTACGTTGTTCCTCAATGGCGCTGCTTTGTTTATGTGCAAATTGTGTGCATACAACATGCTCTTTGCTCTTTCATGTGTGTGTCACGAAACTGCTTGTTATTGCTTCAATGGATCCTACTGGAATTTGGTCCTTGAGGATTGGTACAGCAAAATCATGAGCTATTAGCATGTCAAGAGCGTTGACATACTATTTATACATACCTCTGGTACTAGAACTCGTAGCTGCGTAATTGCACGTTTTGCCTTGTCCTATGCACTTGAAAGAGGCTGTGTATACTGTAAGTTTACTGTACCAAGTTTTATTGAGAATGCTTGCACCGAACATAAACTGAAGTGAAGCGCGCATTTTATGTATAAATATTCTACCCCTTACTGGTGCAGTTATCATTCTTTTGCTTCATGCTTCATATGCAGAACTGCATCAAAAGATCTTGAAAGCAATGTAATGTACGATGATGGGCTTGCACTGCTTTCTTTTTGCATTGTAGATAAGTGACTTGCTTCAAAAGAAGCTTGTATGTACTGTAGAAACTTTTGCTGGCTTTCTGACCTTGTGTAAAGCAGTATTTATGTCTGTGCTTTTTATAAAACTTGTGATTTCTCAACTGTACATATGGCCCACTGTAATTTGCACTCAGCATTGTTTTGGGCTGTCGTTGCACTTGTTTGCATGTAGCTTTATTTTTGCATCCATGTTACTGCTGAGGATGTTAGCTGGGGTGAAAGTCAAACATATCAGCCGGCCCAAAAAAGTTATGGTGTAGTTTGTCTGTAGTTTCAAAGCTTTCGTACTGTACAGCTGTAAATAAAAGCAATATTTACTTTCGCCGACTTACAATTTGCTTTCTGCAACTTTATTCTTATCATCGTCGCAAACATCACTGTTCACTTACTGGTAGTCATTGGCGAGCAGCACTTTCTCTGCAACTGCAGCATCTATTTTCTTACAAATGCCAAGGTGAGTCAATATCATGCAGTAGTTTTATAATCAAATAACCTGTCATCAAGCAAGCCTTGTAGTATTGGCACTTGAGTTGTTGATAGGTGTACTCGGAAAAAAAAAGACTAAAAAATACCAGGGGATACGGAACATGCTGTACAGTCACAACAAAAGCTGGAAGAAAGGCCTTTGTACAGCCATTTGTAAGCAAACTCTCTTGGTATACTTGCATGGTACCAACTGCAGTGGAAATCGAAATATTTTGAAGTAGGGAAGCTTTTACTAGGCCATTCTTCATTCTACGAGCAGAATTGCCTCCCCATTTGTGTGATCGGTGGCGATTTACAATCGGAGGAGGTTGCCGAGCGTACGGTTAAAGCGTTCTGTGAGGTCATTCGTCTGCGGAGAGTAGGCAGTAGTTTGGCAGTGAACAGAATGGCTCTCTTTGAGAATGGCTTCAATGACTTCTGGCTAGAAATAGGGCCTTGATCGCAGGGAAGCTTCTGGCATGCGCTTGTGATGCAGTACGAATTGCTGGAGCAGGAAGGCAGCAGCATCGAGCATTGTAGCCACTGGGAGAGTAGTGGTTTCCGTGTATGGCGCGAGATGGTCAACAGTGACGATGGCCCAGGGGTTACCAGCGAACGTCGGAGAAAGTAGTCTATACAAAGTGATCCACACACGCTCAGAGTTTTAAGGCAAAGTAATGATTGCAGACATGCTGGTGACAGGTGCGTGAAAGGTTTTCGTCGTTAGCGAGACAAGAGCAAACAAGCTTCTGTACGTAGTAGTAGATCCATTATCGTGTCATTGTTGAATGTGGTGAGTTTAAAACTGGGGTTAAGAGATGAACGACTCAGATATTTCAGAATGCAGGCTGCAGTTTATCACCAGCAGCTGCAGCGTTGTAATTACATCGGTGCAGTACTAGTTAATGTCTTGTTTGCATTTTTTATTGTAGTGGCTATAGGTAGGTGCTGTAACGAAATGAGACCGATGCCACGGCTGCCCCTAGGGGTCCTAGTTTCAGCCAGAGTTGTGCTCCCGAGTTTCACGGCACCATTTGTGAAAAATTGAGACCGCCGCCCCGGCTGTCCTGCCTTCTTCCCTTTAATGGAACCCCTTAATCCCTCATGATGACACCTAAGCCCTAGATGCGGCCGTCATTTTCTTCTATATTCAACAGGTGCTACAAGGGGACAAAATAGGCAGATTTAACGCAGCATGCGAATAGATGTCATGCGAAGCATGCGCAAAGTTTTCGGCATTCTATGTCTCCGTGAAGCAGACCACGTCCGCTGCGATCAGTACAGGATCGTGTTCGACGTTTTTCGCATAGGCGTTGAGGGAGCGAACGTTGAACAGGGCCAGCATGAACTCTCTCTCGAGTGTTCCTGGCTATTGGAAACGAAGTCACTAAATGTACTAGCCTAGGGAACTGGTTGATAAGGCGCGCTCCCCTCAAGAACTATAGTCGTTTACAGAATGAGAATAAATGTGAGCTCCACCTACAACTGCAACTTTCCCACCCTGAGAAAGATTGCATAGCTGGATCATCAAATTACATTTGCTCACTTTTGTGACGCCGAGTATGTTTGAGGTATTGTGAACTGGTGCTTAGATTTTCTTTATGTAGACATATGTTGGTGTAGTTGGTATTTGGTCCCAAAACGTTGATTTCCAGTGCAATTTCCACAAAGATTTTGACATCACTCTCTGTCAATGTAACGTCTCAAATAGGGACGATGAACTTTCAATTATTATCGCACACAGAATTTGTGTTAGTAGCGAAAAAGCTCTTATGGTTTCAACGGAATCCACGTAGAACGACTCTTTCGCAGGGATGAATGGCAGGCGAGCCGTACTTTTCAGGGCGTTGCTTGTATTTACTCTTAGAATGTAACTGACGGCAGTGGGCACGACGCGACGAGAGACTTGCCCCGAACAAGAATAGCTTCGCCCCTAAAACTGGACAGAACCCTGACCATTTCACACCGGTAGCTTTCGCAAATGCCCTGGCCGGCACACACCACCGCATGTTGGCACTGTACATCCACAACTCATTGTAGGACCTCCTGGGCTGTCTGACGTAGTAACGACTGAAGCGAGCAGCGGAACCAACTCTGCTGCAGCACGCAAACGGAGGTGCACCTGACTTGCACAGGTTGACATGTGCCCTTGTCGTATGTTCGTTGGTGGTACATGTCGCCGTTGTCATCATTGTCGTGTTTACCATTGTAGCCGTTCAGGACCATTCAAGTATAGCTTGCGGCTGTTCCTCTAGCTATGTCGTTGATTGTTTGTCGGCTACCTCGGCAGCCATGAAGTTGTGACTGTCCCCACCGAAGCTCTGACTGCATACGCCTCTGGTACTCACTTATCCATCCTCGCAGATGTTGGTACCATATAGCCATTCATACTCTCTCCCGACGCTGCTATGGTCCTTGAGGACAGCCGCATTGCACACACAATCAGACACGCTGGTTCAGTTCGCTCCCGTCGGCCACAGCTTCCTCCAAATGTTCGACTATATCTGCAATGCTGTACAAGAGTTCCCTGCAGCTGCATCACCTCTTTTTACAGTCTAGATTGTGGTTCATCTGCTAAAGGATCGCCAGGAGTGGTTCCCATTGAAGAAATATAGTTGCTCATAAAGGTTTGTTTCTCCTTGTTCCTTGCTTATGGACGATAAAGAGATAATCTTGAAAATGTTCATCTTCAAAAAATATCAAAGCATTAGGCTACACAACTTCGCAACCATCTAGTTTCCTACTGCTCTTGCGTAGTGGTCTCTTGCTCAAAGAATTAAAAAAAAAGAAATTGCCACATGTAGAAAAGATGCAGATTTTCTTTAGGAAATGCTTGTTTGCTAGTAGTATTTTCGTTGAGAAGAAACATATTCCGTTCTTATTTTTTGAGGGATTTTTGAGGACTTGTTAGTAATAAAAACAAAAAAAAACACTGACTACGCAAGCTTTGTGGAAACGAAAAAAAAAGGTGTTTTGGAAAACACCTTTTTGGCCGGTGTGTTCTGTTGTCATTATTATTCTAGCATTACATCTCAACCAGATAAGACTTTGTCCAATTCCCAATTGAAAAAATTTGGGGCATCTAGCTTGTGGTGCTAGGTCCCCATAGGCCACAAATGCTCTGTGGCAGCTTCCCTTTTCAAGCGTGCTCTGGGTTTACTGTTACAACTCAGTGCAATGGAGGGAATGTGATAAAGTCAAGCACAATCTCGGAGACAATGGCTACTATCGCTAACTACAATGTCAATAGGAAGGTCGCTCCAGAGATCCTCCTGGAAACAAAATAACCGACTGCAAGAAAACTGCACCTATTCGATATGCTCTCAGATTTAGTGAAACCCTCGCAAGAATATTCGCTATGATGATTCGCCTACTATGGCGTTCCTCGTGATAATATAGTGGTTTTGGGATGGTAAACTCCAATAGTTGTTCAATATTATAGTTAAGTTTCCCATGAGACAACTGGAATCCTCACCAGCAACATCTTCGTCTAACTAGATGGCAGCCCCCGATAGCTAAATGTAGACAGCCAATACATATTTATCGTTCTCGCGGCGTATTCTAGCTATTTTCTTAATAGTAAACCAGGGCGTACGGTAAACTGGCGGTTGAGTGCCGCGGAATCACCTTACAAGGAGCGCGCAACGATGCAAAGGATGAAACACGGAGCCTAAAAGGCTAGCGTGATTATATGGCAACGCGTATAACAATTAACACGCCTGTTTACATGGAAGACATTGCTTAACTTGATTCAAGTTTTCATCGGAGATTACACAGTGCAGTTAATCTCTAAGATCATGTGCGCCAGACGGTTTCAAGATTGCAAGCGTTTTACCTCAAAACACTTTCGGTCACCTCATGTACCAGCTCCTAACTTCGAAGCTGAAAGCGCGTTCTAAAGTTTTTTGCAAGGGTAAGGAAAATCTCCCTTTAGTTTTCAGATAAAAGGAGCGTGCGCAAAGTTTGAAGGAATCTCTTATCATTTTTATGTAGCTCATAAGAACATTTGTTGAATATATTTTGCCAAATAATTGAAGGAAAGTGTAGAAAACGAGCGGGCTATTTTTAGCTCTTCTTGCCCACCGATGCTATTAAGGCGCATGCATCAGCGGAAAGCACCGGAAGTCATCAAGAGAATCCGTTTACCCCAAGGCGCGCGGCGGGCCGACGCGGCCGATTGGAGAACAACTCCCCGATTGGAGCACCTCCCCGGTATATATAGAAAGTTTCTGCCACATGGTACCTGTAAAGGATAGGCTATCGCAAGGCACATTACTAGGTATTATGGCGCGTTTTTCTTTTTTTCAAGTTGCATAAATGTCTCGCTGGTACCTAATGGATTCTGAACTGATTTCGCTTGTACCAGCATGTGTACTCGATTGGTGCGGAACACTCGTAAAGCATGCGATGTAGAAGACCTCGCTCTTTCGTTGGCCAACGCGACGTTGAAAAAGCAGTTGTTCAAGGGCAAATTTCCATTATCGTCGCAATTCAGCTTTGCTTGTAATGGCAACTAAGCTGATATTGCCTTTAGAATAAAAAGGTCACTCCCACACCATACAGTTCGAAGTACTTTACTGGATCATCATGCATGCTATTAGGTTGGCAATCTCGCTTCAGTATAACTCCTTGCCCATGCAGTAGTCGGCATGCCCCATGGTGACATTAGGTAGTTGGAGAGCACCCAGTTATCTGATCTTACTTAGCAGGGCTGTATCTGGCGGCTGACTCTGCTTCAGCGGAAGGAACAGCAAAGGCGCCTGAAAAAATAAAAACAAAGAGAGTAACTGGCAGGAGGCAGCAAAGGCCTACGTGACCTCAAGAGGCGGGAACTTGTCTGTATATGTGGGCTTCCTTTCTTGTTTAATTTAGACGTCCTCTTTAGAGATTCAGCTTTCTTGTTGCGTATACCAAACTTGTCGGGAATATATCGTAAAATTGGAACAAAAAAAAAATGTTGCCTTAGTTGCTAGTTCTAGTGTGTGTGTGTGTTTGTGAATTCTTTGAGGAAAATTTCGCATAGCAGTCTTCCACTCACTCACCATGCTACTGCACCACATGTAGAATAAACACCATGTGCAATTGTAAAGTGCGTCGTTCGCGTTTCTTGTAATGGTAACGTCGTAAAATTTTAGTACCGGTCACCCTGAATTAAAGGTTAACAATCACTGTTGAATAAAAATTACGTTGCTTTAAGCTACAATGCCACCTAAAATATATATGCATGGTCCTTGAATGATGAGTCTCACGTAGTTAAGGAAACATGTAATTCAGAGAAAAATTCGCATCACTCGAAGCTAATACTTGTACGCTGCTGAATGAAAAACTTCAATTATCCTAAGAAACTCGTGCCGAACTGTCTTTAATAGCGTAACACTGCGACACATATTGTATTCAAAATTTTGATTTTGCCGTTTTCCGAATTTTTGAGACACAAACTTATTTGGTCTTACTGCAAATGAGTGCAGCCATTGCAGCAAGAGCTAAGATGATCCGTTTCCCATCCATGTTGTTCAGCTGTCGCCACACTCGTGAAGAGCTCTAAAATAAACGAAGATATTTGTTAGAGGACGTAACACGGAGCTTAAAGGGAGTTCTCAAATTCAAAGATAACATAAGCTATATAACAATAACACTCACACCCAAGGAAAACAAAGAGAACACATTCTAGAAGACATTGAGCCTCTTTCAGACAATATTCGCTTTGTTACTAACCTCAGTTGAAAGGTTGCAAGTCAGAACGGTGGTCCTACACAAAGATACGACGACCACTGACTGGGGCTTTTATAATGCCGCAGTGACAGGATGCGTGAGCGTCGAGATGGAGCATTTTAGGTCATTAAACCATGACAACAAAAACACCTTTGATGTAGACGTCCGGCAGACACATTTTTCGCTGATTCCCTATTTACCGGGGCATAATGAGTGTATACCAAGCACCAGTCTGATAGGTGACCGATGATTCACAGACAACATCCTGAACTCACTCAAAATTAAACGATAACAGGAAGAGCAGAGACGATGCAGAGCTTGCGCTAACCGTCGCATCCGCATTGTCACAAATGTGTTGCTCTTGCTCATTATGTGAAATGTAATAGTAAGTGCATTACACTTAATATTAGTAAGTAAGTGCTATACATCAGCATGATGAGTTAGAATACTTAGACACTCAGAACAAACGAATGAACTTGTGTCGATGGCAGGCTACTTAACTAAAGGGAGTAAATTGTAATTTGTGTCAATATTGAAGGTGTATATTGAAGGTGCATAGGTCCGAGCACTACTCGCACTCGGGCCTACCCAAAAACCAGGGGGCTGACCGGCGCGAGCCGGGCTCGGGCCATGAGGTGCCCGACCTAGGGCTGGGCCCGGGTTGGAGATGGCGGGCTTGGGTAGGACTTGGCTTGGACATTGCTCAACTCGTAAAGTTACGCTGAAATAGAGCACCAAATTGATTTAGAGCGACGAAGTGTTTTCTGAAAACTCAAATTTCATTAATTTCACCCCCTTGATTATGACCCAAGCACTGAAGTTTTTCTTAACTTTTTGCATACAGGGCTATTGATTCATCTTATCTATTGATTCAGTTATCTTTTCATCCCACTTTTCTTTTTTCACATTTATATTACAATTAGGCCTAGTAACTTCTCCCATACTTTCCCTGCAATATTGTCTGTTAGATCTGATTGTTATTGTGTCTAACAAAAAAAAACGAGCCCTTAAGTATACACTTCCCTCCTTGACACACACACACACACACACACACACAAATATATATATATATATATATATATATATATATATATATATATATATATATATATATATATATATATATATATATATATATATATATATATATATATATATATATTGTGAGGAACCGGTTTATTCGGCCAGGCTTGAGCTCAATCACGCTGGTGATGATATTCTTAGATGAAGAAGATGTACAGGTGATGATCATTACAAAGAGAATAAAGAGTCATTCGCTTGTCGCGCTCACACTAATTCCCCCGCGTGGTGAAAGCGGCCGCCTGGTCGCTTGACAGTATTATGAAATGCGTCGCGCATAAGGCTTTAAACGAGATACGTGCATTATCTCTGTTCCTCGGCAACGATGATCAGGACTAGCGCTAAGAGGAGAAACGCGGTAATTGACAGGAGATGTCTGTTCGACCACCGCGTGTATGGCCCAGTGAAGCGACTGATGAATTTGTCGCATAGGCCGGGGACGCGTAATGGAGTCCATAGAAGGACTTCGTTATCAGGGGAAAAACTCACAACACGGCGAGACGAGTCGTAGCGAGATTTTCGAGTGTCTTGAGAGAGGCCGGTGTTAACACGGGCCTGGTGACGGCAGTGTGCGAGACGAGATAGGAATTCTTCAGAGAAAGGAGCCGTCGAGGGTGCAGGGGCCGAAAGGAAAGAGACATCCAGAGCGAAACTCGGCGAGCGACCATGGACGAGAAAAAAACGGAGAAAAGCCGGTAGTGCGTTGAGCAGCCGTATTATAGGCGAATGTCACGAAGGGTAGAATTGCATCCCAGTTCGTGTGATTGGGGTGAATGTACATGGCGATCATGTCCGATAGGGTCCGATGAAACCGTTCAGTCAATCCGTTGGTCTACGGGTGGTAGCTAGAAGTGGTCTTGTGAACAGTGTTCGAGGCACGCAAAACTTGCTCGACAATGGAAGATAGGAAGACTTTGCCACGATCACTGAGGAGAATGCGTGGAGCTCCATGACGCAAAAAGATGTGGCGAAGAAAGAAATCGGCGATCTCAGTGGCAGTCCCAGATGGTATAGAAGCTGTTTCTGCGTAGCGGGTAAGGTGGTCGACTGCCGTGACAATCCAGCGATTCCCATTGGATGATATAGGAAGAGGGCCATACAAGTCGATTCCAACGACTTCAAAAGGTGAGGCGGGACAAGGAAGAGGTTGCATCAAGCCAGCCGGAGCAGTTGTCGGTCGTTTTCGCCGTTGGCAATGGACACAGGAGGCGACGTACTTAGCGACGGCTGAAGAGAGGCCAGGCCAAAAACAACGACTTCGTATTTTGTCGTAAGTCTTGTGGTAGCCTAGATGAGCAGCGGTTGGATCATCATGAAAAGCTTCCAGAACTTCACGTTGCAGAGAACGTGAGATGACGGGTACCCACTTGTTGCCATCGATGTGGTAAACGTAGCGACATAAAGCATCACCGACAAGCTTAAATTGTTTTAAGTTGTCGACGGAGTCTGGCGTTTGGAGGAGTAGTAGAGCCGGTCAAGCGGTCAACAATGGTGCGGCAGTATGGGTCGACACGTTGTTGTGAAACAAGAACGGATAGGGTGGCAGGTGATGAACTTAGCGCTGCGATTGGAGAGGTGCTGTTGTTTTGGAGTATCGATGGTGAATTGCTTCCGCTGGGCAAAGGACAGCGCGATAGAGCATCAGCATCTTGATGCTTCTTCCCAAATCTGTAGGCGACATCGAAATCATACTCCTGTAAGCGAAGCGCCCAGCGACCAAGGCGACCCGATAAGTTTTTCAGCGATGAAAGCCAGCATAGGGCGTTATGGTCGGTCACGACGGTAAAATGACGGCCGTGAAGATATGGTCGGAATCTTTGCACTGCCCAAACAACAGCAAGGCACTCCTGCTCGGTGATACGGTGATAGTGTAGTTCTTTTCTGGAGCGGTAAAAGCACGACTTGCGTAAGCAACGACGCGTTCGCGTGAGTTTTTGTCACGCTGCAAGAGTACCGCACCGAGAGCATGACTACTTGCGTCTGTGTGAAGGTTGGTGGGTGCGGTGGAATCGAAGTGGCACAGTACCGGATCCGACGTGAGGGCTTGCTTTAATGCCGTGAAAGCGCTTTCGCAGTTTTCGGACCAAACGAAGGGGACGTTCTTTGCGAGGAGTTGATAGAGCGGAGACGCAAGTTCCGCGAAACCACGTATGAAGCGCCGGAAGTAAGAAGATAACCCAAGGAAGCTGCGCAGGTCCTTCTGACGTAGTGGACGAGGAAAATCGAGGACAGCGACAAGCTTCTCGGGGTCGGGCCGAATTCCTTCTTTGCTGACAAGGTGGCCGAGAACCTTGATTGTCTTGCTAGCAAAGGTACATTTCTTGGTGTTAAGCTGTAGACCGGCTTTTGCAAGGCATGTGAGGACTTCGTCAAGACGTTGTAGATGCTGCGAGAACGTGGATGAAAACACTACTATGTCATAGAGATAGCACAGACATGTTTTCCATTTCAAACCACGCAATACGCCGTCTATCATGCGTTCGAAGGGGGCGGGCGCATTACAGAGTCCAAAAGGCATCACATTGAACTCGTACAACCCATCTGGCGTTGAAAAGGCGGTCTTCTCTTTATCAGACTCCGACATTGCTATCTGCCAGTAGCCTGACCTAAGGTCGAGGCTGGAAAAATACTCTGCGCCCTATAATGAATACAGTGCATCGTCGATCCGAGGGAGGGGATAAACATCCTTGCGCGTTATTTTGTTTAGCGCACGGTAACCGACGCAGAAACGCACTGTCCCATCTTTCTTTTGAACGAGAACAACTGGGGATGACCAGGGACTCGAGGACGGACGTATGATGTTGCGTCGTAGCATGTCTGAGATATTTTCCTCGATGATCTTGCGTTCTGCCTGAGACACGCGATATGGACGCCGATGTACAATACGAGAGCCGTCAGTCTGAATGCTGTGAGTAGCGGTGGTAGTCATGCTGAGGGCGGCGAGTTCACGTCAAATAGAGAACGGTGTCTATTTAACAGGGCGAGCAAATCTTCAGTTTGATCAGGTGTTAAGTCATTGCTTATTGTTGTCGACACAGGTGTGGCAGAGGCATTGAATGGCAATGATTGCGACTTCGGAACATCGTTGTGGCTGTTGTTCGGAAGAGTAACAATCGCAACAGGCTCACTGTCGACCGCGCAAGATACTGTTGAGCCACAGGGGAGCAGTACACACTCGGGCGTTTGATTTATGGCGGTTAGGTACGTACACCCATCGAAGAAGCGAATAAGCCCCGGTGTGATCACAATGCCCCTACGTAGGGTATGACCGTAAGGGAGAATTAGTACGTCGCCATTCACAATGTCGGTACAATTAACACTTATAATTTCTTCGATGTGTGGCCGAAGTACATAATCTGACTTGGTGACAAGGCGGATGCGTCCATCTTGTTCAAGCGGAGAAGAGTCAGTGGCGTTTAGATGCAGGAGGCGCTGATGACATGATATGAAAGCGGACGCAGAAGACAAGAAATCCCACCCAAGAATGAGAGCGTGGGTGCACTCACGAAATACCGCGAAAACAATGTGATGACGAATGCCTTCTATGCAGACACGAATGGTACACTGTGCAAGTGGACGAATGAGAGCATTGGTCGCCGCACGTAGATGGGCCGCCATAAGGTGTGGTGACTTTTCGAAGGCGAGAACAAAAATCAGCACGAATAATCGAAACGGCAGCGCCAGTGTCTACAAGAGCCTCAACACGTACACCTTCTACAAACACTACTATCAAATTCGATGGCCGCTCTGGAGGAATTGTTAGCTGTCCAAGGGATGCAGTTTCCCCTCCTAAAACTGCATTGGGGAGTTTTCCGCGTGGGCGTTCGTGGAATGGGAGGCGGGCCGTAGAGGCGACACTGAACGGCGACCTGGCGAAGGCGACCTGCGGCGAGACGTACGGGAATTTCCAGGCATGTCCGTATGGTAAGTAGGTGACGGTGAACGGTAATAGGACGATCGGGAGGGTGGCCGTAAGCAGTTCATGGTCGGACGGAAGCTTCGATGTTCTTCGGGAGCGTAACCGCGTTGCACGTCTTGTTGGCGCCTTCGACAAAACCGAGCGATATGTCCTCGATAGCCGCAGTAGTAACAGATTGGTCGAGGTGGGCGCTGAGGTGCGTAGTAAGGTGGTGGACGCACTGGCGGTGATAACGAAGCCACAGGCGTATGGTCTGCTGTTGTAGGCACAGAAACGGTGGGTGCGGCAGAGAGCGCGGCAACTTCGGCGTACGTGCGCGTCTGACGCACGCAGGGACTGTTGGAACACGTCGCACGCGATGCGGAGGCGATCTCTTGTTTAATCAGGTCTCGCAAGCTATCTTTTTCAGGAGGTAAAGTAACTTCTGCAGCACAGGAAGAGCAGCGCCCATGCAGCTCTTCACGAACGATGTCGCGAATAAGCGCACGCAATGCCTTTAATAATGTGGCGTATTTGGTCGTTTTGAGACATGCCGGTGTTAACGCGCTTGCACAGTGCAAGGACATCCTCAATATAAGAGGTGTAAGATTCACCCGGCAGCTGCGTGCGTTGAGCGAGTTTCTTCTTTGCTGCCTCAGTGCAAACTGCAGGGGCACCAAATACCTGACGAATTTGCTGCTGCTCGAAAGTGTCCCAGTCGGGAAGATCCGGGAGGTGGTTCCAGAACCAAGTTTTCGCAACATCGGACAAGTAAAATGGGACGCTGCGCAACTTGTGTGGATTGTCCCACCTGTTCAAATCGCTGAAGAGGTCGTAGTTCTTGATCCAGTCTTCGAAATCATCGCCTCGGAGACCGGAAAACACAGGTGGATCACGCAGGCGAGTGTTGTTGGGTGGAGCGGGTGGCGGTGGCTGCAGTACGACGGCGACGTTGGATGGGCCAGGGTTTTCTTGGGCCGCCATGGCAGAGGGTTGTATGCGACGACCCGAGCGGAGCTCCAGCGAGAACGGGCGAGAGGACTTGAGGGAACGAAAAGCACAGTCCACCACTTGTGAGGAACTGGTTTATTCGGCCAGGCTCGAGCTCAATCACGCTGGTGATGATATTCTTAGATGAAGAAGATGTACAGGTGATGATGATTACAAAGAGAATAAAGAGTCATTTGCTTGTCGCGCTCACAATATATATATATATATTGTGAGCGCTGATTGTGTTGCTCATCATTTTCACTTTCACCTGCGCATACAAAGCACCGTGATCATCATCATCGTAGCGGCTCGCTGCTTGTTCGGTTGCTGGCTCGCGCGTCTGGGCTGACAATAAAACGGTCGCTCCTTCGTACCTGACGTCGTCTCACAAGTGGTGGAGCGTGCTGTGATTCCCAAGTCCTCGTGCACTACCGGTCACCCCTGGAGCTCCGATCAGGTCGACGGCTGTGCTTGCCAACAGTGATGGCGCAAAACGACCCACCCCCTACCGCCTTCTTCGCACCACCCGCTCAGCCTGCTGGGCCTCACCACACCGTGAGTACCTCGCAACGAGACCCTCCAGTGTTTTCTGGCCTTCGCGGTGAGGACGTAGAAGAATGGCTGGACAGTTACGACCGTACCAGTGCTTGCAATTACTGGGATGAGGCACATAAGCTGCGCTATGTACCCTTTTATCTGAAGGAGGTTGCTAAGACGTGGTATCATAACCACGAACGCGACTTTCCTGATTGGTCAGCATTCACGGTGCAGCTGCGTCAAATATTCGGCACTTCTACAGGACGCTCTGAGGTAGCTAAACAGAAGCTCGCTACCCGCATCCAGGGGCCTGACGAATCGTACACATCGTACATTGAAGACGTTCTGGCCCTCTGCCGCCGCGCCCAAAAGGACATGCCGGAGGCCGATCGTATTCGGCAAGTAATGAAAGGCATCAACTCCGTCGCCTTTAATGCTCTTGTCATGCAGAGCCCGACAACAGTTCAGGACATTATTACCACCTGCCAGCGCCTGGACGCACTTTACTCAATGCGCCTTCCACACGCCTCCTATGACACTCGTCTTACTGGCGAGCATGAGCTGCGAGCTCTAATTCGCACCATAGTGAGAGAGGAACTTCACAGCCTTGTTTCTGCCAGCGCACCGACTTCACCTGCCCGCTCACCCCCTCCTAACCTGCGGGAAATTATAAAGGACGAATTGGCGTCGATGACGAGCGTCGCACGTGCCCCGCCTCCTGTGCCCTTACATGTGCCTACGTATGCCGAAGTCGTGTCACGGCCTCCTCCACCTACTCCACCTGTAACTACGGACGTCGTATACGACCATTTGGCCGCGATGGCAGCCAAGGCACCACCACAACCACACTTCCCTGCCTGGCGCCCTACGCGCCCCGTCTGTTACTACTGTGGCATAAGAGGACATATCTCCCGCTTTTGCCGTCGGCGCCAGCAAGATGAACGACGAGGTTATTCTTCGTACGAGAGTGACCGGGCTGCGAGGTCTGACCCCTACGTTCCAGGAACCTACATTCCCTCGTCACGACGTTCGCCTTCGCCTCCTTTGTCCCACGGTGAACCTCGTTCTTCCCGCTCACCCCGCCGTCGTTCACCATCGCCCTTCCGCCGTACTACTTCGCCTTTACGTTCTGCCCTGATGCCCCTCGACAGCCACTCGGAAAACTAGCAGCTGCAGTTTTTGGAGGAGAAACTGCCTGTCGTCGAAGTGTCCCAATTCCTCCTGCGCGCCCTGCAAATTTACTAACTGTTTCTGTAGAAGGCATTTCGGTTGACGCACTCGTGGACACTGGAGCAGCCATTTCGGTCATTGATCGCGAACTATGTCATCGTCTACGAAAAGTGCAAACTCCATATGTTGGTCCGGTGTTATGTGGTGCTAATGAAAATAGAATTTACCCTATTGGACAATGCACTGTTCGTGTTCTGATCGACGGAATTCGTCACCATATACAATTGGCTGTGCTTTCTTCATGTGCTCATCCGATTATATTGGGCTGGGACTTCCTGTCAGCCGCTTCCGCTGTCATTTCGTGTGGTCCGCCCGTTATTCGCATTACGGACACTGAAAATTCTAGTGCTTACGATTTTTCGTCGCCTCACCTTGTTGCAGCTGCAGACTTTGTACTGCCCCCGGCCCAAGAACGTATCCTCACCATTAGATCCAGCGATACCATTGACGGTGACGCAGTGGTTGTCCCCGATCAGCGCTGCATTTTCCGAGGAATCGCCATCGCATGTTGTCTAGTGCGGTTTTCGCGTGGTCATGCCAGTCTCACCGCCTACAACACGACAACAGAGCCACAACTACTGCCAGAGGGGTCCACTGTTGCCAGCCTTATCGACATAGCACCGGTATGTGTCGTCACTGTATCGTCTCCGCCGTCAGTCGCTAAGTGTACGCCACCAGGAGGCTCATCTAATGCGCTTAAAGCCACTTTGAGTCCATATCTCACTCCAACGCAAACTAATGACTTAATGGCCCTTTTAACAAAACACAAGACTTGTTTTGACGTTTGTTCGGATGGCTTAGGTCAAACTACGGTGACCTCTCATCACATCGCCACAGACGGTTCTCGTATTATCCGCCGTCGCCCTTACCGCGTGTCGTCTTCAGAACGCAAGGTCATCGAGGAACAAGTCAATGACATGCTCGCACGCAACGTTATCAGACCTTCCACAAGCCCTTGGTCTTCTCCTGTTGTCCTAGTTAAGAAAAGGGACGGATCAGTGCGATTTTGCGTTGATTACAGGGCACTAAACAAAATTACGCGCAAGGATGTATATCCTATGCCTCGAATTGACGATGCACTTGACACCTTACAGGGTGCAGAATATTTCTCAAGTCTCGACCTACGATCTGGGTATTGGCAGATCCCGATGCATGAGTCTGATAAAGAGAAGACAGCGTTTGCTACTCCTGATGGTCTCTTCGAATTCAATGTGATGCCTTTTGGGCTCTGCAATGCCCCAGCCACATTTGAGCGGATGATCGATACGGTGCTGCGTGGCCTAAAATGGAAGACCTGTCTTTGTTACCTGGATGACATCGTCATCTTTTCATCCAGCTTCTCGCAACACCTAGAACGTCTAGACGAGGTGCTCACATGTCTAGCCAAAGCCGGTCTCCAGCTAAATACCAAGAAGTGTCGGTTTGCGAGCCGCAGCATCAAAGTGTTAGGCCACGTTGTCAGCAAGCTTGGCATCGAACCTGATCCCGACAAAGTAGCCGCTGTGCTGCACTTTCCTAAGCCCACCACGCTCAAAGACCTTCGCAGCTTCCTCGGCTTAGCCTCTTACTTCCGCCGTTTTGTCCGTGATTTTGCCACTATCGCGGCTCCTCTTCACAAACTCCTGACCACAAGTGCATCATTTCTTTGGACAGATGACTGTGAAGCTGCTTTCCAGACCCTGAAGCGATGCCTCACGTCAGGGCCAGTTCTTCGCCATTTTGATCCCACAGCCCCTACTATATTACACACTGACGCAAGTGGGCACGGAATCGGCGCTGTTCTGCTGCAGCGTGACCAGGCTTCACAAGAGCAAGTCGTGGCTTACGCGAGCCGTACTCTCTCCCCAGCGGAACGCAATTACAGCATCACTGAACAGGAATGTCTCGCTATCGTATGGTCCGTGCAAAAATTTCGCCCCTATTTGTATGGCCGCCGCTTCACGATCGTCACGGATCATCATGCGCTCTGTTGGTTGTCATCATTAAAAAACTTGTCAGGACGCCTCGGTCGTTGGGTGCTCCGACTGCAGGAGTATGACTACAGTGTCACATACCGGTCGGGCCGCAAACACCAAGATGCCGACGCTTTGTCACGCTGTCCGCTGTTGCAAAATCATGACGCATCTACCTGCTGCGCAGCACCTCCCAGCCAAGAGACCACGCAGATGACCAGTCTTAGTCCCATCGAGCCCACTGCACCGGATGACTTCCTTCAATCCGCAGACATCACCTCGCTCCAACGTGCAGACACATACTGCCGTACAATCATCGATCGGCTCACCGGCTCATCTCGTGCTCCCAACAGCCGCTTGCGACGACAACTCACGCGTTTCAAACTTCATGACGGAACGCTACTTCGACAAACTTACCATCCTCTCGGTAGCCGATGGGTCCCGGTCATACCTCGCTCACTTCGACTCCAAGTCTTAGAAGCCTTTCATGACGACCCGACGGCTGGCCACTTGGGTTTTCATAAAACCTACGATCGCATTAAGACTCGCTGCTTCTGGCCTGGCCTCTCCACTAGTGTTTCCAGGTACGTCACTTCCTGTTCATCATGTCAGCACCGAAAACGTTCGACATCTCTTCCCGCCGGCCCTCTACAGCCTCTCCCGTGCCCATCCGCTCCCTTCGAGTTCGTCGGCATAGACTTATACGGACCCCTTCCGCTTACCGCCGCCGGTCACCGCTGGATTGTTACTGCCGTAGACCATCTTACTCGCTACGCTGAGACGGCAGCTCTTCCTACTGGAGCTGCCAGCGAAGTAGCCGACTTTGTTCTGCGTGCCATTATCCTGCGCCACGGCGCCCCTCGTGTTCTCCTGAGTGACCGTGGCAAGACATTTCTTTCTCGTGTGCTCGCTGAAGTTTTACAGGCCTCTGACACAATCCATAAGACCACCTCGGCATATCATCCGCAAACCAATGGTCTTACTGAGCGTTTTCATAGAACTTTGTCAGACATGATCTCTATGTATGTCCAACCCGATCACAAGAACTGGGACACAATACTACCTTTCGTCACGTTTGCCTATAACACTGCCATACAACGCACTACAAGTTACAGCCCGTTTTTTCTTGTGTATGGCCGTGCACCATCTTTTGTTCTAGACACCAGCTTTTTGTCCACGCCTTCTGTCCCATCTGCGTCCCTTCCGGAAGAATTCGCTGCCCGTGTCAACCACTGCCGCACAATCGCCCGCGCCAACACCTCTACCATTCAGGCCCAGCGAAAAGTTCGTTGTGATGCGACACGTCGAGTTGTGTCATTCTACCCAGGCGACGAAGTGCTCCTCTGTACACCTGTTCGCACACCCGGCCTCTGTGAAAAATTCATTCACAGATACCTGGGTCCTTACACCGTGCTTGAACGAACATCGGCCGTAAATTATCGCGTCGCGCCGGTTACTTCGGCTTCTGATCGCCGTCGTCGCGGGACCGAGATCGTCCATGTGTCTCGCCTGAAACCTTATATCCAGCGCTCATACACTTACTAAATGAACGTCTTGCAGACCGCTTTCGTGTAGGGGGGAAATAGTGTGAGCGCTGATTGTGTTGCTCATCATTTTCACTTTCACCTGCGCATACAAAGCACCGTGATCATCATCATCGTAGCGGCTCGCTGCTTGTTCGGTTGCTGGCTCGCGCGTCTGGGCTGACAATAAAACGGTCGCTCCTTCGTACCTGACGTCGTCTCACAATATATATATATATATATATATATATATATTGTAAGGAATGAGCCTCATAGACCAGCACCCGTACGCTGGGCCGGCCAACTGTTCCTTTTCTCTCTTCGTTCTTCTCTTCCTTCTACTAAGCCCCACACGCACCCATGTTCGAGCTCCACTACATTTACATTACACTCGGTCACACTGTGAGCATAGAGCCCTTCCAAAAATAGTCCTCTGGCAGTGGTTGTCTTCTCGCGAGGGAAAGCGTTCATAGGTACTGGGTCTTGAAAAATGAACGGTAAGACTGACGCCTCTGGGCAGCTCGAGGGCAGCTTAGCAGCCTGCCCTCAAGCAACCATCAGAACCGATTTGGTTTTTTTGCCATTTCAGATGGAGAACCACCCGCTGAGTTCCGAAGGTCATATCGGCGTTATACCACCAGATTCCGGACATCAAGCTACGCACCACCAAAGGTGGTCCCTTCTAACACTATGGAGATATATGAGTCATCAGCATTGCCCGGCGTACAGCTCTATAGTGCAAACATGAGCTTCATGCACGGTGCTGCATCGACGCCATGCTTCAGCCAATTTGCAACCATGGCGTGAGGCGCCCCGGCGTGTCCTCGGTGACTCCGTTTTGCCTGTCGGTGTGCTTGATCTGCACCTCGAAACGAAATCCGGGAGCATGTTCCTCGTCAGCGTTCCCGTACTCGAGGACCTGCCCGCTGATGTGATCCTAGGAGCTGACTTCCTCTTCTCTGGTGAAGTTCACCTCACCATTGATCATGATGGAGTCCACGTCATCTCTTCAACTCCTAGTCTCGCATCAACACAAAGAGCCCAAGTAGACAGACCACAACTTCAAGGGCCTAGTCCTACTGTGACAAAGAGCAGCTACTGTGACCAGACGGACACGCACCTGATGGCTTTGAAGCAGTCGTTGGCCGAGGGCTGAAATGTTCCGTTCAAAGAAGCCAGCAAGAAAACCATTGATGCGCCTCTGGCCAGCAGAGCCAGCTTTATTCATACCGGCAGCGACGCATGCGAAACAACGACGCATTCCAGTGACAGCGACGCATACCAATCTGCTGACGATGGCAAACGCTCTTTTCGGACATCTGGTCTACCACCAGATGGCCGCGCGGATCAACACAAAATAGCTCTCCCCACCTTCAGACCCACCGCTGACTCAACAACCCTCCGGTCATAGGCGACCAGTTCAAGCAAGGTAGTGAGGTGCTTTGAGAAAACGTCAATGATTTCACCGTGAGGTGCAGGCATGGCGGCATTCATGCATGCTAACGTGATACAGAGCCACGATTGACCACCTTTTGTCCCGTTTGTCGTAGGACTAAAAGTTTCGGAGACAGCAACGCAGATTCTGCTAAGCCGAATGTGACCTCTCTTCATATCTTGTCCGAACTTGCGCACCTTCTGCGCAGCGCAAGCATTTGTAATCTCATCACGCGAAAGTAGATGACGACTGGTGGCCTAAACTTCAGCCACAAAATTACCTCCTAGGCGTACTTCGGCCACAACGAGGCAGCCAATCTCGGCCACCTGAGTCTTCTACTGTTACGCGAGACACATCGAGGCGTGCAGAAGAGTGGCCACCCAGGCAAAGCCAATGGCGCCCACCAGAGAAATGATCAGCCTACTTCCGAAGCAAGCCGCAGTGTGTCTGCGAACGGCACAAACGAGGCAGCCAATGCCGCCCTTCAGAGGCGTCAGTATTACCGATGATCCGTCAAGATCCAGTACCTATGAACGCTTTCCCTCACGAGGCGACAACCACTGCCAGAGGTGGGCGATTTTCGGAAGGGCTCCATGTTCGCAGCGTGGCCGAGTGTAGTGAAGATGCAGTGGAGCTTGGGCGTGGGTGCGTGTGGGGCTCAGTAGAAGGAAGAGAACAATGAAGAGAGAAAAAAGAACAGCCGGCCCAACGTACGGGTGCTGTCTCCGAGTCTCTCTCACACACTGGCACTCCCACGTTTAAATTCACATAGATACACAATAAAGTGGCTGGGGGTAGCTGTCGTGGTAGCTCAGTGGTAGAGCATCGAACGCGTTATTCGAAGGTCGCAGGTTCGGACTCTGCCCACGGCAAGTTATCTTTCCACCCACTTTTCTTTCTTCCCACTTACATAACAATTGGCCTAATAACTTCCCCTATACTAGCCACGCTGAAGCAAGGCGGGCTCTTATACGTGCGCAGGCACAGGAATAACGTGCTGCTGCGCGCGCGAGAAACGCTGCAGCTCAACGCACATTTGACCATGTTAACTACACTTCGTATATAACTCCTGAATATTCTAGCCTTACTCCGTATCACATCCTGTTTCCTATGTGTCCAAAGTGTTGCTATCGCATTCATTTCTTCGGTCATGTATCAAAACGGCGGCTTTTTTTCTTTCCATGTTCAGTTGTTCTAACCCTCTTAATTTCCTACTTCTTGGAGGAGGAGGAGGGGGCATTGTGTGATGCATGATGCTACGGTAGAAGACGACAAAAATATTGTAAGCACAAAAGGAAAACAATACAAAACATGAGAGCGCATGTTTTCTATGCACATGTGCTCTTGAGCTACCCTGGGATAAATATTTCGTGTATTTATTTCAATAAACTGAGTTGTGAGTTTGCGCTTCTTTGTTTTCTCGCCTTCCGTTTTCCGGCCCACAGTGTGCGCACCGAAATGTTTCGAAGAATGTACTCAAACCAACTCGCGGAACTTTCGATACTATTAAAGGTATACAAATGTTGTTGCAATATTGCCACCACGTACCCTTCAGAAATGACCGTTATAGGAAATATAGGAGTGGTCTATCAGAAGGCAAGTTTGCTGACATTTCGTACAACCTATTCACTAACGCCATTCCTCCCACCTATCGTCTCATGGCCCTTGCCAGAATAAACTTTTCTGAATGAAGAAAATTAGCTGATGCGAGTTTGACACCCCTGGTATGGAGCAATAAGACAAAGAATGCACCTTCAATATCGACACAAATTACATTTTACTGCCTTTAGTTATGCAGCCTGCCATCAATAAAAGTTCATTCGTTTATCCTGAGTGTCTAAGTATTCCAACTCATCTTGCTGAAGACATTGGGTGCAACGCACTTACTATTACATTTCACATAACGAGCAAGAGCAACTCAATTGTGACAAAGCGGATGTGATGGTTAGCGCGAGCTCTGCATCGTCTCTGCTCTTCCTATTATCGTTTAATTTTGAGTGAGTTCAGGATGTTGTCGGTCAATCATCGGTAATCTATCAGACTGGTATTTGGCATACACTCATTATGCACCGGTAAATAGGGAATCAGCGAAAAGTGGGTCTGCCGGACGTCTACATCAAACGTGTTTTTGTTGTCGTGATTTAATGACCTAAAGCGCTCCATCTAGACGCTCACGCATCCTGTCTTTGCGGCATTATAAAAGCCCCAGCCAGTGGTCATCGCTACTTTGTGTAGGACCACCGTACTGACTTGCAACCTTCAACTGAGGTTAGTAACAAAGCGAATATTGTCTGAAAGAGGCTCAATGACTTCTAGAATGTGTCCTCTTTGTTCTCGTTAGGTGGGAGTGTTGTTTTTATATAGTTTATATTATCTTTGAATTTGAGAACTCCCTTTAAGCTCCGTGTTACGCCCCCTAACAAATATCTTCGTTTATTTTAGAGCTCTTCACGAGTGTGGCGACAGCTGGACAACATGGATGGGAAACGGATCATCTTAGCTCTTGCTGCAATGGCGGCGCTCGTCTGCGGTAAGACCAAATAAACGTTAGCAAAGTGAGGTGTTGGGCTAGTTGGTTTTTCATGACTGAAAAAAATCGCGATACACTTGCTGCGAAAAACGAAGTTAGGGAGGAGACAAAAAAGAAGTGGACGGTACAAGCGCAAACTATCAACTGAAGTTTATTGAAAGAAATTGGAAGAATGAAGGCTTCCCAGAAAGATAATAGTCAGTCAGCGAAAAAGGTGAGGCTCGGCAATCTTGCTCCACGGTCTCCTAATGGAAACACGTGGGGTGATTGAGATCACCAGATGTGATGCTGCTTCAAAGTTGTTATGCGGGTATTCTGATTAAAATGCTACTTCTGGCTTATGATGCGTTCGATTTCCGCGGGGGTCAGATAAATGAAGTTTGAACCGGCGCATCTGCTTTCTTTGTCTGATATGAAAAAAGGCTTCCTAAATTTCGCGTGTAGCCCCACCGCGGTGGTCTAGTGGCTAAGGTACTCGGCCGCTGACCCGCAGGTCACGGGATTGAATCCCGGCTGCGGCGGCTGCATTTCCGGGGGTGGCGGAAATGTTGTAGGCCCGTGTACTCAGATGTGGGTGCACGTTAAAGAACCCCAAGTGGTCGGAATTTCTGGAGCCCTCCACTACAGTGTCTCTCATATTTATATGGTGGTTTTGGGACGGTAATCTTCACATATCAATCAATCAATTTCGCGTGTAGCCTTATTTTTTTATTTTGCCAGAATTTTAGTTTTTTCAAACAGTTGGCAGCACTCACACTCTCTGCAGCGCATAGAGAGGATATTAATTTTAGCCTGTTTTTCAGGAAGAAATTTATAAAACTATCCGGTTCTTGGCCGATCCCCCAGCGTGGGTATGCGCCACATTGTCAAGGATCTTTACTTGACTTGACCTGTGATGGCTGTCTGCCGACAGGCATAGCGATGCTCTTTGAACCGCTCGTTGATGCACCTTCCCGATTGCCCATTGTTTTCCTTGCCACATGTCTGTCCACTTCTTTTCTGTCTCCTTCCTAACTTCGTTTTCGCAACAATTGTGGCGCAATGTTTCTCAGTGAAGACCAAATAAATTTGTGCCTTAAAGATTCGGAAAACGGCAAAATCAAAATTTCGAATACACTGAGTATCAAAGTGTTACGCTATTAAAAAAGTCACACCTTTGTCGCAAAGGCGAAGCAATGAACGCGATAGCAACAAATTGGAAGGTCACGCGCAAAATGATAAGCAGATCACAACGTGCCCCGCGTTTCTCACGCACAAATGACGTCCGAAATGTACTCAAAGGTACAGATGAACGTGAGTAAGCGTCTCAGTCGTTAATGTGCTCTGTCTGAAAAACGCACCCTTCTCGCGAACAGAGACTGTGCAACAATTGGAGTGACATTTGTGCGTCCAGTAACTACAACAGAATTGTTCCGGTGAAAGTCCAAGGCCAGCCAAGTCGTACAATTGTCCCCACAGTGAGATAAGCGCGCACGCTGGCGTCGACCCTGCTCCCTCTCCGCGGGCAAAGTAGGCTTAGAATATGAGAGAGCGCGCTGTCGCGTCGTGACGATGTGGCGACGCGTGCTCATTGCCCCATCTTGCTGGTAATGCTGAAAACAGAATAGTTTCCCCCGAGATGCCTGTCACCAGCAGTAAGTGGTATATCTAAATAGCTTGCTGTTTGAACGTACAAGGAGGTGCTCCTTCGTGGCTCAGTGGTTAGCGCCTAGAACTCACAATTCAGTGGTCTGGCGTTCGATTCCGCGCGCTGAAGTCTTTTTCTGAATTACTTTCTTTCTCGCGTCTTCATATATGTTGATACGTGTATATATACGGTGAGTGATGACGACGCTCTCGGCAGAATCCAGCCGACAGTGTCCATAAAATTGCTGTCGCAATAAAACAGTCTGGCATAAGTTTTTAAGATAACAGAAAATATTCATTCAGCAGCGTAAAGTTGGATGTGGTAATATTTAGGTTCGAGCGATGCAAAACTTTTCTCTGACTGACATATTTCCTTAACTACGTGAGACTCATCAGCCAAGAGCCATGTATATTTTAGGTGGTATTGTAGCTAAAACTAAGTAATTTTTATTCAACAGTGACTGTGCACCTTCAATTTAAGATGACGGGTACTAGAATTTTACGACGTAGCTATTCTACCGTAATACAAAAAACGCGAATGACGCACTTTACAATTGCGTATGGTGTTAATTCCAAATGTGGTGCAGTAGCATCATGAGTGAGATGAACAGTGCTATGCGAAATCGTCCTCAAAGGTAGACACACTGGGACACGCAAATAGTTCAATGTATTTTTTCGGTTTTAAATTGATGATAAATTGCCGACAAATTTGTTATGCGTAACTGGAAAGCTGAAGCTTTAAAAAGGACTTCTAGATTAAACAAGAATGAAAGCCCACATATACAAACAAGTGCACGCCTCCTGACGTCATGCAGGTCCCTGCTCCCTCCTGCAAGTTATTCTCTTTTTTGTTTTTCAGGCGCCTTTGCTGTCCCTTCCGCTGAAGCAGAGTCAGCCGCCAGATACAGCCCGGCTAAGTAAGATCAGATAGCTGGGTGCTCTCCGACTACCTGATCTCGCCATGGGGCATGTCGACAGAGGAGAGACTAACTGCATGGGCATGGAGCAGGAATGTAAATTGCGCACCTAATAACATGCACGACGATTTAATAAACCACTTAAAAGTTTATCGAGTGGGAGTGACTTTTTATTTGAAAAGAAATATTAACTGTATTCTTGTGGTGTCTGTATTCTTTTCAAGTCGTTGCTAAATATCCACAAAATGCCGAATATACACTACATTGAATGCGTTTTGTACCATTTATTTCAGTGATATCAGATACAATATAGGAGCTATACACAGGCCTCTAAATGCTCCACATTCGACGTTCTAGGAGCTTGAGAGCTGCTTGTTCGAAAATATAAGACCCGAAGATCGAACCGTTCTTCCAATGAACTTCACCGAAAGGCCAACTTTCACACTCACAAAGTACGACCTCGTCAGAGAATCAATGCTAAACATTTCGTTTACATGTGATGTTTTTCAAATTGTACAGGTTTACACCAAAATGTAGAGACCTTTCAAATTCGTTTGGGAGTTAGTTTTTGTGAGCGGATCAATAGACGCCCGTGCAACGTGTGAGGTAGTTTCAGGAATATCAGACCTCCAAGCCGTGTTCCTAAGCCTATGTAACACTGTATTAGACGAATGTTGTAAGGTTTATCTTTCCTCGATTTCGCTCTGGCAGATGGCGTTTCAACCTTTGATACCCTCACGTTTCATTTTAGTGAATTTGAAAACAGCAAGCACGATGTAAATGAACTTGGAATCCAGTTTACAAATATTATCGACACTTGTATTATTTCTCTTATGCCACGAGTACTTAAAAATAGGAAACATAAAAACCCCTGGATTTCTTGTAATACACTTCAATTGAAAAGATGGTTAAAACGAATGAAGAAAAAAAACAGCAAACGCAGTTTTCAGGCAAGATAGAAAAGGCAGAGGCACAATAGATCGCTAAAGAAAACGATCCCAAAGCTAGATAGGGTCATTGAGAGTCACGCACAGCAGCTGTGCAAGCAACAGTGGGAGAATACCTGCATTAGCAACTAACTAGTGTTCGCAAAGACGTGGAACTTACTCAGGTACCTGCTAGATTCAGATGAGACGAAAACCACTCGCAGACAGAACATTAACAGAATCATACATGCGTATGAAAGCTGCGAGCAGGACATATTACGGGAGATCACGGAACGGTACATCAATTCTACCAGGTCGCAAGTGCACCTTGGTTACGGAGGTGCAGTCAACGAAGTCCTAGACAGACCGATCTGTGAGTTAGAGATCACGGCATAAATTCCGTGTTCTAGCAACGCTTGAGCTGGGGGCAACAACCAGGTGTTCTACCACTCAGCCACGTGCCTGCTTGAAAAGAGAGGGAAAGTAACTTCATCTGCTTGGGAACGCAGTGAAAATACTTTTGCTTTACTGACACACGCTTTCTCTCTGTAGGCATCGCAATACAACGGGCAATACCACAATAATATTGCGTATATAGTACGAGCGTACATTGCAATTGGGTGCCAGAACATGTGGTTATCATAGCGACTTCTGGGTTTAAAGCCGGCTGTCACACAGGTCCCGTTAATTAGGGAGGCGATCGCCGTGCTAATTCCAAAGGCCGAAGTATCGGCCCCCCGAACCGCACCACGAAAGCGTGGACAATGTAGGAGTGGTCCTTTTTGGCGTGCCAGCGGACGCCGGCTGTGGCCCAAAAAACAAGTCAGAGCTGAGAGTTGATAAACAACACAAAATTATATTCTCAATAATGGCAGATCAAAAAAAGCAATACACAAGTATGCACACTCCGCAATAGTTGAATACAATATGTCGCCAATCAAACAACGTACTACACAGTACAATCAGCCACACTCGAAACAACGGTCGCAGACAACGATACGCACTACAATGCAGTCGCATGCATTGAACAACCAAGACACTTAAAGACTAAAAAGATAGAAAACCTATTCAGTCCAAAGTTCTTGGAGCAAAAGTCTGGATGATACTCTTCCGAGAATCACTCACTCAAAGTCGTCCAGCGTTGTTGTCGTTCCGCTGCCCTCGAAGTTTCTCTTCCAGGAAACCTCACGTCTTCAATAGGCCACTCTCCAAGCTTGAAACTTCTTCGCCGGAAACACGTCGGCATCACACACGCAGCTGTTGCCACGCGTCTTCGCTCGATAGCGGTAAACACACACACTCTTGCCTGTAGCTCGAGTCGTCACCCCTCAGGTGGAAAGCATCTTCTTCTCCTGCTTTGTCTCTACGGACAAAACCTTCGCCGACTACACGGCGGAATCCCTACGCGCTCTGGCGCTAACTTCCGTCTTCTCCTGATCTCTCCCCTCGGCTGCTCGATTAAATACCCTCCGCGCGAGATTCCAGAAAGTTCTCGTCATTTCGTCGGCGCGATACGCAGCGAAGGCTGGGGAGGGGGCGAGACGGTTCGAATGCTGTCCGCGACAGATGACTCAACCCGGTATCACCACGCCTCTTTCCTTCTAGAAATTTCGAGTGCTTGCTCGGCCGCCGATGTGAGGTGAGGAGGTTCGTCGGCGAGCCCACGCTTCCGAGAGAGAGAGTCGCGCGCCCGGGGAGCCTTTAGATGTTTGTTTTCTTTTCTCTTTTTTTATCGTTGACCTCGCGGCGTCACTCCAGCGTTTCGACGCGAAAATTTAGCGGCGCGCCCTTTTTGAGCGCTCGTTTTGTGACACCGGCTCTTCATTACAAAAGGCACACACGTTACTATTACGTAGTGTCCGCGAGGCAAGGGGAAAAACATCACCCGCGCATAATTGTTTGTGGTTTAGAGCACCCTATTGTGACCCTAACCATCTCACGGAACGCAATTATGTCCGAAAGCTTCATTGACACAAGCCGCTTCAAACCCTATAGATTACATGGTAGTAATCCAGAGTTTACACTGCTCGAGTAACATCATACAATAAAAGGTATGCACTGAGGGTTTGAAGTACGCGCTAGGGAAGAGATATTTCTATCGCGTTCAACTCTTAAAGGCGAAGCTTAGGGGCCCCAATTTTGTTTTCGAATGATGCTTTGCATTTTTTTTCACATAGAGTTTGCTTTGTGTTCTTTTCCTTCTCCGAGCTTCAGTGGCAAGTCAACGCTTGTCAGTGCTTCTTTCTTCTCCTTTCTTGCGCTGCTAGATTATATAACAAATAATGATCCGTATCGCATGGCTGAAATGCAGATGAATCAATATAGCGTGCTAAATATGGCAATGTGGCGCAATCTGAAACTACTCGATAAAAAGCAGAGGTGAGGAGGAGGGCAAGTGTCAATATTTTTTTCCTTCGGCGTTTTATTTTCTCGTAATTTTGCTTTTAATATATCTAGCAGCTTTGCTCAAAGCAGTAGGCTCGATTCAAAGTCATGGCGCCAGCATTTGGATGGCAAATAAAATGCAAGAACACCCCTCTGCTTATACAAAGGTGCACGTTAAAGAACCTTGAGTTGTGAAAATAAGTGTGGAGTCCCCGATTGAAGCATGCCTCTTGAACATACGGAGGTTTCGCAGTGTAAGGGCCCCAAAATTACCACACTCACATATTCATTTCTTCAGAGAATTTCTCTTTAATTGATGATGATCTTAATGATGATGATAGCTTCGCGTACTGCTCCTCACCCACTCTGAGGCACTGGCAAAGAAACGAATAAATTTAAGGTAAAGGTGATCGCATAAGAATGACATGACTAATGAATCTTAGAATCATTGTCATAACTTAAAGACGCTAATTTAGATACTTTATATCAAGACCGCCCTGATTCATTTAAAAATTTTTCTCCGCGAAACAAAGATGCCGGCGTTAATTGTTTTTTTTCGTCTGTTACTGCTGCTCGATGCACGAGCGATTCACCGTAGCTGGTCAAGCCCTTAAACAGGAGCGAACAAAGCAACGAATGTGGAAGACTGGCTAACGCCCTACAGCGGGTACAAGCCACAAGACAAAAATAACGACCGCAAGAACGTCCAGCAGGACATCATCATCATCCTCGCCACTCCATCCAACGGACAACGCAGTCGTTTCAGTGGGCCACGTGAAGAAGCAAGCAAGCAAGCAAGCAAGCCTGGCTTGCCCATGCTCAACCTGCTGGGGTGTTCCTGGCTGAGGATTGAGTGGTTTTAACTTTCTGTCTTAGAGTCCGATTTTATAGTTTATCTGTTTCTGAGTCTAACCATATATCTAGTGCTCATGTCGACTACTTCTCCTGGCCAGGCGCGATCCGCCTGGTCAGCGTCCCTGCCGTCTAATGATGTACCGCTAGACTCCTTTTTCCGCAGTGGTATAAACAGTATTCCCGTGGCACTGGTACCTACAAATGGAGGCTTCATCTGACTTACAAACCCTCAGGTGGTTCAAAAAGAACTTAAGAGAACTTTAAACCGTTTCCAGAACATCACAGATGTGCGCCCATTTGGGCGAGGAGGTATCGTGTGTAGGTCGCCGGATCAGACCTGCGTGCAGGATCTTCTCAAATGCACCTCTTTTGCTGCTACCCCGGTGAGTGCTTTTATTCCGCCTCACCTTGCATGTACCAAAGGCCTTGTACGGGGAGTCGACTCCAAGCTGAGTCCAGCTGAAACCCTAGACAGGCTCTCTGGAGCAGGCGTAATTTCAATTTACCGGTGTAATCGCCTAGTCGACAACGAGAGGGTACCAACCGAATCTGTCATCGCGACATTTGTGGGCACAAAATGCCCGTCAGAAATAAAATTATGGCCACTGATCTTCCGAGTAGAACCCCTCACTTCTCGTCCGATTCAATGCAAGAACTGCTGGAGATTCGGCCACAGTGCAGGAGGATGTAAATCTAACGTTCATTGTAGCACCTGCGGAGAGAGCCATCCTTCAAGCAAGTGTACTGCAACAGCGGAAAAGTGTTGTCTCTGTGGGGGTAGTCACTGCGCCGACAACTCTGACTGTTCCGCTCGTTCACGGGAGGTTCAAATCACAGAAATTATTGACCGCCGCCGCTGTTCTCGAAGGGAAGCCATTGATATAGTTAGAGACAGGGCTTTTGGATACTCTGGTATTACAGCGCGCTGCACTTCCAGTATGGACTCAAACCTATCGCAGGCTATTGAAACTGCTGTGGAAAAGGCAGTGAGAAAGGCAATAGATAAACTCATATCTAACCTTTCCCACTGTTTAGCGCAAATACTTTCAAGCCAGATTGAACAAACAGTACAGACTAGTACAGAACCTGCAGTATTAGACATTACCAGCGATGCCACACAGCTACGCAATGTAGTGTTGGACGAAATTTCTGCATCTGCAGGCAAGGCTAAGCAGTCAGGAACACAGGTACACTTGGACTGACATTCGCCTCAGCCGAGCACAAGTACTGCTGCAGATATGGAACTCGATATGCGAACTAATAAACATACCAGATCCCCTATCTTCACCGATCTCAAGTCCAAATATAAACGGAATGAATCAGCTATTTCACGTGAAGATGCTAACAAGGGCGCGACATGCGCCTCTGCGGTGCGCTTAACACCATAGGTCAGTTGAGGGTACTACAGTGGAACTGCCGTTCTATATTCTCAGCCTCAACCGACTTGCATTACTTTTGCAATAATTTTAATCCTGATATTATAATTCTCCAAGAAACTTGGCTCACACCAGATAAAAATTTCCATCTTGCAGGTTTTCGTTCTTTTCGATTAGATCGCGCATCACGTGGTGGTGGTTTAATGATCCTTGTATCAAGTAAATTATGCCATAGGGCGAAAATTTCTTTCAGAATGTTAGACTTGGATTGTGAAATATTAGCATTAGACTTGTGTCTCCCCGGATACCACCCTTTTTCAATTGTAAATTGTTACTTCCCCTCCGGTGTGCAAAGTACGCGTTATCTTGACAGCGTTTTGGTAGCATGTAGAAAGGAAATTGTACTCACAGGAGACTTTATATCACATCATTTGTCTGTGGGTATAAGGACAGATTCTTGTGGTAGGCGACTGTGGGAATGGACAATTGATCACAACCTCTCCTGTCTGAATAAAGGTCATGTAACATTTGTCCGAGGTCAAACTAGCTCAGTATTGGATTTGACGTTTTGCTCCAATGCAATCAAGGTTTTGTCATGGGCTGTTCTGAATTCGGCAACTAACAGCGACCATCTTGTTTGTTTGTTTGTTTGTTTATTAATACTGTCAACCCCAGCTGGGGTTTTTACAGGAGTGGAAAACAAATGAAAGAAATGGTCATGAAATACGTTACAAAATAGAGACATACAGCGAACACAGGTATTTACACTAAAAGACAAAGTTAAACTCAGGCATGTGCACTTGCATTCTGCGCATAGAAAACAACAATTAACAAAGCGAGAGGCAATATACATTGACATCGTGAATTATGACGCATCTATTTCGGAGAAAATAAGCGATTCTAAAGCTGCAGAAAACGCCGTGATAGAGGAAGACATCGCGACTTTGTTTGGTAGTTCATTCCATTCTTTAATTGCCCTCGGAAAGAAGCTGTATTTAAATGCGTCGTTTCGGGTGGCTGGTGGCTGTATATATAAAGTGTGTTTGTGTCTAGAGCGCGGATCTGGAGAAATTTCAAAGAAATCTAATGAGTTGATTTTAACCTGACTACGAATAATGAGGAATAGGAATTTCAAACGGTCATACTTAGTTCTAAGTTCTAAGGCTTGTAGGTTTGCACGGTTGCAAAGATCGGAAGCAGAGTGCATACGTTGATATTTATTGAATATAAACCTGGCAGCCATTCTTTGAACTTTCTCCAGTTTATGTAGGTTAGTGGTGGTATGAGGGTCCCATACTATTTTACAATATTCAATTATTGGGCGTACTAGCATTTTGTACGCAAGACTTTTTACTTCGGGTGTTGCGTCATGTAACCTGCGCCTCAGACCCCATAGAGTTTTGTTTGCCTTTCTACAGGTGACGTCTACGTGAGTATTCCACCTCAAATCTGGAGTGAATATTAGCCCTAAATATTTATATTCTGTTACCCTTTTTAGATCGTGGGAACCAATATTGTAATTATATTTGAGAGGTACCTTTTTTCTTGTTATGCTCATGCAAACTGATTTTACGGGGTTTAGAACCATCTGCCATTCATTACACCATAGTAAAATTTTGTTTAAGTTGTTGTTCAGGTCTACCTGGTCTCTCAGGGATGTGATCTTGTTATATATAACGCAGTCATCTGCAAACAATCTCACGGGAACAGACAAATCTGAGGGCAGGTCATTTATAAAAATAAGAAATAAAAGAGGCCCCAGAACACTGCCTTGAGGCACACCGGATATAACGGGTCTGGACTTCGATTTAATTTTATTTATTTCTACGTACTGTGTACGAGAATGGAGGTAAGAAATGAACCACTGAGTAATATTTGAGTTTCTGAATATTTCATTTACTTTTAGTAAGAGTTTGGGATGCGAGACCTTATCGAAGGCTTTGGCGAAATCTAAGAATATTAGATCAATCTGTTCCCGTCGATTAATTGCCTGCGCAAAATCGTGAACTGTAACAACAAGCTGCGTTACTGTAGATAATCCCCTTCGAAAGCCGTGTTGCACAGGTGATAATAAATTGTGAGTGTCTAAATAATTAGAGAGATGCTTACACAGTATATGCTCAAGCAGTTTGGAGCAGGTACTCGTAAGAGAGATAGGCCTGTAGTTACCCACTTCTGAAGTGTTCCCACTTTTGTGAACTGGTATTATTTTAGCTTCTTTCCAGGCTACAGGAAATGAGGCTTGATTAATTGAAGTTTGAAAGATTATAGTAAGATACTTTGCGACCCATTGAGCATATCTATATAGAAACTCGTTCGGAATGCCGTCTGGACCAGCGGATTTCTTAATGTCAATGTGTAGAAGAAGGTTTAATACTCCTTCTTCGTTGATTAACGGGTCGGATACCGGAGGGCGATTGGAAGCGTCAGAAAGGGACGGAAGGGTACCATCATCTTCGGTGAAAACAGAAGAAAAAAAAGAATTGAAATTTTCCGCGCGTTCAAGGGCAATTTTTTCATCGACCGGTGTATTCTGTTGCTCGGACGGGTTTACATACCTCCAGAATTTGCTAGGTGCTTCGTACAGAAATTTTTTCAATGTTACATTAAAAAATCTTTCCTTAGATTCCTTGACAAGACGATTTAGATCAAGCCTCATGTTATGAAGTGCAGTCTTATTCTGGGCACTTGGATCACGAGAACAAGCTTTTCTCTTCCTTTTAATCCTCCGTTTGACATGAATTATATCTCTCGTGATCCAAGGGTTATTTCTTTTACACTTTTTAAAACTTTTAGGAATAAACCGCCTAATGCATTCCATTGTTATATTATGAAAATATTCCCACAAGCAGTTAGAGCTACCATTTGATTCATAAATAGCAGTGAAGTTACAAAACGACCTTTCAAGAAAATCCAAAACACTAACATCATCGGCAGCTTGAAAGTTCGGATAAGTGATGCCCGATTTCTGCTGTGAGGTGCACGACGACATGCTCATGGACAGTATAATCATCTTGTGGTCTGATAAACCCTCTTCAACAAGGCAATCATTCACATATGAAGTCAAAGCGTTGGATAATAAAATTAAATCAAGTACAGAGGACCGTGTTGCACATACTCTAGTGAACTCATTTACAACCTGATGTAAATTGAAAGAGAATATTAAGTCGAGAAATAAGTCACAAGAAGCATCATGTGAGTCGACGGCCACATGCGAATGCCAATCAATAGCCGGAAGATTGAAATCACCTAGTAAGATGATATTGTCTTTTTCTCTAAAGTGGCTGTCCATGAATCTTCTTAGTTGCAAAATGTACTCAACAGGGGAATTTGGAGGTCTGTAGACCCCACCTATAAACACGGTGCGATTATTTAGTTTTGTTTTAATCCATACGGCCTCAATACCATCTGCTGCGTCCAGGGAACTATAATTAACGCCTTTCTTGACTAAGAAAGCAACTCCACCCCCTCTTCCATCACGATCCCTCCGAACCATTGAGTAACCGGGTGGAGCGATTTCAGTATCAGGTATAATTTCATGCAACCATGTTTCCGTAATTAAAACAATATCAGGTTCGTGATCGATAACCAAGGCTTCAAGCATATGTGATTTATTTGATACACTTCGGGCATTTAAATTGATTATTTTAAAATTATCTTTCTGTCCCTGTGCCTGTCACTTATCACGTGTTGCATCATCATTTCCAAGCTTGCTTCTTTCGGCACGCGCTTCATTCCAGCAGTAAAGAGTATTGTTTACCTTCAGCTTATCAAAAACAAGTTTTACCTTCTTTCCTGCCTTTCTTTCTTCGATAGCAGAGTCCCAAAGTTTTTTTCTTATTCCCTGTACTCTTTTCGAGAAGTCCTCGCTGATACTGTAACCCGTATCCTTCAGTCTTGAGCACCTCTGCAAGACTTTCATTTTATCCCTATAGTCTGCCAGCCTAAGGATGACGGGGCGAGTTTTGCCAGAATTTTTTTTTCCTATCCTATGAATTCTCTCAATAGACGTTATGTTTACCTTTAGGGTAGAGCTAAAGATTTCTTCGTTTACTTTTTTAGTAGAGTTTCTTCTTTTTCATTCTCATCTTCTGCTACTCCCCTTATGATAAGGTTGTTTCTTCTCGAACGATTTTCCAAATCGTCCACCTGATCAAGCAGACTAGATGATTTGTCACGACATTCAGCCACAATTGTTTCAAGAGTTGCGAGCCTGCTGCGAGTCTCATCTAAGCTTTGCACCTTAGTCTCAATAACAAGAAGCCGATTTTGCATGTCTAGAATTCTAGTTTCAAACGAATTTTGCTTTTCTTGAACCGCTGTTAGTTTAGACAAAATTTCTTTTTGATTCTGGAGCATTTCTTTGCATACGGCGTCCGTTATAGGCCCCGGATTCAGCTCGACATCGCCAGAAAGACTCAACAACAGACCCACAATAGAAAAACAGTCACATACACAGTCAGCCAAAACTTGTGGACACGGCAGCACTATAAGAGCTATGGAATCGCTACGGAAGCTATCCTTCCGGTCACCAACCTGCATGAACAGCGGTACGTCAGGCGTCATTGTCACGGCGATGCCACCGTGTCCACTGAAGCAGGTAGGCGATGGTCCCAGATTTAAAGCAAACAGGCGGACCCTTGTGGGCATGCGTGTTGACGTCATCGTGCTCCCGGGTGGCTGTCCGAAATGATCGTCGATGTGACCAAGCTGCTGATTGCAGACACCCTCATGAAGCCGGAAGGGATCACCGCCCACACAGAAGGATGGCGGCAGGCCGGCATCGTAGCGAAGCTCGTCGCTTCCAGTTTGAAAAGATTCCGCGGCGCCTCCGGTTATGAAGCGTAGGCACGCGCAAAGGACCTGCATGAACAGCGGTACGTCAGGCGTCATTGTCACGGCGATGCCACCGTGTCCACTGGTCTTCCTGTAGGTTTTGACATTACTTGTCCAACAATAACTTTAGATCAGCCAAAACGCACATACATCAACCATAGCAAATTTCAAACTTGCCTCCGTTCTGCCATTTCCAAGCTTGGAAATGCCAGTACTAAGGAAATTGCATCTACGATAGGTTCAATGCTGAAGGGATCTAAAAAAATTCCGAATTTTCTATTCCATCCAATAAACGATCCTCCTCTCGTTGGTGGAACGATGAGTGTACGCGCGATTATAGAAGACGAAAAGCCGCTTGGAAAAAACTTCTTCTTAATCAGAGCTTAACAAACTGAAAGGACTATCAATTCCTTGCTGGCGTATTTAAGCGTACAGTGAACCGCGCGAAAGAAGAATATGACAGTAGACATTTTGATTATCTTTCTAAATCTAAAGTAAGCGTGCTTTGTTCGCTTATCTTCGGACAAGAAAAGTACTGCCAGCACCTTTAACGTTGCAGTCATGTGTCTTGACACCGGAAGAAATGAACACCTCTCTAGAAGACATAGCGCAAGGTTTAGAATACCACTTCACTGCTAATTTTTTGGCTATTCAGTCCGTTCTGGTAAACTTGCATGAATTTCCGGAAGTTTCTTTAGCTGAATTGAGTCAGACAGTATTATGCTTACCGAGGACGGCTCCCGGACCAGATGGGATTACGAACTCTATGTTGAAATGTTTACTCCAGGAATCGCCTAATCTTTTGCTAGAACTAGTGAATTATTCGTTAGGGAACGCATGCATACCTCCAGAATGGAAACTTGCCAAAATTGTATTGTTGCTAAAAAAGGAAAATGATGCATACACGTTGGATAACATAAGGCCGATCGCACTGACATCAAACTTAGTGAAATTGGTTGAGAGAATCATTATTATACGAATTAATGAACTTATTGCCATGAGGTCAATTCTAAGTCCCTGTCAAATTGGGTTCAGGGCTGGTTGCTCAATTTGGGATGCCCAGGTTGATTTAGAGAGTCGGCTTCAATTAGCTCGGCTACATAAAAAATATGCAGCTTTAGTTACCTTAGACATCGCTAAAGCATATGATACCGTGGAGCACTGTATTTTGATAGATCGATTAGAATACTTTGATTTTCCATCATACATAGTAGCGTTAGTTCACAATTTTCTCGCAGACAGGAAATTTTATTGTTTTAAAGATGGGTTTTCATCATCTACTCATACCCAAACGAGGGGAGCACCGCAAGGCTCGGTGCTTTCCCCGGTGCTATTTAATTTACTAATGAGCACCATCCCACGCAAACAGGATATAACAACTTATGTTTATGCAGACGATATCGCATTTTTCGCAATGGCAGATAACATTCAGACCTCATATGAACGGCTGCAGACTTATTTTATTATATTATGGAGCTGGCTCGATGGCAACAGCTTTTTGCTTAATCCTAGTAAATATGCCCTCCTTGTTTCCCGCTGCAATACCCTGTGAACATCTCTCTGTCTTACCATCATGAGGATATACCACAGGTGAAATCTCTTAAATACCTTGGAGTAATTTATCACACATCGCTTAACTGCCAACCTCATATCGAATATATCGCCGGAAAAGGTGTGTGGGCCATTGGCATATTACGTAGGCTAAGCAACTACCGCATAGGTATGAGAAGAGACACATTGGTAATGATATATCGCATGTACCTTCGTCCCATTATGGAATTTGGTTGTGTACTTTACTATGGAGTTCCAGCTTACAAAATGCGGCCTCTAATTCTTCTGGAAAGAGAAGCTTTGCGCTTATGCTTTGGCCTTCCCAAAACAGTTGCCAACAATGTGTTGTATCTCGAATCGAGGGTCCCTCCGCTTTCTTGTAGAATTCGCTTTCTGACTGTTCAGACATTCTTAAGAATTTATGAATCACCATTACGACATTCAGAAACAGTCTTTATTTCCACCCCGGAATCATTTTTTGCTGCTAGATGGCCGTGATTTCACACGCCACAAATTATATTTGTGCAAAATTTACTGGAGCCTCTAAACGTACGTATATGCGACATCATGCCGAGTCTTGATAATTTAGCCCCGGTGGAAATTCAATTCGACGACATTTTTTCTAATAATCCCAAATTACTTCCCCATAATATTTTGGAGGGTTTACTACAAGATCACCTGCGCCGTATTACAACGAGTGTTATTATTGCTACAGACCCATCGTAATACAATGAAAAGTCAGGGGTTGGTATTTTCAGCCCGATTTTAAATTGGATTTATTCCCTTCGACTACCCGATTTCATACCCATTTTTGTGGCTGAGTTTCTGGCAGTGGTGCTCGCCTTACGCAAGTTAGATACAGCAAATACATCAGCTGTCATAATAACAGATTCCCTATATATATATCTCTCTGTGCGGCACTTTCTGTTGGTGCTGATAATCACGTAACAAAGGCGTTCCGTGCACTAGTACCTGCGCATTTAAGAAAAGTGCGATTAGTTTGGGTGCCTGGACATAAAGGTTTGTTTCTTAATGAAATAGCCGATTCCTTAGCTAAGTCGTCAATCAGCGAACCAATTCTACCGCTCTGTCCATCATCCGCTTATGTGACTGCTGCTCGATTCCGCAGACGTACGCTTATGCAAGTCTTTAAAGGTTTAGCACTAACAAACTCTACAGAATATCGCCATTTATTATATCCCTGGCGAAGAGACTTTTGCCGCACTCGAAAACAAGAAGTAGCTATCACAAGGCTGCGTTGCCTGGTACCAAATCTAAATTTCTATAAACACAGGTCTGCTCAGGCACCTTCGCCACTGTGTGCATTCTGTGATGAACTGGAAACAATAGACCATTTCTTTTTGACCTGCAGGCGGTTTAACACATTACGAAAAACCCTATTAGAAATACCTTTGCGTGGCATTGGTATGGACTTATCTCTGCCTGTCATTTTGTCTTTTGGAGCTTCCATTTCTGGTTTCTCTAATGCGACAGTATGCGCGGCCGTCCGCGACTATATTGATGAAACTAATAGGTAGACTAATTAACCAGTTTCATTAACCCTAACAGGTCCACATAATTATATACGTGTAAAACCGGATTATTGCTCTATTCTAAGAATAAATTCGTTTATGTAAATATTTGTATGCATTACATTAAGCACCACACTTGCCTAGGCTATCGGTAATCTTTCTGTTATACCTCCATCATTCCAAATTTGAACAGTAAAATTTAAAACCACTCCATTCTTGGCCGATCCCCCACAGTGGGTACTAACAATAGGAGAACTACGACAACAACGACAACAACGTCCAGCACCACTTCATTCCTGAACAGTTAGCTCCTGCAGCTACACATCGCCCCATCACCTTACACGCAGATGATGTCAGATGGCGAAGGTTACGATGGCTTACCTACTGAACAGTGGACGATACAACTGGCTTTTGACTAGCCATGTGGTGCTGCCAGCCACGAGGGGACCTGCTGGCTGGCTGACGATATGAGGGCGTGGAACCTGGTGATGCACGGGCTCGCCTTCGAGTTACTAGAGACCTCACCGGGGACACTGCTTCTGCATCAAATGACCAACGGGAAAGTAGGCAGAGACGTCATGATTGCCGCGCGTGAGTCTTCCTTCATCGTCTCCTAGCTCTTGTGTCACGACCCGTGCATTAAGGAGCTGGGCGTTAAGGGCGCCATTCGCACCAGCGTTCCCATGGCTCAGCCGTCTTTCGCAATCGACATCCGCCCTCACTCGTCAAACCTAGCTCGTCGCAGACTTCGCTTATTGAACATCACCGAGTGTTCTAGCGCTAATATAGAATTGAAGGGTATGGACACTATCATCGGTCTCGAAACGCTGTTCATCGGCGCCGCCGAAACCAACTCGTATTTTGCTGAAGAAATAGAGGCGCTTCTGGAGCGCAACCGCAACACTCTTAAGAAGGTCTACATCTGCGAACACAGTGCGCAGAAACACGATGGGATGAAGATGGTTGAAAACCTTGTTGGTTGCGAGTCACTCACAATGAAGTCGCCACACAATAAGAGCAGGATACCGGATGTGGAGCCACTGGTGAGGCTTATGAGTGTTTCGAAAACATTGAAGGAAGTCACAGCCCAGCCGATTCTTCAGGAAGAAATTTCTGTTATCGCTCGGGCTCTTGAATCCAACAACACTTTGATGAAGCTAACGCTGTACGTTGAGACGCGTGGCTCGATCGAAGAGCTGTTCAGCGCACTTGAAGTCAACAAATTTCTAAATGAGCTTTCGTTGCAGTGCTGCGTATTCATGAATGACAGCTGCATGTGAGCCTTAGCATCTGCGCTGGAAAACAACAGATCACTGAGAGCACTTTACATGGGAGCAGTGTTTCTCGAGGAGTGCGATGGAGTGGGTCAGTGGTCGGAAGCCTTGTCGAAAAACAACACTTTGCACTTTATTCGAGTATATAGCGGCAACATATCCATGACTGATGTTTTACTCTTCTGCAAAGCTCTGCACGTTAACAAAAGAAACTGTTGCTTCCAGGACTCATGGGTTCCAAAAAAAAAAATGTGAGTGTTAACGCTTTTTACTCTCCGACATTTGCGGTAAGTGCTCTATTGCAAAAGCTAACTTCTATCGCTCGTTCGTCTTGCGCTGAAATGGGGACGTTGAAATGCTTTCAGTGATTAACCAGTTCGTTTTTAGAGAAATTACGATCGCTTATAACGTCATGCGGATAACCAACATCTGGGCAGACTGAATACAAGGATCACACTATTTCTCGTTTATGGTTTGTTTATTCCGGTGTATCATTGTGAATACTAGTGTATACGTGTATGTATGTATGTATGTATGTATGTATGTATGTATGTATGTATGTATGTATGTATGTATGTATGTATGTATGTATGTATGTATGTATGTATGTATGTATGTATGTATGTATGTATGTATGTATGTATGTATGTATGTATGTATGTATGTATGTATGTATGTATGTATGTATGTATGTATGTATGTATGTATGTATGTATGTATGTATGTATGTATGTATGTATGTATGTATGTGTGTGTGTGTGTGTGTGTGTGTGTGTGTGTGTGTGTCGGTTTATGTGATGGTTTACCAGCGTGCCGTCCTTTCGTTTTTCTTTACAGAACCTCTCTGGCGCAGCAGCTACTTGCAGACCAGTGTTATGACCGAGTGCACCTTGGACAGAAGATTACGTCAAAATTCTGTCACCAGTGCAGGCATCATCACAGACGAGTCCATAGGAGATCTGGCTGTCGAATGTCGGTCAGCTGTCGGTACAAACCCTGAGCGATCTTTTCAGTGCACTAGCCTCCAACAAGCTGGTAAACAGACTGACTGTTGACGTCAAGCACAGTCTCGACGCCAGAGTTTGCCTGCTATGCGAAGCGTCGAAGAAGAATCGACACATCAAGACACTCTGCATCGAATTTGGAAACGGGGAGTCTGCGAATGAGATTTTGCGTGCGCTGACCATCAACACAGCTATAGCCGAAGTTGACATGACTCTTCGGGTGGCAGCTGCAGAGGAAACAATAGAGGCGTTTTCCGACATGCTGTCAGGCAACAATGTTTTGGGACGTTAAACCCCACAAATCAATCAATCAATCAGGCAACAAATCCATCACGAATATCTCGGCCATATTGTTTGTCGATCAATCTGAATGGTTCATGGATTCGGTCGCTCAAGGAATGTCGTCCAACAGGCTGATCGTCAGTTTCAAATGTTGGGCAGGCCACCGCACCCACGTCCCATCCGACATATTCGAGTCGGTGCGAAAGAACAAGTTCGCACTTAACCGCGCCGTCGAGTTTGTCCTGCAACGCCGAGAAGACCGGCACAGCGCGAAGTGCTTAGAGCTTTTCTGCAGATGGTCCTGCCTGACGAGCCACTTAACTGAAGTCGCCAGGATGTCGGACGACGAAGCACGGCGCGAGGAAGCTTCTGCCGAGCTTCGTCTACGGGAAAAGTATTTCGTGCTGACGGGCATCATTCGGCGTTCCGTGGTTTGCTGGAGGAATGACGTCACACAAGTTGATGCGCTGAACCCCGACTGCTGGCAAGCCAATGCGCGCTACCTGAGGATCACCAATGTTCGTCTTTAGTGAACTCGAACAGCTCATTTGTTCTTATAGTCTTGTGAAAGAAAAGCCGTGATGAGTTTATCATTGTGCATGTTCTTCCGTTTGCCTGATTTATACAGGACTTGGGACCTTGTAGAAATTAGGAATACGTAAGTAATGCCAGTAAAATCCGAAACAATGAAAGCCGAAACCTCTTAAAGGCTGGTTAAAGTCCGGCAAAGAGAGTGTAGTTAGCAGATTGATCGGTTCCTTAAATATGTGCGAAATATCCCCTGCACAGTGTATAGGTGATAGCTGTCGAAACCTAAGCCAGGAGTTCATGTAATACGAGGATGTCCAACCAGTGGGCATGTCCCACAGGCAAACAGTTCAATAAAGCTTTGGATTGGTTCAGTTGGTTTATCGCTTAAAACATTCACGAGTACCGCGAAGATTCAGCACAGTAAAAACTCAAGAAGACCGACAGGTTTACTTTCTTGTGCTTTAAGTGACCTTTTCTTTTTCGCTACTGAACATTGCTTTCGCTCAACTTTGTGAGAAAGCGGACTTTACTACTAACGTCTCTCACAGCCGCCGCACAGGTGCGCTTAGTGAAACTCACTTGAGAACGCACTTCAAGTGCGTTTTCTAATGAGTGTCAGTGAGTGTTGGTGTTCGGCGAAATCATTTCATTGATTCCCAGTGTGCAGTCTCTGTAGCGGCGCCTAAAGTTGCAAACAAATTGAAAGCAAATTCGGTATTGTGTGCATACAGACTTTGTTGTTGTTTCTGAATGACGTTGTGTACTACACGAAGTAGCACTACAGACCACATTAAGTGACAGCTCGCGGTGTGTACGACGTGCATCACGAAGAGATATGCGATAAGACGACCTCTTGTAAGGCGTAAACGGAGTCAGGGTGACAATTTGGAAGAGTCGTGGGATTTATAACAGTTTTGACAGGGCCCAGTTGACTCTGCTCGGAACGGTCATGGGATGTGTAACGATTTTTATAGAATCAATCGGACTCTCTTGGGAGAGTAGTGTGATGCGACTAACAATTTAGAGAGTCAAATTGACCATATTTACGAGAGTCATGAGGTCAGTAACACATTTTAGATAGTCACGCTGACTCTCATTAGAAGATGCATGGAATGTATAGCACTTCTCGGAGTGCCACACTAACTGTTTAGGAGAGTCATGGGACACACGACTTTTAAAAAGAGAGTCAACGACCATCTAAGGGCAGTTGCGCTCGCGAGACTCACATCCGTAGCAAACAGGAGTCATGCGGGGTTTTCGCCGCGACTCCGCCGCGGTGGTCTAGTAGCTAAGGCACTCGGCTGCTGACCCGCAGGTCACGAGATCGAATCCCGGCTGCGGCAGCTGCATTTCCGATGGAGGCGAAAATGCTGTATGCCCGTGTGTTCAGATTTGGGCGCACGGTGAGGAACCCCAGGTGGTCGAAATTTACGGAGTTCTCCACTACGGCGTCTCTCATAATCATATGGTGGTTTTGGGACGTTAAACCGCACATAACAGCATCATCATCTTTCGCTGCGCTGTGTTACTTTGTGACAAAGAAATCGTATGATGCCTCACCAAAGAACCGATGCCAAAGCACTGCGCTGAAAGTTATATTTGCAGTTCTTACTATTTCAGCTGATGCATGTTTATTTCTCACTGTTTTCATTATTTCTTTACCTGTTTGATGGCCAATCTTACGTTGTCTACAAGCGCCCGGTTCTCAGCATATCTCGCGTACTTTGTACGCAAAATATAAGTGGATGATCATCCACCGTTTAACTACACATACGTGCTTAGTTAATTTTGACATGCGTAAAGCAGGTTTAGTGACTTCCTGCTGTGCACACTTTGTAATAGGAGGAAACGATGGATTCCTTCTTTATATAATGTCACCGTTTCCTGATAAAAAGAAAAACAGTGCTAAGGCATTATCTTCTCTTCCAAAGGAGGACTTGAAATAAACAGAACCAGATTTGTCGTTACGGAGGACTGCTCCGGGATTCAGCCATTGAAATCTTTATTATTAGAACTAAAAAAAATATTGTACAAAATTTTGCCGGCTTGAAATTTTCTACCGCGTTTAATTTTCAATTCAAATCAACACATTGACTTATTTTTATATCTATGGTTTTTTCATATGGGACCTAACAAAAAGAACACTACCAGACTAGGCCCCCCAGTTAACGGATTCGGACCTAATTAACGTATTCGTGTGGGTATCCTCTCTGTATGAAACGGAGGTGGAATTCTTCAGGACCTCAATTAACTTTTTCATTCATCCAACTACTCCACCAATCCTCTGCATTGGGTATTAGCCATGGTCAGAAAACAACAAACAACAGCGACAACCAACATAGCCATCACCACTGTAATCTCCTTACGATATGATTTTCATCATTCTGAAATTGCACATTATTTTATAAAACCGCCCAATTCTTGGCCGATCCCCCACAGTGGGTATGCACTACGGGTAATAGATGAAGAAGAACAAGATCACCACTGCTCGAGCTGTCACGAGCCCCCATTCGCTTTCAGGGTTTTCGCGACGGTCAGACGTTCTGTTCGCATCTATACCGACAGTCCTCTTCACCGCCAGACTCCACCGCAAAGCTTCGACCCTTCTTTCCAGGCCTAGGTGAGTTCGTGCACCTCGTACAGCTTTAAGTCGGTCGTGTAGCCCATATGGTCGCAATCGCTTGCTCGTATGTTAGGCATAGGGAATGCGCGAGCTCTTTTCCTGGATGATCTGCGAGATGCCCTCAGCGTATAATGAGAAGCAGGCTAGTTGGCTCATACTAGTGCGCCTCGTAGTTTCCAAGTTCGCCGGCGTGCGCGAGGAAAGGGAGAAAGTTAACGGCCCAAACTCATCTACTCACCGTGGAACTTCCACGTCACTTTCTCGTTGATTGATTGATTGATATGTGGGGTTTAACGTCTCAAAACCACCACATAATTATGAGAGACACCGTAGTGGAGGGCTCCGGAAATTTCGTCCACCGTGGGTTCTTTAACTTGCGCCCAAATCTGAGCACACGGGTTTGCACCATTTCCGCCTCCATCGGAAATGCAGCCGCCGCAGCCGGGATTCAATCCTACGACCTGCGGGTCAGCAGCCGAGAACGTTAGCCACCAGACCACTGCGTGCGGTGGGGCCGTCGCTTTCTCGTGACTTGGCAAGCATTTCGAAGTTCATTCTTATACAAAGCGCATTTCAGTAAAAAAATGATATAACTGCTCCCGTCATTCTTATACAAAGCGCATTTCAGTAAAAAAATGACATAACTATGCCCGAAAATTGTACTTCCCTATCGTTTTCTTTAGACGAGCTGCACTTGCTGATACAGCGTGCACTTCCGTAGTATAGAAAAACATATTTGTCAGCCAGCAAGGGTGTAGTCAGAAATCATTTTCGGAGGAGAGGGGGTGTTAAAGATTATTCATGTTGATACCTGAGTTTGTTTGCATGTGTTCATGTTTATGTATGCATGCGAAATTGCGAATTCCCGTGTGATAGGAGGGTGGCGTTGAACACTCCGCACCCGCCTTGGCTGCACGCCAATAACAACCAATAATTTAATGGTGCTTTCGAATCGCAATCATCCACTGGAAATCATAATCTAGCTTTCCGCGTTCATGGCCGGCATGTTAAGTGGTCTGTAAGACGAATGAAGTGTATTCGCGCGCATTTCAAATCTACTATACAGACCTGGGGTAGGCACCTGGCACGTCATCAACTACATCCCCCCCCCCCCCCCTTTTCCTTGTCACTTCCCATCTGGAGGCACACATGGCAGTTTTGATCCCAATTCGGCTTTTTCTCTTAACTTTTGTTTTTAATCAAGAATCCCATGTTACATGCGTGTGCTAAAAATGAACATGAGCTCTACTGCAGTTTTCTTAATTATTGTTAATTCACCGAGCTTTTTCTCTTTCATATCATCCCCCCTCCCTGGCTTAGGCTGTCGTCAATATTGCGTCAAAAGAAAACTAAGAAAAACGGGCCCTAAACTTTTTATTTACATTATTCATAACGAGGGTATCGTTCTGAAGCCTTCAGGCACTAATAAAGAAACATGTTGCGGGGATAGTTGGTCGTATATTCTGACTTGAAAATTGTAGCACTACATTTGACGAGGATAAGAAGAGATATACATGACAGAATGGGCGCTGTCGTAAATTCAGGAAGTAATAATTTAAATTCACTAATACTTTGAATTCAGGCAGTATGTGAGAAATTATTGGTCAGCTGTGAACTTGTAAAAACATCACGTGCTACGTTACATCACTTGGCAGAGAAAGTGTTCCACACCCACCGTCATGGCCACTGGCGGCGCAAACACTGCCAGATTCTATTGCACATGCACACTCCATAAGATGGTTCAACTTAGGTTGAGGACGACGCAGCGAGCGATGGAAAAGAAAATGTGAAGTGCAACTCTAAGGGACAAGAACAAGGCAAAGAGTATCGGAGAACAAACAGGTGCTAAGGACATATCATGGCCGAAATTAAGAGGGAGTTGCCATGGGCAGGGCACATAGCACGAAAGCAAGATGGCCTCTGGACATTAAGGATCGCAGACTGTAGTCTAAGAGAAGGCAAGTGGGTGAAGGGGAGGGGACACAAGTTTAGGTGGGCAGAAGAAATTAAGAAGTTTGCGGGTATAAAATGGCAGCAGCAAGCACAGGACCGAGTTAACTGGCGGAACATGGAAGAGGCTTTTGTCCTGCAGTGGGCGTAGTCAGGCTGGTGATGATGATGATGATTTAATAAAGTGGACAGGGAGATGACCATTGCTGTAGCTCAGTTAGAAGAGCATCGGACGAATGATTTGAAGGTTGAAAGTGCTGTGCCTGCAATTAGGAAGTTATATTTTTGGCCACATTATTTTCTGTCGATATATTCTATTATTGTGTCTAGCGAAAAAGTGAGCCTTTGAATTTCGCTTCTCTGCTTCATTAGTAGGGTAGTGTAACTCATTATGGAAACCGGACAGAATATTGCTGCGTAAACTGACGCACATTATCAATGTTCAACTTCATGGTGTGCCTTGCGTTTCTTCCTGCGCAGTTATTTTCAGAGCGACACCTAGCCTCACCGAACGAAGATGGCCGCCCATCCGTAAGTATTGTACTTGCGTGTGATTCTCCCTTCTAAAGAACACGAACCTTGAAGAAACAAAGTACTCTAACCTTCGCAACGGTGCTGAAAATGAGCGGCATTGAATTTTCTACCTTCAGTTAAACTAGCGTGAAATCGAGGATGTGGTGCATTCGGCCACCAATTAACGTATTCGAACCTATTTAGTTTTCCTTTTTTGTTTGATGCTCTGGAAGAGCAGGGAAGCAATCTTCTTGATGCGCTTTTGTGCAATAATGTGAGTGTAACGACTGCAAGTACAGGGGTGCATTAAAAATGATGTGACAGGGCTACTTGCAACTTGTTGAGATTAAACGGTGTACTTATAGTGAGCTCACATGGACGCCTATTCACAAACGCTCCTCGACTCAAAACTCACCGTCAAGGTATCCTCGAGCACTGTCTCAAAACGAGTTTTTTCAAGGAAGACCTAATTCCATGCTATACCAACGCTATACCCAGAGCTGCATGTTGAATACGAAAGAAATAGTCCATCTAGGTGGATCAGTGGTTCAGCTGCTGACCTGAAGGTCTCGGGATTCATCCCGGCCATGGTGGCCACATTTCGACGGAGGCGAAAAGGCTGAGGCCCATGTACTGGGCTATATCAGTTCACGCTGAAGAACACCAGATGGCCAAAACTTCTTGAGCCCTCCATTACGACGTCTCTCATATTCATATCGTGGTTTTGTAAAGTAACTCCCCCCCTTTATATTATTTATACGAGAGAAAGACTTGGTAGGGACAAACGGTGCCGTTGACCCCATACACCTACTTTCTCACTTTTGGAAGAATGAGTCAAAATGCCGTGTTCTTATCCCAAAAATAAGTAAAATTACAGCCCATGCGTTAGATCAGAGACGCATGAATTCTCTGACAAGAAGGCCGTAGTGTGAAATTGTGACGTGCACTGTTAGCGATGGTATCGAAGGAGCCGTTCGTCGATGTAGTCCAAGTACAATGAAGGAAGTGAGCAATGTCATCATGGAGAGTGTCTTAGAAACGAACGGCCTGTTCAATGGTTGCATGCCAGGAGTTTAGCTATGGAATGTCGCTCAATACAACGTACTATCTACGCAAAATCTCTTAGGCATACAGGTCATGCCAATGCGAGAGCAGTATCGTTCTTACCATGAAAATATAATACACTAGGCTTAGAGCGTTCGTATTGTTTAACTTTCGCAGCCATGTGTCTATTAGTGAACTGTTAAATAGCGCGAACTTGGGGACGAGAGACAAGAGAATGCGACATCCACAAGTGCTAGTTAGGCAAAAAAGTGCGATACACACAAGTGATAGTTAGCAATAGTTAGCGATAGTAAAAGTAACTATCCCTAACAAGCAATTTGCGCTAAGTCTCTTAGTGCCCCTCCTTCAATATCTATACACTTTATACCAGGACAAATGAAAGAAGTGTTACATTACGTCACAGTGGACCACCTTCGCATGTTCAATTGCCGTGCCCACTCCACGTTCTGTCTGACTGTTTTCTTTCGTCTGATTTTTCAGAGGGCCACCTCCAGCGGGATTCAAAGATCCGTACGTATCCATGCAGCGACTGTTGTTTCGTCTAGCTTATTGTAATGGTACACAATCATGTGTGAACAAATTTTATGCTCCAATTGAGCTGATCCCTGCCAAGTGTGCATCTAGTGACTGTGCTTTTTAAGTGAGGTGGCGCAATTACGCATCTACCGGCACCATGGTAAATTAAATTCTCTGTCAACACTGCTACGCCGTCTCTTCTCTCACGTAACAATATTGTGCATTTACTAATGTAAACTAGTCAGTTTATATGCAACTCCTTATGCACATTTACAAACGAAAAAAATAAAAATTCGCATTTCAGGTGGTCTGAGAGACCAGCCTAAATATAATTGTGATCTGGAGAACAATATCTGACGAAAATACATTTAACATGACAATTCCTTGTGATTAGAGAGAATTAAATGTATACTTCACTTCATACCACTCCCGCAACAAATGGCTGGGGATTCATCGAAGACGTGAGGCTTTTTAGAGCTCTTATTATTGTGAACATCCTTGCAAAAGATGGTGGTCACACAAGATCGCTTATCTCTGTACATAACATGGTATTTTCTGTCCCTCATTTTTTTGAGAATTCACTGTAATTGTCATTTTATGAAAAACTGTTCGCTGAGTCCAAGTAGTAACTCTCAGAATATGAGTCACTTATTGTGCAGACACATAAGGTTAAAGCCACGCCCAGTTTTTTATATTTTTCGACTTGTGAAGCTGTGTCAAAACTTGTTATAGTCCTGATTATCGTTACCTTATCGTGTCCCATTGTATAATTGCAGTTTGTTTTTGGCAAACTTTCATTAAAATTATACGAGGGACTATTGGTCAGCTGCCAACTCGTAATAAGTTCACGTGCTACGTGACGCCAAACAGCTCAAAAAAGTGTGCTACACTCGCCGCCATGGCTACTGGTGGCTCTGACTGACACTCCCACGTTTATTTCACATATAAACCCAATAAAGTGGCTGGGGGGTTCTTTTTTCGCATATAGTGGTGTACAAGATGTTGGCTCATTTCATCTCCGTCAAATAGTCTTGTTACAGGCTGCAGACAAACCAATGACCCCCGAAATCCGTTTCGTGGCGTGGGTTTGGCACCACACACCCGTAATGCTTGCAAGTTTTGCCTACACGCTTCGTGCACACTGGCTGCCCTGCCAGCGCTTGATGAAATTAGTGAATACTTAGTCGCGAATTATTTCTAAACCTTGCGTTATGTATGTAGCCCTTTGGTCCACAATGCGCACTCGTCCCGGCCATTAATATGCAATAATACTACGCTACATAGAAAAAAAAAATACTTCCCTTTTTTTGGAAGAAAAGTGTTGCATGGAAACTCTACGGATGTTATGAATTCACCTTCTTAAATAAGCACGTTATGCATGTCAGCTGCATCTGAAAGTTTACATGTTATTTTGTACCAATTGCAAGTTTTGTATTGTGTTTCCTTTACGCAATATGAGTGCCCTTCCTGAAAGGAACCTTGTGGTGTGATGCGAAAAAAGATTGAAGATAGAAAATCACTGCATGAGCGGTATTTTTTGGTAATGTGTGGGAACCACCACTTTCTTCTTTTCTTTTACAGAAAAGCAAGAACTGAAGTGGCCCCAACAGTTGGACACGTGTAAGCAATACTACAGATGATCTTGACCGAAGAGCTGTTTTATGTGCAGAAAATTTGTTTCTCGCTCTCTCAAATGTTTCTAGCCTTCGAATGGTCTGTTGTCAATTCAAATCATGATTTTGCGTCAGTGACAGGTGCCTAATGTTCTTGCTTATTCTAACATTTTTGGGCTGTATACAAATAGTACCTTTGCTCACTTTGCGAGACACTACCGTGACAGAATGAAAATTAAAAAGAATGCTCAGCATAATATGCTTTACCCGGGGCGCGGCTACTAAAGTAAGCTTGAATGTCTTTAGGTAACCGGAAAATTTTGAGGGAACGACATTGTTCTGGCAGCGCGCCTGGTGAAAGAAAAAAAGCTGAAATTACATACCAGCATATATTCCGCAACCGACTCACTCACAAGTGTTCGCAAGAAAAGCGTTCTGCAGTTTTAAGTCGGAAGCAGTGCTTATTCATCAAGACAGTTATTCAGTATGCGCCACGTGAGCATGTAGTGTTGGTGGTGAGGTATTCAACGCACATATAATGAAGCATTGTAACTGTTCAGAAGCAGCCATTCAGAGTCCTTTCTGCAGTTGTTAGCTTTTCATAGAATACATATGCAGGGAGATCAATACAAGCGTATTTACCGTGAACAAAAGTTTGTTTATTACCGTGTAATTCAGGTTCCGATTTGTTCAGCCTGTCGTGTAGCTGGTAATGGTTGCAAACGTCAGGAAACTTGCAATAAAGGGGAGTCGGGAATACTATCGGGAATAAACGTAGTTGCCTATTATGTAAGAATGCATGGGTAGCTGAATAAAACAGTTTATTCTAGAAAAGATGCGGTGCCTAAACGCAACATTTCTGGCTCTCCCAGAGCTTATTTAGGGGCAAAGCTCCTTAAACCGCAGGTCATGCGTCCGCGATGTATGAAGTAGTAGTCGTAGTAGTAGGTAGCCACCTTGTGCATGGCCGGAATAGAGGAGCGGCACATGCGCACTCATTTGAAGTGAGGAGAAAACCCGCGCACGTCAATCATAAATACAAAAGATAGTTGTTTCTGATAAAATAACCTACAGAGACGAGTACTGGTGATTTTTTATCTCCAATGAAATTGCCTTGAATTTGATGCTTACTAAACAAAACTAGTATCAGAAGGACGCACTTTCAGAACTATCCGACGAGAGAGGGTTGCTACGGTTAACTCACTGGGCTTAACCTCTTTGGTTTTAGCAAGGTTTAGCGAGTGTTGGGTCGCAGTTCCATGAACTAGAGGCGGTGAAAGTTTGGAACTAGACACGAAGCGCAAGCCGTAAGAAAGTGTGCGCATGCCACTTTTCTAGTCCGGCCGTGCCACCTCTCGTTTAGTCCTTAGAATGTCTGCTTGATGGCGGTATTTCTATATGATGAATATATGATGAAAAGAGGCGAGATAGCAGTACTTGGAGTGTTCACTAGATAGACGGACGGATGGACAGACGCACAAACGGAGAGACAGAGATATGCACCGACAGACGGACGCAAAGATGGAGGCATGGACGGACGCACAGGCACGGACGGATGCACGGACAGATGTACACATGTTCGTCCGCACGGATGGACGGTTGGAGCGCACAGATAGACGAACGAATGCACGAACGGACGGAAGCGTGGACGTACTGACGGATGCTTCACCCCACTCATCATAATGCACTCCGTGGATATGCTGTGATTTTTTCTGTCTCAGAAAAGGGCTTTCGAAGACAGGTTTGCCAACGTTCGATGGTACTTAATTTTCGCATTGTATATTGGAGGACGAAAACTTCAACTCCGAGATATATATAGCTATACTCCTCTGATGACGGTAGTCATAGTAAGTTCCAGCGGCTAGGGAAGTGCTCTCTGATTTTTGTAACGTCTTGACGCAGTGAAGGCCACTCCCAGCCGGACAGCTTTCTGAACACGTGCGTGACTATCGTGGCCGTCCTGATTGTCATCACGCTCATCGTCATGGTCATCATTCTACTCAAGTGCTTCTCCGGCCGAGAGGGTGAGTGAACGCTAAGGCCCACTCAAAGTCTCGCGAGTGGAATCCTTCATCATCATTATTTACTTGTATTTTTATTCGGCGTGGCCAATGACGTGATGCGCAGCGTTTGAAGATCTACATTGTTCGCGCCCTGTCGTTACAATGCAATTCTGGCATTATGAGTTCGCCATCGAACTGGCGATTAGGAGCGCTGCAACAAAGTTGTGCCGCTGGTTGAAGGTTTTGTCAGGCGCCTATCACAACAATCATAACGAAGACACTCAGGCAGAAATTAACGGGGCATGTCTTTATTCAATAAAATTATCTCTGAATCTTCCTTGTTGGGATTCTTCAAATCAGCGTATAATGAAAAGTCTGGCATGAACCATCGCTTTATTGAATTGCTTGGTGCACACTTGAATTGGTTAGTATAGTGCAATGAACGGGACGAAGAACAGAACGGGTCTTGCAGGCCATTTCCTGATGCTGTTACTCGATTTTTAGATTAAGTGGTGATATATATCTGTACGCTCCGAATACGTCAGTGATATTCCACAAGAGAAATATTCGGGAAAGAAGCCATGCTTCCTTGCCGTGTGAACTACGAAGATGTGCGACTGTATGTTATCAACTTGCCTACCGCTGAGCTGACCATGCCACTCTAGTGATAATCAGCAGTTCTACGTACCGATACCACGACACCAATATCCATGAATTGGGAAAGCATTCATTAATACTCATATTATAGCGTATTGGAGCATCGTTTAACCATACAAACATGTGTGTTAGAATGAGAAGCATCATTCATCGAGAAAGTCCCGTACATCAAATATTTGTTTACAGCTTTGCGTAAACTGAAAGCCACTATTTAGGCCTTTCAGAGCATGTGTCCATACTTGACTTGCTCATATTGAAAGACTGCGTCTTACTCCGGCAAATATATACATATTGAATAAAGGAGAGATAAAAATCACAGCCACACTGGCTGTCTGGCAGTTAGTAGGAAAAAAATTATATCAATGGGATTGAGAAAACGTTCAAAGAGCTTGCTTACGTACAAAGGACACGAGAAAATGAAGAATATTAAATTGTCTAGCCTAATTTCCTTGACATTATGCCATAGTTTTAATGCCTTTTGAAAAGCCCGTATAACAAGCCACAGGGAGCACAGGGAGCACATTCATGGAATTGGCATCGTGATCAGTCCGATTGGTGTGGATGGTGAAAAGCTACAGCTTACTTACAGTTGAAAGCACCGCAGACATATCCCAAGTAGCCATGTTTATTCACCTTATCAACCACAACGATGTGTGTGATAGTAGGATACCAACTTGCCCACCGCTGAGCTAAACTTTGTCGTCTTTTCCATGTTGTTGCCTCGACGGACTCACCTAGGCTGGCCCATATTAATTCGCGTATCCCAAACGGGGAACGCGTCGGCGAAATTCATGAAAGCGACGATACCCTGCCATATGCGAAATGCCCAATAGTCTTAAAAACTTAAAAACTTAAAAAGGGCAATATCGACGACGACAGGAAGAAACACAAAAAAATCGGTGAGGGTGCTGAAACAGTCACTACTCCTCAGTGCGCAGCCCAACAGAAGTGTCACTAATACAATCACCTTCTTTCTTTTTAATTTTTAATGTGATAAGCCTCCATTAGTTCGTTCGTCACAGAATTTGTACTCCTGCCAAGAATTTGAATGGGACACAAAACCATTTGACATGCACAGATCTTGCAATGCATAGGCAGATGAAACGTCAAATTATTTTTAACAAACCGCTGTCCCATATTTTGTGTTTCTGTCATCGTCGATTTTGCCTTTCCTAGTTTTAAAATTATGAACCAACTAGAACAGCAATGCATACTATTGTAGCTTAATACATTTTATAGGTTGTGGGTTGAGATGCTGCTGCATTACTCACGTCAATTTATTTTGGTTTGTTTCAGCATTACAACGCTACACCTGATTATAAAAAATAATGCACTGTCTGCTCTAATGGGCCTCATTGTCAGTTGGTTTAGTCTGGTTATGAGTGGCAAGGAAACCAAGCCATCGAAATAATTCCCTTGATTTTGTTGCTTGACTTTTAGGAATCCGCAAATAAAGTAATTTTTTTTCTCAGCGGAAACCCAAACGACACATTTATGCGTGCACAAAATGTGGGATAGTTGAGAAGCTAAAATTAATGCGTACTGTTTTTTTCTTCCATACTGCAGACTGTCCACGCACAGAAGGCCCCTACAACCCGTACAGCAACGTGTCCCTGAGCTGCGAGTCCGAGGACTGCCGAGATTACGGTGAGATGGAGGAACTTCCTGTGCTGTACGCCTCGTTCCGGCGGCAAGGCGATTCGCTAACGCTGGCTGCCGTGCAGTGCTCTGTGCATCCCATAAAACTGTAAATGGTTACGAACTACTCGCACGACTTTGATTGATACGTCCTCCGTGTTTTTGGGCAATCGCGGTTGTACTGTGGTTACGCTGCTCGCGATTTGACCCGAAAGACATGGGTTTATATTTCGACCGTGGCGGTCTCATTTCGATGGAGGTGAAAAGATAAAGGCCTGCGTACTCACACTCAGGTATACCTTAATGAAGTATTAGCTGCTCGGAATTTATGGTGTCCTCAATTACGGTGTGCCTGAACATATCGGAATTTCGGTGCTTAAAGCCTCATATGTTGTACCACTTCGTCGCTATTTTTTTTGCCTCGTGTCCCTTCTCTTACTATTGACACAACGAAAAAAATCGTTTGAATCGTTCTTGCCGGTACGGCAGCGTGAGTGAAACGAATGTGCACATCCACTACGGTATGTGCTTCGTGTTCTTTTTTTTTGTATAGAATATTGCCTAAGCGCTGCACATCGCCTTCAGTGCGGCTCCGTGTTTACCCACGGACAAGAACTGAAGCGCACAAATACGCGAAATTACGGCCAGTCATAACATTTCAGTTTTCAAACTAAGTCAAACAGAAAAGCTTCGTCTTCGAACAGGACATAGGTTGCTGTGTTCGTAATTTCTTTAATATTTCCGATACACTTTCTTTCCTTCACGACGCGTACAAGAGCAGGCAGCTGGTTTTTTTTTTCGTGTTTACACAAATGTTTTTGCATGCACATCCAATAGCTCATGATTGTGATGAACATAGATGTTCAGCCTCGTGGGTGTGCTATATTAAACATTTATAGAGTGGCACCACGCATGCGGGTATAAATGGTAGATAAGCGAGCGCTAACATGAAAAAAAAAGTAAGAAATGAAGAGCTCAGTAACATATGATCGTGAACTAAATGAATAAAGCTACCCGAGAAACAGAGCACATTAAACAGCAACTATTCTTTCAAATAGAGCAATACTCTTCCGTATATAAACCCACGCCTGGTTCCACGAGCCTGACGTTCAAGCTGACCAAATGTTAACGCTTTCGGTGAAGCTTCAGTGAACAAATAGTGCAACGTGTTTACTAAAGTCCCCTTGCCCTTTCGATTGAGTGATTGATTGATTAATTGATTGATTATTGTATATGTGGATTTAACGTCCCAAACCCACCATATGATTATGAGACACCGTAGTGGAGGGCTCCAAAAATTTTGACCACCCGGGGTTCTTTAACGTGCACCAAAATCGTCTTGCCCTTTTCATCGGCAAGCGAAACTGAGCTATCGCTGGGCTAACTCGGTATCACCACGTTAAAACGTGGCAATTTCGTCACACGTGCTCTACCTTTTTTTTTCTACTAAACCACGTCTCGCAATTAGAGCTGCATCCCTCTTGCGACTCAACGCGACCCCTACGCAGGTTCAATGATGCGCGCGAGCCTGATCTCGTTCATGGAGCCGTGCGAGGACTTCTACGAGTTCATCTGCGGAGGCTGGATGAAGGCGGCTCGCATACCGCACGAGGAAGTGGTCTACAGCACCATGTCGGACGTGCACCGGCGCGTAGAGAACGACATCAGTGGTAAGCAGCCCGGGTCCTTGACACACTGTGCACTTTACCGCCTGCCCTTGATGTTCCATACTGTATGCCCAAAAGCAAAGTTACTTGGACGACATGTGAGAACTAACAGACAATAATGTTAGGGAATGTATAAAGGACTGGATTTAAAGTAATTGTAATGTAAATGTGAAGAAAGAAAAGTGGTCGAAAAACATAGCGTGCCACGGGCAGTATTTTGCCGGTGGCAAGTTATGTTTTCCACCACTTTTCTTCCTTCACATTTACATTACAATTACTTCTACTCACATCCCCTGTACATTCCCCGGCAGCATTGTATGTTAAATATCATTATTATTGTGTGTAAGAAACAAAAGAAGCCCTTAAATTGACATTTATTCATATGATAAGACTATATTCTGACGACACTGAAAGTAGGAACATGGGAGCATCCGCCTCCCCCTGGAAGTGAACAACACTCTTCCCTCCCCTTTAACTCTCTCGGACACTCACACTCACCGCCCGGTCATCGAGCCATCCGGGTGGCGGGAGCTGTGGACAGTGGGTGCTTCAGGGTTCTCCGACGGCTGGCTATATAATACGAAGACTGTTGCACATTACTCCTCTTCCCTTCTTTTTCTTCTTCTTCTCGATCCTCATGAAATGTTAATCAACCTCAGTCTGTACGGCAAAGGTAGATCTCATCACTACAAAGGATCGGTCTGGTGACGAGGACCAGCTACCAGTCGAGACCAACTGGATCCAGTCCCAACAAACTGGAGGCAGCGGTGGGATCCTCCTAACCCTCAAACCCCAAAACCGCGAATTGAAGAGACACCATTTGATTCCAGAAGCTAATTTGTGAGAAGAATGTAGACCTTTACCCACACCTTTTGCTGGGCTACGCATACACAAACCATGCAGAAGCTTTCCTGGCTTACTGATTCGGGCACAAGCGCGCGGCGGCGGAGGAACGAAGGGTCAGTGCAGTGAAGCCTCAGTTATTGCAGTCTGTCGGTCAAGCAATAGCGTAGTTCGCTGGACAAAAAAAAAAAAAAAAAACGTGTTTTCTGATGCAGTGCAATTAGTCGGACTGTTGAAAAGTATCAATAAATGATGCCGTGGGAGCAGTGACAAGTTTTTAAGAGAGCCGTAAAGAGACACGTGATCACCTCTTACTGCGAAGAAGAACAAACGATGAGCGCTGCTGTGTAGGTGGAGTGAATCGTCAAGCCAGTGACTATGTAAGAAGTCTTGTACAGACCAGCGTAACAAGAGTGAGGAGGAGCTTGCGGTGACCATTCGATATGTTTTGATTTCAAAGGCACTGTCTAAATCACTGTGCAATGCTGTTTCTGTAATAATACAGAACGTTCGAGCAAAGTGCCCTTGTATGGTGGTTGAATCGAACCAGCACATGCTCCGGCTACGATTTCTTCCGTTGCTTACTAGTGTCCACATGATCAAGTGCATCCAACACGCACCAATATTGCACGCACAAAAGCTTGACAACAGGAAGCGACGCATTAACTCTCACAAGGCAGAAGCGGCTCGTCTGTTCCAACACACGGCGGCATTCCAGTGCTTCCGTCGCTCTTTCTGATAAGGCCTTGCGGTAATTGAGTAAAACGGTTTTGCAGGCCAGTTTTTGTAGGCGTTGAGCACCCTACACCATAGCAGTTATTAGACATTCCTTTAGCCACCACACATACGAGGAGCGTTGCTATTTTCTAAACAGAAACGCGAGATACGCGGTACCACACGTACAACGAGGTAAATAACCACGGTGGTCGTCTGCTCGTTTTCTCGAGAGTGATGAGCGAGTTCGGCAACTATGGCGCTGCCGTCAGCGCGTAATAGACGAATAACTGGAGATCCGCGTAAACACTCATTCGATAGGCGTGTGTCCAAACTGTAACACATTGTTTACACTGTTTACTTTTTCTGCTTCCCAAGCGTCTGCCCGAAGACAGCAAGCGGACAAAGGGGTTCACATAGGCGCGAGTGGGCTCGAACGGGTTAATGGGTTGTGGAAGCCGTCGCATTCCATACTAAAGTACTATTTTCCAAGATCTCAATGTATACATGACCTTGGGCTATCTCACCTCGGTGGACGGTGTTTGGCAAATCTAGAAAGCATGTGGTCGTAGGCTCGTTAGTCACTCGGATGTCTTCTTTGATGAACGGGCAATGCTTTCGCTGATGCATGATGCATATGAGTGAGTAGTTTTTCTCTATAAAACAGGCGTTTGATAGTTCGTGATTTATAATTGACATATTTGCACAGCACAAGACAACGAGTAGTTATGGCGTAACTGCGGATGGAAGAGACACGGACACAAAAGAGCACTGCTGCTTCTGTTGTGTTGATTCACGAGCCGGACGCTGAATTTCTCGGCGAGCGTTGCTGTGCTTTTAGAATATAGGTTCTTTCGTAGCTGTTCTTGGTGAGTTCCTTGAACAGCGTTTGCTTTTCATTTGTTTAAATGCGCAAGCCGCTACTTTTGCTTGTGCCTTTGTACTGTAGCGTTATTGGCCGACAGTACGAGTCTAGGGGGGGGGGGGGGTTCCCTGGCCTTTGTCTACTTGCCTACTTTATAGATTGCATGTGTGTTATCCAAAAACATGCATTTGCCAATGCCTTGTCAGCGTTGCTAATATGACCAGCGTCGAAAGTGACTGCAACTACACTTTTGAGAATGGTTGTATCACACGAGCCTTATGAAATTACGACCCTCAATTGCTGTAATGGAAATCCTCCATGATGAGTGAATTTTTAGTTCGCAATCTACTCTCAGCACAAATACACAAGAAAGTCCATGTAGAGTAGCTGATACCTATAAGGTAAAAATGCGTTGGGATCAATTTTATTTTAACGATTGCAGTCTTAGCCATGATCGTGAAATATTTTTTACATAAGGACAAAGAGATTGAAATCTGGTCTACGGGATGTGTACTTTCATTGAGAGACCCTTTGTGGTCAAGCCGCTCGACCCATCTGCCAGTTACAAAGAGGTCGTGAGGCTGTAGCCTACTGTGACCCTAAGGGAATATGAATTGTTGAGATCGTGTTAGGGAACAATGCTAAAAAAAAAAACAATTTGGTAGGTTGGAGCGAAGTGGGTCACCAGGTATATGGCTGTTTTTTACGGCCTATTATTAGTAATACTATGAGTGGTTTTAGGCCGTAAAACCACCATATGTTTATGAGAGACGCCGTAGGGAGAGAGCTTGGGAAATTTGGACCATATGGCGTTGTTTACTGTGCACTGACATCGCACACTACACGGGCCTCTACCATTTTACTTCCAACAAAAGGAGACCACCGCAGCCAGGATCAAACCCATGAGCTTCGGGTCAGCAGCCGAGCACCCTTTAGCCACTGATCCACCTAGGGGGACTTTTTTAACGGCATATTAGCAAAAATCGTTTTACGCATAGCAAGTACGACATCCATGAGCCACCTGGTAGCACTTCTTCGCAACAGCAACTCCCCTGAAGCCTATTCATTCCAATCACTCAAAACCTCGCCGGGTTTTATGAGACGTGGACCATTGATTGATTGATTGATTGATTGATTTGTGGGGTTTAACGTCCCAAAACCACCATATGATTATGAGAGACGCCGTAGTGGAGGGCTCCGGAAATTTAGACCACCTGGGGTTCTTTAACGGGCGCCCAAATCTGAGTACACGGTCCTACAACATTTCCGCCTCCATCGGAAATGCAGCCGCTGCAAGCCGGGAATCGAACCCGCGACCTGCGGGTCCGCAGCCGAGTACCTTAGCCACTAGACCACCGTGGCGGGGCACGTGAACCGTAATATTTGTCTCATTGTTCCACCAATACGGACACAAAGACGTATTCAGCAGATGCAAGACGAATTCTTTTGATAGAACTTCATGGAACTTGTTTCGAGAACGTCAGCGAAAGCGGGTGTATACGGAGACCGGAAACAATAAGGCTTAATTATCCCTTGAGATGAATTACATTGGCATTGCCCGCTGTAGTGTGCTTCTGCGCGTGTGCAGTAGTAGGCTAATTTCGACGCATGAAATAGGAGTCACTTTAGTCAAAGCATTGCTAGTTGAAAATGAGATCCATAACGAAGAAAAACGGGACGCTCTCCGCTGATACGCTTTTCCGTCAGCCCAACTGCGCAACAAATCATTGTTGTCATTTATAACTGTAGCTTTCACATTTTATTGTCAAAATCACGCGCTAATTAGTAGCATTTCGAACCTTTGGCTTACGTGCCCACAAACCGAGTATTGCACGTGATACGCAGACATTCTGAACAACACCGTGATATCGTATCGGGACCAGACAGCAACCCAGAAGGCGTCAGCTCTCTACCAGGGCTGCATCAACATTGGTGAGTTGCTGGTCATCACTGCATTTGAGTTCCTAAGCGCACGACGTCCTCGTCATATTTTAGTAGTGTTGTTGTATAGGGCTTCTGCACTTGTTTGCGTCCTTGTTTTTTTTTTTTGCCCCTGTCCGACTATTTGCACCAATTATACATTGTTCACGTCATATAATTGAGATACACAGTTACAGTTTCTCATTTTTTTTTTACAAATTCACTCATTGCGCTTTAGCAATAATGTTTGAATTCCTAATAGCGAACAGATAAACAAAAGCCCGAAACATAGGCTTAGCCTCGGCCACGGATAGCCTCAGCGTAATCAACGTACGAAAGGGTGGCCCATGAAATTATTTAGCATAAAGGGCTAAGATAGATACCAAAATGATATCTCTGCACCATAGTCGTCATCCCTATTTAGGACTTTTTTCCATACGCGCTTCTATAGAATCAGCTCAGGGATGTCAATATGTTTGAGCATACGACGTCATTTCAGACCTGCGCAACAGCAAGGGGGTCAAGCCTTGGAAGACCTGCTCCGCTATTTCGATCTTGGCCACTGGCCGACCCTTAACCGGACGGCGGTGTTCCGAACCTTCTTCATACTGGGAAACGTGATCCGAGAGCTTGGTCTGGACGCCATCATGACAGTTCGCGTCGGGATCGACTACCACAACAGCGACAGATACCTGGTCTACGTGAGCACATGCTTGTCTAGCTGTCTAGACATACATTTTTACATACATTGTGTAAATTTGATCATTGTGCGTGATGAGAGGCAGGGGGGTGTGTGTGAAGGGGTTAATTGGTTAAAAGGAAAAAGCGTAGAAGTCCCTGTTTCACAATGACCAGATTGTAAAAGTTGCCGAAGACAATCCTGCAAGTAAGGATAATGTCCGAAACCCTTACACAAAGGCAACTTGGAACATACTCGAAAGTTCACCGCGTAGCTCACGTTCACATACCTTGTGCGCTATACTGGTGGAGAATGTGCGCGTCTTTTCACACGTTTAATGTGAATGTTGCAGTGTCTGTTACTAAGGTATCTAACAATAAACTATGGAGCCTAGTGTAAAGATCTTGTGAAGCCGTTTCGAAACTATCAAGATGCGTGTACGACGCCTAAGTGATCATTTACAATCACTTGGAGCTTTTAATTGCAATTTACAGACCATTCGTCTCGTGCACTTTTGTTCATCGCATTGCACACTGTGCGCGCAGATCGGGCAGCCGTCTTTCGGCGTAGAGCCAATGGTGTTGCGGGGCCGTTTCCGGTCGCCCTTCTTCCGCATCTTGCACCGGTACAAGATCTACATCTACCGCTGTGCACTACTCATGGGCGCCACCGTCGCGGCAGCCGACGTCGTCAACGAGATCGTCGCCTTTGAGGCAAAGCTGGCAGCCGTGAGTTTCCCGTCAATGAATATCTTTTCTTTTGTGAATGTGTTTTTACGCGCTGCCTGTGTGGTGTGGCGGGACATTCGAGAAGGGGACAAGGAATGTAGCAGGCAATAAAAGTGCTCGGGAGCTGCACCACTGTCAACAATATTTAAGAACATTCGACAGATGCCACGTAGATGCCACGTACTATGGGAATCAACAATATGCGAGGCACGCGGAATAAAGGCCACTGAGTTGTAATTATTTTATGGAAATAACTGTTACAGAATCTTGCTAAATCTTTCTACAAGTGTTGTACACACACATAGCTTGAACAGTCGCATGTATTGTATAGCGTGTTGCTTACTAGCGTAACGATGTCAACACCACCAACAACATTTGTATTACCAATAGCAGAAGCGGCAAACTGATATGTACTGCACTTGTACCTGCTAGAACGGTAGGCCTGGCTAGTTCTACGTAGGTCGAATTCAGTGGCTCGCACTTAGGTATACAATTGACGTCAACCCATCGTATCGCCTGTATCATAGTAGTACATATTGTCACGGTTCAACGTAAGCAGTGCACCGAGACGTTGAGTCCGAGAACCGACTGCGTGTGTTTTTACGCAGGAGCCAAGAGCAGGCGAGCAAAACAAAAGCACGTCGTCTTCTTCAGTCCCCCTTTTCACGAGGCTGTTGACGTGCATATCGTCTTCGTTCTTTGTTTCGGGCGCGGCATTTGCCTCCCCTTAAAAGAGCATAGCCCCGATGCTATAGCTGAGACAGTAATTCGCGCATGAAGTCACTTTGTGGAAGCGACGGTGCCTCGCAGAGTCCCTCGCTGACGTATGGCTTATGCGCACTACGTGCACAAGCTCAGGTCGGTGCTGGCGACACCTCGAACAGTTTGGGCTGTCCGGGACGACTTCATAGGTAACGTCACTTATTCGTCACAGCACTCGATAAGGTCCGAAGTACCTTCTGAGCAACTTTTCGGATAGTCCCCGTCTTCGTACAGGCGTCCACACCCATACCCTATCCCCGGTTTTGTACGTTACAGGTGTATGACGTTGGTTATAGCGGCCTGCGTCGTACTCTTGCTGTTGGTATATTCGCAGACGTGCGAGCTGCCTGGCTTCCTTTACGCGTTGAGTAAACGCGCCAGCACTCGTTTCGTTGTCATCGCATTCGTGTGGCAACATCGCGTCTAACATCGTTCTTACTTCTCGTCCGTGAACAAGGCGGAATGGGGTCATCCGTGTGGTTTCTTGTTTCGCAGTATTGTATGCGAACGTTATGTAAGGAAGAATCTCGTCCCAGTTTTTGTGTTCGATGTCCACATATATTGAAAGCATGTCTTCCAGAGTTTTGTTAAGTCGCTCGGTCAACCCGTCGGTTTGTGGATGGTAAGCTGTCGACTTGCGATGAATAGTATCGCTGAGCACCAACACATGATCTGAAAGCGCGGCCGTGAATGCGGTTCCGCGATCTGTTATAACGATCGATGGCGCACCGTGTCTCAGCACAATCTTCTCTATGAAGAACCGGGCTACCTCTCTGCTGTGCCTCTCTGGATGGCTTTTGTCTTGGCGTAGCGAGTAAGGTAGTCGGTCACCACTATAACCCAGTGGTTCCAACACTAGAGGTGGGAAGTGGCCCCAAAAGGTCCATTACGATCTGGTCAAATGGCGTTGTCGGGATCTGGACAGGGTGTAGTTAACTGGCTCGTTTCGTTGGAGGTGACTTGCGCCGCTGGCAATCGAGGCAGATCCGAACATGATGCTTCACGGCAGCGTTGAGTCTAGGCCAGTAATATCTCCCTGGAACACTGCTCAGTGTGCGCGCGTAGACTAAATGTCCAGATGTTACCTCGTTGTGGCACGCTTGCAACACCTCAGAACGAAGAGTGGTAGGGACGACAAGTAGGTAGGTGGACCCGTTTGACAAGAAATTTATTTTGTAAGGAACATTGTTTCGCAGTCAGAACGACGATAGTCCTCTTGTAAAGGCTTTGGGTGCATTCTGGCTTCGTCTTTCTGAATAAGTAATCAAGCCAAGTAGCTCAGGATCGTCATGCTGGTGATCTGCGATGGTTGACGTGTCGAGGATTCCGAAAAACGCTGTCTCTTCATCAAAAGCAGCAGCCGACTCTATTGGTGATCGAGGTAGACTGTCGGCGTCCGTGCGTCGTTTTCCGGACTTATACACCATCGTTACCTCAAACTCCTGTAGTCCAATCACCCGGAAGGATCTTTCAGACTTGTTAACCAACACAACGAATGGTTTATGAAACGTTTATGAAATGTCATGTTTATGAAACGGCACTGCAACCACATTTGACGCTTCACCAACACTATGCCTGCATAAGGTATTTTGCCGGAGCAGCTTCGACACCTGGCGTGACTCTGTGGTTGAATACTTCATCGTCATGCTGAAGGCGTAGGTTTCATTTCTCCTGGAACTTTCTGATATTTATTCATTCCTTGGATTCGTGCGGTCAACGCTTCCATTGTCAGTTTTTTCTAACGCCGTCGCATTTAAGTTACCAATGTTTGTTCTGGAGAAGTGAAAATTTCACTTGCTCAATTTTCTCTGTCGGACACTATATGAATGAGAACTAACTAAATATATCGCGTTTTCTGTACTCCCAGTTCGCGGGTACTTGTAAAGTGTCAATCACCTATGGTGCATACACCCACATACCGAGGACTGTGGTACACGAGTATGTACCGAGCGTGGAAGCAGGACAATGTTCGACGACGCACGTCACAAGACTTTTATATTAATCATGTCATGATCGTCCAGCTAGGTATATTTGCCGAGTACTTGAAGCGCCACCGAAATCGACAGGATCGCACGGTGAAGGAAGAAGGGGTCGGGCGTGACATCGAGCAGCGCTTGAGCAAGGCTGGCACGAAGGGCGCAAAAAAAAATTCAGTGTTATTTTGGCTGCATCAATGAGAAGACGTGTCCGATCGCTCTATTATATGCGCTCCTCAATTGGTGCCTAAACGCCGACCCTCCCGTAGAATTTTTGGTGTATATACCCTTAGTGAAGGAGGTGATCATGAGAGCGCCTAGACTTAGGTGGCTAGAAGATAGAAATGCTCGAAGTGCATGCAGTCTACCAAGGAATACTTAGAATTTGAAAGAATGTGTCAAAATACGTGGTGTACTGTCTCGCCCTTATCAGGCTTTCTATCGCGTTTTAGCAATTTTTCTCAAAATGTCACTCACAACGAAGTCTCTCTTGCTATGAAGTGCATCTGGGAACGTAACTCTGGTGGGCAAAAAGGGTCGGGCAACAAGTAAGATTTCGGTCCATGTCGAGTGTAATACGTGGAAATTTCAAAGTCATTATTCATAGGGACTCCATATATTTTACAAAATACTCTCGGCTAAATATGCTACTGCGTTGATAGCATGCAACTAAGAACTTAACCAACGAACAGAAGTGTTCAGGTGGCTGCGCATGTCACCAATACATTGCCAGCCCTAGGCACGCAGACATTCACGAGCATAGCAAGTACTCTCGAAATTATACCCGTTATCCCTCTAACGGCGCATGTACACTACATTTTTAACAAACCAATGTGAGCCGAGCTTTTTCGCGTGTGACCAAGCTTAAAAACACCACTGCAGATACTTTCGGTTCGCTCTAAATCATGCTGTATTTTATGTTACAAAGAAACGTGGGCAACAGTAACCAGTGCTTAGGATATCTTTATGGGCATCACAACTATGTAGGCTCTCGTTGAGAACTTCAAAGGCTGCAACCCTGTGAATGGTACTTTATTAGATGGACCGGTAGACAAATCCACAATCACTGATCATTTTGTATCTATAGGTGGACAGGCAGAGAAACTTACAAACATTGATCATTTTGTCATGGTGTCACAAAAACTGCCAGTTTATGACACCTTATAGAAGATGTGTGGCATTGTCTCATAGCAATTCGATACATTGATGTCTAGTTGATAACGCCATAGATTAACTACTGCTGAATCGAGAACTGATTGTTCCTACAGATTATGGAGCCGCCGGAGACTATCCACAACCCGAAGCGAGTCTACAACCTCATGAGCCTGCGCACGCTCGAAGGAGCCATACCAGAGGTGAGATGCGATTTTTAAAATTTGAATTCTTTTCTAACGTGAGGTTGACCTCGAGTCCACCACAAGGGAGCGGCTCTGGTGCTCAAGTTGTGGAATCTATCCCGGTTGTGTCAGCTGCATTTCGGTGGAGGCTAAATCAGTTGAGTGACATGTCCATAGAGCCAATGTGGATGAAAATGAGACGCGTTGATAGCGCCGTCTGGCTTGCGGTGGCAGTTGTACAAATAGTAAAAATTACTATTTTACTGGCAACTGAATAAGCTTTTATTATATCCTGCACTCAAATAGCTTGATTCAACAAATAACAACTAAACATTTTGTATGTTCTACAGATGCATATAAAACAAAATTAGTTTCAAAGCACCAGGGCGTTTTGATAGGGCGGCTGGCCGTTTGCATAGCAGACGACACTGTCGTCACCGTCGTCGTCTGCTTCTTCTTCATGGTTATCCCCCACTCGTTGGGGCAGTAGTAGTAGTAGTAAACAACTTTATTAAGGCAGCTGACGTTTTCCTAAGTGGCGAGGGCTGTCAGGCTACGCCTGGTCGCCACCTCGTCAGTGCTTTTGATGGCCTGGAGCTGGGTGTTTAGGCTTGTAGTCGTGAGGATTCTCTCCCAGGCCTCACTTGAAGGTGACTTTCCTAGCAGGTTTGGTGGGGGAGGGTCCTTGCTGCATCCCCAGATGATGTGGTTCAAGGTTGCGGTCTGTGTCTTGCAAAGAGTGCCCGTAGATGTAAATAAGGCTGGGTATATGTGTCTGTATATGTACGGGGACGGGAATGACTTCGTTTGAAGCCGCCGCCAAGTGATTTGTTGAGCTTTGTTTAGTTGTGGGTGTGGGGGTGGTCTAGTTTGCCTTGGTAGCTTGTAGTACTGCTTGATGTCGTGAAAGGTGATTAGTGGTGTGGTTGCTCCAGTATCCTGGTCCAAAGTCTGGCCCATTACTCGGCGTACGAGTCCCCGAGCTTGTCTGTGGGCGGCTTCATTACTCGGGTTTCCTGCGTGCGCTGGGACCCAGATGAGTTAAATTAAACGGGGATCGTCATCGTCGGTGCTGCTCGAAGCGGTGTCGTTTGCGGCGTTGCGTTCCGCTTGGGGCAGAAGACGGAGTATTCGTGCCGTGGTTGGAGAAAAAGTGCCACGGGCAAACCGCGTCATGGCAGATTTGGAGTCACTAATGATTGTTTCAAATCCGGCTATTGCGGCGAGTGCTATGGCAGCTTCTTCGGCCTCTGTTGGGTCCTGTGTGCGTATGGAGCCGACACACATTGTGGTAGGCTCTTTATCGACTGGGGTATGTTTCGATGAGACATTGATAGCATATTCCTGTTTGGGGGCTGGGTATTTTGCCGCGTCGACGTGAGCCGCCTTAGTGTTTGGGCCGTAGGTATTGTGAAGATTTCTGGCGCGGGCCGATCGTCTACCGTCATGATTGCCGGCCAACATATTCTTCAACAGCGGCTGCACAATGAAGCGCTGTCTGATAAGGGGTTGTAGCGAGACTAATAAATCTTGTCTGCTTGGTGACAAGGGAATGCCCATATGTTGGACTATCCATCTTTCAGTTTTACTACCACGCAATCGTTCAATTTGTGCAGTTTGGTGTGTTTCGATAAGTTCATCTATTGTATTGTGAATTCCATGTCGGAGGAGGTGCATGGTCGATGTGGTGCGGGAGAGGCCCAAGGCGATCTTGTGGATTGCGCGAATAAGTCTGCCAACTTTTTCTTTTTCATCCTTGAGGAGTCGTAGGTACGGTAAGGCGTAAGTGATTCTTGTGGTTCGAAGACATTTAACAGCTGGAGAAGCTCATTTTCTTTCATGCTATGTTTCCGCGCAGAGATTTTTGCTTACAGACGGGCAGTCTGAGCGACGGTTACCACAAGCCTCTCTAGTGCGACGGTATCTCTCCTGCCAGCTTGTACGTGAAGGCCGAGAACGCGCTCTCAGGATCCGGCGATCCTGAGAGTGATGGTTGGTAGTGGCGGGTGTTTACCCTTACGGCAATCAAGAGGACGAAGAAGAATGAGTTCCGATTTTTCCACTGAACACTCAAGACCCACATGCGCGCCGTATTTGGCCACTGTGTCCACGGCGCGTTGCAGTGCATCCTCGATCTGTTCGTCGGAGTCGGTAGTGGTCCATACCGTCACGTCGTCCGCGTATAGTGTGTGTCGGATGTTGTGTATGCGGTCTAGTAACTGTGGGAATTGGCTCATTCCGTTGAGAGGAAATGTGAAAGAATGGCTCCCTGTGGCATGCCTTTGTTGGATAGGGCAAGTCGCTTCGTGGCGTCGCTGTCATTCAGGGAAAGTTCAACAGTGCGGCCTTGTAAGAAGGAGCACACGTAGTTGTAAATACGTTCCCCAGAGTTCGTTGAAGCCAAGTGCTGGGCTATCGCTTGATGTGTCACGTTATCGAACGCCTTGCGTAAGTCAATGCCTAGCATTGCTCGCGTGCCCGCACGTACAGGGTCTTTCAGTAAATCGTGGTAGATTTGTACCAGGCCGTCTTGAGTAGATAAAAGTGGGCGCGGAAACCAAGCATGGTTGGAGGGAAAAGGTCTTGCTCTTTTGCAAGTGTTTCTAGCCGAGCCAGGACCACGTGCTCAAAAAGTTTGCCAAGGCATGAAGTTAACGAGATGGGGCAAAGATTTGATAAATCTGCAATCTTTCCGGGCTTTGGTATAAACACTATTTTCGCGTGCTCCCATTTTTCTGGTATACTACCGGCATGCCAGCCATTGTTGAAAAATTCAGGGAGGGCAGTTACTGATCTTGCGTCACGGTTGCGAATTGTTTTGTTGGAGACGCCGTCTGGACCTGGTGCCGATGTTGTGCGAAGCTTTAGAATGGCTGCATACACTCCGGCTTTTGTGATGGTGGCATCAAAAGTTGGGTTTGGTTCACCTTCATACGGTGGTGGTAGTGTCGCTAGTTGGTGGGCTTGGTTGATGTATTTGTCCGCCAGGTAGGTATGTAGATCTTCGTCTGATAAGGGGTGTTGGTGGACAAGTCGCTGAAGTCTGTGCCGTGCGGCTGTTTTCGAGTCGCCAGGATCCAGTAACTGGCGTAACAGGTGCCACGTCTTCTTGTAGCCTAGCTGTCCATTGAGTCTGTTGCAGAGCTGGCCCCATTGTTGGCGGGCGAGGTAGGTACCGTGTCGCTCGATTTCTTCAGAGAGAGTCTGTACGCGGTGACGCAGTTTCTTGTTGTAGCGTTGCTCCTGCCGTCTGCGCAGCAGGGCCGTTAGGGGCACGCAGAAAGCAGACGCGCGCATGCGTCCCCGTGGTCCCCGCGTATCCCCGCTGCAATTCGCCCACTCACGCGGGCAGGGAGACGCGGGCATCGTGTTTCATTTCGATTCCCCCCATCTTATTATTGCGTTTTTTCTTCACTAGGCATTGTATTCTGGAGCTGCAGTCAGATTAAAAAAAAATTGCCCGCAGCTTCCCTCGGGGGAACACTGAGGAGGATGCGGAGCATATAATTGGTTAACGGGGTGTTAAAGTGCGACTTACTTGGGTCGATGGCTAAATTGGTTAACGTGGTTGTGAAATGGGGTGTTAAATTGCGACTTACTTGGGTCGATGGCTAAATTGGTTAACGTGGTTGTAGGAGGGGGTGTTAAATGAGTGAACACGTACACACGTATGCGAAAGGGCGGCGCTGGTCGAAGGGACGTCGATCATTGTGTTTGTGGATTCGTTGGAATTCATTTCACCGCGACCTTGGACGTCGACGCGCCGTACAAACCAACCGACGACCGGCAACTGAGCGAGCGAGCGCCGACCTTGAGTATATATACAGCGCGACGGCGCATGCACTGTCAGCTGTCGAATGTTCGAGAAGCGGGAGAAGCGCAACGGCGCATGCGCGCGCGTCAGCTGCCGATGTTCTCGAAGCGTGACGGCGCATGCGCGCTACATTATACAGCTAGCGAATGTTCGTGAAGAGGAGAAGCGCACGCGGTGTGTAGAGGAGGAAGGGTGCACAGATGGTGGAGGAGTGAAGCGCGCGCGGTGTGTAGAGGAGGAAGGGATGCACAGATGGTGGAAGAAGGAGGAGGAAGCTTGCGGACGGCGCCGCACTACAAGCCTCGAGTATTAGATGCTCCGTATCTAAAAAATTGGCAGCATATCCACGGAGTGAATGATGGAGAGTGGGGCGAATCATCCGTCCGTCCATGCACGCATCTCTGTGGCCGCCAGTGCGTCTATCCGCCCGTCCGTGTGTGCGTCTGTTCGTGCGTCCGCACGTCCTTCTGTGCGTCCGTCCTTGCGTTTGTCCATGCATCCGTTCCTGCGTTCGTCCATGTGCTCATCCGTCCGTGCAGCCATCCGTGCGTCCCTCCATGCATCTGTCTGTGTGTCAGTTCGTTCGCCTATTCAACACTCCAAGTACCATCACCTCGCATCTTTTCATCATATATTTCTTATATAGAAGCACTGCCATCCTGTGGACATTCCAAGGACTGAACGAGAGGAGGCACACGCACACTTTCTTACGGCTTGCGCTTCGTGTCTACTTCCCACCTTTAACCACCTCGAATTCATGGTATATACTTGTTCACTGTATTCATGGCACTGCAGCCCAATGCTCGCTAAACCATTCTAAAACCAAGGAGGTTACGCCCCGCTAATATAACGTAGCAAACCTTTTTTGTCAGATGGTGCTCAATGTACATGCCAATGGCTGTTAACGGGGAATGAGAGACAGGAGAATTCGGCTTTTAGTTAACGCGCACGCTGCCAATTTTTTATTGTTCAACAACGCACAGAAAAAAATCTCCCTCCGGCACAACCTTGGAGGTCTAAATGTAAAACTGGTTACTCACTACGACTACTACTACTACTACGAGGGACGAGCGGGGGCTGCTTTAGGAGCTTCGCCCCTAAAAACTCCACTGCACGAAGCGGCTTCAAAGGACAATGCCTTACGGCTGCTAGACAATCTGCCTCCAATTTTAGGGGCGAAGCTCGTTAAAGCGGCACCCATTCGTCCCTCGTAGTAGTAGTAGTATTCTTAGTGTGTAACCAGTCTTACATTTTGAACTTCAAGGTGGTGCCGGTGGGAGATTACTTCTGTGCGTTGTTAAACAATTAAAATTCACAGCGTGCGCGTTAACTCAAAGCCGAATTCTCCTGTCTCTCATTCCCCCTTAGCAGCCATTGGCATGTACATTGAGCACTATCTCACAAGAAAGGGTTGCTACGTTATACTCGCTGGGCGTAACCTCTTTGGTTTAAGAAAGGTTTAGCGAGCATTGGGCCGCAGTGCCATGAATACAGTGAACTAGTATATACCCTGAACTCGAGGTGGGTAAAGGTGGGAAGCAGACACGATGCGCAAGCCGTAAGAAAGTGTCCGTGTGCCTCCTCTCATTCATGTCCTTGGAATGTCTGCTGGATCGTGGTGCTTCTATATGAGGAATATATCATGAAAAGATGTGAGATGGTGGTACTTGGAGTGTTGAATAGGTGAACGAACGGACACACAGACAGATGAATTGAAGGACGCCCGGATGTCTGCACGGACAGATGGACGCATGGACGGACGCAAGAGCGGATGCATGGACGAACGCAGGGACGGATGCACAGATGGAAGTGCGGGCGCATGAACAGACGCACGCACAGACGGGCGGATGGACGCACGGACGGTCACACAGACAGACGCATGGACGGACGGAAGCAAGAACGAATGGATGGACGGATGCTTCGCCCCACTCTCCATCCTTCATTTTGCGGATATGCTGCCATTTTTTAAAGACTATGATCTTTCTTGGGATAATTCGACGCAGCAATTTTCATTGCGGAACATTTCTTAGTCGCACCATGTCATGCGTCGCACGTCGGCGGCGATCTCCACACCCAACACTGCGCATGCTTGCGTCTCGGACCAATATTTCGCCCTCTCTCCCCACTCTCACCTCACAAGGCCAACGCAGGCAGCATCTTCCAATAAAAACCGACTACTAAAGTTGCACAACCGTTCACTGACCACCCCGTATATGTGTACGCACTTGATCGCACATCAGCGTCCCACCACTCGTTGAAGGCAACGCTTCTCATTCATTCAATAAATAAGAATACTCAAGACGAAATAAGAATTAAGCATTACTAACGCATGCCCAATTACGCAACTTTTACGCGACACGTCCACCACTCGGCGATGCATGCACTAGGGTTCTCTCCGTGAAAAAGCGGACGGCATCTTTTAGGGGCGAATCTTCTTAAAGCGGCACCCGTTCGTCCTTCGCGGTAGTCGTAGTCGTACTCATAGTGTATAACCAGTCTTACGTTTTGACCTGCAAGGTGGTGCCGGTGGGAGATTTCTCCTGTGCGTTTTTGAACAATGAAAAATTCGCAACGTGCGCGTTAACTAAAAAGTGAATTCTCCTGTCTCTCATTCCCCATTAGCAGCCATTGGCATGTACATTGAGGACTATCTGAAAAGAAAGGGTTGCTACGTCACACTCGCTGAGTGTAACCTCCTTAGTTTTAGAAAGGCTTAGCGAGCGTTGAGCCGCAGTGCCAGGAATACAATGAACTAGTATATACCATGAACTCGAGGTGGTTAAAGGTGGGAAGTAGATACGAAGCGCAAGCTGTAAGAAAGTAAAAGCCGAATTCTTCTGTCTCTCATTACCCATTAGCTGCCATTGGCATGTACACTGAGCACTATCTGACAAGAAAGCGTTGCTATGTTATACTCGCTGGGCATAACCTCCTTGGTTTTACAAAGGTTTAGCGAGCGTTGAGCCGCAGTGCCATGAATACAGTGAACTAGTATATACCATGAACTCGAGATGGTCAAAGTGGGAAGTAGACACGAAGCGCAAGCCGTAAGAAAGTGTGCGTGTGCCACCTCTCGTTTATTTTTTGGAATGTCCGCTAAATGGCGGTGCTTCTTTATCGGGAATATATGATGACAAGATGCGAGATGGTGGTACTTGGAGTGTTGAATAGGTGAACGAATGGACACACAGACAGATGAATGGACGGACGCCCGGATGTCTGCACGGACAGATGGACGCATGGACGGACGCAAGAGCGGATGCATGGACGAACGCAGGGACGGATGCACAGATGGACGTGCGGACGCATGAACAGACGCACGCACAGGCGGGCGGATGGACGCACGGACGGTCACACAGACAGACGCATGGACGGATGGAAGCAAGAACGAATGGACGGACGGATGCTTCGCCCCACTCTCCATCATTCACTCCGTGGATATGCTGCCATTTTTTGGTCTGCCTGTTATCTGTCAACAGATTCAGCAACTCGGTGAAGTTTCAGCGCTTGCTCAATGCCCAGCCATTCGATCTGGTGGCTGCGTTCATACTCGAGAAAATTGCAGATCAAAAAGCAAGTAACAGCACGACAACTTCAGGAAGAGACAAATAGACAGGAAAGAGCGCTCTCTTTTATTGAAGGTGCTACGACCGATTTTATACAGAGTACAGGAACAGTGCTCTTGTGCGACGACACATGTGTGACCATGACAAAATAATCTTAACTGACGAAAGAATACTCTCTCATGCAAAGTGAAAGTGGACGTGAACCAACTCGCCCAAATTAAGCTCTCGTTGAATATCTGAGTTGCAACATCAATACCTTATTTTTATACACTGTGTTTTTTAAAAGGAAGTGCATGGATACGTAATTCCATAGAGCGTAGTGTTTTTACGCTGCGCTGATAATGAGATGCCATAAACGAAAGAAAAAGGGGCGTTTCCCACGCTTCGCCTAGACGAAACGGTGCTGCCCCCCACCAGTACATCAGCGTTCTACGCAAGTTTTCGTTTGCCGACATCATGGCTAGATGGCGTCCATATCTCTCGCCACGCCTCCAGAAGGAAGGCTATCGTCTATTCACAATACTTGCAGCAAAGTACGCAGATACGCGGCCAATTTTTCCTTTCCTCTATGATGGCCCATAAAAACTATCGTGGCAGTGGCAGTAGCACGGCCGCTGCACTAGCCAGTAGCGGCGTTTTAGAGCGCAGCTCTTACGCGCCCGTTGTTGTAACCAGCAGAGTGAACGAAGAAGGAAGAGAGCGAACGCGAAGTCTGTGTCACCTCACTTTTTTTCTCCGTCACACGCGCTGGCCCCTCGGTCGGAACTCGAGAGCACACAGTGCTAGCCGGTGCAATGCGGTAGGTCTCACTCACTTCAGCTCTAGAGGTTTTGTTAGCGATATGTAAAGAATGTTACATTGCTACGAGTGCGGATATCCTAATTTAAACACAGTTGCGTTCGCAAAATGTGAAACTCCCATACGTTCTTTTAGATCGCAGATTTTGGGCACCTGTTTCTGCGTTAATCGGCGAGCTAGGATGAAAGAGCGCGAACGCAGAAATTAGCGGAGCGTGAAAGACGGTGACAGCGAAGAGAGCGTGATAAAGAGGACACTGCCGAGACGATATGTTCTGCAGTGCCACTGTAGTGTGCGCCGTCACCGATGAGATCATCACTGAAGTATGTGGGGAGGGTGTCCACCGATACCATATATAAGATGTAGGGGCTTTAACCATATATAGAATGAAGTGCTTCATAAATGGTGGACTGCCTGTGGTGGCTGTTGTGGAATGCACCCACGCGCTTGCCTTCAGCAGCCTCCCTGTTGGCAACGCAGTCGTGCTACGCTCCGTCTGCGGCAGCTGATATAAACTGCGCGGCACCAAATTAATTGTTCGCTGTTGTCGCGATACTCGAAGCATGCAGTTGTACTAGCTTTACGTACACACTTGTCTCTCTCAAATTGTTTGCCTCCCAAGACCCAAACAGCTGCGGTTGAAATTCGCTTTAGGCGGTATTAGAATTGTAGATGAGTTTTTTTTTCTGTCATGGATTTGAGCTTCCTGCACTGTCCCCAAAACATGTGAAACAATGCAGTGCAGATGGCCGATGTACAACAAAAAGTGTTTTGCAACGTACCAGGAAAAACAGCGTTATGCTGCTTCAGCGGAAACAACTGACGTAACTACTAGTCCTTGCGTTCGCCTTCTAATCTTCTAACTCACCAACCTAATTAGGGTATGCAATTTATATGGACGCGTGCTCTTAGGAAGAATAGTCTTGAGATAGTATCCAGAGTGCAAGTCATATTGTACATACTGTACATAAAAGCTACATGGTTTTGCAAGTCACGTGGTCATTTAACTATGCTTGTCTGCCTACCGTAGTTTAGCCATCGCATTGCAGTGAAAATGCTAAACACTTCAGTTTGCATGCCTATACTTATACCATATTATGGCACGCTGCAGATCCAGTGGACGTTCCTGCTCAACACCATTCTTCGAGACGTGGGCGTATCGATGGATCTGAGCGACCACGTCGTGGTGCTCCACCCGCTATACCTCAAGAGGCTCTCGCGACTGCTCAAAGAGGTCCCCAGGCAAGAGTTCTAGCTTTAATTATAATGGTTTTTGCACTGACCATCACGTATATTCAGACTTACTCAGTACAAGTCGACGGATGTATACCAAAAAGAGATCATTAGTATTACAGAAAATTAGAGAATATTAGGTTACAAGTGAGCTCACTTTTGTGCAAGATCAGAGAGAAAGTCTTGATTGATATGTGGGGTTTAACGTCCCAAAACCACTATATGATTATGAGAGACGCCGTAGTAGAGGGCTCCGGAAATCAGAGAGAAAGTCTACTTCATCGCAAATTTTTTTGTTTTTTTTGGGTTGTCAAGACAGCTGCCCACATTTAAAGAAGTACAAACACGGTTTTGAAATATTTTCGGGTCGTTGCTTTAATTGGAAACGTGGATGTCTGGAACCTTGAAAAAACTTGTGTAGTGCTTGGGAATGCTTTGAGTATACTTTCACTACAGCCAAATTAAAACAGCAACATCGGTTTCGTTATAGATAGGGTGGCTTGCAGTGACGTGTCAAGAGAGGTATGACGTCGAGGGGGAACTGAAACTTGCGACATACTAGCAGCAGCTTCATGTTTGCGGTCAGTCACAAGTGATTCACGTGAACAGAAATGAGTGACTTGCTGTGCAGAGACTGTGATAGGGGTTTTTTGCGATTTAGGTTGCCCACAGGATGCAAATCTCACCAACCCAGTAAACTGCGTTTTCTTTTGATGTTTTATACGTGTTGTCTGGCTCCGGCATGTGATAGTGCACCCTAAGAAAAACGACAGATGTCCCTTTTCGAGGCCTCGAAATCGTTCCAGTACGCCTTTAAGTGTCCTTTTGTTTGCATGTAGAGGAAATAAATTACATGTGGACTGGACTAGTGCACCGTCTTTCGGTATGAAACAAAAAAAAAACTAAGAGGTTACTTTGTGCATTCGTCTAGTGTGACTCGTAGGTGGAAGCAATTATCTTCTTTTAAATGCGAAGCACTTCTTAGCTAACTTCGGCGAAATTCAGCGTACCCATCCATCCATCCATCCATCCATCCATCCATCCATCCATCCATCCATCCATCCATCCATCCATCCATCCATCCATCCATCCATCCATCCGTCCGTCCATCCGTCCGTCCATCCGTCCGTCCGTCCGTCCGTCCGTCCATCCATCCATCCATCCATCCATCCATCCATCCATCCATCCATCCATCCATCCATCCATCCATCCATCCATCCATCCATCCATCCATCCATCCATCCATCCATCCATCCAGCCGCCTACGACTTTTAGCTCTCCTGGCCATTTCAATAATGGTATCGATACCAAACTTGGTTTGGCATTACATGTCTGTGTCAAGAACATATTTGACGAGTCATAACATGAAAATCACGACATGGATGTCATGAATGTCATGATTTACATTTCATGGTCCCGTAGTTCTTGCGGTGGTTCCTTTCACATAGAATGTTGCAAAACTGTATGATATGACATGATTGCATGGGGAACATAAGCGACAGATTTTAAAATGAAAATCATGACATGCGTGTTATGTAACAACATGACTGCATGCCAAAATCATGATGCGCTCACGGTTGTTTCGCTAGCGTCACATATACCAAATTCAGTATAACGGTACGTGAATGAGTGACGAAGGTAAGTGACTGGTGCAAACATGACAATCATGAGATGCGTGTCATGTAACAACATGACTACACGCCATGATAATGATGCGCTGGTGGCCGTTTAGCTAGCTTCACTTATACAAGATTTGGTATTACGGGACGTGAATGAATAGTGAAGGTATGATACTGGTGCAAACATGAGGAACATGATATGCATGCCATGTAACAACACTACTACATGCTACGCTCATGATGTACTCGCAGCCGTTTCGCTAGCTTCACATATACCAAATTCAGTATTACGTGACGCGAACGGACGACATAGGTAACTTACACATACAAACATGATAATCACGAAATGCGTGTCATGTAACAACATGACTACATGCCCCGCTCATGATACGCTCGTGGCCGTTTCGCTAGATTCACGCATGCCTAATTTGGTTACGTGACGTCAATGAATGACGAAGGTATTTGACTGGTGCAAACATGATAATCATAAGATGCGTGTCATGTGAGAACATGACTACATGCCACAGTCAAGGCGCCAATACATTTAGACCGGCGTTCGCCGGCGTCGCCGGCGAACGCCGGTCTAAATGTATTGGCGCCTTGAGACCGGCATCGCCGGCGTTCATTTCGTCGCGTCGCGCCGGCGCTGCCACCCCAGGCACCGGTCCTGCCATACACTAGCAGGCACGCGTCACGCTGCGTTGCTTTGACGCATGCACGTTTCAGCGTGTCCGGCGTCCCTTCGTTACAAATAAGGAAGACGCAGTGCTGTCTGGGTAACGCATCGGCGCGAATTGCAGCATGTCACGATTCGCACCTGCTGCCGTCGGGCGGCGCCGACGGACGCTGGTCATGCCGGTCGCTCCTTGCGTCAGACTATAGAGTGCTCGCGTTTTGCTAACGTAGTAACGCTGTGCCCAGCGCGCGCGCGCGCCAAAGCTACATTGGAGTTTATTGGGCCCTTCATGACGCGCTCGTGGTCGTTTTGCTAGCTCCGCATATACCAAATTTGGTGTTAAGTGACGTCAATATATGGCGAAAGTATATGACTGGTGCAAACATGATAATCCCGACACGCGTGTCATGTAAGAACATGACAACATACCAAGCTCATAGCGTGGTCGGCGTCGTTTCGGCCCCGCCGCGGTGGTCTAGTGGCTAAGGTACTCGGCTACTGACCCGCAGGTCGCGGGTTCAAATCCCGGCTGCGGCGGCTGCATTTCCGATGGAGGCGGAAATCTTGTAGGCCCGTGTGCTCAGATTTGGGTGCACGTTAAAGAACCCCAGGTGGTCGAAATTTCCGGAGCCCTCCACTACGGCGTCTCTCATAATCATATGGTGGTTTTGGGACGTTAAACCCCCCAAATAAATAAATAAATAAATAAATAAATAAATAAATAAATTAATCAATCAATCGGCCTCGTTTCGCTAGTTCCAAATATAATATATTTGGTATCGCGTGACGTGAATAGATGACAAAGGTAAACGACACATCCAAACATGATAATCATGACACGGAAGTCATACGGTATCATTTACCTCCGCCTCCTAACGTACTGCTGACTTTAAAGTGACATATAAACCTTTCTCATTCGTGCTTCGCATATCATAGATTCCCACTGCGCGTGGGATCTGCCAATTTTTTTTAATATTAAGACCAAACATGAAATAAAAGCATGCCTCAAACAGAAAATTCATCTATTTATTAGTGCGAACTCTTTCATTCAAAGTCTCGCTAGCCTCCGCGAGGTTGCACCTGAGTTATATGTGGGGTTTAACGTCCCAAAAGGGCCATATGATTATGAGAGACGCCGTAGGGGAGGGCTCCGGAAATTTCGACCACCTTGGGTTCTTCAACGTGCACCCAAATCTGAGCACACGGGCCTACAACATTTCCGCCTCTGTCGGAAATGCAGCCTCCGCAGCCGGGAAGCGATCCCGCGACCTGTGGGTCAGCATCCGAGTACCTTAGCCACTTGACCACCGCGGCGGGGTGCAGCATTGCACCTGATGCACGAAATAGAGCATACTATTACTACTTCATACATCCTGTACGCACGACCTACGGATTAAGCAGGTTCGCCCCTAAAATTGGACCAAACTACTAGGTTTGACGGTGGCTACCACATCGAAGCAGAGAATCTATTCTGTGCCTTCTGTCACTGCCTGCCGTGTGTACAGATGCTGGTTTTAGCCTATGCATTGCCTATCGTAGTTTTTAAGAGGGCAGCTGGGCTGCATTTTGTGACCGTGGTTTTCATTAAGTTGCATTGGAAAATGCTTTCTTTATTCAGAGTAGAGTACAAAAAAGGTATGGTTGATACCTTCATCACTACAATCAGTGTAACACAAAAATTAGTGTCTTGAAAGAACTAGATGATTGGTGGATACACCAGAGACTGTTAGCGCACCGTTTAGCGTTGATGCAACGACATTGGCTCCTGTCCTTACCGACGACTAGCGTCCATGATCAACATTAAACCTTCTATTGTGATAGCAATTACATGGACACTCTCAGCTGGGGTGCTCCGCAAAAGTCGGAGCTCATAATCATTCGTTCCCGCAGCCCCTCACCTATGCCGCCCATCACTGTACACGTGGATGGTATACCCATACCACAGGTCAGCCGTGCTCGCATCCTAGGCCTACACGTCCAGGCGGATGGCAGGTCTAACTATACTGTTTCCCTTCTATCCCGACAAACTGAGCAAATTCTGGCCATGATCAGGCGGATCTCTAACAGGCGCTCGGGTCTTCGAGAAGAGGACCTGCTGCGCTTGGTGGAGGCATGCATCATCAGCCGTCTTACATACCATCTTCCCTTTCAGCGGTTGACCCAAGCGCAACAACTTCGCGTTGATGCCCTCATTCGTAAAGCGACGAAGCTAGCCCATGGCCTACCGCACTATACTTCCACAAACAGTGTCCTTAATTTAGGAACGCATAACACACTAGGAGAACTACTAGAGGCGCATTGGGTCAGTCACCGCCAGCGCCTCTTGGTCACACGTACTGGCCGCTATCTCCTTGCACGGTTAGGGCACTCTGTCCCACCACTTGAACCTGAAGCCCGCCCAACGACCTTATCCCCCGCCCTACGTAAGGTACTGAATATTCATCCCTTGCCGCGTAATATGCACCCAGTGCAAGACAAAGGACGGCGTAAAGCTCGTGTGCGATACCTTAACCGCATGCTCGAAAACATCCCTGAATCCCAGGCTCTATACACAGACACGGCGCGCACTCAAGAGGGCTACACATCCGTAGTGTTGGATGGCACTGATTCCCTGAAGGACTCTGCTGCAATGCGCGGCACTAATGTCACGTACGGAGAAATTCTCGGCGTTGCTCTCGCCATTCGACACGCCGTTCGTGTCGCAGGGGAAGTGTATATACTGACGGACTCGCAACAGGCATGCCGGGCGTTCCTATCAGGACATGGCATTCCGAGAGCGGCACAACAAATTCTCAAACAGATCCCGAAAAATGATTGAGTCACACCTTCCCGCATCCACTTAATGTGGACCCCTGGTCATGCCTCGCTGCCGGGCAATGAACGCGCACATGCAGTAGCCCGCGATATTTCCCTCCGGGTGGCCCGGCGTGGTGAAATGACCAGTTCAGGGTGAGGGGATCCCTTGCTGCGTTACGGAGAGATTCTCCGTCATTAAAGAAGCGTTCGCTGCACTCACCGTGCGCCACCACCATCCTTCTCGAGAGAGGAAGCAGTGGCACTACGCCAGTTGCAAACCGACACTTTTCCTAATCTTGTCTCCCTGAACAAATTCTGGCCACACTGTTATGCCGACAATTGTCCGGGCTGCGGCGGGTCACCCTCCATCTTCCACGTCACTATCGAGTGCACGGCAAACCTTTTCCCTCCATTACCACCCCTCCTCCGCCCGCAGCGCAAAAAAGAGCTGTAGGACGACGTCCTCAACGACGGACCTCCCGAGGTTCTGCGAGCCATCATACAACGGGCTCGACACGTCGCCGGAGTCGTCCTAGGGACCCCGGACTAGGGGTCCCTCCCATGCTTTTTGTTCTGCCTACATAATAAAGATGTTTGTTTCTCTCTCTCTCTCTACTGGCATCGACGTGACTTGCCGTATATGTATACGTACCTATATATATGAAAATGCAAGAAAAAGAAAGCCCAGAAAAAGACTCTGGGGTGGGGAATCGAACTTCCGTCCTCTAAATAGTGAGTGCATGGCGTTAAGCACGGTGCCACCGAGAAGCACGTCTGTCATTGTTCTGGTGGCAAGCTATTTATATCTACGACTTACCGCTGCTCATAGGCACCTCGGAGGGAATAGTCGTGTTTTCAGCATTATTAACAAGACGGCAGACGGCACATCACGCGGCGGCGCACGCTCTAATCTCGCACGCGTATTTTGCCCCGCTTAGAGGAGAGTAGCGACGCTCCCTCGCAAGTCTCTATCTCCGGTGGGGAGAATCGTACGTCTTGGCTGGCCTCTGGCTTTACCTGGGACGATTCTGTTGTAAGTACCGGGCGCACAAAGGTCACTGCCATATTTGCAGTCTCCGTTTGCGAAAAGCACGTGCTTTTTAGACACAACGAAGTAACAGAGACGCTTATTAGCGTGCTGTACCTGTGAGTACGTTTCGGGCGTCACTTCTGCGTGAGAAACGTGAGGCACTTTTCGATCTTCTTGTCCTTCTGCGCATAACCTTCCAATTTTTTGCTGTTGCGTTCATTGCGTCGCCTTTGCGGCAAAGCTGTGACTTTTTTTTAGTTGAAGGTTTTAAAGTACTTAGGCATATGATTAATCACCCACGCGAAACTTGCATGAACAAGAACACTGTTACTTGATATGCCCTCATTCAAAGCGTCAACATTTGAGCATACAAACCTGAAGGTGTGCGCTCTTCCGTAATAAGGTAACCTGCGCTTTTGCTTGTGCGTGTACTACTGTCACAGAACGAGCGCTCCAAAAGGGCGCGCCGCCAAATTCTCGCGACGAAACGCCGGAGTGGAGCCCCGAGGACAACGATAAAGAAAAAAAAGAGAAAACAAACATCTAAAGATTCTCCGGGCGCGCGACCCTCCCGTCTCGGAAGCGCAGGCTCGCCGACGAACCTCCTCACCCCACCACGGTGGCCGAGCAAGCACTCGAATTCTCTAGATGGAAAGGGGCGTGGTTGAAGCCGGGTTGAGTCATCTGTCGCGGGCAGCATTCGAGCCGTCTCGCCCTCTCCCCAGCCTTCACTGCGTATCGCGCCGACGAAATGACGAGAACCTTCTGGAACCTCGCACGAAGGGTATTTAATTGAGCAGTCGATGTGAGAGATCAGGAGAAGACGGAAGTTAGCGCCAGAGCGCGTAAGGATTCCGCCGTATAGTCGGCGAAGGTTTTGTCCGTAAGAGGCAAAGCAGGAGGAGAAGATGATTTCCACCTGAGGGGTGACGACTCGAGCTACAGGCAAGAGTGTGTGTTTACCGCTATCGAGCGAAGACGCGTGGCAACAGCTGCGCGTGTGAAGCCGACGTATTTCCGGCGAAGAAGTTGAAGCTTGGAGAGTGGCCAATTGAAGACGCGAGGTTTCCTGGAAGAGAAACTTCGGCGAGGTTTCCTGGAAGAGAAACTTCAGGGGCAGCGGGATGACAACGCTGGACTTTGTGTGAGTGATTCTCGGAAGAGTATCATCTAGACTTTTGTTCCAAGAACTTTGGACTGAATAGGTTTTCTATATCTTTAGTCTTTAGGTGTCCTGGTTGTTCAATGCATGCGACTGCATTGTAGTGCGTATTGTTCTCTGTGTCCGTTGTTTCGAGTGTGGCTGATTGTACTGTGTAGTACGTTGTTTGATTGGTGACATATTGTACTCAACTATTGTGGAGTGTGCATTCTTGTGTATTGTTTTCGATCTGCCATTATTGAGAATATAGTTTTGTTTGTTTATCAACTCTCGGCTCTGACTTGTTCTTTGGGCCAGAGCCGGCGTCCGCTGGCGCGCCAAAAAGGACCACTTCTAAATTGTCCACGCCTTCGTGGTGCGGTTCGGGGGGCCGACACTTCGGTCCTTGGAATTAACCCGGCGATCGCCTCCCTAATTAACGGGACGTGTGTGACAATTAATCTGGCGTCCGCGACAGGACCTTTTGGGTGTACAGTGTGTCCAAAGTAGTGAGAAAGAGCCTCGAGTTGTTGATAGTGCTATCGGAACGATTTTGTGTGTTGCTCTGTGTTCTCGTTAACGAGTGCAGTGGAATGTTCCGATAGACTGATTAAGGCAGATACTTGTTGCACGCGGCAAGGTTTTATTTGCGAGACACAATGGACCTCGAAAAGTTAGTCGCTCTTGGTGAGAAGATGGGTCTTTCTGGCGCCGAACTACGGAAGTTGGTCACCCAGAAGGAAAAAGAAGAAAAAGAGAGAGCCAAGGAAGAAAAAGCAGCTGAGTTGGAACGAGAGAGGTTGGCAGCTGAAAGGGCGAGAGAAGAAAGAGAAGTGAAGGAGTGACAGCTGAAGGAAGAAAGAGAGGCAAAGGAGCAACAGCTGAAAGAAGAAAGAGAGGAAAGGGAACGGCAGCGACAGCACGAGATGGAACTCGAGCGGCTCCGTTTGCAACAGCGAAGTGAAACTCCCGTACAAGCTAGAGTTGAAAGCAGCGAACGGGAAGATCATGGCTTCCGCTTGAACCCAAGCAAGCTGCTCGTAGCGTTTGATGAAAGGAAGGACGACCTTGACGCGTACCTTCACAGAATTGAGACGATTGCAAGGAGCCAGAATTGGCCGGAACATCAATGGGCAACTGCTTTGAGTACTTGCTTGAGTGGTGAAGCGCTCAGTGTGTACGGCAGGCTGACGCCGACCGATGCAGCCAACTATGCATAGGTGAAAGCTGCTTTGCTGAAGCGATTTAGATTTACTGTGGAAGGATTTCGGGACAGATTTCGGACAGGAAAGCCAGCTGATGGGGAGACGCCTACGCAGTATGCCGCCCGACTTTGCCATTATTTCGACAGATGGATTGAACTTTCAGGGATAGCACAGGAGTACGATGAGCTTAGAGAGCTCCTAATTAGAGAACAATTTCTCACTAGTTGCCACCCAAGCCTGTCGCTTTACTTGAAAGAGAGGAAGGCTGAGTCACTTGAAGGCATGCTCGAATTGGCTGATCAATTCTTGGAAGCGCAAGGTGGAACTAATTTGGCCAAGGTCAAGAAGGATTGTTCCGAAGATTCGAAGAAATCGGCTCCCGAAGAAAAGAAGCGTGCACCGGAGAGCATTCCGCGTTGTTTTCTGTGTAACCGAGTGTGTCATCGCGCTAAAAACTGTCGAACGATCTTTACGAGCCCTACGGTAGTAAAATGTTTTAAGTGTGGTCAGACTGGGCACAAAGCAGACGCATGTCGAAACGGAGCGAGTCAAACTCCCCAGGTATCCTGTGCGCTAGTGGCACCGAAATCCGATGATAATGCCGTCACCGACGGATTTGTAGAGTTGAAAAGTTGGGAGAAAATCCCGATTGTGGGTGCTGTAATGACAAAACAGCCAACCGGTGTTTCGAAGGGAATGCCACACGCTGCCGGGAAAAGTTGCGGACAAAAAGATTACGTGTTAAGAGATACCGGTAGCTCCACGGTAATCGTGCGGGAGAATTTGGTACGGGAAAGTGAGGTTAACAGGCAAAACGAAACTGGTTTGCCTAATTGACCGTACGGTTCGGATGCTTCCCGAAGCAGAAATCGAGGTTGAAACCCCGTACTTCAGCGGAGAGGTTACTGCTTTAGTGCATGACGACCCCCCCTGTACGACCTTGTCATCGGAAACATCGACGGGGCGCGAGGACCGAATGATCCGGAATGTTTGGGAGAAGACCCTAAGATGGAGCCCTCGCCAACCCAGCGACCGCGAGATACAGTGGAGGAGCAACCCGTGACGGATCTCACTAGAGCCCAAGGTGAAGCCGCGGCGCAAGAGACAGTGAATGAGAAGATGATCGTGTTGAATGAGTTCACGGGCCGAGCAGCTGGGCTTACGTCGGCTCGACCTCAAAAGACCGACAATGTAAAGATGACGGAGTCGGCCAGCCAGGCCAAATGTCGGGACGTGAACAAGCGGGTGAATAACCGGGCAGGATTGGTTGAGCATCATGACTCGTTAGCAGTGTCGGAAGTGACAACGACGGCTGAGACGCTGCCTCAGATACCGTCGTTGGAAGGGGCTCGTCGGGACAAAACGAGCAAAAACAATAAGAAGAGATCGAGAGAGCACCGCAAAAAGGGGCGCAAGCGCCGCTCAAAATACACAGGATAGGTGCTCATGTGGAATCGAATTGTGTTTGGCAGGGCTGAGGGCCATATGTTGTGTTAATGTTCTTGTTGTCCTGTGTCACAACTGTATGTTGAGCGAGTCAAAATGTTTGCTACGGTGATGTGATGTATAGTATTGTATAATTGTTGTAATGAGAGAACTTTGTACATTTGTATTGTTTGGAATATGTGATGGAGTGTTGCATTCATGTACCTGTGGCTATATTTCATGTGTTGTGGAATTGAACTGCAATGTACATTTTTATTGAGCGATCTATTGTGAATGTGAAGTGTCAAAAGCGACGGATTGTGTTACAGTCTGTGGGAGTGTGTGATGTCTGTTCGCGCTCGTTTGTGTGGTTTTGAATATTATGAGATAATATTCTTAAAGTCGGGTGGCGCCGACGGACGCTGGTCATGTCGGTCGCTCCTTGCGTCAGACAATAGAGTGCTCGCGTTTCGCTAACGTAGCATCGCTGTGCCCAGCGCGCGCACGCGTGAAAGCTACATTGGAGTTTATTGGACCCTTCATGATGCGCTCGTGGTCGTTTTGCTAGCTCCACATATACCAAATTTGGTGTTAAGTGACGTCAATATATGGCGAAATTATATGACTGGTGCAAACATGATAATCCCGACACGCGTGTCTTGTAAGAACATGACAACATACCAAGCTCATAGCGTGGTCGGCGTCGTTTCGCTAGTTCCAAATATAATAAATTTGGTATCGCGTGACGTGAATAGATGACAAAGGTAAACGACACATCCAAACATGATATTCATGACACGGAAGTCATACGGTATCTTTTACCTCCGCCTCGTAACGTTCTGCTGACTTTAAAGTGACATATAAACCTTTCTCAATCGTGCTTCGCATATCATAGATTACCACTGTGCGTGGGATCTGCCAATTCTTTTAATATTAAGACCAAATATGAAATAAAAGCATGCCTCAAACAGAAAATTCATCTATTTATTAGTGCGAACTCATTCATTCCAAGAAGTCTCGCTAGCCTCCGCGAGGTTGCACATGAGTTATATGTGGGGTTTAACGTCCCAAAACGGCCATATGATTATGAGAGACGCCGTAGTGGAGGGCTCCGGAAATTTCGACCACCTTGGGTTCTTTAACGTGCACCCAAATTTTAGCACACGGGCCTACAACATTTCCGCCTCTGTCGGAAATGCAGCCTCCGCAGCCGGGAAGCGATCCCGCGACCTGCGGGTCAGCATCCGAGTACCTTAGCCACTTGACCACCGCGGCGGGGTGCAGCATTGCACCTGATGTACGAAATAGAGCATACTATTACTACTTCATACATCCTGTACGCACGACCTACGGATTAAGCAGGTTCGCCCCTAAAATTCGACCAAACTACTAGGTTTGACGGTGGCAACCACATCGAAGCAAATAATCTATTCTGTACCTTCTGTCACTGCCTGCCGTGTGTACAGATGGTGGTTTTAGCATATGCATTGCCTATCGTAGTTTTTAAGAGGGCAGCTGGGCTGCATTTTGTGACCATGTATTTCATTAAGTTGCATTGGAAAATGCTTTCTTTATTCAGAGTGGAGTACACAAAAGGTATGGTTGATACCTTCATCACTACAATCAATGCAACATGAAAGTTAGTGTCTTGAAAGAACTATATGATTGGTTGATACACCAGAGACTGTTAGCGCACCGTTTAACGTTGATGCAACGACATTGGCTCCTGTCCATACCGACGACTATAAAAAAAAAAAAACGTCCATGATCGACATTAAACCTTCTATTGTGATAGCAATTACATGGACACTCTCAGCTGGGTTTTTCTACCGGCATCGACGTGACTTGCCGTATATGTATACGTACCTATATATATGAAAATGCAAGAATAAGAAAGCCCAGAAAAAGACTCCTGGGTGGGGAATCGAACTTCCGCCCTCTAAATAAAGAGTGCAAGGCGTTAAGCACGGTGCCACCGAGAAGCACGTCTATCATTGTTCTGGTGGCAAGCTATTTACATCTACCACTTACCGCTGCTTATAGGCATCTCGGAGGAAATCGTCGTGTTTTCAGCATTATTAACAAGACGGCAGATTAAGCGCGCGTCGGCACATCACGCGGCGGTGCACGCTCTAATCTCGCACGCGTATTTTGGCCCGCTTAGAGGAGAGTAGCGACGCTCCCTCGCAAGTCTCTATCTCCGGTGGGAAGAATCGTACGTCTTGGCTGGCCTCTGGCTTTACGTGGAACGATTCTGTTAAAAGTACCGGGCGCAAAAAGGTCACTGCCATATTTGCAGTCTTCGTTTGCGAAAAGCACGTGCTTTTTAGACACAACGAAGTAACAACTGAGACGCTTTCTAGCGTGGTGTACCTGTGAGTGCGTTTTGAGCGTCATTTCTGCGTGAGAAACGTGAGGCACGTTTCGATCTTTTTGTCCTTGTGCGCATAACCTTCAAATTTTTTGCTGTTGCGTTCATTGCTTCACCTTTGCGGCAAAGCTGTGACTTTTTTTAGTTGAAGGTTTTAACATACTTAGGCATATGGTTAATCACCCGCGCGAAACTTGCATGAACAAGAACAGTGTTACTTGATATGCCCTCATTCAAAGCGTCATCATTTGAGCATACAAACCTGAAGGTGTGCGCTCTTCCGTAATAAGGTAACCTGCGCTTTTGCTTGTGCATGTACTACACAAGGCTCCAACAATGCTATATTCTCCTCAGCTTAGCCATGAAGGTGCGAACTCGTTCCGCTTTCCGCTGGCGTGTCCAGCACCTGATGTATACCGCGGTGCACAACTGAAACTAGGTCTCCCTGTCAGTACTGCTTAGTGTCATGATCGAGTACTGCACTTCACTGGTCCCAGATAACCACACCGGCTCCCCACCTACCAAGGTCAATGTGAAAGAGAAATTGCGTAACAGATATACGGTGCCTTCGTGAGGCCTCATGCATTACCTTCGGTAGCTAAGTAGGCATGCATACAGGGCACCCGACATCTAACGCCGCAGGTTCGACAGCCAGGTCTCCTAATTCAACGGATCTTTGTCATATATTCATGTACTATTACTGACGTCACATCCGTGATGGTAATCCAGCTAGCCAAGCATTCTGTTAGAGAAGCTTTCGCCGTGTTACGAAAGGCGAAGTATGCGCCACTAACTTGACTCTAAGAGTACCCTCGTACTTATGATGACAGTAATTAGTTGCCCTTATAGGGATATATCAATGTGCGTGTACTGGTAGGTAGCTTTATTCACCTTAAAACATGACTATGTGGTAGCTGGTCTTCCTAATAGAGGAACCACAGTGCACTTCGGACTACGAATGAACAGGGAAACCATAAATAACATAGCAACATCTCTTTAGTGTATGCTGTTTCCGTGTTCACCCCTTGTCGTGGAGTGGTCGACCTTTACCCTTGGAACGATAAATGTCCTAGTGGACTTGTGCACACTAACACTGGAGCCTTTTGGCACATTTTAATCCTGAAGACTCACGTCCATAGTCATTAAAAACCTTTTGAGGTAGTTGAAGTAGCTAACACAAACCAGAATACGGCGTTAAGGAGATCATCGCAACCACCGTTGCTCTATGTGCGCTCATTCAAAACGTCGTCATTTTAAGAGAAAAATGACACAGATGAGATGCGAAGCAGCAGTGGTGCGCACAGCGTTCACCTGGTTGAAACGGGCGTCGACGCGGGTGCTGGAAGAACGGTTGAGCTCGGAAAGTTCCGGTGGGCGAGGCTGGTAACGGTAACCGTGCGTGATGCTTATCGTCGTAACCTTGCCCGACGTGAGCGACTCTTTTCAAGTAGCGCAAACCACGAAGTCAGACGACTCTACATGGGACTCGCGTCGAATCACGTCGGTCACCACCTGCAGCTCCTTGCGGTTTCGGACAAAACTGACGTTGGACAGCTGGTTATTGCCAATATTGGTGTTCTTGGCCACTATAGCACCGTTTAACGTTGATGCAGTGACGTTGGCTCCTAGTGGCGTCTATGATCGAACCACATACCGATGACTAGCATCTATGATTGAATAATACCGATGACTATCGTCTATGTTCGAACCACACCACATCGCACGCGTGGCTACTGTCACCAAAGCTACGTTGAAGGAACTCTCGTTGAAAGCAGGCGTCGGCTTTGGCGTTGCTGGCGGCCACGCGCAGACGTCATCGACGTTGTGGTGGCGAGACACCCCCGAATCGGCCGGTGGCATAGAGTTGTCTAAAATCAACTAGATGGTACTTGGCACTGCGATCATTTAGCGACCATGGGTACTATGAGTATTGCATGAATTCGCCTAGTCTTCGTGCTTGCGGGCGGCAAACGAACTTGTAACTTCGTTTATTGCGGTGCTGCTCATAGCTCGCTAGTGCTCATTGCTCTCCATAGAGGTGCAGCTGTGATGTTGATTTCAAGAGCGCTCACTAGATGGCGCGCCACCGCTCAGGCGACGCTCACTCCGCTCTCGGCACGTGCTCTAGTTTGATAGGAGACAGCTAGGCAGCCGTGCCTATATATAGCGCTCGCTCTCGGCACGCTTCCTTTTTCTTTCGCCGGACACCACTCAATGGTCGTCAATAAAACTACTCCCTATGAAGAACGCAGAAGCCAAGGTGGCGGCGCGGAGAGCTGGCAATGCGTCTACAGCGTGGGCTCGCCATCCGGACCTTTCTCGAACTTTTCTCTAGATCCTATAAATCAGGATCTCTGGATTTGTACTTTACGGATCGCAAAGCTATTTTAATAAGAGCAAAACGTTCCCCAGAGCTTATGTGATCCATAAATAAGCTCTTGCACAAAATGCATATGCTGCATCAGTATTTAAATATCTGTATTAGTACAATAATGAGGAAATAATAAACAATGTGTATATAACGTGTATATACAATCACACTACAGCAGCTCTCGTGCCGTCCTTATATGATGATGATATGACATATAAACCTAGTATTCACAGTTTATCAGGCATAACCTCAGAAGCAAGCTCCTTCATCATCATTCACCTCGTGGATATGCGGAAACTTCGTTTGTTAGATGCAATATTAAAGATCTACCAGCTATTGCCTTCAAGATACCTATAGGACATCTTATTAGTAGAAATTGCTATTGAAGTAAGTAAGAAAGAAAGAAATGGACAAAATGTTTACTGGCCGCTGGCATGGAGCGAACCTTCAAGCTGCAAACAACGCATCCGATGCTCTACCAACTGAACTAAACCACCAGTCACCCACCCACCCACTTTACGGGGTATATATTGTCACGTTACTCTCGACAAACTTGATAAAAATGGGCTCGTTTAGTCGACGACTCAAGCAGCGGCTCAGAGAGATCGTCTTTGTCTTCTTTCACTCTTCGATCTCACCCAAGCAAACCATGTGGCAATAGTCCCCCCCTTCGAAAGCATCGACTCGATGCTCGTAAATAAAAAAAATGAAGGTATACACACGCAGATATAGAGAACCAAAAGAGGGAGAGTGCCACTACTCGCAGCGCAAATGAGGAAGTTTCGCCAACGCTTGCGCCAAGCGCAAAAAGAAAAGGCATAAGAACACAGGAGAACACAAACAGCAGCAGCAACGCAATGTCACGGCATGTCGTAGCACGTGAAACCACAAGGGCTACTGTGTAAAGTAGGGCTTCAGCCGAACGACATGCACGGTTTCGGGCCGAAGCTGTCGACAAGAAGACGCTGCGCCGTCCGGAAATACCTCGTAGGTAAGATCTGTGATTCGTCTAAGAACCTTGTACGGTACAAAATAACGGCTTAGGAGTTTTTCGGATAAGCCTGGTCGCCGAAAAGGATCCACACCCACACTCGGTCCCCAGGGTGGTAGGTGACATTTCGATGGCGGAGGTTGTAACGTCGTGCGTCTGCATCTTGGTGGTGACTGGTGTTTATGCGAGCTAGCTGACGAGCTTCTTCGGCGTATTGAGTGTATTGCTCAGCATCTTGTGCAAGTTCATTGCTTTGGTCGCACGGAAGCATAGCATCGAGCATGGTTCGCACGTTGCGTCCGTAAACAAGTCGGAAAGGCGGAAATCGCGTTGTTTCTTGCGTTGCCGTATTATAAGCAAACGTGATGTATGGTAGAATCTCGTCCCAGGTTATATGTTGTACGTCCACGTACAGTGACAGCATGTCCACTATGGTCTTGTTAAGCCTGTCTGTCAGTCTATTGGATTGCGGATGATAAGGCGTTGTTTTTCGATGACTTGTGCAGCTCAGTTTAAAAATGTCCTCCATCATTCGTGCTGTAAACGACGTCCCTTTGTCCGTAATCACTCATGACGGGGCACCATGCCGTAGGACGATTTGGTGCACGAAGAACTGCGCGACTTCAGAGGCCGTGCCACGGGGTAACGCTTTTGTTTCAGCATAACGCGTAAGATAATCTGTCGCAACTATAATCCATTTGTTCCCAGAGGACGACAAAGGGAAGGGCCCGAGAAGGTCCATTCCCACGAGGTCAAATGGTGTCCGTGGTGGTGCGATCGGCTGGAGCAGGCCCGCGGGTCTCACAGGCGGAGTATTGCGGCGCTGGCACTCACGGCAGCCTTTCACATATCGAATACTGTTGGCGTACTCGGGCGAGAGTTCGCGAATAGCCCAAATGTCCTGACGTGGGCTCGTCGTGGCACGCAAGGAGGATTTCATCACGCATGTCGGTAGGAACAACGAGTAGGAAGGCTTTGTCGCTACCACGGGCGTTTTTCTTGTAAAGAATGCCTCGTCTTAGACAAAAAGAGGACAGTTCGCGGGCAATGTGTTGAGGGACCTGAGAGTTGCGGCATTCCAGGGAATCAATTACTGGGCGTAATTCATCGTCTGCCCGCTGCTTTGACATAAATTCGGAGTCACTAACTGCTCCGAGAAAGGCATCTTCATCTTCGGAGCCCCTGACAGCGTTCCCCACAGGTGCTCGAGAAAGCGCGTCGGCGTCTTCGTGTTTGCGCCCTGACCTGTACACAATCGTAATATCAAACTCCTGCAAAAGAAAATTCCACCGTGCGAGATGGCCGTATGGATCTCTGAGATTTGCCAGTCAGCAGAGCCAGTGGTGGTCAGTCACCACTTTGAAGGGACGACCGTAGAGGTAAGGCCGAAATTTGGTCGTCGCCCACACGACTGCGAGGCATTCTTTTTCTGACGTAGAGTAGTTGGTCTCAGCTCGAGAAAGAGTACGACTGGCGTAAGCTATCACATGCTCAACGCCGCCGTGTCGTTGTACAAGGACAGCGCCAAGTCCGACGTTGCTGGTATCTGTATGAATTTTTGTAGCAGCGTCCTCATCAAAATGGGCAAGAACAGGGGCTGTTTGCATTCTCTGTCGTAACTCTGTGAACGCTGTATCTTGTTCTGCGCCCCAAGTAAAGGGTACGTCATCTCGGGTTAGTCGCGTAAGAGGTTCAGCTATCTTAGAGAAGTTGGCGATAAATCGGCGATAATACGCGCACAAGCCGAGGAAACGGCGTACTGCTCTTTTATCTGATGGGACAGGGAAGGCGGCGACAGCAGCAGTTTTGTCTGGATCAGGTCGCACTCCATCCGCACTAATGACATGTCCCAGAAATTTCAGCTCTTCATAGCCGAAATGGCATTTTTGGGGTTTCAGCGTGAGTTCAGCTGTGCGAATGGCTTCCAGAACCTTTCTCAGACGCTTCAGATGTTCTTCAAAGCTCTCGGAAAAAATGACCACATCATCGAGGTAGACAAGGCAGCTTTGCCACTTCAAGCCAGCGAAAATTGTGTCCATCATCCTCTGAAAAGTGGCTGGTGCAGAACAGAGGCCGAAGGAATTCGTAAAGTCCGTCTGGAGTCACAAACGCGGTTTTTTCTCGGTCTCGTTCATCCACATCAATTTGCCAATAGCCACTTTTTAGATCGACGGACGAAAAATACTTCGCACGTCGTAACCTGTCGAGGGAGTCGTCGACCCGTGGAAGCGGGTAGACGTCCTTTTTTGTGACGCTATTAAGGTTCCTGTAGTCAATACAGAATCGCAGCGTTCGTCTTTTTTCTTTACTAGAACGACTGGCGAAGACCAAGCGCTGCTGGATGGTTGAATAATCCCGTCATCGAGCATCTCTTTTACTTGTGTCTGAATAGCCTCGCGTTCTTTGGCAGAAACGCGATAAGGCTGCTGCCATATGGGGCGAACGTCATCGTCGGTAATAATTCGATGCTTCGTGAGGTGTGTTTGACGGACTCTAGAAGAAGAGGCGAAGCAAGATCTAAACTCCCTTAAAAGGTCGTGAAGTGCAGCTTTTCTCTCGTCTGACAGCGTCGAATTAATGTCGATGTGGTCTAGAAATTCCTCATCCTCATGCGTTTCCTCGGACGCGAAGCACTCCGTGACGTCGGCAACAGGTTCTCCATAAGCTAGGGCGGTTCCGCGGAAAAGATGCCGGTGCTCGTATTTGAAGTTCGTAGCTAGTATCGTTGACTGTCCGTCACGGACGCGCACAACACTTCGGGCGGCGCATACACCTTGGAGCAGCAGAAGTGATAAGTTGCTTTCAGCCACCACGTCGCCGTCTTGGAAGTCTTCACAAGTGACTTCGATGGGAACAGTTGCTCGAGGTGGCAGCGTCACACTGTCGTCAGCAACACGCAGCGCAAGTCTACGGCAGTTATCAGCGTCTCGATCTGTTGCGCCTTGAGTCGAGAAGGTCACGATGCGCTCACAGAGATTTATGATGGCACCGTATTCCCGAAGGAAGTCCATGCCGATAATCAGCTGACGCGAACAGTCGCGAAGAACGAGGCAGCTGAGCACAAACGTTGACGCACGAATTTTGACTCTTGCGGTACAGCGACCCAGCGGTTTTACAACGTGTCCTCCAGCTGTTCGAATTCGCATTCCATTCCACGGCGTGATCACTTTCCTGAGATCTTTCGCTAGCCTCCCGCTGATGATCGAATTGTAAGAGAAAAATGACACTGATGAGATGCGAAGCAGCAGCGGTGCGCACAGCGTTGACCCGGTTGAAACGGGCGTCGACGCGGGTGCTGGAAGAACGGTTGAGCTCGGAAAGTTCCGGTGGGCGAGGCGGGTAACGGGAACCGTGCGTGATACTTATCGTCGTAACCTTGCCCGACGTCAGCGACTCTTTTCAAGGAGCGCAGACCACGAAGTCAGACGACTCCACATGGGACTCGCGTCGAATCACTTCGGTCACCACCTGCAGCTCCTTGCGGTTTCGGACAAAACTGACGTTGGACAGCTGGTTATTGCCAATGTTGGTGTTCTTGGCCACTATAGCACCGTTTAACGTTGATGCAGTGACGTTGGCTCCTAGTGGCGATGACTAGCGTCTATGATCGAACCACATACCGATGACTAGCATCTATGATTGAATAATACCGATGACTATCGTCTATGTTCGAACCACACCATATCGCACGCGTGGCTACTGTCACCAAAGCTACGTTGAAGGAACTCTCGTCGGAAGCAAGCGTCGGCTTTGGCGTTGCTGGCGGCCACGCGCGGACGTCATCGACGTTGTGGCGGCGAGACACTCCTGAATCGGCCGGTGGCATAGAGTTGTCCAAAATTAACAAGATGGTACTCGGCACTGCGATCATTTAGCGACCATGGGTATAATGAGTATTGCATGAATTTGCCTAGTCTTCGTGCTTGTGGGCGGCAAACGAACTTGTATCTTCGTTTATTGCGGTGCTGCTCATAGCTCGCTAGTGCTCATTGCTCCCCATAGAGGTGCAGCTGTGATGTTGATTTCAAGAGCGCTCACTAGATGGCGCGCCGCCGCTCAGGCGACGCTCACTCCGCTCTCAGCGCGTGCTCTAGTTTGATAAGAGACAGCTAGGCAGCCGCGCCTATATATAGCGCTCGCTCTCGGCACGCTTCCTTTTTCTTTCGCTGGACACCACTCAATGGCCGTCAATACCACTACCCCCTATGAGGAACGCAGAAGCCAAGGTGGCGGCGCGGAGAGCTGGCAATGCGTCTGCAGCGTGGGCTCGCCGTCCGGACCTTTCTCAAACTTTTCACTTGATCCTATAAATCAGGATCTCTGGATTTGTACTTTACGGATCGCAAAGCCATCTTAATAAGAGCAAAGCGCTCCCCGGAGCTTATGTGATCCGTAAATAAGCTCTTGCACAAAATGCATATACTGCATCAGTATTTAAATATCTGTATTAGTACAATAATGTGGAAATAATAAACAATGTGTGTATAACGTGTATATACAATCACACCACAGCAGCTCTCGTGCCGTCTTTATATGATGATGATATGGCATATAAGCCTAGTATTCACAGTTTATCGGGCGTAACCTCAGGAGCAAGCTCCTTCATCATCATTCACCTCGTGGATATGCGGAAACTTCGTTTGTTAGACGCAATATTAAAGATCTACCAGGTAATGCATTCAAGATAACTATAGGACATCTTATTAGTAGAAATTGCTATGGAAGTAAGTAAGAAAGAAAGAAATGGACAAAATGTTAACTGGCCGCTGGCATGGAGTGAACCTGCAAGCTCCGAACAACGCATCCGATGCTCTACCAACTGAACTAAACCACCAGTCACCCACCCACCCACTCTATGGGGTATATATGCGCAACTAAACGTGGGAGTGCCGGTCAGTGCCACTGGATAGCCATGGCGGCCAGTGCGGAGCCCGTTTTTTTTTTACTTGGCTGAACGCGACGTTTTCTCGTGTTGATACCGTAAATATATTCACGGGCCTATTCATAAAGAGATGCGAACATGCTCAAACTATGACAGTGACACAAGCTTCACCATTTTCCTATTTATACGGCATGCCGGAAATACTTGCCTCCTCGTCCCAATACTGAGAGGCACCTAGCGCTAACCTTTTGGAGCAAGACCACTTTAGCTGCATGTGAAGCAAAGCTTGACACACACACACACACACACACACACACACACACACACACACACACACACACACACACACACACACACACACACACACACACACACACACACACACACACACACACACACACACACACACACACACACACACACACACCACACACACACACACACACACACACACACACACACACACACACACACACACACACACACACACACACACACACACACACACCACACACACACACACACACACACACACACACACACACACACACACACACACACACACACACACACACACCACACACACACACACACACACACACACACACACACACACACACACACACACACACACACCACACACACACACACACACACACACACACACACACACACACACACACACACACACACACACACACACACACACACACACACACACACACACACCCACACACACACACACACACACACACACACACACACACACACACACACACACACACACCACACACACACACACACACACACACACACACACACACACACACACACACACACACACACACACACACACACACACACGCGCGCGCGCGCGCGCTTGGGAGATTTATATGGGAATATGGGAGAAGACGAAGACAACGAGAAAAAGCCGCCGACAATGTATAATCAAGTGCTATCACAATAGCGCACGAAACTTTTCTTCAAGTAAACATCTTCGGCCAATCACTGCCACTGGTGTTGTGATGCCTCGATTATTCTAATGTGTGACCACAGCTCGGCGGTGGCCAACTACCTGAGCTGGCGCATCGTGCAAGTGATGGGCCAGTACGCGACCGAGCGGTTCCGGCGGGCAAGGTTCCGCTTCGACCGGTACAGGTATCTGCTCCAGGACGTGGGCGAGATTCCACGAGCATGCGTGCGCCTCACGTCACGACTGCTGCACTTCGCCGTGGGCCGGCTCTACTTCGACCGGCACATCTCGCGGCCGGCTGAGCGGTACAGGAAAGTACGTGGACGAAGTATGAACTATCTAAGACAATGTATGTGTTACGCACGTTCATGATTGCACTCTGATATTGCACTGCCGAGCTCGTATATTTATCGTCATTCATGGAAAGCCATGTATCGCTTATTGCGCTGAATACGAGCTTGTCCACAAGATGTCTCATGATCACTGCCACGATCCTGACCATTGTGCTCGTTCGCAGCTGTACGACATGGCCGAAGAGCTGCGGGACGCCTTTGCTGTCCTCATTGACCTCAACACCTGGATGGACTCGGACACCAAGGAGAGGGCGAGGCAGAAGGTGCGCCCACTGAGAATACGTTTCATAATGATTGTTATAAAAACAGGTATACGACGACGAGCACTGCAGAGAACACAAAGATAAACGCACCCTGAATCATCATCGAGGCTGTGCAGATGGCACTCATGCAGGAGGAAGCCTTTTTTTATTCTCTCCGACGAGGAATCAAGAGTTCTAGGAAAATATCGGCACGTAGAACTAGTGACAATTGTTCTTCAGTTTTTCTTTTATGTTTCCTCCGGTTTATTTTTGATATGTGTTTTTCGCTTATGTTTTTTACTTTGCTTGTATTTTCTTGTCCAGCTGCATCACCTGCAGATGAACATCGGCTTCCCGCCCTGGATCAAGAGCGACCGGGACCTGGATGAAGTATTACAAGGACGTAAGTGCATGATTCTGTGCTCAGAATATGAGAGTGTTAACATGTTGAGATTAACGAGACTCGTGTTTCTGACCAGCTGCACTAATAATAACATTCTCTAGCTGCGACGCCCACAAGCAGACAAAATTGATAAGTAGATTTCAGTACACACTTTCACTTTGTCGCTGAATTTACAATACTTCCAAATAATATTTAAACCATCGTAAGGCCAACTACAAACTATAGTAGTAAGCATGTTTGGTTTTGGTTGAGAAGATTTACGCCGACTCTTGAGACGGTACAGGATCGGGGGATCAGGATAAGGATAAACCTGTTTTATTTAGAAGTACAGGAACGCTGAGGAGTCATTGCCCACAATCTCTCTCCTTAAAGGGGCTCTGAAACACTACTTTAGTAACCATAGAATGAATTTACTGGAAGAACTCACTGCCTCAAAAATTCAACAGCACAAAAATTATAAGAATCCGTCCAGTACGAGCAGAGTTACAAAAGTATGTCCCCCACTGCAATCGCATTCTCTCTTTACTCGTCCCTATGAAAGCACTGGAAGGTAATTAGAAAACGATTGCAGGGGAAAAGAAAATACGTAACGCACGCCTCGTAACCTTGGGTTTTTTTTTCTTCCTTCTTCGAAGAAGCAGTTTTTCCAGTGTGATCGCACGCGCATGCGTGGATAAATCATGGCCTCATGCGGCGATCTCTGTAAGGACCACGTGCGCCATGTTCAAATCACCCAATGACTAATAGATCGCCTTCTACGAGTGATTTTCGAACGTCTTACATCATTTTTTGTGGGAATAGAAAGTAATATTTAGGGATACTTGATAATTTATTGTGAATTATAGGCCATGTGCCGCGCTATACCATTGGCTCGCGTGTTCTCGGGAGCCCTTACTATCGATCGGCAGCGTTTTCTAACCATGCTCAAAAAGTGTGGAAGGCCCTCTTCAACTCATCTGGAAGAAGTCCGTAATGCGGTCATCTTTGCAGATGCCCCATTATTTTTTAAATGCGGAGCATCTTATACTCGCGCCTTGTAGTGCGCCGTCCGCGCCGTCCGCGCCGTCCACACCGCTTCTCGAACATTCGACAGCTGACGCGCGCGCATGCGCCGTCGCGCCGTCGCCCACTCTTCCACCATCTGTGCATCCCTTCCTCCTCTACACACCGCGCGCGCTTCACTCCTCCACCATCTGTGCACCCTTCCTCCTCTACACACCGCGTTCGACATCTACAATTCTCCTGATTCTCCAGTGGACGCGCATGTGGCGTCGCGCTTCGAGAACATTCAACAGCTGACAGTGCATGCGCCGTCGTGCTGTATATATACTCAAGGTCGGCGCTCGCTCGCTCAGTTGCCGCTCGTCGGTTGGTTTGTACGGCGCGTCGACGTCCAAGGTCGCGGTGAAATGAATTCCAACGAATCCACAAACACAATGATCGACGTCCCTTCGACCAGCGCCGCCCTTTCGCATACGTGTGTACGTGTTCACTCATTTAACACCCCCTCCTACAACCACGTTAACCAATTTAGCCATCGACCCAAGTAAGTCGCAATTTAACACCCCATTTCACAACCACGTTAACCAATTTAGCCATCGACCCAAGTAAGTCGCACTTTAACACCCCGTTAACCAATTATATGGTCCGCATCCTCCTCAGTGTTCCCCCGAGGGAAGCTGCGGGCAATTTTTTTGAAATCCTGCCTGAATGGTAAAGCACTGCACGTATGTTGGCATCACGGCATGGGCATGGACGCAACGCATGTTTTTTGACGGTGGTATCCCTTACTTTTCTTTGACGTCACTGTACCATAAACGCAGGTTCCGGACTTGCGCAAGGAGGAGTTCTTCATCAGCCTCCTGCGCACGCTCAAGATATACAACCGCATCATGTTCGCCCGATTGCGCCGCTTCAAGAAAGCCGAGGACTTTGGGTGAGTGTAAAGTGCGCCTTTGTCACGCTGTTCCTTCGAGTTCCCGTCAAACATTCTTCTTTTCAGTGCGACAATGTTCATTCTTACCCGATTTCGCCGTGGAATACTGGAAAAGGGTTTATGATTGTCGTGTGGACATGGTGTTTTGGGGTTCGTTAGTGCTCGGAAAGAGTACGCGCGCACAAATGGGTCTTGTCAGGACACAATAGGCGTAAATTTTCAGCACGCGCGCTCCCGAAGCCAGGCAGTTGTATTGAACAACGTCGTGTAAATAGTACGCATACGTTGAAGGCTGAACACAATGCTTCAAAAAAAGTGAACGATAAATAGCTGGAAGGTAAATGAGAGGACATTCGATCATTGCCTGTTTCCAATAAATATAGTAATAGTTAACCTGGCGCTTCAGTTTACAGTAGCAAGTACTGCAGCGTAAAATGCGCGCGAGCCTTTTGCGTTCAGCTCATCATTTTCGTACAGAAAGTCACTTGACGACCTAGACAAACCAAGAATGGATAATGCATAGACGCAGATTGGCCCAACCATCGGAGGTTTCGATAAGGCTAAGTGATTAGGAACATTTCCAAACAAACGTAAACGATGGGCAGTTAACCGAGCATTATTTACAGAGTCGATCTTGCTGGCATTCAGCAAAAGTTAATAAAGCACGTGTTACATTCGATGTAATGAAAATACTGTTTAATTCAATACGCAAAATTATGCCACGAATTTCTTCGCAGGTGGATCCCGCCTTACCCATCCAGCATGATGCACTACAGCCTACTGGGAAACTATATGCGTATGTGTAGCCATTTCACCCTTTAGCTTCAAGTTCTCGAACTCCTTCAGTGTCGCGTGAAACCATTGTCGAGTACAAAGCGCTACGCCTGAATGCGGTCTGTTTTAATTCTTCTCTTCTAGTGCTCCCAATCGACTACATTCAGTACCCGTTTTTTCTACTGGACATGACACCGTAAGTTGGTCATACGCTTAATTTTTTTTCAAGTTTTTACGGTGTTATTTTTAGAAGATTACTTTCGCACTTTAAAAAGGTGCATGCGTATAGCAATCCTCTCCTCCCAGCTCTGCAGTGGGCCAGGTGTTACCATTTTACATTTTATTGCATGAAGCTTTCAAAATTTTAGGAGCAAGATCGGATGCAGCCCGTCAATGTAGCAACCGGTCACGAGGATCAAGCCTATCAATAATGTCCCTATGGGATCAGTGGCGAATCGTTTGAACAATAAATATCACACGAGACAACGTTTCGACTGGACCTTGTCTTCGTCAGAGCAGCTACCTTCCTTTGCAGACTTTCCTGTGGTGTTATTTCCAAAAGCCTCCCTGCCCTCTCATCAGATAAGTCTTCTGGTTGAAACGTCATTACCAGCGACACAGCCTGTGCCCCGAATAAAGTCTTAAATATACTCTATATCTTGAACTTCTGTGCTGTCTGAAATTACACACTGAAGGAGTAACCTATTCGGTATATTGATTAACAGTACAGTCAAACCTGCGCGTCCCGAACTCGAAGACGAAACTTGAATTTAATATATCAGGAAATCGGGAAATACAACTACGATGAAATAATAAAACTGCCTTTTCATTGTGCACCTCGCAAGCCATATAAATGTACGTCACTGCCTATTGATATGGTAGAAAAGGATGTTCTTTCATCAGCACGGGGGCTTATGTATTTATTTATTTATTTATGTATTTATTTATTTATTTATTTTTTATGGGAATATGGGATTACACACCGGGAATGGTTATAAGTGGAAAAATCTCCACCAACCTAATCAGCACCGCGATATTCCCGAGCGCAGCTGTGCGTTCTCGAAGGGTGCCGGAAACATCTAGCTTGCCATGTCCTATGGTCAACCATGTTTTTCATTACTCAGCGTAATTCTTGAGATAAGCAGCGACGATGCGTCTTTTCTTCAAATTTGACCATACTGAGCATCACCAGCTTTGAGAACAACAGGCTATTTTATTTTGCGTTATCTACCACGTTAATAAACAAGTAGAAAAATATCCGAGGAGCCCGCACCATGGGGAAGTTGTGCGACGACAGGGTTCACCGGGGTAAACCACAGGCAGGGCATGATGAAAGTTTCTGCTCTGCGCAACGTCCTTTTAGTCATACCGCTCAGTGAGTGAAATGAATTCGGAAAAAATAATACTTTTCCGCGAGGTAAAGTCGAAACATTGTGCGGTAAATAAGGAAGCTTCTTGAGGCATTTACAATTGCGCAATGTTTGAAACTTGATGAGTTCCGGCTTTTTTTTGTTTGATTGAGTCCCGTAGGTTATCGCATGCCTTGTCTTGAAGCATTCTCATTAGTCGAAAATATTTTTATATATGAAGGATCATGCTATCTCCTGGTGTTCCATATAGTCAGATGCTGTACTTCCTTATATTCTGTCCTGTTCTTTTTCTTCCTCACTGCGCTGGCAAAAGCAGGCACGAAAGTTCCGCAAAGTTGAAGGTTGGGCTAGTTGGGGACAGTTCAGTTTGACATGTGAAGCAGCATTTTTTGTGCCTTGTTTCATGCGCTGCTTCTCACATTAAGATGAATCGGCCGAAAATTTCATGGTAAGTGCGACAAAAAGAAAGGAAGTATGTCTATTCATAAATGCGACAACGCTGCGATCAGTATTATTCGTTCGGTCTTAAGTTCACTTCATCTGCATGGCTTCGGACAGAGTGAACGAGCAGCACCAGTTAGAATTGTAATAGTGTAGTCTATGCCAATGGATTTATTGCTGTAGCCATTTGTAGACGCGGAAACAATAACTATGTAAACAGTATTGACATTTGTTTGTTTGTTTCTTGCTACAGTACATACGCTCGCAATGTAATCTCCCATTATCAACCTTGCCCTGCACAGACCCATCAATTTCGGTGCCCTCGGAACCATTATGGGGCAGCAGTTGACGTACGGCTTCGGAGAGCAAGGTGAGGCCACGAATTGATTCTTAAATGAGAGCCACTAAATAAAAATACTAAATAACTTGGCCTGAGTTAGTACTCTTCAGGAAAGATATTTCCATTAGCATCCGACAAGGATGACGACTATATACAATGAAAACGAATGCGAAAGTGACAAAATACCAGCTCTGATCAGTCTTCATGGCGTGCAAGATCTCAGAGTACATTGTACCAAACTTGCGGCCCACAGGCGCCCTTTACGACGAACACGGCAAACTGGTGGAGTGGTGGTCTCGCGAGACCCACCGCAAGTTCATCATTGGCGCCCGCTGTCTCTCCGAGCAGTACGACCAGTTCAACAACCCCATCACCGGAATGAAGGTATGCGCAACAGCGGATGCTGATCGGATGATCCTCGAATGTTTGCGCGACGATGTTTGGCCCAGGAGTGACTGATTGAACTTTTCCTGTGATCCGAAACTTGGCTGTGCCGTGGTGTGTTTTCCTTCGATGTGTGTGTGTGTCTGGGATGTTACAAATGCGCTGCGTGTGCGCGCAAGAACGCTTGCGTGTTGTTTGTATACGATTTGATCCTGGTCTTTTCTCCACCTCAGTTGAGCGTCAACAACACCCTGGAGACGAGCATTGCCGACAACGCGGGCCTGCGACTCGCCTTCAAGGTATGTGTCCCAGGAGGAGCCATGGTTGGGCAGTTGATGACCGTCATGTACGTCGAAATTTCTAAGTGTATGTGGTTGGCATGGGGCAGGGTTTAATCTCCTATTCTTCCACCTGGCCCGTAGGAGATTTGCTGACTTAAAAATAATTCATTCATCTAACCGCCTATTAAATTCCCCTTCCCGATACAGGCCTTCCGGGTGTACATGACCAAGTACGAGGAGCGCTACGGCATGTACTCCATACCCGGAATGGAGCCCTGGACCATGGAGCAGGTCTTCTTCATCGCGTACGCCCTGGTGAGCATTGTCAAACTTTACAGCCCGCAACTATTCTTGAGCTACACGAGAGCACACTACCTCTGGGCTCTTGTATGTGGGCGCAAGATAAGTCCTGCCGTCCTTGCAAGTTCATTTTATTTACTAACCTATTCAAAATAAAAAAAAAAACGCGCGCAGATGGTTCTGTGAACTCAATTGATTCAACTTTCTTTTCATGCTATGCACGAATACACATCATGATTGATGGCTTTTATCATATTCAAACGATGACATGGGGCATAATTACGGTTCAAAAGCCTGTTCGCGTGTATTTATCCGGCATTTAAACGCGGTGAAACGTATATACTTCCTTGTCTGCACACTATCTCTTAGCTAATTACCTTAGATTAGGATTCTCTTAGCTAATTACCACTAGTATTAATGAGTGTTCCCTTTAACTTTAAATAACTCTAAATAATAAACAACCACAAAATTTGTGTTCCAAACTGGACCCTAAACGTATTATTGTAAAAATGGTGACAATTTGACACCACTGTTTCTCTTTCTGCTTGCATCCGTAGTTTTTACCGAAGTGAGCCCCTCCCCTCCCTTCCTCCCCAATAATGTGTAAAGATCAGTCGACTAATGAATCATTGTCCGATAGCTGAATTTCTTGCTTTTATGCCAATCTAGATAGTATGAGACATCTTCAATTACGAACAACTTTTTTCACTCTTCATATTTTCACTGCAGTCGCGATGTGAGGTCTCCCGGAAGCGCTCCATGTACTTCTACCTGCGCCCCCGTGACCAGATACCCAACCGCTTCCGGTGAGTAGTCACCTGAGTCGAATACACTGAGCTTTATTTCGCTCCCACGGTAAAATCCAACGACTTTTCTTGCGGGACTACAACAGTACACTTATGCTTGTTTTTTTAACTTTATCGCTTGCGGTCAACATGCAAATGCGTTATATGCCCAACTCCACGACTACATTGTCTATATCAGTACTCACAAAAGTCAAGCCTCTTTTACGCAACACTTCTCGTTATCTAACTGTCAGACGTCTGCATGCTCACAAATCACCATGGTGTAAGACATTATGGCTGCATGACCGTCACGGCATGAATAGCCGGGATGGTCATTCCCAAGCAACATGCACGTAACACAAGTTGCCGGCCCGTATAGCTTTATCTTGTGCACATTGTTCGATGCAATAGCTGTTTCGTGAACAAAGACAACTTTTAATCGCCAGTGTTTGTGCCCACCGATACTCCAATTAAGATTGTTTTTTTCATCGTTATTGGCATATGTGGGCCTCCAAGATCTGCTTCTGGCTTAGAACTTAGTGACGTCATGGCCCGGAGTACACCGATATGCACCTTCACACAGCACGAAGCTTGAAGTTGGCTTTAAGAAGTACGAACTCTCCCCCACCTCCTAAAAACTACAAATAAAGGGGAGACACGGCTCTCGAAAGAGTTTTTTTATTTTTGATTGATTTCGATTAAACTTGTTGAGATTATGTATATATGTGAGTTGATTTTGAATATGCAATTATTTTTTTGTAAAAGGTCTAGTTTGTAAAATACAAAATGTTTTCTGTGGCTTTTGGGGAGCGAGATTGTTTTGAAACTTGAAGAGCTACAAAGTGAGTTGATATATCACAATATTCTGGAATCTGGACTGTGTGCAATGGTACAAAATTGTATGTTCCAAATCAATTTGAACAAACGTTATGGTACGTTGAACACTTGTATTTGAGTCAATTTCAAGCTAGAATTTCACTGGCAAGTGTTCAAGACTGCTTAACATTTCTTCTAGTTGGTTTGGAACATTCATATTTTGTAGCATTGCAATCAACTTTGATTCCAGATTATTTTGATATGCTCATGTACCTAGTCACTTTTTTTACTTTAGACAAGAACCTGCTTTCCGAAAGGCACATGAAATATTTAGTATTTTGAAAACTACATTTAACACAAGAAAAGTAATTGCAGATTTTAAATCTACACACATATATAATACACTTGTCAAGTTTCATCAAAATTGATCAAGAAATAAACGTTATTTAATTGCTGTGTCCCCTGAACATTTGCATATTTCAATTTTTTTATTTATTCAAGTACCCCACGGGCCTACTATAGGTGCATTTTATGGGGGGGGGGAGACACATAAATAAAAAAAATTCGCAGAGAATGAATAATTGTAGGTTAACACAATTCTACGGTTCACAAATTCATAAACATCAAGGCAAGCAATACAACAACCAATACAACGTCGGATAAAACACAATTCTTAGTGAAAGTTACATGGCTCTAAATACGTGAGCAATTCTGAATTAAACAAGCAAGGTTCAGTTATATTGGCAATTCTGGAAGGTAATGCATTTTATTCTTTTACTGATAACGTTAATGGCAAATGTTTGTATTTTTCCAGACGGATGAAAATAAGGTTGACATTGAAAGTGTGATCGGTGCGACTAGAAGTAGGAGATGGCGGTAAAATATGCGTCCGGGCAAATGACGTGTTAGAATGATACAGGTGTGGAAAAAACGCAATCCGGAAATTTGCCAGCGCGCAGCAAGTGGCGGCATGCTCTGCTTTGCTTTCAAAAATGAAACGCTTTGAAATCGCGAGTATGATGATAGGATGGATTGTGCTGCTTTATTATGAAATCAGAAGGGTTATGAAATCAGAATGATGCTTATAAAACCATAACGGAAGTTTTAAAGTGAAGACCAGTAAACTGTCCTGAGAAATAAGAAAAGAATTTGATGTTTACATCGAGAGGTAAGACAGGATTCCTGTGACTTCACTCTAAAAAAAGAGCGAGTAAAAAGGGTGTCTTTTTGTCCCACAACAATAATCGTCATCTATATTGCGTTCCATCCTTGCGCTATCGCCCCGCGCCTGGTACATTCCGGTCACAACGACATGCCCATTATCAGGGTTACATTGCATTCTCGTCAGGAAAGTGGCCAGCGCCGAGTTTTCAAGAAAGGAAGCGCACGCAAGCCTGACGACGATTATTGTTGTGGGACAAATGACACCCTTTTTACTCGATATTTTTGTAGACTGTAGATGGAATACGTGGTTACATAGACCAGCTGGTCATATTTTGCATTGTACTTCGAAATTTATGCACTAAGAAGCTGCTGACGTATATGAGCTTCTGCGCATAGCATTATTGTACATGCATGTTTTCACTTGTGCTGCGCCGAACATTTCATGGTCTATATTCATTGTCTATGTTTTATGGTCTATGTTCACCCATGTCATCGTTGCTTGTCATGTATTAGAGGGGCTCAAGTTTTCCTCAAGTGACAAGTCTTTCTTTCTTTCGGGCTTGCCCTCACCTTTTAAATGAAATAAAATTGAATTGAATTGAATTACAGCGCCACCTAGCTGAGCACATCTAGACCACGCCCTTGTTTCTACATGACCTCTGCACGTTATCTGCAAAGGCCACGCAGGCATAAGCACAAGGCATAAACTCGTCTAGTGCGCCCAAGTTAATTGGTCAAGTTCATCATGCAGGATGCACCTTGACAATACGTACTACCAAATTTTGTTTCATATCAAAGTCAATTGAAGTGAACCAAGAGTTTTCGAAATACAAGTGACTCCCGCAATTAGAAACATATTAAAGTTTCCCAAAGTTTTTTTTAAATATTGATTCCTAAAGTGAATCCGCCTAGTTCAGTTATAATGGAGTCTGTTGTTTTTCACGCTAAAACGAATATACAGAAGGCGAATACGAATAAACTAATATACAAACGTCTTATCCAAATGCACTCCTTTCATTTTCATATAGTGTAGCAAAGTTCTAAAACGTAATTAGACATCTTGAACCTTCGGACATCTTGGACAAGGAAATTTGGTTTAAAACTGTTGGGGCTCATTCCTGCGTAATAACGGTAGGGTGATTAACAATCACTTTCAAAATATACGGGTTGAAAGGGCTGGAGGTCACCGAAAGGACTCTCCTAGACGACTTCTCGTGTTGAAAACCCCAGCTGTTGTTCGCCCTGAAAAGAACTTCCTATATACGATTTCATATTCTCAAAGGTCGCACTCTTGTGGCTTCGCAGGACCATCATCCCGCTGATGAATTTCGAGCGGTTCTCGGCCATCTTCAGCTGCAAGGTCGGCACCATCATGAACCCGGACCAGAAGTGCATTGTCTGGTAGCCGGACTGGCCCTCCGCATGGCGTTCCGAGCAGCCGCACGCGCTGGCTAATACAAATAGCCTATAATAATTTGCATTTCACGATTCACTCCTTTCTTTATCTTACTTCTACAAGTGAACGTGGTGTAGATCAGTGCATGGGCGAAATGCTTGGAAGCCGTAAAAATATATTGCACGAGCTTAAAACGAGATAGTTTAAACCTTGCGTCGGGCCTGAAAGCAAAGTTCGCCATGTTTCACAAATGGTGAACAGGCCCTGTTTCCTAACAGTAACATAGCCGCATTCTATACGAGCATAAATCGAGCAAGAGTTATCATAATTTTATATGAAAATAATTCGTACTGTCCTATCCATATGCCTTGTCGTGAATCCCTCTCAAGCACTGTTACTATGCGTGAACAATGTTGGCTATTGTGATATGCATGACCATAAAATCAATTCTTGATCTCAAAATAAATTGTTACTTAAGCGCACTATCCCGTCTCCTTTTCCTTTCTTTTCGCGTCTAGAAACTTGTCTACAACGAAGTATTGCTCTCCATTACTTTTGTTCTGCAATGATGCAAAGTTGGGTTCACCTATACCTCTGTGACACATAACTGCGCAACAAGTGCGCAATTGCAAAGCTCGCAGTTTTATGATTGTATTTGTTTTACAAATATTCCTTGAGCTATTTTATAATAAATCATTGGCTGATGATGCGCTGGGCACTCTCTCTGGCGCCAACGCTGCAACTCTGGTCGTAAGAGCGGTAAGCTCCAACATTAAGCCGACTAGACAGAACGTTCATGTTAACACATAGGCATGCACATGGTTTCCATTAAAGAGAGTGGAGGGGGGGGCGAAGGCTCTTTGCACTAATTCCCACTCTAGAAGTTAATGTAAGGGGCTGGCTTTGAGCCCTTCCCTTTTCAGGTCACCAGGGGGTTGGGGAAGGCGACTACCCTGCCCGCCTCGTGTGCACGCCTGCGTTATGCTCCTTTACCGCCACGATTCGGACTTCCTGTACGTTCCCCTTCCCCGGTGTACAGGCTACAAACTAGGTTAATTTCTTTGTATTTCTCTTATCTTTCATTCTCTAGCGTACTATTTTTCATGCCGACCTGTAAATAGCTCGTTTATTACCTGTACGAAGGCCTTTCTTTTCCAACTCGGTAGAACAGTGTTTGGCAGCTGACCCGAAGGCCACGGGCTCGTTCACGGGGTCGTCGATTGCATTTCGATTGATGCTTAGTGGTAGAAGCCCGCGTACTGTGCGATGACAGTGCACGATGGAGAACACCAGATGGTCAAAATTTCCGGAGTCCTCACGACATCAATCATAATCGCATTGTAGTTTTGGGACGTAAAAGCCTTTATAATATCATCATTATTATCACTATTATTCTGAATCTTGTAACTACACTTCTCTGTCTCTCTCTAGCCATGAAAATGTGTTTGCTTGACTCTCACTCTATTTTTTTCAAAAGATTCAAAAGCAAACAAACTTCTTTCAATAAAGAAATATACGTATTGGAAAGTTTACGCTAAGCAGCGCTAAGGGGATAGAACGGCGTTAGCTTGATGGATGAGAGCATGACAGTTCATACACGTGAGTAGCAATCGAAGTGAATAGAGCAGTGAACTGCTCGGGGAAGGCTAATGTAATAATAAAGTGAATTGAATACCGAGGGGAATTCACGGATGATTTGTGTTATAAGTGAGCTGAGTACCAAGGTGATCAGTGAAAGTAACATTAGTGGCAGTTATATCCTGTACGGTGGTCGTTGATACCAGGCACGCGGCTAAATATTCACAGCGGATGCATTTCCCCTTTGAGCTGTCTAAGGCGAACGGATAAGGGACAGTATGAGTTTTCATTTCCACCTCGTTAGAAAAATATGGCCCCAATAGGATGAAAGAAACAAATGGCAGGAAAATTGTTAAAAAAGAAAGAATTAACAAAAATATACATAGACCAAGACATACAAGGTAGCCGCACAAAATGGCGGTTCTAAGAGTCCTGACATATCCAAACAACTCGTGAAAACATTAGCCGCTCTACTGACGCAAAGTACCGAGTATGTACGTACGTACATGCACTCTGGACGATGAAGAGAAGGATGATGGAAACAGGAACACCACCATAAAAAATGCCAGGCCTGTACGAAAGGCGCAGCTCAGTCACAGCGAAAGCTAGAAGAGCGGCCTTTCAGAGCCTTTTCAAAACACTCATTGGGTAACTACTGCAAGCAGACTTGCTTGGTACCCACTAGGGCATAAATAATACACTTTTGGGTAGTAGGCTCCGATTCGCTAGGTCGATTTTCGTCATTATTCTGAAAAGTGTAATGGCCGCTAAACACTTCCAAGGAATTTTGTGCCAGTTTTTCACGCAGTGGCTGACGATGATGAGGAATCATGCCTGAAGTGGGTATGCACCACAGTTAATAGCTGATTAAGAACAAGCCTTTGTAATTGGTTGGAGCATCGGACGACCCACTTGTTACGCTATTCGCATTGTGTGACGTCTCGTTGTTCTTGTTTTTTTTTTGCTGCTTTAAAATGTTTTATCACTCATATTAACGCGATTGCTTTCCCAACATCAAACCTGCCTAAGCCAAGTCAGCCACGCTAGTCAAGCAGTGGCCCGTGTGCTCAGATTTGGGTGCACGTTAAAGAACCCCAGGTGATCTAAATTTCCGGAGCGGTGATCTAAATTTCCGGAGCCCTCCACTATGGCGTCTCTCATAATCATATAGTGGTTTTGGGATGTTAAACCCCACATATCAATCAATCAATTAGTCAAGCAGTGATAGTTAGGCCTGACGAGAACACGATACCGCAACTGGTTGATGAGGCTTTGCCCTCGTCGTCAGCGTGAAGAAATCGATGAGAGAAGAAAAGACAATTCGAGTATTTAGGCGTCGGTTTAAGCTCCACGTTCATCCTAAAATGGTCGCTTGCGTGAAAAATTTTCGAAGTATATTTTCTGTAGACCGTGTAATGTGGTTGCACTCTCATCCAGTGCACTCGTTGTAAACGTTATATTGCAAGCACGACAAAGCAGCGTCTTAGCCAGTGCTCAGCTCGGCGGCCTGTTTTCGCACGTGACCATGCAGGCTTCACGGGTGTGAAACCGGTTAGCGCCGGTCAGGCACCGGCGATCTCGCAGCACACTAGGCGATGAGCGCAGGCACCGGAGGCGGCCATCCGTGGTGAATGAATCGGCAAAGAATGGGTACTTGAGGTGGCGCTGGTCGCACGCTATAGCCCGAGGTGGACCGCACGGAGAACGCCCAAGTTGGCCCAAGCACTGCGTTCGGCACTCGTGGACCGTACGGAATACGGCGCTGTCATCGGCAGGACACCCGCCCGACGGAAAGTTCCATGGGACACACTTGTGCCCATCAAAGAACCACCAGCTGGAGAGCACGTCTTGCCTGCATTCGCCCAAAGTCAATGAGCCATTGCTTCATTCCCAATTTGCCTTTATTATGTATGCATGGCTGTATCGGCTACAAGGAACACAGCTGTCACCCAACGTAATATACAAAGGTGCCTTGATGACACCTGACATTCAATAACGTGTTCATTGCGCACATAATACTGCAGCAGTGAACATTCAACTACGCGAACCAAGCGGCTCCACATTGTGTACCAACAATACATTACCAATGGTAGCAGTTATACGAAGCAATCATTCCAGCTGTGGGTATTAAGCCACCTATACGAAGATCAGATATATTGCATGGCTGTAGCAGATGAATGAGACATGCCGCATCTATCGCCAAGTGCCATAAACAGTGCTCTCTGTGAATGCCCGGCATGACTAAAGATAAAAGGAGCACGTAGATACTGAATACAATCGTCAACTGATGAGTGTTTTGATAAAAGTGCCCAAAAATGGTTTCAGTTCAACCATCACTGGCAGGAACTTTTCTCTATAACTCATCGCCTATTGAGTTTTACAACGAAAGTACATGGAAAAACAAAAGTCTCTTAGAAATCTTGTTAACCTTTAAATAACATACCAATAAAGATTACTGGTACATTTTCTCATGCCTTCACACACACACCGCAGAAAATACTAAAATAAGTATCTTCATTTTTAGTCCGCCCCGCCGTGGTGGTCTAGTGGCTAAGGTACTCGGCTGCTGACCCGCTGGTCGCGCGATTGAATCCCGGCTGCGGCGGCTGCATTTCCGATGGAGGCGGAAATTTTGTAGGCCCATGTACTCAGATTTGGGTGCACGGTAAAGAACCCCAAGTGGTCGAAATTTTCGGAGCCCTCCACTACGGCGTCTCTCATCATCATATGGTAGTTTTGGGACGTTAACCCCACATATCAATCAATCAATCATTTTCTAGTCCAGCGCCAGTTCTTGGTGTAATTGTTGGTTCTAATCACTTGCAGGCATGCAAACATTCTAGGCATTTGTAAATGGTTCGCTTTACTTACTCAGCTTTGCCTTCAAGAAAACTTTAACGAAACAGCCATGAGAAATACTACACGTCCACTGCTCAAGTTCTCATTTGTATTGCGCAATGATTTCGTTTTTATTTGCGATAACTGACTTCTTTACCTTGCTGTATTAAAGTCCTCTTTCATGTTCTCGCTCCGCTCTTTGAGTTTTCCCGAAAGCAAAAACAATTTACTTGTGAAACATTCACGACAGACAATGCAACTTATAGGCTGTGACACATAGACACCCAAAGTAATAATGTCGCATGCCTGTGCTTACGTTGAGCGGCACGCATACTATTCATGGTCACTAAAGCTAGCAGAATACTAGCTCTCTCTCTGCTTACTACGCGCCGTCGAAAATTGTATAAATTCGATCTTTAGGATTGATCGATATGTGGGGTTTAACGTCCCAAAACTACCGTATGATTATTGGAGACGCTGTAGTGTAGGGCTCCGAAAGTTTAGACCACCTGGGGTTCTTCAACGTGCACCCAAATCTGAGCACACGAGCCTACAACATGTCCGCCTCCATCGGAGATGCAGCCGCCGCAGCCGGGATTCGATCCCGCAACCTGCGGGTCAGCAGCAGAGTACCTTAGCCATTAGACCACCGCGGCGGGGCATCAATCTTTAGGAGCATAAATGAGTGCTGGTTACATGAATGATGAGCACGCTGCCATCAAGACATAAAAGTTATAGAGAGCACTGTTGATGGTACCTGGAAATGCAAAAATCTGGGAGAGGGTGACTCCAGACAAATTTAAGTTTGTCTGGAGGCGTGCACCCGCGGAGGGGGGTGGGCAAGGGGGAGAAGGGGGCACGAAGGCGGCCAATGACGTGATAGAGAAGAGGTTCTGCAACGAATATTCGCCCCCCCTCTCCAATGGGGGAAATCTACGCACGTCTATGTAAATGAGTACACAGCAAACAATATGTGTGCTGCTCTCTGAAACAAAAAGAATAATTTCGTTTCATCCTTCAGTTGTAAAAGTTAGGATGCACAAAATAGAAGCCAAAAAATAAAAAAAAATAGGGTCCTATTTCCTACGCGGAACTTGTCGCTGCGTGAAACGTGTACCTACTGCCAAACTAGACTAACCGCATAAGGTTATCAAGTTTTTGAAAATGCTATAGTATGTGTTACCTACAGGGTGCTAGATTTCAATGCGGAACTTAAAACACCAATGAAAGCCTATGCAAATGCGAATTCGAAAACCAATCGGCTCAGTTTAAAATCATAAAGACCACGTTCTGATTATGAAAGTAGATATAGTGAAGACTCCAGGATTGTTTTTGCTATCGGCACCTTTGTACGAGCCAAATGTGAGACTGTTAGTTATTTATGCGTAGTAGATGGGCCTCCTCCTGCCGTACTGTCAAGGGAAAAGTACCGCACTGAATGCTCCCGCCTTATTTGCTGAAAGCCATAGCATAAAGCCACAACCATGCGTAAAACTGAGTTGGACTCTCCCTGTGAAGAAGTAGCAGACAAAAGATACATTCACGAAAGAATAAAACTGGTCCACACGCAAGTGATCGCCTTTGTTCTTTCCTGTTTTATTGCCTGACGACCCACTAATTTAAAACAGCAAGCACGAGTGCAGTGTCAGCAGTGATGTGTGATCAAGACTACAAGAAAAAAGTGCTCGGACATAAGGTTGGTTGGTTCAATATTGCAATATTATGCTATTATAGCCAAGGACATTAGCGCGCTTCTTTCGGAGATTGATACTAATGGCCACCTGATACATTCATTCTTCCAATTAATAATTTCCATTAGTTCAGGTATTTTATACGTTCTTTTATTTGCTTTCCTTGTCCTTAACATCAGCTCCTGCCAGAGTGAGAATGCATTCACAATCACTACAATGAAAAGAAATCACTACGTGGTTAATGGAACACAGCCGTAAGCGCCCGGATAACGAACGAGTCTGGCCATTTATCATTCATTCCAACACTTGATTTTGCATCACTGTTTTGTGTGTGATATTTTTTTGTGTGCTACCTAATTGACATCATGGTTCGCCAACTTACCTATTAGTACACACCCTGTAAGTTCTTACCCTTAAGCGCACAAGTGCGAAACCACACGCTCGCATGCATGTGTATACCTGGCGCAGCTGGTGAATAGCGGCTTGCCGTAGCACTCCTCGGCCGGCCGATGCCCCGCGCGCATGCAGCTTCGGCGGCACAGGGCAATCGACGCGAACCTATTGGCGCCCCGGTTGCAAGAGTGCACGGCGTCTGTGGCCGTCTCAACGCAGGCATTCACCGAGCGACGGTAGTGAAACTCGGGCTGATCACGGTTCGGGTGGCAAAGTGAGTAGAACACGTCCCCGCACATTGGACGAGTCTGCGCAGATAAGAGCGTAGAGGAGATATGCGTATCAGTATCATCTTCAAACGAAGAAAGCAAGACTGATATGTTGTTTTACCCTTAAAAACTACAAAAACAACGTAAGACATGCAATAGTGGAATACTTCGATATTTCCATTTCACACGGTTTCTTAACGTGCTCCTAAATTTAAGCACGCAGGGACTGTTACTTTTGCATAGCGCCCCGACTGAAGTGAGGCTGCCATGATGGGCAATTGAGTCTTCGTCCAGAAGTTTAGCAGAACAACACCTAGGTGCCAAGTAAACCCCACGGGTAAGGCTCAAAGTGAGCGAGTTTTGGACAATGACAACAATGCTGAAGCTAGGCTCTTTCGAATGACCTATAGAGGTTGCCAACTTTTGGTTTGTGCCAAAGGAAGTTTGCAGTACAATGTGCAAATAAAATCGCTGTACACGAACGTTACATTCGAGCCCCAAATCTGCGCGATTGCCTGCGCTGTTGTTCTGGCAACTTCTGCTAATGATGGGAAGCCAGTCATGACTGGTGACTGGCTCAGATAGGTTACTTTCTGGTGATAGGTGAGTGGCTGATAGGTAACTGGCTCTAATATGTGTTTAGAAATGCTTGTACATTAAGAGTTCTTGTTAATGATGAAAAAAAAAAAAACTACAATGCGGAGTGGAGTAAGCTTCTCAAAATACTTTGAAAGGCTTCGCGCAAAAAGCGTGAATAGAGGCTGTTATGCCGCTACTGTGAGCACTATAGCCCTAGAATAATTAATTGTGTGCCTTAGACAATGAAGGATATCAAGCCGTATTTCCGACAAGATATACATCTTGAAATTTTAAAAGCGAAAAAAAAAACAGAGCTGATCCCAACAGCTACGCATATAACCACGAATAAGTGTATATATTGTCACAAGGTACTCTTGAATGAATAGACCTGTGTATCTCTCGGCTAACAAAATGAAGGAACACACCTTTTGCTGCATAGGATATCCTTATCGAAGCAAAAAACTATTCTCAAGAAGATTAGATCGTCGATAAGACTCCCAATATTCTGGAATGCTTTTCAACAATGGTGACATAAAACAGGGTTTCCCGAATACCAAGCAGTTGACATGATATGTGCTGGAAAAATGGATTCATAAGCTACCTCCAACAGCTGTCAATATCATGCGATCACTCGTCCGGAGAAGATTTCACTTGTTGAACATGGACAAAAAAAAAGACACACGACACAGATGGTGTGTCGATGCGTCGAGTGTCTTTTTGTGTTCTTGTTGGAGAAGTGCCATACTGTTTTTCTAACGGCACAGAAATGGGAAACTGATAATACCCCACGCAACACCAAGTGCTGTGCTCTGTCATCAGCGCCTTTGTTGCGCTATCTATGCGCTTTGTCCCATTTACTCATCATAATGAAGAGCCATATTTTTACCAGGAAGCCTCAATTGTACCAACAAGCCCAAGTTGCAGTATCGGTAAACCACTTGTCGAGTAAACGTATACAATGACTACTGACTCACGGGGCGCTGGAACGGGAATGCCATGATGTCCGCGCTGTCTTCGGTAGCTCCAAAACTTAAGGAAACAGTTGTCCGTTTTCTTGGCTTGACGTGCCTCGTGTATTTCTTGACGCTGCTCCTCTTCCGAACAGTCACTTCGGCCGCGAACGTCGGTGTCGCAGCCACTCTCGTGTGACTCGAAGACTAGACACGTTCCGCGAGACTTCGAGACGGCCCGTGCTCTTGACCCCTTTTGACGCGCCGACAGGCAGCGCTGGTGCGTGGACATTTGTTATGGTTGCCGAAGACGACATCACCATATGCGGTATCTGGTTAGCGGCGTTCGCATGGCCGGTATCCGAGATAACGGCCATATTGCGGTTCGAGTGCGCCATGATGACGAGAGAGACTAGGATCAGGAACGCCATCAGCAGCACCATCATAAGTACGGGAGCGCAGGTACCCCTGGACATTCGGTGTTCTTGGCTCTTGGGGGACGGTGAGCGAAGGTCTCGGCTACCGCGGTTGGTGCGACTGTTGTGCCGATCGGAGTCTGAGTGGTCGCAGCTCGTCGTGATGAAAATGTCTGCGCGTTTCCTACTGGTGCTCTCACTACCATCGCTGCAATCAAGGCTGCTCGGGGCGCTGCTCGTCGACGCATCTGTTCTGCTTGTGCAAGAGTCGTCCCTCACCGAAAACGTCGCCGCGCTGCCAAGAACTGCAGCTGTTTGATGGCTCGACTGTGGCTGTGCGACCTGCATTTGCTCGACTGTCACGGGCCATATTCCTTCAGCCACTTACCGGGATACCCCACTGTGGTGCCAGCCAAGCAGCTCTCATGACGTCTAGATCCGCATCTGAGTTGTAATAAGGCATCGGTGGATATTGTCCGTCGAACGAGCCGACAAGTTCAAACCCTTGACTTTGCTCGAACAGAGGGTTGCAGTAGTAGGAGTCTTGGTCGGCGAGGTGATGTACAGTCCTGATGCAAGTGACGTTGTCAAAAGCCTGCCGTGGACGCCGCAGGGGTCCTCGTGGTTTTTGTGCCATGGCTTCTTCGCGATGTATATGAGAGGACGTATTTCAGGTAGCTCGCACCTCCTTGGCTCGCAATCAATTTCAACAATTTAAGCAACAGCAATGGCACCCTTCTCGCGCATGGTCATCGCGAGAAGAAGAAGAAGATGATTGCCTATACACATGTACGGCTCACACTCACACTGGGAGGTTGGCTAAGAAATGAGTCATTTCTAAGAAAAAGTCATCACTTAAGATTTGTATGGCTAATGAATTATAAAATAGTTAGAAAAATAATTAAACTACCAGGAATAAAAATAATCTTACCACAAAACGAAAATCTCGGTCTCAAATCTCATTGACTAATGAGGAAGCTCAGAAAAATACAATGTTTCTCATCCAAAATTGAAGTGGTTGCATACTAACAAATATTGCTCGGTAGTTTCGTCTTCGTTACGAAACAAGGAAACAGGGGAAGAAGCTATACGAGCTATGAGCATAAAATAGTGTCACGGGGTCGTGACGTGGCTGAAGACAGGAGACTTCGTGTTCGGATTTAACTGTTTATTTAGGCGAACCTGTGCCCAGTAAACGGAAAGTCCGACTACAGCAGCAGTCTTGCACAGATAGCAGTCTCGGACTGATAGCGGCGAACGGAGCGTGGGCCTTCGTTCAACAACTGACAAGCCGCGAAGCGCGTCGGCATTTATACTCTTGCCATCGAATGTTCTAGCGTTATCGCTGGCGGTGGCGTAGGTTCCAGAACAATTTGTACCGTTCGCACAGTGGGCGTGATCTTATCGAAATGATCTACTACAGTCCGGAACCTTCTCGAAAACTGCAGGCGCGGTTTGCGCTGAGAATCGTGTGGAGTTTTAGGACGATAACGAAAACTTGGGAAATGGAACGTGGCATTGCCCCCCTCTGAAAAAAGGCATCGTCCCGATGCTTTAACGAAAGGTGAAGGTACAATAATAATGCAAGAAAGTACGATGAATAAATTACGATGAAACAATAATACCAAAAAACACTGTTTTAGTTTGTTAACGCGCATGAAACGGCTTGAGGCGCGCGACATGCACGACTTCAGGTCGCGATCGGCGTCGTTGAGAGTTCGTGATGCCGTCGGGGACAACCTCGTAATCAAGTGGGCCGAGACGTCGAACCACCCTGTACGGTCCGAAGTAGCGTCGCAAAAGCTTTTTACTTAGTCCACGTCGGCGTATCGGCGTCCACACCCAAACACGTTCACCGGGCTGGTATTCCACGAAGCGTCGTCGAAGGTTGTAACGGTGGCTGTCTGTCGTCTGTTGATTCTTGATACGGAGACGCGCAAGTTGTCGGGCTTCTTCGGCACGTTGAAGGCACTCGCTCACATCGAGGCTTTCTTCGTCGGTGACGTTGGGTAACATGGCATCGAGCGTCGTTGCCGGGCTCCTTCCGTAGACCAATTTGTATGGAGATATCTGCGTCGTCTCCTGCACCGCCGTGTTGTATGCGAAGGTCATATACGGAAGAATGGCGTCCCACGTCTTGTGTTCGACATCGACGTACATTGACAGCATGTCGGCGATCGTCTTGTTAAGCCGCTCGGTGAGGCCGTTGGTCTGTGGGTGGTACACTGTCGTCCGGCGGTGGTTTGTTTGGCTGTATGCCAAGATCGCTTGAGTTAAGTCGGCAGTGAATGCCGCTCCTCTGTCGGTGATAAGGACCTCCGGGGCGCCGTGACGTAGGATGATATTTTCGACGAAGAACTTAGCTACCTCGGATGCACTGCCTTTTGGCAGAGCTTTTGTCTCGGCGTAGCGGGTGAGGTAGTCGGTAGCTACCACGATCCACTTGTTTCCGAAAGCCGACGTCGGGAACGGCCCTAGTAGATCCATACCAATCTGCTGGAAAGGTCGGCAAGGTGGATCAATTGGCTGCAGAAGTCCCGCTGGCCTTGTCGGCGGTGTCTTGCGTCGCTGACAGTCCCGGCATGTCCTCACATAACGAGTGACGTCGGTGGTAAGACGTGGCCAGTAGTACCTTTCTTGTATCCTCGCGAGCGTGCGAGAAACACCGAGGTGCCCTGCCGTCGGATCGTCGTGCAGGGCCTGCAGGAGTTCTGGTCGCAGAGCTAAAGGCACCACAAAGAGGTACTTAGCTCGAAGCGGTGAAAAGTTTTTCTTTTGTAGAAGACCGTTTCGTAGGAAGAACGACGCAAGTGCGCGCTTGAATACCTTCGGGACTTCGGCGGTCCTGCCTTCGAGGTATTCTATTAGGGCCTAAAGTTCCGGGTCGGCCCGCTGTCCTAACTTTCTTTAACTTCGCGGCGAACGACCCACTGATGACAGAATAGTCAGCTCCAGTATCGACTGAGAGCGGTCACACTGTGGCCGTCGATAAGAACGTCGAGGTCGCTAGTTCGCCGTCTCGCATTACAGTTAGGGCGTGGCGTCGGGTCACGGCTGCGTCGGCTTGTTCCGCTGTTTCCATGTTGCGTCGTCAGGCCACCTTCGATAAGTGAGCTTTCGCCGTCAGGGCTTTGCCTGGTTGGCGTTGTGTTCGGAAAGCTCCGTCGCGGCGTCGTCGTCGTCGGAGGATCTTCGGTAGTTCGTCGCACAGCAACCGCACCTCCACTGGTTGTTGCCCTTAGTTTCCCGGATACGGGCTAGGAGACCGGCCCCGCGTTGGGCCGGAGTACTGCCGGGGGTGCGGTGACATGCGGCGGGTGGGCGACGGCGAACGGGAAGGACTTCGTGGTGTCCATTGAGTTCCTGTCAGGTAGTCGGCGATGTCACGTGGCCGTTCGCCTGGCTGCGGACGTGGTGCATCGACGGCGAAGCCACGCAGTCCCATCTGTCGGTACTGGCAACAGCGGTAAGTGTGCCCGGCCTCGCCGCAGTGGTAGCACAGTGGGCGGTGGTCAGGGGTGCGCCAAACGTCGGTTTTCCTCGGCGCACTGCGCTGGCCCGCTGGCGAACGGTAGGTCGTCGGTGGGGGTGGTGGCGGCGGTGGTGTGTGGCGACGGAAGTGCGACGGGGCGGCGTTTCGGCGTGGACGGGGAGGAGCGTTGTGGCGCACTGCAGCGGCGTAGCTCATAGTTTCTGGCTCGGGCAGCGGTGTTTGGGGAATTCGAAGCGATTGCCGAACTTCTTCTCGCACAATGTCGGCTATCGAATCCACTTGAGGTTGCGCCGAAGGCAACAGTTAGCGCAGCTCTTCCCGCACGATCGCTCGGATCGTTTCACGCAGATTGTCGGAGTCACTGGCTTGAGCATCAGCGCATTCTGGAGTCAGGCGACGATTATACTGTATGGTGCGCATGTCCAGGGTTTTTTCGATGGTGGTCGCCTCGGATACAAATTCTTGGACGGTGTTCGGTGGATTCCTCATCAGTTCCGCGAAGAGCTCCTGTTTGACCCCTCGCATGAGGAAACGAACTTTCTTCTCCTCAGGCATGTCTGGGTCAGCGTGACGAAATAGGCGGGTCATCTCCTCGGTAAAAATTCCAACCTTTTCATTTGGTAGCTGAACCCGGGTCTCTAGTAGAGCAGCGGCCCTCTCTTTGCGAGCGACGCTTGCGAACGGTTGCAGAAATGCGCCGCAGAAGACATCCCACGTTCGGAGCGTAGACTCTCGATTCTCTAAACAGGTCCTTGCGGTGTCTTCCAGGTAGAAGTACACAAGACGGAGCTTTTCTTCGTTGTCCCAGTGGTTGAGGGCGGCCACACGGTCGTATGTTTCTAGTCAGGATTCCGGGTCTTCAAACGATGACTTACGAAACGTTAGTGGTTCCCTGGGTTGATGAATGACGATCGCGGGCTGGGACGCTCCGGTTGTCATAGTCGCTGCAGTAGAGGTCATGGCCTTGACTTTCCGCGCCTTGTCTTGTAGAAGCCCGTACTCCGGTGGGAGACCTTGCTGTCGGCGGCTTGTTCGCTGCTCTTGGTCGGCGTCGGTGTCTTCTCCGCGACGTTGGCTGGGTTCACGGCTGTCTTCGGCCACGTCACGACCCCGTGACACCTGGTGGAGGTGCTGCTTCGTTCATGTACCGGACGCCCCCTTCAAGCCGTGTACCCAGCACCTCCACCAGATGTCACGGGGTCATGACGTGGTCGAAGACAGGAGACTTCGTGTTCGGATTTAACTGTTATATTTGGGCAAACCTGTGCCCAGTAAACGGAAAGTCCGATTACAGCAGCAGTCTTGCACAGATAGCAGTCTCGGACTGATAGCGGCGAACGGAGCGTCGGCCTTCGTTCAACAACTGACAAGCCGCGAAGCGCGTTGGCATTTATACTCTTGCCATCGAATGTTCTAGCGTTATCGCTGGCGGTGGCGTAGGTTCCAGAACAATTTGTACCGTTCGCACAGTGGGCGTGATGTTATCGAAATGATCTACTACAGTCCGGAACCTTCTCGAAAACTGCAGGCGCGGTTTGCGCTGAGAATCGTGTGGTGTTTTGGGACGATAACGAAAACTTGGGAAATGGAACGTGGCAATAGTTTAATTTCGGAACGCGACAGCGGGACTTTGTAAATTTGCTCAATCATCCTCGTATAAAGACGTGAGACGAGAGTTGTTTTGGTGTTATGTTTTATATACACGTTATATACACAGTGTTTTTTTTTGAAGAGCCACTTCACACGCCCTGGTCCCAACCCTCAAGCATGATACCGTCCGCTGTCTTGGAATGCACTTCTTTACGCATTCATCATCTTGTCGCCATTTGATGGCGGGCTGTACCAGTTACAATCACAACGCGTGACTCGTCATTTGTGTCGAACACACGTTTGGCTGTCGGCAGACGTGCCAGTATCAGCACTCAAGAAGCACAGCGCACGACGCTTAGAGCGGCGTCAAGCACTGTGTTCCAACGCCTCCTAGGAGGCGTTGGGCGTTCACACCGCTTCTACCGCCAGCATTTCGAATGCGCTTCTCTTCCTTGCTCGCTGCTCATAGCGACGCGCAGTCATCGCGGTCTTCGCCTGTTGCGTGGAGCCTCACCCGCTGGACTCAGACGAGCGAGTGTCACCTTGCAACAAATAGCAAGCGTTCTTGAAACAAAGAGCACAGCTACGCTTCAGTGAGAGCAATGAGCACTAGCGTAAACACCAGCGAAACGATGAGAGCCAAGCCCCCCGCAGAAACAGCAAGCTCCTAAAAATCACAACATATCCACGAGTGAACGATGATGAGTGGGGCGAAGCGCCCGTGCGTCCACGCTACTGTCCAGCCGTTCGTTCTTGGTTCGGCCCATCCGTCCGTCTATCTGTCTGTGCCTCTGGGCTTGTGTCCATCCAAGCGTCTGTCTGTCAGTCCGTTCGTCCATGCTTCCATTCATGAGTCTGTCCATGCGTTCTTGCATCCATTCGTCTGTATGTCCGACCTTGCTTTCGTTCATGCGCACTTCCGTCCGTGCTTCTGTGCGTCCATCTGTCGGTCCATTCATCTGTCTGTCTGTCTGTCTGTCTGTCTGTCTGTCTGTCTGTCTGTCTGTCTGTCTGTCTGTCTGTCTGTCTGTCTGTCTGTCTGTCTGTCTGTCTGTCTGTCTGTCTGTCTGTCTGTCTGTCACTAAGACCAGCACCACCTGCTGAGTGAGTAATACAGCTAGGTAGTCACAAACTGGTCGCAAAAGACATGCATGGGGCTTCAGAAGCTTCGCCCCTAAAATGAGTTATTTTCGTGTTAAACAGAAACTTTTACGCCAAGATATCAAAAGGTGTCGTCTTCGTCTTCTAAGAGAGCCTGACTTGTAAACACGTATTGATAAGTGAACTGTGACTCTCTGTGTCTGGTCGGTCTTTTCTGCTTCTCATTACCCATTAGCCGCGATTGGGAAGTTTCAGTAGGAAACCCTAGTACACCACTGCGTGCTTTGTGTCTTTCCAGTTTCTCTCCTGCGCATCACCACGATTAGTGACAGTGGCAACGTCTAGCCAGTGTAAGCGTTAGCGTCTGCTGCTTCACATCTATACACGTTTCCTTTTAGTGGGAGATGGTGCAATTTTTTTCTACTTCCTTGGTTTTTAACCCACCAGTAAAATGCGCTCTTGATGCGTGATCTAGTTCGTCCATACTGTTTCTCGCATGTATTGCCTCAACTAACTTAAATCCCAGATCTGCTGGTGCATCTCTCATCAAACTACTAGTGATAGGTTAGTCCTCACACTGCTTCGCGTGTCGCGAGGCAGCGGTGTTGCACTTCGTTCTTTAAGTGCTTTAAGCTTTTCTGATGTTTCGCTTCCGAAGTGGCTAGACGATGGGTACAGGTTGCGTGCTGCGTCCTTACAACTGTTCTGAATAGCTTGTCAATGTCGTCACTGCTGCAGTACCCTTTAAAATTTAATCCAGAGAGTGTATTATTGTTTTAAACGTACTTTTTAGGGTTTACCAAGAAGTCGCATTCTTTGAGCAACCTTCGGAAACTACCCCAAGGTGAACGTGTTCTTGATCGCACAGGAAGTTTGATTGTGTGGTGTGCGCATGCGAACGTCACGCAGTACCTTCCAAGAAGTTATTTGCGTTATTTTGTAAATATTTTTCGACTATTGGACGTATAGTTCCACTGCAGTGAAATTCTTTAAGTTCATCTCAAGGAAGGCTGCGCATGTCATGTCTTTTTTTTGTAGCGACTGTTCCACTGTGTATTCGCTTCCATTAAAAACGATTCCTCTTCAAGCTTTTGGAATTAGGCGCTAGCCTTCGGGGATGCTGCTGGTGTATGCTATTTGTCAGTGCTCGTCACTGGAGCCAACAGGATCTTGGCACTTCGGATCTGAAACGCCTAAGCCGAAAAATCTTTTCTATCTAATCTTGACTCGCATGACACTTCAGAATAAAATGAAGCTGGATTTTTTCGTGTCTATCTTAGAGATGAAATGTAGTCTTTGTGCGCAAAAAAGTCGTAATAGACGCAACACATGATAGCGGAAGAAATTATTCGCCTATTGACAGCAAAGAATCGCCCATGGGGCTTTTAGCATTTGCTAGTAGTGTCCCTTTCGTCATACCCGGGAAGTGCGTCGGGGTCTAGTGCCCAGGAATATTTATGGCCGACCAACAGATGCGTGGTGTGGGAGCAAAAAAAAAGAAGAAACACTGACTCAGCTATTTTGCTCTGTTGTACGCGAACACGTGCAATAAACGCAATTGCTATGTAAAATTTCACATTGATATCTGTTCGCTGAAATAACTATGAGGAATAGGCAGTGACACCCGGTATATTATTTCATACTCAAAGCGTATTACAGTCAGTATTGCTTTCTTTAGGAATTCCATCATATTACCTTCAATACAGCTTTTATTTCATGTATGGGAACGTAAAACTGTAAAAGAACAACACTGTTGTGCATTTGACACGAGGTTTACCACCATTTCACTTTTAAAACAAGTGAACTGCGCTGTGAGTATACCATAAGTGTTCCGTTCATAACGATAACCCGTGCGTCAACACGCCCCTCTCACGGCAGATCGTCCATGCGTCCGTGCGTCAGTCTGTCCATCTGTGCGTCCGACCCAGCGTTCATCCTCGGTGGTATTGAACGCTCTAAGTACCACCATCTCGCATATTTTCTTTATGTATTCATCATATACAAGTACCGCCATCCAACGAATTTTTCAAGAACTAAACGAGCGGTAACTACCTACTACTACAACTACCACTATGACTACTACTACTTCTACTACTACGACTATTACTGCGACAAGTCTCGCCTTCAGAGCGCGTCCTGGTGGACGCGAACATCAAGGCTATATGATTCCTCCGAAAGATAAGATGGCGTTTCGAGCTCTGAGAGGATCGGACGATGGTCAGACGTGTACACAGGCGAAGGTAGGAAAGGCAGAAGACGCAAATTGGAGGCGAACGCCTCTAATGTACGTGGAATATAATGGCGCTTTTAGCTGACCGATTCTGTGGTCCGTTCCCCATAGCGTCCAAACGGTCAACGTTACCGGAGCACAACGCGCGTTGTTTGTTTGAGCCAAGCGTCTTTCGGTCGAGGCATTACGGCGCCACCGGTGCATGAAAGTCAAAAGTATGTTGAAAAAGAAAGTACAAAATTGGCAGATCCCACGTACAGTGGGAATCGATGATATGCGAAGCATTATTAAGAAATGTTGATATGTCACTTTAAATCAGCAAAACGTTACCAGGTGGAGGTAAATGATGCCGTATATGACTTCTGTGTCATGATTATCAGTTTCGATGTGTCATTGTATGCTTACACGGCGTCGTAACCATACGTTTTCATGCCACTTAAGGATCTGTAGGTTCTGCGAGACCTATGGAGTCGACGTCGACGATTGGTTGGCCATGTTCGAACGAGCGAGTGTGCCGAACAGATGGAATCGCACACTTCAGTAGGCTGATGTGCCGTTTTACTTGAGAGGCAAGGCAAAGGTGCGGTATGAAAACAACGAAGAACAACTCAAAAGGTGGGACTAATGCAAAAAAAAGATGCGAGAGGTGTTTGGCGAAACGGCCACTCGTAAGATCGCCGCCAAAAATGAAGTGGCCTGCTGTGCCCAATCCCCCACGGATTCACACTTCGCATACATTCAAGACTAGCTGGCCCTCTGCCGAAAGGCCTGAAAGCGACATGACAGAAGGTGACAAGAACGGGCATGTCGTGAAAAGGATTTCCGGCGATACGTTTAATCTCCGGATGCACAAGGGCTGTTCCTACCGTGGACAAGATCATCAAAGAGTGTCGTCAGTTCGAGCAAGTGAAAAGTCGCCGCATTCTGCGAACATTCGCCCGACTTCAAACACCACTGCAACATCAACTTGCGAGGACCAATCCACACCACAACGTCCCGTTACCGCCGGGAGACCTGACATGCATTGTTCGTCGCGAACTTGAAGCAATGGCGCCCTCGGCGTTCTATTCGCGAAGTACCGATAACACTCCTGTTACTGTTCCTCTTGTTCAAGCCATCGTGCGCCAGGAGCTTAAAAACATTGGAGTGCATTCCGTGTGCCATGTTACTGCGCTCAAAGACAGTGAACGCTCTTTCGCAATGGCCTCCTCAGACCGACAGTTTTCTTCACGTACTGGCAACCCGGATAAGTGGTGAACTGCAGATGACCACCCTATATGTTTCAACTGCTACCGCATTGGACATAATGCTCCTTACTGCCACAACACATGGTCCTCGGCACATAGTGCAACCACCAATATGATCCGTTTAGACGGTACCGCCTGTACCTTTTCACCTGCCCAAGAGTCCAATGCCATTGACCATTCTCGGAACACTTGGTACAGCCGCTCGCCTTTACCACGTGGGCACCAGTCTCGTTCGCCGCAAATACGTCACCAATAGTCCCGTTCACCAGAGCCACGGCACTTCTCGTCCCCGTGGCTTCCGGCCACATCTTCTCGGAAAACTGAGAATTGTAGCCCTCAGAGGTGGCGTTGCATTGACGACTTCCACAAGAATTTCTATCTCCGTTCCCATCACATGAAGTTTAATAGACTTTGAAGTAGACGGCGTACCTGTAGTAGCACTTGTAGACACTGGCGCAAGCATTTCGGTCATGTTCAAGCCTACGCACACGTTTAAAAGTTAAAGAATTCCGACACCATGCGGCTGCAAAAATGCTCTGTGTGACCCATGGCGGCATGCCGATGGTTCTCGGTCTGCGCACTGCCCGCTTGAAGTATGAATAACCACACCACTTCTGTCATTTTAGCCGTGATTGATCACTGCCATTATGACGTTATCTTAGGTCTGGATTTCTTGTTGAATCATTCTGCTCTTTTTGATTGCGGTACCGGCGTCATTCAGCTAGAGCTGCTTCAGATAGTCGCTGAACCGCACAATGCCCTGCCGTGCCTGTGTTCTCTTCGGATGTGCGACTGTCACCTCAGGCTGCCACCTACGTAGTTTGGACCACACAGCCACAGGTTCCCGATGGTCAATATGTCCTCACTTTCTCTCGCTGACTGTCCTTTTGGGCTGCAACATCACCATTCGTCATGCGCTTGTGACTGTCCCTGACAACTCTACCTCACTCCCACTTATCAATTTCAGCTTGTACCCTCAAGTGCTTCCTCGGGGCATGTTCTTTTCCAGCGCATCTAATGCTGACGAATTTGAAATAGCAATAGGGTTGACAGGCGGGCTAGGTGGTACAAATTCATAATGGAATAATTGGAAGCGCAAACCAACGGGACACAAGAGAAGAGACAAACAAGCGCAGACTGAAACTCAGTTTATTCAGAGAAGAAGTTATATACCAGAAAAATGGGAAAGGGAAACAACTAGGGAGAAGGTTCCACCTTGATCAGGTGTCGTCCAGAAACGATATTTCCCAATCCAACAGTGATATAGACGGTGAACTAACACAACTATCAATATTCTTTTTAATAAAAAAAGGCTTCCGCCATCTCTATAGTTTTCGTGTCATGATGGCTGTACAGATTAGACGTGCGCGAAAAATCAGGTACGCAGCCACACTTTTTGCAATGGGTGGATAAATGTAAACCCGGGGCTGATTTCAGCGCGTTGTAGTGTCCTCGCAAGCGAATATTCAACCAGCGCCCAGTCTGCCCAATGTTATCCCAGGGGAAGTTGACAAAATGCTCAACAAAGGTGCCATAGAACCATCAAGTAGTCCTTGGGCCTCCCTTGTGGTCCTTGTGAAGAAAAATGACAGTACCTGGCGCTTCTGCGTTGACTATCGGCACTTGAACAACATCACGCGAAAAGACGTATACCCGCTACCATGCATCGATGACACGTTGGACTGCCTGCACGGCACTACATACTTCTCGTTTATTGATCTTTGGTCTGGCTACTGACAGATTTATCTCGATGAGATGGACCGTGAGAAGACGGCCTTCATTACATCGGATGGTTTATATTAGTTAAAGGTCAGGTCATGTCTTTTGGACTATGTAACGCCCCTGCCACATTCGAACGAGTGATGTACTCTCTCCTGCGTGGTTATAAGTGGTCTACTCGTCTCAGGTACCTAGACGATGTGATAGTCTTTTCATTTACTTTTGATAGCCACCTGACTCATCTCGCTGCAATGCTCGCAGTCTTCAGAACAGCTGGGCCAATTCGAACTCAATTCCAAGAAATGTCAATTTGACCGCCATCAGATAGCCGTTCTGGGCCATCTTTTAAACTCCGATGGCTTCTGACCAGATCCCAATAAGATCCACGCCGTCCGTAGCTTTCCGGTGTCCCGTTTCACATCCGACATACAGAGCTTCATCGGCTTGTGTTCGTACTTTCGTCGTTTTGTGGAAAACTTCGCCTAAGCTGCCACGCCACTCTCAGATTTGCTGAAGAATACCACGTTCTCATAGCGTCCTGAGCAGGCCCAAGCGTTCACCGTTCTCATGGACTACTTAATTACGCCCCCCATACTCGTCTACTTTAATCCGTCTGCTACCACAGAAGTTCGCACCGACGCCAGTGGCCACAGTATCGGTGCAGTTCTCACTCAGCGGCACCACGGAACAGTGCATGACAGCTTACGCTAGTCGCCTGATCCTCCTCCAGATAGGAATTATTCCATCACCAAGAGAGAGTGTTTAGCCTTAGTTTGGACCGTCGCCAAATTTCAGCGATATTTTTATGGTCGCATATCCTCCATCGTTACGGACCAACACGCCCACTGCTGGCTGACTTCTCTGAAGGACTTGACTGGACGTCTGGGTCGCTGGGACTCTGAGGCTCCAGGAATTTCCATTTAGAGTCAGCTACAAGTCTGGCTGTTTGCACAAGGACGCAGACTGTCTTTCTCGTCATCCGGTGAACCCTCCTGATCCCGTTGCACCTGGCTTGAAGAGCAGCGTAATGGCAATTGCTGACTTCAGCGATATGCGCATTGAACAACGACGGGATGAGTCAGTGCGCACTACAATCGACGCCATTCAGTCTGACAGCCATGATGCTGAATTCCGTATGTTCGTGCTGCATGACTGCATCTTCTACTGCCGCAACGTCAGCACTGAAGGCCCTGAGCTTCTGCTTGTCATTCCTTGTCATCTACCGCCTGCCATACTTGAACAACTTAACGACGCACCAACAGCGGGACACCTTGGCGTTTCCCGCACATACGACCGCGTGCGACGTTGATTCTTCTGGCCAGGACTGTACCGCAGCGTGCGTCGATATTTCGCCACTTGCAACCTCTGCCAGCGCCGGGAAAGACCTTCTTTCCTGCCAGCTGGGTATCTTCACCCAATTGAAGTCCCCTCTGAACAATTTTATCACGTGGGACTCGACCTTCCTGGCCATTTTCCGACTACGACACTGGGATAGGAATGGATCGCTGTCGCCAAAAATTATGCGACCCGTTACGCGATGACAAAGGCCATGCTAACCAGTTGCGCCCCTGACGTCGCGCATTTTCTTCTTCATTGTGAATAAGAGAACGCATCATGGGCAAGCAGCATGACTACCGCTTGGGTACTGGGTTATGGGGTGACTGAGACTCGGGAACAGAAATAAGACTGGAGAGCGAGTCGGCGTGTGAGGAAAATGGCCGAGCCAGGGCGCGCTGCTTCCTCATCTCGTCAAACCTTTGACACAAAGTGACAAGTTCCGCAATGGTGGCAGGATTACGGACCAGGAGAATCTCAAATGCGCCATCATTTATCCCTTTGAGGATGTGCTGAATTTTCTCAGACACTGGCATGGCAGTGTTCACTGTGTTGCAAAGATCAACAATGTCTTTGATGTAACTGGTCAACGATTCCGATGACTTCTGTGCACAAAACCGCTAGCGTTGTTCGGTCGTGGACTTGTGGACAGCGGGTCGGCCAAAAAAGTCAGCATATGACGTTTTGAGGTAAAATATGACGTTAGTTAACTTGTCTGCGTCATGCCACTGGTTGTTTGCGCTCACCAGTTCGTAGTAAGTGAACAAGTCTTCCACGTTGGTGTCATCAGCTCCGTTAAAGACCTTGGGCTCTCGCAAGCGAAAAACGCCGGGGGTGCTGGAGGATGGAGTGGAAGAGCCAGGTTGCGCGTTGTTGGTGGCCTTGGTGGGAGGTAGCGTTCTGTTGCGCAGCTCCAGGTTTAGGTGACGGGAAATGTCAGCACCCTCCATTAAGTGAAAAGGGGTTTATTGGCGGGTGTTGCGACGGCGGCTCTCAATGAAAACACAATCGGGACAGAGCAACGTTCAGGAAGATGCAGGAGACGATCAGCACGAGGCTAGTGAGACGAGCCCAGAACCCAGAACCCAAGCGGTGGTGATGCTTCTTGCCAACGATGCGTTTTCTTCTTCACAATGACGCCATTTTCACCACGGTGCACCCCGACAGCTGCTTACGGCCGCTCTTTCTTGTCCAAAGTTGTCGATGACCTCCTTCGATCATGCGCCACAGCGCATAAGCTATCTACGGCCTACCACCCACAAACTAATGGCATAACTGGACGTTTTAACCACACGATCACTTAGATGTTTACGATGTACGTCTCGGAAGATCATCGTGACTGAGACACCACGTTGACCTATGTGATTTCCGCATAAAATTCCTCTCGGCATGACACCACGGGATTCTAACCTTTTTATCTTTTGTATGGTCGTGACCCCATATTACCATTTGAACCCACCTTGCCTCTCAAGCCTTTTGCTTCCGACTGTGCTCCCGAAGCCATTGATCGGGTTCACATGGCTCCTCAACTTGCCCAGTCTCGTTTCACCAAGTCACCGGATATGAATAAAGCCCGCTACGACCACCGGCATCGTAATATAACGTTACCATCAAACATAAGCGGCAGCTTCCCAAAGGCCAGGCAGCGCTTCTGGTGCGTATTGACTGCCCGGCCCCTCAATTGGACATTCCTGATCTCAGTTCTAATGCTCGCAAAATAGTAGCTGTTAAAATTTTTCCTCCTGGCCAAAAGTTCTTCGTGGCTGTGTCTGCGTATTTTCGCCCAGAAATATTTCAGTTGGACCATACACATGGCTGGAGACACTCAAGCAACTTTTAAGAGCATCCCTCTAATCATTAAAGGTGGTTTTAATGCTCGTCACCCTGCCTGGGGTGCCACAAAGCCGAATAAACTAGGAAAATATCTTTAGGACACTATTAACTTTTTTTTGTAGAAATTTGAAGCTCCCCTGACACCCCTACAAGAATGGGACTACATAGAGCGCAGAAAGACACGACTCCAAATCTTACCTTCACCAGCCCCAAACTAGTATGGCCCTAGACAGTCTCCAGCCAGTCATGGAACAGTGATCATCTCCCGATATTTGTGGCACTTCATCGAAAACGCCTCCGGATCAAAACAACAACAACAACAATGACTGAGTGGAATACTTTACTTAGTAATGTTACTGGATCGTCCTCGACAGTTGAAGGCCTTCTGAACTTTTGTCAAGAGGCCCGTGAGCTGGCACGCGAAACAGTGCCATGCGAAGACCATACTCAACCAATGGATAACTATTTAGGCAATTTATGAAAAACAGCAGACTATTTAGTCAGAAATACCACTCGCATGGCAAACGACACTCTTACTTCATGAAAATTAAGCGCCAATTTAAGCTTATCAATGAATATCAGCTCCAACTTCAAAGTGAAGCCTGACAATCCACCTGAGAGCGCTTTGGCCGTGTACCGGGCTTCCAAGGTCTATGGCGCACTTTTTGAAGCCTCAGCGGGAAAGGAAAGGGCAACGCTCCTCTGGCCGAGCTGTTCCTCAAAGCAGATCGGTCAGTTGTAGAAGACAAAGGCATTACCACTTTCTTTCCTCACGCTTCACCCACTTCGCCTGCATCTCCAAAAGCCTGCACCATAACGCAATCTGATCCGAATCTTGATCGCCCATTTAGCATGGCAGAAATGCTAGCAGCCATCAAACACGAGCGCCTCAATCGGCGCCTGACCACGACCGATGCACATGGCGAGAACTCTGCTACCTCGGAGATGAAGCCCAAGACGCACTTTTGGTGGTAATCAATGACCTCTGGACCTCAGGAAATGTTCCGGAGAGCCTTAAGCTGTCTCTAATTTATCCTGTTCCGAAACATGGTAAAGAGGAGACCCTCTGAAAGAACCTTCGGCCAATACCAGTAACATCTACTTTCTGTAAGCTCATTGAACGCATGATTCACACACACATGCCCCATTACTTCGAGATAACCTGGCCGGGATACCATCCAGCCTAGGCGGGTTTTCGCTCTAACCTGGACACCAATGACTGCCTTTTGCTGCTACGGCGCGTTATCAGTCGTACCTCCCTGAAAGATCTTACCCGACTACTTGCTGGCCGTCGACACTGCAGAAAGGGTTCGATAATGTTCACCAAAACGCCACTCTTGAAGAACTAGCTAAGCGCTTCCCCAATTCAGCATGCACAAACATGGGATTCGAAATTTCCTTGCAGCTCGGCCCATTCGCTTAAGCGGTGCATCGCCTGGATGAAGCTCGAAGACTTACTACTTGGACAAAGCTATTTTAGGACCAACACTGCTTAATCTGGCCATGAGCAGGGTAGCGAAAACCTTTACCGGGACACCACGGCTAGATTCACCATCTACGCCGATGGTATTACTATATGAACAGAAGCAGTGGATTATTCTGACAAAGAATCAATCCAGACCAAGCTGCAGACATCCCTCGTTAGTTTAGAGTTCAAGGCCTGCAGCTGGCTCCACATAAGAAAGAACTTATAAGTAAAGACGGCAAAAATCGCACCGAACCGGAATTGTGCATCTCACTTCATATTGAATCACACACTAACAATCAAAAAATTGTCAGTGTATATGGGAGGTAGCAGTGGGTGATCTATAGTGTCTCTGTGCTACCGGTGATATGGGTGTCCAGGTTGGCTTTCATTTCAACGTTGAGGGATTCAGGTACGCAGATTACTACTAGCGCCTCCCAGATCTTGGGTTGCAAGAGGGAAAACGATCATACCTGAGAGGTGAGCCAGTCGCTTCATCGATGGTTCGAGTGTGAAACAGGTGCGTCGCGTGCCAGCCGTCCACTGTGGAAGTATTAGCTTGACAAATCAAAGTTTTAGGTTTACAAATAGCCAGCTACAACAACCCAAAAAAGTGGGTACGTGGCACTGTGGCGGGCATGACAAGCCGCGTTGCATATGAATACGTCGTCTGTCCAACAAATACGGAGGTGCACGATAACAAGCCTGGCGCACTCTTGCAAGAGCTGCGGCCGTTGGAAAGATTTTGTACGGTGCACTCCTATACACGTTCTCTCCAACAGGACATCCAAAGTTTGGAACGCCTTCATCGGGCTAATCTCCGTACCATCAAGGGGCTCTCTAAACACACTAAGATATCCGCCCTTGAAAGCGAAGGGGGCTGCCCTCTTTGCAAGACGTCTTCCATGAAGGCCACACTTGACACCACAACTACCTGGAAAACACGCCGCAAGGTCGTCGCCTTCTGCCCTGGGATTGTCACTGACATGATGATGCACCTCTTCTAAAACAGTCCTTACCCCCTTGCGAAGCTCCAATGGCCCATCAACTGTTCCGTCACCCCATATCACGTCACAGTAATTGTGCCCGCCAGTTTCTTGTGACGCGAGCCCTCAGGGAAGCGAGAATAGATACCATCGACATATACACGGACGCTGCTCTCTCCGATGGCAAATTTTGTATAGCATGGATCTACGCGCGGACCACCGAATACACTGCAGCTTACTGGTGCCATATACTGAACGGTACCCCTATGCATGCCGAACTGCCGAACTACTTGCCATATGGGGAGTGACCGCAAGCCTTCCATACACTCTACAGAAACCCCTTCGTGTCTTTACCGACTCGCACGCTGCATACTCGGAAATATTTCGCCTAGTGTCAGAGGATGCTACAGCTGCTGCTATTCAAAGCATCATTCGTAGGCATGAAAAAGCTGACAGGCCAATAGAATTATCGGGACACCGGGGCATACGGGTGTACCCGGCAGCAATACGGCGGCACATGCCGCTGCTGCTTCCGAAGGTGGGTCGACCAATCTTTCTCTGCCCCCCCCCCCCCTTCAGGGTGAAACCGTATGAGCTTCTAAGTCCAATAGCTCCTTCGGTAGCGACAATGCACTACGTACGCACGTCCCTGCGTCACGCTAGTAAAGAACACATTGTGCAGGTTACCCCACCAGTCCTATTTCCCAACAAATGTCCGCTTTCACGCTCCCAAGAAGTATTTATTAATAAAGCCGACGCAAATTCTACATACACACCATACTCTTTAGCAAAATGGCGACAACCGGACATTACGACAGTGACGTGCAATTACTGCGGGCTGCGCTGCCACGCAGACCTTCGCCACTTACTGTGGCAGTGTTCCACGATTTGAAAAAGGGCGAATGGCCATACAAGCTTTGCAAACCACAAATTATCGTGAAGCGCTCTTTACGGACCCGGAAAAGCAGTTATTATTTGCCCAATATGGAAGTCAGAGCGGCCTGATCAGAGTGGTTCAGGGGGTGCGACAAACCACAGTACTGATCCTATACTACCTAAGTATTAGTGACGGTGAATACAATAGGTGTAAAACCCGTGACAGCCCCGCCGTGGTGGTCTAGTGGCTAAGGTACTCGGCTACTGACTTGCAGGTCCCCGGTTCAAATCCCGGCTGCGGCTGCTGCATTTCCGATGGAGGCGGAAATGTTGTAGGCCCGTGTGCTCAGATTTGGGTGCACGTAAAGAACCCTAGGTGGTTGAAATTTCCGGAGCCCTCCACTACGGAGTCTCTCATAATCATATGGTGGTTCTGAGACGTTAAACCCCCAAAATCAAATCATCAATCAAAACCCGTGACACTGTGAACTAATAGTGTAGTTAGAAAGTCCTGCTTATCCCCACAGCGGTCGTGTGCCTCCCCTTTTTTTTCTTTTTCAATTTTTTCAATAAAGCACCTTCCATCCATCCTAATATAAGGTTTGCCACAGGTGACCGCGTGCGCCTCCTGTCATCGTGTCGCCGTGTAGGTCTCTCCGAAAAACATCTGTCCTGATTCGCAGGACCCTACCCAGTCTTACGCCAAGTTAGCGACGTCAACTACGACATAGCGCCATTGAAGTCCAATTCGTCACCAAGTTTGTCACTTGCTGATATTGTCCATGTTTCGCACATAAAACCCTACTTCTGTCGCACTTCTCTGGACTCGCGCCGAGACGGCGCTCCAACATCCAGGGGTCCTCTTAACGAGATGAAGTAAAGGAAAAGAAAAGACACAAGCAGCTGACAGGCGATCGAGTGTGCCAATCAGCCATTGTGACTCTTGCCTTTGCTTTTTCCTCTGTAAATGCATTTTGCACCAACCGCGTAACAATAAGAAAAGAAGTCACCAATAGGTAAGAAGTCACCAACCCCGTAACAATATGAACCGGAGTGTAGTCATTCGCTGCTTTCGGGGTGAAGCTCCTTACGCCGTCGGTCGTGCGTCGGCGATGTATGTAGTACTAATATTAGTCGTCGTCATAGTACTAGGTAGCCACCTCTCGTTTAGGGCTTGGAATTTTCGCTGAATGGCTGTTCCTCCATATGATGAATTAACGATGAAAAGATGCAAGATGGCGGTACTTGGAGTGTTCACTAGATAGATGGACGGACGGATGAATGGATGAATGGACAGAGAGACAAGCAATGGACGGACGCGCGTATGAACGCACGGACAGATGATGGATGCACAGACAGACGGATGAACGGATGGTCACACGGACGGATGCACGTACGTACGGATGCATGGACAGACAGGCGGCCAAATGGATGGACGCACAAATGGACGGAAGCAAGAACGAACGGACGGACAGAATGGTGTGAAAACTGACGGACGTTTCGCCCCACTCATCATCAATCAGTCCGTGGATATGCTGTGATTTTTTCTATAAGCCACATTCGTATCTCCTAATGTTACAAGCTTTTCATTTTCAGTTGAGTTGTGCATTTGATTTCTGGCATTCTTTTAGAAGTTGGAACTCTCAATTTTTTTGTATTTGTAAGTTCAGATCGGTAATGAATGACCTAAATAAATGTTCAATTTTCCGAAACTAGCTTCCCGAGCCTGTAATTTTGGGCTCATCCTGCACAATTGTCACCCACGTTTCCGCCTATGGGCCACGCTCATTGTTTCAAGGTTCTAGAATATCTGTGGTATGCGCTCCATTGCATTCTTCTTGGTGATAGCAGACGCAGCCGACACAGTGCAGACACAGTGTTAGCACTGTGTCTAAACAGTGTTACTGTGATAGCAGACACAGTGTTAGGAAGATGGTAGTGTTAAAAGCTGCACAGGCATAATATAGAACACACTCGTGTAAAGCAGGCAAGGAGAGGGACACTTGATCGCATAGGTTGGCAAACTCACTCATGAGCTAGTCGTTTTACTCGGACTCGCTCATACTGAGATCAAGCCGTGAGTCTGAGTGAGCCCGGGTGGGTAATATTTTCGTGAATTCGAGTCCGAGTGAGTCCGGTGAGGGAAATTTTCGCGAGTGCGGTTCATGTACAGATTCGCGACTTGGAGTTCAAGTGAGCCCTAACTGCAAAATATATTTCTTGAAGGAGTCCGAGTGAGCTCCACCATTAGTTGCTGGCCCATGATCTTATCTACAAGTCTTCGAGCTTTACTATCAGGCTGAGAGAGACTCTCGCCCTGCTTTGGACATGGTATAGGCTTATGAGGATGATGGCAAAATGACTTATAGCGCCACCTTAACTAAGAGAGTTTGCTGAGCTCTGTGTTTAGAATAAATGTCCGACAATAAGGATACGGCGTACTGTGTTATGTGTTTAGAAAATTTTGTTCTGACGGACAGTGAACATTATTAACGTTTCAACAGAACATTTCGTCAGAACATTCGTCAGACAAACAAAATATTGATATAAAAATATTGCTATAATTATGTACATAACATGATGATAAAAAGCCAAAATAAAACGTTTATATGTACAAATCTCGTCTTTACATAGCATTTATGCCGGTATAGAACAGACATACGCCTACCAAAACAAGGCAGACCGAAAGACACGTTTCAGGACGTCTCTCTCTGACGAAACCAAAAGGGTATGACCAGTGCCGAAGGAAATCTCCTTAGCGAGAAAGAGTTGTTACCGAAAAAAAATAGATAGCAGGTCTGTGTACGGTCACTCGAAGACCAGTCAAAGTATCCTCGCCGCGATCGTACGAAAGACAGTACGCACCAGCAACAATGAGAAGGCAGGTGAAGCGCCCTTGAGTACAACACCCAGATGAAACAGAGTGGTTTACGTCGAGACAGCGAAATCCAGCATGCGCGGCTCTCCAGGAAAACACGACCAAAAATGCCTTGCCGCAGAACATGCTGATTCGTTTCCCCGAAAGAGCAGTTCGGCCACGTGGCTCTCTGGACTAACCTCCATGTTTCGAGGTGGTCAAGAGTAGAAATAAAAAAATCACCTATGGCGTATCGTTTTCTTGATTGAGAACACTGAGCAAGCTGGTGCGGTGGACTAGCTTGTTTCTCAGCTTTGCCAGTGTTTTTTTTTCATCCATATTAATTTACAGCTGTGATGAGAAGGACACTGACTGCTCGCTTTATAGTTTCGTTCCTTCGCTTCGCAGAAATTTGTTTCACAGGACAGCGGTCACCGAGAACAATTTGTTGACGGCAATTCACCTACCACGCAGTTTTGTATGTTTTGTCAAAAGACGGAGGTTTTAACATAAAAAAAAGTTTGCAGAAATCGGTAAAAAGAACGACAAAGAAAACGTCGATCAGTGAGCAGTAGTGGTAAGTGCAGTGGCAGTTTGTTATGACAGAAAAAAGAAAATGACGTGGAGGAGCCGGGGTTCGAACCCGGGACTTCTCGCATGCAAAGCGAGCGCTCTACCACTGAGCTACACCCCCGACACAGTGGAAGCATGCCGAAAAATGATTGTGAATGCGTGGTTATTCTTTTGTGTCAACTGCAGCCCGTTTCGAAATAGGCATAAGATAAACAGAAAACTATGACAAGTTTTCACAGCGAGGCGAAACCTTCCTTGTGGCCTTAGGAATAACCAGGAAAGATGAAGCCGAGCAGTGGTGGCGAGAAAAAAAAACACAAGAGAAAAGATTATGACTACAACGACGATGCGTTTTCATCACCACTTTTCTAGCGTCCCACTTGTAAAGCTACCTGCTTTCACCATGTATTCCTTTATACTAGCTCATCTTCACGTCGTTCGAAGTCATGCGATTATAGCACCAGTACGGTAGTTATTGGAATCATGTACGCGAAGTTCAAACCTTACGAATGCACTGCCGTAGGGTTACACGTAAGAGCGGTATGAGGATGTTTTACAGTCCAATGCTTTATTTACAGAATAGGTGCAGTGCCCCTGGCAGCACACAACACAGAGTGGAAAATAGCTACATTCTTTGAACCCAACGATTGAAGTCGTTCGCCCATCAAGGTCTCTTTGTCCAATCTGGCAGGAGTCGGCTTTGTCTTCGCTACACTAATCGATGACTGCATACGGCAGGGCTGGTCCCCTAAAATTCTCTTCGAGCGTCGTTTCTCGCTTAGTTTGAAGAAACGAAACCGAAACAAACACCGCGCAGGGGTCCTTGCCCAAAATGAAACATCACGTTGCCAACATCAGTGATTCAGTGTCTTTGCACGAATAATAAAGAGATTGAGCAAGGGGTGTGAGAGAACTGAAAATCCCCCTTCATATTCAGCGTTTCTGGCCGGTCCCTAGAGTTGCGTCTCCCGATGTTGTCACGTGAATACCACCGGAAATGACCGACGGCCGTACAAGAAACACACAGAGGAGTGCAAGTTCCGCTTCACACGATGTAACGAAGAGCATTGAACCTCAAAAGACACCAAATTTTATTTTATGTATCTTCATATAGAAATATCAAACGGTGTTCACCATTGCCGTAGTTTTACGACACATTATATTTAACGTAAACAAAAGAAACAAACCGCAACGAAAATGATCATGCTTACTCCAACATATGAACTTGGAAGATATTGTGACGATGGAACGCGTTTATTTACAAAATGGGCAATGCAGAGGTGTAGCTCAGCGAAGGATCCACAGCGTCGCTCGCGAGCCAGTCGAGTCTCTTCCTCCTCTTCGTCGAATCTTCGCTAGCGCGTTTCACTTTCCGGTTCGCAGACGATGCCCTCTGGGCGAGTCACTCAGTTGGTTGATGGTGGCACGGTTTAAGGCGCGCAACGTGTGTCAGTTGTGTTTTGCTAGAGCGGCGACCATTGCTTGTGACGCTCGAGATTACGTACGTGACGTCGCTGAGGCGGTCAAGAATGACGAATGGACCGGAATAGTGAGCCAAGAACTTCTGGCACAAACCACGTTTGCGGACTGGTGTCCATAACCACACAAGATCGCCCTTACTATAAGATACGGAGCGATGGCAGGCGTCGTAACGTTTCTTAGAACGCTGCTGGGATGCCAAGGTTCGGAGGCGTGCGATGCGACGGGCTTCTTCTGCGCGGCAGAGCGTCTCGGCTGTCGAGGTTTCCACGTCTAGTGTAAAAGGTAGTATAGTGTCGAGACAAAATCGTGGGGAGCGAGCGTACAGCAGGTAAAATGGAGAGTAACCTGTAGTCTCATGCTTCGCGGTATTGTACGCGTACGTGATGTAAGGTAGCACTTCGTCCCAGTTTTTGTGCTTAGAATCGACATAAATAGACAGCATGTTCGTGAGAGTCCGGTTCGTGCGCTCTACGAGACCATTGGTCTGCGGGTGATATGGTGTGGCATGGCGGAAATGGCAGGCAGACAGACGCAGGATCTCTTCAACGACGTCGGCAACGAACTGACGTCCGTGGTCGCTAATGACAACGCGTGGAGGACCATGGCGGAGAATTATACAGCGAAGCATAAACTGCGACACGTGCATGGCCGTTGCAGCAGGTATTGCAGCAGTTTCTGCGTAGCGCGTTAGGTGGTCAACACAGACGACGACCCATCGATTGTTACTGCTCGATCGTGGAAATGGACCGAGCAGATCGACACCAACAGTCTCGAAGGGAGAGTTAGGAGGTGGAACAGGATGGAGAAGTCCTGGCGGCGTAGCCGTGGGACGTTTGTGTCGTTGGCATTGTTCGCATCCAGCAACGTATTTTTCCGTGTCGTGTCGCATCTTGGGCCAATAGAACCTTTGCTGGATTCGTTGAAGCGTTCTGGCGAAGCCCATGTGGCCGCAGGTTGCGTCGTCGTGTAAGGACCGAAAGACGTGAGCCCGTAAAGTGCGTGGAACAACTAGAAGCAGAGGGGCGCCTTGTCCGGAATAATTCTTCTTGTAAAGGACGCCGTCATGAACCACAAAAGAGCTTGGGTTTGCGTGTTCATTTGCGGAGGCGAACAGAGAATCTAAGGAGCGGTCCTCTTGTTGGGCTGTCAGGAAAGTCGCGAGATCAGGGAACTCAGAGGCAATAGCGCCGATATACTGGTCGAAGTTGTCAGCGTCGCACTCAGTCGTCGGTAGAGGAAGGCGCGATAGGCAGTCGGCGTCTGCGTGCCGGTTACCGCTCTTGTAGCGTACTGTGAAGTCGAACTCCTGTAAGCGCAAAGCCCATCGCGCCAGTCGTCCAGATGGGTCTCGGAGGCCTACTAACCAGCATAGAGAATGATGATCGGTGATTACCGAGAAGCGACGGCCGTAGATGTATGGGCGAAACTTGTGCACGGCGAAAACGACTGCGAGACACTCCTGTTCTGTGACTGTGTAATTTCGTTCTGCCTTGCTCAACGAACGACTCGCGTAAGCGACCACGTGTTCAGCATTGTCATGGCGCTGAACGAGCACTGCACCAAGGCCGATTCCACTGGCATCTGTGTGAATTTCCGTTTCAGCAGAAGGATCGAAATGGCGTAGTACCGGTCCTGAAGTCAGTATGAACCGAAGCTGCTTAAAGGCTGCTTCGCAATCCGGTGTCCAGTGGAAAGGGACATCCTTTTGCAGCAAGTCAGTCAGTGGTTGTGCTTTATCAGCGAAATTCGGAACAAATCGACGAAAGTAAGAACACAGGCCCAGGAAGCTACGCAACTCCCTGGGGGACTGCGGCTGCTTGAAGTTGCTGACAGCGGCGACTTTCTGCGGGTCCGGTCTCACGCCATTTTTATCCACCAGGTGTCCCAGAACCAAGGTTTCACGTTCTCCAAAGCGACATTTTTTTGAGTTCAGTGTAAGCGCAGCTTCCTCGAGACAGGTTAGAACGAGGTCAAGGCGATGATTATGTTCTTCAAATGTTCGGCCAAAAATCACCACATCGTCCAGGTAACACAGGCAAATTTCCCATTTGAGGCCCCGTAAAACGGTGTCCATATATCTTTCAAATGTGGCGGGGGCATTACACAAGCCGAATGGCATAACATTAAACTCAAACAGACCGTCGGGTGTAACAAAGGCCGTCTTTTCTTTGTCAGCCGGATCCATGGGGATCTGCCAATACCCGGATCGCAAGTCCACCGATGAAAAATAGGACGCTGAATGCAGGCAGTCGATGACATCATCGATGCGAGGAAGCGGGTACACGTCCTTCTTAGTTATAGAGTTGAGACGTCGGTAGTCAACGCAGAACCTCCAGGACCCATTTTTTTTCTTGACCAAGATAACAGGCGCGGCCCAGGGACTTGACGATTCTTGAATTACGCCAGAGGTTAGCATCTCGCTGACTTGCTCTGAAATTACCTTGCGCTCTGACGCGGAAACTCGATAAGGTTTCTGTCTGAGGGGGTGCGCAGATCCGGTGTCGATCTTGTGACGAGTGCGTGTGCTGGGCGTCTGAGGTCTATGCGACTTCCGTGCAAAATCAAATACTTTAGCGTGCCTGGCCAGCAGTGTAACCAACACTTTGCGCTTATGCGAGGGAATAGACTTGCTAACCATCTTATAAAATTCGTATTCCGTGCCGGATACATCAGCATAGTCCGAATTTGCCGCATTGCTGAGAGCTCCTATGCAGATACTGCACTGCCCTTCAAACATGGCAAGGCGCATTCCCTCTGGTAGTACAACAGACTCGGATGAGCAGTTAACTACCCATAATTTAGTTTTTCCCTCGGTGAGAGACACAACGCAGCGCGGCAGAAAGATGTTTTTCTTCATGCAAGGCAAAGGCAACGGCTCAATCACAATATCAGGAGAACTGAAACTCGAGTCGGCATTCGAAGCAGCAACGGGCACGCTGGCAGTAGACCATGCCGGTAGAATAGTGTCTTTAACTACAACGAGGTTGTCGTCTCCGCTACGCTGAGGCTGCTGGGCGAGGGCGGACAACAGAACCTCGCCTGCCCCGCAGTCGACAGTCGCACGGCACTCTTGCAAGAAGTCAATTCCAAGGATAACGTCATGCGTGGAATGAGCGAGCACTGCGAATTCTGCCTTGAACGCTTTACCAGCAACACGAACAGACACAGTGCACACACCTACTGGACACAAAGCCGTGCCGCTGACTGCTCGAAAAGTAGAAGATTTATCCCAATAAAACATAACCTTGCGGCCAAGTCTCTCCTTGAAAACTAAACTCATTACAGAAACTGTTGCACCGGTGTCTACCAGAGCCATCGTGGGAACATCGTCAATGAATACATGAACCTTGTTGTGAAGCATGTGAACTAATGGAGGCATACTTGTGTGCAAAGCGGTACGTCCAGCGACCTCGCCTCCATCGGCCGCGCCGGCTAGTTTCCCGGTGGCGGAGAGGAAAGCCGCGGCCGGGGACGGGGAGATGGGGACCGTCGCTGGCGCGTAGTAGGTGGCGTCAAGCTCCTCACAGAGGCAGGCGAGTCACTGCGGATGTTCGGCCGGTGCCCGTGCTTCTGGGCAGTTGAATCCGAAGGCCAGTAGGCGTAATCGGGCTGTTGGCTTCGCCGTGCAAGCATCGCTGGTCGGTCAGAAAACGTCGTGCGTGGGCGACGTCGCGATGGGCAAAACCGGGCGATATGTCCGCGAACACCGCACTGGTAGCACACGGGGCGTTCCCGAGGCACATTGAATGCTGCGGTGTGGAGAGGATGCTCAGGGAACTGTTGCCACTCGGACACAAACGGAGGCGGTTGGCTGTCGTAGCTATAACTGCTGCGGGGCGCATAAGACGACTCGACGTAAGTAGCCTGTGGTGGCGGAGCCCTCAGCCGTGGACTGCGGGTGGAGTAACTGCGCTCGTCGAAACTCGCAGCATTGATGCTTGGGGATAGTGTATCACACTGCGGGTCTCCAGCTTGCATGGGAACAGAGACATGGCGACGCAGTTCCTCCCGTACAATCTGACGAATGGTGGAGGAAAGGTCGGCAGGTAGAGAATTCTGGCAGACATCGACGGTGGCAACAGTCGTGACGTTGGCCAGACGTCCGAACTTCGATGTGATGCGACGAGTTTTAAGAGCCTCGAAGGTTCGGCAGTGGTTAATCACGTCGGCCACGCATTCCAGGCTCTCCTTGCCAATGAGGAAGTGGTAGACGTCATCGGCGATGCCCTTGAGTATATGGCCCACTTTGTCTTCTTCCGTCATGTGGGCATCCACCGACTTGCACAACTTCAGAATCTCTTCAATGTAGGTTCTGCATGTCTCACCGGTGACTTGAGCCCTCTGCGACAACGTCTGCTCGGCACGTTTCTTCTTCGTTGCTGGGTCTCCAAAGCATTTCTTAATTTCCTCCACAAACTGGTCCCAGGTTGTCAATGTGTCTTCATGGTTCTCAAACCATACCAGCGCCGTGAAATCGAGGAAGAGCCCCACGTGAGACAGCTGGCTAGCCGCATTCCAACCGTTCGAACGGCTCACCCGCTGATAGTGGCTTAGCCATTCGTCCACGTCATCGCCGGGTTTCCCTGTGAAGGTTCGCGGCTCCCTGTAGTGGTAGGGCGACGTCCTTGCGGCTGGTTGCTGGTTGTCTCCGTCCGAGCTCATTTCTTGAGGTAATGGTGCCAAGCCCGCTAGTCGACGGCTGCGGCGAAGCTCGTGTAGCGGTTCCGTCGTTAGGGGACGGTGCCTCTCCGGTATCACTTGGTAGTAGCTAGCTTACCCAGCACCTCCACCACAATTGTGACGATGGAACGCGTTTATTTACAAGATGGGTAATGCAGAGGTGTAGCTCAGCGAAGGATCCACAGCGTCGCTCGCGAGCCAGTCGAGTCTCTTCCTCCTCTTCGTCGAATCTTCGCTAGCGCGTTTCAATATGAATTAGGTGAAAAAAAAAAACGTGACTGATCACCACGTCATACGAATCGGTATAACACGAAAGTGAGACATGTCTTCACAGAAGGTGTCCTTATTGTGTAATGATAGAAGACAGCTTGAACAATTTGTATTTGTGCTTTGCAGCTATAGCACCGTTTGACGTGGATACAGCCACGTGGACGCCTAGTGGCATGTCTCCATCACGATGACTACCACCCATGCTGTAATTTAACCATTTAGGTAACGCAATTGAAGTTTTCAACGTGTACCGGAACACAGCATGTCGTCAGTCCCGCACAGAACTGACATCAACAAGCCCGAGTAAACAGTGCCACTTGATATGTGTGCCTTCGAAGATTGTCAGCGATGGAGGGAAACAGCATGGTGGAAAACAGCAGTTTAATAAATAAACTCGTTCTATCACGCTCGAGGTAGTCGGCGATGAAAGATCATTGGTGCATATGAAAGCTGCGTCACTTCAACAATAAGCTGTCACGTGCTAACAAGAAGCGAAAAGCGAAGAGCATAACTGCGTCGGTGACTATCCGATACTGGCTCTGTTAGGAGGTTTCATTGCCACCGAGAAGCCTTAACCACAGAGCCTTAACCATGGCCTGCAAGACTGCACTCCAGCGTGCAATATCGAACGCCATGCTTTACCTGCCTCTTGTCGCATTACTTCTCTTGGGCCCTGACAGACGGCGGTACCACCCTGCTTCGCTAACAGAGAACACGGGCCGAGGGACAATGCGCGAAAGATATCTCGCGTGAGACGTCAGATCGAGGACTCCACTCTCAACCATGCTGCAGCAGGCACTGCCTTTAATTGCACACAGATCTTCTGCTTCTGGCTGGAACTTGGTCGAAAGAACAGCCTTAGAAGGGTCAACTGACGCCCGCAACGAACGTTTTCGAGTGCAAATACGAATTTGTCATAGTTGGCGTCCAATCTATAGGGCCAAGAGACTTCCCAGATGGCCGAAGAGCACGCCGATGCCGCCGACCGTATTGCTGGTAAGAAAGTGAAACTATGTGTGAGTGTTCTCTCTTCTCATCTGCAGTTTCCGCCTTTCGATGCTAACTAGTACGAGTGTTTCAAAATTTCTATAAGCGCTGCCTGTTTCTAGCATCCACAAGAATGTAGATACAGCTTGTAAAATGTCGCGGTGTCTAATCGACGGCGTGGTGGTGTGCGACGCGTGCCACCTTGTTGAGTCCACTGTAGAGGCTATAACAGAAATCGCATCATCTTCGCGGCTCTGGTCTAGCAAACACGTTGACTTACGAGCTCGCCACATAACGTCCTCGTGGCAATCGAGTCCACTCAATGGTCAGTCCACTCAAAGTACTGCTATGTTCCTCAGTGTGCTTTGTCCACCCGTGTAAAAGGACATTAGCTTTCAAAACAACTCTAAAGAGAAGGGCATGCCTGCCCTTCTGCTTGGGATAATAAAAGCGAAGCTTTTTTTAGTGAACATCAGCGACTTTTAGCGTATCTATCTGTCTAGTTAGGTAGGCCGAGGAGATTAAGAAGTTTGCGGGTATAAAATGGCAGCAGCAAGCACAGGACCGAGTTCACTGGCGGAACATGCGAGAGGCCTTTGTCCTGCAGTGGCCGTAATCAGGCTGCTGCTACTGATGATGATAGTCTGTTTATCTATCTATCTATCTATCTATCTATCTATCTATCTATCTATCTATCTATCTATCTATCTATCTATCTATCTATCTATCTATCTATCTATCTATCTATCTATCTATCTATCTATCTATCTATCTATCTATCTATCTATCTATCTATCTATCTATCTATCTATCTATCTATCTATCTATCTATCTATCTATCTATCTATCTATCTATCTATCTATCTATCTATCTATCTATCTATCTATCTATCTATCTATCTATACACCTGGGACATTTAGCTCTGTTGGCCGTCTCGATAATGGTATCAATACCAAAATTTGTACGGCATAACATGACTGCATGACGAGCATAATTGAGTAGTCGTAACATACAAATCATGATATGTATGTCATGAATGTCACGACTTTCATGTAATGACTAATGAATACACGCCACGCGCATGGTGCGCTCGCGTTCGTTTCCAGCTTCATATATACTAAATATGTTGTGCAGCGACATCCATGAATGACGAAAGTATATGACTGGTGCAAACATGATATTCAAAGCATGAATGCCATGTAATAACATGACAATGTACCATACGCTCGTGGCCCTTTCGCTAGCTTTAACGAATTCGGTAACACGTGACGTGAATGGACGATAAAGGTAAATGCCGCTTTCAAATATGATAATCATGACATAAGTGCCATGTCAAATATGACTATTTGCTACGCTTATAGCGCGCTTGCTGCCGTTTCGCCTGCTCCACATTTACCAAATTTGGTATCACGTTACGTGAATAGACGATGGAAGCAAAATGACATGTCTAAACATGATAATCATGATAAGCATGTGATGTGAAACATTATTACAGGCTACGCTCATAGCGCGCTCGCAGTCGTTTCGCTAGCTCCGTTATATGCGAAATTTGGTATCACGTGCCATGAATGGACGTCAAAGATAAATGACACGCCAAACATAATAATCAAGACATGCTTATCATGTAAAACATGGCTACGTGCTTTGCTCATAGCGTGGTAGCGGATGTTTCGCTAGCTCCACATGTCACGTGACTTGATACTCAATTTAGTATCACGTAACGTGAATTGATGAGGAAAGTAAATGACACATGCAAATATGATAACCATGGCATGGAAGTCATGTAGGGCATAATTTACGTCCGCCTCGTAACGTTGCGCTGAAGTAAAAGTGACATATCAACCTTTTCATTCGAGCTTCGCATACCATGGATACCGACAGTACGTAGGATCTGCTAATTTCTCGCTTTTTCCTCTGCGGTGCAACAGCAGTCAATGTGAACATGAGAGTATGTGTGAGAATCGCTGGTTTCTGCCCCTCTGGAATTCGTATACAACGCATGAGATAAATACTGCAGAACAGCCGTTTAATTTGCTGCTTCGGCAGTCAACCGAGAGTTCATGGTATTTAGAAATACAAAACACTTTCAAACTACCAAATTTCAGACAGAGTTATTCGGTGATGGGAGTTGTGAAACTCCCTGCTTCATGTATCATATTCCGAACACAGCATTGGGTGAAATAGCGGGAATGAGCAGATGGTCGCGCAATCTCTTGGCAAGAACATTAACTGAAAAAACGCAATATTCTGTGTTTTTGCGTTCAGCAAGATTGTGAGCGCCGGCGCATTCTGCCAAACAGCATGGCAGCGCCTAGAACTTGTATTTAGGTGAGTTGTGGCTAAGTGTGCCGAACATGTTGCTTTAGCGCAGTGGTGGAGAGGTGATAAAAAACAGAGGAGTTGCTCTTTCTCTTGATGCTCTGTCCATTTTAGTGTTTCCCGCATTGCACTCGAATATATGTAAGGGGCGTGTTCGTGCGGTGAAAGTGTTTTTTTATGTCCGTTGCACAGCATCCGTCGTTGCTCAAGTTCATTTGCCGCACAGCGTAATGAACGGTACAGTGAAGTCGGTAGCTTACCAGATTCATGTGGAGAGCCCACAATGTGTATGCATTTCCGCAAGATAGCGAGCGGTAATGCGTGAAGCAAGCGGGATGCAGCGTTGATCCAGGTGGATCGAAACTGCAAGTCTGTCAACGGCAGCAGATGACGTGTCCGAGCAGCGATTGCCGGTGCCATCGGAAAGGCTCCACGAAGATCGCACAAGAAAAGAAAAGAGCGTTTGCAGTTACAGTTGCAAGCAAATAGCAATGTCATCATAATTTTATGATTGTATGGTATACCAGCCCGTGTCTCAATGTTTTCGCGATTAGTGGCATTCGACCGCTTTGCCCAAGACAAAGCGGCCAATTCGCGGTAAGTACTGATTGGTACTGTAGTGCTTTGGTTTGCGCTCTAGCTTCCAGCTCCACTGGCAACCCGGAATAGGGTGTGGCTATTCTAGCACGCCGATGCGCCACGTCGGCACTCTCTAGTAAACGTTTTCTGAAATAAATGTTTTTTACCACCACCACCACCGTATGGTGGTGGTGGTAAATATCTTGTTTGTGCGACCCTCATTCACGTCGTGTTTCTGAGACACGTCGTGAACGGCAGGGCGCAACAGTTAGAAGATTCGTAAAACATTCCGCGAGGAATCGATCTCCAGCGCACATTTTCAAACGAGCAAACGAGGAGTGACGGAGATAATCAGGTCGCAGTGTTAAAACCATCGCAGCACGAACTTGAAAGCACCCCCTTCGACGAAATGAAACTAGATGCTTTGACACGGCTTTGATTACGCCTTTGCAAAGCGAGAACAGCTGACAGGGGCGTCGGGCGCCGTGCAAGCCAGGGTCATTTAAAGTCTCTAGAAAAAACAACTTGTTTTATTTAGGGACCTTAGGGCCATTGAGGCGACAACGCTAGTGTTGCGTGCGGCGTTAAGCAGTCTAAAAAAGGCGCACGCACAGGTGGCAACGCAGTGTTTTGTTTTGACGCTTCCAAATGTTGTGACAGTCTGCTCATTTCCGCAAGGTTTGCCAATGGCGTGTTCAGGTTTGGGAACGCAGTTTGGCCAATAATGTTAATAAATAACTCTGATTTCTGATACTCATGCTCGGGTTGGCAGAGCGCGAGTTCGTGCTGTATTTCAGCAAGAAGAGCCTTCAGGGGTAGGTGCTTGTGTGACTCGAGGAGGGGGCAAGTTCCACCTTATTACACCCCCTGGCCAGTGCAAATGACTGCTGTTTGTCTCAGTAATGTTTCTTCAACGAAAGTGATATCACAAAGCGGTTCATAATAATACCGGACTGGGCCATCCCGTGGGTCTCAGAATATATTATAACACAGGATTATCGCTGATTATATATACCACGCACAGAGCACAAAGATAACGTGGAAAAGGCAACCTGGGTGAGTTTTTGTGGACGCGCGTAGCATATAGTAAAGCTTAAGAAGCTCCGCTTGAAGTGTCTGCACAGGCCTATGTGACGACCTTCAGTGAATTTGCACTAAACAGAGACAGCAGGTTTCTCTTATGAATTTATGGTAAGCAGTACACTAGGCGCGCGCTCGTCATGATCAGTCAACTAGGTATATATGTACGCGCACCAACCAAATAAAGTCGTAGTCTCAGATGTCCTGCGCCGCTCAGCTGCGCTCACAAGGTGCGCTTACCCGAGGCGATTCGGAGGCCGTGCCTCCCTGTCTAGGGGCCTTCATGATATGTTTTGGGACGGCACCTCACCTGTTGTAAGTCGCCTACGCTTGCAGCCTGCGTGCAGTGAGTGGCTGAAGAACTGGAGTAATCTTGTCACGTGACTAGCCACTTCGTGGCGCATTCATTGACTGACTTTGCTCTGCACGGATTTTATTCCAACGCAGTAAGAGCGCTGACAGCACCCCGTTGTTAGTAAGTGTACTGCCACCATCACCATCTAACGACGTCAGCAGCATGACCTCGCGACACACGGTCCACTCTCGGCCTGTCCGACCAGGTCATCGTGAGACCCGCCTGTCGGCGACCACAGCGACCCGGCACTTCCTTCTTCGTCCCTTGCGCTTCCCCCAGAGTCGCCCACCGGAGACGCACTGCTTACCGATGGCCCATAAACCTTGACAACCTGGACTTGCCAAATGAACGCTTTATGGATTGTCGTTCATGTATATAGCATTTGTCGCTCCCTTTCTTTTTTCATATGCCTTGTGAGCATAGTCATAGGCTTTTGCTTCGGGTCTACTTCCCACCTTTAACCACCTCGAGTGCATGGTATATACTAGTTCACTGTATTCATGGCACTGCGGCTTAACACTCGCTAAACCTTTCTAAAACTAAGGAGGTAACACACAGCGAATATAACATAGCAACCCTTTCTTGTCAGATAGTGCTCAATGTACATGCCAATAGTTGCTAATGGGGATCGCAGCGCGCGCGTTAACTAAAAGCCGAATGCTCCTGTTTCTCATTCTCCATTAGCAGCAATTGGCATGTACAATGAGAACAATTTTTTGTTGTTCAACAACGCACAGAAGAATTCTCTCACCGGCACCACCTTAGAGGTCAAAACGTTTAATTTGATACATTCTACAACGGCTACGAGAAACGAACCGCTGTCGCTATAAGGAGCCTCGCCCTTAAAAGACGAGAAAAATACGTACACTGGTCTGAAAAGCACACTAGTTCTGGATGGTTGGGAAAGTGCCGCCTTTTCCATAACACGTGGGGTCCGTCAGGGATGTCCATTGTCTCATGTGCTATTTGTCCTCAGCCTTGAGCCATACTTGCGTGCTCTTGACGCGGATTCACGTGTCCGGGGTCTTGCGCTTCCTGGTAGCGGTGTCGTGAAAGTCACAGCTTTCGCTGATGTTATAACCTTGTACCTTTCAGATGAAGATAGCCTTTCACGCAGCCTGCCTGTGTTTTCCCAGTATGGCGACATTTCAGGTGCAGCGTCGAACATCTCCAAATCGCGGTATTTCTTCATTGGCTCTCCAAACTGCAGGCTTAGCGCCGGTGTTCCCATTCAGCCGGCCACGTCCCTTCATATTTTAGGTATTTTATACAACCACTACGGCATTTGCGAATCTGTTTGGTTAAACGCTCTCGAGGAAGTAAGACTGAAAATTCAGGATGCACGGGATTTTGACTTCCCGCTTTTTGAGCGGAGGTACCTTGCGCAGACTGTATTTTGCGGTCGCATTTGGTATCTTTCTCACGTCGTGCAACCATCTTTACGTATCGTGCGATCACTGCAGTCTGCTTTGTGTTCCTTTTTTTGGTCAGGCGGCACTGAGTTGGTCTCTCGCGCGGCACTGGGACAGCAGCGTGCTCAAGGAGGCTTTGCTTTCTCTTCAGTGTCCATACGCTGTCGGCTGCTGGCACTGCGTTTCCTTTTGCGCCTAGTGCAAGGGGAGGAATCTCCCGCACGAACGCTTGCATATTACTTTCTGGGTACTCACCTTCGCCATTTGATGCCTAATGTGCAACTTAACAGGGGGCCACAGTCAATAACACTTCCTGCGTTTTTGCGTTTTATGCAACAACTGTTGCATTTTTTCGCCATGTCAAGTTGAGCTGTCCTGGCATAGATGTTTTGAACAACCACATAGTTGAGACAACTGCTGCTTTGTTGCTTCCGTTGGTCCCGCCAGCCCGCCGTGCTCGCTCTACACGGGTGTCTTGGAGCTCCTTAACGGCTTCTTTTCTGCCTGGACACCTTCGGGACTTCATGAGGCGCCTGGGATGGGGTGTACTTCCCACTCTCGACCGCCTCGAAAGGTGGAGAATAGTCCAGTCAGCAACATGTCCGAACTGCTCCCTTCGGGAAACAAATCAGCATTTTCTGAGGCATTGTATCATTGCTCGCGTTTTTTGGAGAGCCGTACATGCCGGATTTCACTGCCTCAGAGTAAATCGCTTCGTTTCTTCTTGGCGTTGTTCGCGAGGCCGCTTCGCTTGTCTTCTCATTGTTGCCGGCGCTTTCTGCCTCTGGCGCAACCACTGCGAGGTGGTTGCAGCGGGCCGCCGCCGCCGCGCGCTCTACCCGATCCTAGAACGATTGTACTCGGAGCTGCGGTCTGTTTTGTCGGAGGAGCTCTTCTTCCTCGGTGAAGAGGAATTTCTTCGGCACTGGTCTTCCCTTTTGTGTCGGTCTATGACGGACGAGTGAAACTTGTCTTTCGGCCGGCCTGGTATTAGTAGGCTGATCTGTCGATGCGCCGGCAGAAATGGCATGCCAACATGTAAATATGCAAAACTTACATATTTATGTTTCATTTGTCTCTTGTTTACCTTGAAGTATTTTGTGGTTGTGTTTGTGTGAACCATCGAATGTACATGTTCTCTCAACGTCATCTCATATCCATGTTCATGTAAATGACGTCTGTCTTGTCATCATCGTTAGAGTATGTCTAAGACGGAAATGTTCTGTTGAGTGTTATTGACGTTTGTGGCAATAAATTTTTTCTACACAAAAGACGATATGCATGTGCAAGTCCTGTTTCGTTGCGTCTACTCGCTAGGCTACGCATTGGAAGACTCTGCTTTGCTGCTTCTACTCGCTAAGCTGTGTGTTGTGGCGCTGCCTTCAGATCACATAAGGTGCACTGCTGGGTGCATATATGCACCAACGTAACCTTGACGCACGCACGTGCTGGGCGCAGCGACGCTACACTAGCAAAACGTGAGAACCGGCCCGACCAGCGTCCGTCGGCGCGACTCGGCAGCAACCGGCGCGAAATGCGACATGCTGCATATCGCGGCGACTACGTTCCCCAGACAGCATCGCGTCTCCCTCTTTTCATGACAGAGGAACGCCGGGCACGCTCAAACGCACCTGCGTCAAAGCAACGCAGCGCGGCACACGTCTGCGAGTGTATGGCAGGCAGATCTGCGCCTAGCGTGGCGTCGCCGGCGTGACGCGACACAGCAAACGGCAATGCACACGCACCCCGGGTCATGTTTAAGTATATTGGCAGACACTCCTACATGCGGTGACGCGACGAAATCAACGCCAGCGAGCACGCGCACCGCGTAACGGTAGATTTTCTGCCATTTCTGCGGACATCCACCTTGGTACCCCTGAAACTTGGATTTATCGTCACCGCCAAGTTCTCCGCTTCGCCTAGACAACACCTTCGTCCAGGTGGGTCCAGTTTTGACAACTTGAGGGACATCCTTCACTCCCGGCTACAACGCCGCCTCGCTAAGGGCTCTCAGCCCGGCGATGGCGGCCGCCAACGTCGTTACGGGCTATGATCCTACCTCAAGCCAAGTACTGTCCATGGAGAATTCATCCTCCGAAAACACTATGCCATCAGAAGACGAATACCTCGACGACATGGTGAGACTGTGGCAACGCAAGCAAGCCAAATCAAAGTCTGCGTCTCAACAACAACGAGACGCCACAGCTGGCCGCCATTCCCCAGCCTTGCAAGGAACGCCGGCGCGCCATCCCTCCGGTGGTGTGCCTACCTCTGCTCCGTCCTCACAGCCAGCGAAGCAACGCAAGTGGCGTCCGCGTCAGACTCCTCGCCTCTCTCGCGACGACTACATCGTAGTAGTTAAACCTCGCGTTCCCTGCGAGCCACGCACATTTGTCCCGGCCAATCACGCGGGCGACGCCATCCGCAGATACCTCGGCGACTGGACTACCACGCAAATTCAAGTGTGGCCAATCTGGGAACAGAACATCTTGGTCTGTAGCACCACCATTTTGCCTATGGCACAGCGACTCCTCGGGGACTTCCAGCTGCAAGTGGGGGATCAGCAGCTGCCCGTTCGAGGCCACGCCAAGGCACCAGGGGATACAAGCAAGGGCGTCATCAACCTAAACCCGGCTGAAAGCCCGGAGAAGATAAAGTCTGAACTGTATTGGCCTCAAGGTACTATCCTTGCGGTCCGCAAACTCGGAGATTCCGCGGCGGCGGTGGTGACTTTCGAGGGCACGAAGTTACCCCACTTCCTCTTCTACCACTGCGTGGCGACGTATATCCGCGCCTACAAGAAAACGGTCCCTGTTTGTACCAAGTGCGGTACCATCGGCCATCGACCACCTCAGTGTCCTCACCCCGCTCCAACTCAGTGTGCCAAATGTGGAACCCCCGCACCTGCAGGTCTCAATACCCATGACTGCCACCCCAAGTGCCTCCTCTGCCACGGCGCCCATGAGACTGGGACCAGTGGCTGCACGGCAAAATATCGAAAATATCAGAAACGCAAGCAGCCCTCAACCTCTCCTCGAGGGACCACCTCATGTTCGTCACAGCCAGACAGCAGCACCAACCTGCATCATTCGGCTCCACCACTTCACGCCGACACTCAAGCATTCCCACCGCTGGAAGCACCAGTGGCGGTACCTCAGGTGAGCAGTTGGGCAGGGAAAGCTGCTTCTAAGCCTCTCTCAACCGCTTCTGTCGATCCTCCTTCTCCCGAACTTGCTGCCCTTCGCCAGCAAGTGTCGGCACTTCAAAAGCGAAATTTTCTTTTAACTAAACAACTCGAACTCTTAAATAAGCGACTTCAACCCCAACAACAGTGTACTGCAAGGCCATCCAGTATTGCCTCCTCTGTCCAGGCGGCTACGCCAGCTACGTGCAAGCTTAGTCCTCGCGCTAAGTCCACTCCCATTAAACCGCCGGTTCAAGCAACCATGTGTACTCCAGCACTCGGAACCGGTGCCACATCTACTCCAGAAGCTCTTGAGGCTCCTGGGGCACCTCAGGTTCTCTTGCCCGCTAACCAAACTCTCCCTAGCGAAGAGCGCATCCCGTGCGTAGAGGAACGCCTCACGCGCGTCGAAGCTTCGATTAATCACCTCCTCACCAGCTTCTCAGTCCAACGCATAGTAGCAGAGGTTACCCAGGCTATTCAAGCCTGGGCAATCACCCAGTTTCAACCCAAGGCATCGCGTTCCCGCTCCTGCTCGGTGAGCAGTGACGGTACAGCTCCACGGCGTCGTCGTAAGGTGGCTACCACCACCCCGCCGTCGGACAATCCGGCCTCCGTGCCCCTCCCTGCCTCTGAGGATTCCGAGCGGGACATGGAGGACCAAATATAAAACCTAAGACAGTCACGATGGCTACCAATCGTACGTCCCGTTCAAACATTGCGTCTAAATTTGAGATCATACAGTGGAACCCTGGAGGCTTCGGGAACAGGCGAAAGCGTTCATATCTTTCTCTTTTCCTCAGCTCACTTGGCTCTCAGGCGGCCGTCTTGGCGCTCCAAGAATCTGGCCCTGCTCCATCCCTTTCTGGATACTGCTCCTATGTAGGCGGCACCACCACATGCCTTCTCGTGCATAAAGCTTACACGGCGATACAGGTTGACCTCGATCTGGATCTTCCTTACGACTACTGCATGATATCAGTGCTGTCTCAGCGGAGGGGCCAACCATCAATGCATATCTTAAACGTGTACTGTCCCCCTCGCTTTGCAATGGCTTCGTTTGCGCGTCTCTTCCATCGGGCGCTGGGTATAGCGGCCCGACAACCACTGGTGATTGTCGGGGACTTTAATGCCCCCAGCCCTCACTGGGGTTACCACTACGAGAAAGCCCGGGGCAGAGAGCTCAAGGAGCTCATTTCATCGCTGAGCCTGACACTTCTTACCGATCCGGCACAACCCACACGTTCCGGTAACTCGGTCACGCGAGACACATGCCCCGACCTCTCCCTCACCCGTCACATCCGTGATGCTACATGGGAAAATTTAGGCGAAACCCTAGGCAGCGATCACTTTTTACTCCGCATTTCGTTCACACCGCGGAAGAAAATGCGCCAACACTGGGGCCAAGCCCGTCTCACCGATTGGACTCAGTTCAGAATGCAACCATTCCCCGCCGGCCTCTCCTCGACCGAATATGCAGCGTGGGCATCATACGCTCTCCATATGAAACAAGCGAACACTCGCACCCTTGCAACCTCTAATTTGACTCCTGCAATCGATCCACACCTCCTACATCTTTGGCACGCTCGCCGCGGGCTCATAAGGCGCTGGAAACGCAACAAACTTAATCAGAAACTTCGCGCTCGCATTGAGGCACTCACTGCAGAGGCGGCCGCATACTCCGCACAACTTTCCGATGCTAACTGGGCAGACACCTGTTCGAAGGCTGCAAACCAGATGAGCTCTAAGAGTGCGTGGCGACTCTTTAGAAGCCTTCTCGATCCCTCCACCACCAGGGGAGAAACGCAACGCCAGCTCCACCGTGTTCTGCATGCCTTTCAGGGCACTACGGATGAACTCGCGCGAGAACTTTGTGACCGCTACATCTGCCGCACAATTGATCCCGCAGGCCCAGCATATACGTATTCCGGCGCCCCTAACACCAACCTCGACGCCCCATACACGCTTTCTGATTTACGATTTGCACTCACGAAAATGCGACGGGGCATGGCCCCTGGACGCGACGGAATCACAGTATCGCTCCTGGCAAATCTTCCCGACCAAGCACACCTCTCGCTACTCCACCTTATAAATTCGATATGGGACGGCTCTCCGCTTCCAACGGAATGGACCACATCGGTCGTGACATTCATTCCCAAATCGGCAAAGTCCGTTAGTATTGAGGCACTGAGACCCATCTCACTTACGTCTTGCGCAGGCAAACTCATGGAAACCATGGTTCGCGAACGCCTTTCCGCCTACCTGGAGGCCAGGAGGACCTTTGCCGACACGATGTTTGGCTTTCGCCCGCATCTGTCGGCGCAGGACGTCCTGCTCCAGCTTCAACACGATATTATAGAGCCGACTACTATGCGCCATAACGATAAAGCCGTGCTCGCTCTCGATCTCCGTGGGGCGTTCGAGAACGTCAAACACAGCACTATACTCACTAACCTGTCTACCACAAACTGCGGGCAGAAGACTTTCAACTACATTCGCGCCTTTCTATCACATCGCACCGCCTTCATTCGCCTTAATTCTACCGAACACGACCCGTACTTATTAGGCACGCGGGGTACACCTCAAGGGGCAGTCCTGTCTCCTCTGCTTTTTAACCTGGCGATGATGAACCTTCCCTCTCTTCTAAGCGATGTCGAGGGAATACAACACGCACTATATGCGGATAATATCACAATCTGGACCAACACCGGCTCCTTAGCGCAAATCGAAGAACGCCTGCAAAAGGCTGCCCTTCTGGTGGACACCTACGCAGGTTCATGCGGCCTGGAGTGCTCTCCAGCTAAGTCGGCTCTTCTTTCAGTCTCTCCGCTACCGCCGCCTCAAGTTTTTCTTCCGTCCGGGCCCGTCCCGTCAGTGCAAAATATTCGGGTTCTTGGCCTTCATCTCACTTCGTCCTTGGATTCAAAGTGCACAATAGCAGGCCTCAGACGCACCAGCGAACAGGTGAGCCGCATGATACGGCGAGTTTCTACCAAGCGCGGCGGCCTCCGCGGGTCTCAGTCCCTCCGATTGGCCCACGCGTTTGTGACCAGTCGCGTCCTCTACGCCTTGCCTTACCTTCGCCTGCGTCGTCGACACGAGCACCAGCTGGACGCCCTTCTTCGTTCAGTATACAAAGGCGCTCTGGACCTACCTGTTGCAACTTCCAACAGCCGATTCGCGGCTCTGGGGGTACACAACACCTTTGCAGAGATTCGCGAAGCTCATCGCGTTAACCAAATCAATCGACTGTCGCAGACGCCTTCAGGGCGCCGTCTTCTACACAGACTTGGCCTTAACCCGATATCTGACCAAGACCCTCTGCAGCCGGTACCAGAGCTCTGGCGTCAAAAGCTATGGGTGGAACCTCTACCCCGTAATATGAACCCCGACCTCCATCCTGGCCGTAGACTAGCACGCGCCGCGGCCCTTCATACGTGACACTCCGATCGTCCTGGTGTTTTCTACGTGGACGTCTCGGGTCCCTCCCCCTCGGGTCACTTCACGGCTGCCGTGATTACAGAGGGCAAACCCGTAGATGGCCTCTCCTTTCGAGCAGACACAGTAACGCACGCTGAAGAGGTTGCCATAGCTTTGGCCGCCTCTCACCCTGCCTCACGCACCATCCTGACGGACTCGCGCTCGGCCTGTTTTCAGTACCTTCAGGGTTCCATTGCCCCGCTGGCGGCTAGCCTACTACAGGCAGCCTCTTGGCACTTTAACCCTCATCCCATTCGTATAGTCTGGACCCCAGGCCACTCGGGCCTGCCCGGCAACGAGGCGGCAAATGCCGCTGCCCGCGCTTCTCCTGTCCGGGCCGTTGCCCCTCCATGTCCCGAGACGGAATCTGGCAATACCAACCTGACGCGCTTTCGCGAAATTTTGGCTTATTACCGGGCTTCGCGCCGCCTCTACCCGGGCCCCGCACGCGGTTTGGAGAAAGCGGACGAACGACTGCTACGCCGCCTGCAGACGAACACCTTTATCAGTCCGGCGGTCGCCAGGCACTTTTTGCCGGAAATCAATGGCACCTGCTCGACCTGTCATGTCCTCGCCGACACATATCACGTCGTAGCATAGTGCCCAGTTAATTCCGTCCCTTTCTCATCCCCTTTTCCTATCCCAACTAGAGAGACTTGGGAGGAGCACCTGCTCGGCTGCTCTACCTTGGCTGCACAACGCTCCTTGGTGGAGCGCGCACGGGCAGCTTCCAGCTCCACTGGCGTTCCGGAATAGGGTCTTGCCACTCTAGCACGCCGATGGGCCACGTCGGCACTCTCTAGTAGACTTTTTCTGAAATAAATGTTTTTTACCACCACCACCACCATCCTACATGCGACTACTGCGGAGCTGAAGAGACCATCGAACACGTCCTGTGCAGCTGCGCTTGCTACGACACACAGCGATGCCAGCTCCGGCTGGTTTTGAATCAACTCGACCCCGGACCCTTTTGTGTGCAGAAGATACTAGGACCTTGGGAATCTGCCTCAGTTGCGCAGAAAGCAACTAAAGCACTGCTACTTTACCTAAAGTCAACAAACCTGAGCGACCACCTGCAGACTGTGTGTGCTCCCCGAGTGTGCTCATGATTGTGTGTACCTTCTCATATCTCTGCAAGCTCTTTTCTCCCCTTGGTCCCTTCCCCAGTGCAGGGTAGTAAACCGGATGTGCGTCTGGTTAACCTCCCTGCCTTTCCTTGCATCTTTATCTCTCTCTCTCTTGGCACCTTGAGTGTGGCATGCAGTCATGTTCTTACAGGACACGCATCTCATGATTATCATGTTTGCACCAGTCACACACCTTCATTATCTATTCACGTGACGTAATACCAAATTTGGGATAGGCGAAGCTAGCGAAACGGCCACGAGAGCATCATGAGTGTGGTATGTAGTCATGCTGTTAAATGACATGCATGTCATGATTATCGTGTTAGGACGTGTCATTTGGTTATAGCGTCTGTTTGTGCCACGTAATACCAAAATATGTGCATGTGAAGTTAGCTAAACGGCCGCGAGTGCATCCTGAGTGTAGCATGTAGCCGTGTTACACAACACGCATCTCATGATTATCGTGCTTGCACCAGTCACACACCACCGTCATTCATTGACGTCCCGTAATACAAAATTTGGTACATCCGAAGCTAGCGAAACGGCTGCGAAGCACATCGTGAGTGTGGCATGTAGTCATATCATTACATGACACGCATGTCATGATTTTCATGTTAGGGTGTGTCGGTTGGGCTAGCCATGCAGTCATGCTATACCGCACAAGGTTTTGCAGTCTATCATAATAACAAAACCACCGCAAGAGCAAGAAGACAATGGAAGATCAAGCATGACATTCATGACATAAATTTCATGATTTTCATGTTATGACTAGTCAGTTATGCTCATCATACGGCCATGTCATGCCATACCAAGTTTGGTATCGATACCGTGGCTGGAACGGCATGGAGAGCTAAAAGTTGTAAGTGGCTAGTTAGATAGATAGATAGATAGATAGATAGATAGATAGATAGATAGATAGATAGATAGATAGATAGATAGATAGGTAGATAGATAGATACGCTCAGTCTCCGAAGTTCACTAGAATTGCATCGCATTCAAAAAGTGCTCAAGGCCACGGAGCGCAAGTGACGCTTATCTTTCCTTGTGCCATTCCTCTCTGCTTAGCTTTCAGCTAAGCTTTAGTCAGGATAATATGTCTGATTTACCGTCCCAAAACTACCATATGGTTATGAGAGACGCTGTAGTATAGGGCTCCGAAAATTAGACCACCTGGGGTTCTTTAACGTGCACCCGGACCTGAGCACACGAGCTTACAGCATTTTCGCTTCCATGGAAAATGAAACTGCCGCAGTCGGGCTTCGATCTCGCGACCTGCCGATCAGCAGCCGAGTACCTTAGCCACTAGGCCATAGCGGTTGGACTTGTATGCATTTCTACACTAAATGGGAAATAAAAGTAGAAATACAAGGTGAATACATACATTACGCGTATTTACATGGCATTACTGCTGGTACTGTACAGACATCAGACTATGATAACCAGGTAGACTGAAACACAAGCTTCATGCATCTCTCACAGACGAACACAAAAGGGCAAGTCCCATGCCGAAGAAATTCTTTCTCTCCCAGGAAGAATAGTTCCTGCGACAGAACAGATAGCAGCTCTGTGTAGAGTCCCCCGAAGATCGGGAATGGTGTGTTGCTGCGACGGCCTACTGCAACCATCTCGCACGTTTGCGCCAAAAACAGTAAGCACCAGTGACGATGAGAAAGCAGGCGAAGCGGCCTCGAGAGAAACGCCCAGATGGAACGAACTAGTTTGCCCCGAGTCTGCAAAATCCACCATGAAGGGCCCTTAAGAATTTATGAGCAATGGCGCATTGCCTCAGAACATACTGATTTGTTACCCGTATGGAGGAGTTCGGGCATATAGATTGTCAAAAGTGGGTGTAGAAAAAAGATTTCACCGGTTTAGAGTACTTGGTACTTTACTATGGGAGGACGAAGAGCAGTCTCTAAACTACCACACGATACGTCTTAAGAAAAAGTGGTTAACAAATTAAAGTACTTTGTACTCTACTATGGGAAAGCTGAAAGCCGTCCCATGAGCCTCACCTCGCACGTCCAATGAGTGTTTAGAAAAAGTTGTTAACGATTTAGAGTACGATGTACTCTACTGAGTCGTCGTGATCCCATACAATTATCTATCACGTACTGTCACATTGGTTGAGAGCACTGAGTGGCAAGCTGGTATTATGCACCTCCTTGTGTTTCTATGTATTTTATTTTTCATTTCGTCACGTATTCATTTACATCTGCCATGAACAGAACACTGACCATTCGCTTTCTGGTTGCGTTGCTTTGTTTGGCAGAATTTTTATTCACAGCATGGCGGCCACCACTAACATTTTGGTAACAGTAAAATCTCTTGGCACACATTTTCATAGTCTTGGCGAAATGGGGCCGTTTTAACTGTAGAAAAAAATGGCAGCATATTCACGGAGTGATTGATGGTTAGTAGGCCGAAGCATCGGTCCGTCCATTCGTTCTTCCTTCCGTCCATCCATGCGTGCGTCTGTGTGGCCGCGCGTGCGTCCATCCGCCCATCCGTGCGTGCGTCTGTTCGTGCGACCGCACGTTCACCTGTGCATCCGTCCCTGCTTTCGTCCATGCATCCGCTCCTGTGTCCGTGCATGCGTCCATCCGTCCGTGCAGCCATTCGTGCGTCCGTACATGCATCTGTCTGTGTATCCGTTCGTCCACCTATTCAACACTCCAATTACCACCATCTCGCATCTTTTCATCATATATTCCTCATATAGAAGCACTGCCATCCAGCGGACATTCCAAGAACTGAACGAGAGGAGACACAAGCACAATTTCTTACGGCTTGCGCTTCGTGTCTACAACCCATTTTTAACCAGCTCGAGTTCGTGGTATGTACTAGTTCACTGTATTCATGGCACTGCGGCCCAACGCTCGCTGAGCCTTTCTAAAACCTATGAGGTTACGCCCAGTGAGTATAACGTAGCCACCCTTTCTTGTCTTCTGTGTGTTGTTGAACAGTAAAATGTTCACAGCGTGTGCATTAACTGAAAGCCGAATTCTCCTGTCTCTCATTCCCCCTTAGCAACCATTGACATGTACCTTGAGCACTTGAGCACTATCTTTTATTGTTCAACAACGCACAGAATAAATATCTCATCGGTACAACCTTGGAGGTCAAAATGTCATACTTGTTACACACTACTACAACGGCTACGAGGGACGAACGATTGCCGCTATAAGGAGCTTCGCCCCTAAAAATTTGCTGGAATTTTTAAAAAGAAGAACGCAAAAAACGTCCCTGAACAGCAGTGCATAGTGCCATCGTGGGTCGTCGAGGGAAAATAAAACTGAAAACAGGGAGGAGCGTGAGTTCAAATCTGACACTTCTCGCATGCAAAGGAGGTGCTCTGCCACTCATCTACACCTTGTAGACGTTGACAAAACGCAGGAAAAGTATGTCGCTGCGTGGCTGTCTTCTACATCAGCTAGAGCCTCTTCTACTAAAGTAGGCATAAGATAAAGACAAAACTGTGGTAGGCTGCCACAATAAAGCGAAACATTTTCTGCTGTCCTGGACTTGATAACAACCGAAAAGAACGAGGTCGGGAGGTGACCTTGCTGATCAGAACGCGAGTGATAAGATAAAGACAACACTAACGTCAGGTTGTCTTGCGAACTTCACAAGTGTCCGTATCTGCAGGTCTGCTTGCAGGTATCATAAATTCATTCATGCTAGCTCACCTTCAAGATGTTCAGTCATGTAAAAATTGAAGCCCTATGGCAGTTGTTGGAACCATCAATGCACTGGTCAAACGATACAAGGGTGCGCAGCCGCAGGGTTAGATGAAACAGTGACATGGAGACATTTTACCATCCAGCGCATTGTTTACAGAATAGGTTGAGGGTCATTGGAAGCATATCACCGCTGAGCAAACATTTCTGGGCACCTCAGAATATAGCTACACCCTTTCGATTTGATGACTCTTGTTGCGATGTCAAGGCGTCCTTGGTCATGCTGACGGAAATTCTGATTGGCGCAGAGAAGACAGCAGCTTACACTACGCATAAAAAAATCAATCACGTATTGAGCGCTAAAATTATGGTGCAAAATACTTATGAGTATTTGAATCGAAGGTCCTAAGCTCCGTAATATCTACGTTGATGACACCGATTATTACAAAGATTTTGTGCTTGTAAGTCTGGTTTATTGATCTGTCGCAATTGTTATCGATATTTAATTTTTTGTCACATCGACACGTCTACCTCGGCCAACCAACGGACTACGGTGAGCGGACAAGCCTGGGTCGTAAGGTTCTCCGGCCCTAAAAAATATCGTTTTAGAGGCGAAGCTCCTTAAGGCGTAGGCTGGTCCGCCATAGTTGTTCATCGTAGCCACCCCTAGTACGCGACAGACAGACAGACAGACAGACAGACAGACAGACAGACAGACAGACAGACAGACAGGCAGACAGACAGACAGACAGACAGACAGACAGACAGACAGACAGACAGACAGACAGACAGACGCGCGCGGATGGAGCAAGCTGCTTCATCACCATTCACTTCGTGGATGGCGTATCTATGGGCAAAATTAACAGAGGATTCACGGCTCTGCGATGTACCACCGCAGCTTCGCCCACTCATCATCCATCCCTGCGTGGATATGCTGTGATTTTTTGTGCGCCATAGACATTGGTTCTTGATTTCTCTGTAAAAAACAGCACCAGTATACAGGCTTCGCAGGCACACTTGCCGAAAACGTTCCACACATTGAAATCGTCACCGAACGCTTGTCCTTGCACGAAGAATAAATAGGTCGAACCAGTGCTGGTTCTTCAAGCGGCAGCGCTGATTTTAATTTATTTTTGGCGTTTATACTATAGTGAACTATAGTCTCTACCTTCGTCTCGTGGCGCTACGTCTTCCAGCGTCATCCTATGAATTCAACCGGAAAGAAACGCACAGCCACGCGAAAAAAAAAAAAAAAAACTTGCAGATGTATGCTAGCCCCGCGTCACACGATGCAATGCAAATTCGTACGCTGAAACGGCGCCACGTAACATTCAGTGTTCGCCCTTTGGAGAACAATGAAGTTCTGCTCGGTAATATTTTTATGCCTGATGATTGATATGATCGATTGATATGTGGAATTTAACGTCTCAAAACCACCATATGATTATGAGAGACGCCGTAGTGGAGGGCTCCGGAAATTTCGACCACCTGGGGTTCTTTAACGTGCACCCAAATCTGAGTACACGGGCCTACAACACTTCCGCCTCCATCGCAAATGCAGCCGCCGCAGCCGGGATTCCAACCCGCGACCTGCGGGTCAGCAGCCGAGTACCTTAGCCACTAGACCACCGCGGCGGGGCAATATTTTTATGCCTTAGTCGTAGTTTGATGACATCAAAATAAATAGCGCATGGCAAAAAAAAAAACAGACCACCACCGAAACGACTCTTTTGACTCATTTGAAGGCGCCATATTTAAATTGTTATTATTGTGCGGTGTACGACTGAAATGGCGGCACTATATGGCATAAAAGTTTGCTTCTCGGTGTAAAAAAAAAACACCGTGGTTGCCTTCCTCGCGTACCGCTGAAAAATCTTCGAGTTCATGCAAAGCCTTTTAAACGTTTATGGAGTCTACAATGCCAAACTAGGCTTCGTTCAAAGGGTATATTCGTATTCGAAGCTGCCAGTTTTTCAATAAAAGGTCCGTGTCATGTGAGAGAGACTATTTTATACGCTTATGGCGATGACGACGTGGTTTTAAGTGTGGGTTCACAACAAATTGTTCGAAGATTTGGAGTACGATGTACAATACTATAAGTGGGCAATCACTATCTGTGGTAGTTTCAGTCTGTTGAGAAAAAATCATTCTATCGTGATATGACACCAAAAAATAGCAAAGAGTGTCACATATTAAAGAGTCTAATGAATACACACAAAAGACCTAGCACAATGTACACGAAAGGTTAATAGAAAAATCACTTATCACACTATACATAACTTACATGACGTCTATGTACATCAGATGTTACGGCGCAAGCTATTGAAGTACATCATTGCATAGTGATGACATGACAGTTTTCCATGCAACCCACGGACACTGCGGCATGCACACACTACGGCATGCACACAGTGGCACCCAACACGCAAAACCAGCCTTACTCTGCATGATCAGCGCCAGCACACCTGCCTTCCATATTCAGCAGCCCAAACACCCAACCCTACTATCAATCATGGCACCCGACGAGTCCTACATGCTACTATTGCGGATACCGTGGACCCATCGCACGTGTCTGTCGCAAGCGTCAGCGAGACGAGCGTCGTGGGTTTGACACTTATGGTGCATTCAGACGACGGACCAAATCCGGATTTGTTGTGGACGTGGACGGCTAATCCGCGGATCATCCGCCTGCAGGCGCATCCACACGGCAGACAGTGTCCTTGGAGAAAACAGCCAGATTACCCTCGACAGCAGATTCGACGCTCACCTGCGCCCGCTGGAAGCAGACCACTTTGAGAGTATTCAACATAGATAGATGCCCGCAAGAACCGATGCTTGGCTACGATGTCTGTCGCGTTGTGACAAATGAACGAGAAGTGTTATTTTTTTCAGGAGAAAAGGGAGTTGCTGGCAGAATGTTCTTTCAACTACATTGTTCCCCACTTGTAGAACTTCTGAACGCGTCTCCATTCTTTTTTTTAGAAGCGGCACGTCAGCGGTTGCAGAAAATGGAATGTTTCACCTCCATGACGGCTAAGAATCTCGCGTGTCGAATGACGGCGGCGACATTTCCCGAACCACCAAAAGTGATTTCCGCGTATTTAATTATCTGAGAACAAAGCCCCCGGAAACTAAGTAAACCACGCTCAAGCGTAGATGATGTCGACCAGTCATGCAGCTGTCCGCGAGCCGTGGAGGACATGCCACGAGCAGACGAAAAGTGTACTGGTTGCCAGAAACCCTGAGCTAATCTGCTGAAGTATAGGCTTTCTCCCGCCAGAATTCCGATGTGAGAAACAAATTGGGGTCATCCGTCCGCGAGCCGCGCAGACGAGTCGCGAACAAGGGGAATCGCTGATGTGAGGTCACGTGACACGCCGTTCGTCCCGCCGCATCCGGATTCGGTCCGTCGTCTGAATGAACCATTACGAACGGGATAACTATGCAACAGCAACCACTTTCCATCAACGTCTTTACGCTACGCTTCACGGTCGCTCTGCCTCGCCATCAGTAACTCCTGAAATGGCTCCTCGCTATCGTGGTGCCAGGCATCGCTCGTCATCCCCTCTCTGTCGCTTTACGTCACCACTTCGACCAGCCTCTTAGTTCACTGACCATCGCCCGAAAAACTAAATTACGCAGCTTCTGGGGGGAAAGCTGCATTTAGCGAAGTAGAAAAAATTCCTCCAGAACATCCTTATAATAAGATATCTGTTTCGGTGAAAGGCATAAAAGTGGAAGCATCAACAGACACTGGTGCTAGTTTCTCAGTCATTCACAGAGATTTGTGTACGCGTCTCCGCAAAGTTACTACGCCCTACGATGAACCTATGTTAGTCGCTGCTCAAGGGGACGCCGTCCGACATTCAGCCATGTGCACTGTTTGTCTCTACATTGATGGACTTCTCCATTATGTGCAATTGCAGTGCTTAATTCGTGTACTCAACAGTTAATATTAGGATGAGACTTTCCTTCAATGGCGTCCGCGGTCATCTGCTGCCGGCAACGCCTCCTACACATGAACGATACTGCCTATTCGCTTCACGCAGACGACGCATCACTTAGTTTTAAGTGTGAATACACTTTATAAGCGACCCCAAACCATCCACCGCCGTCGGCGGCGTCCGCAGTCTTCTCTCTATCTTTAAAAGAAAGAGGACTTGGCGGGCCGCAGCGCGACGCTCTACCAAATAAGCCACGGACGCGACGCTGATATCGGTGTCAGTAACGCGCCTTATACCCCCTCCCCCTTCGCTCGCTCCTCCGCTCTCCTCGCTCGCTGCAGCTGCGCGCGCACCCCTCTCTCTCGTGCGCCTGCCTTCTCTCTCAGTCTCCCGTCGAGAGCGGGTCGTGAGGGGGGAGTAAAGTTAAAATCCGTTGGCATTCGCCAATGAGTTAAAGTAAACTCCCCCGTGTGATCAAATTGCGATTCTCAGGAACCATTACACCATAAAGGCACCATAGTGTGATTAATAAATATAATAGTGCGAAATAATAGATACCCCTCATAGCATCACCCCGTGTATTCGCACTTAACCATGTTCACCCTCGGGGAAATGCTTGGGAGTTTTTTATTGAGTGACACGTCATGAAATGACTCTAAATATATGTACAAATATATTGTCACAAAGACACAGGCACGCAGGTACAAAATAGGGCGTTTACTTTCGCAACCCAAGGGCCAGAAACGCGAACACCAGAGCACGCGCACACAGAACTACTTCGTTGTCCTCCTCAGAGGCTGGCTACTATAGTTGCCAGCCTACCTTGCGTCAATTCCCCCCTTTCAAGAGAGACCGTCCCGGTCGATTGACTGAGATGCTAGAGGTGGCCATGAAAGAAAAAAATGATCACGTCAATGAAAAAAAAAAGCCCACGCTGTTGTGGATAATAAGGAAAAAGTTCGAAGTGTTCATAACTCGCGGGCGTGGTACGGTTTCATCCGTACTACATGGACTACTTCTGGACGTGGACGTCTTCGGTTTAAACTGGTGTCGGAGCTTTGGGGAACTACCTCGTAATTCACGTCACTGAGGCAGCGCACAACTTCGTAAGGGCCAAAGTAGCGCCGCAATAGCTTCTCCGAAAGCCCACGATGTCGAACTGGTGTCCACACCCATACATAGTCACCTGGTTGATAGTGGACGCTCCTTCGGCCTTGGTTGTAACGGCGAGCGTCGATATCTTGCTGCGCGCGAATGTAATTCCGTGCAAGCTGGCGGGCTCCCTCGGTTTTCTCAACGAAGTCGTCAACGCTGTCATTTCAGCTGTTGTCCTGATGTACGGGGAGCATAGCGTCTAACGGTGTTGTGACGCGACGGCCATAAACAAGCTCGAATGGTGTTAGGTCTGTGGTCTCTTGCACAGCGGTGTTATAAGCAAACGTGACGTACGGCAAAATTTCATCCCACGTTTTGTGCTCTACATCAACATACATAGATAGCATGTCGGCCAATGTTTTGTTTAACCTCTCCGTCAAGCCGTTTGTTTGGGGATGATAAGCTGTTGTTTTCCGGTGGTTGGTGTGCGTCAGCTTGGTGACTTGTTGCAATAACTCTGCCGTAAATGCTGCTCCGCGATCGGTTATGAGAACAGCAGGTGCACCATGGCGCAAAACAATGTCGTGGACAAAGAATCTGGCGACTTCAACTGCAGTTCCCTTAGGCACAGCTTTGGTTTCTGCATAGCGAGTCAGATAGTCGGTCGCGACAATTATCCACTTATTTTCTGAGGATGACGTAGGGAAGGGACCAAGAAGATCCATTCCTACTTGCTGAAATGGTGCTCGAGGTGGATCTAAAGGTTGGAGGAAACCGGCGGGCTTTGCGGGTGGAACTTTACGCCTCTGACAGTCACGGCAGGTGCGGACATAGCGCTGAACGGACGAATACAGCTGTGGCCAGTAGTACTTCTGTCGGATGCGCGCTAATGTCCTAGCAAAGCCTAAGTGACCGGCCGAAGGATCGTCGTGGCACGCCTGCAAAACTTCCTCACGCAGTGCCATTGGAACGGCGAGGAGGAAAGTTTCCTGGCTGCTCTCAAGATTTCTCTTGTAGAGAACATTGTTCCGCAGGCAATACGTAGTCAAACCACGCGAGAGTCGGCGTGGGACGATAACGTCTTCTCCTTGAAGATGCTGGATGACAGGAAGTAGCTCAGTGTCCTCACGTTGAAGCTCAGCCATCCGCACCACATCGACGATGCCAAGAAACGGTAAATCTTGTTCAGTGTCAGATGACGTCGGGGAAATAGGAGCACGAGACAGGCAGTCAGCATCTGTATGCTTATGTCCTGATCGGTAGACCACCGTTATGTCGTACTCTTGAAGGCGGAGGCTCCAGCGGGCGAGGCGGCCTGATGGATCCCGTAGATTGGCAAGCCAACAGAGCGAATGGTGGTCACTGACCGCTCGAAATGGCCGGCCGTATAGGTAGGGTCGAAACTTGCTAATGGCCCAAACGACTGCTAGGCACTCTTTTTCGGTGGTAGAGTAATTAGCCTCTGCTTTTGTGAGACTGCGGCTCGCGTAAGCGATCACACGCTCTGCGCCGTTCTGCCATTGAACTAGAATGGCTCCGATTCCCACGTTGCTGGCGTCTGTGTGGATCTCGGTGTCGGCAGTGTCGTCGAAATGTGCCAGCACTGGAGCTGTCTGCAGTCGATTGCGCAGCTCTACGAAGGCTTGTTGTTGTTCTTCCGTCCATACGAAAGGCACATCTGGCCGTGTCAGTCTTGTAAGAGGTTCCGCAATTTTCGAAAATCCTTCGACAAAACGGCGGTAGTACGCACAGAGTCCGAGGAATCACTGAACAGCCTTTTTGTCTCCAGGACGAGGGAAATCGGCAACGGCAGCCAACTTCTCCGGATCTGGTCGAACACCCCCCGGGCTAACCACGTGGCCGAGAAACTTGAGTTCCTGATAGCCGAAGTAGCAGTTTTCGGGCTTGATAGTAAGGTTCGCTCTCCTTATTGCAGTGAGGACACTTTTTAGCCTTGAAAGATGCTCGTCAAATGTGGTTGAAAACACAACGACATCATCCAAGTATACAAGACACGTCTGCCACTTTAGTCCAGCTAGTACAGTATCCATCATGCGTTGAAACGTGGCGGGAGCGGAACAGAGACCGAAAGGCAGCACTTTAAATTCGTAGAGCCCGTCAGGCGTCACGAACGCGGTTTTCTCACGGTCGCCCTCGTCAACTTCAATTTGCCAGTACCCTGACTTGAGATCTAGTGATGTGAAGAACTGGGCGTGGCGTAGACGGTCTAAGGCGTCATCAATCCGTGGCAGGGGGTAAACGTCGCGTTTCGTGACTTTGTTAAGCCGTCGATAGTCGACGCAGAAGCGTAGTGTGTTGTCTTTTTTCTTTACTAAGACAACAGGTGACGCCCACGGACTTGTCGAGGGTTGGATGACGTCATCATTCAGCATTTCTTGAACTTGACGCTTAATCACCTCTCTTTCCTTCGGGGACACACGGTATGGATGTTGGCGAAGAGGCCGCGCCGACTCCTCGGTAACAATGCGGTGTTTTGTAACGGTGGTACGCTGAACTTTCGATGCTGTGGAGAAGCAGTCCGAGAATTCCCTCACAAGGTTTAGCAGCCGCTCTTTTCGTGAATCTGGCAAGTCTGGATTAACGTGAATGCGGCTTCCCAGGTCAGCACAAGCTTTTGCATGCGGTGAAGTCGTATCCAATGTGCCGATATCGAAAAAGTCGGCGATTTCACTGAGGAAAGCGACAGTAGTCCCTCTAGGAACGTGCTGAAACTCATTGCTGAAGTTGGTCAGCAGAACTCGAGAGCGTTTATTCTCTAACCGAACAAGGCATCGGGCTATGCATATGTTTCGTTTGAGCAGCAGCGGGATATTTGCCTCAGCAATACCTTCATAGTCGTTGAATTCGTCAAAAACGTCGCAGGCTACCAAGGTGAACACGCTACTCTTCGGCGGTAACGTGACGTCATCGTCAACAATTCTCAAAGCATTGACGTAACTGCCGTGAGGGTTGCGCGCTAAAGCGTGTGCCGTAGAAAACGTCACTTGCGACTGTTGCAAATCAATCACGGCTCCATTATCACGCAGAAAGTCCAGTCCGAGAATTAGGTCCCTCGAGCAACTCGGCAGTATTACAAAATCTCCGAGATACGTAAATCCGTGAATACTGACTCGCGCTGTGCACCGCCCCACCGGAGTAAGAAGATGGCCTCCTGCCGTACGTATCTGCGACCCAGCCCACTGGGTAGAAACCTTCTTCAGCCTGCAGGCAAGACCCATGCTCATAACGGAAGTGTCTGCTCCAGTGTCAATTAGCGCCATTACTTCTTCGTCGTCCACAGTTACCGCAATGTTTGATGTCACCACTCTTCGCATCACGTTTGACTGCGTCTGTACATCTTTTTGCTGCTGTCGCTGTCGTCGTAGTGGAGGATCTTCCGTAGAGTCAGCGTCAGCGGCCTCACCTCCGGAGGTCGCTGAACTCAGTTTTCCCGACTTGCAGGACTGGGTGAACGGCGTCTTGGAGCGCCGCGTGAATAGGCTGGGCTCGGTGACCTGTAGCGAGCAGGCGACGACGAGCGAGGCTCTTGTGACCGATGTTCGATACTGCGACGATTCGAGATGAAACTCTCTATTTCCTGTGGTCGCTCGCCAGGTCGTGGACGAGGGGCATTAGGCGAAAATCCACGGAGACCCACACGACGGTATGGACATGTTCGGTAGACGTGTCCGGCTTCCCCGCAGTGGAAACAAAGGGGCCTGTGGTCGGGTGTACGCCAGATGTCACTCTTTCTCGGTCTTGCTTCGGCGATCAACGGTGAGCTGCGAGGGCGGAAGCCTACCTCCATTTGCTGAGCGTGTCGCTCATTGGGGTAAAATACGCTGGTTGAACTGCACGATGGAGGACGTCGCACTGCTTCCGCGTAGCTCATCTCGACGCAGTGCCTCTGTTGTGGCGCCTCGGATGGTTGGGGAGCGTGAACGGCTTGCCGTAGCTCGGCGCGTACCATCTCCGCAATGGAGAGCTGCTCTGCAGGTGAAGCAGTCACCTGCATCTTTTGTAGCTCTTCCTTAATGAGAGCTCTGATAAGCTCTCGCAACGCGCTGATGTCATTGCCGAGAGTGACAGAAGTGACCTCACTTGGGTTTACACCACGGTTATACTGCCTGGCACGCTGTTGAAGGGCCCTCTCCATGGCAGTGGCTTCCTCATGGAACTCCGCAAGTGTCGCAGGCGGGTTTCGAATCAGGCCGGCAAAAATCTCTTCTTTAACACCACGCATTAGGTGGCGAACTTTCTTGGATTCGGACATAGAGGGCTCCGCACGCTTGAAAAGCCGATCCATGTCCTCTACGTAGGTCGTCACCCTTTCGTTAGGGCCTTGAACCCTTGCCTCTATAGCACGCTCCGCTGTCTCTTTCCTGTCCTCTCGGGCAAATGCCTTGAGGAACTGCCGTTGAAACTCATCCCATGACGTAAGCGCTGCTTCATGGTTCTCAAACCACGTTTTCGCGGAGTCCTCCAGGAAGCAGTACACATAGCGTAGCTTACGCTCTGGGGTCCAATCGTTGATGACGGCGACCCGGTTGAAATGCTCGAGCCAGTCGTCGGCATCTTCAAAAGCAGCTCCGTGAAATGTCTTCGGCGTCTTGGGCTGGTTGATAACCAGGTGCGCTGGTGCTGGCGCGGTGACGTTAGGCGGTGTTTGATTCATAGTCCTCTGACGTTCAGGCAGCAAACCGTGCTGTGGCTCGAGTCCCTGGAGACGACGGCTGGAACGTACGTGCACAGGGGTAAGCTCGGCTGAGATACTCGATGGACTTGCGTCAGGGGTGCTCTCAGGGGACCGTATCATCTACCGTACCCAGCACCTCCACCAGAAAATGTCACAAAGACACAGGCACGCAGGTACAAAATAGGGCGTTTACTTTCGCAACCCAAGGGCCAGAAACGCGAACACCAGAGCACGCGCACACAGAACTACTTCGTTGTCCTCTTCAGAGGCTGGCTACTATAGTTGCCAGCCTACCTTGCGTCAATATGTCTAAATATGTGTACAATATATGTAAATATATGTATGTTTTTTAGTGGTTTTGGGACGTTAAACCCCACATATCAATCAATTGGGAGTTTTTTATGCTGCAGAAGACACTGAGCTACCTTCGCACAGTCAGCGAATTGTTACACTTCTGTCCGATGTCATCGACTACGGCGATGGGCTTGTACAACCCTCCGTACGCTGTGTCATTAGAGGAATAGCCTTCGCATCAGGTCTGATACGTTTCGACGATGGCTTCGCATTCGTTTGCGCAACAAACACAACGCCCGAAAAAATTCTGGTTCCGAAGGGCTTAACGTTGGTTTGCGTCGCTACACCAGAGCCTTTCTCTTTAGTAGCTATTCAAGACGCATCTCCTGAAGGATCCTCCTGTTGAACGTTCCCCATCCACCTCCACCCTCATAACTACCATCAGCTCTGACCTGACCCCGTCGCAAACCCAACAACTGTTTTCAGTGTTGACTAAGCACGAAGCTTTGTTTGACGTTCATGCACCCGTATTGGGACAGACGTGCGTCCCCATGCATCGCATTGACACTGAGGGTACGTCAATCGTTCGTCGTCGGCCATATCGCGTATCAGTAGCTGAACGGAAGGTTATTGAAGAAAACGTTAACGACATATTGAGACGAACATATCACGCCGCTCTGCTAGCCCTTGGTTATCACCTGTCGTCTTGGTTTGAAAAAAAAAAATGGCAGCATATCCACGCGGTGCGTGATGGAGAGTGGGGCGAAGCATGCGTCCATCCATTCGTTCTTGCTTCCGTCCGTCCATGGGTCCGTCTGTGTGACAGTCCATGCGTCCATCCACCCATCCGTGCGTGCGTCTGCTCGTGCGTCGCACGTTCATCCGTGCGTCTGTCCCTACGTTCGTCCATGCTTCTGCCCCTGCGTCCGCCCATGCAGCCATCCATGCGTCCGTCCATGCAACTGTCTGTGTGTCCATTCGTCCATCTAGTCAACACTCCCAGTACCACCATCTCGCATCTTTTCACCATATATGCGTACGTCTGTGTGACCATCCATGCGTTCTTCGAACCGTCCGTGCGTGCGTCTGTTCGTGCGTCCGCACGTCCATCTGTGCGTCTGTTCCTGCGTTTGTCCATACATCCACCCCTGCGTCCGTCCATGCATCCATCCGTGCGTCCCTCCATGCATCTGTCTGTGTGTCCGTTCGTCCATCTAGTCGACACTCCAAGTACCACCATCTCGCAATTTTTCGTCATATATTCCGCATATAGAAGCATCGCCATACAGCGGACATTCCAAGGACTAAACGAGAGGTGGCACACGCACACTTTCTTACGGCTTGCGCTTCGTGTTTACTTCCCACCTTTAACCTCGAGTTCATGATATATACTAGTTCGCGGTATTTATGGCACTGCGGCCCAACGCTCGCTAAACCTTTCTAAAACCAAGTTACGCCCAGCAAGTATAACCCAGCAAATCCTTCTTGTCAGATAGTACTCAATGTACATGCCAATGGCTGCTTATTGAAAATGAGAGACAGGAGAATTCGGCTTTAATTAACGCACACGCTGCGAATTGTTTATTGTTCGACACCGCACAGAGGAAATCTCCCACTGGCACCACCTTGCAGGTCAAAGCGTAAGACTGGTTACGCTATACGACTACGACGAAGGACGACCGGGTGCCGCTTTAAGGAGCTTCACCCCTGAAAGACGGTTCTGTGGTCTTCTGAGTAGATTACCGGGCGCTAAACAAGATCACGTGCAAGGATGTATACCCTATGTCACGCATAGATGACGCGTTAGAATCACTACAGGGAGCTCAATACTTGTGAAATCTCGATCAACGTTCGGCATACTGGCTGATACCGATGCATAAGGACGATAAAGAATAGACGGCATTTTCGACACCAGACGGACTTTACGATTTCAATGTAATGCCCTTCGGCCTCTGCAACGCACCTGCAACATTCGAATACATGATTGACACCATTTTGCGTCGCCTGAAGTGGAAAACTATTTGGACGCCAGTATTGTTTTCTTGTCAACATTATCTCAACAGTTCCACCGTTTAGATGAAGTCCTCATGTGCCTCGGTGCGGATTGCCTTCAGCTGAATACAAAGAAGTGTCCTTTTGCCAGCTAGATAATTAAGATCTTAGGCCACATTGTTAGTAAGGATGGAATTCGTCCTGATCCCGATAGAATATTGATACACAACAGCCGGCACAGCCTTGCTGCAAAAAAGAAAAAGACGACGTTAGTTGCTGGTTGTTGATGAACTGTCGCCATCTTGTTTGCCGAGCACGGTGCATCGTATTTAATTTATTAAATAAGTTACTCGTAACATTATTGGTGGAGGTGGACGACTCCCGTACCTCGATGGAGACGCGCAGCGTTCGCAACACCGGGGACTCTTCGGCTACTTCAACTGCCAGTGCCTCATCACCACCGGCCTCTCGAGTCGAGTCGACAACCTACGTCACCCTGCCGCCCCTGCAGGATCCTGGAACATTCTCCGCTGACGGTAAGATCGACGTTGACTCCTGGCTGCACCGGTACGAGCGGGTCAGTGCTACCCGCCGCTGGGATCCTACGCTCATGCTCGCCAATGTTGTGTTCTACCTCGACGGCACGCCGCGGACATTGTTCGAAACCAACGAAGCCGAAATCACAAGCTGGGAATCTTTTCAAATCGAAGATCCAGTGATCTTTTCGGCGATTCATCTGGTCGTCAGCTCGCTGCCAAGAAGACTCTCACCACTCGCTCCCAGACGTCTACTAAATCGTACGTCTCATACATTCTTGACGTCTTGGCGCTTTGTAGCAAGGTCAACTAGCGCATGTCAGAAGAAGAAAAAAGTTAATCATGATCTCAAAGGGATTGCTGACGATGCCTTCAACCTGCTGGTTTTAATAATGAGACGAACATCGACACGATCTTGACAGAATGTCGCTCTCTAGAACAGGCTAAAGCCTGCCGCGTCACCCACGGCATCACGCTCCTGCCGAACACAGCTAATACTTCCTCTTGCGATGACGCCGTCCGCCCAATTCCCCGATGTGACAACCTCACCCGCATCATTCGTCACGAGGTCGAGGCAGCTCAACCAGTAGCGACTCCATTTCCAACGCCTGATCCTTCACCGACCCCTATCTCACTAATACAAGCCGTCGTTCGTCAAGACTAATCGAACGTCGGTCTACACCCCATTCAACCTGTCTACTCTGCCAAGCCTTTTTATCGTCGTCACTCGGCTCCTCGCTTTGGTTCTAACTACTCTCGACAGCGCAGTTTGTCCGAATGGCGTACACTGGACGACAAGCCTATATGCTTCAACTGCCGGCGTGTCGGTCATATTGCTCGCCACTGCCGCAATCACTGGGCTCCGCCGGCCCACTATGGGCCTCCTACCCAGGCCACTTCTGTCCACCAGTCGTCCTCAGCCTTTGATTTTGATTCCCCTATGCCGACCACATCCTCTGATTCTTCCGCACCTCTGACGAGACCTCGCTACTGCCCGCTCACCATCCCCTGCTCGCCGTCAATCTCATTCGCCCCCACAACGCTGTCCTGCTTCTCCGACCTAATCACAGCGCCCCCGACCGGAAAACTAGGCAGTGCAGCTTCTGGGGGTGCAGCTGCATTGACGACGACCTCTGAAAGAAATCCTCGTGTAACAACCGACCACCCGGAATCTGTTGAACGTTACTTTAGACAATGTACCTGTGCGCGCGTTAATCGATACCAGCGCGCATGTGTCCATAATGAGTGCTGGTCTTCGTCATCGCATAAAGAAAGTTATCACACCCGCCTTTAACCGAGCCGTTCGAGTCACCGACGGGGAAACTGCCGCCATTATTGACATGTGCTCTTCCCATGTGACTATCGCCGATAAAAGCATTGCTGTTCTTTTCACCGTTATAGAAAATTGCCCCCATGAAGTAATTCTAGGCTTGGATTTTATAACCGCTCACTTGGCCCTTATAGATTGTTCAGCCAGCTGTCTTTACCTTGAAATGCCTCTACTTTCTGATCTGACCAACCCACCCCAAAGCCGCCTTTGCTGCATTGGTTTCGCCCGCCTTCCGCCTAACTGTGTCACACATATCGACCTCTTCTATACGGCACCTGTACCTGGCGGCGATTACGTGGTGGCACCAATTCATGCCGTGATGCTTACGCATGGCGTCGCTGTTCCGCACACCATTTTGACAGTTGTTGAAAACCGCACATGCCTTCCTATTGTCAATTTGCCCTCACTGCCCAAATTCTTCCACAAGGTATCTCCCTGGCCGAAATTACTGCCCTATAAGACCATACCGTTGAACCCTTCAGAGTGGATAATTGCTGCACCTCAGACCATGAAACGAACTCTATCACGTTCATCGGGCGTCGACGTCGACCACTATGATACCGCCAGACCTCGCTTCTGATCAAGAGGAAGCCCTTCATCACGTCCTGGAGTCCTATAGTGACATTTTCGACTTCGCCAGCACGGCCTTAAGCAGAACGAGTGTTGTTACTTATCGCATATATACTGGTGACGCGAGTCCCATTCACGGACGTCCATACCGTGTTTCCGCGGCCGAGCGTACAGTCATACAACAGGAAGTCGAAAAGATGCTTGCAAAAGACATGATCGAGCCCTCTTGTAGCCCCTGGGCTTCTCCTGTCGTCCTGATCAGAAAGAAGAATGGAACATGGCACTTTTGTGTAGATTATCGGCATCTCAACAAAATAACAAAGAAAGGTGTTTACCCGTTGCCTAGAATCGACGATGCCTTAGACTGCCTTTACGGTGCTACGTATTTTCCACTATCGACCTTCGATCTGGCTACTGGAAGATCGCTGTGGACGAGATGGACCGTGAGAGGACCGCATTTATGACTCCTGACGGTCTTTATCATTCAAAGTTATGCCCTTTGGTCTCTGTAATGCGCCGGCCACATTCGAAAGAATGATGGACTCATTGCTCCAAGGGTTTAAATGGTCAACCTGCTTATGTTATTTAGACGACGTTATCGCTTTCTCGCCCACATTCGACTCCCATCTCGAGCGTTTATCGGCGATTCTTAAAGGTTTTCGTCGAGCTGGACTTCAACTGAACTTGTCGAAATGCCACTTTGCTCGTCGTCAAATAACCGTACTTGGACACATCGTCAATGCCACAGGATTCGCCCGGATCCCGAGAAAATACGCGCCGTCACAGACTTTCCTGTTCCGAAGTCAACAAAGGACGTTCGCAGTTTTGTGGGCTTATGCTCCTACTTTCGACGGTTTGTTAAGGACTTCGTGATCATTGCACATTCACTCACAAACCTCCTGAATAAGGACACCCCATTTTTCTGGGGCGCTGATCAAGCCTCATCTTTCATCCCAACTCACGACGCTCCTCACAACACCACCGACTTTAGCTCATTTCGATCCATCAGCTCCAACCGAGGTTCGCACTGATGCTAGTGGGCATGGCATCGGGGCAATGCTATTGCAACACCAACGCGGACATGACCGTGTTATAGCATATGCAAGCCGACTGCTACCCACCGCCGAGCGCAGCTATTCAATCACGGAGCGTGAGTGTCTCGCTCTTGTGTGGGTAGTCGCGAAGTTTCGCCCAAACTTATACGGGCGTCCATTCCCGGTAGTCACTGACCACCACGCGCTCTGCTGGCTGGCCTCTCTCAAGAATCGCACAGGACGCCTCGTTCGTTGGTCCCTACGATTACAAGAATATACGTTCACCGTATCGTACAAAACAGGGTGGTCACATCAAGATGCGGATTGTTTATCACGCTACCCTGTGGTAGCGTGAACGTATGGCTGCCCATACTGACACCTTCCAGACCTTCTGTCTGTGACGCAGCTACTCAACCTTGGCCACGAACAACGCCGGGATGCTTCCCTGCGAACCATTATTCACAAGCTTGAGTCAATGCCTCGCAACGCATCTCTTGGTAAAAGACGGGATCCTGTATCACCGTAACCTCGATCCATATGGCCATTACTTGCTCCTCGTCATACCAGCACATCTTCGCGCGACTGTCCTCAACCAACTTCATAACGCTCCTTTGGCGGGCCACTTGGGCGTCTCTCGCACATACGACCGTGTACGTAGTCGTTTCTTTTGGCCTGGCCTTGCCCGCTCTGTTCGACGCTACGTCACCGCTTGCGAGCCCTGCCAGCGCCGCAAAAAGCTATCTTCCCTACCAGCTGAATTCCTTCACCCGATCGACATTCCCATTGAACCTTATTTTCGAGTAGGCCTCGACCTGCTTGTCCCATTCCCGATCTCCATCGCAGGCAACAAATGGATCGCTGTCGCCACTGACTATGCGACACGGTACGCTATCACACGAGCCCTTCCAACGAGTTGCGAAACCGATGTGGCGGACTTTCTGGTATATGATACTATTTTAGTACACGGACCTCCACGCCAACTTCTCACTGACCGGGGACGGACCTTCCTATCAGCTGTTGTTGATGGAATCCTGCGCTCTTGCTCTGCCACGCACAAGTTTGCCACTTCGTACCATCCGCAAACGAACGGTCTTACGGAGCGCCTCAACTGCACCATAACCCACATGCTTTCTAAATACGTAGCGGCTGACCACCAGGACTGGGACGTTCATTTGCCATTTGTGACGTTCACATATAATTCGTCACGTCACGACACTTCCGGCTATTCACCATTTCTATCTTCTATACGGCCGAGAACCCGCCCTACCATTTGACACCTTGCTGCCCTCGGTCACTGAGTGTGCCGGCGAAGCCATCGCGCGAGCCGACCACGCACGCCAACTCACCCGCAGCCGCCTGCAGACCTCACAGGAGCACCCAAGACAGCTCTACGATTCCCATCATCAAAACGTGCACTTTTCTCCGGGTTCCCTTGTCCTCCTCTGGTCCTCCACTCGGCAGTGTAGGGCTTTCTGAAAAACTGCTGTCACGCTATACTAGATTTTACCAAGTCGTTCACCAGGTGACTGATGTTACATACGAGAATTGTTCCAGCCGATTCAACGTCGTCATCGTCACCTTCGAGTGACACCGTGCACATAGCTCGACTCAAGCCTTACCACCTTCCTTCTACCGCATCCGAGTTGCTCGAGCACCGAGAGGGTGCTTCTACCACCGGGGGGTTATGATACACAACAGCCGGCACAGCCTTGCTGCAAGAAAGAGAACGACGACGTTGGTTGCTGTGAACTGTCCCCATCTTGCTCGCCGAGCACGATGCATCGTATTTGACTTATTAAATAAGTTACCCGTAACAATATTGACAATTCTTCATTTTCCTCGTCGCAAAAGGACCAACGACTTATGCAGTTTTCTTGGCCTGGCTTCATACTTTCGCCAATTCATACGAGACTTTGCCTCGATAACGGCACCTTTGCACAAATTACTCGGTTCTTGATGTTCGCTTTAAGTCGTCTCCTGTCTGCGAATCAGCGTTCAGCTATCTGAAAAATGCCCTCACATCTGAACCAGTACTTCGTCATTTCGATGAAACAGCACCCACACTCCTGCCTACTGACACTAGTGGTCCAGGAATTCGGAGGTATTCTACTGCAGTGTGATGAATCATCACGGGAAAGGGTCATCGCGTATGCAAGCCGCGTCCTGAGGAACGCCGAGAAGAATCACACCATTACTGAACAGGAGTGTTTAGCTGTCGTGTGGTCGGTGCAGAAATCTCGACCTGTATCGACATGGCCGTCATTTTATCATAGTTACAGACCTTCATGCCTTATGTTGACTTTCCGCACTCAAAAATTTGTCAGGACGCCTTGGTCGATGAATTATACGTCTTCAAGAATACGACTTTACTATTACCTACTAGTGCGGTAAAAAGCACCTGGACGCAGATGCGATTTCCTGCTGCTCACTTCCTACGGTACCGTCCACTGCTTCCGCTACTAACTTCAGGGATTAACGCTTGGATAGCCCTTCCGCATCTGTTTCGTCCTTAGCCACCATTGACAAGGTACCTCCTGACAACCACGGCTACATCATAACGCATCATTTCGCTGACTATTACTGTAGACCGCATCATAGATCGCCTTCAGTGGAAATCACGACCGCCTAATGCCCGCCTTCGGTGACAGCTCAGGCATTTCAAGCACGATAACCGCGTTCTTTACCATCACATCTATCATTCGGATGGTCAGCGCTAGGTATCCGTTCTGCCTCGCTCTCTTCGAGCCGATATTCTTAAGGCCTACCACGAAGACCTGACGGCTGGTGACCTTGCTTTCCAGAAAACGTACTATCGCATCAAAGGTCATTTCTACTGGCCAGGGATGTCCACCAGCGTAGCAATGTACCGTCGCCTCCTGCAACCTTTGTCAGCGCCGAAAGCTTCCGAGGTTACCTCAATGCGGAGAGCTGCAACCACTTCCATGTCCGTCGGCACCATTTGAAGTCATTGACAGAGATCTATATGGCCCCCTTCTCACGACTCCAAGTGGCCATCGATCGGTAGTGACAGCTGTCGACCACTTGACACGTTACACTGAAACGTCCTACGCGAATTCGGCCTTCGCTTATGACGTGACTACATTCATGCTTGAAGCCTTGATCTTGCGTCAAGGTGCTCCTCGTGTCATCCTGAGTTACCGCAGAAAAGCTTCCCTTTCGCAAATTGTGGAAAAAAATGCTAAAGCCTCCGCCAGCCAGTCCACAAGACAACCTCCAGGTATCACCCCTAAACCAACGGGCTCACTGAGTGCATTCATCGCACTCTGCCTGACATAATAGTCATGTACATTAAGCCATACCACACCAAATAGGATGCGATTTGGCCGTTCGTAACGTTCGCTTACAATACCACCCTACAACGCACAACTGGCTACTCGCCATTCTACCTTGTCTACGGCTGATCGCCATATTTCTTTCTGGACGTCTCGTTCTTGGCAGTCCCGGTGACACCATCTCCATTCTCCTGTGAACATTATGTGTCCCGCCTCCATCACTGTCGCCAGCTCGCAGACTCCACACTGAGTGGAGACAACAAGCTCGTAAAAATCTGCATTACGCATCCCACACCACTATCACCTTCCACCCCGGCGACGAAGCGCTACTTTGGACACCAGTTCGCACTCCTGGCATGTGCGACATATTTCAGTTTCGGTTTCTCGGCCCATACAGTCTTAGAGCAGACCCCACCCGTTAATTATCGCGTTGAACCTGTGACTGCTCTAAGTGACCGGCGCTGTTGCAGTACCGAGATAGTGCACGTATCGCGTATGAAGCCTTTTGCAAGGCGTTCTCCGCATCTATAAGTTGCGGCAGGATGGCCACGCTCATGCGGAGGGAATTGTTGTGGGCATTTAAAGCACGCATCTTCATCACCTGTACAAAACCATCATCACATAGTGGTCTTCATCTTCATTGTTAGTGGATAAGGCTCTTGAGTCGGTTCTGTGCCTCGGAGGTGACTGGTTTTGGCCACGTCTTCTAGGCCTAACATAGGTGTGTAAAGGACTTTGTCGCAATACATACAATTATATACATGTGGCAATCACTGTCTGATGACATGGCTACGAGAACCAGGCCAGGTGAAAAACCAGCCACACTCACCCATAAACCACCGATTATAAATGGCATGACCACTGCCTTAGAAATTCCTCTTCCCCAAGGAATGACAATTTATCCGGCAGGTAGGACAAGAGCTCCGAGTACAATCGTTTTGTACGACGATGAAAAGCACGCCAACGGGAACCCTCTGCAGCAGCCTCACATCTCTTATGCCCCAAACGAAGAACCTTCGCTGCAAGTGAAAGGCTATACGAAAGCGACTGCGCGAGCAACGGACAGAAATAACGAAACTACTAACTCCTAGGCGATCAAAACCTGCGTGCATGGCTGTCCAAATACACTTGCAATTACATCATATGTAGCATAGGCTGCTTTGACTTTCGTAGTGGGCAATTAGGGCAAGTGGAAGATGGGACCAGAATCCCCATTCTCCAGCCTGTCTTGTGTTGGGAGTATTTGTCACCCCAAGCATCCAGTGAGATCGCGGAGAAGGCCAGGTAAAAAAAAATGCCGTTAAGCACTCCACAAGACACGGTTAGAACGTGCTAGACGATATGGTGGTGCCAGAGGGCGGTGAAGGGCCACCATTATAACCACAACACACTTTCCTATTATCGCTACATCGGGGCAAACATGCTGCTGTGTGGCGACAAACTCTATAGCATTCGGAGTAAAGTACAGGTGCTTAAAAACTTGTGGTGTAGAGTTATGTCGTGCTTTCGGTAACAAAGAGCGTAAGTTAGTATCTCAGAAGTAGCAAGCCAAATCACGAGCAGGGCACTGATCACCATAGATCAAGCAAAGCGAGACTCGTAGAGGAGGAAGCCAGCAGCCAACAGACACAAATAAGAACACTAATCTGCCGCTGTTGCGCCGTTAGTCAGCGCAGCACGGCAAACGAGCTCAGTTAGAACCGTCCACAAAAATGAGCCAAGAAGGGATTGAATTGACCTAGTGACTCGCAAGGAGGGTTTACATTATCTTGGAATACATCTTGGTTGTGCATCTTCGAATATTCAAACCCACGTGGAGGCTGATATTCGGTAGCAAGTATAACGAAGAGGACAAAAATGATCTAAGCTGGTGTCTGGGGAACCAATGAACATATATCGGCATTTTGAAACATTTAACGTAGCGCCTGAGATGTTACCATACTCAGCAACATTAAATAGGCTATGGATAGAGCTGTCCTCGCTCTTCAAATACAATGTAATGTCATCGGCTAAAGCTGTCACCTTCACCGTACCACTACCAGGTAGTGCGAAGACTCGAATGAATATGGATCATGAAGTAGTGAGCCCAGGTATGGTTCGAGATAAGCACCAGAAGCACTGGGTATATGTATATGTTTTAGGGGCGAAGCTCCTGAGGCTGAGGTTCAGTCTCTCCTCCGTCCTGCGTTGGCGTAGCCACCCACTCAGCGTATCTCCGGAGACAATGTTGAGTGGCACGATGGGTTTGATAAGATAGCGGACAGAGAGACAGATGGACGAGAGAACGGACGGACGAGAAAACGGACGCTTCGCCCCACTCATCTTCATTCACTCCGTGGATATGCTGTAACGTTTTAAGTGCGAAGCATTTAGTGAGCTTCGGCGACTGAAACTATCTATCTGTCTATCTAGCCGCCTACGACTTGTAGCTCTCCTGGCTGTTTCGATAATGCTATCGATACCAAACTTGGTACGGCATAACATGACTGTATGAAGAACATATTTGACTAGTCATAACACGATAACGGTTATATATATGTCATGAATGTCTTGATTTACATTTAATTGTCCTACAGCTCCAGCAGTGGTTTCGTTCACATGACATGTTGAAAAACAGCTATGGTGTGACATGATTGCATGGTCAGCACAAACGACAGATCCTAACGTGAAACTCATGACATGCATTGCATATAACAACATGACAACATGGCACGCTCATGATGCGCTGGCGCTAGCTTCATGCACATATGCCAAATTTGGTATTACGTGACGTTAATGAATGATGAAGGTATGTGACTGGAGCATACATGATAATCATGAGATGTGTGTCATATAAGAACATCCCTACATCCCGCAGTCAAGGCGCCAATACATATCGACGTGACACGGTGCGCGCGCATACTGGCGTTCATTTCGTCACGTCACGCCGGCGTTGCCAGGCTGCGGGGCCGGTCCTCCCGTATACTCGCAGGTGCACGTCGCGCTGCGTCGAATTGAAGCACGCGCGTTTCAGCACGTCCGGCGTCCCTCAGTCATGAAAAGAGGGAGGCCTAGTGTTGTCTGGGTAAGGCATCGGCGCGAAATGCAGAATGTCGCATTTCGCACCGGTTGCCGTCGGGCCGCGTTAACAGAGGCTGGTCGCGCCTGGCGTCAGATTATATCGTGCTCGCGTTTTGCTAACGTTGCGTCGCTGTGCCTAGCGTACGCGCGCGTCAACGCTACATTGGAGTATACTGTGCCCTTCATGACGCGCTCGCGGCCGTTTTGCTAGCTCCACATATACCATGTTTGGTGTTACGTGACGTTGATAGATGAATAACTATAAGACTGGTGCAAATCCTGACATGCGTGTCATGCAAGAATATAACATACCACGCTCATAGCGTGCTCGTGGTCGTTTCGATAGTTCCGCATATACTAAATTCGGTATCACGTGACGTGAATGGGTGAAGAAAGTAAACGACACATCAGAATATGATAATCATGACCCAGAAGTCATGTACGGCATCATTTACTTCCATTTCTTAACGTTGTGCTGATATGAAGTGACATATCAACTTTTCTCATTCATGCTTCACATATCATTGATCCCTACCGTACACTCTAAGCCAAAACGGAGCAACAGGGGTATAGGGGTTGCTCCTTTCAGGGAGCAATTGCATTGCCACTCCCATTACTCTCCTAAAAGGAGTAACTGCAGAGGGAGGAACCGTTGCTCTCCTTTCAGTTCCTCCTTCGGGGGATGAACAGTTACTCCCTCCAGTTCCTCCCTGCAGACCAACAGTTACTCCCACCAGTTGCTCCCTGCCGACCAACCATTACTCCCACCAGTTGCTCTTCTAAGAGCAACAGTTACTCTTTACCGTTCCTCCCACGTGTTCGCAGTTACTCTCTGAAAACCAACTGCACATGCTTCCAGTTACTCCTTGGGGAAATGAGTATTTATCTCGAGTATGCTTGTCACACGCTTAACAAATGGCGAGAGCTCCTTGGAAGAGCACTGCTTGGGTGCTTCTAACACAAAAAGTGGACAATATTGAAAGGAAAATAAATGCTTTATTGTTCTTTTTATGAGGCGACGTGTGACCACACGTAAAAGTAGACTTCGCCACACCACAGCCAGCACTAAACAAACACAATACATCAAAGGTTTTCTGCGTCATCCGTGGAAAAACAATCTTGAATTTCTAGCATAGGGCAGTCTGTGTCATCATTGGTGAGAGAAGGGCAACTTCTCCAATTCTGAAGAACTCAAGTTTCGCAGCTGGTGTTTCCATCAGGCTAGCGCAGCGGAACGTCACCGCAGGCATATGTGAAGCATCTCATTGCTGCAAGAAAAAAATAGAAATGTGAGGTTAAACATGCCAGAATCAATTCATAACAATGAGTCACACACACTGCAGCAGCGCTTACATTCTAGGATGTTTACTGCAAAACGAAATGTGAAAAAAAAGGAAGGTTCGGCCAAACGTTACTTGGAGAGCCATATAAATGCTGATGTGATAGACGCTCTTCACATGATGTCTCAGACAGCAATATTCTGGAAGAAAATGTGCAGCACCTCAACAAGGCATATTTGTAGCAGTTAAAGATACCCTTAGGTTCAGCTAACTTGTTTCCTATACACAGCTGAGTGACATTTCTATGAGCCCATTCACCAATGGGCATTCTAAGTGTGGTCATGTGTGTGGCAAATAACACGTACTGTCCGCTCATGTTAAAATACTTATTCAGCTCGTGCACATAGATGCTCTCGATTCTACTGTTCTATCATACGCTGCTGCGTCTTGAATTGTGCAATACCTGTAGGCACAAGCCAAGCAGGCAAAGCCTGCTTGAAAGCAACCATTTGCAGATTGATTGATTGATTTGTGGGGTTTAACGTCCCAAAACCACCATATGATTATGAGAGACGCCGTAGTGGAGGACTCCGGAAATTTTGACCACCTGGGGTTCTTTAACGTGCACCCAAATCTGAGCACACGGGCCTACGACATTTCCGCCTCCATCGGAAATGCAGCCACCGCAGCCGGGATTTGAACCCGCGACCTGCGGGTCAGCAGCCGAGTACCTTAGCCACTAGACCACCGCGGCGGGGCAGAAACCATTTGCAGAGGCTACATGATAATCTTCAGTATATTTCTTTGTACCTGACGCAAACGGCTGGACAAAACTATAGACAAAAAATGTAGACCGTGCTACCTTGAAAAAATGCTTTAAATTTAGTAAACTAGGGTGCATTTGTTCACTCGGTTGTCGAGGAAGCAATATTTCTTAAGGTTAGCTCCCGGTGTGAATGTCTGCCTATTTATTTTGTACTGCCTTCTACATGTGCCACAAAGACATTTGTTGAGGATGTGCTACCAGTCAAGCCAAGATCGCATACTTGGTGAATGTGATGGAAATACAAACATTAGAAACACTGCCACCTCTAGTAAGAGCATAACACTTCAGTATCTTGGACTAGCAAAGAGGTGCACAAGAAAGTTAAGCCCACTCTTGCGGAACTTTGAACGCGAATATTTCAGAGTGGGGGAGGTCAACATGCTGTGGCACTTTTAAACCCTCGAAACATCTGCAGAAAACAGGGTAAAGGCAAGTCAAGAAATGCTGTTATGAAGGCCTGCGCATGGACAGCTTTGTGAATCTAGGCCCAAGTGTTATGCTTTGTGCAAGCCAAAATCCATGTTAATAGGGAAAGCATACTTTTAGGAGTACCAGCGTAAACAAATCTTGGCAGTTGGCTTTTTAGTACAAACAGCAATCCCTGCAATGAAAACATAAACATTTTATCTTAACGGTAACAATGTGAGCACACACACGGGCCAGCGGAGCCATGTCGAATTGTCAGTGCCAGTGTAACCATGTGGCATGATGAACTATTCTCTGGCCAACACATGCACAGTTTGCCCCTAAAAAGCGATGCTTTCATATACGTAGTACAAAAAGTCTGCACTTACCAAAATTCACTTGCTTTCTGTACTTTAGCATCGTTGGGAGCATCTGCAGTATAACCAAATTTGTGTCATATCCCTGAAAAAAAAGTAAAAGATATGCATCAAATATTGTTTCATTTGGTAGCAGTGAAGTCAGGTTAAGAACAGCCAAGTGGGAATCAGCCTAATTATGTGCATGCGGCAAATCCCAAACGGTGTTATTGAGGTTGTCGAAATTTTCGTCGATTGGTATTAACGTCGATATGTGACTTCAACGGCATGCCAAGTTTTCACAGCGCATAAAGATTTCATGATGCAGAATAATGACAACGCTAACGAGAACATACAGCATTTATGATTGTCTTTTACAATATTCAGTTTTGCAAAGTTTTGCATCTCTAAAGAAATCTGAAAGATTTGGGTCATTCCTCCTCCAATTGTTCTGTCAATATGTAAACTGCTCGCTTGATGGTGCGCTTATAAAATAGTACGTTCAGCGCAGAGGTGAAGCAAGTGACGCAGTGATGTGGGCAGATTTTTTTTTTTTTTAGGCGTGCGGGGAGGGGGGGGGGGGTCCGCTTATCTGAATAGGCCGGGCAAGCGAATATGGTCGTCAATTTGGGCTCCCTACGCCCGGCCTAAAAAAATTCTGTGCGCAACCGCCTAGCTATGCCAGTGAAGTGATGCGACAATGATTTGTTCACTTACTGATTTACATACACTTTACAGCTCTAAAAAATGCGGCCCAAGGCCCCAACACTCAGCCGTTAACATTACATAAAGCCAATGGTAGAAAAGTGCCAGTATGAATGCAGCTACAACCCCGCCCCAATGTTTTTTCAAGCGAGGTAGTGTTGCGGAAATGAACTTTTAACTGCAAAAGTACACTGGCACTGCAGTGGTGACGGGAAGCAAGAGGGTATGCAGGCGGTAATAGAGGTAATTTAGTCCGATACGGCAAGCAATGGATACGGCGAATAAGAGCAAATCATTTCTCTTTCAATAGCGCAACCACTCAACAATGTATTGTAAGAGCATTAAATCTTGCTGGAAATGCCACTCACCTGCACGCTGATGCATGCACAGTCCTTTGTCCGACGAGCGAACAGGCTTGCAGATAGCTGAAGACGTGTTTACGATGTGTTTGTTCCACCCGGCAGCAAAATCCACAACTACTTCGCGCTCCATAAAGATAAATATACACTAACCTTCATCACGAATAAGTAGAAACGCAAATCTGCGACACACACACACGATCAAAACATAGCTCACAAGCCCGCACGTCCATGTGCTCGCCGACTACAGACCAAATGAATATGAGTAGTGCGAACGCGAACCTAGTTGTGCTCAAAAAAAAAAACGTCGAGCAGTGGCAGCACAGGCGTCAGCGCAATGATTTCAGTGTGTTCTCCTAATACATTTATAAAAAAAAACTGAGGTACACTGAAACCCATAAATAAACATAAAAAGTTGAGTATAATTTTTATTCAGTGCTAGTCAACATAAACACTGAATAAAAATTACTTGGTAACTTACATCGTTTGCTACGCTAGCGCCACACTTGTCGTGCGGGCGCAGATGGCGCAGATTTGTCATTCTGCCCTCAAACTACACGGTGAAGCGTGCTACTAAGTGTATGGCTGATGAGAAGCGCGTCTGGGTCCGCTTTTTTTTTTTTTTTTTTTCTTCTCCGATATATCTGGGCGGGGGGGGGGGGGCTCCTTATGCACGTGTTTCGGTGCTTGATCGACTTTGAAGCCCTTACTTCGCGGACGAACGGCGTGTCTAGGCTGTTTTTATCGTTGTTTTGCACGTGTTTCGGCGTTCGGTCCGCTTTGACATGCCAACTCTCCATTCTGCTGCTGCGTGTGTTAGGTATTTGCCGTACTGTAATCTCAGGCCTTCTGTGTTCAGCCAGCGCTGCTATCTTATTATCTACGGATGCTAAAATAAATCACTGTTTTGGTTTGGTGAAGTTTGGCACACAGAACAAACAATAATCTGGCCCATGAATATCAATGTGGGCGGCATGCATATTTGTGTGCGGTGTCCTGCCGGGGAGTAACCGTTGCGTGACGAGAGCATTTACAGCGGTTCCTCCTTCCGTTGCTCTCTTACAAACTTAAGATGAATACAGTTGCTCCCCCATTCTCGAACAAGTCGGCCATCTTGTTCCGCTTGGTCTTTTCTGAGAGTAACAGTCGGTCTTAAGGAGTAAAAACAGCCGTTGCTCCCATTTCGGCCATTTTTGGCTTAGAGTGTACGTAGGATATGCCATTTTAGATGCGGAAGCATCTTATACTCGCGCCTTGTAGTGCGCCGTCCGCGCCGTCCGCACCGCTTCTCGAACATTCGACAGCTGACGCGCGCGCATGCGCCGTCGCGCCGTCGCCCACTCTTCCACCATCTGTGCATCCCTTCCTCCTCTACACACCACGCGCGCTTCACTCCTCCACCATCTGTGCACCCTTCCTCCTCTACACACCGCGTTCGACATCTACAATTCTCTTGATTCTCCAGTGGACGCGCATGTGGCGTCGCGCTTCGAGAACATTCAACAGCTAACAGTTGATGCGCCGTGGCGCTGTATATATACTCAAGGTCGGCGCTCGCTCGCTCAGTTGCCGCTCGTCGGTTGGTTTGTACGGCGCGTCGACGTCCAAGGTCGCGGTGAAATGAATTCCAACGAATCCACAAACACAATGATCGACGTCCCTTCGACCAGCGCCGCCCTTTCGCATACGTGTGTACGTGTTCACTCATTTAACACCCCCTCCTACAACCACGTTAACCAATTCAGCCATCGACCCAAGTAAGTCGCAATTTAACACCCCATTTCACAACCACGTTAACCAATTTAGCCATCGACCCAAGTAAGTCGCACTTTAACACCCCGTTAACCAATTATATGCTCCGCATCCTCCTCAGTGTTCCCCCGAGGGAAGCTGCGGGCAATTTTTTTTTGTTTCCTTCTGTGCGCTGCTTCATGAAAAGAAACAACGAGCTATGCATACTTCTGTAAGCGTTTCTGAGTAGCGCAACAAAGCTTTGCGAAAAGCCAAACGCCACCTTTACACTTAATATGTAGGTGTGCTCAAAGCGATGCAATTCCTTTTCTTGATCAAAGGAAACCACTAACCTACGTGCTGATCTCATTATCTTGTACCGTATAATGTCACGTGTAAAAAAAGAGAGACTATGAATTAATCTTCCCAAGACCTAGCATGCCTGGTGATGCCCTATTAAGAAAGGCATCATACTTCTAAGCACCAAGTGACAATTGCTGTAAAGGTTTTGTGATTGAAGTTAAGTAGCCTAATTGGTTGCCATCGCTCCGGTCGAACTGATGATAGGTCATGTTTAGGTATTAAAAATATACGACTATGGACAAAGCTATCAGGAAAATCAAAGTTCGCAAAACAACGGTCAATAACACAGGTGAAAGTGGCACCATTCTCTTTCCTGAAGGTAAACTATAAACGGGCAACCCATCCGGCCCAGAATCTGCACCAGGCTTGATTGAAGAAAATGCCTCTTCCACCTCATCAGCTGATGGACTTCTAAGAATACGTGCCGCTACCTCCGGTAGAACATGAAGCAGATCGCTAAGCAATGTTAATGCTTAAGTGGTACCATATGAAGAGTTGCCATAGTCGAAGGAACCATGTTTCTGTAATGACTTCTGAAGAAGGTTCAATCATGCACAGGTGGTTTCGCAGAGGGAAGGACTCTTGCGGCATGCGTTATCAACGGACTCGACTAAAAGTGTCTTGAGAAAGTGGTAAATGATTTTTAGCACTTGGTACTCCGCTGTAGCAGGGCAGCACGTGTGATTAGAGAAGTGGTTAACAATTTGGAGTACTGGGTACTTTCCTATGGGACAGCATAAACCTCGCAGAAAGGTGAAAAAGATTACTGATCACCCGGAAGCAACTTATGAAATTGAGACGGCTAAACTTATTGTGTCGCTACATGATATCTCTGCAGCAAATCAGTACTAGATCTATCGAACCTCTGTGCCTTCCCTTCTATTTATTCTGCCCTCCTTCACATAGCAAGTTTCAGCTGCTATAGATCATGTATTGAACACCTGCTTTCTAGGTTAGTCACATCGTTTCACGTACCGTTTATTCGCAACATATCGGTGAAACCCGCGCAGTCCTTCGGCTCTCGAAATTAAAGCTGGAAATCATTGTACAACTCTCAAAATGTTGATGCTACTTCCGGTTTGTTATACAGGGTGATTCTTTTAGAACTGTAGTTTTGTTACAGCTTATTTGATCTTACGCCTTTGTCGGCATAATATTCAGGAAGCACTCTATCTATCTATCTATCTATCTATCTATCTATCTATCTATCTATCTATCTATCTATCTATCTATCTATCTATCTATCTATCTATCTATCTATCTATCTATCTATCTATCTATCTATCTATCTATCTATCTATCTATCTATCTATCTATCTATCTATCTATCTATCTATCTATCTATCTATCTATCTATCCGCCTGGGACTTTTACCTCTCTTTGCCATCTCGTAATGATATCGATACCAAACTTGGTATAGCATAACATGACTCTATGGAGAACATATTTGGCTAGTCATAACATGAAAATCATCATATGTATCTCATGAATGTCATGGTTTACATTTCCCGGTCCTGCAGCTCCTGCGGTGGTTTCGTTCACGTGGCATGTTGCAAAACTTGTATGGTATGACGTGATTGCATGGCGGACACAAGTGACAAACCCAAAAAACAATATCATGATATGCGTGTCATGTAACATAAGACTTCATACCACCCTGATAATGTGTTCACGGCCATTTCACATGCGTCCCTTATACCAAACTCGGTATTTTGTTACGTGAATGTATGATGAAGGTGTGTAACTGGTGCAAACATGATAATCATTAGTTGCGTGTCATGTAACAACGTGACTACATGCCACGCTCATGATGCCCTGGCGGCCGTTTCGCGAGCTTCACTTATACCAAATTTGGTTTTACGGGGCGTTAATGAATGACGAAGGTGTGATACTGGGGCAAACATGAAAAACTTGAGAAGCGTGTCATGTAACAACACGACTACACGCTGCGCTCATGACGCGCTCGCAGCCGTATCACTAGCTTCATATGTACAAATTCGGTATTACGAGATGCGAATGGACAACATAGGTAAATGACACATCCAAACATGATAATCACGACATGTGTGTTATGTAACATGACTACGTGCCGCACTCATGATGCGCTTGCGGCCGTTTCGCTAGCTTCACACATGCCAAATTTGGCATTACGTGACGTCAATGAATGGCGAAGGTATCTGACTGGTGTAAACATGATAATCATGCGATGCGTGCCATGTGAGAACATAAATACATAGTCAGGGCGCCAATACATTTCGACGTGACGCGGTGCGCATGCTCGCCGGCGTTCATTTCGTTGCGTCACGCCGGCGTTGCGACGCTAGGCGCCGGTTTTGTTATATATTAGCAGGCGCACGCCGCGCTGCGTTGCTTCGACGCATGCGTGTTTCAGCGCGTCCAGCGTCTTTTCGTCAAGAAAAGAGGCAGACGCAGTGTTGTCAGGGTAACGCTTCGGCGCGATTGTCGCGCCGGTTGCCGTTGGGCCGTGCCGACGGACGCTGGTCGCGCTGGTCGCGGCTGGCGTCAAACTATAGAACTTTTGCGTTTGCTGACGTAGAATCGCTGTGCCCAGCGTGCGCGCGCGTCAACGCTACATTGGAGTATATTGAGCCCTTCATGATGTGCTTGTGGCCGTTTTGCTAGTTCCACATATAGCAAATTGGTGATACGTGACGTCAATTAATGACAAAATATATGACTGGTGCAAACATGATAATCCTGACAAGCATATCATGTAGGAACATGACAACATTCCACGCTTATATCGTGCTCGTGGCCGTTTTGCTATAGCTCCACAAATACTAAATTTGGTATCACGTGACGTGAATAGATGGCGAAGGTAAACGACACATTCAAACACAATAATCATGACACGGAAGTCATGTAAGGCATCATTTACCTTCACCTAATAACTTTGTGCTGATTTTAAAGTGACATATAAACCTTTCTTATTCGTGCTTCGCATATCATCGATTCTCACTTTACGGGGGATCTGCCTTTTTTTCTGTCACGGAAATGATGAAGAGAAAAAGACTCCAGAGAACAAAAAAAAACCCAGCATATGCACGGAGTGAATGGTGGTAAGTGGGGTGAAGCGTCCATCCGTACGCCTATTCGTCAATTCGTGGTTTCGTCCGTGTGTTTGTTCTTGCTTCCGGCCGTCCGTCCATGCGTTCATCTGCCTGCCTGTCTGTCTGTCTGTCTGTCTGTCTGTCTGTCTGCCTGCCTGCCTGTCTGTCTGTCTGTCTGTCTGTCTCCCTGCCTGTCTGCCTGCCTGCCTGCCTGTCTGTGTGTCTGTCTGTGTGTCTGTCTGTCTGTCTGTCTGTCTGTCTGTCTGTCTGTCTGTCTGTCTGTCTGTCTGTCTGACTGACTGACTCTTCGTCGAACCATCCATCCGTTCGTCTGTCTGTAATTTACGTTAGTGCCACCTACTGTGTGAGTCATACTACTGGCTGGTTACAAAACTGTCACAGACATACATTGACAGATCCACGGTTTTGGGAGCTCCACCCCTAAAAGTTTTGTCAACAGAAGCCGAAACCGTGGTTTCCCTGTCCACGCCAGCAGATGCCGGGCACGCTATCTACTGCGCCACGGTCGCAAGCCATGGCGGCTTTAAAAAATTACGCCCTATATATATCTACCAATGCCTTCCCACCGCGTTTTTGGTGAAGTGCAGTAATGCTACATCACCACTGCAACCGTGATTAGTTCCTTCAACACGTTGTTTCTAAACTTCCGTCCCGATCAGTGTGTTTTCTTTAAAAGAAGTGCAATTTTGTCAGCTCCTTAACACATCTCCAGGCGACAACCTTCACCACAAGCGCAATAGCATTGATCCATGCCAAATAGTTTATTGACACGATCGGCTTCGCCTTGCTTTACCTCCGCGTTGCCACGCTGGCCCCGCGAATGATCGCAGCGCGATGAAGGGCGCACTCTGCGTTTCGCTCTGGTTGGGCTGTGGTGTTCAATAACACTAACCATGGCAGTACTAGAGGAGCTGCACGAGTGTACACGTGCCGCTCTTCTAGTCTGGCCGTGCACCACCCTGCCGTGAGTAGGCGTCGTTAGGCCTAGTTAGGCGTCCAATCAATCGCGCTCTTCTGGCTTTCACATCGCTTTCTTTGGTTCCACTCACACCGTTCACTACTACTGCTACCACAAGCTTGTATGACCAAAAGGGTTCGTTTAATCATTATTAGCGAGGTTAGTCGTCGGAATGGAAATTTATGACCAAGCGTCAACGTGAATGCACCCTCTTAAGCGATGCTCGAGATATCAAATCCCAGTAGATATTGCTGAAGTTCTCCCATATCAATGTGTGGTAAACATTAAAGAGAGAGAGCGAGTGAGAATTTATTAGAAGGCAGAGAGGTCGGGCTGAGCTAGTTCGCTCTAGCCTGCTACTCTACACAGGGGATAAGGGAAAGGGGAAGGAAAGAGGGGTGAAGGGTGATGTTGGGGACAAGAAGAGGTGGTGTGTATGTACAGTAGCCACTTAGCATAGTACCCCACAGTCTAGTTTCTAGTCCATTGCTTTTTATAAAGTCTAGAACAGCCTTTGTAGCAGTTTTTGACACTGTTAGGTCGTTCATTGCTGACAATATGTGGCTTCCCTTTAATGGTGTTCGTCCAATGCTTGCCAACGTTGCAGTTAGCATTTTTCTTTGCGCCACGTATAATGCACAGTCACAAAATATGTGAGCTATCGTTTCGCGCACTTGGCAGCGTTCACAATTCGGGCTGTTCGCACGGCCGATTAGGTGGGTGTAGTGGCAAGTGAAGGCGACGCCCAGGCGAATTCAGTGCAGTTTATTAGCATGTCTTCGGCTGATTTTATCTGGAAGACGAAAAGTCATACCGGGGTCTGTTTCCCGCAGGCGCTTGTTCCGGTGATTTGGTAGCGACCAGTAAGTGGCAACGCATTCGCGCATGAGTGATCTCAACAATGTGTTGACGTCACCTCGCGAGTAAGGTACTTTGACGTGCATAGGAGCGTTGTATATATCCGCTCTTGCTTCGCTATCGGCTGTTTTGTTGCCAACCAGGCCGCAGTGCCCAGGAATCCATTGGAGTGTAATGAAGTGACCGCTCCTGTGTGTTAGGTCAAATGCTTGGACGATTCATAACGCTAACTCGTAAAATTGGCCTCTTCTTGAGCAAGAACGGATAGCTTGAAGCGCTGATTTTGAATCAGACAGAATCGTCCATTTACGCGGTGCTTGGTTGTTAACAAATTTTAAGGCTTCTTGTATAGCAAGAAGTTCTGCAGCTGTCGAAGATGACCTATGATCTAATTTGTACTGTCAGGAAATACTGAGTTGAGGGATCACGAAGGCTGCAGCTGAGGCGGATGAAGTTACGGATACATCGGTGTAAATGTGCAGAGAGTCGCTCTATCGGTCATCTAAATGTGCCAAGGTGAGTTGCTTGAGGGCAATATAAGAAACACGCAACTTATACGAAATTCGAAGTATGTGAAGGCACACCAGCGGTTTAGTCAATCTCCATGGATGCACTGCAGGGATTACGGCTGGTGCAAATCCTGAAGGGATCATGTGCCTATGCGTATCGAGGCATCGCGAATACGTACAGCCTGGTCGGTCCACTTGTAGCGAAGACAACGGGTGCTGTGCATGTCGGGTGAGCAGACGAAGGTGCACTCGAAGAGGCTCACAGGACGTGTAAACCTGTATAGGGTAGGCGCGTGACTCCCCTATAGTGCCAGAGGTGGACGTGCACCGTGGCAGGCCAAGGCATATTCTCAGTGCTCGTGCCTGAAGGCTCTCTAAAGTACGAAGGCACGTTGCCAGCATGTTGGAAAGCACAGGTGAGCTGTACCTTATATAGCCCACAAACAATGCCTTGTATAACTGCAGAATACTTTTCTCCGAAGGGCCCCATCTCAGTCCTGCTATAACACGAAGAACATACACAAAACTGATTAGTTTGTTTCGCAGCACAGTCACATGTTTTGACCAGGACAGGTTGCGATAAGTGACGACCCCTAAATAGCGGTGGTGGTTGACCACGGGAATCACTGCTCCGTGAGCGAAGATTGGGTACCGCGACATTGATTTTTTCGTAAAAACCAATGCAGCACATTTTTCTATTGAAAGTTCCAGGCCCAGACGACATAATTACTTAGATGTTATTGATATGCCTTGTTGTAGCCTTGCTCGCAGTTGTAGTCGCGTTGCTCCAGATGCTCATATGCATATGTCGTCCACATATGCACTGAATCTGACAACGTCGGGAAGCTCAACTTCAAGGCCAATGAGTGCTATGTTAAAAAGCATGGCTCAGGACGGCGCCTTGCGGAACTCCACGGCTTACGAGGTGCTTGGCCGTGTCACCGTCGGATGTCGACATAAAAATGGTACGTCCTCTGAGATAGCTCCCTATCCATGCGTGTAGTTGGCCACCTACGCCGATGTCTTCAAGTGCGTCAAGAATGGCCTCATGGTAGACGCTATCGTACGCGCCCTTTATATCTAAGTAAATGGCCCCTACCAATCTCCGACGTTGTCTTTCCTTTTCAACAGAAGAAACTAGATCTACAACACCGTCTATAGATGATAGACCTCTACGGAAGCCATTTATAAAATCTGGTAAGCCGACATTATTCTCCAGCAGCCATTCCAATCTTGCCTGTACCATGCGTTCCATCACCTTACCGATGCAACTGGCTAGGGCAATGGGTCTATAAGAAGACAACTCGTGTGACCACTTGCCTGGTTTCAGTGAAGCCACTATGCGGCTGCACTTCCAACACTCTGGGATTGTCGCTGTTTCCCACGTAGAATTGTAGAACGACAAGAGAGCCTGCCTTCCTTCCTGGCAGAGATGATATAGAGCCGAATTAGTAATTCCGTCAGGCCCTGGTGCGGACGATCGTCGGGACGCAGAAATCACATCATCGAGTTCGTGCATTGTGAATGGTAAGTCGAGGCGATCGTCGCTGGATGGCGGTGAGGCTAAACACGAAGGTGATATTGATGAGGAGGACATGCCTACGAGCAAGTCGCAGTAATCATCTTCAACCTCTACTTCAGGTCGACCTTGCTTTAGAGCCAAAGATCAGAAAGGGAAGAACTGTTGAGTGGACGTCTGAAGGCTTCGGACAGTTTGCCATATTCGAGACAGGGGTTTTCTGGGATCAATAGAGCTACAAAATACCCTCCACCGTTGCCTATCGAGCTTAACGAGGTGTCGCAATACATGTCGTTGTGCTTGGCATGCTGTAGATAGGTCAGATGGTGATTTCGTCCTCCTGTATTTTCTCTCTGCCCGGTGACGGATTTCACGAAGGTATTCATATTGTGCGTCAAGTTGTGATCTTGGTAGCGACACATTCACAAGTTTCGTATGCGTTGTTAAGGCTGATGCAATTAGGCTTTCTATTTCAGATATAGATTGAATGTTACCACACTGAGCATTTATAGAAGCTTGGAATCCTGGCCAGTCTACGCTTTTCACAGGCAGGGGAGTCGAACGACGGAACCCTTTTAGCTGTATATATGTAGGGAGACGGTAAACATTAAACTACTTCTGTAAGAAGTGTCTTCGTGTTTTACCCATTCCTATGAGGGTGAATCAACCATGTTTTTGACCTTTTGATCCTTTGATGAGCAATAATCGATGAACCTTAATTTTAAATAAACTGAAACTCATATATGTTATACAAGACAGAACGGGCTTAGCTCATGCAATGCTGTTAAATACTCTAATTAGCATGCGTACTGGACATGACTATTAAAAACACATGTTATTAATTGTTTACCCTACAAAAACTTTTGAAGTGACCATCTAGCACGTTCGACTGCCATGTTTTCAAACAGGAATGTGGTGAGTTCTTTTACCTTATTTAAACTCTTTCAAAGTCTTTCTTGGGATACATGGACACAGAAAACTTGATCCCTCTGTCTAACAATATCTTACAAACCACCATGTCAAGGAAAGAAGAGGGGATGATGTTAGAAGGAAATGTAATGTAAATATGAAGAAAGAAAAGCGGACGAAAAGGTAACATGTCATGAGGAGGGACCAAACCGGCGACTTTCCAGCAACGCGTCCGATGCTCCACCAACTGAGCTACCACAGCGGCTATCCCCCGCCCAATGTTTGGAAATTGTATGGGCATTAAACATGTGAGTGTCATTCAGCGCCACCAGTAGCCATGACGGCGAGTGGAACACTCTATCGGCCTGTTTTGGCGTCACGTGCACACGATGTTATTACAAGATTCTGAAGTGCTTGCCAAGCATGCATACTTGTAGTAATATCTCAATAGGGCTTACAAAGTGTTCTACAATTCCCATTTGACCTAACGGATAAGACATCGGTCTCCTAAACCGGGGATTTTTTTCTTTCCTACAAATCCCACTCTTCCACATTTTGCTGCGACTGTGCTGCATGTTGGTTGGTCGGTTGTACTTAGAGAAATGGCTCAACCTACTACGGGGTATCATCCACGATTCATGCGGCAGTAGGACTTTTAAAATAAAAATAGATGATCGTAAAACGACCATTTGTAGGCAAGCGAAATCATAGGTGGGACAGCGGCAAAGAGCTCGTATCGAAGAAATTTCAGCGTAGGTGTCGGCGTTGTTGTTGGCATCGGTGGTTATGAACTACAATCATCGTCGTGGCTGTCACAAAACAATTGCAAAGGAATAAAATCTGATCATTAACAAAAAAATATTCGCTCCAAATCGACAATCTAACCAAGGCCGCCTGCATGGCAACCTGATGTTCGACCACGGAGCCACGTCATTCCTTGAAACTGCCTTCAAAGGTCATTCCTTGAAACTGTTTTCAAAAGTCATTGCTTGAATCTGCCTTCAAAGGTGATTCCTTGAGACTGCCTTCAAAAACATCACTACAAAAATGTCACGCAGTGAAAGACGTCTCCTTAACTAATTTGATAGTGTGCGGCTATGCATAGAATCGCGCCAGGCGTCAAAACATGTGAATTGCGCAGCTAGCGGGTGGTCTGAAGGCGCCCCCATCAGAACGCGGTCAGCTATATTTATTTATTACAATCTATTAACAGAAGCATCTACAAAGTCAACAGCTACGTATGTTAGCGTGTTGCCTTACGGACACGCTGTGGGCCCTTCACTGATTCGCAAAAAGAATACTTCGGCGTAGTGGGCATTGAAAAACTATGCTTGCAAAACGCAATTAAGGATAGATTTTAACAGTCAATGTTGCACGCATAATTGTTGGTTTCATTACGGTAGTTGAGGTACGCGCTAAAAACCGAATCCACCCTCGCAATAGAGAAGGCGATGACCACTATGCACGATTAGTCTATTGCGTTCTGTTCTTGAAGATGAAGCTCAAACTTCCTCCAAGATTTTTACTGCGTAGCCTTACGTACGAACATCAGGACCTAAGGGAAAGGCGCACCCCAGTGAAAAGTTCCTCACTAATTTTGAAGCCCTTTTATGTTGATAAGGTGCACTGAGAGTACATTTTAAGCCTGTGCATTTGTATCTATCCGCCATCAAAGTGTGGCTGGAATTCGCTAGCGACAACCAGTTCAGTTGAGCCAGGTCACGGCCGCCTAACCACTTTGGTCAATAATGACTGCATTAGAATGGTGCAATTAAACTTTACTTCCTGTGTCAGCATTGACAGATATGCACTTTTTATTTTGCCTTTTGCGAACAAGCGTGGATGTTGGTAAGCAGGGAGGAAATCAGCAGATCTTCGACGTGGTTCTTTTTTTTTTCAGAGGCGAAAAACGGGATAAACTGTAACGTTCACTGCGAACTTAACAAGTGAAACTTATTTTACTGCGCAGAATGCTACAACGAAATAAGGTACACGCCAGAACACTCCACCTCCATCACGCAGTCGCCGCAACCTGAAAGGTTTTTCTTGTCGAGAGTATGCTATACCAATTAACTCAAACAGCCACTTGTTCCACTATATCGCGTCAGTTGTGGTTAGGCAGATGACTGCAGTTCAGCAGATTACCCAGTCTGACATCATCGTACACCTTTTACGCAAAGCCTTGTAAGATTATGAAGCAAAGGTTGTGTAAGTAACAGCAAACTAACGCAGGATGTTTTGCATATCGGAATACAGCTTTCAGGTTCGCCCGAAAAAGTTTTACGAGTGGTCCTCGCACTGAGCATATGATCAGTTGTCCAACGCCCCATGCGTTCTAATTTGTGAAGTAATAATAAATTACTCGAACTTAACAACGAGTGCTTTGACCAAGTTCAGGCATCAATTGGTTCTTCATATACCAGCCTGTCAAAATACATTTCATGAATTTGTGGAGATTAAAATACGTGACATGATGTCCCAAATTATTGCCGCCAATAAATTTCACTCACGTACACAATCTCTTAACCACGTTTCATTAGTGCACTTGTTCTGTGTATGACTTGCCGTCACAATTTGCACCATGACGGCATGTGTCTCATGAGAACCTAACTGCTCGCGAAGTGTCACTGCGACTACTTTGGCGTCAAGCTCCTTTTTTTTTGCTTACAGCTTGCACACTAGACAGATGGTTCATGTCCTTCGAAAAATTGCGGTACAGAACATCTAAGTTAAGGTTACGCTGGTTACGCTAGGAGCTGAGCGGAGCGTTAGTTTGTGAAAACAGTAGTGTAAACTTTCTGCGTGGATGCATTTCTTCTATATTGATCACGGTGGATGACTGGGCACAAGTTGTTTCCCGGAAAGGTGCTCATTCATGGGGCGGCTCGAGTGGCACCGCTGTAGCACGCTTTCAAACGAACCACTTGATGTAGAGCCACGCTAGAACACCGGCGCAAAGGCAGTCGTAGCACTTCGTGACCAGGTCCAGAAAACGGCACACTAAGCACCTCTTCTGGACGGGACCTGCGCGTGGCAAGATCAAGAGATACTGCAGCAGCCTTATTACGGTCAAGCTGGAAGACTGGACGCTTCAAATACCCCCTTGTATTTACCGGTCCCAATGCTTCCGAAAAAAAAAAAAAACGTAGCGGCAGTTATTCAACAATGCACTGTGCAGCCTCACCGAAAACAGAGTCGCAAATTTCACTCCGCAACACAAGCCAGCCAGTCCAAATTATTTTTGATTGCAGGAGTATTGAATTTGGTTTTCTTCAAACATTTCCGGTCATGCATTTTCGGTTTTGGGAACATAAGGCTTTTATGTAAGCAAAACTGCCCCGAAATTGGGTGTAGTACAAGTTAAAGGAATACATTGGATGAGCATACATTAGAACGCAAGTTTGCTTAAGAGAAAGTGCAGTTGGCTTTCAGGATAATAAGTGAAAAATGAAATTAGATGAATTCACCAAGAGAGCAGACACTTTTGTTGTAAGCAGCTGAGATGGTTAGGGCACGTGACAGAGCTAATCACAACCACGCTCCCTTTTTTTTTTAAACGTGACCTGTGAGATCCGTTTTGGGAGCACGAGGAAACGCAAGTTTAGCGCGAGGAGTACACCAGGATGCACAAATTCTAACGAGCGAGTGCCACTAATAGCACCAAAGGCCAAAATTGGGCCGTCGTCAACTGTCTTATTCTACGATACAAAAGGCACCACGTAGGGTAGCCAATAATGCAATTATATAAAACGTTTGTTTACGTAGGGAGCATGGTGTAAGCAACATAATTTCGGTGTGGAGACTACGGACCGCGCCGCGTCGAGATAATGCTCGTCACTTTGAGTGCTTCTAGGGGCATGGAGTTTAATAAAACTAGAGGGGTCTCGAGGGCTGAGATCATTCAGCGATCATTGGAATGATGGGCAGTACACAAATTTGCCTATTCTTCGCGCTTGTGGAACTCCAACTCACTAGTGACATTGTGTATTGTTGTGTTATAATTTCATTTCGAATGAAAAAATACGGACCGTTGTGAATTTCAAGAGCCGATTAGAATTGATGAGCCTAAAAGCGTAAGTGGTGAAGTGCAACTGCTGAACCATTGCGGATTGTCATATCGTGACAAAGCAGCTCTAAGCCACGGGAATCCAAGCGGAGCAAAAAGTGCGAAGCTATTGCAAATTTATGCACTACCCATGATTTTCATGCTGGCTGCAGCAATGTGCATTGAAACTTCCATAGACACTAGTGCCAGAGTTGCATCTAGTGTATTTACAGGAAGCTTTGTGACTCTAGGCCCACAGTGTGCCTCAATGCGTGCTCCCCCAAAAGGTGTTGTCATTTTTTGAACCAGCTGACGCCACCATGCCGCCATTTCTCGCTGCGCGTTCCGCGCCTCTCAGGGGAACCGCTGTAGAGTGGTGAGGTGCCTATCAGATACAGTGTGCTCAATTGTGGGTGCCGTGCCAAAGTAGACGCCATACACCTCCTCATCCTGAAGCTGACAAAGTGCGCATCACGGTAAGCTCTAGAGACCCCTTCGTCGCAGAGGGCGCCGCAAAACTGCGGCTGGCGCATGTACAGACGGGTCCACTGTTAAAGGGAACACCTGCGTGAGCAGCATGTTTAGATTTCGTTATCTTACGGAATCATAGCGGCTTAGATATGCATAAAACTACTGGCGGTTAAAAGTTCCGACTCCGAGTGACGGACTGTTGACTTGCACGAAGATTGTTTCTTAACCCACTTGCTCTTAGAGGGCCAGGAATATTGATCGTGTGCATTTGAGTGTTCCCTTTAACAGTGGACCATACTGTACAACAGGTGACGAGCTGCGTACGCAGCGTCCTTGACGGCTTGTAAACGAGAGAACACCGAGGAGCAGTGTTGCCACTCCGAAATTGGAATGATTCCGGAATCATTCCACATGTTTGTGACCCTGAAATGAAATGGGAAGAATATCCACCGGCGCCTACCCGGCCCTACGGCGCCTCCGCGATCCCCCCCCCCCCCCCCAAATTTTTTTTTCACCCTCGGTGGCAGCCCAGCTACAGTCCCCAGCCGTCTGCTGTGTTCACACGCTTCACGTTTTAGCGCTAGCTTCTGGCACCGTCGGCTGACCTGGAGGCATGTTCTCTCTCTCTCTCTCTCGCTCTAAGCGATCTTATACAGAAAAAAAAGTGACGCCCGTAACTGTCTATCCTTCACATGACAGCTCAAGAGGACGCTACAGGTATGTGGTAAAGGTAATAAAAGATATAAGAGGGAAAATATAAGAGAAGAAATAAAAAAAGAAAGTAGGACACATCTTATCCGCCTCCCTTAGCGCTCGCCCGAACCACCGCAACTCCCAACCGTCCGTAAAAGCAGTCAAGATCGGGAGAAGATCCACCGAGTTAGGAGAGCTACGATGTGAAGAGATGTTATGAGCACATTAAAAAAAATCGCTTCTCCAAGTTGTGACATGTAATAATGCTGGCGCGATGCTTTTTTTTTTCACTGAAAGCTCACCTCCTACCCCACCCCCCCCCCCCAAATAAAAGAAAAAACCCACGCGCTGCACTAAACCTATGTTCGCTCTGTTCTAGAGCGAGAGAAGAAGAGGGGGGGGGGGCGCCGCTGCTGCTGCGCGTGTAGGCAGCTAGAGAAGCCCTACCATAATGCACTGCCACACGGGCTCCTTCGTACAGCGGTTGACGGCTTGAGCAGCTCATGTTTGAGAAGAGTAACACATTGCAAGACGGCAATCGCCTCATTTGTCTTTTTTTTAGAAGCAACCCTTGAAAACGCCATCCAGTCACAATTTGGGTTTTAAAACTGAACAACAAATCGCTCATTTAGCTTTCACATTGAATTGCAAAAGTTCGGTGAATAAGACCAACAAAATAAAGTTTTTTTTTTTTGCACTTAGCTGGTACTGCTTGCGACCTTTACTGTAGCATTTAGAAGTCTCGTGGACGCTTAAGCATTTTTTATGACGCAAGACTGGTGACAAAAAAAAAAAAAAAAACTAGTGACCGATTGCCGAACGTGTTCGTAAGATAAAAATATCGGTAGATGAAGACCTGGAAATAAGGCGTTCCTGAATCTCGAGCTGAGAGGTCGCCATCCCGCACTGCCAGTGCTCTGGGGTGGGATCATTTCATTGTTATCGTTATTTGTATTTTTTTACTTCGCTTGGTTTGAGAACGGCAGACTGGGCTTGTTGGTTTAACATATTTCAAGTTTAAGGCACGAATACGACATGACGAAGAGAGACAATACACACACAGGGAGCCCCACTTCCAACAAAGATTTATTTCGACAGAGCATAGAACATATATAGTCGTACTGATTAGTCGTACTCATAAATTAGTACGACTCATCATTGACGCCAAGAAAATGATCAAATTAGGTGATCTATGCGTCGGCGTAGCCTCCATTCGAACATCGCCGAAAGAGTCGCACTACTTTAATGCGACTGCGCATTGAGACAAGGCGATGACGCTTGTGGTGTGTATATATGGTCTGCGCTCTTTAAAAATTAATCATTGGTGGAAGTGGCGGTCCACGTGTGTGTATGACTCTCTTCGTTCGTGTAGTTTTCACGCATTAAGCTTCAAGTTCGCTTGGTTCCTACGGCTCGGCACTTATTCGTGTTTTCATTGGCAAGCAAATAGGACATTGCGCAGTATTTTTCTACACCCTTGATAGCTACTACTGTCATATCATGCTAAAATTAGTCATGTAGGCCTGAGTAAATGCTCTGTTGAAGTCGAAGGCCACAACGCTTTCTCTAGGTTGACAAGTTAGCCAAAGTCGAGAGTAGGCGTGGTGTTAAAGTGTTAACAAAGAGAAACCGTGGCATAGGTTGGCGTGCATTATCTCAAGATATCCTGAAAGGAGAAACATATTGTCCTTGCACGTTGGTTCTCATTGATGCCTCACAGGAAAGGGCTCTTATGCACGGCCTCATCTTTATCTTACGAGCAGTTTAGTACCTTGCACACGTAAATAACCTTCGCGACAAGGAACATTGCATATACCTGCGCCCAGACGAACACAAAGTTCTCCTTACCCCATCCATGCTTGCGAGGCCCGCTTGACAAGCTTGAGGGCCGACGAGCAGTGCAGCCCTGCGTTCCATATTGGATGCAAAGGCACAAAGTGCCAGAGTGGTGGTGCACTATTCGATATAATACCAGCAGAGCTAAAGTGTTTTGGTTTTATACTATATGTGGCGGTAGAACTGCTTCTATGCCCCACCGCGGTGGTCTACTGGCTAAGGTGCTCGGCTGCTGACCCGCAGGTCGCGGGTTCGATTCCCGGCTGCGGCGGCTGCATTTCCGATGGAGGCGGAAATGTGGTAGGCCCATGTACTCAGATTTGGGTGCACGTTAAAGAACCCCAGGTGGTCAAAATTTCCGGAGCCCTCCACTACGGCGTCTCTCATAATCAAATGGTGGTTTTGGGACGTTAAACCCCAGAAATCAATCAAATCAGAACTGCTTCTATGGGAATCAATGGTGTGGTTTTACTGCACGAGATATGCCACTAAGCTACCACCCCCGAACTTGGTAACGTGCTTTTATTGCTTTTGTAGTTTTCAATTCTCAAGACACTTGAGTCATTTTAACTCAATAAAACTATCAAGATGCATTTTCTACATTGAGGAATTGAATGAATGGAATTTAACGGCCGTGCCATTCCTGGAGGGGGATGGACCAATTTTTTTCATTCCCAGGACTCGAAAGGAATGGGATGGCGGCAAATGTTAATTCCCCGGAATGAAATTGGAATAGAATAGAGGCGTCCATTCTGCAACACTGCCGTGGAGGCAACTGCGGCTTACACTGCACGTGCCGTCTTCCGGTCTTGAAAAATGGGGCCTGCAGTTCTAGCTTTAGTTGCAAGCGTGCGCGCTACTTTAAAATACAAGGTGAAAAAATGAAGGAATGCGTGCCTGCCTCATCGCACTCGGTCTTCTTAGACCCTCTCTTCGCAGTGACTCTTCGCTTCAGTGCCACAAAACAGCGGCCGCCGCATCTGTTGAAACCGAAGATTATCTGAACGCGCTATCAGTCGGGGCGAGTAAAGATTGTTCACACCTAAATCATTTTGTTGCACAACGTCATAGAGAAGTATTTCAGATAAGAAATAGCCTGCAGAGCGAGTTATGTTTTCTGCAGCCATGCAAACGTGCTGCATCACATAGTTATATATTATTACACTGTATCGATACGCAAGTATCTAAGCATGCGTAGACCTGCGCTACCAAATATTCATGAGATCAAGAAGACCGCAGGTGGACAACTATGCCGTTTCCAACTGTTTTTTTTATTTTTTGCACACTTTTTCGCTTAGGAAGCCTTATTCCTTAAGACTATTCAGTCCCTCGAAGCATGCATTTCTAAATAACGGTATTTGTTTATCCGTGTTTATTATTATTATTATTATTATTATTATTATTATTATTATTATTATTATTATTATTATTATTATTATTATTATTATTATTATTATTATTACTATTATTATTATAATAATAATAATAATAATTATTATTATTATTATTATTATATTAAATTTTAATACCTCATTAGCATAGTTTCTTACTGCTTATACCACAAAAGAAAACAAATGGCAGAATGATATAGAGCGAAACCTATAGACATATTGTGGAAAATTTAAAAAAAGAATAACAATAATAAAATAACGCGGTTAGTCGCAAGTGAATTGATCTTGGTGAAGCGCCGTCGGCACCCAGCACCGTCGGGCGAAGGAACAATAAGAGCTGTCGGAAGTTGGGGCTGCGTCGCTCGGCAAAAAGCTGAACGCTTGATGTCATGGTTGCTGTCAAACGTGCTAAAGAACGCGAGTTTTCGACTGGCGCCAATAGATGTGTGTCCATTTTTGAGAACACCTTGCTCTCACCGCTTACTACGCCTAGGTGAAAGTGACCGACAACAAATGACCATGCAATCACCATTCAATGACAGGTTAACTAGGCGCCTACTGTGACCTAGAAAAGAGGTGACCACCAGATCGAAATCAGAACGCGCATACCACTGATGTATAGGCAGGGTAGATGGCACCACCAGTACATCACGCAATGCGGCACTAATGCTGACCATACCAGCTGACCGGTAACTGGACTACGCATTGAGGCACATTCGAGCTTTGTCCGCGAATCTTCGTAGCAAGCGCGAAACTAAACACCAACAAGAGAGACGTGACACAGGTATTTGTGTGTTGTCTTCGTCTATACGGTGTTTAGTTTTGCAGCTGTTTGGATCTGTACCAACTAGCCCTATCCGCTTGTTTACAATGTCTCTTCATCACTCACTGTGCTCGTCATCATAAGTGCGTTGCCTCTTGGCTCCGGGCTGCACCAGCACATCTGAAGACGGGGACGTCGGGAATACGCTGCTGCGTTTCCTGCTGTGACTGCTCTCAGTGCACGCCTCGAACACCTGGCAGCTGCTGTCTTGCCTGTCGTGCGACACGGAATCCCCGCAGTACAACTCTGCGGCCCTTTCTCCAGGCAGCGTGAATATCAGTCGTCTACGCCATAGCCTCGGGGACAGCTTTTCCTCCGGGCTAGGACAGCGGGAACTATCGTCAGGCGGTCGCATGTCCAGCCTGGCGACATGAACCGACTGCGACTGCTTCCGTTGCTGAACACGACGTTGATGATGATTATAGAGATGCCATTGATGACAATGAAGATGCAAGCCTGTTGCACCTAGCCGGGAATCATCTTTTTATACGTATTTTGTACACAAATACGTGTGCTTGGATAATACAAACGCGAAACATTCGAAATACGTCTCGAGTATTCAATCTTCGCGATAAGAGGCGCCATGCCTGCGCGGTGACGCACACATGACAGATTTTGAGTACGTGTGATTCTGGTAACAAAAAGCCAGTAGGTGGCACCACCGACCTTTGAACAGTACATATAAGTTCATAAAGCCTTCTTTGTTTTGGTCCCGGCTCAGACGGTCTCTGCAGCTGAGCGCCAGGTCATTCGGATTTGGTTCCTGGGGCCGCCACTGCTCAGCCGGTACCAAGAACAACGAAGACTTCATCCACCTCCAAATGAAGCATTAACCCTGGCCCAAGCGACTACACTGCAAAGGGCTCAGACTCATTGTATACTCAGTGCGAGGAGGCTGGCCGCAGTAGAGAAAGATGAAAAGCTACACAAGTGCATTAACTGTGGCCTATCACAGGCAGGACAAGACCACGTATTATGGGGTCGCCCCAACCACCCTCTACTCGGTAGCTCCTGCAGTCATCTCCCTCACCGAATGCCTGGGAGAGGTCCTTAAGGAGCCCGAATATGCATATTCAGGCCAATCTGACGGAGTGGTCCGCTAGTGTTGCGGCCCCTTGGGCCCAACCTAGCCCCCGTCAAACTTGGGTTCCCCCATTTCCCCTGCCCTTTCTGAATAATGAAGTTCATTCCTCTTATCTTCAAGTGTCCATGCAATACAAATACAAACCTATCGCCTCCGCCAAACACCTGCGACAGTGGTAAAGAAAACGAACACCTTCTCTAAACGTGAGAGGACAAGCTCGCCTTGGAGGACCTGGACTAACAACGACGTCTCGTCGCCAGGGCCAAGGAGGCAGTGAAGGCCAGAGGGTTCCTGGAATGAGGATACCTCCCACCTAGGTGGACGCGGAACCTACACCGCTACGCTGTTTTGAAAAATAAACGTTTGTTCCTCCTCCTCCTCGTACTCCTCCTCCAGGAAGTTGGCGCAGGCGACGACTGTATACAGTTTTTTTGGGAACTGTACCGAGAAAATACAGTGTTAATGAAATTGGAAGGAATAAGTAGCAATGACAGTGTTGAAATTAAAGAGAGGCTGAGACAGGGATGTCCTTTGTCCCCGCTGTTATCCATGCTGTACAAGGTGAGGATGGAAAAGGTGCTGGGAAGCAGCAACATTGGATTTAATCTGTCACGCAAACATGCTGGCGCGATTGTTTAGCAGAAGCTTCGAGGTCTATTTCATGCAGGTGATATTGTCGTATTTAGGGACAGTTAAGACGATATACAGCGGCTAGTAGATAATATGTGGAATGGAAGATGAGGCCCTAGAAACAGGATTTAATGGAGCAAATTGTGTATTTATGGTATTCCACGATCACAGAGACCAGGCGGTCTCAATACAGGGCCAAGGGTAAGCGAGTACAAGTACATCGGAGTATAGGTCAGTGAGGGAGATAGATATATGAAGGGTCGGGAAAAAACATCGGCAGCAAAGGGAAAGAGGAATTCTGCAATAATGAAGCACATAGCGTGTTGGGGGTGTAATATAATAAGCACCACGTACTTCGATGTCTTTGGAAAGGCGTAATGGTTCCAGGGCTTACATTTGTGAACTGAATGGTGTGCACGAATTCTGAAGTGCAATCAAGCATGGATGTAAATCAGAGCGCTGTGGGGCGTCCCACATTAGCGCTCACGGGAAGATGACGAATGAGGCTCTAAAGGGAGGTATGAAATGGACAGGCTTTGAAGTAAGGGAGGCTCAGAGCAAAGTGACATTTGAAGAGAGGCCTAGAAAAATGAAGGAGAGTAGATGAGCAGGGAAGGTGTTCAGGTATTTGTATAAAAAGAGCGTGGCCAGAAAGTGGAGAAAAATAACTAGAACGCTTACTATAAATATACGGCTAGAATTATGGGCGGCACGCCAACAAAAATCATTAAGCGAAAAATTAGAGACGCCGAGAGGATTCATCGGATGATAGCGACAGAAAAGAAGCCGGCCCTCTGTAACTGCCGAAAGGGCAAGAACAAAATAGGGTGGGAGAGGTTTTATGATAATTCAAAGAGAAGCGCTTTACTGTTCAAAGCAAGGTCAGGTTGCCTTCGAACGCGTAGTCATAAAGCGAGATTCAGTAAAAAAGAAGAACAATTTACCTGGTTTGGGGGAGTTAAGCAAATAATAGGGCATGTTCTGATTGAATGCGGTGATATCCACCCAGGTATACGCGTGGGTACAAGCCCTCATGAGCCTTGACGTTTCATGGACAAACATGGAAAGCTGAACACGTCCGCGATAGAAGCAAGTAAGAGACTGTTAGAGTATTGGTGGAAGAAAAGTAGAGACAGAAGACAGAAATAGTGGGAAAATGAGGTAATTCTGCCTGATGAGTCAGAGAGATGGAACACAAATCTATATTTGTTTTTGTTTTAATATGACCCATTTCATTGAAGTAACTAAGGCACTAGGCCAACGTAAAAAGAAAGGTTTCTTTTTATTTTTTTTACAAGCCTGGTGGCACACATGTCACTACTCTGTTATAAAAGGGACGCTGATAGCATCCACGCATCCAGTAAATATTGGCTATGCGTTATGACGTCTACATGCATATTTAAGAAAAAAAAAACTTGTTGCTGTATGGGACAACGAGAAGCTAAATATATAAAGGGATTGTCTACCGCATGCAGAAAAAGAATATACGTTAGTGGCTGAAATGAAAAGATCGTTCATCACATCGACGGGAACGAACATGCTTTCGTGCCAGAAAAAACAAGAAATTATTTTACCTTGATCTTTAAGGTCAATAAAAAATTACCACTAGCGTACATAACTGATGGAGTAGACGGTTGCTTACCACACTACTCGGGGGTGGAAAACTCGGAACTAGTTGAAGAGTTAACAATTGCGGAGGTGGAGTTTGCCATAGGGCAGCTGCGTACTACGTCTGCCACAGGTCCGGATGGGGTTACTAATGAAATGCTGAGAAACCCAGATTTCAAATCGGTCGGGGCGATCACTGACTTGATAAATGAGTATTGGGTGGCCGGGCAGATCCCAGCACAATGGAAACATGCTAGGATTATATATATTCCGAAGCCAGGCAAGAAACTCTGCTTGGAAAACCTGCGCCCCATATCGCTGACATCATGCGTGGGCAAATTAATGGAGCACGTGGTTCTCAACAGGCTTCAGAATTTTGCAGAGCACAAGGCCATCTTTCCCCCAACGATGATAGGTTTCAGGGCCAATTTTTCCACACAGGATGTCATGATACAGTAAAACATGATGTAGTCGATCCCGTGCATGGCACGGGCACCAAAGCTGTATTGGGGCTTCACCTGAATAAAGCTTTCGACAATGTTTCGCATGAGGCAATATTAAATAACCTATTGGAAATTGGCCCAGGGGTCAGGACATTTTGCTACATCAGATCATTATTGGAGGGCCGAACCGCAGAAATTTCAATAGGAGATATCAAATCGGACTCATTCGCGTTGGGAGGCAAAGTTGTTGTTCACCCGACTGAAGGCCTCGTTACATAGGTTACTATATTAGGGATGAAGCTCCTTATAGCGGCACCCGTTCGTTTCTCGTAGTCGCAGTAGTATAGCGAAACCAGTCTTACATTTCTTCTGTGCGTTGATGAACAATAAAAAATTCGCAGTGTGCACGTTAACTAAAAGCCGAACTCTCCTGTTACTCATTCCCCCTCAGCAGCCCTTTGCATGTAGATTGAGCACTATCTGACAAGAAAGGGTTCCTACGTTATACTCTCTGGGCGTAAAATACTTGGTTTTAGAAAGGTTTAGCGAGCGTTGGGCCGCAGTACCATGGATACAGTGAACTAGTATATACCATGAACTCGAGGTGGTTAAAGGTGGGAAGTACATGAAGCGCAAGCCGTGTGCGTGTGCCTCCTCTCCGTCAGTCCTTGGAATGTCCGCTGGATGGCGGCGTTTCTATATGAGGAATATATGATGAAAAGATGCGAGATGGTGGTACTTGGAGTGTTGAATAGGTGGACGAACGGACACATAGACAGATGCATGGAGGGACGCACGGATAGCTGCACGGACGGATGGACGCATGGACCGACGCAGGAGCGGGCGCATGGACGAAAACAGGGACGGACGCACATATGGACGTGTGGACGCACGAACAGACGCACGCACGGACGGGTGGATGGACGCACTGGCGGCCACACGGACGCACACATGGACGGACGGAAGCATGAACGAATGGACGGACGGATGCTTCGCCCCACTCTCCATCATTCACTGCGTCGATATGCTATTTTTTTTCATAATTTGTTCTCGTGAGAGTACTATCGAAATTCCACTGTGTATGGTTATCAGGTGTAAAAATGTTGCGGTCTGCGAGGACGCACGAATTACAACACAAAAGCAATGCAAGCATATACTATACCGAATGGACTCTACGCTTATACTGTTAATAAAAAAGTGAGAAAAAATTTCTTAATTCTCTTTTTATATATGCGAAAATCTCTATAAAAATCAGAAGATTTGAAGACGAAAGCTGATATAATTAATCCTCAATTTTATGCCATCCAGTTTCACAATTCGATATCACCCAACACGGGAGGCTCCGTGTGCGGTAGACGCGATAGACTCCATGTCCAGGTCACCCTTGCAGACCTTTCGCATTTTCAGGTGTGGGTTAGTGGCACATACAATTCCACGGTAGGTTTTGGGTGTATCTAAGTTATATTATCGGATTTGGAAGGAATTAAAAACCAGTTTGTCGACTTGGGGATCATCGTGAGTAGAGGAGATATTGTGATAGTTGTCACAATTTTGCTAAATGAGTTTTATTGTCTTGTTTAATGAAGTGATGTAACGACGAGAGTATTTCATCCTGGCGACACGGCAAAATACTTAATCACCTATGTTCTAGACAAAACGCTTGTTCTAATCGCAAAGTGACATTAACAAAATGATGTTAGCTAAATGAATATGGCAATGAATTGGCCGTATTCCATTACGCCACTGTTTTTCTCAGTTCGCGCCACATTCCTTCGTCCCTTAAGAACAAAGAGAGCATGTGTGTGGAGCCTTTCTTCAGAAGGTGCTCAAGATTTTCGCGCCGTTTTCACATCTTAACGATCATTCCATATATTAAAGCCAACCCTAGTACATCTTCATATATGTTTAATAATCGTATTACTCATACGCAATGAAGCAAGACAACGAGGAAACGGAGCGTCACATTAATTGGATACGAAATCGACACTTGAGCATGACCTTACAAACGAAAGAATAGCGCTAGTGAACTACTAATATACTTAGAATTGCATAGTATAAAAAAATGAACACCATCACTAGGTAAGTTAGGAGCACTTCCAAACCACAAAAGCCGCTAAAAATCGTACGGGTTCATTCAAGGTTTCCGTTTGGAGATCGCACATGAAAGCTGAGCGTACAGACAAAATGTGCTCACCCATAAGGTGAGTGTGCATCGTCGTAAAAAAAAAGAAGTAAATGAAGTGAAAGTGAAATTGTACCTAACTCTCTTTTACGGTGGCACACAAAAGCAACAAAAAAAAAACAAGTGGCATTTTTATATGTGCAGCCGCGAGAATACCGCCTCCGTGATGATTCAAATGACCACCACGATGATGGGGGCCTGTCCGTGCAGCCAGTGTCACTTTGTCACCACACTTGGCACCTGTTGCGTGGGTTCATCACATCGTCTTCCTTGCAGTGGAAGACGGATGCAAATGCCTGAAAATGAGAGCAGAAGCCATAAATTACCTATTGTTAAGACACCACTGAATTCAAAATGTGAGCGCAGATGCACGTTCGTTTTCATTTAGTGATACAACATTGAAGTAAAAGGTTTCAGAGGGATCTATGAGTGTACGATTATAGGGCACTCTTTTTCAAGTTTGAAGGACGCCACGTACTCTCTTAACCTTCGTGCTGCACATTTTTTGCTGTTCTCCCGCATCAAGTCCAAGGTGCGCTGCAATAACTGATGGGTGATTGAAGATGTGCAGAGAAAGAGAAAAAAAGGAAAACATAAGAAGAGAGAAAGACAACACACGGTAAGAAAGCGAGTGTTTTCATTCAGCTATCGAGGTACGGTTAATAGCGTAGCTCAGCTCTGTATGATAGTCGTAGCAAAGAAGTGGGAAAGGGAAGCGAGGATAAGGAGTGGGAAGGAAGAAAGTAAAGAGTAAAGCACAGGATATAAAAAGGGAAGAAGACAAAGAAAAGCAGGAGGAAAAGCATGAGGTAGAACGTATTACTTCTCTTGTCAGCGAACAGTAACTAGGTATTCATGTGCGATGTCAATTTGATTGATCAAATGAAATGTTGTTCTAACTCTCTTGCCACTTTTCCCGTTAAAAGTTTGGACAAAGACCATCGAACCGCACCTTTTTGTTTCTCGTGATATCCTGTTTTTTGATTCACCTCGAAACTTATGCTAAACATTCTTATCACATCACCAGCAACTTACCCCTGTCAGTAAAGTGGAAAACAGATGACAATCCTGTTTTACACGTACCAATAAAACATCTTCACCAGCCTGACTGCGGCCATGGCCAAGCACATGAGTTTTTCATATATATTTAACTAGGTGTTGTACTTGGTGCGGTAAAAGCATGTACTCGGTGATTAGTTCTTAGTGATTAGTACAGCTACTGACCAAGACTAGGTGATTAGAAGTGAGATGCAAAAATACATAAAATTAAGTTTGTATGATTACACAAACTATTTGCTCTGAATATTTCCTGATGGAATTGAGAATACTATCAACCTTTATGGCATACAGGTTTTGATAAGTTTCGGTCTGGTAATGGCGACACCTTCTGCGATAAGGCCAAGTATCACCGCATTACTGAAACATGCCCACTTCAGAAGAAGTGGAAAACAAATAAGTGGTATTTCTTAATGAAAGTACACCCTCTTCTGTCCATTGCCGAGAAAGGCTCCGCAGCCGATACACGCACCAGTGCAGCGGAAGAACACTCACTAAGTGATGGCTCAGTTAGCGAAACACACAGTAGGCGGAAGGGTGGCGCAGGCCGATATCTTCGCGTTTTACCGTCAGAAAGCGCCAGCAGTATATACAAAGGCTAGTCAAGCTGGAAGTAACCATGACTTCTTCCCTCTGGAAAGCAGTTTGCTCGCACTGAAGTGCCGGCGTGCGACTGCTTACTTGACTGTTGCTTCGCAGTATGGGCCTAGCTGTACCCTTGTTTCATTGCTACAGGGCTACACACCTTGTTTCGCAGAAATTTCGGTGTTAGCGCCGATACATGAGTCGGTGCTGGCGTCGTTGGTTGTCAGTGTGAATTGTGGGAAGAATGTCATTTAGGGTGAGTAGTCTCCTTCGGCACGAAAAACGAATACAATTGTACCGTGTCGAACGTTGCCTCATACACTCGTCGTGGGTCTTTCGCGCCTTCGCACAAAAAAATATGAGTAGTGGGTCCTACTCAAACGTAGTGCGCATTACAGTACAATTTGACAACTTCATGATTTACGTGCGCAAATGTTGCTTTAGCGAAGCCAGGCTTGAAAGTATAATTTCTCAGCGCCGGGAAACAAAATATACGAATAAAGGAAGACACCCATGTTTATCGTCTGTCCTTATTTTTCGGCGATAAGAACTCATTTCGTCATGTCATACAAACTCGACTACGACTCCATTCTTCGAAGGCAGGCTAGTAACTCAGAAAATGATGTAAATTGGTCCCGCTTACAGTACCGCGTGGCATACTGTTGAAGGTAAAACGCGAGCGTCCTTGAAGTTTTGTTAGGAACTATTGCTAGGACACAATATCTAAGGCTGCTAGATAGGCCATTTGTTGCGTCTTACAGCCTTGGTGTCCGAAACTTGACCCTGCAACTACACACATACCCTGGAGTTCATAAGAGCCACGTTGAGCCGAGCAGCCGGTGACAGAGCCCTGTCCGAATCCGTCGATGCTGCCAGGTCCACTAATCGCGGTGCGTGCTCGCAGTGAGCCACCGCGTAGTTAACGAAGAAGAGTTCGAGGGAGTTCTTGCCTGGCAGCTCCACGATGTTGGGGCCATCCCGCAGCTCAGGGTACTAGAATGACAAGAACAGAGGTGCAAACACACATTGCGTAAACATCATTACACATTTTAGCAAAGATTTGAGGTGAAACCTGTACAGGTGTATTATTGAGTGGTAGCTAAATAAAAAAATTGTAACCTTCAATAATCCGTTGTTCTAACATGGGAAGCGTTGTCGGTTGAGCGACGGGTGTTTGTCTCAACCCTTACATTCGTTACTCTGTATTTTACCGATTACATATCCGAAGCGAAATCGTCAGTAAGTCGAAATTTCGTGCACTCCATCCTGACACATTTCCGCGCGACGAAAATAAAACAAAACACCGAGGTTCTTTGAGCTGGCATAAATACAGTCATGAGCAATACGACAAAGAACCGCAGAATTGTGCTTAATTAAAAATTACTTGCATTGTACTGATATGTACGTGACGTGCTATTTTGTTGATGTGTGATTCTGACTGCTTTATTTACTAATTTTCTCCAGGGTCGTAAGCGCATCGATTGAACTAATCAATGATGTGGTGTTGCCACCATCACTAAATTTGTTCATGTCCCATACTGTGTAACTTGTGTATATTCTTTTTCATTATTAACAATTGTACTTGGGGCGTTGTTTTAATAATACTTGAAGCGTACTTTATCCGATATTTTTTTATTTATCGATACTGCAGGCCAATATGCTGGCCTATGCAGGAGGGGCAAATACAATAATACAATGACAAAGCATTCACAAAAAGACTAACAATGCAAGAAGAAAAACGTACAGTGCGAGACGCTTGCTTCGCAAAACAATTTACGCAAGTGATAGCAACGAAACAATCTTAAGACAATAACAGAGCACTACACACAGCATAGGATTCACGACACAATTGTCAGAAATGTTTAAACACTGATCATATATATACTAAATATTAAGAGAAGCGGTTTTCCAATTCTTTAGTAAAGTTTTCCGATTGTATGACGTGAACAGGTAAAGAGTTCCATTCTTTTATGGTGCGCGGAGAAAAACTGTTCATGTGAGATTTGGTTTTGGCGAATATAGGCGTGAGAGAAAAGCTGTAGTCTGTGTCTAGTCGACCGTGTGTTTAGGGGTACTGAAAAGTGAAGCTTCTGAAGGCCAATTTTCCCTTTTATTATGTTGTGCAGGAACTGTAGGCGACTAAATTTACGGCGATGTTCTAGTGATCTTGTTTTAATGGTAAGACTTAGAAGTGAGAAGAATGTTCTCTTTTGTATTTTCCAAAAATAAATCCGACAGCCTTCCTCCGCACATGCTCCAAATTCATGATGTCCTTTTTGTTGTGAGGATACCATACAACCGCTGCATATTCAGTTTTGAGCGCACAATTGCGTTGTATGCCAAAAGCTTTGTACTCGCCGGAGCTTTGCTAAGCTTTCTTTTCAAAAACCACAATTTGTGCAAGGCCGAAGAGCATGTAAGAGATATATGGTCTGACCAAGTAAGTAAGATATTTGCGTTATCTTTGCGCAATATGTTGTTTTCTTTTAGGGGCGAAGGTCCTTACGTGTGGGTTGTACGTTTCGTGTCGTCCTCGTCGTAGTGTTAGCCAGTTTCAAGGTTTCAAAACGCTGCGACAACATATCCATGGAGTCAATGATGATGAGTGGGGCAAAGTTTCCATCAGTTCATCCTTGCTTCCATGCTTCCGTCCGTGCGTTCATCCGTCCGTCTGCTTCACTCCACTCGTCATTCATTTAGTTTAAATGCTGTGAATTTTTTCTCCTGTAGTTTACACTTTTTTTTTCGCCCTACAAGTCGTATCAAGTAATTGTATCTCCTTCCGCGAAAAAAAATAGGTGGTTGCAGTATTTGTAAATAAATAAAAAATGTATTATTATTCTTTGCGTCCACCCTTGCTTAAAGTGGAGTGACTATTCAGTATGCCTAAATAAAGAAACGTTTTTCGCTGCGAAATATGTGTTTTTATTCGAGCGTTGAGTGATATAAACACTTTTACGCATGCTAGCTGGTTTTAGCCGCCTCGACTTTTTAAAAGTCACTTCAGTGGTACAGGGTCTTAGGGGAACACGTCAATATCGTTCGTAATGAAAAAGATGGCTTCCTGACGCTATAAGTGAGCACGCTTGGGTGCATTTCGCAATTCGAAAGCACCAGAGTTCTCGATAGGACTAAAGAAAAGCACAAGCACATAATCTGTTAGGCTGCTAAGTTGGTATGAAAGGAACCCCTGCGTTACCAATTGATCCATCAGTTACTGTGTCAGAAAGAGAGCTCTATTGTGGAGGTCGGCGCAGCAGGCACAGAGATTGTTCATGTTTAGTTACACCTTTGCATATTTTTGCATCTGTTTTCATCATTTTTTGACTATTTTCTGTTCACTCGGGCATATGTAGTAGCCTTCTTGTCTATAAAAGTTTAGTTGGGAATCAGCGCTTGTGGCGTCTTTTTCGTGTTCGTTCGGTGTTATTTTCGTGCTGTTAACATTAAGTTCCCGGGGCGTAGGCAGAAATACTTTTCAGGGTTGGGGAAACGTCCTTGTAATTGTCACTTTCTGCTCTGTATGTAATCAGAAAAAAATTGAGGGCCCGGTGTGCTACCCCCTAGCTAACGCCACTGGAGTGTTACCTCATACGATGCTTCTTACTGTTCAAAACACAACGCAGCAAGGTGAGATTATGACGCAGATATAAAGATACAGTATTAAAGATGTAAAGATAAAGATGCTAATTCAGAGCATTTTCAGTTTCATACGTCGCATGCAAACCCCCCAACTACCAGCAAACTAAAGAAAGAGAGTAAACACCATGGACCCGACACGTGAATTTGCGGCTCCACAAATGGGGGCATGCAATCACAAGCGGTAATAGCTATCCTGAGAACGCACGCGTACGGCTTCACTCAAGAATGCGCAGCCTCCAATAAGTGCCGAGATGAGCGAACGACAAAACCTGAAGTATGGTATTTACTCACACTGTTATCTATCTGTTTGTTCCCTGCATACATGATGGCAATAGCTACACGTAGCCCGCGTTAATTCAGAACAGGTCCAGTTTCCTTTCAGTCCTCATCTTTTGTCTTCAGTACTCACTTCAGTCAAACAATCTAGTCAGCCTAAATATTTTTGGAACGAAGCAGCACCCGTGCTTTCCAATACACGAGACATTCATAGCATCTGAGGTTTTACGCCCCAAAACGACGATACAATCACGAGAGACGCCGTAATAGACGACTCTGAAAATTTTGACCATCTCGCGTTCGTTAACGTGTATTGGCATCGTATACAGTATGCGAGCCTCAACCATTTCGTCTGCACTGAAGTGCGACCACTGTGGTCGGGATCTAATCGGCGACGTTTGCATCAGCAGCCGAGCATCGTCCGCGCTACGCCATCGCAGTGGACTACAAGACACTAAACGAGAACGGTCCGTGGCATGTTATACCAACAGTACAATCCACGAAACCATACAGATATGTCTTATGCCTCGCCAATATTACATCGCCGCAAATCGTCTTTCTATCTTTCCGCTCCTCAATACCTTCTATTCAGTTTTATGGTCCGCACAAAAAAAAGCTAACGGAAATGAAATGCGGTCGCAGTGTTTATTCAAACGATGGGATGCGCCATAAGTAGAGGCGATAGCCACATGCACCAGTCTTGATGCGCCCTTCCGTGTGCTGAGCAACACACGGCAGAGCAAACGAGGAATGACATTCTATCAAACATCGAAAACACTCATGTTGTAGTTGGTTCAGCAGAGTGTCTTTTTTGTTTTACAGTTTTTGATGGTCGCCATGCTTTTTAATAGTGTCTGACTTTTGTTAAGATATGAAACTATCCCCACATCTGTCTGTTCTCACCAGCAATTATGGGCGCAGATACCTGTCCTAATGCATACTACCCTCCCGGTGCGTAGTTTCGTGCATTATGGCAGAACTGTGTTGTTTTATCAGTAAGTAGATAATGAGAGTAAGATGTTCTGCTTTCTTACAAATAGCCTTATGCTTTTATTCTATATGGGAGGCAATCAAGAGAACTCTTCCGTCTGTTAAAGTTGCAAAGAAGCTTCGATTAGTCATCGCAGGCGTAGGAAGCATTAGAGTTGAACCCCATCTTCCAAAGGTTTTTTAAAACTTTGCATCAGTGCACATACATTGATGGCAAAGGCGTTAAAAGAATACTCTCTTTGGGGATGTACTTATAGCCTTTCCATTTGAGTATGTCATACCTGATAGCCTAAGTGTTTGCTTTCGGGTCTTGAAAAACTGCAATTACGGGGAGACGTGCTCTAGAAGCACTTGTAGTGTATTTTGCATAGCCCATGTAGACAGTGTTGGAGAAAAAAAGGTGTCCTCTATGTCAAAAGTTATAGGCAAGGAGTGTGAAATAGCGACTTGAGAAATAGCGCCTTAGAATACGAACTTGACAAATGCGTAAGAAAATTAGGATAACAGAATCGACGTAGTTGGTAAGCAGTATTATCAATATACTGGGCGTGCAAACACGCGCATACGAGAAAGAATAAGCAGCATTTGTGGTACGTTCACTTCTTTCGTGTGTACGTGTCGTTACGGCCAATTTTTTAACACCAACAGTCTTATGCCACTTGTTGGCCCTTCATTGCCTCATTTCCACACCTGTGGTAGTTGCGTACCGATTTTCCGTGTGGTCGCCTAAAGGTATATTGCTCAGCAGCTACTGCATTAATGCGGTGTATGTTATCATCGTCTACAAGATGCTGTCATTGTCATCCTATGACGAGTTATCTTCTAATAGAGCATCCGTGTATTATGGAAAGAATGGTCAAACCCTTGTAAGCGGATTCTCCTCACCTTTCGCGAGATTAGTCCTGTAGAGCTCGAACAAAGGCTCCACTACAGCAGTGTCGACAAAGAGATCGCTTGAACGGGCCGATGCCTTGCGGTCGCCCGTCAAGTTGGCATACTGCTCAGCCAAGCAGCGAGTAGCTTCCTCTCGGTGTCGACTCATGGAGACAGAGTGCACTGCGGAATCCTGCTGGCTGGTCGTTCCCACATCCGAGGACTGCTGGCTACCGACCACGACGCTCAGCAGGGCCGCGAACGACGTCGGATCCCAGGACGGGTACAACCAGAGGGTCGAGGCCAATGAGCATCGCGGATAGGAAGGAAAACCAGGCTGGGGGATATGAGCAGAGTGTTTCGCGTCTCGAAGTAGTCGGCCCGTGGCCTGACGTGCAGCGGAGGCCACCGCGTCCTCCAGGTTCTCTTCGGCTCGCTCCGGGTCGCTCCAGTAAAGCGCGTTGGTCGCGTTCTGGCGGATAACATACTCCTCGAGAAGGCTCGGTGCAGCCCTCGACCTCGACGAAACGCTACTGGTGGTTGTATTCTTGGAGCCTTTTGCTCTGCGAAGAAAAACCGTTAACTGCCACATAAGTCTCAGCACAATGACGCATGGTCGTGACGGAGACCTATTGCTCAGAAATAGTGGGTTGTTGACAAGATTCATTGGGAAATGCATTTTCACACATGTGAAATTTTGTTAAAGTTATCACATAAGCCATGAGTCGGCAGATACGACGCCACCCGAGAGGGCTCCTGAGCAAGCTCGCGGATTCAGATTTCATTTTGCCTATGGATAGCCTAATACTTTACCCTGATCAGGAGGACACTTTTATCGTGTGAGAAGCGGCATTTGTTTCGTTTGCGCATACGTACGCTAAATAGCACACGCCTCCCTGGGGTACAATTAAGAGCGGGAGCGCAATTTGAGCGAATTGATTATAATTTACGCTCCAACTGAAAACGATGAGAAGAAACACAGATTACTGTGTCAGGTATCTCAGGGGCTCCATTGCACGATAAGGTAGTGAGAGAATAAAGTCCATGGTGTACCGGACCATTGCAAAAGCATTATTGCAGTTTTGCAGTGTCTTCCGAATCGACCCATCTTTGACTAAGTGACGATTTCATTCAATAGTGATATAATGATATCAATCGCACGTTCTTGCCACATCTGATGGCAGAGGGTGGCGTCATAACTTTGCAGTACCTCGCATTCACGATGACGTTAGATTTTTCGCGTTCTATGAGGCTTCTAAGGCTTTGGCCGAAATATAAAAAAGCTCAATTTCTTTAGCGTGAGCATGGCCTTTTCAACAACGGTGTCATGTCTATACTTTCAGGTGCGATAACACAGATGCTGAGGGAAACTCGAAAAAAGCCCACTTGCTATCGCAGAGACTCGCACCTTCGCGAGTGAAAGGCCTGCTGTGATGCCGGCTGTCGAAGCACCGTAGTACCGCGACAAATGTTCTACGCTGTCATCGGGCTCTTCGAGAAAGACTACTCGCAATGCGTCGAGCCTCTGCAGCACTGTCCGCAGCTCGGCCGTTGTCGTCCCGCAGTGTGGTTGTGCAGCAAGGTTGCTATCTGCTCACGTGCTCCGTCTACCAGTGCTCGCATGTCACCCTCGTACCTGCACTCAGAAAGAAATACACTTCGTCTATCAGCTTCATTTACAACGATAAAAACCCGTTGATTGATGCGCAAACATTAATTAGCGGGCCTAGTTGGTCAGCGCACTGATTGGCATACACGTTTACACAGCGTGTCAAGTAAACATGCAAAGGCGCCATCGCCTTGTCCTTTATCTCGCACAAAGAATTGTAATAATAAAAGCGTTTAGTCCCGCTGTGGTGGTCTAGCGGTTATGGCGCTGGAATGCTAACCCGAAGGTCGTGGGATTAAATTCCGGCTGTGGCGACTGCATTTTTGATGGAGGCGAGAATGTTTGAGGCCCGTGTGCTTAGATTGAGGTGCATGTTAAAGAACCTCAGGTTGTCGAAATTATCGGAGCTGCCCGCATAATCATATGGTGATTTTGAGACGCGAAACCCTGGACTATATTATTAGTAGTAATTTAAAATTTTATTTTTCGTATTACAACACATTTAGAACTAGTGCCGTCGCTTACACTTTTCTTGGAACTATTGTCCGTTAGTGCTCATGAATATCGCGCCTAAGAAACGAAAGTAGTGCTTAAGATTTCTCCTTCTCTCCTTAAATATATAGCGAGGGTATCGTTCTGGCACACTTGATGCTTTCAGGTTGACTGCGAGGAAGAAATTGGTCAGCTTCCAGCTCGTAATAAGATCATGTGCTACGTGGCGCCAATAAGCAAGCAAAGTGCGTTCCACACTGACCGTCATGGCTACAGGCGGCGCTGACTGACACCCCCGCCTTTACATTCATAAATATACTCCCCAAATGGAAGAGTGAATGGCTGCTGCGGTAGCTCAATTCGTGGAGCATTGGACGCGTCATGCGAAGGACGCAAGTTCGGTCTCCGCCATAGGCAAGTTATCGTGTCATCCACTTTTCCTTCTTCATGTTCACATTGCATTTACTATAGTAATACCATCTGCTATACTTTCCTTGGCATGATTGTCTGTGTGTTCACATTATTATTGTGTCTAACAAAGAGAAACGAGTTCTTGAAGTTCCCCTTCTTTCTTTCTTTACGAAAAATATATAGTATGTACAAAAAATGAATATTGGTGGTTCCATATTTTCGGAGGCAGTACTGTGATCCCCCGGTACAATGATTGCCAAGTAGGTGATTTAAGTGGCACATTTCATATTCTACACATGAAGTTGCTTGGGGGACATGTTTACATGTGAAGCATGCAGCGCACGGAGTACAAGGCACAAAAAGAAGGGACAACACCAACAACTTATGTGCTGCCCGGCAACCATGTTTTTTTTTCTCAAATTGAACGAGTTGGGAGTGCAGCTGTTGTCATGTAAGCATGAACTATCACCAACTTGGTCAACTTTCAAAGTTACTGCTTGCTTGTGGGGTGGGTACAGGCATACCACAATTAAATAATGCACAGACGACTAAGACCAATGAAACAAACGGCGTTGCATGCCCCCTTTGTTTACTGAGCTGGCAGGGACAGATGGGCGAGTTGTTCCTAATTTTTTAACTGTTTTTCTTTTGGTCATAACTCTCCAACGCTCTCAGTTATTCTGAACTTTGAAGTACTGCCTAATTAGTTTCCCGTTAAAGTAACGAATTCGCTTCTTGGAACCCAGAGGGGGCACCCTATTACGGAAACCGGTGCAAAGCACTGACTTGTAGCTGTTTCCTTCGCTGGTGTCGCGACTGACTGCATGGCGGGCGAGGGACAGGGCGCCGTAGCGGTAGGTTCTTGCCAGCAAGTGAACACATGACTGGAGCTCTTCATGTACCTGCATTGTTTCGCAGAGTTATTGTGGCAACCACTGCGAAAAAAAACTAATAGTTGTTCCGTGTAAGAATACAGCGGATGAGCGAAGTTCCTTCTGAAATGGCACTCAAACGACCACGCGCCTGATCTCGCTATTGACTTTCATGAAGGTGGTAGGGTGATGACCGAGTGGGGATTGGGTGGGGAGAGTGCTTGATGCGCTCGGTGGAGAGAAGGAATTGCCTGGTGATGTCCTCACTCTTATGAACTACTTTTTAAGCAATGCCAGGATACGCCATGACTGGAAAATAACCGGGGTAGTTCCCAAATTAAAAAAAAAGGCACCAAGTTACTTGAGAAACAGCTGAACAAACTTGATCATATCTACTTATTCCCAATCAACCTTTTCACTATACCACGAATTGAGGAGAAAGTTGTACCAAATTTGCCGACAATTTTTTTCCCACTCGAGGAAGTAGTTTGGTGTTACTATCATGCATAACGTAAGTTGGAAGGAGCATGTTGCCAACATTTGTGGATACGCTCACCGAAAGCTGGGATTGCTACGACGCATATTCAAACAGGCATCTCCTGAGGGAACGTCACAACAAAACTATATTTTTGAAGTGAAGACGAAACCAGGCATTCTGCGTGACAAGATGATCTACCAGCGAGTGAGACTGTTGCTTCAAACTACATCGAAAAAAAAAACGCAATACGAAGGTATCGTAGTGAAAACAGTTTCCTTAATGCATGCAATAGTGCATGGCAAAAGTGTGGAATGAAGTCTGACGTAAAGACACGCTGGGTGCGCAAACATTGGGTACTTTATTGGTGCACCCAGTTGGAAAGCTAATGAATATTTGTCGTCGTTAGCTGCAAAAGCATCAGCAAAGAAGGCAGCTGCATAGCTTCGGGTGTTGCACTGAGGACGCGTAGTTGCCCTTTCACTGATTTGCAAAAGGAACAATAATGGCGCAGTGGAATCTTAACAAGTGTACTTGCAGTAAGTATTCCAGGATAAATGAAAATGCCCAATGTTCAGCGGAGAGGCTAGAAATTCAGGAGGCGATGTGCACGGGGTGAATTGCGCCATCGCGTTCTGCTATTAAAGGCGAAGCTAAAGTGTACCCAGCGTTTTGTTCTTATGGTGCCATTTCTGTACATTTAATAGGTGCATACCTTGCAGCAGGGCATTCAGGAATGAGCAAGGAGAACATTTATAAACGTCCTTATGGATACCGGCAAAATTGTTCTCAATTCACGTAGAGATTTGAGCTCTGAAAAGCAGCCTTGTTGCTCGCAAATTTCTAATGTCAGAATGAAAAAAGACTTTGGCTTTGGCTTGTTCTTCAGGTCACTCTTTTTTGCCTGAAAACTAATTTGTTTCTTGGGATAAAATTGTGGTTGCTACGATGACTTTGCTCGCACAAGTTGTATGCTCTGTACTTTGAACGTGAGAACCCTAGTTTCGTAGGTTCTACTTTGCATAACCTGCCCATTCAGTGTAGCCACTGAATGGGCAGGTGTAGGTTTCCTCTTGAAAGAGTATTCCGCACTCGCCAGCATTGCTACTAGTGGTGCTAACTAGCACTACTAGATTTAAAATCGCATATATACCACATAAACTGAACAAGGGGATGGGATGGCGACCGCTCTAGCTATGTTGGTAGAGAATCCAATGTACTCTATCAAAGGTCGCTAACTTGGCCCCTGTTGTCGCAAGGTATCTTTTCGTGTTCTTTATTTTCTTCACATTTACATATTACTTACTAGAGATAACGCACCTGTAGTTTCCTTGGCTCTGCTGTAGGTGAGTTCTGAATACTTAGTGTCTAACGAATAAAGCGAGCACTCAAATTCTCGTTCTTCGCTTCCGCTCCAGGCTTTCTAAACGTCTCGAATACCTAAGAACACAACCCTTTGTTGCTGATTGTTTGATATACAAAAAACAAAATTACCTAGCTTCTTGAAATAATTTCATTCACCCAATCATCAAAGCTAGCTTTGCATTGAATATATTTTCAGATTGCTATTAGCTTCTATAAGATACGCTATAATCCTATTTACATTTATTTATTTTCCTGCTGTTTGCTCTTATCCGAGGTCATTTACCCTGTTATTTGAAGGGGCAAAGAAATCAGTCTTGTTACCTTCCCACATATATATTTAAATTATCCTAAATGCCGTATCTATTTTATTTTTGTCTTTAAAAATAATTTCTTTGCATTGTCTTTAGTTTCCTTCTCTTACAATGCTGTTATGTGATGACTATTTGACTGAATTGCAGCTATTAGGCACTCTAATTTGCTGAGTAATTTTCAATATTATATATTGTACTTTTTATTACGGGTTGCCCTAGTATCCTCAGCAGATCATACGCTAGGATGTGGAGCTTTTTTATTCAGACTACTCTATCGTCCTGTTGATGCTAATAACAAGAAAACACTTTGCATGCACGTTTGTTTTTTCGATCGTATCAAATAGGCACTTGGACCAAATCCTGTGTCGAACACCAAGAAATGTCATTTTACATTGAGATTCTTAAGTAACAACAATGTCAAAAAAGATCTAGTTCAATCGGTCTAACCCTTTAGCCTTATCTAGACGCACCAGCACATGTGCGTGCGTGGCTTACTTATCATTCACAATGAAGAAAACAGGTGGTGACGTACGCGCTGAAGATCCTTCTCAAAATGGCTAGGAAGCGCTTTCCATGTGAGGCACCACGCTTACCTGAGGTACGTGTTCCCCTGTGGCTCAGAGTGATCAGTTCTTGCGCAATGCCTCCAGGGGGCAAAGCGGGGGACAAGAATACGGTCAGTGAGAAGGCCACATAGTTGAGAAGTGCGCTGGTCTGATGGTCGTCAAGCAACGACACTAGCTGTTGCAGTTGGCCCGGGCTGTCCACCTTCAGAAAAGCACGAGCCATCAATTAGCTGTCTGGATCGCCACCGAACACATTGATCCTGTGTTCTGGACGCTGGACCGAAATCTTGCCTTTCCTGGCTGTCAGTCCAGATAATTGCATATGTGTGTTTGTGTAGAAAAATGAAGCACTTTACTTCAACACAGCTTTCTACAATCAGGAAGAAAGGATTAACACTGACGCCCATTCATGCCTTCAAAAAATAATAGTGGCTGCTGGACCGCCAACAATTGATTGATTGATATGTGGGGTTTAACGTCGCAAAACTACCATATATTTTGAGAGACGCCGTAGTGAAGGGCTCTGGAAATTTCGACCACCTAGGGTTCTTTACGCGCACCCAAATCTGAACACATGGGCCTACAACATTTCCGCCTCCATCGGAAGTGCAGCCGCTGCAGCCGGATTTCAAGCCGACGACCTGCGAGTCAGCAGCCGAGTACCTTAGCCAGTAGGCCACCGCGGCGGGGCAGGGGACTGCCAACAAAACCAGTTAGAAATATTTGAGGGCTCAGATAATAAATTGAAATCTGTTATCTGTTGTACTGCCAACAAAACCAATTATAATTATTTGAGGGTGCAAGTAATAAATAGAACGCTGTTATGAGATCAAAATACAGGTCTCGTGAGACGTAACTGTCCGTCGCCGCCGGTGTCATAACCACTATCACGCAAAGGGAGAAAAAATAAAGTAAATAAACACTTCAAGTACCCAGCGAGATTCAAACTGGGGTCATGTGCGTGCTGGCCCAGTATTTTACCACTGAGCTATGCTGGTGCTTGGAACTTCGTGGCAAACTTACCCAAGCAGGCTTCAAGTGGGGAAAGAAATGACATTATTATTGCGTAATAGGCGCTTTATAACAGCAAAGGAACAACCAGGCTCCACACAATGCGAATTGCGTAACGAATGTGTTAGTGTGGTACAACCCATTAGAACTGCGCTAGGCATAATTCTTCATCGTCGCTAGCCACAGCATACAAATTCCTTGTAAGTGTGTAGCTGGTATAACGCTTCACCGAAAAATGACGAAGGATGGCACATTGAGTGTCTACACAAAAATTATGGTGATTTATGGCGTAGTGGGCCCCCTGCAAGTTTACTTGTAGTAGTTACCCAAATAGTGTTTCAAAAGCTCTGATAGGCCGCTTTTCCATCTTTCACTGTGACTGTGCAGCGCGTTCTACGCAGGCTGGGCGGTCTTTCTGCGTTCCTGTAGATTAGTCTTTTCTAGCACGGTGGTGGCGTTGAAGCTGCTGTGTAGGGTTATGCGTTATCTTCGTATATTTCATAGTTGTGCGCATAATATTATCGAAATTCGAAGTTAAACTCCAGCTGCAGGACTTACCTGAAATCCAGTGTGAATTGGGACTTCTGGTGATACTTCACGGTAAATAAAAAAAGCTCAAGGTAACTCAAGGGTGAAGGATTGACCTGAATTTCAGTGTGAATGGGGACTTCTGGTGATACTTCGTGGTAACTCAAGAAAGCTCAAGGTAACTCAAGGGTGCAGGATTTTCCTGAAATCCAGTGTGAATGGGGACTTCTGGTGATGCTTCGCGGTAACTCAAGAAAGCTCAAGGTAACTCAAAGGTGCAGGATTTACCTGAACTTCAGTGTGAATGGGGACTTCTAGTTATACTTCGCGGTAACTCAAGGAAGCTTGTAAATAAGATTGTGAGCTTGTGTGGTATAAATTACGTAATTATGAAGCCTCAAAACCGTCAAGAATAATTTTTAATTCCAGCTGCGAATAATAACACTACTTGCAATTTTGTTTCATTTCATGGAGTACTTTTTGCAGATGTCACTGGCTAATATTCGTTTGCATAGAGGACATATACAAAAACACTGATTTCGCTATTCGTGCCAAAGCCACTCCATCCCAGGACAATCTTTTCACTAATGCATTTACAATTTATTCATTCGAAATATTCCAGGCCGAAGCAACCCGTATCATTACTTTCAACTTCCTGCTGTTCGCATGCTCCCCGACTACTTAAACAATTAGCATTTTATTTATTAGGAAGTTACTTCATATTTATTCCTGCGAGTTCATTTCTCTAAATAATAAATCCACAGCCGTCCTTTTCATCTTAAAGATGTTCATGTTTAAAAACATTTACCGTACATGCTTCGCATCAGTAGCAATTTAGTTATTACCACGGCTTCACAATATTGCCTCAGAGTCTGTCTAGTTTACAGAAATGTATATTTATGCAGTCTTTTGTGAATAATTCTAACGTGGTGATCCCAGGTGCACTTCAGAAACCTAATACAGGTGGCGATCTTCCTTATGTCATATTAAATGGTGCTACTATTATTCTATCATGTCCTTTATAACTTCTATTACAAATATAATTTACTACTTTCATTGTATTTAGGGCTGGTTTCATGGATCAGTTATACCAGCATTCGTTGTATAACACTGCTTATGTCCCTTATGCTAGTGATATGCATATGAATTCCTTCATTCATTCGTTTTTAATCGTGGGTCTCCTGACAGCCCTCGCACTATGAAGCTCTAGTCAAAGCTTCTACTTTGCTAACAACTTACTTTACCCGTGGTCATGACAGTGACCGCTGAAACTGACAGTCGTAGACGATAATAAAATGACGCTTGGAATAAAAACAGAACGGCAAGTTTTTGAAATATTTAACGAATCGACGATATGTTGTTATCATGCAAGAATATATTTTTCTAGCTGAAATTTGCTGGTAAGACGCGGTAATATCGGTCAAATTTATCGCAGCTTTTACAATGTGAGGGGGAATTACTGTGTTTTGGATGTTACGGCAAATATTAGGTCTGACATATTAATAACAAAATTATGAAGTTAAAGTGAAAAAAAAAACTCGTAGAAACTAGTCAGAAACGCATCTGAGCCGTCTCACCTGCACCAGAACACGTGGTTCTCCTGTTGCATTTTCCTTGAAGACAATGTCGCCCATCAAAATATGCACGTACTCGTCCCACGACCAGGCCTGGTTGCCGTAGTCTTTCGCCAGGCTACTAACGCTCATGAGTGCACCACGAACAAGGTTGCCATTGTTTGATGTTTCCGCTGAGACCGATGATGCCAGTGAGTGACCAGCGGAAGGCAATTCATTTCTCATTTGAATGACACTAGATAGCTGCTCGTCGATGGCTAGCACCTGGGAGAACACCACGGCGTAAAAGTGATGAATATACACGTGTAAATTACGCTTTAGGCGCGAGTTGATTCTGCTCAAAGAAAACAATTTTTCTCACATCTGAAAGTTAGAATCAATAAAAACGAATAACAGCAAAATTGATTAGTGTGTTTTATTCTTTTAATGAGAGAGCTCCTCACAAGAATTTTACAAACAATACGTTGACCAGCCACACATAGATAAAGTATGGAACCATTTTGAGGCTGTGCCCAGCGTTAAAATACTCTGAAAAAAAATAAATATACCAGAGATGTTTGACCTTTCCTAATTGTGAAGGTGAACACACAGTTAGACTGATGGCAGTGCAAAATAAGCTCTGAGCTCACGCGGAAACAAACTGGCGCTGTGAAATAGAGTTTTACAACGGTAACAGCAGCCCAAGAACTTACTTATATTAGGTTTGGCGCAGGAGTAGCCAAACATACTATAATTTATGAAGGTCTGACGATCCAAAATCACCATATAACTAAAAGACACCATGATGGAAGGCTGAAGACGTTTCGCCCACCTGAAGTTCTTTGTCATGCACAGAGCCTCAAGCATTTTTGCTTCCCCCTCAAGTGCGACCCCCACAGCCGAATTAGATCCCAGTTGCTGTGGGTCTACAGTGAACCGCCTGGCCTACGTGGAGGATAGAAATACTAAAAAAAGCATTTCAATAGAATACAGCGTGACTGAGAGCCTGACAACGAGCACAGACGCTGATTTGTTTGCAATTAAATTGAGAGCCTGACAACGAGCACAGACGCTGATTTGTTTGCAATAAATTGTTTTATTAAAATATCTCAAGCTGGTGCTGGTTCGATAAAAAAATGTTTCAAGACGTACGCCACACGTTTGAAGCACCATTGTGCATTTTAAACGCTTTAGCTCTGAATGCACAGATTGAAAATTCCCTCCACGGAGCCTAAAAATAGTTAGTAACAACCTAAAAATACTGATAAGGATATAACGTTTCCCGTCTTTATTCGCATACAGATGGGCAAACGAACTGCCGTCACTAATTATGCCTAAACTATGGTGGTGAATCGCACAGCCTATCATGGAACCATGAATGTAATGTGTACACTATATAGGAATAACCTTTACTGTGGAAAGCCAGATGTAGGCATGCTGTCGTGAAGGACTCTGGATTTTTTTGAGCACCTGAGTCTTTTTTACGTGCACTAAACCTAACTACGGAAACATTCATTATCTCCTCCAGTACACAAGGAGAAGCCTATGAATTTAGTTTTTTTTTTGGTATACAGAGAACTGCAGAGCAAGCTGCGAAAGCGTACCTGAGCAGCTTCTTTTCTGAGTTTCCTGGACCTCGGCTTTAAGAGAGCGAAGCTGGCGATAATCTTACGCAGGAGAGAATCTTTGTCGTCTTGGCCCACGTGATCTTTCAGCCGCATTGATGGTGTTGACTCCGGTGCGTCGATGAAGAGGACCACGCTGTTGGCTTGTTTGCGCCGTCGCGCCGTGGTCAGCGACGGTTGAAAGATAGCCGCGAGGCCAAGCTCACGGTCCAGCATCCCCACAATGCGGGTGAGGTTGGTCGGAGAGGGCGATGACGAGGAACTCTCATTCGATGTTTTGTAAGGGTAGTCCTGGGCACAAGTTCTTTATAAAGACAGTGGAATACGCAGCATAACGCAGACATGCAATACATCTCACGAATCAAAAGTTTAAACCATTCACAGGTCCGATGGCATTTTTAAACTATATGACACCAAGAAAAGAGGACACAAAAACCAGATGTGCTATCACTGGCGAGGAGATTGTTTGTGCTCTACGCTCCATTGACTGGTAAAGCAGATATTTAGGGCTAAGCGGCGTGCTTATCGAAATCAAAATATTGTACGAGAATGAATTACAAGAAAGAAACTGTGTGTTTTCCTGACTAAGAATCCTGCAGTGATTTTGAGTTGGTATGAAAAATGTAACAATAACTCAATTGAGGAATGAATACATGAGCATAAAGTGTGAGTAATTTCATTATAAGATGCGTGAAGCCCCCTTTAGAGCATTCAGAGTTATTTTCGAAATTACAATGCGCTATAATAAGTACGGTGGTAGCTGTTCAACCTTGTCTGAATTCTTTGGTTCATGCAACACTAAGAATTATGCAAACAGAATCGCCTGGTTCACACATGAGCAAACGATGTTGTAAATGGATGAAATCGTGTAGTTACGCAGTAGACAGTCAACTTTACGCTAAGTGATAACTACTCGCCATTCAATTCACCAGACTTGAGCGGACACATGGCTGCCTTGAGCCAGACATTTCGACACCCACCACGTCAAGCGAAAGACGCCATATCATTGACTCCCACTGCTTTTATCAAACAGAATCGTATCCTCTTGCACTCGCAAAACTACACCATTAGCGTACTGCATTCGCATGCCTCTAATAAACCAAAGTCTTTTCATTCTGGGGGTGTACGTCACCAGGAGCGTACTTCGAGTCCGTAGTGGAGAAAGAGCTCCTCGAGCTCAGGCCCCTGTCCTCGGATTTTCTTCTTGGAGACGCAGCGCAGGAAGAAGTCCGCTGCTCGCGAAATGAAGGAGGCGTTGTGGCCACTCACGTCTGCGCTGGCCTCTGCCTGGTGTATCTCGTGGAACATGTTCTCCAGACGGTACCTGAGTTTCAAGTTTTTGGTGCCATATTATCGCGACAGCAACTTTAGGGACATCGCAGGTGCATTCTTGCAGCTATCATCATGTTCCTAATGAAGTCAAAATCTATAAAATCACCCTGAGCGTCGTACGTTCTATGGGCGAGTGAAAGCACGCGAGGGCTAGCACCAGTCGCGTCACTGACACATATGAAACGCGGCAACCATTTCCGTCGCGCGAGAACGCAGAGAGGTGGGGCAGATGGGGGGCTGCTTATCCCCGGCCGGTGAACTTGAATCAAACAGGCGTGGTGACGTGTCTTCGCCCCCACGCACAGAGTTTCATACAATAATACCTAGAGGGGAATCTGGCGCTAGCATCTACGTGGGCACCTCCAGCGGCACTTGTACCTCCATGGCAATTATGGAAAGTACAGGCTTCGGATCTGCTCCGGATGGTTCATGTTCTTGAGATTCACGACGCTTGTTTGCTGAGTGTGAAACAAAGTGGTATGAAGTTATGCCTAATTGAAACTTGTTTTATTTTTTTTGTACGCACACTTTAATGCAAAGTGTTTTTGTGACTAGGCGGTAGAAGTGAAACCTGGACAAATTTAACCACCAAGGTATGCTCAAACGACCAAGGTTGCTCTGCTATTGCGTTTAAGATTTGGCATCAAGATGTAATGGATTATTCTTTACAACATTTTAAAACAAACATTCTTGTCTAGCCCTCGAAAGTACGCAATATCTCTCTATGGAAACAACAGCACAGTATTAAGTGGGGAACACTTTATATTTCGTCTACTGCGATGCCAGGTGCGTCTGTTCAAGTGGTCTGCCCCGAACGCATTTCTCGTTTTGTTGTGAAGTCAAGTCAGAAAAGCGTGATGGTGCGTCTACTTCGCGTCGCCGTTGTTTTGCAGTTGATTTCAATAAGTTTTGGCAAGACGCACTAACAACAAACGTGAACTCGATATATTATCCTGCAATTACATGGGACACAACATCAATTCGCTGCGGTAAGTGGATGATGCTTTGCTTAAACTGTCAAACGCGACTTATATACAGCTCCAGCGTTGCAGTAAATTCAGAGGCGTAGCGGTTTTCAGCTTCTTCGAATAACAAAGGCGCAGCTTCAGTCCTTTGCACCCATCCCATTAAGCGAAAAATGAAACTGAAACTGCAGAAAAAGATCCGTAGACAATTTTCTGGCTAACGCGATCCGATCTGAAGCCTGTACTTCCCCTAATTCTCATTAGGGTACATGATCGCAGCGCCAGATTCCTCTCAAGGTAAAATTGTATGAAACTCTATGCACCCACGCTATATTCACAGACGTCAGCAGATGCCTGTTGCCTTACTAAGTATTGTCCTCTGACCATTTACTGCGTTGAAGGTATTGACAACATGAAGCTAGTTTTCATCGCTGGGCCAACCATGTTCCCTTACGCCAGCATTTTGCAAATGAACGTCAGAATATATGCCATAGCTGCCACCCTTGCTGCGAAAGGCATTGCAATTTGTCGCTATCACATTCATTGCTTCACACATTTGACAATAAGTAGTAAACTCTGAACATCTTTACTGCACACCAGTAATTTATATTTGTTTTTATTTACAAATACTGCAATCTCCATTACGGATATTTAGCACGGTGAGAATGCATGATGGTGAAAATAAAGGCAGCAAAACAAAAAAGGGCACCGCACATCGCTTCCGAAAAAAATCGAAAACAAGAAATAAATTGATTATGAAAATACATTATTTGTGCTATTGCGCATAAATATACACAATCTCTAAGAAACATCAAGTACAAAATAAAAGTTGGCAAAAACAATATATTATACCAAAGAGGTCATTTTGCAGATTTGAAAGTAATTAATTAGTAAGGTTATTCCATTCAATCACAGTCCTTGGAAAGAATAAATATTTGAAACAATCGATTTTGTACGCGCGTTGGGTAATTGTTAAGTGATACTGAAGTTTTGTGGCACACCCAGAAAAAAAGTTTTATGTCAAAATATCACTAGTGTAAGGTTTATTGAAAATCTGATATTTCAGTTTTAATCGGAAGACAGGATTGCGTTTCTTAAAAGCTAGAAAGTTTGCTTGTTCTAGAAGTTCAGTTGCAGATGTCACTGCTTAGTGTACACATTAGGCCAATAAGATATGGTGTCTGCATACTTCTATAGCTTGATGCCTTGGAGTGGTGGCTGTGGTAATGAAAAACGGTTATTACTATTTTTAAAAAGAAATGTGCCAATGGGGCAAGTCGGAAGGACCCGCCCTTTACAAACACTTGGAGGGAACGCCCATCCGGGATCTTCGTAGCTGGCGCGGCCGCAGGAGCTCTAACCAATCATTGCATTTTAGGCTTGTAGGAAAGAGTGGGCGACAATGACAGATTCTTAGTCTTTTAGAGAGAGGGGGGGGATTCAATGTCACTGTGCTTTTTGTGTGCAGTTACGGCATCATTCTGCGATATACTTAATCTTTTGAAGAAATGTGTTTAGAATTCTAGTAATAGGTTGTCGGTGAGAGATTAACCAAGCTCGAACTAGGCGCGTCTGTTGATGCCTTATCTCTGCTCTAAAATTTTCAAGCTGAAAAACTACTGCTGTGCTAGTTAACTGAGGTGGCAACACGACCGCTTCCGCAGCAGAAATCGAACAGTTGGTTGTACAAATGAAATAACAGGTATAGGCAGGCATATATCCATCATTGTAACTCAGTTAAACGTAGAGTACGCACATCTAATTTATAAGGTACATTCCGATCCTACCATAAAGGAACGTTGTTTTTAGGGGCGAACAATCTTAGGGTGTGAATCGTTTGTTCCTCTGTATTAGTATGTTGTAGTAGCTTCTATTTAGTGCTGATATATCGATTGGGACACAAATTTGTATGGTTCCTTCTGCGCACCCTCAGTGTGCAGAAGGAACCATCCACGTCGTCGTGTGCATGTAATGTTCCTAATATTATACTTGATCAAATGCCCTGTGGCAACTGAGGAACCGGCCTTGCTGTTGAGAAAACTTCGGCATGTTCATTACGTGTCTGCAATACACCATACGGTTAGATATACCAAAGACAACGGTCCCTACATGAGTTGTCCCGCCGCGTAGACTCTGTAGGGCATGGCTGCGAGGGTGTCTTGATGAAACCAGCGGCTGGGACACGCGTAGCTTGTAGAAGTCCATGCAGGGGTCAATGGTCTCGTCCAGCTTCCCTCCCAGGTACTCGCCCTGCCAGCGACACATCGTCGAGCGGCAGCCGTCCACCTGGCGGATGTACTCGGGCTCGCCTGTGCCCGCGCCGGCAGCATCCTGTTGGCGGTTCTCGACCGATGGAACCAGCATACCGTGAACCACCCTTGCGAACGCGTGCAGCGCCAGATCGTACGAGCGACTCAGTGCGACGCGGAATTCCTGTGGTTCAGCACGCCAAGAGGTTTGCAAAAGTTGATTCATTGTGACATAACATCGTAAACAGGCTGCTATTGGTGATGACAGCAAATGAATATGCTCTTTTTTGCCACCCAGAGTCTTTGAAGCAATTAAACAGGATTGACAAGCAGCGGCATAGGGTTCGAATTTGAATGGTATACCTTTATATTTTATTATGAAATCTCTAATCAAAGATACGGCAAGTGTGCGTGCGTGAGACTATGCATTAATAAATGCAGTACGTGGCGTCACCCAATCTCTCATTGTGTGCTACTGTGCACTTCGGGCGTTCTTTACTAAGCATTCTTTCTGTGAATATCCAATTAATCTATTTCTTTAGGTTAATAAATCTCATTTTGCGTGGAAAGAGTAGAACCGCACTTCGGCACTAGGCGTAATCGAACGTTGTTTGCACTAAGATTTGGTGGTTGATTGCTGCTGACCCATAACGAAAGAATCAATTCGTCATCAACATACGCAGCCCCTGGTGTGCGTATGTTTTCCTACAAATAAGTAGTGGTCCCTTCGCGACCTCATAAAATGGTGTAGCTGAATGTGCAGTGGGTCCGTAGAATATACACTCTTTGCACGAATTCTAATTTCTCTGCGTATGAGCTTGCACTGGGACTGCTCTGCCAATCCGGGCAGACCTCCCATTTTTTCTTCTTTAATTCACTGGCTCTTTGCGTACACCAACAAACTGTAGACAAAAAAAATGGTTGATCCCACGTAAAGTTACAATCGACGATATGCGAAGCACGAAAGAAAAATGTTGATATAATACTTTAAAATCAACAGAACGTTACGAATTGAAGGTAAATGTTGCCGCACATAACTCCCGTGCCATAATTGTCAAGTTTGGATGTGTCGTTTACCTTCGTCATCTATTGTCGGCACGTGATACCAAATTTAGGATACGTGGAGCTAGGAAAGTGGCCGTGAGCACGCTTTGGAGCATGGTATGAGCGTGGTATGTTGTCACGTTTCTACATGACACGCGTGTCAAGATTATCATGCTTGCCAGCCATATATTTTGTCATCCATTGACGTCTCATAACACCAAATTCGGTATATGTGAAGCTAGCAAAACGGTGGCGAGCGCATCATGAAGAGCCTATATACTCCAATGTAGCGTTGACACGCTCACACGCCGGGCACAGCCACGCTACGCTAGCAAAACGTGAGCATTCTATAGTTTTACGCCAGGTGCGACGGCAACCATGTGCGACGGCCCGACGCCAACCGGCGCGAAATGCGACTTGCTGCATTTCGTGCCAATGCATTCCCCAGACAACACTGCGTCTGCCTCTTTTCGTGACAGAGGGACGCCGGACGCGCTGAAACGCGCATGCGTCAAAGCAACGCAGTGCGGCGGGCTCCTGCGAATATATGGCAGGACTGGTGCATGGCGTGGCAATTAACGCGGGCGTGACGCGACGAAACGAACGTGAGCGCGCACTTGCACCAGGTCACGTCGAAGTATATTGGCGCCATTGACTGTTACATGTAGTCATGCTCCCACATGACACGCATCTCATGATTATCATGTTTGTACCACTCACATACCGTCGTCCTTCATTGACGTCACGTATACCAAATTTGGTATATGTGACGCTAGCGAAACGGCCGCGGGCTTATCATGAGCGTGTAACGTAGTCACGTTGTTACATGACACGCATGTCACGATTTTCATGTTAGGGTCTGTCGCTTGTGTTCGCCATGCAAATCATGCTTATACCATACCAGTTTTGCAACATGTCATGTGGACGAAACACCCGCAAAAGCTTCAGGACCAAGAAATGTAAATCATGACATTCATCACATGAATGTCATGATTTTCATGTTATGATTAGTCAAATATGTTCTTGATACAGTCATGTTATGCCGTATCAAGTTTGGTATCGATGCCATTATTGAAACAGTCAAGAGAGCTAGAAGTCATAGGTGGCTAAATAGATGGATAGATAGATGGATAGATAGATAGATAGATAGATAGATAGATAGATAGATAAACAGATAGATAGATAGATAGATAGATAGATAGATAGATAGATAGATAGATAGATAGATAGATAGATAGATAGATAGATAGATAGATAGATAGATCAAACTCGCCGAAGTTCACTAAGAAATGTTTCGCATTGTAAAAGAAAGTGGGACACTCACTTCTGCTGCCTGACGCCGCTACGGTGGGCCTCACTGTTCGCCGAGACTGGCACCGCAAGGTCAGTGTCTCTGTCGGCCACAGACAAACGGTGCCCGTGCATCGCCAACTGCGGGACGGCACCGCTGGCGTCCCGCCTCGACGAAGTCGCCATCATGGAAGAGATGACGAGGATGCCGGCGATGGCTGCAACCGTCCAGAGGTACGAGCGGGAACCAATGGCGGCTGACACGTGCTCTGAAAAGGTAGACGCCTTGCGTGGCGGCTCGTCAGCTCGCGCAGGGCAGAGAGCCTCTTCCTCGGCCATTCCGTGCGACATCCTGTGAAGTAAGCAACCCGAAACGTCTAATTTATGTGTGCAGAAAGGCGACTCCTTGATCATACATACACAAGGCTTGTCCAACATAAGTGTCTTCCCCACGGGGCATCATATTTCTAAAAATGTGCTCAAGTTGCCTCTTGCGTGCCATGATTCCCACTCAAGACAGGCTTCCCTCAAGAATAGGCTTCAAATAACGCACCTTACAAACCTAGCAGGGTAAAAACTCGGAGGTCTGATTCCGCAAGACGCATCCACATCATTATTAAGTGATGCTAAGTGATCCTACTGCTTACACTCACCTTCACTTTAATTCTGAAACTGTTGGCAGCGCTGCTCCGAATGCTACGCACCGACCAGGCGGGTGTCACTTCTTCTTCGCTGCACGAGATCCCCTGCGCGTGAACTGCCAGTGCATCTGCCTGGCTGGTATATACCCTCCAGAGTCTAGCGCGTCAAATTTGCGTCAAAAAAAAAAGAAGGTCGTAATGCGTCGATTTGTGCTTCATTGCGTGAAAGATTGCTATTAGGGTGTAAAGAAATTTTTATTCGGAAATCACTCACTTTATATTTTTTTCTAACAAACATCGCTTCTCAATCTGGAAATACTCTTGCAATAAGACATTCACTGTATCCATTTCGTGCGAACGAAAAGCTAAATTTTTATTTTACCCTCAGATTGCTGGTGGTCGAATGAGCCGTCGACAATGCTAGTGCCTTTCAGGAGTATGATAATGAAGACACGCTAAAACGTATATATAGGCTTCAATTCAACAAAATGTAGAGCTACTTGCTCTTCGTTGGCTATTAGCTGACAGGCGAAAGTTACGTCCACAAACGCGTGCAGAATCCCCCCCCCCCCACCCCCCTTTTTTTCCTTGAGGCGGGCTGCCGTACCAGCCGCACTCTTTTTTTTTTCTTCATAAAAGCCTGGTTCTGCTGAAGTGGCTGCAAGACAGATGCTGTTAAAGCAGCAGCTACTAAATTTATGATTCCACCTGAAAACAACCCAAACACTCTGTTCGGAGACATTGGTGCTCTCGGCGCCAGCGCGTAGTGAACCAGTATGCAGTTCGCGCCTCTGGTTATGGCGGTACAAAAGGTTCACATGGAAGCGCGTTTCCTGCCCCATAATGCGCCACCCAAGCGTTTTGCTGAAGTACTATTGCTAGAGTACTCAAGACACAGTAGACTTAAACGTGCCCATATGCGGGATATCTGGCAGTCCCGCATTTTTTTTTTTCACCAGAACTATGGGAATCGAACGCTCAATTACTAGCTACCATCACTGTTACGTTGGCAAAGTCTACAAAATCATTTAAATTATCAGACTCATAAATAAAGGTGAAGCATTTCATGGCTACTGCAATCATGCTGCGCGTTTCTATCCTCGTAATCTATCTATCTATCTATCTATCTATCTATCTATCTATCTATCTATCTATCTATCTATCTATCTATCTATCTATCTATCTATCTATCTATCTATCTATCTATCTATCTATCTATCTATCTATCTATCTATCTATCTATCTATCTATCTATCTATCTATCTATCTATCTATCTATCTATCTATCTATCTATCTATCTATCTATCTATCTATCTATCTATCTATCTATCTATCTATCTATGTGCCAACGTATGAGTGCTCGCGTGATCTCCTCTATAACTTGAGGTCACCGGGAGCAAAGTTAGTAGAAAAGGGTAAGAGTGTTTGACGAATATGTCTGTATTGTCATGACACAAATAACGTGAAAATGCTATCGAGTAGGCTGTGAAATCGTTTATTCCAGAGACGTGTGGCCCATACCCGTATACTATGTGCCACAATATGCTTCTATGCGTCACAAGTGATTGAGGGTGTATATCTCACCAGGAATGACAAAAACAGACTTCAGTAGTTTATATGGGAGGGCATTAAGAAAAACGGACATCGGCAGCTTTGGCCTGACAAATGCAAAAAAAAAAACAGAGTAATTTCAGCGTGAGTCGAACCCAAGAATTCTGCGTGAAAATCACCACAGAGGTATCTACCTCAGAGCCACGCCAGATCTCAAAACTGCTTTGAAAAATGACCGTATGGAGGCGTAATGTTGATGGAACCTGTATCATAGTTGGAGTGGTGGCTATCTAAAGTAATAAACAATACACACGTGCTCTCATGATACAAGAATCACGACGGGTTAACGTCAATTGTATACCCAAATACCAAACACCGAAGTTAGTCTGCGTAGTCGTAGCCAGATCTACCATCCTCGGAAGCAATAGCGCTACACATTAGTTTACAGCTTTGAACACCCATGTTGCTGTCGGCATTGTTACGCAACTATAAATGAATCGTTCCATAAAGAATATGCGACTGTTCCATATATGCCTGTGCATAAAAATATTCTACATATCTTTCTTTACTGTCCTCTCATAACGCTTCCCTCAATATGAAAGTTAAACCACAATCACCTACTCTCGATTAGATTTGCATAATGTCAATTCTCATAATACGTGAGATCTGCATGATCGTGTGTACAGATCCTCTCATTGTTCATGATAGCTACTTATGTTCCTTTATTTTGCCAGTGTCATTTTTACGTTACCTTTTTTATCTTGCTAAGGAAGTTTTTACATAAGCATGACTTGTTATTATTACAGCGTTCAGTAAAGTTCCACCAATCTGCATCGCTACTTCCTGTGCAGCTTTTTCTTCAATTCATTTCTTCCAATGTTTTTATTGCCGTATGCGTTGCCTGTTCTTGTGATTTTATGAGGGCTCTCACCCCGTAAAGCTCCCCTTTAAGATACCTTTATCTGAGAGCTTCTTTGTTTATTTGAAAGATGAACAAATATTGATTAGAATTCAGCTGAACAAGAGGCTTCAAGGACGTGACAGGCACAAGAGGCTCGAGGAGCGTGGATTGACGTTGGTGGCGTACGCTTCAGTGGTATTGAAAAGTAGGCGTGAACTCATCGGCGAGAACGAAGCACCATCGCAGGACTAATGTGTAATAAATTTTCTCCGGTGCTGACGCAGCTCAGAGATAGTGACATCACTTCGGGATAGAAGGTGAGATGAATGGAATAAGCTATTTGCTAAGTTTGCTTTTGTAGTCATGCAGTTACCGCTCTATAAGAGTTCGACTGTTCAAGAAGTGTAATGACAAGAAGCGTCTTAAAGCACTTACATCGCCAAGATGAATTATGCAGTGGTTGTGGAGACATCATAGTGCTATTTCGTTGCTTGACTTTGCTTTGCAGTAGTTCTGTCTCAATCTGCACTGATCAATCACTCTTCGCGAGGTTAGAGACTAACTCCAGCGAGTTTTCGAGGTCAATGGGTCTCGATGAAATCCACTGGGTACGTTCATTTGCACGTTTGCGCCTTTCATGTTAAATTGCAGGCTTGAGAGTTACAAAGATTACTTTGAAATGAATTTCAGAGCTTGCCTCCAAACGCCACTTCGCTGGCCGGAATTAATGGCAACATTGTGTGTGTGACGTTAGGTTTTACTACAGTGTCTAGAAAAACACTGCCTAGTGTGCTGAGCGCGGGCGAGGAGATGGCTCCGTCGCTGATGACTTCCGGTGGCACCCGCTTGGCGCGCTGCTGTGTGAGTGGGTGCCTCTGCGTTCAATCATCGCGCCCCGCAAGCGCTGCGAAGCTTTCGGTAGGCCAAGTCACGTGAGGCCAACTTTTATTTTTTCTGTATTTTCGGAGAGGTCCTCAAAAACCACTTTATTGTACAATACGTACGCGACTGCTTTCACAGCACTTGTATTTAGCTATGTCAAATGAAGATAATTATGTAACATACACCTCGCCGTCGGCTACCGTCCAATAGAAACACAACGCACATATACACGTACAAATTGACAGTGACTACAAATATTTGAAAGTTTTGTTTTGTTCTTGAGAGCAAGAATTATTACAGAAGTCCCAAAAACCCTTATTTCACAGCCTGAATGCTACAAGATTCGAGTGAAAACAAAGAATGACAACATACCAATCACTTATCTGACATTAATGCTGAATGAGACTCAATATCTTGGTTCGGTGGGAATCCGACGGTGAAATCAGGAAAAAATATGACTGAAATTGGAAGCAATACTGTCGATTTTTTAAAAGGGTGATACCTGACATTAATCTAAATGGCTGGTCTTTTTGATGACGAATAATTACGCTAGGGAGAATTTCCCTAATTACACCATGAAAAATTGGAAATAGCTTACATCACGTATTCAAAACTTAAAATATAGACATGCCTTACGGCAATAATATTGTCACTAAATCATCGAGCAGATGTGCTTCACCACGCACAGCATAAAAAATGTAGATCTGCTCCTTTCAGTTTTCTTAATATGGCCCTAAGTCACGTATATGAAAATACGGCTGAATTCATTATGTACCAACCAATCTCAATACTTTCCTCACAATTTCACTTACCCACTTATAAGAGAGTCCAGGATGATATTGATAAAACACTGTTAAACACACCATCCCAACGCTAGTATGCCTAAAACAAGAGAACCCGTGTTTAAATTGGCATCCCGACTATGTTTGGTCACTGGTAAGTGCTTGATTTACATATAGGTAACTCTGGAACTAATAACAATGATAAAAAACAATTCCAGAGGGTCGCAAACACTGCAGGCATCAAATATAGAGCAGCTTATTTACAGAACATTGAGCACAACAAAACAAACCAGGTCCTACAGAATACGCACGTTGAGATAGTGGCAGAGGGGTAATTTAGGGAGTTTTTGGCGCTGTATTTGACTTTCTCTTTCCTTGTTCACGCCTCTAACAAAAAACCAGAACCTTAACAAGACATAAAACTTGATCACTTAAGGCAGGCTTTCTTTTTTATGGCTTGAGCAGCCAAGCTGCGGCAGTGGGAGCGATCGCAGGCACCTTGAAAAATCAAGCAAGCTCTCCTCATGAAGAATATTTTTGCTAAATAATACTGTGGATTCGCCCTCAATCAGTTTCACTGCACTGAACAGGGCAGAACTAGGATAAATAGGTCAACCATTGTCAACATTAGCCGTGAAGTGAGAGCTCTCATACACGCTTGCGTCACTTGAAATCACGCAAAGGCAAGATGCACATTGTGGGCATGAGTTTTTTTTGCAATTGTTTTTCTCGCCACGTAGCCGGCAGCATAGTAAATCAAGGCAGCATTGCTTTTCTTTTCTACATACCCGGTATGATCACTTTTGAATGAAACAATGTCAATAGCCTTTCGAAAAGTTAATTCGAGCACGAAAACTTGGCACGATCACTCACATACGCACACACCCATGCATCAAACACACAGCGCTGTGTGTTTGATGCATGGGTGTGTGCGTGTGTGAGAGATCGTGTCAAGTTTTGGCGCTCAAATTAACTTTTCGAAATGCTCTACCAACTAGCCCAAGAACAAGTTCTCTTAGAATAGCCTGTTCAACCTCATCAACCTTTCCATGGTCAAATAAGTGATCAATAACGTTAAAACGTGGTTCTGCCTTAGTACCAGACTGTGATAAAGGTGCTTCACTTAACAGTGCTTTGGTAACATCTGGTGAACAGTTTGTTCCTCTCGGTGGTTTGGCCAGGTTATAACTTGACATTAAGTTAACAATAACAAGATACTGTGACACGGTAGGATGATCATTACAACCTGATGCCTGCCTTATGATGCCAAGAACGTTTTCTAGTTTGTCTTGACTTAGACGTTACGTGAAGAGATAGTTGTAACCAACAGTGAATGTAAGATCAGATAGCAGGCCTAATACCCTTGTCACACGTGACAACTTAGGTGTACTTTGAGCGAGTGTACTTGCGCTTACGAAGTGTCATTTTCGCGGTTCGCTGCTACACGAGAAAGCGAAGTGAACTTTGGAAATGATGGCAGTGGCGATCGACGGATCTCAAGCACAACGTGTATTTGTTGTTTTTGCGCCTGTGTCTCACCTTCGGATCACGTATTCTTCGTTGAAGTAGCACTTGGGGCGAATGCCATCTTAAATGATTAGAGAACATCTCACCTACACATGTGCAATTCTACCTGTAAGTGAACAACGCGACGGGCGCAGCCATTGCTGATTGCTGTGCATGTGCTGCCACATCCTCCTAGCGGACGTGGCCGCAAACATTTCGACGGTGAAAGCAGTGAGGTTATTGTTGTATTTTATGACTTGTTTTATACATAACAGTATTCATCATAACAAAAACAATGATTTAGATATAGTATGAGCATCGTTTTGGGCAACAACGTCTTTCTATACAAGCCACTGGTGCCGAGGCTACACACTTCATCGCAGCTGTCGCAGTGAAGTGAGGTTGGGGAACGCATTTGCCGGCAAGTGTACTTTGCAGCGAGTGGCACTAAACTTGCTCGTGTGACAGCGTGCAAATGACACTCGTGGCTGTACTCGCTCAAAGTGCACGTAAGTTGCTATGAGTGAAAGGGGTATAACGTATACTTCTGATCGTAGCCCTTACTCCACAAGCTGTGTTGTCGGTAAGGAATCCTCCCTCAGCTGGTTACGCGTGTTTATCCCATGCATCTAGATAATCTAGAAAATCTTCTAAAAACTTTTCAACCACCTGACGAGGCTTCAGTGCTTTTGTACTCGTCCTTGTACTCGCCATTATTAGAATAAACCGATTCATTCGCTTGATGAATTCATCTGTTTGTTGCAGATCTGTGTACACGGAATCTATACGCTTCCTATGTAAGTAGAACCCTTTGATCACTTGATCTCCGAAAAGTTGGAACGCTAAATCTAATCTCAATTTTTTCGAAACCATTTGGCTTCAGGTGTGCACTCGTTATGTTTGGCATAACGTTTAGTGTAACATTTTCACGGTCCCACTCCCAAGCTGTTTCGATAATGCCACATTGAACGTGGCCAGACAGAGTCAGGAAGGCCTTGGATAAACAAGCATTGCGCATATTTTTCAGAAGATGTGGAAAGTCTGAGACTAGGAAAAGCTGTCTTTTGGGGTCCTGAGGGTGCTTGGTGCTGCTCTTCAGATGATTAGCAGAACCTATTATAACATATATTTTGTACATTAGTCAAGTACAAAATGATGCGAAAACAGAGCTTTTGCAAAGCCAGCGTCAGATAGATGGACACTATGAATGCTAAACTACAGAACTTCAATGTAGTGTAATAGAGCAGCACATTTAATCACTGCAGCAGGAGTGCATGACATTTCAGATTTTGACTATATTGGTAAGAATATAAAAAAATACACAATTATTTGTAATAATTTCTTTCGACATACAATTCATACACATTTTAAGCGCCTCTACAAATAGAGGCGCATAAAATCAGGAGAACTTCTTGGATGACTACACGCAGGATTCGAGTAACTAAACTATTGCTTTTAAGCTTTCCACTTCCTGGCTGGCATTACTAATAAGTGAATGATGGTAATCATTTGCTCATCACGTATGCCAAAAATCTGCCACATGCTTCTGTTCCAGCTGGCGTTGTCAAAAGTCACGGAGTCGACCTACAAGCCCGCTGGTTCAGCCAAAACGGAGCATTCGACTGGGATTTTCACAAGTGTTGCTGCCTTCACATTGCCTCTTGGGGCAAAGACGCCGAGTATTTATGTCCAACTCTCTAAAGAAATGGGTGAGACCAATGATTATGTTGAATTACAATGCTGATAATGTTATGTTTTTGACAGTAAACTCTTTTTAAAACAACTTACCAGTGTAGGCTTGAAACAGCACAACCATGCCATGGTCTGCAAGCACACCCTTGTAGTTACTGGTTGTGTAGTCCCCAAGATCCACAAAGCCTTGGATATCACGTGAATTGTTAAAGAAAGCACATTACACCTCATGCAGCAGGTAGGCTGTGAAAATGCAGCAATTAAAATACAATCTTGCTTTTTAACGTGCATTATAGAAATACTGGGAAGTTAGAACAATCTAACGGTAGTAATAGTGCGGAACACACGAGCTGCCTTCACTTCGAGATGTTCCGAGAGTTTAATGTCGTGCATAAGCAGGTCCCCATGACGACTGAAGGCGTCCATGCTTTTGACCTTTTCACTTAAAGCCTCAAAAACTCCAGCGTTCAGACCAAAGCCACCCTTGGATCGTTGCAGATACTTCTGCAAGCAACTTCGTCCAGGCAGAACCATAATACTTTTCTTGCGAATATGCTCGTAGAGCTTTGAGCTCCGCATTCTCATTAGCAATCATTCAACAACCCATTGATCATCATAGGTCATGCCTTGGAGAGTCTTTCATCTGTCAGCCAGAAAAGAAGTTTTCACAGCTAGCTGTTGTTTCTTCGGGGATGACTATTTTTGCCTCTAGAGCTTCTTCACTAAGTGCATTGTTTTGCTCCTTCATTTGAGTCACTTTCTGCTGAACATTGGCCAGGTTATTTTGTGTCCTTCTCAAAGCAAGAGAAAGATTCTTGCATTTAGTTTCGTCAGGGCACGGATCTGTTGTCTTTTTTCTCCTGTACCCGTTGTTCTGTGATCGCCTTTGTAAATATTTGCAATAAAAGCACGACTTTGCTTTTCTATCGTAGTCAGCAAGCACTTTTATGCGAGGTACATACCTTTGTATGAAGTGTACCTACCTGCAACAGTTCACATGCCACATCCATTGCAGAGGTCAGGCAGATCAACTTCCTTGATCCGTGCCTCTACCTCATGGCGGGCTGTGAGCACGTGCTTCTCTTTTTCCTTTCCTCGGGAGTGAACTGTGGCAACTACAGTGTCGCGCTCTCGCAAAGGTTTTCCAAAAGTCACCATCCTTTCGATGAAAAGGTTTGAGAAGTCGCCAGCTTCGGTCTCGCAACAGACATAAGTTACAGTGTCACTTGACGCCACAGGCAACTTCATCCAGGTCACCGGAATCAAAATTCCGTCGAACGGGTGTCAAAAATTCCTTGGGCATGGCGTTAGCAGTGTTTCTTCGCCGTTACGAACTGGTTCTGTACAAGGTATGTCTGCCCGGAATGGGAACGCTGGAGTTCTTCCAATGCACCCCCATGCGCGATGCAATGAGAGTCAACCCCCGTATCACCATCGTCGACTGCAGAGCACGACCCGGGGAACGTCAACTCGTCATTTTGCTTCCGTTTTTTTAGGTGCCGGTCCTTGATCACAGAGGTCTCGAACTTTTCTTTTGACCGTCTTCTTAGGTACAAGATGTGTTGGGTAATTTTCGAACACTGTAGGGACAGACGGGCTTCAGGTGTGGCTTCTCTCGGGCGATTTCGTTCGCGACACCGTTCACCGTTATCTGAAAAGATCGTTCGATGCAGTCATTCTCAAAATGTCTTTCGCAAACGGCAGCCTTCGGCGTCAGCCATCTGTCTACCCTCTTAATCCTGCTTTCCCCTTCTGCAAGCCGTGCTGGGTCCGGCTTGCAGAAAAAAACACACACTTTCCTCCCTCGACCGATAACCGCTTCGACGCAGAGGCACAAAACATGTCCTTTCTTTGCATTTCCGCTTAGCCTTTAACATCTCAGAGTGTTGCTGCCCACATCTGGCGTCATCGAACTTCACAATACAACAGATAACAGCTGTCAAACACTTATCTTACTCGTAGCGAGGCTCCGGCAGCAAATGGACAAGAAAAATTCTTCGCACGTTCAGGCATCCACTCGGCGCAGTCATCACGTGTGGGACCACCCTCCATCGTACAAAATGCGCGCGCTCAGCACACTAGGCATTGTTTTTCTAGAAACTTTAGTTTTACCTGGCCGAAGTGAGGGAAATGATGTGCCACTACAGCGTCTGCTCGTCTCCTGTAGATGTTGTGGGTTTGTCAGGCGCTTCATCAATTGAGAGTGTGATTCCCTTTTTTGTGTTGGTAGGTGTGCGATAGGCGGCAAGTGCTGTTGCGTTGCGGGTCGCATACGATTCTTCATATAGTCACCATAACAGCGTAATCATATTAGCCGATAGCCGCAAGCAGAAACTAAAACGGCGTTGACAGGCTTCTGGCGGGGATCATGCGCAATCAGGCAGGTTCGGGCCAACAGATGCGTTATGCGTAGAAGCGTACTCGGTGGAGTTTCGGTTTTGGTATCGTGGTTTTTCACTAATTTAAAAGTATTTACGAATTTGTCCAGCATTTCAGTTATCGGGCGTGTTACAAGAGGGTCTCGGGAACACAAAAGCACCATTATCGTGACCTGCTCATAAAATCGCCGGAGTTGTCCTTCAAGTCCGCTTGCCCCGCCACGGTAGTCTAGTGGCTAAGGTACTCGGCTGCTGACCCGCAGGTCGCGGGTTCAAATCCCGGCTTCGGCGGCTGCATTTCCGATGGTGACGGAAATGTTGTAGGCGCGTGTGCTCAGATTTAGGTGCACGTTAAAGAACCGCAGGTGGTCGAAATTTCCGGAGCTCTCCACTACGGCGTCTCTCATAATCATATGGTGGTTTTGGGACGTTAAACCCCACATATCAATCAATCAATCAAGTCCGCTTCTTGAAATGAAATCAATAACGTTTAGTGGACCGAAGTGAAATAGTGAGCGTTCCCTAATTTCCAAGGCACATACCTGCAGGAGCTCCTCAGTACATACCCACGAGGCTTGTTATGAACAGCTTCTTCATTTTTGCCGCACTGCAGTTGAGTAGGGGTGCTTACTCGCCACGCTGGGGAGGTCAAATGGCTAACGTACTCGGCTGCGGGTCCGCAGGACGCGGGATCAAATCCCGGCTGCGGCAGCTGCATTGCCGATGGAGCAGAAAATGCTGTAGGCCCGCGGACTCAGATTTGGGTACATGTTAAGGAACCACCGACGGTTGAAACTTTCAGAGCTTTCCACTACGGCGTCTCATATTTGTAGAGTGATTCTGGGACGCAAATGCCCACATATCCATCAAATCAACAAATCATCAATTTTGTTCCGAACAACTGAAAATTTCCATTTCAGTGCAGTACGCAGACGCAGGAGCTCCTATTTCTACTTTTAGGAGCTAAGCTTCTCAAGGCCTGACCACACTTATCTGTTGCAGCGAGCCATCCTGTGACTTTTAGCTGAGAAGCATCTTACGAGCGAGCTTGACCCAGTGGCGTCTGCACTCCCCTGTGCATGCACGTCCTCTCCTCCACCCCCCCCCCCCCAATCTCTCCTCGCAACGCCCATGCAGGCAGCATTTGCTGGGGAGTTTTAAATGTAGTGAACTTGGGCAATATGAGCCTATCTATCTATCTATCTATCTATCTATCTATCTATCTATCTATCTATCTATCTATCTATCTATCTATCTATCTATCTATCTATCTATCTATCTATCTATCTATCTATCTATCTATCTATCTATCTATCTATTGTGCCTCCTACAACTTTTAGCTCTCCTGACCGTTTGATAATGGTATCGATACCAAAGTTGGTATGGAATAACATGACTGTATGATTAGCATTACTATCTAGTCATAACATGAAAATCATGACATGTATGGTATGAATTTCATGATTTACATTTCATGGTCTTGCTGCTTTTGTGGTGGCTTCGTTGACGGGACATGTTGCGACACTGGTATGGTATGACATGACTGCATGATAAGCACAAGGGACAGACCCTAACGTGGAAATCATTACATGTATGTCATGTAATTCACGAGTCAAGACTACATGCCACGCTCATGCTGCACTCGCGGTCGTTTTGCTAGTTTCACATATAAATATGTTAGTATTACGGGACGTGAGGGCATATCCAAGGTATAAGATTGCTGCAAACATGATTGTAATGAGATGCCTGTCATGTTAGAACATGACCTAATGCCACGTTCATGATGCGCTTGTGGCCGTCTCGCTAGCTTCATATATACCAAATTAGGTATTACGTGATCTGAATGGACGACGAAAATACGTGACTGGCGCAAACATGATAATAATGAGATGCGTGTCATGTAATAACATGACTACATGCCACGCTCATCATGCACTCGCCACCGTTTTGCTCGCTCACCTATACCAAAATGAGTGTTACGGTACGTGAAGGGATGACTAAGGCATGTGACTGGTGCAAACACGATAATCATGAGATGCGTGTGATGTAACATAACTACATGCTACGTTCATGATGTGCTCGTGGCCGTTCTGATAGCTTCACATGTACCAAATTTGGTATTACTTGACGGGAATGGATGATATAGGTAACTTACGCATCTAAACATGATAACAATCTCATTGGTGTCATGCAACAACATGACTACATGCCACACTGATGATACGTTCATGGCCGTTTCGCTAGCTTCACATATGCCACATTTGGTATTGCGTCACGTCAATGGATGACGAAGGTATGTGAATGGGGCATACTTGATAATCATGAGATGCGTGTCATGTAAGAACATGACTACATGCCACACTCAAGGCACCAATACCTCGATGTGACCCGGCGTACCTGCGCGCTGGCATTCCTTTCGTCGAGTCACGGTGGCGTTAACTGCCACGCCAGACACCACTCCTGAAATATACTAGCAGGTGCCTGCCGCGCTGCGTTGGTTTGACGCATGCACGTTTGAGAGCGCCTGGAGTGCCTCCGTCGCGAAGAGAGGCAGGTGCGGTGCTGTCTCGGTAACGTAGTCGGCGCGAAATGCAGCATGTGGTACTTTTGAGCCCCCGTTGCCGCCGGTCCGCGCTATCGAGTGCTAGCAGCGCGGCGCCCACAGTGCACGCGCGTCAACGTTACGCCGGAGTGTATTGGGCCCTCCATGATGCATTCGCCAACGTTTTGCTCGCTTTACATATAACAAATTTGGTATTACGGGACGTGAATGAATGACGTAGGTATGTGACTGGTGCAACCAAGATAATCATGATATGGGTGTCATGTAACAACATGACTACATGCCTCGCTCATGATGCGCTCGCGGCAGTTTCGCTAGTTTTACATATACCAAATTTGGTATCACGTGACGTGATTTGATGACGAAGGTAAATGACACGTCAAAACATGATAGTCATGACATGGAAGTCATGTATGGCATAACTTATCTCCGCCTCGGAACGTTGTGTTTATTCTAAAATGACATATCACCCTTCCACATTCGTGCTTCGCTATCATCAGTTCCCACTGTATGTGGAATCTGGCAATTTTCTTGATTAAAAAAACCGACTCCTCGCTGTTCTCACACTGTCTAATCGTTCACTGGCCACCCCGTATACATAGGCACTGGATCTTGACCTCCAAGGTAGTGCTGGTGGGAGTTTGTCCTGTGCGTCGTTGAACAATAAAAATTCGCAGCGTCCGCATTGACTGAACGCGTACGGCTGGTCTCTGTGTCCAATCGAAGTCGTGCGTTTCTCATAGCCCATTAGCAGAGATTGCCATGTTCCGGTAAAAAAGTTCTATAACACTGTACACTCTTCACCTGATATACCCACGGCGTGCAGAGATGTATGCCGGTGGTGTGAAGCTACCCCAACACTCTTTCACGTCACGTGGGAGTGTGCAGAGCACGACGAAGAACACGACTCCAATGGCACATGGGAGGACTGGGAGGCGCTGCTGTCTAGCCCAGATCTGGTGGATCAGCTGCGACTGATCCACAGAGCTGAACGAATGGCTCGCGCCAGTGGGGCCCTGGAGTTCTAGCCTGTCTGGATTATGTACAAAATAAAGTTCTCTACTACTACTACTACTACTACTACTACTACTACTACTACTACTCCTGTGCAAGGCCCGATGAGCGCCAGCATTAACGCCGCTACCAGTGCAAACGTTAGAATCCTAGTGGTGTGAACAAAGGAGCTTTGCAACGTAGCGGATGAGACAGAAAGTGTTTCCTCACCGCGAGGATCAGCGCGGTGCTATTTGCTTTAAGGTCCCTAGATGTTTCATCTAGGCAGCTCATTTCTCTAGCACTCCGCTTTTTTAAATGCGAAACTTTCTTAGCGAACTTTGGCGACATTGAGCGTATCTATCTATCTATCTATCTATCTATCTATCTATCTATCTATCTATCTATCTATCTATCTATCTATCTATCTATCTATCTATCTATCTATCTATCTATCTATCTATCTATCTATCTATCTATCTATCTATCTATCTATCTATCTATCTATCTATCTATCTATCTATTTATTTATCTATCTATCTATCTATCTATCTATCTATCTATCTATCTATCTATCTATCTATCTATCTATCTATCTATCTATCTATCTATCTATCAAGCCGCCTACGATTCTCAGCTCTCCTGTCCATTTTGATAATGGTATCAATACCAAACTTGGTATGGCATAAAATTACTTAATGAGGAACTTATTTGACTAGTCGTAACATGAAAATCATGATATGAATGCCAAGAATGTCATGATTTACATTTCATGGTCCTGCAGCTCTCGCAGTGGTTTAGTTCACATGGCGTGTTGAAAAACTGATGTGGTATGCCATGATTGCATGACGAGCACAATCGACAGACCCTAACATGAAAATTATGACATGCGTGTCATGTAACAACATGACTACATGCCACTCTCATGATGGACTCACGGCCGTTCTGCTAGCGTCACATGTACCAAATTTGGTAATACAGTACGTGAATGAACGACGGAAGTGTGTGATAGGTACAAACATGATAGTCATGAGATACGCGTCATGTGACATCATGACTACACGCCATGCTCATGATGCGCTGGTGGCCGTTTCGCTAGCTTCACTTTTACCAAATTATGGAGTTTTACCAGTATTACGGGAAGTGAATGATTTGATTGATAGATATGTGGGGTTTAACGTCCCAAAACCACCATATGGTTATGAGAGACACCGTAGTGAAGGACTCCGAAAATATATACCACCTGCGGTTCTTTAACGTGCACCCAAATCTGAGCACATAGGCCTACAACATTTCCGCCTTCATCGGAAATGTACGGGAGGTGAACGGATGACGAAGGTATCATACTGGTGCAAACATGATAAACAAGATATGCGTGTCATGTAACAACATGACTACATGCTACGCTCATGATGTGCTCGCGGCCGTTTCACTAGCTTCACATATTCCAAGTTTGGTATTACGTGACCCCAATGCATGATGAAGGTATGTGACTGGTGCTAACATGATAATCATGAGATGCGTGTCATGTTAACACATGAGTATACATGCCACGGTCGAGGTGCCAATACATGTTGACGTGACGTGGTGTGCGCGCTCGCCGGCGTTCATTTCATCGCATCATGCCAGCGTTGCCAAGCCAGGCGCCGGCCCTGCCATATACTCGTAGGTGCGTGCTGCGCTGCGTTGCTTTGGCGCATGCGCGTTTCAGCGCGTCCGGTGTCCCTCCGTCACGAAAAGAGGGAGACGCAGTGTTGTCTGGGTAACGCATTGACACGAAATGCAGCATGTCGAATTTCACGTCGGTTGCCGCCGGGCCGCGCCCACGGACGCTGGTCGCACCTGGCGTGAAACCATATAATGCTCCTGTTTTGCTAAAATAGCGTCGCTGTGCCCAGCGTGCGCGCGCGTCAACGCTACATTGGAGTATAGTGGTCCCTTCATGATGCGCTGGCGGCCGTTTTGCTAGCTCCATATATACTAACTTTGGTGTTGCGTGACGTCAATGGAGGACGAAATATATGACTGGTTCAAAGATGATAATCCTGACACGCGTCTCATGTAGGATTATGACAAGATACCACGCTCATAGCGTGCTCGCGGCCGTTTTACTAGCTCCACATACACTAAAGTTGGTATCACGTGACGTGAATAGATGACGAAGGTAAACGACTCATCAAAATATGATAATCATGATACGAAAGTCATGTACGGCATCAATTGCCTCCACGTTGTAACGTTGTGCTGCTTCTAAATTGACATATGATCATTTCTCATTCGTGCTTCATATATGTCGTGTGTTAGGTTCGTCACATAGCAAGGCGTGTGACGCGAGGAAGATGGAGACAGTGAGGAAAACAAAAGGGAGTTATATTGGACGAAGAACAAAAACTATTGCACATACAGTACTATAAGTTATACACACGCGTGGCTCACACACAAAAGAAAAGAGTAACCAGTCTCACAGTCTGTGCCGTAGCCCGGTGCCTTGAAGTGGGACCCGTTGCGTGCTCGGATGCAGTCGTCGCTTGGGTGCCAGGTCAGCATACCACTGTCGAGGGCATCACCAGGTCTAGGCGTAGCCGCACACTGTGAGCGACGTCGGCTCGGTGGACGTGGTCAGCAGCTCCGGTCTTTCGAGGGCGCTCGCCGTACCGGAGATGTCCACAGGACCACTCACCGAGAACTCGTGCTGGTCACGCCGACACGCCGTGCCCCGAGGACGTCAATGGCTCGAGGACAGGAACCCGGCCTTTCGAACCTCGCGCGTAGTTGCGGGTTCGCCCTAGGCTCCCTTGCGTCGTCTTGCCGGCGTCCGAACGGCTTCGTTCTCCGCGAGCGTCTCCTCTTCTTTTTTTAATGGGCGCGCTGCAATGCCCCTTCATTCTTCTCATCTTCTAAATGATGTGGTGCTGTCGTCTGCTAGGCTCGCATTTTTAAGGTACTACATCACATCACCCCCCACTTAAGAAAGTTCTTCCGGTAGAAGAACTTGAGGGCACTGGGGACACGTTGGTTCGCAGACGGAAACACACACGTAAGCACCGCTGCACACTATAGCAGTTCCGAGCCCCGCACACTCGGCACATTCGGTCACAAAAGTACACACCAGGAAAAAAAAAGACACAAGTCACAGAACTAAAGCGTCATGATACTTGTATCGCGCTGTAAGGTTCACATCATAAGCCATTAGTACCACTAAACATCGATTCTTCATACAGATGTTGCTCACAGAGTTGGCAAACGGCTCATGTAATCTGCGCCTATGTTGTCTCTGCCTTTGATATACTCGACCGAAAAGTCGTACTCCATAAGAATGAGGCTCCACCGTAAAACGCAGCTGTTCACATGCTTGGCTGACGTGACGTACACAAGCGGTTTGTGGTCACTCTGTAGAATGAATGTGCGTCCGAATAAGACGACATGAAGTTTCCGGACCGACCACGTAAAAGGCAGGGCCGCTCGCTCCACTGTAGAGTAAGCAGCTTCGCATGGTTGCAGTATACGGCTTGCGTATGAGACTGGGTGCAGTAGTCCTTTCGTTGGAATGGAACGCATGGTAGCTCGTCGCTTTCGGTGTCATCCGCCCGGCAAACAGCTGATGCTTCAAGCGGTGGTGCAGGCAGCGGTTCCTCATACTTTTTCAATAGGTTGATATGGAATATTGTGCTGCTGGTACCGAGATCTATTAAATAATCGACATCATTTCTCTTCTCAAGGACATAAAATGGTCCCTTCCACGTCAGAACCAATTTGTTGGTATCCGATGGAAGCAGAAGCAGAACTTTGTCTCCAGGGGATAATTGACGTTGTCTGGTCTTTCGATCACAATGCTTCTTCTGTATCATTTTTGCTTTCTGAAGCTCCTCTTTGGCTAATCGGCAGGTGTCTTCAAGACGATTCCGCAGTTCGACTAAGTACCGATAGGATGTTTTCACATCATCATCAAGATGATCAGCGGCCCATAATTCTTTCAATATCGCCAGGGGACCTCTGACGTAACGGCCGTAGAGCAAGTCGAACGGGGAGAAGCCTAAGCTCGACTGGGGAACTTCGCGATAAGCGAAGAGTAAGGGCGCCAGGTACCGGTCCCATTTCTTCGGACACTCCTGACACATTCTTCTTATCATTTGTTTCAGGGTACCGTTGAACCTCTCTACAAGGCCATTAGCCATGGGATGATATGGGGTTGTTGGCAATTGTTTGAAGGAGAGAAGTCGGCTTAGCTCCTTCATTAGGCGTGACGAGAATAACGTGCCTCTGTCACTGATTATCTCCCGTGGGACACCTACACGAGAAAACATCTCCAGAAGTGCCTCAGCGACTTTCTCCGTCTCAATGCTCGGCAGTGCTACAGCATCGGGATAACGCGTTGCCATGTCCACCATTGTCAGTACGTACTTGTTTCCGCCCTCTGACATCGGTGATAATGGACCCACAATATCAATGGCTACTCTCTTGAAAGGGGTGTCAATTATAGGAGTGTTGCCGAGAGGTACACGACCCACCAAATTCTTGGGAATAGTTCTTTGACATATATCACACGATTTAACAAATCGTGTGATGTCTGACTGAACCCCTGGCCAGTTGAACTCTTCGAGTACCCGGTCGGTAGTTCGTCTAATTCCCTGATGGCCCGAAAGGATGCCTTCGTGGGCCATTTTCATAACAAATTGTCTGAGGCACCTTGGTACCACAAGCTGATTCACCTGCCTCTTAGAGTGAAGGGTGTACTTGCGATAGAGGATACCATTCTTCGTGAAGAACAATATTTTAGCAAACCTGGTCTTGACCTCTTTGTTGACGGCTTCGAAGCATTTCCGCAAGCTGCTGTCTTCCTCCTGTTTGGTTTTAAAGTCCTGTGGGCTGATGTCTAAGGGGTTTATAACTGGAGCCGGAAGTAGATGTGGATTTCCTGCCTTTCGGTTTACTGCAGCAACTTTTGTCTTGCAACGTGTTTTCCTTGCAGCCGATGTTGAAGTCTTTGCATACAAGGGTCCGTGTGCAGAACCAAATTTTTTTGCGCCAGAGTACTCTTCTGCAGTGTTCTGGGTGTAAAGACGGCTCTTCCAATCGTTATCAGGATTGTGAGCATCTCGAACGCCTTCCACATTTCCCAAGACAACATCATATAAAGGAGTATCCATACAAAGGGCTCGAGTTTTGCCAGTGAAGAACGGTGAAAAAATTTCCACGTGTGCTTCAGGCAGCTTCATCAACCGTCCGTCCAGGAGGTAAATCGAGGAAATCTTTCCAGTCAGCTTGCTATCCGCCACAAGAGACCTTTTGACAATGATTGAATCGCATCCGGTATCTCTCAATACTGTTGCGGTATATCCTTCGAGTACACCTTCGCCCGTGGGCATCGATTTTTCCTTCAGCTTGGCTGGACGCGTTTCTGCGCACTCCGGACTATAAGGAACACAAAGGGAAGCCTGCGACTCTGAATTAATTATCTTGGCTCCATCTCTTTGTTGAAAAGAACATGAGGCCTTCTCAACGCTGTTGGCCCTTTTGGAGCAGTCAGCTGTTTTATGCCCAGTGCGGCGGCCTTTTCCACAAAAGGGTGGCTTTGTACCTGGGCCCCTTGTGTTGGTCCAGCAATCAGCTGCTCTGTGACCCTTTTTGTTGCAAAGGAAACACTGCGGCCTCTCTTTGTCATCTTGCCGCTCAGACGTTGGAGTTTGACCTGGAGGCTTGCTCAGGATATCGCCTTTACATTTGCCAAGGTTAATCAACCCCTGGGCCTCCAAGTAGTGGTCTGTAGCCTCCGCAAGTTTTTCAAGGTTCTCACAGTTTCTTTCCTTAAGAAACACAGCGAGTTTCTCATGGCATTGCGCGAGAAACTGCTCCGAGACAATTTTGTCTCGCAGAGCATCGTAGGTCCGGTCTGTCTTGGCCATTTCTTGCCAATGGTCAAAATAACCTAATAGACGCCCGGCAAACTGCGTGCCCGTTTCAGAATTATCTGGTTTGGCTGATCGAAACTTTGTCCGGTAGCCTTCTTCTGTGTACCTGAAGCGTTGTAGTAGCGTTTTCTTCAACGTTACGTAGTCTGTGGCATGTTCTGGTGCCATCCTACCAACTACACTCAAGGCCTCTCCGGTCAAGCAAAGGCTTAGTGATAGGGCCAATTTGTCTTGCGGCCAGTCTTGACTAGTAGCGACGTGCCCAAATCGCTGTATATATGCGTCCAGCTCATCGCGTTCCTCGTTAAAGGCTGGGATGAGTTTATGTGGACTTTGGTAGCTCTGCGTGGTGCCTACGGGCGCACCCTCGGTAAGCTGTCCAGTAGTTGTGCTACCTGTTGTCGCACCTAACTGCTGCAACTTTAACTTGAGCTCTAGAACTTCCTTCTCTGCTCGTAATCTAGCGACTGCCTCTGCCTCGGCTTCTTTCGCGGCATTTCGTTCAGCCAGACGAGCGTCACGTGCCTCTTTTTCGCGTGCGCGTTCTTGGTCCATCCATTCTTTTAGTGCTGATCCACTTAACCCCAATTCCTTTCCGATCGCCGTCAGCTTATCTGCCTCCATCATCGACCGTCACACACGCATATGCGATGTGATACTCTCCTTAGATGTAACAAGAGTAGTCCTGTCTCGCGGACGCCAGATATGTCGTGTGTTAGGTTCGTCACATAGCAAGGCGTGTGACGCGAGGAAGATGGAGACAGTGAGGAAAACAAAAGGGAGTTATATTGGACGAAGAACAAAAACTATTGCACATACAGTACTATAAGTTATACACACGCGTGGCTCACACACAAAAGAAAAAAGTAACCAGTCTCACAGTCTGTGCCGTAGCCCGGTGCCTTGAAGTGGGACCCGTTGCGTGCTCGGATGCAGTCGTCGCTTGGGTGCCAGGTCAGCATACCACTGTCGAGGGCATCACCAGGTCTAGGCGTAGCCGCACACTGTGAGCGACGTCGGCTCGGTGGACGTGGTCAGCAGCTCCGGTCTTTCGAGGGCGCTCGCCATACCGGAGATGTCCACAGGACCACTCACCGAGAACTCGTGCTGGCCACGCCGACACGCCGTGCCCCGAGGACGTCAATGGCTCGAGGACAGGAACCCGGCCTTTCGAACCTCGCGCGTAGTTGCGGGTTCGCCCTAGGCTCCCTTGCGTCGTCTTGCCGGCGTCCGAACGGCTTCGTTCTCCGCGAGCGTCTCCTCTTCTTTTTTTAATGGGCGCGCTGCAATGCCCCTTCATTCTTCTCATCTTCTAAATGATGTGGTGCTGTCGTCTGCTAGGCTCGCATTTTTAAGGTACTACATCACAATATATCATCGATTGCCATTGTACGTGGGATCTGCAATTTTTTTTGTCTTTTTTTTTCATAGGAAGAAGGCGCGGCGCTGCGTCAAAAAGCTACGCGCTGACGCGCGGTGCGATGGGTACGTGTGGCCAGGCCTTCAGGCTCGCACGATGCCCATTGTCACCGTCGTCATCGGCCCCCTCGTCTATCAGTCTATAACAATAATTCGTTCATGAGCGTACTATGTAAAGAGCGCATAGACCGTCCTCTGTTCTTCCAACCATCCATGCATATGTGTGTGCCTCTGTTCGTCTGTGCATCTGTCCGCCCGTCCTTCCGTCAGTCCGAGCTTTCATTCGTCCGCGTATCTGTCCGTCCATCCCTGTATCTCTTTATCCTCTCTGTGTATCTGTCCGTCCATTCATTAAATATTCGGTGACTTGAACGTTGACACTATGAACCTTAAAACCTTGCTTCACTTCAATATAATTATTGACTGTGTGAATTGGCCACCAATATTTCATTAGGCGACGCGTTACACCTAGAACTACTGCCAAGGATGCGCAATAAATAACATAGGTACTTTTCGGCCAAGGACCAGCCGCTAAGTTGCAGGTTTCAAATAAACTGTTGTCCATCCAACCATCCATCTGTTGCGTAGTGGCTGGAGCTTGCTAGGTGAGCGTGTTGTCTCTGTGGCGCTATAATATGGGTCGCAGATGTGTTGTAGAAGAAAAACACAAGTGTTCTTGAGTTTGGAGATTTTTTTAGCAACCTCAAACTTTGGAAAATAGTATTGAAATTCAGATTATCCACGCTTCTAAGAATGCCCTAACGTATTTGAAAACAAATGCCTGCTATTTCATCATTTGGAACCTTAAGAACATTCAGGGCCATGAGTGAATCAATGATCACTGACATTTAAATCTTTTCTTGTCGTTTGAAGAGGCCGCGAAATAAAGCGGCTCCTCAGCATGCCCGTTTGTGGGGTAGGCCACAGCTTTCGTCTTTAAAGAGAGTAGTCCTACTATGCAAAAGTGTATTTACACTATTCACAAAAACAAAAGTTTTATAACATTTCAGTTATAAAAGTTACAGAAACATCGGCACATTCATAAGCCACATAAATATTACCACTGCCGCAACAGGTTGGCCAGGTTCAAGTAGGGCGCCGCAACCATCGTGGCACGAGCACCAAGCCGGACCACAACCTTTTCAGACCCGGCTCGCATGCGTCATGTGGTCGTGCGCTCTGGCTACGAAGAAGACGAAGACAGTTGAATCTGTGGAATTAGACTGACTCGGAACTTTGACAAACATTGCCACTTACAGTTGTGGGCACAATAAGAAGACAGTCGAATGAAAACAAATGTGTTTTTGTGGTCATGAGCACATGGGTACGGGTGAGGTTTTCTGCATTTTAAATAAATAATAATAATAATAATAATAATAATAATAATAATAATAATAATAATAATAATAATAATAATAATAATAATAATAATAATAATAATAATAATATAAATAATAATAATAATAATAATAACAGTTTGGGTTCTACGTTCCAGAACTTTGATAAGATTATGAGAGATGCCGTCAAGGAGGGCCTCTCAAATTTTGACCCTATGTTCCTCCGCATGCACTGACATCGCAGAGCACTTGGGCCTCGACCATTTTTGTCCACGCTTTTCAAATCTCTGGCTTACTACTCAAGGTCAGAGCTGCACATCATGGCTTCTTGCTGCTCCGTATATATTAGGGGCGAAGCTCCTTAAGCCGTGGGTCATGCGTCCGCGATGTATGTAGTTGTGGTATTAGTAGTCGTCGTAGGAGTAGTTGTGCATCGTAGTACTTCGTAGCCACCTCCACAGCCGGACTAGAGGAGCGGCATTTACGCACTCATTGAAGTGAGGAGGGAGCCCACGCACGTTAATCGAAAGTAAAAAGATATGTTTATGATTATATTACATACAGGGACGAGTATCGGTGACCTAATCTGCAATACAATTAGCCTTGAATTTCATGCTTACTAAGAAAAAACTAGTATCAGAAGGACGTACTACGATCACTATCTGGATGCCACGTTAAACTCGCTGTGCATAACCTCTTTGGTTTTAGCAAGGTTTAGCGAGTGTTGGGCCGCAGTGCCATGAACTAGAGGCGGTGAAAGGATGGGAACTAGACACGAAGCGCAGGCCGTAAGAAAGTGCGCGCGTGCTGCTTCTCGTATATTCTTTAGAATTTCTGCTGGATAGCGGTACTTCTATAAGATGAATATATGACGAAAACATGCGAGATGGTGATACTTGCAGTGTTCACGAGATGGACGGACGGAGAGACAGACAGATGCACGAATTGATGGATGAATGAATGTATGAATGAGCGGACGCACGGACGGACGGATGGACGCATGAAGGAATGCATGGACAGTTGGATGCACGAACGGATGGACGGATGGACGGTCGCACAGATGGACGCACTGACGGACAGAAGCAAGAACAAACGGACGGACGGCAGCGCAGACGGACTCACGGATGCTTCACCCCACTCATCATCATGCACTCTCTGGATATGCTGTGACTTTTTTTTACCCTTCATTAACACTCATAGTTCAGTTACCATAGTTACCATTCAGTAACATTCATAGAATATGGTGTTGGTCTATAACTGCCCTCGGGATTAACTTCCTGATGACTGAGCGTTGGATAACTTTCTCACAATAATTGCTACAGTGTCTCAGATTACTGGGATAGCAATTACATGGACACTTTTTGCTGAATTCGCTGCCAGCGTCGGCGTCACCGGCGCTCACAGTATATATATATATATATATATATATATATATATATATATATATATATATATATATATATATATATATATATATAGGCATGGTGGTTGAGCGGCCGTAGCGTTGCATATAGTCCAGTAGATCATCCGTGAGCGGTCACAACGTGGTTTCTTTCGACGTTTCGGCCTAGAGTCCTGGCCTTCATCGAAATAAACCACGTTGTTACCGCTCACGGAGGATCTACTGGACTATATATATATATATATATATATATATATATATATATATATATATATATATTAACGCAAGAAAAAGAAATAATCGGGAAAAAGACTTCAACGCGCGGAATCAAACGTGGGACCTTTGAGTCGTGAATGCGAGGCCTTAACAACTGAGCCACTGAGGAGCACTTCCTTCAACTTTCAAGCGGCAAGCTATTTACATATACCACTACCGCTGTTGACGGGCACCTCGGGGGAACTACCGTGTTTTCAGCATTATCAGCAAGATGGCGCAAAGAGCGCGCGTCACCACACTATCACGACGCAGCGGCGCCTGCTATCCTCTGCCACGCGTACCTTCGCCCCCGGAGAGGAGGGGAGTGGGCGCTCTCTCGCGCACCCTTACCTTGCGGTGGGGAGGATCGTACGTCTTGGCTGGCGTTGGGCGTTCACTGGAACGATTCTGTGGTAGTTACCGGGCGTACAAACGCCACTTGAAATCGTTGCACAGTCTCTGTTTGCGAAAAGGGCGCGCCTTTCAGACACAGCAAAGTATGAACTGAGACGCTTATTCTTGTTCATCTGTACCAGTGAGTAGGTTTCGTACGTCATTTGTGCGTGAGAAACGTGAGGCACGTTTCGTTCTGCATGCCATTTTGTGGGTGACTTTCCAATTCGGTGCTATCGCAAACATTGCTTCGTCTTTGTGGCAAGCCTGTGACTTCTTCAACCCCTCCGATTTTCGGCGTAATTTACGACTGTCGACAACACTCTAAACACAATCTCATCGAATCGTCCACTTCCTGTCTTATTTCTTTCACGCATATGTGGTTTTCCATAGGTATGTGTAGAATGAAGCCACGCTGAAAGCTTCACTGTACAACAGTCATAAATGTCAAGCGATAATCGCTTGTTATACAATCTGAGAGGGGTGACCGGCCTTTTCAGTATCATAGGTAGTGTTCCGAAGATAAACTTGACGACTAGGCTAACAACACAGATTGCCTAGGGCAGATAACGGGCAGTGTGATAAACGCCCATTTATTCCTTTAGAGGTTTTATACCCCCGACCCACCACACAAACGCTGCTGCGGTCTGGTCGGTCCCAACGTGCTGACGTGGATTTCTGTCGTCTATATGCCCAGTTGTCGTCTTCGCGAAAACGCTATCATTGAAGGTTCAAATGATAAATTGAAACAGCCAAATGGACTATCAGACACCTACTCTGCTACTAGCCGTCCTTTGAAAATGAAAGCTCTTTTACTTCGTATTATCTTACACCATGAATGTAAACGGAAAGCTTTTGAGTATGAACGCGATCTTCGGACCATGGTATTATGCGTGGCAGTAGAAAATAAAAAAATGGCAGATCCCACGTACCTGGCAATCGACGTTATGCGAGGCATGCGAAAGGAAGGTGACCTTGTTGCAATCTTTTAAGTGTGAATACACTTTATAAGCGACCCCAAACCATCCACCACCATCGGCGGCGTCCGCAGTCTTCTCTCTATCTTTAAAAGAAAGAGGACTTGGCGGGCCGCAGCGCGACGCTCTACCGAATAAGCAACGGACGCGACGCTGATATTGGTGTCAGTAACGCGCCTTATACTCCTCCCTCTTCGCTCGCTCCTCCGCTCTCCTCGCTTGCTGCAGCTGCGCGCGCACCCCTCTCTCTCGCGTGCCCGCCTTCTCTCTCAGTCTCCCGTCGAGAGCGGGTCGTGAGGGGGAGTAAAGTTAAAATCCGTTGGCATTCGCCAGTGAGTTAACGTAAACTCCCCCGTGTGATAAAATTTCGATTCCCAGGAACCATTACACCATAAAGGCACCATAGTGTGAATAATAAATATAATAGTGCGAATTAATAAATACCCCTCATAGCATCACCCCGTGTATTCGCACTTAGCCATGTTCACCCTCGGGGAAATGCTTGGAAGTTTTTTATTGAGTGACACGTCATGAAATGACTCTAAATATATGTACAAATGTTTCACGCACAGACATATGTTGAAAAGTTGCCGATGTTTATATAACCATTTGTTTGCACTTTCGTAACGATGGCTACTTGAACATGCGTATTAGCAACACCAGAAGCTGATATGAAGCACTGATGCTCGCGAGGGTGGTAGGTCTGGACACTGCTACATAAATCAACTTCAGCGCATGGCAACTTGTTTCTTCCTGTGTGTGGTTGTTCTTTCGGCGCAACGTAGAATGTTTTACCAACTAACCACAGTTAACATTAACTCGACTTGACGGCTTTATCCAAAGAGTACTTTGTAATGCTTAAAAAAAATTTGGTAGGCCCCGCCGCGGTGGTCTAGTGGCTAAGGTACTTGGCTGCAGACCCACAGGTCGCGGGTTCGAATCCCGGCTGCGGCGGCTGCATTTCCGATGGAGGCGGAAATGTTGTAGGCCCGTGTGCTCAGATTTGGGTGCACGTTAAAGAAACCCAGGTGGTCAAAATCTCCGGAGCCCTCCACTACGGCGTCTCTCATAATCATATGGTGGTTTTGGGACGTTAAACCCCACAAATCAATCAATCAATCAAAAATTTGGTAGGCAGCTCTGCAACTACTATTGACGTTTCGTGAAGATTAGCGTCTATTTAAAAAGTAGTTCTGAAACTTGGCATAGCTCTGTGGTAAAATGCTCCATTTCCATGCAGAAAGCTGAGGTTTGATTCCAGCTGGGACCCTGAAATTTATTCTTTGCATTCGTTGGGTTGACCCTACCGATGTTGGGTATTTCGGAACGTTCGCACGTTAAAATTGCCCATATGTGCTCTCGTCGTTTCTGCAAAGATAATAAGTGTAAATCACTTGTGGCACATACCCGCATACCAGCAGCACATAACCGCCTGTGGGTATGTGCAACTGTTGGAAGGGAAGTGTTTGACGACGTACGTGATTCAGTGGTTAGAGCATCGAACGCGTTATTCGACGACGTACGCGACGCGATTGTGACATTATTCTAGTATTGACCAGCGCCTCATATGTGCCAAACCATCTTACCGTTCCTTGGTAATTTTGGTTCACGCCCAATCAAGAGGGCGACCACGAGAGCAGCCAAACATAAGTGGCTAGATAGATAGATAGATAGATAGATAGATAGATAGATAGATAGATAGATAGATAGATAGATAGATAGATAGATAGATAGATAGATAGATAGATAGATAGATAGATACGGTCAAAGTCGCCGAAGTTCGCTAAAATGCTTTGCATTTAGAAACTTATTGTTGGAACTTCTGAAGGATACCGCATTGATTTATATATTGCCAGGCCCCGCAAACCCAATGCTAGTTTTGCTATCAAGAAACATGCATGCTCGTAGTGTTTACCGGGCATCCTAAAATCCGGTTGAACGGAGTGATGCCGATTTGAATGACCGCATTTATTTGCTTTCGAAAGTTTCTACAACTAAATAATTATACCTCTGTAAAGAACATTTATTTTGCGTATATTGTAGTGGGTAATTTGCAAGGCAATGAACAGAGGGACTATCTCTGATTGCGAAGCACAATCGTGTGCACGAGCTGTAGCCGCTGGACTGCTCGAGTATTTTCGTTCGTACCAGCTGTCTGCCTACTACCTGGCGTCGCTATTAAACTCCCTTTCAAACTGTCTTTTCTTATTACTTATTTTATAAATTTTAGGTCAGGCGAAGCGCGCGGAGTGATTGCATTGCGTTCGTAGCACTTGCTTCCGCTCCATCCTGCCCCATAGTTTAGAGATACTATAAGTTGCATCGCACTCAGTTATCTCGCTCGGTTGGAATGTCAACTACGGCAATGATAAAGAAAAGAAGTTGTGGCAGGCAGAGAACAGAAGTCGCAGTGAGCTACGCCGAACAAGTCAGCCATGCATTCGTCAGATTGCTTATTCGGGCAACACATATTTTCCGCGGCTATGTGGTGTTTTAACCCAGAAATTTCTGGTTCCGCGAAGGTTTTTCAGCGTTTCCAAAAGGCAACGGTTGAGCTGAAGAATTCGGACCTATTGTTTGAGCTTGTATTTATTTCGCATGGGTACATATGAGATAACCCAGTTGTTTGCAAGCCTGACGGGACTGACAGAAGTGCATGTTGCTTGACTTGTTAGTTAAGACAGCAGCTACAGTCCTGACGGAAAAATGCGTTTATTGAAAGGCTTGAATTTGAGTTGGCTCGGCTACACATTTTTAGTTTCTTTTAACTACAGCATGCAGTTCAAATGATGTCTAGCCTTTACTGGCTCTCCCTGCTCACGAAATTCTTGTAGCCGTGGTGTGAAAATTCGTTAGTCTTCTAATAGTGTCTCTCTATTACACGTGATGGGCTCAATTTATCTAAAAGTTATTACAGAGAATGTCGATGGCGCCAGCGTTCTGGCAGGCAAACTTTTCTTCATCAAGGCAACGCTGTTGCCTTAACAAAGACAGGTCAACTTTGCTATAACAATTTTTTCAGCGACATTCTTTCTCCAAAAAACTTCTGATCGGTTCAAGCTTCTCTGTGCCTCTGAAATTGTCTCGTTTCGTACTCAAGTTCTGTTAGAAAACTATGCGTGCCGTCTTATCAAACGGGGTGAGTCCAATACAGCGTGTCCTACTCGCGATTGTTGATAATTGTCGCATTTGTTCGGATATTCTAGATTCATCGCTTTGCTAATTAAGCCCGATTGTATTTGTAAGATAAAGCACCTTTTATAGATTACCACATCCACACTACGTGCATGTCTGTTTTTAATACAAAACGTGCAATGACAAAGTTATTTTTTGTTTGCGCCAATCGAGTTTCGTCCTACTAAGAAATCAGTCAGCCAACATTCGCCTCTTCAAAAAAACACAAACAAAATAAATTAAAAATATTTATAAAATTTTACGAATGGCCGCATCACCTAACTGGCCAGTGGACCTGAAGGGAGGAACGAGCATATTTCGCTGCTTGCGAAGTGTAAAAGAAGGGCTTCCGCGGCAACACTCATCTCCTGGATATTTTGCCCTTTCCCTCTCTTTCGGGACGTCACTAGTGACGTCATTTAAGAAATGTTTTGTTCGTCATTTGTTTTAGTGGTAAAAGCGGCGCTACCGCTGCTGAGAGCGAATACATGGGAGGCAGAAAGTTTTCACTCCCAGACATAACATCTAACCCAAAGCTGTTGCCACGCTGACAGTGGTGACAGTTGCGTCATTCGGCGAAAAACATTCGACCCACAGTGGCCTTCATTTCGTTGGTGAAGAATTTTCAGAGTGTTGCGTTTCTATGGTGCATAGTAGCACGAAAATTCAGCCTTGGTAAATCTTCCAATTTCTTTTTTTCAGATGTCTCTCCTCTTAAAGCTCAACGCATCATGCATAGCCTTTTTCAGTATTACGTGCGCAAAGCAGAAGGTGGCAAATTCTAGCCGCTTCGGGATTTCACAGGTCAAATAGTTGCCATGGCGCAAAGAACACGTTTTAAACTGCCTTTGGAAACATAGTAATTTAATTCAAGCACATTTTATTGATAATTATGGAAGTGAATCTGAAAAAGAACCATATGATTTGGCATAGTGACAGTTTCAAAACATGTCGTATGCTCAGAATACAAGTTCTGAAGCGTCACCCTGATTATAACTTATGCGAATTCATGCATTTGCAGTTAACTGAGACAGCGATCGTCTGAAGTGGCTCTTCCGAGCTTCATAACCTCGTGACTGTGCACACTGGAGTCATTGATTGATTTGTGGGGTTTAACGTCCCAAAACCACCATATGATTATGAGAGACGCCGTAGTGGAGGGCTCCGGAAATTTTGACCACCTGGGGTTCTTTAACGTGCACCCAAATCTGAGCACATGGGCCTACGACATTTCCACCTCCATCGGAAATGCAGCCGCCGCAGCCGGGAAATGAACCCGCGACCTGCGGGTCAGCAGCCGAGTACCTTAGCCACTAGGCCACCACGGCGGGGCCACACTGGAGTCAGAACAACATTTAACACAAATATTCGCCACATGTTTTGACAGCAAGTTGTCAGCTTTGCAAGCCGATTGGTGGTAAAGTCAGTTTTCCACGGAATAGCTTTGCAACGTTGAGACCATTGTTGCAGGTTTTCTGCATTGGTATTATTTATCAATTCACTGATATTTCAGAATAATATCCATCCGAGAACAATTTAAACAAAACTAGTATTGAAAAGCGTCAAGCATGAAAATAGATTGCTTAAAGAAGAAAAAGCGCAAGAAAGAAACAAAAATAAATTTAACAGTCCGGCAGATCCCACATACCTTTGGCCTCGGCGTTTCGCGAAGCATGCGGAGGCAAGGTCACCGTGTCGTAATATTCTAAATCTGCAACACGCTATAAAATAACGCTAAATACATGAAGAAATGTGGCCCGCGCAGACATACGTTGAACACTTGCAGATGTTTATATAACCAGTTCTTTGCTTTTGCGCAACAATCTTCCCAGGAGCGCATCACTGACACCAGAAGCGATAAACTGATATGAAGAGTTGGGGCTCGCGAAGATGACAGCCGTTGGCCGCTACTTAAATCAACTTCTGCACATGGCACCTAAAAACAATTGACGTTAAACGGACGTGATTGCTGTGTCCTAGGGGTACATATGAATTGTTTTTACAATTGAATAGCGAACACTCCAACCATTATTGATACTTCAAGAACATTAAGGTCTATTTGAAAAACAGTTCTGAGACCTGGCATGGCTCTGTGGTAAAATGCTTGACTGCCACGCATAATGCAGGATTTGGATTCCTGCTGGAACGTGGCGTTTATTCTTTGCATTTATAGGGTCAACGCTGTCAATATAAGGTTTTTCTTAACGTTCATGCGTTAGAATTACCAATTTTTATTCTCCCGGTTTCTGTATAAATACTGAGTTTCAATCACCTGGGGTGCATACGTGGATATCAGCGGTACATGCCCACCTACGGGTATGTGCCAACGTCTGGCGGGAAGTGTTTGACGACATACGAGACGGGATTGTGATATTAATGATGTCTTCACCAGCACGTCATATAGGTAATACTACTTGACCTCCTATACTAATTTTAGTTCACGCCAAGCTAAGGGGGGGATCACGAGAGCGCTCGCACGTAAGAGGATGAATAGATAGATACGTAGATAGACGCGGATAGGGCTTGGAGTACACGCAAAAAAATGCTTTGCATTTAAAAGGCTTTCTTGCCCAGGTTTGAGCACTTTGCGCAAACACTGGTTATATATATATGCATATATACACTCTTCTGAACCACACTGCTCGTAGCCATAGGGTAAAATAAAACAGGTGAGAGAAAAAGTTTCAATTGCACATGTCACACATTCTTCGAATTTCGCTGTGTTACGCTGGGATGATGCGTTTCTCAGTTTCTCATGAAAGTGTTACTCCTATTGGTGGTTCTTTATTAAAGGTGTAGCTTTTTCTCCTCTTATTACCTAAGAAAAAAAGAGAAGTGTACTGTTATTGCATAGGTATTGGGACACACAGGTGCCACGACATGACGAATTAAACGTTGTGGAATAAATGTGATTTTCGTTCAGCGTAGAAAATACAGGTGTGTACGTAATATTGAGCCGCCTTTTATAGTAGGTGAGCTTCAAGGTAACGCCATGTATCCATGGGAATGTCATGTAGTCAGGCCCACATAGGACAGAAAAAAAAAAGATATGGTGCGCTACCCGCTAACGCTAAGGGAAAGCCGAAGTGCACCCCCAGCACACAATTCTTCACTTAGCAAAGTCGTCACTGGTATTGGACCTGTCAGACTGAAAAGCGTTTTACCCACGGCGCTGACGGTAACGTTCTGCAACATCGGCACAATGTACAGCCTGCTCTTTGCTGGACACGTTGGGTGGTGGATGATGAACTTCAGTGTACCATGAAATAGCGACGAAACGGCACGGCTGTTGGTGTTAGCGCACAGCTGGGCACAAAATGAGAGCACGGCACAACCGCCCTTACTGGAGAACCTCGCGTACAACTTCACCAAATAGCCCGACACCTCCGAGACGGGGCTGAACACTTCAGCGACGTATCCGCGTGTGCACGCATGGCGCCGTTTCAGGGCTTGGAAGGTGAGCGTCCACGTCAGAGAAGGATATGCAGTAGCCGCCACGTCACTTGAAGGGCCTTCGTAAGTACGAGGTTGATGTTGGCTCGGTAGCTCGAGCCGATTGGGTTCGTACGTGAGGCGTAGATTGACTGTCTCTAGTTGACTATCTCGCCCATCAAAGAGAGGCTCTTCTTGCTCCAGTTGTTGAATTTCTGGGACGTGTGTTATGTCTCGCTTACTGTCTACAATGGTTTGTGTGGGGGAAAATATATCGCGGTGAAAACGACACCCGCGACCTCTCCTTGGCTTTTCTTTTCCTCCAATGCAGGAGCCAAGAACAGCTTCTGATAGTTCACATCTGCCTGCATAATGTGACACCACTTGCAATTCAGACGGCGCAGACTGCACGGCATTGTGGCTGGTCGGTTTAGTTTCCACACCAGACGACGTACCTGGTCCCATAGTAGTTGCTGACGGAACACGAGAAATGTATGGTTGAAACAGATTCCACTACTGCCTTAAGTGAGACCAGGAGTCACTGTAACAGAAGAAAATGCAGCAGCACCACAGCCAGACAACGTTCCACTCTGACAAACTGCTCCGAAGGTGACTGGTACTCTGGTATCGTGTGCTGCTGACTGTTAACGTCGGCTTCCACGTGCTCCGCTGTGAGGTGAGCGTTATCTTTCTTCCGTTGCAGCACACGAAGGACAAAACGGGACAGCAGAGGCGGTTTATCTGGTGTTGTTGAAAGGCGCCAGCTTTTGCTGCCCTAAGTTGTCGTTCGCTGCGATAGTGGGAGGACTGCATGGCAAATACATTCGCTCTTGGCCTACTTGCTCCTGCTTTGGCCGGACTCTCTACAAAGATTATCACTCTTAAACTTATGGAACGAATTATGTTCACCCGCAAACTCACGTTAGGATCAAGAGCTAAGTTTCAACCCCACGGTGGCGGTCTAATGGCTAAGGCACTCGACTGCTTACCCGAAGGTCGCGGGACCGAATCACGGCTGCGGCGGCAGCATTTTCCATGGAGGCTAATATGTTGTAGGCCCGTGTGCTCAGATTTGGGTGCACGTTAAAGAACCCCAGGTAATTGAAATTTCCGGACCACTTCACTACGCCGTCTTTCGTAATCACATGGTGGTTTTGACGCATTAAACTCCACAATAAATCAATCAAGAGCTAAGTTTCAAAGGCGTCTGGGAGGCTACAGAAACCAGTGTTCACTGGCTGAAAGGTGAGAACAATATCACTCAGTTTCCTCTTCTCGGCGAGAGGCGCCAATGACCGCGGAGTGTCAAATATACCTTCCGCAGCGTTGTACGACAAGTCGAAGCTTACAGAGTCTCGGATATGCGGAGACTTTCACTCAGATTGGCCGCTGAAGTGGGACACAAAAGCTTCTTTCGCAGCCTGCCCTGCGCAGTGTAGGGTTTCCAATGATACCACTTTATCTTAAGCTTAACCCCATAAGTTGGCACGCTCATCTAAATTGTCTTGGAAACCACTTGAACTTTATCGGTGGGCCAGAAAATCGATCAACTTCTACGACACAGCAAGCTCCATTGCTGTTGGTCATTGTCTTACAAGCGTCTGCGTTATTTTCGTGCTAGAGGCAGATATTTATAGAGACTGCGTAAGCTTGACGCCTATTGGAGGCCTGATATTGCCGTAGAAGGTGAGGAATGTGACTAAAGTTTCCGCGAAGCACATCAACACCTGTCCTATCAAAACAGGCATATTACCTGGAGGATTGCCAAAACGGCATCACTGGTGGGCTTCCGCTGAGCCAGCACGATGCAAAGTCCACTCTTTTTTGAACACGTAGGCTGGTACATTTACGGCTCATGGCAAACGTACCCTAATGTGCCACGAAAAGTCTGAGAGGCAGCACGGTTTCTGAGTTGGCGAACAGCTGAGCCCAAAACAGAAACGTGGCCCAACTACATTAGATACGCATCAAACGTAAAACTACACCTAAAAGACTTAAAATATTTCGGGAGTAACTAGAGTGTTAAACCGAAAAGGGCATGTTACTTTCACAAGGGACAAACCACGTGCAGAATTCGCACGCGGCACGGCTGAAAAGGCGCTTCCTTCCTCTGTGATGAGAAAAACTCCATATTTTTGCGTAACTGCATAAATGCATGCGTCATCGGCAAATTCTCGATTTTGAGTTATCTTTCCCGCGCCGTAAACAGAGCAACCAGTCAAACGAATAAAGCGTTTTGGATAATGAGCCTATGCAGTTGGGGGCGGGGGGTGTAGGCAAGGGTATGTAAACCGGAAGCGTAACTTTCATAGAGGCTCATGTGTCCAGAAATTGGCGGCTCGTTGCGACCGTCACCACCTACGTAAAGAAGGGACAGCTAACAGAAAACAAAAAAGTAAGAAATAAAACAACAGGTCACATCCAGAAGCGGTAGCAACGTCGTGCATTTCCGCTATATGTACTGGTGCGAAATGGAACTTCTGTCTTGCTTTATGACTTTTTGAATGCCTTTTGTAAATACGGCATCAATTGCACCTTCTTTGCTGACTAGTTGCGTGCACGAGATCAAAGGAAGACCAACAAGAAAGATTTGTTAGCCGAATAGTGTACTTGCAATATATACCAAAAAATTTCCAGGTGGAGAAACTGTAGTGCAACTGTTTACGAGCGCAATAACAATATAGTTCAAAAACTCACGTTGTCCGATCGTGAAAAACTACTGTACAGAGACCGCAGACTTGATAATATTACTATAGGAACCTTGGCGCACAGCGCTTTGTCGCTTAGCGTGTCCCATTCACTAGGGAGATTTTAGAATAGCGCACCGCGAGCCCTTGCAAGCGGTGTGGTCGCTGCCACTGCGCGCGCGTGTGTCGTAACGCGAGTCGACCTCCGCGTTCGCGGTCCGCACGCAGAAAATCCGAAATTGCGTGCGGTGATGGCGGCCCGCCTGTGGCCCGCAAACGCTGGTTTCGAGGCTACGGTGTCGCTGCAATCGTGCGTTGTGGTTCGCAGCAGGGTAAATGCTATTCTAAAGCTCTTATGGCGCCCGCTTCGCCCGCAACGCCCACAGCGCTTGAAAACGGCATTCTAAAGCTCCCTACTATCACGAAAGATGAAGGCACATTGGCCGTACGCTAGCGAAGGCAGGCGGCAGTTACAGGAGCGGCTATCGACGCATTTTGTGAGTTATAATTCAGCTTCAAAGTGTCACGCCTGTGAACAGCACATACGGAAGTAAATAAACTACAGAAGGTAGTTTATTTACAACGCAACAGATAGCGACCAGGCAATGCGTCAAACAAAACACAAGTCCTAATTGCAGATTGCATGATACGCCCCTCGTTTATGACACGCGACCGAAAAATGAGGCATTAAACCAATTAGCCAAGTGTCAGATAAAGCGTTTAAGTCAACTTATAGTTGACCTCACTAAATATAAAATTACGAATATTTGAAAAAAAAACATTGTATAGAGTTTTTTGTTTTGGTTCTTTGGCCCCTCCTTGTGTACTCGCGCTTTAATTGTCGGGTGGCCTTTGATGCCTGTGGCAGTACGTTTTCAACACTTTTCGTCCCAAGTTCCGCGACGGATATAATTTGACCAAGGTGTAAGCATGTATGCCTGCAGGCCCATCTGCGTGTGTTTATCCATGGACACGTTGACGCAGCAACCAGCAGCATTCATTTTCGGTATATGTGTAAGAGACAACAACGCCGTTATATTATGCGCTTTTTTTATTCATTTCGCAAGTGAACCAAGCACGTCATCGCCTCGTGATGGAATAAGAATTTCTAACACGTGTACGTGTTCACAAGTACGCCTAGATTGGGGGCACTTCATCACCGCAAACTTGCGCTTGTCAAGAAACCAAAAACCCCCAGTTGCTTAGGCTCAGAAATATCGTGCAAGAATAATCATTGTTAATATGGAGCAAGATGTAATATCCCGCAGAACACTATAGCTCTGCTGGAAGCCTGCTTCACGACTTTGAACTTCGCCCAATTTAGAAGAGCATCAGGAAAAACACGAGCGGAATCGGTAGAAACTGGAGTTCATTATCTTCTTACCCTAGGCATGAAGTGTTCTCCTCCTTTTTTTTTTGGGGGGGGGGGAGGGCAAGTCTCGCTGCAATCTTCCCTTCTTTGTTGGGAAAGTTCGAAGTGAAACACCTCCGTAGTGGTCTATAGTGGCTAAGATACTCGGCTGCTGACCCGCACGTCGCGGGATCGAATTCCGGCTGTGGCAGCTGCATTTTTGACGGCGGCGAAAATGCTGTTTGCCCGTGTGTTCAGATTTCCGTGCACGTTCAAGAACCTCAGGTGGTCTAAATTTTCGAAGCCCTTCACTACAGCGTCTCTTATAACCATATGGTTGTTTTGGTACAATAAACACCAGATAATAATCAAGCAAAGTCCGAAACGAAAGAAGGTCCAGAACATGTTCAAGGAATAAACGAAGTAATGACGGGCTCTTCGTAGGAACCTGCCATTGGTCCTCAACTTTCAGGACTTGAAGGTCCTCTAAACGGCTTCTGAAGGTACGAAGAGCTAGGCCCCGCCGCGGTAGCCTATAGTAGCTAAAGTACGAAGAACGAGCACGTTATTCGCTCGCCACCATTTCCCGCATTTGGGGCAGCATTCGTGACGTTTTTTTTTTGCTTTTTTGCGCGTGACGTCAAGATTAAGTAGGCTCTCAGTTGTTAGATTTACGATTGATGTCTGTTGTGAATTGTCATCTACCCTGCTTTGCCAGGCAGTCACATGCCGGCTCTGTCATGTTTCGCGTGTCTATCGTGTGTCATAAGCTTAAAGGGGCCGTGAAAAGGTCTCTTTACATCGACTATGCGGCAACATCTGCGACCACACGCGCTAACTATATCATCAGCCCAAGTGGACCTGCAGAGACGCTTTGCCTAGCGAAGAACGCGGAACTCTACGGCATCTGCGAACGCACGTTCATCGGCGCCTGCCATACACAAAATGACCTCAGCGACAGAGTTGAAGTTAGCGCTTATTGCGTATGGCAAAGACGCTGATGTGTGTCCCGATTGCACGCACTCATACTCACAAGTACAAAATGACCTCAGCGACAGAGTTGAAGTTAGCGCTTATTGCGTATGGCAAAGACGCTGATGGGTGTCCCGATTGCACGCACTCACACTCACAAGTACCGAGGAGTTTTGCGTTCCCCGATAGGCAAATCATTACATATGCTGACGTCACCTAGTTAGTGCGTGTGGACGCCGGTTGTTTCGCATTGTCGTTTTAGAGTGAGCGTTTCACGACCCCTTTAATTCACTCTGCATTCTGCGTTCATGAGTGCGCCATTGGAGATAACAGTGTGTAGTCGAAAAAAAAATTCAGCAGATCCCACGTACCTGAGAATCGACGTTATGCGAAGCATGTGAAGGGAAGGTGACCGTGTTACTTTTTTTATTGAAGGGCACGTCATGAGATGACGCTAAATACAAGTACAAATGTTGCACGCACAGACATATGTTGATGAGTTGCAGATGTTTATATAACAAGCTGTTTGTACTTGTGCAGCGATGCCAATTGGAGCATCGTATTAGCAACACCAGGAGCTGATATGAAGTGCTGATGCTCGCGAAGGTGCTGGCCCTGGACACTGCTACATAAATCAGCTTCCGCGCATGGCACTTAAACAGAAATGTCGTTAATCCGACGTGACGGTTATATCAAAGAAGTCTATATGTAATGTTTATAAAATTTGGTAGGTAGCCCCGCAACCACTATGAACGTTTCACAAAGACTAGCGTCTATTTAAAAAGTTGTTCCGAGACCTGGTGCAGCTTTGTGGTAGAATGCTTCATAGCCACGCAGAATGCTTTGGTTCGATTCCAGCTGGAACGCTGACATTTATTCTGTGTTTTCGTTGGGTCGACGCTAGCTATGTCGCGTATTGGTTAACGCTGACGTGTTAAAATTCTCCACGTGTGTTCTCGTCCTTTCTGAATAGAAACTGTCAGTCACATGTAGCACATTCCCGCATACCAGTGGCAAATATCCGCCCGTGAGTATGTGTCACTGTCTGGCGGGAAGTGTTTGGCGACGTATGTGATGGCGTTGCGGCATTATTCATGTCTTGACCAGCGCCATAATCGTCAAATCATGTTACCCTCCCATGCTAATTTTGGTTCACGCCAAGCAAAAGGGCGACCCCAAAGCCCCCAAACGTAGGCGGCTAGATAGATAGATAGATAGATAGATAGATAGATAGATAGATAGATAGATAGATAGATAGATAGATAGATAGATACGCTCAATGTCGCCGAAGTTCACTAAGAAATGATTCGCATTGAAATCTCTTTTTAAACAACTTTAAAGAGTACTTTTTTGTTCAGTTATATACAGATCCGTGGGGCAATGTCGCATTCCTCGTGTTCACAACACTGGCAGTCACGCTGGCTTTGTGAAATATACTGTGTTTTGAGATAGTGTGTCGTCATTAGTGGTGCTGTGTGGGCAACCAATGGGGAAACCATACGGCAACGTTTCTGCATGCGCTTCTTCGTGACGCGGCGGCATTTCTGGAGTCACAAAGAGACATCAAAAAGGATCAAATCTTAGAGATGTGTGATGTTATGTTGGAAATACGCCTATCGCATTATCGGGGGAAAGTGCTCGGACGCACGCTTGACGCAAGCAGCGCGACCAAAAGTTCCTCGATGCGCGCACCGCCCTGCACCACCTTGGAGGCTGCAGACAACCGCATCGTCTGCTACGGAGTTCGCCATTACGTTGCCTTCTCGCAAGCCGCCAATTGCCACGATGGCAAACCAGTGAGCGTTGCGCGGCTGCTTGTAGAGCATGTTGCGTCAAAACGTGTGGTACTCAAACAACATAGAATAAATACAGTTTTAGCATCGGGGGTGTGAAGGTCCTAGATTTCTAGTCTCCATTTTTCATTCTTGAAGTGACATTAGCAGCTGGAATTGCTTGCAGCAGAAAAATACCATCGACGCCAGTCGCGTTAACATTGCAGCCTGGGCTAATTGGTATGGCATGATGATAGTTATAGCGCGAGAACAAAATGACGACACAGAGACTTCTTGTCCTTCTTGTCTCTGTGTCGTCGTTTTGTTCTTGCGCTATAACTATCGTCATGCCGCGTTAACACCTTCCATTAGCTTCTTTTTGGACTAGTCGGCAGTTACTTATATAGGTTAAAAATATGAAACACTCGCACCTAAGTCACGTGATCTTTCAATGTGTCTGTTTGTTGTGTACTTTCCACAAAAGTGTAAAGAGAGTTTGTCGTTTGTCAGCTGGCTGAAAAAAAAATAAAATATGTGCTGTCATAAGAAACGAAAAAAATCACAGCCTATCCACGGAATGAATGATGATAAATGGGGCGAAGCGTCCGTTCATGCTTCCGTTCGTCCGTTCAGTCTTGCTTCCATCCATGTGTCCGTCCGTTCATGCATCCATCCGTGTTTCCGTTCGTTCGTACGTGCAACTGTCCGTCCATGCGTTCGTCCACCCAGCATATCCACGGATCACAGCATAGCACGGACGGATGAACGAATGGACGTACAGAAAGATGGACGGACAGACGCACGGACGGACAAACTGACGGGCAAAAGCAGTGATCGTCAGTTGCATGGACGAATGCAGGGACGGATGCACGCACGCTCGGACATATGCACGGACGGACGGATGGTTGGATAGTCAGTCACTTGGACGGACGGGTGGAGAGACACGCGGACGAACGCAGGGATGGACGCACGCACGGACGGATGGACAGACGCACGGACGAACGCACAGACACACGGACGAACTGACGGACGCTTCACCCCACTCATCATCATTCACTCGGTGTATATGCTGCGAAACCATTTTATTGACATGCAATACTGTGTGACCGACTACTGTGATAAGCTTGATAACTGGGGTAGTTGGTATTTGATCATTTTACTATGAGGGTAAGTAGCGCAGTTTTCAACATGGACAACAGGGGTAAGAAGGACAGCGAGTGTCGTGTCCTTCTTACCCCTGTTGTCCATGTCTGTCCTTCTTATCCCTCTTGTCCATGCTAAAAAATGGCAGCATATCCACGGAGTGAATGATGGAGAGTGGGGCGAAGCATTCATCCGTCCATGCGTCCGTCTGTGTTACCGTCCATGCGTCTGTTCGTTGCCCCGTCCCTGCGTTCGTTCATGCATCCGCCCCTGCGTCCGTTAATGCATCCATCCATGCATCTGTCTGCGTTTCCGTTCGTCCATCTATTCAACACTCCAAGTGAACCCATCTCGCATCTTTTCATCATATATTCCCCATGAAGAAGCACCGCCATTCAGTGGACATTCCAAGGACTAAACGAGAGGTGGCACACGCACACTTTCTTACGGCTTGCGCTTCGGGTCTACTTCCCACCTTCAACCACCTTGAGTTCATGGTATATACTAGTTCACTGTATTCATGGCACTGTGGCCCAATGCTCGCTAAACCTTTCTAAAAGCAATGAGGTTACGCCCAGCGAGTATAACGTAGCAACCTTTTCCTGTCAGATAGTGCTCAATGTACATGCCAGTGGCTGCTAATGTGAAATGAGAGACAGGCGGATTCAGCTTTTAATTTCTTACGGCTTGCGCTTCGTATCTGCTTCCCCCCTTTAACCACCTCGAATTCAATCATGGTATATACTATTTCATTGTATTCATGGCCCTGCGGCTCAAGGCTCGCTAAACCTTTCTAAAACTAAGGAGGTTACACCCAGCGAGTATATTGTAGCAACCCTTTCTTGTCCGATAGTGCTCAATGTACATGCCAGTGGCTGCTAATGGAAATCGCAGCGTGCGCGTTGACTAAAAGCCGAATGCTCCTGTCTCTCATTCCCCATTAGCAGCCATGGGCATGTACATTGAGCACTATTTTGTTATTCTTAAACAACCTACAGAAGAAATCTCTCACCGGCACCACCTTGGAGGTCAAATGTTATACCTATTTCGGGTATGTGCCACTAGTGGTTACGTACTACAAGGGACGCCCAAGCCACGCCATAAGGAGCTTCGCCCCTAAAAACTGCGCTACTTAACGTCGACGACGCCGACGCCGTCGACGCGGTCGTAGCCGCTCCCGAGGATCGAGTGGAGCCAGCTCCCGCGATTCCAGCGCCACCTCGAGCACCTATGCGACATCCAGGCGAAGCCGCTCCCACACACCGACAGCGAGACGTCGCAGTGCCCAGCGCAGCCACTCCCGCTCCAGGAGACACTCCCCATCTCGCCAGGCTGAGCTGACATGGGCGGACCGAGTCCAAGGGAAGAAACCACCGCTACGGAGCACGCCGCCAGTCACAAAGGTAACGCGGCCCTCATTGCCAGAGCATGAAAGCGAGGTAGTTACAACTCTACGAGAAGAACTAGCAGGTCTTCGGGCAACCATACAACAGCTCACCACACAACTAAATGAGGCGAGGCACCAAATACAAACTCTCACAGCTCCTAAAGATCCCCCCTCATCCACTGTAGATGTTAGCAAACCTAAACGCAGAGCCCCACCACTCCGCGAAGCGGACACGAATGACAGCGACTCACCAGAAGACACTCTAAACGAAATCTTACGTCTCACGCGAGAAAACCACGATAACATCGACACGCTGTCACGCCGGGTGGAAGCACTAGAGCAAAAGCCACCATAAAAGCTAAAACCAAAGCCAGAACAGTAGTTTCTGTGGATCCTACGGCAAATCTGCCTGGGCCACCAAATTCAATGTAATCATCATGGCTTCCACAACCCAAAACACGTTAGAAATTTGGCAGTGGAATTGCGCTAGCTTCGCGACCCGTAAAACCCCACTGCTGCAGTACATTAAAGCGCAACCCAAGAAGCCTCATGTAATATTACTGCAGGAGACCCTTTGTGATACTCTCACATTATCGGGTTACCACCCCATCTCACAACGAGGGGATACCAAGAGAGGTATAGCCACGCTGATTAGCAAGAAATTTGCTCACATAGTACATGAGGTATTACCCACCCGCAGCCGCCTGGAAGCGATACTCGTCGAACTCGTACCAAACCGTTTTTTAAAACAAAGCGTTTTTATCCTTAACGTTTACAGCTCCCCGTCAGACTACAGACAGTCCTTCCACGCGCTCTTAACTAAAGCCACAACGCTCGCGCGAAACTCTCCGCTTGTTATAGCAGGCGACTTCAATGCCCCCCACCCGTCATGGGGTTACCCCCAGGCAACGGCTAAAGGCACTAACCTCACGCGAGCAATTGACGACTTGTCCCTCACACTCATCACAGATCACCGATTCCCTACGAGACTTGGAACATCGGTACAACGCGACACTACGCCGGACTTGGTATTTACCCGTAACGTCACAGGCCACACCTGGACCAATACGCAGGAAAATCTGGGCAGCGATCACTTCATCATACGAACCGAACTACCCAACGCATCAGCCCCACCCCGTACATTCACGCTGACGGACTGGGATGCCTTCCGCACCCTCCGCAAAAACAACACAAAGGAATACAACACATTCATCGAACTACTCACCTCACTTCAGGAAGACATAGCCAAAACAACGAAAACAATACAAACAGAACTCGAGGTCCCGAGAATGGACCCACATCTCGCACATTTGCTCGAGGCAAAAGCGTCAATACTCGCGCGCTGGAAAACACAACGACTAAACAGACGCTTACGAAAACGTCTATCAATACTGAACCAAGACATTGCCAAATATTGCACGGAGCTCACACGACTCCAATGGCATGAACTCTGCTCGGCGGTCGACGGCCGCATGCGAACTGGGGGTAAATGGAACCTCCTAAAATACATGCTGGACGACTGCGAAACAAAAAAACAACCAGAGTCATGCCATAGACCGGCTCCTACACTCGCACAAAAAGATGGGAGGAACAAACTCATCCTTTCTTGAAGAAATCTCCAAACGTCACCTCCCCTTAAACACAGCACAACCCACCGACTACCCAGAAATAGAATGCGAAACGATACCCGAACTCGACGAACCCTTCACGGAGTCAGAAATTCAGGAGGCATTACACAACCTCAACAGCAGATCAGCCCCCGGTCCTGACAAGGTAACCAACCGCCTGTTGCGAAATTTAGACGACCAAGCCATCACACTACTCACAAAAGACATTAATTACATGTGGGAAACTGGCCAGGTACCTGAACAATGGCGCACGGCCACGGTAATCCTTCTCTCAAAGCCAGGTAAACCACTCAACTTCGACAATCTACGCCCGATTTCCCTAACCTCATGCATAGGAAAAGCAGCTGAACATGTCATCCTAAATCGTGTATCGCGCTACATAGAGGATCACGAACTCTTTCCGTTCAACATGGTCGGGTTCCGTCCGCACCTTTCAACACAAGACGTCATGCTATTACTAAAGAAACAGATCTTCGACTCAAAACGAGAGATGTTCGTGGCATTCTCGCCCTAGACCTCACTAAAGCATTCGACAGCGTCTCACACCGCTTTATACTGGAATCCATTGCCAGCCTTGGTCTCGGTAAAAGATTCCAGGCGTACATTCGTTCTTTTCTGCAAAATCGAACAGCTCAGCTGCATTTATCGCAACTTACATCCGATACTTACACATTAGGTTCCAACGGGACACCACAAGGGGCAGTCATTTCTCCACTCCTTTTTAACATAGTAATGAAGGGACTATCTGACAAACTCCGCGACATCCCAAACATAAACCATGCTATATACGCAGATGACATCACCATCTGGTGCCCAGGAGGCTCATTGGCGGAGTTGGAGCAAGCCCTTCAAACTGCTCTCGATACCACAGAAGCCTACTTAAAAAACACTGGACTTCGTTTGTCGCCCACAAAATCAGAGTTGCTACTGTTCTGGCAATCTCGCCAAGGCGTTCGTAACTTAACACCCTTAGGTGATCTACCCATAGCGCTACACGCCAAAGATGGGCAGCGAATACCCCGAGTGGACTCCATACGCATTCTCGGCCTCCTCGTCGAGGCCACTGGCTGTCATGCAAGAACAATTAAACATATCACAGCAAAAACAGAGAACATGCTCCGACTCATTCAGCGAGTCTCGGGTCGTAGACGAGGCCTTGGAGAGGCCAACCTTCTGCGCATATACCACGCGTTCCTAATGAGTCACATCAATTACGTCGCCTCTGCCCACAACTGGACGAAGGTAGAAAAGACGAAACTAAACACACTCATGCGCAAAAGCATTAAACAAGTCCTTGGTTTGCCTCAAAACACGAGCACTTCCCGTCTCGACCAACTAGGCATGCACAACGGCATCGATGAAGTGATCGAGGCCCAGACCACGGCCCAAGTGATCCGCCTCTCCTCCTCCAAGGCAGGCCGCCGACTTCTAAGCGAGGCCGGCATGTCCCCACACCCCTGCCTTGAACGCGCAGTAACCCTCCCCAGAGTTGTCCGAGCTACTTACATGGTAACCCCATTTCCGCGAAATGTCCACCCACAACACAACGAAGGCAGACGGCTGGCCCGCGCTCGCGCGATCCTAAACCGTACCGCCGCGAATCGCAACTCTACCGCATTCGTCGACGCAGCGCAATACGGTAACTCCTCCTCTTTCGCACTCGCGGTAGTAGATGGCGACGGAGCCCTACGCTCAGCCGCCTCGGTTAGGCTATCAACAAGCGCCATAGCCGAACAAGTTGCTATAGCTTTAGCGATGACCGACCCCTCACTCACTAATGTCTTCACAGACTCTCGCGCCGCCATTCGGGCTTACGAAACCGGCAACATCGCTCCAGAAGCAGCCCGCATTTTACAAACACGGAAATATACGGGCTCGCACTACCTCTCTTGGTTCCCTGCCCACATGGGCAAAGACGTTCACCCACAACAACCCAACCTCAACGAAATGGCTCATGATCGAGCACGAGAACTGACCCGCCGTGACGATCAATCAGCCACCGAAGAGCTGGGCCCAGACGTGCAGTTTAATGACCCACTACTCACCTTCCATGAAATTACCTCCCACTACCGACACAACAGAAGCCGATACCCTTTACCCCATTCAAAACTAGAACGCGCGCAAGAAGTAGCCTTTAGAATGTTACAAACGAGATCGTACCCATCACGGGGCCGACTCAGCCATTATAACTCAGACATAAATTCACAGTGCCCAGATTGCACAGAAGTGTACTGTTCACTCGCGCACATGCTCTGGCAATGTCCCGCGTTACCTCAGGGACCTCTCACCAGTGAGTCCGACTGGGAGGAGGCACTCAGGAGCCCCAATCTCCGAAACCAACTTAAGGCAGTCCAGAGGGCCCAAGAACTGGCGGAACGCCACCACGTTCCCGCCCCGACTCGGGCGTCGCCTACGGTAGCGGCTGCTAGGATGTCCCACGTGGGCACCCTGGTGGCTTAAACTCCTCAGGACCATATATTAAAGTTCTTGACTGACTGACTGACTTAACTTTACGGTAAAATGGCGACTACGACCGTGACGGCTACGACGACACAGGACATACGACCCACTGCCTAAGCGTATTTGCCCCGAAACGAAGTAGTTTGAGGCGCCAGTAGCAACAAGCGCACAACGTAGGTGCACATTTTCGTGATTTTGCAGCTTGTGTACAACAAGCGATTAAGAACAACGCATTTTGTGCTATCAAAACAAATGAGATAGATACGCATGTACACAGCATGCGAATGAGCGTGTATTGCACCCGGTGCACTGGTGATCGCAAATAGGCCCGATCGGAGTCGAATTTCTTTACAGTGATTGGCGCTCTTCTGCAGATGTCGAAAGCGAGTCAATCACATCAGGCTGGATCACGTTTAAAATTGGCAGTGTGACAGCGCTGTAGGTTATAACTTTCGAAATGCTGAAATGACATGATTTTCGCTGCACAAACATGAACGGTTCGTGGGTTGGCCCTTGTCGCGCTTGATCTTTACAAGCCACAAGAGTTTTCGATTCAGATCTTTCATCTGAACATACTGTAGCCATTTCGCGAGTGGTTTACGCACTGTGACACGCAACACCCGGAAAGTTTGCTCGAGAAAACGCCGCATTCGTGTCTCACTCAACCACCCGCAACGAGACGGAGGAAACCGAATGGCGGCCGCTGATCGGAAGGCGGCACTCATCCCTTCTAAGAGTGGTTCCACCCTCCAACGGAGCGCGCGCATCGAGGAACCCTCGCACGACCTAGGTGGTTACACTAAAATTTCTGGATTGGCGGAGGGGCTCCGTGGCTGAAGCCGACCACCGCCATATTGCTCAGGGCAAAAAGTGGATGGGTGCACTGTAGCGTACGTGGCCTTCGCGTTGTTTTTGTGCCAGTAATGTTACGTGTGGTGTTTCTAATTGAGCAAGACGGGTTTGAACACGTATGTGATCACTTTTCCCGACGGCACTGGTGGGCTCTTAGATAGCATTTCCCTGCGCGAATCGTGTGAAGCGGACACCGGGCACAATTTTGGATGTGTAAGTAGGCACGCTTCACTCGCTCGCTTTCCCTTGCATATTTTCGCGTCTGCGACGGCATTCGTGAGTACATAGATTTTCTTTTTAGCATCTGGGAGCACAGAGATACATTGAATTACTTTTTGCACGTTTCAGGGTTTCAAAGACGTCGTGTTGCGCCGCACATGAGAGTGCGCACTCTGAGGCGAGAAGGTTAAGCGCCAAGAATAATGACGACTTATGTTCAGTAAACATGTTGAAGCAGGCTGCTTCGATGAGACAGCGTAAATAACTAAACGGTGGGCTTGTAACACTACTACCGTGTTTGCATCGTTTCCATGCGCACTTGCAAAAGCCAGTACGTCAGTGCGCCTAATACAAGAGAGCGCTTCGTTTTTGAAAGGTAGTTATCTAGCACCGGCTCTGCGTTTCTGGGATTTTGAGTTTCTTGTATTTACATGAGCACTACGCTCCCAATGTGAAAATTTCTGATATGTGGCGATATGCCACTGTTTATGTAGGAGAAAAAGGAAACTGGCGCCTCTGAAAAGTCAAGGAAAATTTTCGCCTAAATCACCTCTAATTGATGGAGCTGTCGAAATCCTGCCACCTCCAAACTTCATCGACAAAGGAGTGGTACAGGCAAAAAAAATGAGTTAATCGCGAACGAGGTTCAATCAACAGCTGAAAGAGTAGGGTAAGACATCATAGCAATACCGATGGGGTCTTTTAAATTATATTTAGGCTTCTCGGAATTTCCTTGTTCAGATAATGGAGCAGAACATATTACCAGAGGAAAACTGGAAGTTTTCCAAGCATCGTTTTGTCAGGATATCCAAGAGCTTCTCGAACGAGTACCTAAAAAGGCATATACCCCCCCCCACACACTCACACAATAAAACGAGTTTATCCACACGCTGCACCCTGGCATTCGCCAAGGTGTGCGAGTGAAACTTTCATTTTCGCAGCATGTCTTCACTAGTTACTTCTGCTGGTAGGCAACTGTGTAAGCATATAATGAGAATAGATATTCGTGAGTACTTTTTTTTACAGCAAAAGCTGTTATGAGATCAAAACACGGGTCACTCACGACGTCATAGTTGTTAGCCACTTACAACTAGTATCGAACGAAATAAAGAATACTCAGTAAATAAAAAAACACCAATAACACAATGGAATTCTGACCCGGGTGCACTGCGTGCCTACCGAATATTCTCCCAATAAGCCACACCAGAGCTTATAACTCATTTCTGAACTGGCATTAGGCAGGCTTGATGTCGGGAAAGGAATCACGTTAATGTGAGTAATAAACCGTTTTAGAGCATGGAAGGAACAGCCAGGCGACACACAATGCAAATTGCTTAACTGTGTCATCCAATGCTCAAGCCCATTTGAAAACTTGTTCTTGATCACCTATTAACTGTGCCACATACGCACTTCAGTCATATTTATCGTCGTTAGCCACTGCATAGAAAAATACACAGACTTTCCAACAAGCGTGTAGCGGATACCGCGTACGCTTCTTCACAGAATGACGAAGGATAGCATACCGAATGCTGGCCTAGTACACAAAATTTATTATTATCAATGGCGCTGTAGGTACATAGCAGTGTGCTTGTATAGCATCGCAAAGCTTGTTTCAAAAAAGCTCTGAAAGGCTGCTGTTTTCCCTTTCGCTGTGACTGTGCTGTGCGTTTCGTGCAGGCCTTGCGTTTTTTAACATGCTCAAAACGCGAAGGCCCGTATTTACAAACCAACCTAGGCCTTACCTCACGTTTTCCTCAACTTCTTGTAGTCTCTAAATGCGCTATAAAGGCACAAAAATGGTAACAGAGCGAATAGTAGGGACAATACTAGTTTATGAATACTAGTACTATTTGTGTCTCAAGTGCAATAAAGTTTAAAATCAATAAGGGGAGCTCGAGGAAGGTTCAGGTTGGTTCGTGAATACGGGCCTAAGAGTCAAAGAAAAATTAATGAATATGCTCATTAATATTGCTCCCACGTTCTCTTGCCGCCTAAGAACAATAAACAGGTGCATTAGTAGCTCTAACAAAATGAGCGGCAGCAAGCGCCCACAGCATTACAGCTCTACAAACCAGGCGCCGCCTCTTTCTGCCCTCAGCAATATGGCCGCCGCAGCTTCACTTCGATACATGGGTGGGTACGTGGGACCGCCACTCCAGAAGTTTTAGTATAACTTCCTTGAAAGCGACCCCTTATATAACACCGCATCGTGACCGCTCCCTCAATGAGAGTGCGCCGACGCCGACGGCTCCCGTTGAGAAGCGCGCGTTTGCCCCGGCTTTGAAATGGAGGCGTTGTCCTGACTGACGCTACGCTTACCGCTGAGTCGCTTTCAAAAGCAAGACAGCTGTCCCACTTTTTAACTCGGCTTGGTTTACGGGCTGTCCCACTTTTGAACTCGGTGTGGTTTAGGGGTCATTTAAAGGTAGAACGTAAATGGCCCTTAGAAAGCATGATCGAGGTTCCTCCGCCAGCTTTATCCTTCAAATTATTCCCTTAGCAGTAAAGAATGACATGAGAAGCCTACCTGTAGCAAAGGTATGGAAAAAAATTGGCACTTACTTTAGATAACCAAAGACGGTAAAGTGGTGGCCCACCCTTGCCTTCCCTGGGCGCACGTCTATGCTCGTTGCAGTAACGTGAGTTTTAGAGCAGCAACCCATCGGTGCCTACGTAACAACGTTTTCCTTAAGCACGGTGTGGTATAGGGGCGTGGTAAAGTGGTTAGCGTAAGCGCAAGCTAGTTGAGTGGGCGCAAGTTCGAGGCCTGTATGTTTGTTGTCAAGTGTGTAAAATTTATTGGTGAATGGAATATCTGAGTATTGAATGTATATCTAATGAAGTGATCGTAGAAATATCAGCATGCGAGATATTTCCGCAGTAAATTGCTTTTTTGTGTGTGCGCAAAAAGTAACTGTTGCTCATTCGAGTAGTATGGAGAAGGAGCATCTGTTCTTTCCTTGCGCAGTGTCGGGAAAAGGTACTCTTAAAGAATAACCACGTGGACACTGAAACGCGTTTGTGCATTCGCAGTTACCCCAAAATGAGAGGAACGTGTGTGGCGAATCTGTTACTCCCCTAATAGAGCAACCTTGATAACCCTTCTTCTATTCCACGTACGTAACAGCGCCAAAATAGAAAACAAAGAACATGACCGTGGACAGGAAACACATGGCACAGGCGCTGACTTCAACCGAAATTTTGTTCACAAGAAAGCTCTTATAAATAGTTGAGGAAACAGTTTAAAGGAAAAGGTGTTAAAAAAGGAATCCAGGAAAATTGATGCAAAGATAGGAAACCACCAAGAACAGCAACGATCACTGCGGCATGATGCACAGAACCCCGCATCTCAAGAAGCAGAGCTTTCTGAAGTACTCAAAAGCAGTGCAGCTCAGGCAGACTGGGCTCCCCCTACGCCATCTTCTGACGCTGACAAGAGCTCTCGCCGAGTGGTGCCCCGTCCTCGGACTCTTACGACCATGTACATCTTTCTATCTCCTCTTTACTTCCGTCATTCGTTGTCACTGCGCCTCTCTCTCTTTTCTCTCTGTATATATACCTTTTAATCATTTCCTTTTAATCCTTCCTTACTCCCATCACTTGTGAGCTACTGATGAGGTGACGCACTCTGATGCACACAGTTACAGGACTCACTTTTCTCTTCTTTTCCCTTTAAGAATCACATAAGAACAGGACTAAGAGCCCTGTCATTTGCTGGTAGAGCGAGAGCGCTTTTGCGGCACCGAGAGCAACCGCAGCAGTTTGTATTGCTCTCGCCTGAATGGCGGAGTACACGCAGTCAATGAAAGTCACGTGACCTTCGAATGTCACTTGTGCCCTCTAACCTACTCTTCGAGAGTGTGCCGCATTCCAGTGATGGTTTAAACGGCCCTGCTCTCATTGCTCTGCCTCCCATTCCTTCCTGCACGTATCCTCTACTCCAGTTCTCTCAGTGGAATTCGCCATTCGCACGCAGTCCTTTTACACACCATCCAAGCAGCCACACAGATTATGCGTGCGTGCTCTTCCTTAATCCTAATCTCAACTGACATTCTTTCAAACTGCGAAACGCACCTACACGTGTTCACGTGTAACGCCGGGAAGCCATGTTTGCCATATCGAACGTAATTGATGTGTTCCTGTCAGCGTTCGTTTAGGTATCTGCCAATCTGACACGCACCGCAAAACTCTGGGATTCTGTGCACCATGACCTGCACGCCATCACCCAACTGTCTTGTTGAAAACAACAGTTGACCACACCTCCTTACGGGAAAGGTCCTGTTTGCCAACCGGGACAACTTGTGAGGAGAACTGAAAACCCCGTTCACTTTGAGTCCTTGTCCGACTTTCTTTATGCGATGGGAGCCGAAAAAAACAAGACAACGGCACCTATCGTAACTTATTACAAGATTTACCGCAATGGCAGAGCAGTTTCATTTCTACGCTGACTTTCTTTTTTCATTTTTTTCTAGTCCGCAAGAAAACACGTATTGAGCTATCATCGCCAGAAAGTGATGTCAGAATAAATAGTTAGTAAAGTGTACAGGAAGCTTTCCTGGCAATACGCTAGCCTTGTGTTTGTCAATATGAGCCCATCTTCCTTAACCAGACTTTTAGAAGCATTTCCGTGCGTTGCGTACGGGTGCGTCGACGAGTAGCAGCGTGCTGCCAGGGCAAGGACAGGCGCGCACATCGGCTCTTGTGATCGAAAAGATAGAAAAAAGTGGGTGCTCCATTTTGTCTAAACTCTTGAAACCGTCCTTGGTTGTATTGGCTCGATGACGATTCGCACACACTCATGCCTCGGCGAAGGGTGGCCATTTTTGTCGAACAGCAACACCTCTTCGGAACATACAACGAGTGTCTGCCCTGTGGCGAATAGAAAGATCAACTGAACAGGACGCTAGCGTCATTTATTGCGTCAAGATATAAAGAAGAAACGTGAGAGGTGATGAGACCTATTGAAAAAAAAACATTGTCAGGAGTTTTTTCTAAGCGTAAACCGACACCACAAGAAACAAGACATGACAAAGCGCTACTCTGGAATGGCGTCGTTTATTGCATTACTGCATTGTTTGTAATCGGAAGGACATGCCCTTTGTACGCCACGTGCAGCAGCCCTCACAATTGTAACGTCCGAGCGCACTCATGATAGAAGCTTCAAACAAAAAATTCAGTGCCAAAAAAAGGATCAGCAAGGAACACCATTGCATGGCGGTCCTCATGACTGTATGAAAAAGTATTCTGCTAATTCTCGAGCGCTGATGTTACGACTTTTTCTTCTTTAATAATTTAATTAAAAATGTATACACATCATAGCAATGATGCCTTTGACAATATTTAAGTGCGCAGACTTGTACTGCAAATTAAAATAACACGCCCTTGGCAAATACATGCAGCAGACATACCTTGCTTATAAAGACAGTTGTACATGTAAAAACGGCAATAAACTGTTCCTGCTGAGCTCATGTGCAAAAGTCCAACCTCTTGCCATTGTCTGTGAACACAGTTGAAATATCAGCTGATGTGACAGGGAATTCGTGGTTTTATTTCTCTACAACAAGAGAATGCTCATTATGTATTACATACTGGAGCACGCAGTCAATCAAAATAAAGCTCAATTAATGTTTTTTACATGAGAGACATTTGTGGTGCGACGGCTGTCAAGCTCAACTGCATCAATAGCTATGGTGGGTAACTCGCATGTTGACGTCATGCCTGCTGTTGCATTTAGTGTGCCATCCTTTTGCCGTGGCTGCCACAACGGAAGAAAGGCCGCCGCCTCATTTTGTGGAGCAAAGGAGCAGCGCCAAGACGCCCTGCTGTTTCCCTGTACTGGGCGCTGCGTGGCTGGAATTACTCTACGGAGCACCGCTGTCCTTCGGGTCCGCGCAGAGATGCGACACGTGGAGTCTTCGTGCCCCCGTAAATGCCACAATGCCGAGCTTCCGCCAATTACGGACGTCGGGCCATCACGCTGTGCGTCTCTGACTGAGGAGCCACCGACGCTCAAATCAGCACCTGATGTCCAGGCATGGCTCCTTGGAGGCTCCTAGACCGCAACTGCCGTTCGACAAACAATGGGTGGTGGGCCCGAGTGGCGAGATGACAGACTCATTTCTCCCCACTCAAGCAAGATTTGCCAAAGGAAGGCAGCATCGCCGGGACCATACACGTGTTTGCGTATTTGTGTATGTTGGGGACGATTCCAGCATAATGACACTCGTGTGTGCAGCGGTACATGTTATTGGACAGTGTCGTATGGACCTATTCCCCGATCTAGGGATCAGGGGAGATGAGGCCGTGGTTAATCAGCGCTTGCATGCTGCTTACACTGCAAAATTTTTTTCCTTGATTAAGTAAAAGGGCGCAGGTAACATGCTGCCAACTACTTCCGTAAAAAGAAAATAGTACACCAGAAATCACGAAGAACACATAGAGCGTACAGCCCATTCAACTTTCATGCACGGAAATCTTACAATGAATAAATAAAGTAACGGCTGCTACGGAACAGCCCCTGTTCCATAGGACCATTTATCACACATTATTATAATTCTATTGCTACATGTCCTTAAATAACAAACGTATTTCTATTAGATTCGACATGAGGCATACGTAATCAGCAGATATTTCTTCCGCAAGCACAAGGTCATTCGAAATTTCCCAGGCCACTATTACAAATAATCCTGTGGCAGCGTCACCCGGGAACTTTTGACTGCACCTGCACAAGATAAAAAGTTTACGAAGTGAATTTAATGTTCGAAAACCAACAACGACAAGTTTCCTATTCACTGAAATTGAATTTTATTTTCCAATGATCATAAATTGAAATACAGCACAGACATGCTACGATTTGTGTGAACAAAAGTTGTCAAAAAGTTTATTTTAGTTTGGTGGCTTTGTATCTAGAATTTAAATACGAAAAAGGAATACCATAACTTTCAGATACCCGAAGCACCAGTGTGGTGTTACTATTGTAACGGTATTGTGCGGGCTTCATTTCTAAATAAAGCGGAAAAACATTTCGTCAGCACAACCACCCCAGGTGCGTACAGAGGAAAAAAAACAGTGCGAGCACGATTTATTTATTCATTTCAAGACTCCTAATAGATCTTCTTAGAGGCACTGGCTTGCAGGATAAAAATAAATGTTCACACGTAATAAATAATAATATGTATCATACAGAATGAAATGACTGAAAGCACAAACAACTTCATAAACACAATAAAATTTACGATAGCGTTTATCAGTGTGCTGCATCAATGCTACTAGCATGCTATAAGACATATGTACTGAATATGACTAAATATTTTTATTAAGTGTATAAAACACACCTACTGTATTTGCAGAACTCCCAAGAAAAACAAGATGTCTGACTTTATATCTATAAAGCTGCGTGGCTCACATGGAAGTCACCACACTGAACCCAGTCCTTGTAGAACCCCTCCGTTGGCAATGACCTGCAGATGATAACCTTATCCCTACTTCAATAACTCTGTAGAAAGCACCAAATTCGCTCTCTGTATTCCAGGCCCATGGAATTCTGTTGAAGATTGCCCTTGCGAGTGTGTCATGTCGCTTGAGTTATGTAGACGAAAAGCTGGTGCAGATACATTTTTTTAAAATATTTTTTTCAATTTAAAAATAACACCCTCTAGTAATTCCACCTATAAATAGCTTGTTCATATAGCTTTAAAATGAAGTTTTGTGCATATTTGTAGTCCGACCACCAAGGCAAGTTTTTGGTGCTGAATACAGAGGTTTTTCAAACAAAGCGACACTCACAATTTTTTACACAGTACCTGCTGTAACATCAGTGCCTAAATAATTTTAATTTGTAGCATGTTGACGGGCCACCAGCACATATTTTATTTGCGTTCTTGGAACTTACGACGTTCCCGGAAAAATCCCAAATGTGGCAAACTTATTCAATATTGCTCGTGTGAAAAGCCCTCAAAGAATCGATTTACATGATTAAGTCATCATATTAAAGTTAGATAACTTCATTAGCTTGCCAGAAATGTCTTTTATAAAGTGCGTTCCAAAAACTGTTTTTGAACAAAATTATTGTTTGACACCTTTTACCTTACTTGACACCAAACAATAGGCTCTCATAAATAGGGAGGAAAATTTCTGGCAACAAAAATGATTGACCAGGACGAGTTTCGCACTTCGAGAAATATGTGGAAGTTTCATCAGCCATATTCGTGAAGGTCGGAAAAACGTTGGAGATTTGGCATTGAATGACTCATTAGAGATAACATGAACAGATCATTCAAGAAATGTGTCAAAATTTTAAAAAATTAGAGAAAAGAGGCATTTGCATGCCACATGCGGCGTTGCCTCCCTATGGCAGAAGGCATCTTCACATAGGTACAAACATTATTACAGCAGTAATTATATAAATTAACACAGTTGTCTATTTACCAGTGGTAATAGCCGGTCGGGTTGAATGGGTGACTTGAACCCCTTCCTACAAATAGTCCATAGCCAGTCTAAAATTTAGGAAAAGCGGTCACAGGTAATCGCTGCAGAGCAATGCATTCGGCTCAATTAGCTGGCGAAACCGAAACCGACGCAACAAACAGTGCATTGCCATTCACTTCGACAATGTCCTCCATGGAGACACTGTTTCTTTTGCATTGGGGGAGAAGATTAAGTTAGCGTCGATTATCGGGCACAAAGCAAAGTGTCTTAATTGACAGTCGATAACGGCTAGAGAAACAGTGTCATCACTGAGGGCGTTGTCGGTATGAATGGTAGATGTGCTGTCTGGTGCATTGGTTTTCATTTCGTCACAGCTAAATTAGGCAGGTTGTAACACTTCATGGTGATTATCAGTGGCTTCTTTTCCCAAATTTCAGAGTGGCTATAGACTTTTTGTAGAAGGAACTGAATTTGCTCATTTGACTCGACCAGCTACTGTCACAAGTAAAAAAATTCCGCCATATCCACGAAGTGAATGATGATGAGTGGGCGAAGCTCCGGAGGTAAACCTGGTAAACCATGAATCCTCTGTACATTTTGCCCACTCGATTTTATTACATCGCTCCCCCTAGCGTACGTCGCCGCACTAAATCGAACGATTGCCTTCAACCAATGACACGCGCCATATGTGACATCATTCCTATTTTATAAGATCTCGCGTCTTTCATCAACTACAAGTACCGCTTTCTAGTTTATAACGTCTTGCATCTTTTCATCATCAGCTACAAGTACCACCATCTAGTAAACACTACAAGAACTAAACGAGAGGTGGCTACATACAGGAGACGGTACCGCCATCTAGTGAAGACTGCAAGAACTAAACTAGAGGTGGCTACACACAGGGGACGGTACCGCCATCTAGTGAACACTGCAAGAACTAAACAAGAGGTGGCTACATACAGGCTACAGGGGACGCACAGCCCACGCCCTAAGAAGCTTCGCCCCTAAAAAGATAATTGTTTTAATTACTATAATTACTACCTCAATTACTGTTTTTGCCTATCTGAAGATTCCTTTTGTTACAGGAAAGGCAACGCGACAACTGGCACGCAAGTACCTCGTTTCTCTAATTTTTAAAGAATATTGAACACATTTCTTGAAACACCCTGTATTTCCTACACATGGAGACAATGCGGGGTAAAAGCAGACGAAGAACGAGCAAGAAGAAATAACGAGCTCATAAAGACACAGCCCCGTAGCCAGGAATGTTTTCGGAAGGGGGGGGGGGCACATGTTGATGGCCATAGAAAATGACTTTCTTCATTATTTATGTTCAGTAGGACAACCCACAACATCCGAATTCGGGGGGAGGGGGCAAACTCTTTGGGCAGGCCTCTGGCCACAGGCCTCCACTGAGCACACTTCCTTGTAATACAACAGATGTCACATAAGCAGAAGAAAAGTTGTCATTATTAACATATGTAAACGGAGGTCTGCACAAAAGAAAGTCTTTAACCCTAGTGAGCACATTCAGAGGAATGCTTCACTGTGTTAGTAAAATATGTAGTGAGAAACCTCATCAAGATCTGTAGAAAAATATGGAAACAGTGCATCAGTCTGAGAGCCCATGTGAAGTAACAAATATATACAGTCAAAAAGGCTCGCTAGTCTAGAGTCACATGAAAAGATTTATGAAAGCCACACTCATATTTGAAAATGACGTAACGAACTTCCAGCTAGAGGCCTTGCCTTGCAACAGGAAGGCTGCTACTCATCACAGACTAAACTTCTTATCTGTTATACAAGTCGGAAATGGTGGGTCGGATCTTACTAGTTGAAAAGTGGTCCTAAGCATGCGCTCTTCAAATCAAGGTATGGTTGCTGACTTTTTATACAAACTCCTTCATGGCACCGCCCCTCATACCACTGAAGTAATGTAAAATTACGAACGAAAATTTGGATGCCCTAGTGGGTGTTATCAGGATTTTTTGTGTTCTAGCTGACTAATTTGGTATGCTGTCAAACACAGTAACAATGTGGCAGCGATGTTTACAATAATCGTTGCAAGGTTGCCAGTACTAAATGTTTGCACTCACTACGGCTCGAGGTTGCTAGTGTAAAATTCAACATATGAAATTACAACTGCGGGTCTATGAAGGTCACCTTTCGATAGCTATGTTTTGAATGTGCGAGGTCGAAAGAAATTTTTAAACTGGATAATAATAACAAAGTAAACATTATGTGCATGGTACAGGTTTGTTTCACACTCACTAACGTGGAATACATTAACAATAAGTATGAAATCTTGACTGTAGTGCTATAGCCTCATGCAACAAAGATATGGGTGTGCTTAGCTTTATCACCTGTCACTGTTCCATGCTGCAGGACTGAACACTGAACCATCCAGAATCGGCAGTGGAGATGCATCGAAAATGATGGCGCTTGATAATTTGCTGGTGGTGCAGTGACAAAAATTCCTGCAACATCAGGTCACCAAGGTGCTTGTGGCATGAACAATCATAGTGGTGCTGGCATGAGAGGTGATACCTGGCGTAAGAACAATAGAAGCAGCGCATATAAGAGAATAAATAGTGTAACATTGCAATTGCTGTGTCATGACCTCGTGACATAAATAATGCGACATGCTTGTCTAACACGATGTAAAACCTTTTTCATCAGTCACGTGTGTGCATACCTGCGCACTACTGTATGGGGGGGGGGGGGATGTGGGTATGACCCACATGTGATTCACTGCCTATTTCACATGAAATCGATCTCCACAAATTATCAGATTCACTGTATTGTATTTGAATTAGATCAGGAGAATGTTTAAAAACCACGATTTTTAGTTATTTCTGTGCCCTCTGCCGCACTGTGAAAAATAATTATATCCCAGGTATAACACTAACAGAACTTAAGCAAAAGCATGTTTATAAGTGTGTTAAATCAAATATATGTAACAAAATTTCAAAGTAATTGTATATGGGCTTCAAAACATCATGACACTAATCACCTGAGCCAATTACTTGTCCTGTAATATTTCAGTTCTCTATGAAAAGAATATGACCTTTCTAAGTGAGTATACAATAGTTGGCAATATTGCAACCCATCATGTAAACCATTTTTCTATTTATAATCTAGTAATGACACAAGCACATAGACTTGAGAATGTGCAAAGAAGCATACCTTTTGTGAATGGAAAAGCTTCTGTTGAAATAAGTTGTATGGTTTGTGTCCAATTGAAAAAAATAATTGGTTTTATTTCAGCCACATTATTATGGTATCAACTCTGTTTTCAAGTGAAAAAATAAATTGATTCTATTTCATTAACAACATTAACGTATTAACTCTGTCCTTTTAAGGTGGAAGTGACATCAAAGATATTAGGTAGCTCTCACCCTGAAAGCTTGAAACAGAACTGAAGAAGGAGAAAACAACTTTTTAATGAAGCTTCATTCTAAAAGAATCAACTGCCTTCATGATAAGTGACCCGCTATGGTTTAAATGTTTTTTTTTCGCTTTTCCAATTTTTGACCAGCAGTCTTAAACTGGAGATAACACCAACCATTTTTTCTGCAGAAGCTTTAATAAACGCCAGTAGTTACCAGTGTCTTCGTATTACTTTTTTTAAATGCCAAGCATTTCTTTGCGAACTTCGGTGACTTTGAGCATATCTATCTATCTATCTATCTATCTATCTATCTATCTATCTATCTATCTATCTATCTATCTATCTATCTATCTATCTATCTATCTATCTATCTATCTATCTATCTATCTATCTATCTATCTATCTATCTATCTATCTATCTATCTATCTATCTATCTATCTATCTATCTATCTATCTATCTATCTATCTATCTATCTATCTATCTATCTATCTATCTATCTATCTATCTATCTATCTATCTATGCGCTTACGTTTGGGTGCTCTCGTGGTCATTCCCTTAACTTGGCGTGAACCAAAATTAGTATGGGAGGGAAAGATGGTTTGACGAATATGACGCGCTGGTCAGGACAAGAATAATGTCACCATCCCGTCGCGTGCGTCGTCAAACACTTCCCACCAGACAGTGGCACATACCCATGGGCGGGTATGTGCCGCTGGTAATGCGGGTACGTGCCACTAAGTGACTTACACTTAGTATATACTCTAGAACGACGAGAACACACATGGGACAGTTTTAAGCGCGTGAGCGTTAAGAAATACCCAACATTGGTAGCGTCAACCGAATGAAAGCAAAGAACAAATGTGAGGGTCCTGAGCTGGAATCGAACCCAAGCAATCTGCGTGGCAGTGAAGCATTTTACCACAACGCTTTCCACAAACTGCTTTCGAACTAGACGCTAATCTTCGTGAAACGTCCAATAGTGGTTGCAGTGCTGCCTACCCAATTTTATAAACATTACATATGAACTCTTTTGATAAAGACGTCATGTCGGGTTAACGTCCATTGTGATTAGGTGCCATGCGCTGAGGTTGATTAATGTCGCAGTGTCCAGGCCTCACATCCTCGTGAGCATCAGCGTTTCATATCAGCTTCTGGTGTTGTAACGCGCAGGTTCCAGTTGGCACCTTTGCGCAAGTGCGAACAACTGCTCACATAAGCATCTGCAACTCTTCAACATATGTGCGTGCGTGCAACATCTGTACATATATTTAGCGTCATTTCATGATGTGTCACTCAATAAAAAAACTGCAGCATGGTCACCTTCCCTGCGCATGCTTCGCATATTGTCGACTCTCAGGTACGTAGGATTTGCCGAACTTTTTCATCTCTGCGTCTAAATATTGCTGCAAATACTCAATGGCAGGTAGCACCGCATTTTCACTTTATTAGCAGGTATTGTCACTTTAATACAGCTGTATTTGTTTATGACAAAAACATATCCTTTTTTCTGATTTTAATAGAACCTTTTTTTAATTGAGGGGTCCTTGCCACTTCCAAATCTTATCGCACAGGTAATAGGTTCTTGCATTTATAGTTATCACTTACCAGTGTTGCATAAGCACACTATTCGAACTGTCAGAAGATAGCTGCATGTAATTAAATGCACCGTAGTATGGTTTGCATCTCTCGTTTACTCATGCAGATTAGTACTAGAAAGCAAACTATCAAAGTAAGCACGCAGAAAAATTGATATGTTGTCTAAATGTTCCTCATGCCTGTGCAGCAAGTACTCACCACTGGGACGCACTGGTTCAAGGTATAAAACGGGCAAGCACAGAGTCCAGCGACCACATCAAAAAAGTTATCTCTCAAAATTAAAAACAATTTGATGACTTTCTTGACAGTAATCAATGAAGGTTAATACTAAATGAGTTATTTACCATAGTTTGTTACTAGGACCACCTCAATTTTAAATTTGCAACCAAACATGTACAAAAAACCCACAACTTTGTAACTTTTTCACCAGCTATAAAAATTATTTCGCGCTGTAGACATATGGAATCACTCTTTGCCTACAGATAGAAAACTCTGATAATCAGCTAACACGAACTATCATATTTCACTAAATGTTATCTCTCTATGAAAAAAAAAAATCCCATAAGAACCATATTTTTCATGTACTGAAAATTCTACGATTGCTCTACACAAAAAACTTAGTACTGACCAAATAGGAGATTAAAAGATTTTAAAAAATAATTCCTCGGTTTTACGTCCCAAAATCACAATATCATTATGAAAGACGCCGCGGTGGAGGGGCCCGGAAATTTTTACTATGTGTTCATCTTTATAGTGCACTGACATTGCACAATACACGGCCCTATACCACTACAAGTCCATCACAACGCGACTACCACGGCCGGCATCGAACACGTGGCCTTCGGGTCAGCAGCCGATCATCGTAACCACTATACCACCACGGCAGACGAGGCACAGATTTTTTAAATCAATTTTTTAGAACGCGTTTTACGAGTCGTGGTTTCTAGCTTTCGGGGAGAATTCACATGCTGTTTTAGATTTCTTGAGTTAAAAGTTCTCTGTGGCTGTTCGCAACTAAAGTTGCTACCTGCCCCAAGCCACCTTTTATTAGACAACGCGGAGGAGATGAACTTCGGCCTGACGGGGAGGACACGCCGGTAGGCTGCGGTGCACCAAGATTTTACGGTAGATATCGTCTCGTCTTACGGCGCAGCGGCGTACCGGCACCGTAAACAGAGACTCACCTAACGTTGCCAGCATAAAGGGAGGCGCACACAATACACGGCTGCACTATGGCGTTGACAAGCCGGAACACTGCCGGCATAGAGTAATGCAACTGCTGTGGACAAGTAATCAGGCGCAGTGAAAAAGTCACGCTCGAAATCTAAACACGACCAACATAATAAATCCGCGATTTCCGTAAATGCTGTATTTTTTGCTCTCAGTACGCACTCCATCCCAGAAAAAGCATGCATGATACAAGCCGTGCAAAAACGACATCGACAAAGGAGCACTGCGTTCATGGCCTCGACTTTATTCGAAGCTGCCTAATCTGAGATATTGCATAGGTACTACGCGACACAGATGATAAGTGGCATGAGCTGTAACCCAAATGGCGAGTAAATGAGAAGTTAGGCACTCACCTCCAAGATGCAGACCAGATAAGAAAGCAACGCCAGCCGGGTCCCGTTCCGTGTGTGCGTCCTGAGGAGCGTAGTCGAGATAGTGACTAGAGTAGTGACTGCCGACGGATGAGTGACGATGGCGGTGCGCCCGCCGTGGTAGAATGCTTCCTCTTTCCGCGATGCCAGCCCAAACCACCGTTTGGGAACAAATACAGTTTCGTAGAATAAAAGTGATGCAGAACACGTCGCATTGACGGATGCACTGATGGTATGTGACGGCCATACTAGTATAAATTTCTGGAGGTCATCCGTATTGCAAATGTTTACTTTCGTCTAATTTTTTTTTGACGGAGGAGACATTTGTTTTTGCACCATTCAGTGAAATATCATTGGTAAGCGTGTGCTGTGTATATAATATTCGCGAAGTGGTTTAGTCTGTGATTCTTAAAGATGTGCTGTATCCTTCAAGTTGGCGATGAGGCGGAGTGTGTTTATTTCCTGGACACTATGTCCGCTTTTCTGTCCGTAAATACGCGCAATGTTTTGCAGTGTAGGGTGGCTCACGGAGCTTGTTGAATAGACAGCCTTTTTCAATGTAGAGCTTCAGCCCAGAGAGTCTGCGCAATGTAAATATTGTAAATAAACATTCTCTACGAAGTTCTATCCCCTCCTGCCTCGACATCTTCATCCCGGATCTCCGGTGCCGCAAACCCTGGTCACAACACTGCCCAAACGCAAGCTTCGAAGGCACCTGTTCGGTGCAACTGCGGCAAAGCTTGTCCACAGCGCTGCGGGGCTTTCCTCCTCGCGCCTTTTCTGAATTCACGAGACCGGACGTAGAGTGCCGAGTTTTAGTCCACAATTGACCGTGGCACACACGAAGCAAACGAGCCAGCCCCTAACAACCACTGGACAAGAAAAGCACGCTCTCCTGAGCGTAATTGTAAGCTCAGCTACGTCCTGTTGGGGCCGGTAAGAAATCCCATTCCTGCACAGTGGGCGGCCAGCTCACAGAGGTTTGGTAAATAGCATGCACGTGCGCTGTTCCCTCCCTTTCGGCGGCCGCGGGCGTTGTTGCGGATTCCTCTATCCCGTGCACGTCAGACACCAGCTTTTCTTTCCTATCTTTACATCAATAGAACTAGACACGTGAGCGCTCGATGGCATAGCGGAACAATGCGCACACACCTCGGCGGCTCCTCTATCACAGCCGCTGAATGAAAGAGTGCTCTTTCGTTCAGCAGCCCTGCCTCTAAACTTCAACTGTGGCAGCTTGGGCTAGTTGGTATGACATGATGATAGCAGAGTCCTTCAATGCTTTACTGGTCACGAAACTTCGGCGCTAGTTTCATATAGGGTCCGCGGGCGCCACTACTGGCGCCACCATTGCACTGAGGGGATCCAGCCGCCGCGCGTGCGGCATATTTGCCGGCTTTTGGCATGAAAACGCTCGCTGCTCCTGGTCTCTGCGCGCTGGGTTTCTTTTTTTCTTTTCGTAGTTGTTGGCGATGAATCGCCCAATTATTGTGTATACCATCTGCCTCCAATGGGGTTTTATTTTTTCGAATAAATTGCCGCAGACCTCGGCCACGAACGGCAACTGCTTTCGCGTCTTTGGGCGCAAGCGCTGCACCGTGTTTACCGATTTTAAGATATCTTTTGTTTGTTTCCTTCAAGAAAACTTTGTAACCACAATACACACGGTAGCTCCGTAGCTGCGGACTGCTGCGGGCCTATCAATAATGCAACGAAAAAGAAAACTTAAAAGAAGCAGGTACGCGTCCTTCAGAGTAGGCTTTTAATGAATCTGTTGAGTGCTCTGGAATGCGCTGAGCCCCCAGATACCCCAGTAATATTCTCTTTTCGATGAGGTGGTACAGTAACATTTAAAAGCGCTGCATAAAGGGAGAGGATCAAAACACGAAATGATGTATGTTGCACTGGGTGTCTTTCCGCGAACCCGCTTTTCAATCCTTGCAAAAAAGGAAGCGCAAACTTTTATCACATGCTACAAAAATAAATTTCAATATTATGAAGGGAGACAAAAGAGCGTGGTGCAGCGTACAAAAATTTATTGTTTGCGCTTTGATGTGTAGCCCACGGACGAAACAGAATATTGCTATGCAACAAAGACAAACGTAAAGTTCTACTGAATGAAGTTTACTAAAGCGAACTCATGCTCTGCAAACGACTAAAAGGAAACGCAAATTCAAAGAAGCAGTCCGCAGCGTGGCCTGCACAGAAGACATCGATAAACTGAGTCACGCGGCATTTGCTATGCATGAATTGCTCTCGGGACGTCATTAATTTTCGATCCATGAAAATAGGGTCGAGAATATTTTCGAGCAAACAAGAAATCAAGTTAGTGACAAGATGATAACCTTTTCATATCAACAATATTGCCCGACGCGACGTACAAAAAAAAAGAGCAAACGGGCGCTTCAGTTGAAACACCAGATAAAAAACTGGAAGCGGCCACGCATGGTTACAAAACAAAAAACGAATCCTGAGCGATAGTTCGTGGAAATATTAAAAGTGAAAGCACAAAGACACCAGAAAGGTTTTTTTGCATGCGAGCCTAACCACAAGGTTATAAAGTTTGCAAACAAGTAAGGAACACAGCTACTATTTTACTGATCAAACAAAAATCCGCCTATAAGTGAGCTATACAATCATAGGTCCAGGAGGCTCGCAAAGGGCTGCTTTGCTTTTACACTACTTCTTCAGTTTGGCTTTGTCCCTCCACCAGCTGGGCATGTTGCTCGCTTTGTCACACGTGACTGCTTATTTTTTTCGCGTGTGAAAAAATGCAGGCGGCACCGAAGAAAAAGGTGTAGAACTTCAGCAGTCGTCCCAACAAAGTGGCTGGGGCAGCCGACAGCAGCTGAAGCTGTACGATTGTCCAGCAAAACCTGCTCAACAATGCCCATGTACACACCAGCACATTTGCTTCACCGTAAATTCTTCTACATGCTCTTCAGCAATTTGGAGGAGGTTTAGCAGTTTGGTGGAGGGAACCTGAAGGTAACCTCTCGACTTCACAAGAATTAGGTCACTTGGTGATCGTTGCAAGCCTTTTAAAGACTCCACGCAGTCGGTGCAGCACATCCCAGAAAATTTTTGGGCAACATAGCCGGCAAGGTAGTCCAAAATGCACTCCTTTGGAGACAAGTCCGCGAGGGCCTCTTCCTCACTCTCAGTCGGCTCCAAAAGAACGTCATCCAGGAGAATGGCCAGGGAGTCAACCTGAAACGAGAATTTTCTTTGTTTACATGCATGTTCGTGGAAAAATATCAAGCACAGGTAAATAATGAACTCTGTGCATATTCTGAGTGAACGTCTGTTTAGCAGCTCTTCGCCGGAAAATATATTCCAGATGGAGAAACTATCAATAGTTCTTTTGTTTTCAATATGGCATCGTACATGATTGACAGGAGCAGCTTCCTTGTTGAAGAGGTCCTGCAGCTTGAACAGCAACTGCGGCCCGTCCCCATCAACTGATGCCCGCTTGGGTGGGCGGACAAGGTTGTTGACCGAAAGCATTCGGTATATGAACAGGAACTGTTGAATCGTTGGTTGCCCTCCGTCACCAGCAACGTGTCTCGCAATGCCAAAAAACCTCTGAAAGTGAGACAACAGATTAGTCTTGCAGAAATAAAAAAGCTTACATGTTTACCTCAAGAGGATCCTGTCCGAAATTTCCAACCAGCACATATCGAAAACCTGAGGCCAGAAGGTTCTCCACAAGTGCGATAGTAATGAGTAGGGTTTCAAAAACAATTTCAAAAATCGTTGCAAATAGCGCATTTTCAGCTCACACACTCCTTCGAAATTTCACCGATATAATCACTGCACGGGCAAGAAAGTTAAAACAACATTGGACGTAAACTCACCTTCATGACGCGACACAGCACCCGATGTGCCTGGTTTGGCGTGAACTTCTGTTTTACGAGCACATGAGGACGACTCACGACATCGCTTCGCTGGGAACCTTCTTGTCAGGGTCGGTGACCACTGCTTCGGCTTCGTCAAATACGCTGGCAAGCCGTCAAACTTCCTTGGAATGGCACAAGGCTTCAGAAGGGGCTTGTCGCGCGGAAGTGACACTTTTTCGCCATTCACCACAGATTCATCTGCGCGGACGATGTCACTGTCATCGAAATGCTTCTCGCACACTCTCACATACTTAGAGTCGAAGCAAAAGTCACCCGTTTCTTGCCTTGGAATTAAGCGCTTCCATTTCTCGCGCAGCACGCCGTCGCTGGGTAAACAGAACAAGGAAACTTTTTCTGTTCTGCCCTTGTACCCGGAACGACGTCCCGGGACACAACACGTGTTCGGCATCGTCGCTGCACTAATGCCGCATCACAACAGCACGATATGCACGTTTCCCACACAAAGCAAACAACTGGCAGCGTCGTTCGAGCCAGCGCAACGCCGACCGACCAGCCCGACGAATCTTCTCAGTGAGATGGTGGCGCCACCGCGCGGCAACCCAACGCATCATATGAAGCTCTCTTATTGAGTTACGGAGCAGTTTCGTGACCAGTAAAATTGAAGGACTCTGATGATAGTTATAGCGCGAGAACAAAACGACCGCACAGAAACAAGAAGGACACGAAAGACACGATCACTCTAAAGCATAGCGCTCGTGTCTTTCATGTCCTTCTTGTCTCTGTGTCGTCGTTTTGTTCTCGTGCTATAACTATCGTCTAAAGTTCAGTTCAAGACGCTCTCGCTCTCTCCTACTATGCCGACAAGGTCACGAAGACATGTAGCAGACCGTTTAAATAGGTTGCGAAGAAAAGAAAAAAGAGAAGCAACAGTCGAGGTGGCCAAACAAAAAAGTAAGCAGTGTAAAAATAAACAAAAATAAAACCCGCCATGCTTTCTACAAAGCCTTCACAATGGTGTTCGGTGAGTAACGATGGTCGAGGAGTAGAAGTTCTGCGCGGCGTGTGCTAGTGCAAGGCCGTTGGCTGCTGTCAGACTAGCTGGAACAAAAAAAAAAAAGCAAGAATAAGTTGTTCCTTGCTCGTATTGTCGGTCTCTCTGCTAGCCTCTTCACTGCTTCCTCGGCAGGCGCCTTGAAGCGACACCACCTGAGTGGCGACGGTCAGCTTTCGTGCCTCACTTGTCCTACTGTCCACCTGGCTGTGCTGTGTGCCTTCTTTCAAATTCCATGTGGCGTTTACAGAACGAACGCCTTTTCTTTTGCCTCTACTTCGTAACTATAGCTAGTTAACATTGCAGTTCCCGTGGTCCTTAACGAAACCTAGCGTTCGACTCTTGGTGCCGAAAAGAATTAGTTCCTTGGGACGTCCTTTCCTGAAACGGCGCTTCGCGCAACTCTGGGCGAAAGTAGCATTTTCATACGTTTTTATTTACATTCGCCTACGAGATCGTTGCGCGCGATATCTATGTCTTAACGTGAAGAACACAGTTAGCAGGAATGTACAGTGAACACGTAAACTGGTAGAGTGCAAATAGCCAAACAGACTGACACAAGAGGACAGAGTACTATCATCGCTGTGTAAATACTTTTCTTGAGCGTAGCGATGAAAAGCATTGTCTGTCAAAAGGAAGGGCAGCATCGCTGTGTGATGATGTTCAAGGTTTGTAACTGGGTGAAATTTTGAAGTTTCAGCAGTGACCGTCTCATGTGACAAGCACATGAACGGACGGAAGGAGGGCCGGTAGTACTTGTCACTGAGTCAGGGTAGGAAAGCTTACGCAGTTAAAGCTGAAGAACGATCTAGTCTAACAACCCGCACTAAAGAAGTTGTTTTTTTTACGTGGGAGCACTGCAATTATAGGTTGCTTCAAACAGTTATATCGAATGGATTCAGGTTGTTTCACTCTTGTAGTTTCTCCCTGTCAAAACGTGGTCGTGCAGTACATGAAGTACCTCTCATCACGCGTTTTCTGTGAATACTGCGGTTGAATAAACCGAGAAAACGAGAGTAGAGAAAAAAGTGCGTCTCCTCTGACGCTAGGCATGGCGAGCTTCGCTTGCAGAAAAACGCTGTGCTGGTGGGGGGCTGGCTGGGTCTGTCAGAAACGGCCGGAAATGGCGGCTAGGTTGTAAAGGCCGCAGAGGCGCGGGAGCAGCGATGTGCTCCTAGCCAGCGCCCAAAACAGATACATGCGAGAAAAAAAAATAAAACTCCATGTTTTAGGAGAATTGTTTGTAAACTATATCCAAAATATTGCCCAGCAAATGATGTGTTTCGGCAGCGTGCTGTTTCTTGTATAAGTGAGGCAAATACTTTAATCTATGTACCAAAAGTACTAATGGTTTATTTATTATTCTGCCAGCTTCAAGCGAGCAATGAGAATAATTTGCATTACTATACAGCAAGAACAGTTCACAATGATGCAAGGCTCTCAGACGCTATGCGCGAAACTTAATCGAAAGCCGAAGCGATCCCGCCTCCAAGAATCCTTCGTTGTATAAAGCGAGCGCTGGTATCGGGCCTGTTAGACGGAAAAGCGTTTTACCTACGTCGCTGCCGGCAACGTTCCTACGTTCCTGCAAAGTCGGCACGATGTAAATCCTGCTCTTTGTTGAACACGTTGGATGGTGGATGGTGAACCTCAAGGTGCCACGAAAGGGCCAGGGAACAACACCGTTTCTGATACTAGCACACACTTGAGCACAAAACGAGAAAACGGCACAGCCGTCCTTGGAGGCGCATCGTGCGTAAAACTTCACCTGATATTCCGAAATCTCCAAAGCTGGGCTGAACACTTCTTCGTATTCACTGGTGCTGGTGCAGCTCAGCCAAAGTGCGAGGAGCACGTCGCGCCTCCACGTGAACGAAGCAGGTTAGCTGCCGGCGCTTCGCGGAAATGGCCTTGGGGAACTCGAGGCTCGCGCTCAATTTGTGGCTTATTCGAATTTGGCTCATGTGCGGCAAATAAATCAGATGTGCTTGTTCGAGAAATCGCTCGATCGTTTCTGGGCTGTTCTTGGTCACCTCCTTGAGGCTCCGAGACGTGTCTAGCTCCTGTCATGCAGGCTGTTAAGGGTGGCGTATGGGGCGACATGTGCACTTCACGACATAACTCATGCGGGCGTAGTCTTCTTGGCGTTTCGTCTGCTGTTGAGCGGGTGCCGAGAACAGCTTCTGGCTTTTGACATCGGCCGCCATTATTGGGCATCTGCTCACATTCAAAAGGCGCGTACTGCTCGGCAACGTGACCAATTGGAGCACTTTCGACGCCGGAGGACGTACCTGGCAACATATTCCTTGGCGATGGCACACGGATTCTCGCTGATATTGCTGCCATCGCGTCTTCCACTGCGACTAAGCGCTGCTCAAACCGAGACAGATACATCAACACTGCAGCCAAAAAGCTTTCCAGTTGGGCAAACTGCGCTATCGTTCCCGTGGGTGATTGGCGACCGAGTTGATCGGGAGATGCATTGTCTATTCTTTCCACTGATGGGGTGAATGGGACAGCGTAAGCAACATCCACGTGTTCTTGGAAGGCACCAGCTTTCACTCCCCGAAGGTCTCTTCGGTCGTGACATGGTGCGAGCAACTTGAAGATTTTCGGACAGGTCTGCGTTCTTGCGCCGACGACACTCTCTCCAGACCAGCTTGCTCCCGAATACGAAGGAGGGACCGAGTTCTCCCCCATGGCGTCTCTTTCTGTGATAATCAATCTCACTCGCCTTGTACAGATTGCTGGAAGATGCCTCAATCAGCTCAAAGGTGCCAACAGTCTAGGCTCTTTCCGATGCTCTCTACGGCACGCGGATGATGGTAGGGATTTGCTTGGTCAAGTTAGCGACGCCACACCAGTCGCGGGTTGAGCTCTTCTATAGTAAGACCGGTCCCGACGTGGCGTGACCACCGCAGTCGACGAAGCGCATGAGCTGCACTACTCTCGCGGTAGCCGCCTGCTGGGGAAGGGCGAAACAGCTCGCGAAACAGGTTCCTGCGCGCATAAACGGCGATGTCGTTCCTGGGGAATAATCTCAATTGCTAGAGGTGTTTTCTCCCTCGGTGACTTGACTGCCTTTTTTTTTCTTCATTGAGGTGTTAGGTTACGCACAGAGCCATACACAGGAAGTTTTTTTTTTTTGGGGGGGGGGGGGGGGGGGGGTGTCTATATGTGGAACGGCAACTGGTAGCCGATGTGAGCGAGTGCAACTACTTCAGTATCACTCGAAATATTAAAGCACAGAAAGATGTCGGTGGGTGTTAGAGCCTCTGAACTGCCCCCTAGTTATGGCCCTGGTTGCGCAGCATAAAGGCTGGCGTTAGCGAGTCACGATGTTTTCGCATGAAAAACGGTAATTATCTCTACTTTTCATTTTCATCTTTATAGCTTTGTGCTATACTGCGCCGAGTTTGCACAGCATACGCAACAGTGTGCACATGACATAATACGCAGTACGCAAAAGTATACGCAGTGAGCACAACACAGCATGAACAGCACCTTGAGAAGTGACCCTGCTCCAGGTAATTGAAGAAGCCATCCACCAATTTTTATGACATCGATTTTCTTGAGCTCTATAAAAGCTTACTGGTCACAATGTCTAATCACGGAAGGTTAATGTGGTACACTCTGCGGAACATTTATGCCCAAAATTTTTCTGTGCTGCGAATGTGAACTGCTATTTGTTTTTTCTTCATTTTATTTATTTATTTATTTATTTTTATTAATTTGTCCGCATAGTCTCCGTGGCATAGAGCATTACTGAGGAGGTAGATGGGTTACACAGTACATGATCGGTAATCGCCTATTTACCAGGTATCAGGTACAGCAATAAAAAGAATGAACAAAAGGAAACAAGAAATAACAAAAAACAATAAAACTGCAACTATTGCAAATCGACTCAATATTCTTGATGACAACAACGACGCATACCATTATAACATAAAGTAGAAAGTGGTGTTAGAATTGTGGTAGAAGCATCATTGGTTAGGTGATTCCGTTCTGAAAATGTGCATATAAGGAAGAAGAAACTTTATTATAAAAACAAGCAGGTTTAGGTGGCTGGGTTCAAGCCTCCCAGTTCTGTACATTTACTTGTAACTTACTGTCCTTTTTTTCACCATGGCTTCCCCCGCAGGGGCATCTGCGTAAGCAGGCGTTGGCCATGGCGACACCATGGAGCCAATGAGGGGATTTCGACTCCCTCCCACGCCTTTCGGTGCGCGGCTGAGCCATGTAAAGGAAAAATAGGATTCTCGGGGTTCAGCCAGCGCTAGGTGAATGGACCTTTAAGGCCCCCGGCAGAGACAACAGACTCCCTTGGCCCCGACTTCACGCAGACGACAGCTCTGGGCTGACCCATCCAGGGGAAATCAGCAGTTGCCTTTCCCTGTCTATCTCTTCCAACTTCTTCATCTTTACCTGCCACATTTGATATGTCCGATCACCTTCTCTTTTCCGTTTACTACCACATTTCTTGGCGGCTACGGGTTAACTCTGAGTAATTGCTCAAACATCATTAGTTATTTATGGTTATAGTGGCGATGCATGGCTGGCATCTTCTAGAGTTATACCTTGCAGCGCCCCTCAGTTGAACTCAATGGTGGGTGGCCACCATTGCCACCGAACATAATTGCCTGTATGGTGCACATTGATTGTAGAAATGCTCGTAAAAGGCTAAATAAAGCATGAAGGTTGCTTCGTAGCTCATCGATAGCAGAGAGCCTAAGTCCCAAGGGAGAAGAATGCGCAGACAGGTGAGAAGAGAGAGTTTGCATAAGTTTTTAGCAGGAATAAATTCACACACGTAAGAGGCGCGAGTATAGAATAGGGTATATAGGTAAGGTAGTGGGATAGCAATCACATCCACTTCTTTTTGCGAACACACAATACAACAGCATGGATGACCTCGCGGACTCTGTTCTGACGCATTTCGAACAACTCTCCATTCGTCGAGCTACACCACATCATTTCAGCAAAACAAAATAATAATCGATAAACAAAAAATATAGCTCAAATAGTCAAAATGCGAAGCACACAATGAACCCCTTTTTTTCGATGCCTCTGCTGATATACAGGCATTGATAAACTGCTGCAATAAATTATCCCCTGGTTCTGACTGAGTGGTGTATGAAATGCTAAAACACCTTCTCCTATGCAACACAAAAAAAACCTTCATTTCTTTTATAACATTGTTAGGTTTTCCGGTGCGATTTTCTCTGCCTGGAAAGGTCCTTATTATTCCGATTCTGAAAGAAGGCAAGGGTTCATCAGATACTACACTGTAAACAGGTTTCAGCCTTTTAGGTTATTTTTGGCTCGTGTTCCAGCGTGCATTCCAAAGGTAATAAATGAAACACCCTTTAAAATGACGTTTTCACTAACACCCTTCTCTTATGTGGTTATGAAAGGGAAAAGAAAAGTGAGCCCCGTAACCGTCTGCATCTGGTGCGACACTTCAACAAAGGTGGAATTAAAAAGATATATATATATATATATATATATATATATATATATATATATATATATTGACACGTGCGGTTCTTTTGGTTTACGAAGGAAGACGCTATCACTTTCTGTTAAGCGCAACGCAGGCCGCGTTTATCTTGTATGCCACTCTGGAACGCGTTATGACGCGTGTATAAAAAACTGACACGTGCGGTTCTTTTCGTTTGCGAAGGAAGACGCTATCACTTTCTGTTAAGCGCAACGCAGGCCGCGTTTATCTTGTATGCCACTTTGGAACGCGTTACGACGCGTGTATAAAAAGCCGGCGCAGTGCGCCACTGGGGGTCTTATCTTTTTTTTTTCCGTCGGCCGACGACTGTTCACGCCGCTGTTGCTATGAGTTGTGTTTTGCCCCGTTTTGCTGGGCACAAGTTCGCCCAATAAACAGTTCGCCTGACACCGCCCTGACTCCTGCGTGCTTCCTCTCAAGTGCTGCGTGTTTCACAACCTCGTGACATCTGGTGGAGGTGCTTCTCGGTCCATGTACCGTACGCCCCCGTCCAGCCGTGAGCCAAGCCCAAGCCGGCAAGAGGACGACGCCGACCCGGTCGTTCGAGTGAGCCGAAGACAACAAGGACTACCGCCCGAATACCTGCCGCTCCCCGACAAGGACAAGAAAACAAAGGCTGCTACGAAGCCGGCATCCACAATGACGGAAGCTAGTTCTTCGGCAACCGTGGTCGTCAACCAGCCCAAAGAGCCGCCTACCTTCCGCGGATCGACCTACGAAGACCCGGAAAGCTGGCTTGACATTTACGACCGCGTCGCAGCCCTCAATAAGTGGGACCCGGACGACAAGCTGCGTCATGTGTATTTTTACCTGGAAGACGCCGCAAGGACTTGGTTCGAGAACCGCGAGTCAACGCTTCGAACCTGGGACGACTTCCGCGTTGCTTTCCTGCGCACCTTTGCAAGCGTCGTGCGAAAGGAAAGAGCCGCAGCACTGCTTGAAACTCGGGTGCAGCTCCCCAACGAAAACGTAACGATCTTTACGGAGGAGATGACGCGACTTTTCCGCCACGCCGACGCCGACATGTCCGAGGACAAGAAGGTTCGCCTGCTTATGCGAGGAGTGAAGCAGGAGCTCTTCGCCGGACTGATCAGAACCCCGCCAAAGACGGTACAAGAGTTCCTCTCCGAGGCTACCACCATCGAGAAGACTCTTGAAATGCGGACCAGCCAATACGATCGGCGCATGTCGCCAGACGTCGCAGAAGTCCGAGGACTCTGCCCCGACGACCTGCGCGAGACCATACGTGCTATTGTTCGTGAAGAACTGCGCCGCATGTTGCCATCGTCTCAGCCCCAAGTCGCCTCTCTCGAAGACGTAGTCCGCGAGGAACTACAGCGCTCACTGAGCGTTCCTGAACGGCCACAGCCCCAACCGGAGGCGATGACCTACGCCGCTACTGCACGACGACCTGTCGCCGCTCCTCGCCAACACCAGGACCCAACGTCTCCGCAGTTTCGTCGCCAGCCACCGCCGCCACCCCCGACGCCTTCCCGCTCGCCAGTAATCCAGCGCTCGCCGAGGAAAACTGACGTTTGGCGCACCCCGAACCACCGCCCACTATGCTACCACTGCGGCGAAGCCGGGCACACCTACCGCTACTGCCAGTACCGTGAGATGGGACTGCGTGGCTTCGACGTGAACGCGCCGCGTCCGCGCCCAGGTGAGCGTCCTCGCGACATCGCCGACTACATCGCCGGATCGCAGTGGCAACAACGACGACCATCCCGTTCACCTTCGCCTGGCCGCTACGTCTCCCCGGATCGCCGCCAGTACACCGGCCCTAACCGGGGCCGATCCCCAAGCCCCTACCCGGGAAACTAAAGGCAGCAACCGATGGAGGTGCGGTTGCTGCACGACGCAATGCCGAAGATCCTCCTCCGCCGCCGCCGCTGCTGCCGATGACGACGACCACGACGCACGAACTTTCCCGACGTAGTCGCAGTACGCCGCCTGAGCAGAGTCTTTACGACAAAGCCTCGCCGCCTAGGCGACATAGCAGCACCGGACCAAGCCGACGCAGCCGTGATCCGACGCCCCGACCTAACCGGAACGCCAGACGACGAACCACCGACCTCGACGTGATCATCGACGGCCACAGCGTCACCGCCCTAGTTGATACCGGCGCCGACTACTCTATCATCAGTGGTCTCTTCGCCGCTAAGCTCAAGAAGGTAAAGACTGCATGGGAAGGACCGGATATCCGAACAGCAGGGGGCCACCTTATAACACCGACTGGAACCTGCACGGCAAGAGTCACGATTCACAGCCAGACGTATTCTGTGAATTTTGTGGTCCTGCAGCAATGCTCGCGAGACGTCATTTTAGGCATGGATTTCCTGGACCAGCAAGGCGCAGTAATCGACCTAAGATCCAGGTCAATCACGCTGTCCACGGATAATGCAACGGCGTCAGACTGCAACGTCGCTCACAATGCCTTGAATGTGACAGAAGAGCAGGTAACCATCCCGCCACTGTCGAGCGTCATCATTTCCGTCGGCACCAAAGCGTCTACCAACTTACAAGGTGTCATCGAAGGCGACCAGCACCTGCTCCTAAACCGTCAGATGTGCGTCGCAAGAGGCATAGCCAAGCTTCATAACGGCGAAGCCAAGGTAATGGTGACGAACTTCAGCAACGAATATAGGCACTTAAATAGGGGCACGACGGTAGCACATCTAAGCGAATTTGTGGAAGCGAGCAATGCCTTCGCCCCCACTGATTCTCAGGGAGCCGCAACGTCGACAGCAGTGTCCGCGCCCGCCTTCGACGTCAATCAAAGCCTTTCCAGGCAGCAACAAAAGGAGCTCAAAGCCTTACTCCACCAATACAAGGACTGCTTCTCGTCGTCGTCGAGGCTTCGTCAGACCCCTCTCGCGAAACATCGCGTCATAACCGACGAATATGCCCGTCCGCTCCGTCAGAGCCCCTACCGAGTTTCTGCACGGGAACGCGAGGCCATCAAGCAACAAGTCGACGAAATGCTGCGTGACGACATCATTCAGCCGTCTACGAGTCCGTGGGCATCACCCGTGGTGTTGGTGAAGAAGAAGGACGGAACCCTACGTTTTTTGCGTCGATTATCGTCGCCTGAACAACATCACGAAGAAAGACGTGTATCCCCTCCCACGGATAGACGATGCTCTGGACAGACTCTACAACGCCAAGTATTTTTCGTCAATGGATCTCAAAACCGGCTACTGGCAAATCGAAGTAGACGAGAGAGACCGAGAGAAGACTGCCTTCATAACACCAGACGGCCTATTCGAGTTTAAGGTCATGCCCTTTGGTCTTTGCTCGGCGCCTGCGACGTTCCAACGGGTTATGGACACAGTGCTCGCAGGCTTGAAGTGGCAGACTTGCCTCGTCTACTTGGACGACGTAGTCGTATTTTCTTCCAACTTCGACGAGCACCTCCGGCGCCTTGAAGCTGTTCTTCGGGTAATCAAAGCCTCGGGACTTACCCTGAAGCCAGAAAAGTGCCGCTTCGCCTACGAGGAACTATTGTTCTTTGGCCACGTTATCAGCAAGTCGGGAGTGCTCCCTGATCCACAGAAAACAGCTGCGATAGCCGACTTTCCTGCACCCACCGACAAGAAAGCAGTACGGCCGATTTCTTGGCCTCTGCGCTTATTACAGGCGCTTCGTGAAGAACTTTTCGCGGATCGCCGAGCCACTGACGTACCTCACGAAGGCCGACGTCGACTTCAAATGGGAAACGCCGCAAGTCGAGGCATTTCAAGAATTAAAGCGACGCCTGCAAACGCCGCCAATACTGGCGCACTTCGACGAAGAAGCTGACACCGAAATTCACACGGACGCAAGCAGCACAGGGCTCGGCGCCGTGATCGTGCAGAGGACCGACGGACTTGAAAGGGTCATCAGTTACGCTAGTCGGTCACTTTCGAAGGCAGAAGCCAATTATTCCACGACAGAAAAGGAATGCCTTGCCATCGTCTGGGCTACATCAAAGTTCCGCCCCTACCTGTACGGCAGGCCTTTCAAAGTCGTGAGTGACCACCACGCCTTGTGTTGGCTAGCTAACTTGAAGGATCCATCAGGGCGCCTCGCACGGTGGAGTCTCAGACTACAAGAATTCGACATCACCGTCGTCTACAAGAGCGGACGAAAGCACTCCGACGCCGACTGCTTGTCTCGCGCCCCTGTCGATCCGCCGCCCCAGGATGACCAGGACGACGACTCTTTCCTGGGACCCATAAGTACCGACGACTACGCGGAACGCCAACGAGCTGACCCGGAGCTCAAGATCCTCATGGACTACCTGCAAGGCAAGACCGCCGACGTGCCGAAAGTATTCCGCCGAGGACTGGCTTCGTTTTTCCTGCGAAACAACGTCCTCCTGAAGAAAAACTTCTCGCCGCTCCGCGCCGACCACCTCCTCGTGGTACCTTCAGCGTTACGTTCAGAGGTTCTGGAAGCATTACACGACGACCCGACAGCCGGACATCTTGGTGTTTCCCGCACACTGTCACGAATACAAGAGAAGTACTATTGGCCTCGCCTCGCTGCCGACGCCGCCCACTACGTAAAAACATGCAGAGACTGTCAGCGACGCAAGACGCCGACAACTAGGCCAGCCGGACTTCTGCAACCCGTCGAACCACCTACACGGCCATTCCAACAAATCGGCATGGACTTACTGGGGCCGTTCCCGACGTCAACTTCTGGCAACAAATGGATTGTCGTAGCGACTGACTACCTCACTTGCTATGCCGAAACAAGGGCCTTGCCCAAGGGCACTGCCGCCGAGGTTGCCATGTTCTTCATTGAGAACATCGTCCTCCGCCACGGAGCCCCCGAGGTCCTCATCACCGACAGAGGTACGGCCTTTACGGCTGACCTAACGCAAGCGATCTTGAGGTACTGTCAGACAAGCCACCGCCGAACCACCGCGTACCACCCACAGACGAATGGCCTCACCGAGCGTCTAAATAAGACCATCGCCGACATGCTGGCCATGTACGTGGACGTCGAGCACAAGACGTGGGACGCCATACTCCCGTATGTAACCTTCGCGTACAACACGGCCGTGCAGGAAACGACGCAGTTTGCTCCATACAAGCTCGTCTACGGACGGAGCCCAACAACGACGCTTGACGCCATGCTACCGGTCGGCACCAACGAAGAAGACCTCGACGTCGCCAGCTACCTGGATCGCGCTGAAGAAGCTCGACAGCTAGCCCGCCTGCGTATCAAGAGCCAACAGACGGTCGACAGGCGCCACTACAACCTTCGACGACACCACACCGAATACCAACCAGGTGACCTTGTCTGGGTCTGGACGCCGATACGACGACGGGGATTGTCTGAGAAGCTCCTGCGACGCTACTTTGGACCCTACAAGGTAGTCCGACGTCGTGGTGAACTGGACTATGAGGTCGTGCCCGATGGCTTAACGTCATCCCAACGACGCCGTGCACGACCCGAAGTCGTACACGTGGTGCGACTTAAACCTTATTACGCGCGCTGATTAGCTGTGACGCATTGTTAATGAAATTTATTGCATGTACTCTCTCTTATGTTCTGTCTTTAGCATCGGGACGATGCTTTTTCAGAGGGGGGTAGTGACACGTGCGGTTCTTTTGGTTTACGAAGGAAGACGCTATCACTTTCTTTTAAGCGCAACGCAGGCCGCGTTTATCTTGTATGCCACTCTGGAACGCGTTACGACGCGTGTATAAAAAACTGACACGTGCGGTTCTTTTCGTTTGCGAAGGAAGACGCTATCACTTTCTGTTAAGCGCAACGCAGGCCGCGTTTATCTTGTATGCCACTTTGGAACGCGTTACGACGCGTGTATAAAAAGCCGGCGCAGTGCGCCACTGGGGGTCTTTCCTTTTTTTTTTCCGTCGGCCGATGACTGTTCACGCCGCTGTTGCTATGAGTTGTGTTTGGCCCCGTTTTGCTGGGCACAAGTTCGCCCAATAAACAGTTCGCCTGACACCGCCCTGACTCCTGCGTGCTTCCTCTCAAGTGCTGCGTGTTTCACAACCTCGTGACAATATATATATATATATATATATATATATATATATATATATAGAGAGAGAGAGAGAGAGAGAGAGAGAGAGAGATGCGCGGGGACATGAGTGACGCGAGTGACGACGGAAGTAAAGAGAAGATAGGAAAGATGAAACACGGTCACAGGAGTCCGAGGACGGGGCACCACTTGCGAGAGCACTTGTCGGCGACAGGAGATGGCGTAGGGCTAATCCAGTCGGCCAGGGCTGCGCTGTCGACGTCGTAGGGGACCAGTGGCTTGAGGTGGCGTAAGACCAACCCAGTCGGCCTACGCTGCGCTGTCGTCGGAGATCGCGAGGACACAACCGGTCGGCACAGAATCCAGTGTCTGCGGTGTTTTTGTAGGGTCTCTCGAAAGTTTTGTTTTCCTCGTTTGGACACCAGCGCGCTAAGGGGATACACAGAACAAGTGCCTATTGAAGCAAAAGCCACCCACTTCGAATCTTTCTAGTAGTCAGCTTGCTTTGTTAAACTCATTCATTGACAGATATTGCTCGTATTTGGTTTAGAATTGAGTGATGAAGCTTCACAAACTGTGTATCACCGACAAAATGGCTCCATTTTTTTAGATACACGGCCGATTTGTGTTGGCAGCAGACTTAACAAGGTTTGTTTACGAAGTAATTGGGGTCAAAAGAGGGAATTTAGGAGGCAACGTTGGTGTTTTCATTTAACTCAATTAGGGAGCTTGGATGGAGCACAGCAGAAGTTTTTCTGCTTCTTTTGAGAGCCATGAAACACCCTTTTTTACGCGGCTGAAAAAAAGTATTCTATGCACAAAATTAGTGTTTTGGAGACATCTATTGCTATTATTCATCGCAGGGACATATTAGAAAACGTACATCCACGCATTCACGCACAAACATGACATTTGAGTACAAGTAAGCACGACACAGAAATCGAACTTGCGGCCACACGCACTGAAAGCAAACACGATAATCATTACACCACAGCGCCACCACTAGCTGGCATGGTTTATAACAGGGGTTTATTTGTACAAAGCCGCTACTAACATGTCGGCGACAGTTTAAAGTTTCATTCTTTTAGCAGCAGAATATGTCAGTGCTTGTGCAAGGCCACTGCCTAAACAGAATGGTGTCATGCAGGCCATGGTAAACACCTTCGGCTTCAGACTATTCGGGTCATCGTTTCGTGTCGCTAGAAAAAAGGGTAAACGAGTGAAAAACGGTAAAAAATGGTAAACAAAACACTGAGCAACATCACTATCATTTAAAGACTCTATATAGGGAGATTTAGAAAAGCGCACCGCGAGCCCTTGAGGTGGGGTCGCTGCCAATGCGCATGCGTCGTAACACGAGTCGGCTTTCGCGTTCGCGGACCGCACGACAAAATCCGAAATCGGATGTGGTAATGGCGGCCCGCATGTGGCCCGCAAGCGCTGGTTTCGAGGCTACGGGTGGTGATGGCGGCCCGCATGTGGCACACTGGCACGTGAGCGCTGGTTTCGAGGCCACGGTGTAGCTGCGATCGTGCGTTGCGGATCGCAGCAGGGCAAACGCTATTATAAAACTCACATGGCGCCCGCCCGCAACGCCCGCAGTGCTTGCAAACGTTATTCTAAAGCTCCCTTTTGACGCGACTGACTATGAGCAGCCGCTGAGCGCGAGCGTGCCATTGTTTATCGTTCTCGTCTGCCACCGGCGCGTTCACCAACGCCGCCGTTTCCCATAGCATATAAAAAAAATCAGAGTTACACAAGGAGATGCTCATAAGCGTGCACAGTAATCTTTTCAGCGGGAAAGAAGAGCGGCGAAAGTTCGTCGCAGCACCCGCTCTGTCAATGTACGGAGCGGACTTCGCACCCCCTCCCTAGGCGATTGCGTGTGACGGTGCCCCCCCCCCCCTTCTCACCCTTGAGTTCTTGTGTACACGCTTATGCAGGTTCCTAAGTTACAAGCACACTGTAACGGGCGTACACTAAGTGCCTTTACTGCACGCGTACTGTCGGGAGCCAAACGCAAGGGCAGCAGTGCCTTATGAGCAGCTGATTGATAATCTATATCCACAATGATCAATTATTTGGAACTCGTATTTTAGCTCACGACACAGTGGTTCTCTAACCCAAACTTAATATTTCGCTGATTTAGCACTCGATGACTATCTAGAATTTCACGAATCAACCTTTATTGTTAATATTAAACAAATGCATTTAAGGCAACGCCTAAAGCGTGCCCCAATGTCACGCACAACTACCGCAAATTAGCAGTTGACAATTGTCCCGCTAAATAATGAAGTTAGTTCATCAGCACTTCACCCTTGTGAACGACCACAAGTACTTGGGACTCCTGTTGCACAGATGATGTATCGCGAAATAAAAACAAATGCAGTGTTGCAGTCTTCCTTTGCGAAAGAGCTGTTTTTATTTAAACAGTTGTTTTTTAATTGCTAGTATACCATATGCACAGAAGAAGAGAGGTTGCCCTATTTGCCATTCAGAATTTTGTAGCTATCACACTCAAACCCCGAGGAGTGCAGCAAATAGACACAAAAGTGGGAAATCCTACTCATTGTAGAACTGTGTCGTCACCTGCATATTATGGTAAACTTTATTAATGCAACACGCCACTTCAATTATGCTATGATTGATGAAGCACCCACAAGTGTATGCATGAGCAAAGCAAAAACTTTCTGCCTGTTTGCCTGTCACCTATTTATCTTCCACAATAATTCTGAAGAGTAAAACATCTGATCTACTTGCTTGATAACGAAAGCACAAGCCATAACATTGAGCCAGCAGCATTTCAACGATACCTATTGCATACCTCAAATGATTAAAGATGCAGTGTTTGAAATATTTTTTCAAACCATAACAGCATCAGTTGTCATATTAGTGTAAGCATATGCATATTTACATATTTGCGTACATTATCTATACCTAATACAAAACATAAAGGAACATACACAACACGGCCCAAGCACCATATACAACTCACCGCCGTATAGCAAGATAAAAATAGAGTGAAAAGATCTCATCATAACGCACACTAGCATGTGCACATCACAGTGCACAATTGAAAGAATATAAGCACAATCCAAAGAACTGGGATGTACAAAATACTTGGTGTCCGTCTACACATGAAGTTTAGCAAATTAGTACAAATAAGGCTATCACTACTTTCATGAAACATGCAACCATCCAGGTAAGCATGCTGTTTTTTTATTGCATAAGCTTGAGCTATGACATAAAAACTTGTGTGATACGATCAGAAGTTCAGTTTTTCTCGCATAAAAGTCCGAATGAGACCTGTTGAGTTCGTTGTACATCCACTTACCAAATTTTTAAAAGTGTTCACTCATAAAGGTTAGAGTAGGGGCTTAGTTTGTTGTACATAGTTGGCACTCACAACGCGCTAGGATTGAACACTAAAAAACACACTAAAGCATTGCGTATGCGTGCATGTTTAACAGCTGCCCATAGTAGTGTGACCACATGGTAGCGCATTATTTGATGAATCAAGTTGATAGACTCAGGGACAGCGATTACCCTGATGCCTTGATCACTACCTTGGCCGAGAGGCTCTTAAAAACCATCGGCAGCAGATATAAAATGAATATAAGATTAAAAGACAAGTCAAAATAGAGGCCTAATTTAATACCCGGCGTCCCTGGCGTTTCGCACGGACAGAAAAAAAAAATGCGAGTAGGCATGGTATACTCCTGACCTTCACAGCACCTTACAAATTAATTTCACTTTGTCACCAAGTAAACGGCAACAACTAGAAGAACAACCATACACGTTCTGTTAAGCATGTCAACAAGTTTGTACCCTGTGAAAAAAAAAATGTTGTATATGGTACTCCTTTGCCATGCGGAAATCGGTACGTTGGGCAAACTGGTAGATGTCTTGATTCACGTTTCACTCTTTCTTCTGTTCTTTTCACCCTATATATGTTTGTCGTTTTTCCATTGAATAAACACTTGTTAGTTCACGATCGTTTGTGTCCTACCTGTCCTTCAGTGTGTCTTTTAGTGTTCAATTCTAGCGTTTCGTGAGTGTCAACCATGTTCAGTCATGCCAACAAAATAACAACATTGCATTCGTATATGGCTTCACATGTTTATTCAGGCATATCTGAAAAATAAAGTAATTTTCCGGATTACCTATGCATGGAAAGTTGTTGGCATTATCACACAGCTGTAATGCACCGATGCTTTATTTGTACATAATTAGTGCAGAAATGCTTACAATATTTCCATGCTAACCAATCTCATCTGCAACCTAATAAAATCTTCATCTTTAACTTCTCACTTCATGGCTTATGCACAATTACCTCATTAAAATTAATCCGGGTATCGTGGCTGTATAGAACTTGAAATTAAGCAATCACAATCCTAAAATTTAAGACTTGCTATATATAGCGGATGGTGGTTAGTAAATTGTGTCCTAGAGCTTGGAAAGTGTGATAACAAAGTAACATAGAAACAGAAATGAAGAGAACAGGGCAACGCAGTACTATAAGCTGAAGTTTACGGCATGCATGAATATTTTAGTCACGTTCGTACTCATTCTGCGACTGCATAATACTTTCATTTTGTAATTTTTTGTACTAGGTGTTTGCTTAATTTTTGGTTGGCGTCACAGTTCCCTTTCTAGTAGCGTGTTGTCCTGTGCGTTTCATTCTCATTTCACTGTTATATAGGCTTCTTTTCTGCTCTTTTTTTAACTATAATTACTCATCAACTCGCCCAACTGTCCATCTTAGGAATAAGTTTGCTGTATAAAGCTCGTTTCACATAGTGTCGTTTCTAACAATGCGAAATTTTCAAATGGGCATGCTATTGAACAGGTTCCATGCAGTACCAGGCATAAAACTCTGCGTGTATAAAAAAAACACAGCGAAAGTATTGTTCCAAGTGTTGTAAGATGTACGAAATGCTCGAGTTAGTGTACATTGAGGCACATGGGGGTGTTCCCACAATACACTGTCTTGAACACAAACAGGTGGGTGAGCAACTCCTGCTGCTTTCCCATGAATGTCTTCCTGAAAAGGATACAGAAAGTTCATTAGGCTTTGTGTATGCATAAAAATGAATGTCTCACCACTGACTCACACTTGAAAGTACCATCGCAGACTTTCTAACAAAACATGAAAGAAGTGCAAAATTGAGATGCTCTTAAGTAGTTCATTGTAAACTGTTCACTTCGAGTACAGAAGGAGAATAGTACTTGACGATGAAGAAATTCAAAACAACTTCAGAAGTGAACTCTTGTCCTATGCGCTACTACTTTAACAGTTTTTGATCTCAGTGTAGTTAGCATTGTGGTATAAAGGGATGCAAGTGTGAGCAAGATTTATATAAATATTAAACCCATTCTTGATCAAGAAAACATGCTTGAGGCCCTTGTCCTTAGATTTATGCGCACATCATTAAGCTTCAGGTGGTCAAAACTTCTCTACCTCCCCACTACACCGCCAGTGATGATCATATGATGGTTTTGGAGGTTAAACAGCAACCATTACACCCGTTTGCAAAGAAACATGTGGAACACTACCTTATTAAACAACCACAGCTATTCTGTTTAAGACTCTGATTGGGTTACTTGTTATTGATTCATGGCGAAAATAAACAGCATACTTGTAATGATGACAAAAGATGAGCCAGACAAAATACCAGCAGTTTATACCTTGCCAGCAATTGTCTCATTAGTCAGAATACTCTGTATTGATCACGAAGACTATGGCAACAAAATTTTAAACAAAATAACCAAAAGGAAGGATCAAGGTGACTAAATAACAAGGTTTAACAGATTCCACTGACTGATATCAATGCAATTAAATTAGCCATGTATAAGTGACACATCTCATAAATGCTATAAATATACACATGTAATTGTGGCAAGTTCAAGTGCTGATATGTGACTAATGAAGTGACAATACCATAAAATGCACGTGCTTCCTCAAAAACACAGTGTCGCTAACCACATATCTGTGACATCAAATGGTCATGATTATGTCTCTTTAACATAATTTATCTTTCAAGCTAAATCAATAGAATTCTATGATGCTACTGTACTTTGATATGCCATGTAATTTTTTTTCTCTATGGTTCAGTCCATGTGAACAATGTAAAATTGTTATCGTAAAGTCTTCTTACCAGCTCATATTCTGGGCATAAGAAGAGAATAAATAAAAAACAAATTGGGCCTTAATGCACACTTCATCCCATGGCAGCACAATAACACCGGTTGTTTGTTTGTTTTTCTTTGAGTGTATATTCCCTGAAGCCCTGTGTCATTCATGATTTATCGTAACCAAAGAATTTATGTCACACAAACTTGCCTTTTTTTTATGGTGCACTCGGTTGAATTGGATGGCTGTGCAAAGGTTCTGAGATATTCACAGCAGTTTCGAAACACGCACCACTTATTGTTACGTGAGCTTACTTTGTTTTTTTTTTGCTTTTTATTGCTCTTTTCACGCAGCGCAAAGTTCAAAACGCCTCCTACTGCTGCTGAAGCGACAATAAGGATTAGTGAAGAGAGGTAACATAAGTATTACCTATTGTTTGTGTCCCTGATTGGGCAACACCTTATCCGACAATTACGGGGCTCACTTTTCTTTTGTTTACCCTTTAAGAATCACATAAGATTTTACCCCGAACGCGGCGCGCCCATAAGCTGCTTGTTTGTACACGGCGGCATGCTGCCATGCTCGCTGTCACAGGGCCAGTGTCACCCCATCGCACTCGCATTGCGGTGTGTTGAACTGTTGCCAAGCCACACATTTCACGTCCAGCGACGAGAACACAGTAACGCTGCCGCACAAAATACGCGCACAACACCATGACACATAGCCGTGCAGCTCAAATGCGTCGCTCGGAAGGCGAACGTTATCCCGTGACGGCTTCGCTTCGCTATCGCTCACCCACATCGCTGTGGCCGTCTCCTAATCTCCGCTGGCATTTCGGAACTTGAACAGCTCTTTTTTCTTTTTTGTTATTTCATCGCGTGTGTCGTTTCTCTCTCGCGCGGTGCCGTCGCTGTTCAAAGGTCGAAGCCGAGATCGCTCGAAGGGCATATTTTCTCGCTTCGTAGCGGCCGCTTGAGAAGAGTTCCCTCCATTTGTTTTTCTTTTTGAAAAGACGATAGTCTTTGTTGGGGACCTTGGCGAAAAAATTTTGGTCTGTCTGTCTGTACTTTCGTCTGTTTGTCCGCCCTTAGAGATGCCTCAAACGGCATTAAACGGCCAACCCCATCAGCAGCGCCCATCAATATTGCCCGAAGTTTAGCGATCACAGTTGTGTGATTGTGAATTGAAAAGCAATTATTGTGCATATCTGAGGTGCCATAACAATGCTTCGATGTTTTGTACGTCTGCCTTTATACTAGATGAGGCACACACAAGTAACTCTAAGGAAAGTAGCGTTTACCGCACTGCTCTGACACTTCAACGCAATGCTCAAAAAGATGTTTCCAACGCTTTGCTACGACGTCACGGTAGTGGCACCTGCCCGTCGCTTTGCGTTCTACACCTTATCACCTCCGAGACTAGCGCGCATCTTTCTCTGCGGGCTGCACACCTTTGTTTTCGAAAATAACTGCCAGATGGCGCTTGTGTGTAACGTGCCTCGATGCGCTCGTTCGCCTTCTTTACACGCTCGAGGCACTCCAACGCAGCGTCTCCAGAATACCATTCAGTGATCTTCTTACACAGAACATGAAATAAACGTTCTGTTTACTCTCTCCAGACGCAAGACTATCGTCTTTTGTCAACATTTGCGGTGTAACATGCAGATTTGGAACCAATTTTTTTATGGTAAAACAACATAAGCGAAGTTATTCTGTGGTCGCAGTGCTGGTTGAACCCAAACCCAACTGTCTGAAGTGTGCCATCTGCAGCATTCCGTACAACGGATACCACTCGATGATATGAAGAAATAAATGTTTGATTAGCGCGTTGTGAATTTGTTAAGCATTCTGATAAATTTGTGCTTTCGTGTGACAACGCACTTCTCCCCCCTGCAAAGCAGAATGCATGCCATTCAGCACTGAAGACTAAGTGCAGAGAGCTTCAAAAAAAAAATGAAGAGAAAACATGCGAGAAGAGGTGAAATGGGAGTTTTCTGGTAGTCTCGTTTGTGACCAATTACGTCAGATCATGAATTTACCTACTCTATCCCCTCATTTTTCCCCGTTATTTCTTAAGGAAGTAAAGTTGAGGTCGCAGAACTATAGTACTCTTTTTGTTACACCCTGTGGGTGTAGAAGTGTAAATAAGGGCAATATCACGCGCTTAAAACGCCCAATTTGGCTAGTTTGTGTTTACAGTGTACAAGTAACAGGCCAGTTGTAATGAAAAACTGCCCGTGAAAAAGTTTTTAAAAAATGATAAACCCCCAACCAATGCCCTTCCTGTTGACAAACAATCCATTGGACTCTTACAACTGCGGCTATCGAGAGGCTAAATCCACCACTGACCACCTTGTACGTATCAAGGCACAAACTTGTGCCGCTTTAGTTCATAACCAATTTTTCTTCATGTGTTCCTTGATATAAAGGAGGCTTACGATATCACAATACATCACGTGTTGGTATACTATAGATATATATAAATAAGATGTCTCTTAAATTTAAGCAGTGGGGAAAGTTTTGACAATATTCGAAAATTACCTGTGCCATTGGACATTGCGTGTTCAAGTGGGCACTGTTCTGTTCCAAAAATTGTCAAAAGAATAGGGGTTCTCCAAGGAGGTGCATTGAGATGTACAATTTGATAGTCATTATTGTTTCCTTGCGCCTATTCATCCCACGTCATATGTTCTACTGCACATATGTTGACGATGTACAAGCTGGATTGAAGTCGTGTAACCTCTGAATATATGAGCGGCAAGTTCCGTTAGGTTTTAATAAAGTGTTCAAGTGGGCTGATGAAAAAGAGTATGAAGTGAATCTAGAAAATAACACATGCAATTTGAGCACTTGAGAAGCGCCTGCCATCATGACGTTCGGGGATATCCCCCACCGTGTATGGAATATGGTCATTCACAGCTGATATATAGAGTTACGGAGATCCGACGACGTTCCCTCAGAGCGGTCATCCATGAGTGTTCATCCATCTGTAACCCAAACTTATTATTTAGTTGATTTAGCCCTCGATGACTACCTAGAACCTTACCAATCAACTTTTATTGGTAAATAATGCACAAATGCATTTAAGGCAACGCCTAAGGCATGCCCCAATGTTGATGAACACATGTTGATCTAACGCTAAAGCCCTTTGTATACACGAAGCTTATCAATCGCATCTCAATGAGCGCTTGCCTTTTTATTGCAGGGTCAGGATTCATTTGACTGTCACAACCGAGCAAGCACCTTTACCCTACAAAGGTACCATCATGTAACTGCATCTGTCTTATTTTCGCTCTATAGGCAGATATTTGTAGAGGCAGCATCTCTTGGTAGCCTAACGGTGTCGTCACTTTCCCATAAAAGTTAAGGAATGTGGCCACCCTTTCCTCTAAGCGCTTGCATACCTCTTCTATCAAAGCGGGTGAAACAGGTAGGATATTTGCTTATAGGAGTGCTTCTCAGCCTCCGCGAAGATTCGGCAGTTTGTACCAACCTGTATAGACGGGCATATTTAAAGAAATGCGTACACATCCATGTAAATGGGGCCTTAACTATACTCGAATGAAATCTTGTTGGCATCCCCATTTCTCCCTGCTACGATGACTCGTTAGGAGAACCATCAAATGTTCCCACTTCAAAAAATATTTAAATTGGATTTTTTACTTCCACCTACACATTGACAGCGTCGGCTCGGCTTCCCCGTCGGCAAAAAGAAGTCCGAAGCTCGCACACTTCGAGCGTGTGTGACGTCACTGTATTCAATATGTCTTCCATGGCGCCCTCAAGACACGCCCGCGGCCTGTTCACTTGCTTGGTATGAACCAATTTTTTTGCTGTGTGACGTGACTATGTGACAGTTGTGAATAGCAGTTGGCAATATGAAAATCACGACTTGCATGCTGTGTGCAACCTGATTTACATGCCACGTTCACTGTGCACTTGCGTCCAGTGCGCTAGCTCAATATACAGTAAAATTAGTTTTTGAGTGACGTGACTGTATCACGAACACAACAGACATATGGTAACGTGAAAATCATGATATGCATGTCCTGCACATAAATGTCATGCTCGTGGAGCGCACAGACCATTTTGCTTACCCCACACACTAAAATTGGTATAGCGCTATGTGACGATATATAGACGAACAAAAATCACCATGAATCATGAGATGAATGTTATGCGGAGTATGACCTGGTCCTTTCTGGCTGCTTCACACTACATCAATGCCACAATGCATGGGATCTACCGTTTTGTTTTCACTAATTTAAAGCCATGTTTGGCAATACTGAAGATCCTTATAATAGATACGCGTTTTGCAAATGGTTCTTTAACTACTACATTGTATTCCTTCGCATGGTTGTTATTTTCACCTGCTTTCTGTCATTCAGCATCCCAGAATGACTCCGGCTATGAAAGACACTGCAGTGGAGGGCTACGGTCAAGCTATTTGAAGCATTAGCGATAACAGGATTATGACATAATTTGGTTGTTGAGTCACAATGACGGCAACTAGAGAGGCCATCTGTAGAATAGCAGCCACAAAGACAACCTAAAGATATTTTAATTGAAACTTGAAGTACGTGGAATGGCCCAGCTATGAATAGAAGCGAAAAGCGACGAGGTCATCAAGCAAGGCGTTCTGGCTGGGTTATCTGAGCCACGTACGAGGGGGACCGTGCTATGGACAAGCGATGGTGCCGAGCTTAACCAAATATAAAGAAGAATACCATAAGACCGACTTGCTAGGAAACCTAAAATCCTTGCTAACCCCCGCACTCAGCCCCGCCGCGGTGGTCTAGTGGCTAAGGTACTCGGCTACTGACCCGCAGGTCACGGGATCGAATCCCGCGTGTGGCGGCTGCATTTCCGATGGAGGCGGAAATGTTGTAGGCCCGTGCGCTCAGATATGGGCACACGTTAAAGAACCCCAAGTAGTCAAAATTTCCGGAGCCCTCCACTACGGCGTCTCTCAGAATCAAATAGTAGTTTTGGGCCGTTAAACCCCACGAATCAATGAACCCCCGTATTCACAAACGCTCCTCGACTCGACTTTTACCCTTCACTTGACAGGGTTGAGCACTGCGCCACAGCTCAGCTCAAAATAACGCTGCGCTATTCGAGAATCGCAGCAGATTATCGCTGATATGCAGTGACTTGCCGGGCCTAGAGACGGCGCTCTCATCGGCTTTTAATTCTCAAGTGAAGGGGAAGTATTGAGTGAAGGGACGCTCCAGAATACGGGGGTAAGACCCATAATCACCTATGCGAAAGTAGTTTGGAATCCCTATATACAGACTAACTCTTCTAAAGTGAAGGTCAGTGCATACGCCGATGATATATGCATATGGGCATCCGGAAAACTACTCGGCCGCAATTGCGAGCTCGACTACAGCGTGCAGTGACAATCACATACAAATATCTAAGACGTCAGGGGCTCACTCTTTCAATCGACAAATGCGCAGTGCTTGCGTTCACGCGCAAGCATATGTCGCTATACCCGATATTTATTAATGGGACAGCGATACCTGCTGTAACGCACCACAAATTCCTTGGGGTTGTCGTACACAGAGATCTATTATGGGCGAGGCATGTCGCAGTACTTAAATGTCAATTGAAGAGCGTCGCTCTCATTCTTCGCCACGTAGCAGGAGCAAGATGGGGCCCATCAGAATCATCACTACTTCAATTGTACAATGCTCTATTTGTGGGATACATTCGATACAGCATGCCGGTGATCTCCTATATAAGACCTAGTTGTGTGAAGACGCTAGAGAGTGTTCAAGCTCAATGCTTACGAAGATGCTGGGTCTACCGCGCTGTACCTCAACAAATGGGACAATCGCAGAGCCTCGGGCTTGTCCCATCAGTGTATACATGCTCTGCGAGCCACTTAGAGTTCACCTCCGATTGCTGAGCCGACACAGACAGCACCCACTGTCAGTACTACCCGCCACTCACCCAGATTGCAGTTTCTCAAGAGCAATATCGCGGCATGAGAATATTGTAACATCAAGGTTTTCCCCGCCAAAGGCCCATGCAGTGCCTCCATGGGTCCTGCCTAAACCACCTGTTTGTTTTACGATACCTGGAATTACGAAGAAGTCGCTCATTTCTTCTGTTGGCTTCAGACAACTGACCCTATATCACATTTATACAACGTACAGTGATTCTCTGCACTTGCACACCGACGGATCCACCACGCTAAACACCTCCGCCGCAGCCTTTGTCATCCCAGACATGGATATCGCTCGACGATTCAAAGTGGACCATAAAACCACATCAGCTGCCGCAGAGCTTGTCGCTATCCGGGAGGCTATAAGACTTATTTCCGGAGAGCAACCGCGAGCCTGGACGATTTTCTGTGATGCCAAACCCGCTTTGCAAACCATTAATTGCATCATGAAGCGAGGTCCGTATTACAGCTTGGCAATAGAAATCACAGAACTTATTCAGGTTGCTTCAACAAATGGCCATCTTATCACTTCCCAGTGGATTCCCGCTCATTGCGGCGTGATGGGAAACGAAGAGGCAGACGCTGAAGCTAAAAATGCCTTAAGCAGTGCCCCTGAAGTACGCATTGCGTTTTCACGAGCTGACACGAACGCCCTGCTTCGCTGCGTGATGCGCAGCTACACACTTCAGCACTGGACCAAACCGGAACGGCGACACCAGCGACTTCACAAATGGGACCCGGAAATCAGGTTCCGCATGCCCCCTAAATTGAAACGCCAACTCACAAGTGTGATCCACCGCATTCGTCTTGGTGTGGCGTACACCACACGTTACGTACACATCATCGGTCGCTGTGACACCGGTCCTAATTGTGAACACTATGATGTGCCAGAAACACTTGAGCACATATTTTGTGTCTGCCCAGCATACGCACGAGAACGACAAACACTGATTTCTTCTACTGAACTATATCGCATGCAGTAGGTCAATAACTGATGAGTCAGTGTTGGGCCCTTGGCCAGACACCAACAGTGCAACTGCTGTCACAAGAGCAGTTATAACCTTTTTGGAAACAACTGGACTATATGCGCGGCTATAAAATGTGTCTCAGCTAGAAAGAACACTACATACTCACCTCTCTATCTCACCATCGTCATCCATAATTCTGTCTTTTCCCCTTTTTCTTCCCCCAGTGTAGAGTAGCAGGCTAGAGCAAGCTATTGCTCAGGCCGACCTCTCTCCCTTTCTGTAAATAAACTTATCTCTCTCTCTCTCTCTAAACTCAAGAAACTAGAGCGCCCGAGCTCTTTCTTTGTTTTTTTTTCTATTTTCTATATCTTTTCTCTTTCTCTTCAGTTCCCTTTCTTTCTGTTACCCTCTCCGTGCTTCTTTCTGTGGCAATCAATTTTTTGTTTTTTCCTATTCCTTGCTCTCTCACACATAGCAAGCAACTAAGTCGTACAATTGCCACAAAAGAAAGAGGATGGCAGTATTGAGAGAGCCTGAAAGAGGGTATAGAGTTTTCGCACGAGTAATCTGTCGTTGACAAATATCATTTGGGGGGGGGGGGGGGGGAAGAGGGGCAGTGTGGTCACTGCTCAATTTTTCCAGTAATGTTAACTTGACCTGTAAATTATTGTTACTCAGTAAAGCTGATACAACAAAATCTTGTTCGTTCGGCTGACTCTGTGTGGAGCTTCCACTGTTACTTCAGTTTTTGTATCAACTATGCATCGGCCTGCTTGCCCTTTTTGTCACAACGTTTCAGTCCCTCAAGTTTGAAGTCCGCAGACATCATCAACACAGCACGCAATTCAAATTCTCGCAACGAAATAAATAATAACAGCAGCTCAACTGTTGTCAAGTTCTATGTCGCTCAGTATGAGGTATGTAAAATATCTGGCCAACTGAATAATAAACAAGGACTTTAAAACTTGAACGTTTATTAGGGTTCCCATGAGTCCAAAACGTAAAAGATCGCTCTAGACGTATTCTTCTAACACGCTCATGAGCTCGCTCGCTTGTAGTTCTTCTTGTTCTTGCGCAAGGAGCGCGGGAAGTTCAACAAGGTACACGCAAATAATGGCATACTTTTTAAATTTATCTTGGAATAAATTGCCTGGATCTGCTTGCACGTATAACGCGCACTTGCTTGCATACACACTCGAAGTTATCTATTTTAAAGCTGATAGCACTGCAAGCATAAACGATGACGAATTAGAAAGCTCGTCCATGTGATGCGCACTCGCGAGAACAGCATAAAACTTTCTGGATAAGAAGAAAACGGGTCGCTCTCGACGCTGTTGTATAATTGTTTATCAAAATGCGAGCGCGGGAGGAACACAGACAGGAACGAAAGAGGAGGCACACAGCCCGAGCGCTCGTGGTGGGTGACTCCTCTTTCCTTCCTGTCTGTGTTCCTCCCGCGCTCGCAGTTCAATGAACAGTTATGAATTACCAACCAGCCCACCTTTCCGTTCTATTGCTGTAGAATAACCCTACTTGGCGCTCGGCCAGGCGCTTCCGCGGCGCACCCCGCACTGAACGTGGTGATACGTTCATGCACACCGATAGTAGGCAGTTTTCGAATAGCGTTAGCAGGCGTTACGGGCGTTTCGGGCACTAAAAGAGTTTTAGAATTCCCTTCCGCCTGGATAAAAATTGAAGTACTTTAGCCCCCCCTCCCCCTTCCGCAAACACAAACGTCGCATCCCGGCTGCGGCGGCTGCATTTCCGATGGAGGCGGAAATGTTGTAGGCCCGTGTAGTCAGATTTGGGTGCACGTTAAAGAACCCCAGGTGGTAGAAATTTCCGGAGCGCTCCACTACGGCGTCTCTCATAATCATATGGTGGTTTTGGGGCGTTGAACCCCACATATCAATCAATCACAAACCCAAACGCAGGATGGGAGCTACGCCATAGCCTCGTCACCAGTTTGCGGGCCTTGCGAGCCGCATGCTATTATGTATTTTCTGCGGGTGGACCACAAGCGCGAATGCCAGCTCGCTTTACGACGCATGCGCAGTGGAAAGTGCGCAAGGGCTTGCGGTGCGCTATTCTAACACTCCCTATTATTTTGTACTGCAATATACGTGTGAGCTGCGCGTATGCCGAGTGGTCGAGCTGATTTTAATCGCGCACTATCTTCGTCAAATGAACCCGAACAGCGGCAAGCCTTCTCGATGCTATAGTGAGAGCCGTCGACTTATCCCCGTGGACAGGCGCGCGCATCCTGTTCAGCGACGCCGCGCATTAATGGGTGCCTGTTCATGCTGATAGGTGAACGGCGTGCACTGTATAATCGCGAAGGTTCGCCACTGTTTGAATTTCATTTGATGATGATAGTACATGACACTTTATTTCGTTATTTGTTTGCGTGAGCTAGGATTCGCGTGTTGATGTGTGTAGACGCCCCCCTCGCCACTGGCATGAAAACCCTCGTAATACACGTGTGTTTTAATAGACATTTAAGTGGTGGGCTTGTCATTGGTATCACAAACAAAGCGGAGTCGCATACTAAGCGGTGATATACCAATGTAAATGCAATTGCGTGGTTCACTTCTCTTGTTTCTGCGGGTTCTTTTAAGGTCTCGTATAAAAGGAAAGCGTTACAGGATCAATTTTCTATTATTTTGCAGTGACGCTAGAGCAGCTTGACAATCGCTAAAAATGACCCATTTTTGTGCCTCTTTTTCGCATGTTATAGAGCGTAGCGCAGATAAAATAGTAAACAGTTCCGCAACAGCAGAAGACGCCACTTGACATATTTTATTTTAAATGTCTGCTCTATTGCCAAGTGTGGGATGGGAAAAGCTGAAGAGGAAGTCGATGCAGCATTCTGTAAAGCACTGCAGCGGACGCACACGGCAAATATGGCCCACAATAACAAAGAGACAATCGCCCTTTCAATTTAACGCTCTGAAATGCGTCTACACTTCAGACATATATCGTGTAGTGTCACGAAAGGCAAATGGTTCGACGAAAAATCTAAATTTTCAGACTTATATTCAATACACCCTTGCTAAAACTGAGCACTCTATCAAAGTAAAGAGAAAATAGGAGATTTGAAACATCGGTACAACGCCTACGGCTTGGTACAGCATTTACGCGCCACTTCCTACGCAGGATAAGATGTGCGCCTTGTAGAAAGTGTTCCTGCGGCCACCTTGGCGAAGATGATTGATTTATTGATATGTGGGGCTTAACGTCCCAAATTCATCATATGATTATGAGAGACGCCGTAGTGGAGGGCTCCGGAAATTTCGACCACCCGGGGTTCTTTAACGTGCACGCAAATCTGAGCGCACGGGCCTACAACATTGGCGAAGATGTAGCACGTCACTTGATTCTAGAGTGGCAGAAAAAATAGACACAGAGAAAAGCACTACGAGCAAGTTAGCAAGTTTTAGATAATGGGTCTGTCATAGTGACAAAAATACAAGGTCTATGGCCAACTGCAGGAATTCAGAAAAAAAAAGTGCTTATCGCCTTCAAAAAGTTTCTTGAAGAATCGAATATTTTATGGAAATATCGACCTACCGTATGCGATGCCACCTTCGTGATAAAGAAAATGTGTAATATTTAGATAGCGTGTTTCATATGTGTAACCATTTGATTAGGGTGAACTGACCTTGTGATTGAAAACTGTGTACACATGAATCTTTGAGGAATATCTGAACTGTCATGTGACGTGAACCGTCCTTGTGTGTAGAACATATTGACCTATTAGCCGTATGTGAACTGACCTGTGACGTTTAGCCATTGTGTACTTTCTTATAGTATGCTGTACAATCTCGCATTTTGTGCCCTTATTGTTTACATTACGGCATATCTTGTCTACTAAAGAAAAAATAGTGTCAGGAGCCACCAAAATGGCGCCAACCTCTCTTATGCCATCATTTTTTTGAAAAAAAAGTGGCGATATAGTACGTCGCAAGGTGGCGTTTTTATATCCCCGCTTTTTCTTTTCTTTTCCTGGGGCTCACTATCTATGCCCGATGGAGAGGGGAGAAATGACTAGGGAACAACTGTCATGGTGGGCTATCTTTTCCCCCACTCTCATTTCAGTCGCTCCTTTTTTTTTTTTACCTCGTCAGAAACAGTCCCCCTGTTGCGGTAAACCATACAGATTGACAACGTCCAACATAATACCGCATTCTAAAACCGCCTGAGTTGAATTATGTCACCAGCTTAAATAAGGCTCCACTGATAAATTCTGTGCAGTTGATTTTGACCATCAGCTTGCAGCTGTTACGTGGCTGTCGTCAGTAAGCTGCCGATAACAAAGGAGTTATTTGTTGAGTCTTGCAGCGGATGCGATAACGAAGCCGCGCCGGTTGACCTGGTGTGTACTGAGCGTTCCTCCAATCTGCAGCCTTCTGGCTGTACGGTGAAAAAAAGATTGCGAGAACGTTTCTCTTTACTTTATGTGTTATATTCGCACAGTGGCACTTGTAGGAGGTGGACAAGGGCCGACGGCACAAAATATGGTTTCGCCTTTGAACTGCACAGCAAAACACACACTCCTGTTCAGTATACCGATAAGTATCCGTGTAAACTTACCGCATACTTCCATATGAAGTTGGATCACAATAAACGCGAAAACTATTCGAAGAAGAATGTTCTACAAGAAGGCTGAAACATATGCGCAGAAGGATGACGCCATAGCATGGCGTCTCTGGAAATTTTGGGACAGAACTATGAAGCCCCTTTTTAGGTGTTTAAATCACCTGATTGGAATTTATACGCAAACAAAATTAACACGACGCATCAGTGTGTTCCTAGTTTGTTTACATTTCTGCATTCATAAGGTCTTAAAGTGGACTAAAGGAGCGCTTCACAATGCCCAATTACGCTCACACATGGGCTTTGCTTTATGATATCTATAACTGCATTTATAGCTAGGTTTGTCTTTTAATACTAGCATTGTTTTTTCATAGGCCATGGTGGGAGCTGATGATCCTGAACTCTTGCTTTTCATGAGTGGTTACGGTTTACTTTGTTGACAAATACATGCACCTCGACGGACTCCCTGTGCTGTGGCTGCGGTGCCATATCCCGTGAAGTGGAGTTGCCGAAATTTGCAGAAAGTGCTGCCGTGATAAACATTAAAGAAAAAAAAATTCCATCTGATATAGAAATTTCCGGTTCGCAAATCATTAAATGCTGAACGTAAACTTTTCGAAAGCAATTACTGGAAAGCGTGCATCACCGAAGTAAGGGTGTGTCCACCTAATACTACATTTATAGTGCATGTCCGCGAAATAACACATAAATGTTATTTTTGTTCTTCTGGTATAACAAGACAAAAGCAGCGACTTGTCGAATAACCTCGGCACCATAACGCTCGCGCCTTATTCGCTGCCCAAAGAAAACCTGATGCTTCATTTCAGTACTGAGTAAAAGACGTAGCTTTCACAAAACTCGCACGCCTATTCAGCAAATGTAGGCTTGTGTGAATACAAAATTTCCAGTTTCTAAGTTCTTAAAATTTTAGGGGCAAAACTCCTTATGGCGTGGCTTGTGCATCCCTCGTAGTACGTAACCACCAGTGGCACATACCCGAAATAGGTCTAACATTTGACCTCCAAGGTGGTGCCGGTGAGAGATTTCTTCTGTGCGTTGTTTAACAATAAAAAAATAGTGATAAATGTACATGCCAATGGCTGCTAATGGGGAATAAGAGACAGGAGCATTCGGCTTTTAGTCAACGCGCACGCTGCGATCCCCATTAGCAGCCATTGGCATGTACATTGAGTGCTATCGGACAAGCAAGGATTTTTGCTACATTATACTCGCTGGGTGTAACCTCCTTAGTTTTAGAAAGGTTTAGTGAGCGTTGAGCCGCAGGGCCATGAATACAATGAACTAGTATATACCATGAATGAATTCGAGGTGGTTAAAGGGGGGAAGCACATACGAAGCGCAAGCCGTAAGAAAAAAAAAGCTGAATTTTCCTGTCTCTCATTTCACATTAGCAGCCACTGGCATGTACATTGAGCACTATCTGACAGGAAAAGGTTGCTACGTTATACTCGCTGGGCGTAACCTTCTTGGTTTTAGAAAGGTTTAGCGAGCATTGGGCCGCAGTGCCATGAATACAGTGAACTAGAATATACCATGAACTCGAGGTGGTTAAAGGTGGGAAGTGGACCCAAAGCGCAGGCCGTAAGAAAGTGTGCGTGTGCCACCTCTCGTTTAGTCCTTGGAATGTCCGCTGGATGGCGGTGCTTCTATATGGGGAATATATGATAAAAAGATGCGAAATGGTGGGACTTGGAATGTTGAATAGATGGACGAACGGACACACAGACAGATGCATGGATGGACGCATGAACGGACGCAGGGGCGGATGCATGAACGAACGCAGGGACGGGCGCACGAACAGGCGCATCGATGGTCACACAGACGTATGCATGGACGGACGAATGCTTCGCCCCACTCTCCATCATTCACTCCGTGGATATGCTGCCATTTTTTTTAGTGAGTAACGATGGCTAGTCACTGGGCATTGAGCTTTGCAACCTTAAATGTCCAAGGTTTGGCCTCCAGGAAATAGTAGGCTGAAGTGTATCGCTTGTTAATTGACGAAGATATTGACGTGTTAGCCGTTCAGGAGACAAAAGTGGAAGGTGAGGAGGAGAGTCGGAGCATGATTCTGCGGTTTACGTCTAAATATTATGCCATAGTTAGTCACGCAAACGGAAATTCGGCCGGTTGTGTGCTTTTTGTTAAAAAGATTCCGAGATTGATTGTTGAAAGTCACTTTTCTTGTGACTCTGGTAGAACAGTGGCTTGTGATTTTAGTACTAGCGAAATTGAATGGCGCGTCATTTGCGTCTATGTGCCGAACGTGGAGGCAGACCGAGAAACTTTCTTTTCGTTAATTAAGCAACATTTACGGACACCAAAACAGCTTGTTTTATCAGGGGATTTCGATTGGGTATTGAGCGCGAAAAATAGAATTAATAACCACCATGTGCGAGACAAAAGTGTTGAAGTGCTCTATGACTTGCTGAATGAATCTGACCTGGATGATGTTGCGGAGTGCTTCGAAGCGGATCGCGAAGTTCGATTTACGCATTTTCAGGGAACCAGTCACGCACGTCTTGATAGGATATACATGGCAGGGGAGACGCTAGCTAAAAGCAATAGTTACACAGTCTTACCTGTCTCTTTCTCTGACCATTGTCTTGTACAATGCAACGTGGGACTTAAACAAAAAGAAAACAAATTTAGTTGAGAATTATGGAAGTTTAACGCTAAACTACTTCGGAATGACATTTTTAATAATTTTGTGATTGAGAAAATTAGGAACAATAAAGTGATCGGAGCCTGTAATGTTGGCGAGGAATGGGAGCTTTTGAAGCAAATCGTTCAAATGAAAGCCATATCGAGATCTAGTACTTTAAAATATCAAGAAAGAATGAAAGAAAATGAACTCAGAACAACGCTTAAGAATGTGATAGCATTAGAAAGCGAGGAGCCCGGTGCCTATAAGGAAGATATTCGAACGGTGAAACGACAAATTGAGCTAGTGGAGCAGGAATGCTACAGAGGAGCCCTTATTCGAGCGAGAGCAGAGGCGTGGGCTATGGGGGAGACTCCTAGCAAGCGCGCACTTGGAATCGAGAAATCACGAGTGCGTCGTAATCACATCGACGAAATAGAGGAAAATGGAATTCTGCTAAATACTAACAGCACTATCGCTGAAGCTTTCTTTCGGTATTACCAGGGTCTCTTCGCAGACGCATTAGTAGATGTTACGAAGTTCAAGGACACCTTCTTGAGCCGGATGCCGCAATTATCCCTCGAAACGAAAGAAGCATTAGGGAGGCCTATAACCATTTCTGAAATTGAATATGCAATAGATAGTCTCGCCGCTGGGAAGCCGCCGGGGCCTGACGGTCTCGGTGCGATGTGGTATAAAGCTTTTAAAACAGCAGTTTCCCCAGTGTTACAAGCTGTGTTCAAGGAAGCCTACGCAATCAAAGCGTTACCACCTTCATTTGCCGAGACGCACACTATTCTAATACCTAAGACGGATGACAAAGCAAAATTAAAACTAGTTTCGTCATATAGGCCCATTTCGCTAACCAACACTGACTACAAAATACTCATGAAAATATTGGCAGGTAGATTGCAGTCTGCAATCACCGGAATAGTTGGGGAGCACCAAACGTGTGGCATCAAGGTGTGCTCAATATTGATGAACACACACACAATGCGATGTGTCCTTGAGAGTTGCGATGCTTTTAATTCTCATGTTGCGATCCTCCAGCTTGATTTAGAGAAGGCTTTTGACTGCATCCCGCAAGATGTGTTATTCTCCATACTTGAACATGTCAATGTCGGATCGGTGATTACAGAGGGCATAGTTTTGGCGTATAAGAACTCTACTATACGACTAATTATTAACAAGATCCCGGGGTCTCCCATTAGGCTGGAACTTTCTGTACGCCAGGGTTGTCCAGCAAGTCCACTCTTGTTTGCATTGTACATAGAGAGCTTGTGCTTGGCCATATCAGAAAACGATTTGATTGATTGATATGTGGGGTTTAACATCCCAAAACCACCATTTGATTATGAGAGACGCCGTAGTGGAGGGCTCCGGAAATTTTGACCACCTGGGGTTCTTTAACATGCACCCAAATCTGAGTACACGGGCCTACAACATTTCCGTCTCCATCGGAAATGCAGCCGCCGCAGTCGGGAATCGAACCCGCGACCTGCGGGTCAGCAGCCGAGTACCTTAGCCACTAGACCACCACGGCGGGGCATATTAGAAAACGAGACGATCCGTGGTTTCCGACTGCTTGACGCCGAGGTAAATGTTTTGGCATACGCTGATGATGTAGCAGTGTGTTGCACCACTAAAGAGAGTGTACAAGAGACAGTTGCCGTTGTTAAAAATTTAGGAGAAATTACAGGAAGTCGGGTTAATTGAGGAAAGTGTCTGGGGTTGTGGCACGAAGACTGGACATCAACCCCAGATACCTATGCTAACGTTCACTGGTTTAATACTCCAGTAAAATATCTAGGCGTGTATTTCCAGCACTACAAAGGCACCAATGATTACTGCACTGAACAAATAAAAGAAACGTGCGAAAGGACAGCGCAGTGGAATGGCAACTGTCTCTCAATGTTTGTCAGAGCCACTGTATGCAACATATTTTTAATGAACAAATTATGGTATGTGATGCAGGTTTTGTGTTGCTCACGGGTGCATGTGCAAAAGCTGCATAGGATATTGGTTGTGTTTATATGGGGGTCTACTTGGGAAAAATGTAGTAGGACAAATCTGTTCCGAGGAGTAAAACAGCGGGGACTAAGCCTGTCGCATCTGTTCGTGCGACAACTAGTTAATCGTTTTATTTTCCTTCGAGATGTTCAACACCCCTTCTTAAGAACGGTATGTCAGTTACGCCTTTGTCGTGTTCTGCCTAACTTTGTGGTTAGCACCGTAAGCATGCCGGGAGCTACGCGAGGTTTCTTTAAGGAAGTTGCGGACAGTGTTCGGTTCTTGTCAGTTCGGTTTTCCAATGAATACCTTTTTTCGGTCGGGCGAAAGAAATGGCATAAAGACATACGCGACATGACTTTTCCAGTTCCTATGTATAGGGTAATTAATAGCGGGGGAGAAGGCAATGATGTTCTTAAGCGTGTTAAGAAAATGCAAATTCAGCCTAGTGCAAAAAGCTGTTTCTTTAAATTACACTCCGGAACACTACCGGTTAAGACTTTTTTAGAAGATAGAGGAGTTTATATGCCATGGGGTTTGAACTGTTTGATCTGCCGAAAGCCGGAGACAATAGATCACGTTTTTCTGCATTCTTGGGAAGGGGTTTACTTCTGAGATGTTTTACAGAGAACTCTAAAAAAGGAACTTCCCTTACATTCACTGGGTATCAGGTTTTTAACAGTAGAAAAAGAGGAGGGACTGCCTTTTTATCTTATAATGCTGCTTGGCCTCCATTGTCTTTGGCGGGCAAGAATGGCCGGTTACTACTGTGACCCTGTCAGGCGTCCGGCCCATATGCTTTTCCGCGAAAGCATTGCTCAGTACATTGATCTACTCAAACAACAAGATTTTGTTCAGGAATGGCTCTCCAGGGTCGAACCCCTCGTGAACCTGATGGAATTTTAGCACTGTAATCACTAATAGTTCCGCGACTATTTTGTCATCACTTCTGCTTGTATGTTGCTGTTTACAGTGACTTATATGGATGTGTGTGCCTTTTGCAAAACTGGTAATAAAGAAAAAAAATCCGTAAAAAATAGTGAACTTGTTTGGTCTATGTATTTTTCGCATTCATGGCACACCCCGCTTCTTACCGGAATTTGTGTAGTTATAAGACATTGATTAGTCAACATTAGCAGTAGAGAAATAGTACGCCAAAATTAATGAACTGGGTAGTATCGGTTACTACTTTTTCCTTGAAACCTTCAAAGTTACTACCCATAGGTGGTAACAGCTAGGGCAGTAACAGCTACTAACTCCTGGTAGTAACAGCAGAGGTAGTAACTATTACCATCCTTGCCGTTACTAACTGCCTTTGCTACCAGAGTTGTAACATATGTGACAAACCATACCTACCCCAAACTTAGCAAGTACTACCACCTTTTTTCTAAGAGTGCACAATGTATTTACTTTTTAGGTAAGTATATTGTAATCCGAACTCTTCAAAGTATGGTTAGAGCTGAATCACTAGATTTACGAATAGATTAATTTCTAATAGACGAAGCCAGCTCACGTAAATATCTTGGCTTGAGATTTGACAGTAATTTGCGCTGGAAAGAGCAAAGAAACGCAGTTCGCGCAAAGCTCGTCTCGGGATGCTACGCGCTTTCACAAGCGCGTCCTCATTTTGATACTAACACTTTACGGATTTTATATTTCACAGTCGTCCACATGGAATTAAAAATTGTAATGAATAGTGGGGTGTGGCGTTGAAAACTTATCTTGAACCCGTATGCAAACTTCAGAAACGAGCACTCAAAATAATTATCCACTCACGTCATGATAAACCTACTTTACCTTTGTTTATAAAAATGATTATCTTGAGCTATGTTAGCATACATGATTTAAAAATCGCCACATGTGTTTTCATCATAGTTAAAGATAGCCTATCATTTCATATTTTTTTTTTATTTTGCACACCCTCTCATGTGACTAGAAATCAAGCATACAGAAATCTCAATCTCCCCCCAACTAGGATGATATAATTTGAACGCCTGCTGCAGTTTTCAGGAGCAAAATTCTGGAACAAACTACCAGCAGAAATAAAAAAAAAGTCAAAAGTATTTTTATCTGTGCTTAAAAATACCTTCTTAGTGTGAACGATGTTGCTTCAGTGTAAACAATCAGGATGTCATTTATCTCACTTGCCAGTAGTTTGCCCAAACCTGCCTACAAAAGCAGTTTTTCATGAGGTGGAACATGTAAAATTTAATTATAATATTAATGCAAGAAATTACCTCGCTTTACTGTTTGTACATGTCTACCAAATAACTTGACTCTGCAATTACCGATACATTTGCTTCTCTTTTGTACCCTTGTGCAATTTAAATGTGTAATAAAGGTATCCGTACGCACTTTACTATCTGTAGTACATGGAAATTTATTTCTTTTTTAATTTTTCATTGAACCCTTCATTTGAATGTGGCTATGGGTCAAGCCAGTATTGGTATTCTTATATGTCATGCTTGCAAATAAAAAATTCAATTCAAATATTCAATTCAGGAGGACTGATGTAACATTGTAGGCGCAACATATTAGATCGCCCCAGCCAAAGAACAAGTTGGAACGATTAGGAGTACCAGGAAGTGTAAGAAATACACGTGCACGTACCTAAGTAAGCCCATTACTTCTGTTCGTGTCACATTGTCACGAAGAGTGGACAACAAACCTTTGCGGATTTTGAGGAGATAAGTAATGTGGGGCTTCATTTTTTTTTGTAGATAGCCGATAGCTCTTTTCCTAATGACCTTTCCTAATGTTGTGAGACTGAAACTTATTTTTACGTAGAAGGGTACATCTCGTTTATGTCTCAACATATAGAAAAAAATGGCAGCATATCTATGAAGTAAATGATGGAGAGTGGGGCAAAGCATTCGTCCGTCCAGTCGTTCTTGCTTCCGTCCGTCCATGCGTACGTCTGTGTGACCGTCCATGCGTCCATCCGCCCATCGATGTGTGCGTCTGTTCGTGCGTCCGTTCCTGCGTTCGTCCATGCATGCACCCCTGCGTCCCTTCAAGCGTACATTCATGCATCTGTCTGTGTGTCCGTTCGTCACTCATTCAACACTCCAAGTAGCACCATCTCGCATTTTTTCATCTTATATATACCCTATATAGAAGCACCGCCATCCAGCGGACATTCCAAGGACTAAACGAGAGGTGGCACACGCACACTTTCTTACGGCTTGCGCTTCGGGTCTACTTCCCACCTTTAACCACCTCGAGTTCATGGTATGTACTAGTTCACTGTATTCATGGCACTGCGGCCCAACGATCGCTAAACCTTTCTAAAACCAAAAAGGTTATGCCCAGCGAGCATAACGTAGCAACCTTTTTCTGTCAGATAGTGCTAATTGTACATGCGAATGGCTGCTAATGGGAAATGAGAGACAGGAGAATTCGGCTTTTACTTTCTTACGGCTTGCGCTTTGTATCTACTTCCCGCCTTTAACCACCTCAAGTTCATGGTATATACTAGTTCATTGTGTTCATGGCACTGCAGCTCAACGCTCGCTGAACCTTTCTAAACTAAGGAGGTAGTATAACGTAGCAACCCTTTCTTGTCAGATAGTGCTCAATGTACATGCCACAGGCTGCTAAGGGGGATTGCAGCATGCGCGTTAACTAAAAGCAGAATGCTCCTGTCTCTCATTCTCCCCTTAGCAGCCATTGGCATGTACATTGAGCACTATCTTTTATTGTTCAACAATGCACAGAAGAAATCTCTCACCGGCACCACCTTTGATGTCAAAATGTTATACTTGTTACACACTACAACGGCTACGAGGGACGAACGAGTGCCGTTATAAGAAGTTTCGCCCCGAAAATACCATATGATATTTGGTGATGTTCGACATCCTAAAACCATGATACGATGATGCAAGGGCGCCGTAGAAGAGGGCGTAAGAAATTTAGACCTCCTGAGTTTCACTGACGCGAATATAAACCTAAGAACACGGGTCCCAATCATTTTTGCTTCCACTTGCAGGTGTCCAGTCGTGCACTATCATTCCTATAACCACAGCGGCAGGTGGTCAGAACAATTCGTTTTGAAGCCTCAGTGTACAGACAGCGTTTCTCAAAATGAAGGTGGATGTGCCTCGAAGCCGATTGACATTATCGTCTTGATTGGCGCATTGAGCTCTGTTGGAAGTGAGAAGTCAGAGATTATTTATCTGCAGTTGTCACTGTATGCCAACGCTTTATCACTCAACAGAGTCCTTTTCTTACAAGGTTCTGCTCCGGACGATGCCTTGCCTTCTCTGATTTCAAGATAACAAAAAGTACTTACCCTGAAATTTGTACATCGTGTGTGCAACATATTTCTCAATTAAGACAAAAATTGAGGAAGACGATGATTCACCGAGACATGCAAGAACAAATTTAGTTTCTGCGTCACAGAATGGTTGGGGTATTAGGACAGTGTCGTCACAGGCTCCATTTTGCTACAAGCACGTTTTATATAAAAAGGCACCCAGTATGTCAAATTAATAACACTTTGGTTATTAAAGAATGGTTGCCAATCTTTGGATACCAACAGCTAAATACATGAAAAAAAAATCATGATGGAGTGCCAAGCTGCTGTGACAATGCAACTTGTAACTTTGCTACCTGCAAACTAATTTTCGCTGCGTGATACAAATGTGCTAATTAATTCGAGAAGTTACGTGTAATGTTCCACAATAATTTATTGTTCCTTTCTAGAACAAGGCTTTATATCGGCTTTAGTTAATTTACATACATTACAGCGAAGTAAAGCAAGCGAGTAGAGTGGCAAAAAAAAAACGAAAAAGAAAAAAGCTCAGTGGGAACATTTGCGAGTAAAAAATACACGTTTCCAAGAGAGCGTACAGGACAAGGGCGCAATTTACAAAGGTAGGAAGCACAATGCCCCAACTGTATTCAGCAGCGGACTGTTTCATGTCGTGATGGTATTTTTAACCTTTGTGGACACCGGGTTAACAGAACCGTTGAAAGCACCAACTTGAACTGAAAGCGAAATCTGCCCCGCCGCGGAGGTCTAGTGGCTAAGGTATTCGGCTACTGACCCGCAGGTCGCGAGTTCGAATCCCGGCTGCGGCGGCTGCATTTCCGATGGAGGCGGAAATGGTGTAGGCCCGTGTGCTCAGATTTGGGTGCACGTTAAAGAACCCCAGGTGGTCGAAATTTCCGGAGCCCTCCACTACGGCGTCTCTCATAATCATATGGTGGTTTTGGGACGTTAAACCCTACATATCAATCAATCGAAAGCGAAAATCTGGGGTCAGTTCTCTCCATCTTCGGTACACATAAGGCGCGCCCGATGGCTTTCGGAAGCAGCACATTTCAGTTCGACCATTGTTTGAAGAAACATGATGTGATGTGTGGCGTCACCGCAGCATGCTTCTGCATATACTTCGACAACATAACTTATCTTTTTTATTCTTGTTTCTTCTTTTTCTTCCGGCAGGTTAAAATACAGGTGCATTGTGTGGTAGTCATCAGTGGCCGTTGAACGCCTGCTCCATTCAGGTTGTTTTGCCGATTGGATAAAATAACACAGTGTGAACGTGTCCCTTATCATCAGACGCGCAGCTTATGAAACGTGCGCGTCGCAAAACGGGATTCGACAAGGCACAATATGTCATCATCGGCATGAAGACCCAGCGCTTGCCGAAGCTCTTAGTGCAGATAAGGCAGGCGTCAAAAAAAAAAAAACTGTGCTACGATTTACTGCTAAGCTATCAGTATTATCGCTATCACATATTATACTGTGTTGGGAGAGGCAGCGTAGCGAAAATGAGAGAAATTCTTGACCTAATGTAGCCGAAGTCTCGAAGAGCGAATACGTGTGTATGCCCAAGTGTAGCAATTTCGATTTCTTATTTTATTTGCGCGCGCCATTTGACATTCCGCGTCAATAATGCTTTTAAACGCGAAGTGATTCTTAGCGAACTTCGGTGACTTTGAGCGTATCTATCTATCTAATCTACTCTATCTATCTATCTATCTATCTATCTATCTATCTATCTATCTATCTAGCTATCTATCTATCTATCTATAGGTATCTATCTATCTATCTATCTATCTATCTATCTATCTATCTATCTATCTATCTATCTATCTATCTATCTATCTATCTATCTATCTATCTATCTATCTATCTATCTCCACTTAAGACTTTAGCTCTCCTGGCCGTTTCGAGGAAGGTATCGATACCAAACTTGGTATGTCATAACATGACTGTATCTAGAACATATTTGACTAGTCATAACATGAAAATCATGATGTGTATGTCAATAATCTCATGATTTACATTTCATGGTTCTGCAGCTCTTGCGGTGGTTTTGTTCACATGGCATGTTACAAAACTGGTATGGTATGACATTATTGCATGACGAATGCAAGCGACCAACCCTAACATGAAAATCATGACATGAGTGTCATGTAACAACATGACTAAATGCCACGCTCATAATGCGCTGATGACCGCTTCGCTAGCTTCACTTATAAAAAATTTAGTATTACGGGACGAGAATGAATAACGAAGGTATGATACTGGTGAAAACATGATAATCATGACATGCGTGTTATGTAACAACATGACTACATGCCACACTCATGATGCGCTTTCGGCCGTTTCGCTAGGTTTACATATGCCCAATTCGGTATTACGTGACGCCAATGGATGACGAAGGCATTTGACTGGTGAAAACATGATATTATGAATTGCGTGTCATGCGAGACCATGACTACGTGCCACAGTCAAGGCACAGAATACTTAGAAGTGTGGAAGCTTGGGCTAGTTGGTACAGCATGACGATAGTATAGTGCGAGAACAAAACGACGACACAGAGACAAGAAGGACAGGAAAGACACGAGCGCTAACTTCCAACTGAGTTTATTGCGCAGAGCACGAAAATATATAGAGGAGACAGTAACCATGTGATCAAAACCATATGGCACAAAGAGCAGAACATGAGTAAGAGGAAAACAGAGGCAAAAAACACAAAAACAAAATCACAGAAAAACGGCAAAGAAAAAATCTATAAGAAAATGAAACAGAAAGGTAAAGATTATATAACTGCCTACGCGCACCGAAACCTTCAAGGAATCCGAGATCCTTCTCGGACAAAGCCACGGAGGGCTTGCTAATACAAGGCACTTGTTTGCGTGCCATCTTTATGCCCCCCTTCCCATTCACCCAACGTAGGGTAGCAAACTGAGCATGTGCCTAGTTGACCTTCGACCTTCCCTCTTGTTCATTCCCTTCTCTGGAAAGCGCACACCAGCGGCGGCCGAGTGCGAGGGAGGTGCCGGCTCCGGTACATGACACCACTGATCGTCTGCGCAGCGAACCGAAAGGCGCGCACACCGGCGGCGAACCGCGCGCTGCGGCGGCGGAGTATCATTGCGCATGCGCAGACCAGTGCCCGGCGAAATTGGCTCAGCGAGGCAAGTGTAGGTAACGCTACAATAAAGCTCCTCAGAGTAATTCTGTACAGGTCACTTCGACCGTCAACTTGCCGCAGATGCATGATTGCCACCAGCCGGCTTTCGGCCGCAAAGACGTTTCTCGTCGAGCCTTGCAGAAGATGCGATAAGGAGGCCGGCGTCAGTCGATATATTTGTTCACGCAGCTTCCCTTCGATTTTTCCACCTGTCCACTCGAAGAGCTAATCAAAGAGGAACATTTTTTTTGTCTCTCTAGTTATCACCTCTTGACACGGTTGCACAGCACGTGAGCAACACCTCATAGCATAAAATCGTTTTTTTTCCGCCTTAGGGGGGTTAGCGAAACACGCACTGCTGTAAGTTGTAGGCATACATAACAGTGTAAACTTGACCCATACTTTTATATAAAGTTAGATCCTTTAGGAATCAGCGAATGCGTAGAAAAATGGCGCCATGTTGCGCCTCTAAAAGTTTCGCAAACTTATTGTTTTTCTTTTCTACAGACAATTAGTTCGCCTGACATGCATTCACTAGCGAAAAAAAAAAACGAACATGACGCATCACTGTATTTGCAGTTTTTTCGGATTTACGGATATACTTATGACAGTTACCTAATTAAAGGACCACAATATACACTTATGCTCGCGAAATAGATAGACAGAAATACGCCTAGATAAAACATGATACATAGACAGCGTTTTTACGAAAACTGCCCCTTAAGAACAACAATATATAATTTATTCACATTTAGAGTTATTTCATAACTATCAACGCGTCAATATGTATGCATATCTGATAATATTAGCCCTTTCTTTTATTGTCTTGGGTACAAGCTGAGCTTCTTGATTGTTCTTTTCAGTTCATGTTCAGGGCTTGAAGCTGTCAAACGTTTCTGTCTCTTGGGAGCCCTTTCCTCAACGTGCGTTGTCGTGTCTCTTGCAGTATGTTGTCAACAATTGCACGAAAATGCAGCCTTGGCCACGCCTCAGAGAACAGAATACTTTGAAGCCAGTGTGAGCGTTTCAGTTTCACCGTTCCCTAGATGTACGGCTTTAATTTTGTACAAGCAGCTGTTGGAAAACGTGCACGACCAAAACAATACTGCGTGCTCCCATTTATGCATTTATGGAACACTAGAGTAAATGGTGACGTGTACGTTCAATTTAGTCCTATATCTATCCCAAGTGCACTGAAATCCCTTCTTGCACTGAAATTCCTTCTTGCACTGAAAATTACGTACTGTGCAACACTTCTACATGAGAACAATGTATGAACAAAACTGGATAGCTGCTTGAGGCGTTGGGGAACCAGTCAAACTTATGACGAATTCCACTCGTCGAGCGGGAGCAAGTTTTTTTTTTTTTGGTCGAGATTCTGCATTCCACTGGCCGATTCGGAGCAAGTTCGCGTGTTCCCAGGCATATTAGGAGCAACTAACTCTGTGACATTGCATCCCAGACAAACTTTGACACATTCCGTCATATCTTATGAAGCCACTTCATATGCCTCAGCAAGTAGATGCCGTATCATAATTCATTGGTCCGTATTGGTTCATTTTTGTGATTGTCACATTCATGTGCGCGAGGATTCTGCCTTGTGGCCGCTGCATGCGCAGGAAATACAGTGTTTCGCCCACGGTTACTATGCGTGTATCTTTTGTTTATGTTGAACTTTTGTACATGTTGGTGCTTTTTGTTTGACTTATTATTTTCCAATAGTTTCTTTTGTATTTGTTTTAGTTTGAGATGTATATAAGTATTGCGCCCCTTACTCAATTGTTTCTCTTGTACTTTTTTTCATTTTGAGGTGTCTATATGTATTCCCCCCTGCTCAATTGTCTGTCTTGTATATTTTTTTTCCAGTTTATTTGTATATATGTATAGCCCCCCTTACTCAATGCCCCTCATGGGGCCTGTAAGGTACTTTGAAATAAATAAATAATATTACACGACAAAAGCAGCGGCTACAGCAAACACCCTTGCCTTATCACAGATGAATATTACTCGTGGCCGAACGACATAGTTAAGATTGGGTGATGGATGTAATCCCGGTGGTTCAGATGATCACGACGACATATTGAAGGACTGGACTGCTTGCTGACTTCATGGCAAACTTCGGTTTATTTAAACACTGACACCCATTTACAAACAAATGCCGGGGTGGCCACTAAACCAACCGCACAGTAAGCACTGGCCTGTATTAATATCAACGTCAGCGTTACTTGCCGAGACCTTCTTATACTCCCCACATACACACCAGCTTCTCGATGCAGTATTAACCTTGTATGAGAGTCTGCGCTAAGCACGACCTCTGTTTCCGCTTCCCGAACTCGTTCTCCCTGCACAAAACCCTCTTCTTTTCATTTCTCTTCATTAGATACCTCCCGTCTCATCTGAGACAGCCTTGCTGGAACGAACCCCTACTCGATGCTCCACCAATGCAGCAAACAACTGCCCTTTCCTCAGAGATGGGTCTCCGCCTCTGCATTCCCACACTTTGCTATCCTCCGAGCATCAGCTAAGAAGAACTCCGTCGTTTCAACGACGCACAGCTTAAATGATACTTTCGTGTGACAACAAGCCTGTCTAGACGGCCATTAGCGGTCGGGCTTTAAGTAGACACGGTTCTGCTGCATATCCACAAGTATTGTTACACCATGGCGCCAGATTATCTTGTTGGGCGCCAGTGTTGCGACGGCGACCACTTATTTCTCAGTCTGGCTCACTGTGAGAGCACTACCGCCGTGCGGGTGATTCGCCAGCACCAGGTGCGGTGAACAAAGGCTCACGTGGTTCGACGACAAAGACGCGTTCCGAGGAGAACGGCTTAGTCCGCGTCTGGGCAGCCTCTTTCATTAATTACCTTTTCGTCGGGTGCTGTCTAACGACTGGCCATTTTTCGCGTGCCCCAAACATAACTGACATCTTTACGCTCACTTTTAATAGTTTTTAAAGCACACGATTTTTTCGCAATGGTAAAAACCTATAATTAGATATAGAGAAGTATCAACAATGCGTTTTTTACTTCGGAGTGCATTCAAGAAACAGGAAAGCAGGCTGCAATCGAAGCGGCTATTTTCGAATTGGTATAGTACAGTATACCTAATGGGTTTAGTACACTACCTAGATATATTTATGTTACACTAACTAATACACTACCTAGAAGTATTCATGGCACACTACTGACTTTTGAAAAAGAAAATGCTTATACGCAATAGTGACACGAAATGGTACGCTTCTTGCACTGAAAATTTACGGCACTGTGCAACACTTCTACATGAGAACAATGTATGAACAAAACTGGATAGCTGCTTGAGGCGTTAGGGAACCAGTCAAACTTATGACGAATTTCACTCGTCGAGCGGGAGCAAGTTTTTTTTTTTGGTCGAGATTCTGCATTCCACTGGCCGATTCGGAGCAAGTTCGCGTGTTCCCAGGCAGATTAAGAGCAACTAACTCTGTGACGGAGCGTTGCGCGTGCTCTGTCTTGCAAGAGACGAATTTCGCCGGAACTCCGAGAATGCGCTGCTGTCATTTCCGGCTCACTAGGGTAGCGCTGCTGCCTGCTGCTGCCTCGAGCGTTTTCTTTTCTTTTACGAGGTGGTGCTCTCTGCACGGGTTTACATTTCTAAATTGGCATTGTTTGATGCTGTTGGACGTGCTGCTGCTGGCTTGCTTCTTGCTTTGAGCGACAGCGAAGGCACTACTAGCAGCAGCAAGGACGAGCCACACGTGCCTTCTCGCCGTGTGCATGGCCGAAGTCTCGACGGAAGACTAATCGGCTATGTCGAGGAAGATTTCAGGACTGGTTACTGACGTATGTGTAAACAATTTCCGGCGCGATCTCAGACGCGGCATTCACGTGTTCCACTCGCAGATCTGGCTTGGCGCAATCCGAATGCTCGCTCCAAGATTTCGGCGGTCGCTCCGGATCTACCAGTGGAATTCGCCATTACATATATGTCACCATCCCTCTAGATAACCACAGCAGCCGCTTGCGGTATGTACTAGCACTGATCTGCTGTTTTCGTCACAGTTATCTTCAACTCTGTTAGCCAGAGCCATGACAATTGATGAGCAAAATGCTGAAGACGAACTCTTCATATTACCTCGTTATTTATTTGTAGTTATCCCTTGTTAGAAAGCATCAGAATGTTACTTCCAAGTGGGTAGATTTAAGGTAAAATTTTTCACAGAAAAATTGAAAAACCTGGCGACCAAAAAAAAAAAAGGCCTGTCAAAAAGATCCAGTGTCTCCCATGCAGTTGACCGCATGCTTGAATGTGTTCGAACGACTACTCTGGGAACAAATTCTATAAAAACTTAGAGATGAGATTTAAGATGTGCTGAATGATAACAGCAGTAAGTGATAGGAAGAGATCAATGTCTCAGAGAACGAGCGAGAGTGGCTGATACGTTTGTCGAAAGGGTACATCAATGGTTCATGTCATGCAGATGGCAAGAAGTGGACAGTGAGCTAGGACGTAGATATAAATACCAAGCGTTAGACGTGCTGTTGAGGCTTGCAAAACATAGCTGAGATTGTGGGAAAAATTTGCAGAAAGAAAGTGCGATCTGCTCGTTCAGGACCTGGTAAACCATATATCATTAGAAGATGTTTAGGCTTCTATTTAAAGAAAAACCTTCTGGTGGTTATGATCACAATGACGCAGAAAGAAACTTTGATTAGTGGTACTGAAAAGACTAAAGCATTAGGCACTGAGCTTGAACCACAAATTGCGTGTGCTCCTAAGCCTATTTATATAATTGTACAACATTGCCTCTTGAGATGACACTCACAGACAGTCTTTGGCTGGAATGGTGCCAGTTTCAGACCCCGTAACTGTAAATGCATCCGAAACAGTACTCTTGCGAATATTCCCAGTGACATTAGACGGTCACTCGCAAACTTTGAAAGCCAAGTACCCGAAGCATCGTCATCGTCACGTGTGCCTCCTGCAAAGGTAAACGTTCGTAAATTAAAAAGAAAACATGTTACGTTTACAGCAAGGCAACTTTATAGACCTATTTTTTATTTATTTCTGAACAATATAAATTTGAGAGGTACTGAGGGGGTTCAAAGTACATTTAAAGTTACAGGCATGAATAATACAGCAATGTAATTCGCATGAATTGCGTAGAGCAACGAAAGACCACACACACAAAAACATCCAATAGTGAATTCATAGTAATCCGGATGTTTTATAGCTAGACAGACTACTTGCGAAAAGACATTCATGCGAAACTATTGCCGGCACACTTTGCTAGCGTAAACCCATCTCGAGTAACGTCACGGACACCATAACCAACACCACTGTACTAGGAAGACAAAGACACTATATGTAAAATATAACAGTCTAAGTATTACATCACTTGTAGAAATAGAACACTGAATAAATTATTGAGAAAGAAACATTCACGTGTGTCTACCTGCAAAACTTGAGGAAGTAACACTGTTTGGAGCACTGCAAGCTTAATTGTAACATCAGAATGTACTTCCAAGCGGGCGGAATAAGGTACAGTTTTTTACAAAGAAAGCCGAAAACGGCGGTCAAAAAAGAGGCCTGTCAGGAAGATTCAGTAACTCCAACGTTGTTTATCGTATGCTTATATGTATTTAAACGACTACACTTGCAACAAATGAAAATAAAGATTTTCAGATGACATTTCAGACGTGCTGAAAAATAGCAACAGTAAGAGATAAAAAGAGAGTGATGCATCAGAAAACGAGCAAGAATGTCTGTTACGTCTGTCGATGGTAAACAAATGAAAGTGTGCATAAACTGTTAATGTCATGAAGAGGTGAAGAAGCGAAGAATCAGCTAGGACATAAAAGTCAATACCAAGCATTAGGGTGTGCCATTTATACTTGGTAAATATAGCTGGCATGGTGAACACAAAAATTCACAAAAATAAAGTGGAATCGGCTCGTTTAGGACCGAGAAAATCATATAACACTGGGAGAAGTTTAAGGTCTTTACTTGAAAAAAAAAGAAAAAAAAACTCTTGGCGGCTATGATAAAATGACGCAAAAAAAAAACTTTGCTATCTGTACCGACGAGACTAAAGCCCTAAGCACTGAGCTCGAAGCAAATTTGCATGGGCTCCTAAGCAATTTTTATTATCGCACAGCTTCGGCACTTCAATTGACACCCACAGAAACAGCCTTTTTCTGGTGCAGATGACTGAGGCGCAAAAAACATTTCGTGAAACAGGAGGAGCAGGAGAGAAGAAATAACAGCGCCAGCTTCTGCTCCTCCTGTTTCACGAAATGTTTTTTTTTTTCGCTTCAGTCATCTGCACCAAGAATGCAGCAACTTGCCCAGAACTAATCCTTTGGAAAGCGTTTGGCTGGAATGGCGCTAGTTTCACAGGCCATAACTGTAACTGAAGCCGAAACAGTACTAATGCAAGTATTCCCTGTGATATTCGATAGTCAGTCGCGAGCTTTCAAAGTTGAGTAGCTGTAACACCAGCTTCGTCGCACGTGCCTTTTGCAAAGAGATACGTTTGAAAACAAAAACACTTCATGCTTACAGCAACGACAAAATTTACACATTGATTTTTTTCTGAATAATATATATTTTCACGTGGACTTATTGGATAGGTGCGGGGGGTTTAAAATAGATTCAAAATTGCAATCATGAATAATACAGCAAAGTAATTGACATGGATTGCATACAGCAACGATACAAGATAACACCCAATAGTGAATTCATAGTCATTCTCATGTTTTGCCACTAGACATACTATATGTGAGAAGACATTCTTATGAAGCTGTTGCCGGCCAACTCTGCCAGCGTAAACCATCTCGAGTAACGTCATGAACACCACTGTACTGGGAAGACAACTACACTTCATGTAAAAAATAACAGTCTAAGTATTACATCACTTGTAGAAGTAGAACGTAGCATGAATTAATGAAAATAAAACATTCAGGTGTGCCCACCTGGACAATTTGAGGAATCATCATTGCTTGTTGAACAGGAAGCTTAATTCTAAAAAGTTTCTAGTGTGACGTGCATTGAGTTAAACGGGTGAAACGCAACCCCTTCTCTCAGGACTGAGGCAAATATAAAAAATGCGTTTTTTACCATTGTAACTTTGAGGGCGGGTGCAGGGGAAAGGTATCATTTAGGCAGTTGTCTCCACATGCCAAAAGTTAAACTCAACTTCTCTTAACGATAAATGGGCATCATTTGAACAAACTACATGTCACAGGAACACAAGCATTGCAAAGCAAACAAAAAGTTGTCAGTTGCTACGTGCAAACACAAAGCGAAACACGAAGAGTTCCAGCCACCCAGAGTCCTTCACTGCGCAGAATCGTCTCTGGAATAAAACCAGTGAGGCGGCAAATCGTTTGACTAAGATCACTCGTTAGAGAATTCCTCTCCTCGTGCAAAACCGGCACAATGTAGACCTTGCTTTTGGCTGAACACGTAGGGTGGTGGATGGTGAACTTCAGTGTGCCACGAAAAGGACGCGAAACACCTCTGTTCTTCATACCAACGCACACTTGAGCACAAAACGAGAGCACAGAACAACCACCCTTAGTTGCGCATCGTGCGTACAGCCTCACCTGATATCCCGCTATCTGAGACACGGGACTGAACACTTCTTCGTCGTGTCCGCGCTCGAAGGCTCGGCTGGCCAGAAGGGCAAGGCTGTTAGGCGTCCAAGTGATTGAACGAGAATCGGCTGCAGTCGAATCATGCAAATGTCCCTCGTGAACACCTTGGTGACGCCTGCTTCGTGGCTCATGCCAATTTGAATCATACATGGCAGATAGACTGCCTGTACTTGGTTGACAAAATGTGCTTTCACCCCTGGGTGGTGCTTGTTCACCTCGATGATCGGGGACACGCGGAGGTCCTTGCGTGTATTTCCTTTCAGGTGGTGCTTGGGAACGAAAATCGCGGTGACAAGGACACCGGCAACGATTTGGATTCACGCTTTCTATAGTGTTAGTGCCGAGAAGAGCTTCTGACCGTTCACACATGTCGTCATCATTTGAGGCCGCTTGATATACAGATGACTGGGACTGTGCAGCAAATGAACTTGCCGGGCCACTTTCGGTGGAGGGGCACGTACCTGGTGACCTAATGCTTGGCGAAGGCACACCGACTCTGGTAGATAATGCTTCAATGGCTGCCTCAAGGGAAGCGATGCGTCGCTCCAACACAAACAAGCACAGCAATACCAGGGCTACAGGACTTTCCATTCTGGGGAAGAGTGCCGGCGTAGACTCAGGAGACTGACCGCCGGGACTTGCGTATTGCTGCTCGTTAACGTCAGCTTCCCTCTCCAGTGATCCGGGAGCATCGCTGCCGCTTTCCTCCGATACCGCAGAAGGAGGGAACGGAACGGCGTAAACGGCAACCTGCTGAAATTGAAAGGCACCAGCTTTTACCGCTTGAAGGTCTCTTTTTACGCGATGCTGCGAGGACAGTGTAGCACGCAAGTTTGCGGTGGAGGTATCCACGACATCGTTGATAGGGCCTTCTTCAGAGCAGCTGACACCCGAATCTATCGATGGGACTGTGCTCTCCCCCATCGCGGCCTTCACTGCAATAACTGCTCAACGCTGTAGCTAGGCCTCGGTCGCGTCAAAAGGAGTTGCTGAAACCTACCTTCATCGGCAAGCGTGGCGACGGTCTGAGACTCGACTTCCTGAACTGGCGATATGCGTTCCAGCCACTGCGTTCGACGAGATGCGGAGTCCGCAGGAGATAAGCGTGCGGCGACTGCGAAACCCAGTTAGGCCGCTGAAGCAGGACTCAGATTCTCGTTCGGTCTCTGCAGTGCTCCATACGCTACCGCGATGCACACCGGTTTATCTCAAACTGAATCCCTGTGCCTGCGCGAGCTTTATCAAACGTTTGCTGGGAAACTGCCAAACGTTATCACCGGTCCGGAAAAGTATTTCAGAGCGTCGCAATATCGGGGGCGGTAGATTTTCATAGCGGCGTTGCTTCTCTGATTGCCTTGCACTCACGCTAGCAAAAGGAGTCTTCGAGCTATTGTTGGCTGTATTTAATTTAAACACTGCACTACTCTTACTGGAAGAAAGGAAGTTATATAGCATGCGCCTTACAAAGTGTACCCCACAAGCGCATATCGTTTTCTCTAAATGCGCGATGTCGTGTAACTGTGTAGGGCAGTGTTTTAATGTTGATATGACGGTATTACTTGGCTATATAAGAAATGAAGCGTGACGAGCATTTTTCTGCACGGATTTGTTTATCTGCCTCATCGCCTAAACACTGGGAAGTTTCCAGTTTGGTGGGCGCTGATTTTCTCCCGAATATTGATCAGTTTAGCCATACGCAGGATTTTTCAGAAAACTTTCCCGAAAGTCCTTGAAAATAACATCAATAAAATATTTGCTCGCTGCTTTCAGAAGTACTTTTTCTGCTGCTGACACTTGTCTAAATATATATATATATATATATATATATATATATATATATATATAAAGTAGATGCGCTTTCACATAACAACTGTTTATTGTGCCGACGTTTCGACAGGAACCCTGTCTTTTTCAAGGCCTTGAAATGCCTTGAAAAAGACAGGGTTCCTGTCGAAACGTCGGCACAATAAACAGTTGTTATGTGAAAGCGCATCTACTTTCATATTTATAACCTTGCGGCCACCGAAGTTATTCTTCTGCATATATATATATATATATATAAATATATATAGGTATGGGATATATCACAACGGGAGCGTTGTCAACAAGGATAAATATATTTATTTCCCAACAGTTTCGGGAGGGGACCTCCCTTCATCAGGGGATGAGTTATACTGACATGAACTTCCTTGCTGCCGCGTCCCTCTCGCCTTGAAAGACGTTTGCGAGAGTGAGAGGGAACTGGAAGAAGGAAAAAAAAAAGAGAGAGAGAGAAAAGACGAAAAAAGAAAGAAAAGAAAGAAAGTAAAGAAACAGGAAGAACCACTGTCGACACTGGGAACGAAGCCAACTGTCCGTCTACATCCACCTATGGTTCATATCACGTGCTGTTCAGTTCTTGGCGTGTGTCGGGCCACCCAAGATTGTCGCCGCGGTGCCGGGAGGGTCCGGGACGGCGTGCCTAAAGAAAGGGGTTTCCCCGTAATTGGTCGTTTGGTCGTTCGGCGGGCGGCGGGCGGTGTGTGTAAAGGAAAGGTTTCTCGTTAATGGGTCGGTCGGCTATTTACCTTTAATCTTCGTCCGTTTCCCTTCAATGGTCATGAAGTGGTAGGCGAACGTAAACACTTTGTATGTGCATGTGAAAAAAAAAAAAAAAAAAAAAAAAAAAAAGAAGAGGACAGTGTACACGTACGAGTCAGTCAGAAAAAAGCATGGTCTCCAGCTATCAATCTTTGTCACCAATTTTCTCCTGGCTTACTTCTCGGAGGCAGTTGAGTTTTCCGGGGTCCTCATTTATACCGGCTACTAATGTACGAAATTTGAAAATAAAATATGCCTCACGCTGTTCGCGCTCGCGTCTGTTTGAAAAACCGGACTGCAAAAGAGTTACGCTAATATTTTTAAAACTGTGGTTTGGCAGGCGCAGATGTCTAGATAAAGGTAGCTTCGGCAGTGAAGTGGCGTGGTACCGGTGATTATTGAACCGCAGCCGAAATGGCGTGTCTGTTTGGCCGATATATTCTTGTCCGCAGATGTTGCAATGTAGCATGTATATTACGTTACTGGAGTCACAATTAAGGCTTTCAGTTATGCAGAATTTGAAATCCGAGAAGTTCGCTTTGGATTCACGTGTTGTGAGCATCTGTGGGCATACCTTGCATCGAGATTTTCCGCAGGGATGGCACCCTGATTGAATTTTGGGGGTGTTTGTTTTTGCCCTGACAAGAATGTCCTTCAGATTTTTATCCCGGCGGTACACCACGTGAGGTGGCTTCGCGAAAATAGAAGTTAGTCGTTCGCTTTGCCTGATTATGTTGAAATGGCGGGAAAGTATGTTGTTGATTCGTGGCGCTGATGAGGAGTAAGTTAGTACAAGGTTCGTTTGGGAAGTCGTTTTAGGTACTTTGTTTGGTCCCTTAATTATATCATTCCTGTTCACGTTGCGAGCACGTAGTATGGCATCGTCAATAATGTCTTCCGGATAATTTTGTTTCAATAAGGAGTGCTTTAGGTGTTCCGCGTGTCTGTCAAATTCCCGCATATCGGTGCATATTCTTCGGTACCGGTAGGCCTGAGAATATGGAATACCCGTTTTGCAATGCTTTGGGTGGCTGCTGTTGAAATGTAGGTACATTTGACGGTCTGTAGGCTTTCTGTAAAGGTTTGTTGACAAGCGGTCATTTTCGACCGTGACAGTAACGTCCAAAAAGTTAATGCTAGTTTTGGAAATTTTGTGCGTGAATTTTATTGACGGGTGGCATTTGTTAAAATCCTCTATGAAGCGGAAAAGACTTCCCTCATCATGGTTCCATATCATAAAAATATCGTCTAAGTATCTTCTGTAGTAGAAAGGTTTCAAGGTGCGTCCCTCAAGGAATGGGATTTCAAGTGAAGCCATAAAGGTGCTCGCGAAGTTTGGGGCCATTTTCGTGCCCATTGCAGTGCCACTGACCTGAAGGAAATGCTTGCCGTTGAACTCAAAATGGTTATAATTTAGTACAAGTTCAAGAAGTGTAAACAGTACCTCGCCACTTACACTAGTTGATGAGTCAGATTTTACATATTCAGAAACCATAGCCGCTATTCCGTCATGGTGGGGTATGTTGGTGTACAGTGAGCAGACGTCCATGGTCACCAGAAAACTGTCGCCTGGGATGTCGAGACTTGAAGTTTCGCAGATGAAGTGGTTTGTGTCCTTTAGGTAATAGGGAAAATTTGGGGGGATGTTTTTTATTAAGGAATTGATGAATTCTGATATATTTTCTGTTGATGTGCTGTTACTGGATACTATCGGACGTCCCGGATTACCTGCCTTGTGTATTTTGGGGAGTAAATAGAATCGACCGGGAACAGAGTGGGCCGGTAACATTGCTTTTAACATTTTGCCGGTAATTTTCTCGTCCCGGCGGAGATTGTTTAGGGTTACTTTTATCTCCCTTTCAAATTCGGGAGTCGGGTCCGTTGGAAGTTCTTTGTAGAATTTTGTGTCTGATAGCTGTCGTTCCCCTTCCTTTAAGTAGTCCGCCGTATTTAGAATTACTATGCAGCCTCCTTTATCAGCCGGTTTGATAGTAATTCCAGTGTTTTTTCGTAGTTCATCGAGTGCCCTTCGTTCTGACTTTGATATGTTGTTTCGAAATGGCCGATTTTTTCCATACGCTCTGATGATATCTTTTTGAACTGCTGATATATACATATCGAGGTGTTTGTCCCTCTGCTCACCCGGTCACCATGATCTGTCACCACCAATCACTCTATTCTCGTTCGTACAGTCCTTGCGATCATGAAAGTATTCACGGAGGCGGAGATTACGCGCAAAGTTATCGAGGTCTTGGTACAGTTCAAATTCATTGAATTTACCGGATGATGGACAAAAGGTCAAGCCTCTCGACAAAAGTTGAAGCTGAGCGGGTGTGAGTGTTGTGTTTGACAGATTGAGTACATTTTCCTCATAAGTTTTCGGCTGCTCTTGGCTATCACGTGGCACGGGAGTGTCAGCGTCATATTCGAGAGTAAGGATGTTTTGATTAGGATTGCACTGTGGTTCTGAGTTCCCATTTTTCTCCTCAAAGTTAGGTTGAGGTACGGGTGGTCCCTGGTGTTCTTGTACGGCCTCATTCCTATTTTCCTGTTGCAGAGCAGTGGAGCTACTGCAATCCCGCTTGAATTTTCTATCTTTTACTACTGAAATTTCGCCTCTCTTCTTTAGTTCATATCTTTCCAGTTCTCTTGCCTCATGCTCTCCGAGATTAGATACCAATTTCTGCGTGGCCTCCGTGACACTGTGTTCGGCGGCCTTACGCTCACAATGGTCCGCAATGACCCGAGTCAGTTGCAAGGACGCTTCTAGTAATATTTTTTCCCACTTCCCCCTTTCTGCTTCACTTAGTGTAGACATTGAGGGGTTGCAGGCTAGGCGGAGACCCTTAGGTGCAATTTCGTGAGATAGATATTTGTTTAGTTGTTCTGCGTGTTTTTCGTATTGCACCCGCTTTTCAATGATTTTCCTAATCGATAGAAATGAGTGGGACCATGCGTGTTTAAGACTGCCCGTACCTTTTGTTTCCCCGTGTCATTTGGAAGCCGCCGCCTTGGTCTTCGCCGCATTCGTCCGCCTGGTGTTGTAAGGCCTCGCTGGTGGGAGTGGCGACGTCGTCACTGCTGGGACCCTGGATGGCTCCTTGTGTCCCTCGGCTCCCTGTTGTTGAGTGGGTTTGGCACTGGAGTTTGAAGTGCAAGCCGTTGCCGCCGATCTCTGACTCACTGGTGGGACCCGCTGGCTCGCTGGCCTCGCTGGTGGTAGTGGAGACATCGTCACTGCTGGTGCCCTGGATGGCTCTGTGTGTCGCTCGGCTTCTTGTCGTTGAGGGGGCTTGGCACTGGAGTTGTCCGTGCAAGCGATTGCCGCCGATCTCCATGCCGCCGACGTCCATCGCAGCTGCACCCTCGTGTGCTGTGCCAGTAGCGCGACCCCCTCGAAGCTTGCATGTAAGCCGTCAGCAGCCAGGAAGCGGCGCAGCGGGAGTGTTGAGAAACCATGTTCGACGTAATAGACGCCTGCTCCCAACAACCCGTAGTGGCAGAGACGGCGGGCCTCTCTGCTGAATCGCTGTACCTCCATATTAAACCGGTTCATTGATCGCCAGTTCGAGTCCCGCCGTCGGCGATTGGGTGCGCGAGGTAGTGGCAGACTAAGATGCAGTGTCTTGATGTTCGGGCGCATCTGCTTCATTCGCTTCAATGCCTCCCTCAACGAATCCAGTGATCTTGAAGAGCTCGTCTTCAGGATGTCCGTGGTGCCCACATGCAGAAACAACGTGTCCACCCGGTGAGGTAGGTACTCAAGTAGCGCCGGAATGTCCGAAAACATAGCACCACCATAGGAGATGAAGCACGGCGTCGACGAGTCGTTCGGGCTGAAGTGCGTGTGGACGTACCGCATGAGGGAGGCATTGAAGCGAATGAAGCAGATGCGCCCGAACATCAAGACACTGCATCTTAGTCTGCCACTACCTCGCGCACCCAATCGCCGACGGCGGGACTCGAACTGGCGATCAATGAACCGGTTTAATATGGAGGTACAGCGATTCAGCAGAGAGGCCCGCCGTCTCTGCCACTACGGGTTGTTGGGAGCAGGCGTCTATTACGTCGAACATGGTTTCTCAACACTCCCGCTGCGCCGCTTCCTGGCTGCTGACGGCTTACATGCAAGCTTCGAGGGGGTCGCGCTTCTGGCACAGCACACGAGGGTGCAGCTGCGATGGACGTCGGCGGCATGGAGATCGGCGGCAATCGCTTGCACGGACAACTCCAGTGCCAAGCCCCCTCAACGACAAGAAGCCGAGCGACACACAGAGCCATCCAGGGCACCAGCAGTGACGATGTCTCCACTACCACCAGCGAGGCCAGCGAGCCAGCGGGTCCCACCAGTGAGTCAGAGATCGGCGGCAACGGCTTGCACTTCAAACTCCAGTGCCAAACCCACTCAACAACAGGGAGCCGAGGGACACAAGGAGCCATCCAGGGTCCCAGCAGTGACGACGTCGCCACTCCCACCAGCGAGGCCTTACAACACCAGGCGGACGAATGCGGCGAAGACCAAGGCGGCGGCTTCCAAATGACACGGGGAAACAAAAGGTACGGGCAGTCTTAAACACGCATGGTCCCACTCATTTCTATCGATTAGGAAAATCATTGAAAAGCGGGTGCAATACGAAAAACACGCAGAACAACTAAACAAATATCTATCTCACGAAATTGCACCTAAGGGTCTCCGCCTAGCCTGCAACCCCTCAATGTCTACACTAAGTGAAGCAGAAAGGGGGAAGTGGGAAAAAATATTACTAGAAGCGTCCTTGCAACTGACTCGGGTCATTGCGGACCATTGTGAGCGTAAGGCCGCCGAACACAGTGTCACGGAGGCCACGCAGAAATTGGTATCTAATCTCGGAGAGCATGAGGCAAGAGAACTGGAAAGATATGAACTAAAGAAGAGAGGCGAAATTTCAGTAGTAAAAGATAGAAAATTCAAGCGGGATTGCAGTAGCTCCACTGCTCTGCAACAGGAAAATAGGAATGAGGCCGTACAAGAACACCAGGGACCACCCGTACCTCAACCTAACTTTGAGGAGAAAAATGGGAACTCAGAACCACAGTGCAATCCTAATCAAAACATCCTTACTCTCGAATATGACGCTGACACTCCCGTGCCACGTGATAGCCAAGAGCAGCCGAAAACTTATGAGGAAAATGTACTCAATCTGTCAAACACAACACTCACACCCGCTCAGCTTCAACTTTTGTCGAGAGGCTTGACCTTTTGTCCATCATCCGGTAAATTCAATGAATTTGAACTGTACCAAGACCTCGATAACTTTGCGCGTAATCTCCGCCTCCGTGAATACTTTCATGATCGCAAGGACTGTACGAACGAGAATAGAGTGATTGGTGGTGACAGATCATGGTGTCCGGGTGAGCAGAGGGACAAACACCTCGATATGTATATATCAGCAGTTCAAAAAGATATCATCAGAGCGTATGGAAAAAATCGGCCATTTCGAAACAACATATCAAAGTCAGAACGAAGGGCACTCGATGAACTACGAAAAAACACTGGAATTACTATCAAACCGGCTGATAAAGGAGGCTGCATAGTAATTCTAAATACGGCGGACTACTTAAAGGAAGGGGAACGACAGCTATCAGACACAAAATTCTACAAAGAACTTCCAACGGACCCGACTCCCGAATTTGAAAGGGAGATAAAAGTAACCCTAAACAATCTCCGCCGGGACGAGAAAATTACCGGCAAAATGTTAAAAGCAATGTTACCGGCCCACTCTGTTCCCGGTCGATTCTATTTACTCCCCAAAATACACAAGGCAGGTAATCCGGGACGTCCGATAGTATCCAGTAACAGCACATCAACAGAAAATATATCAGAATTCATCAATTCCTTAATAAAAAACATCCCCCCAAATTTTCCCTATTACCTAAAGGACACAAACCACTTCATCTGCGAAACTTCAAGTCTCGACATCCCAGGCGACAGTTTTCTGGTGACCATGGACGTCTGCTCACTGTACACCAACATACCCCACCATGACGGAATAGCGGCTATGGTTTCTGAATATGTAAAATCTGACTCATCAACTAGTGTAAGTGGCGAGGTACTGTTTACACTTCTTGAACTTGTACTAAATTATAACCATTTTGAGTTCAACGGCAAGCATTTCCTTCAGGTCAGTGGCACTGCAATGGGCACGAAATGGCCCCAAACTTCGCGAGCACCTTTATGGCTTCACTTGAAATCCCATTCCTTGAGGGACGCACCTTGAAACCTTTCTACTACAGAAGATACTTAGACGATATTTTTATGATATGGAACCATGATGAGGGAAGTCTTTTCCGCTTCATAGAGGATTTTAACAAATGCCACCCGTCAATAAAATTCACGCACAAAATTTCCAAAACTAGCATTAACTTTTTGGACGTTACTGTCACGGTCGAAAATGACCGCTTGTCAACAAACCTTTACAGAAAGCCTACAGACCGTCAAATGTACCTACATTTCAACAGCAGCCACCCAAAGCATTGCAAAACGGGTATTCCATATTCTCAGGCCTACCGGTACCGAAGAATATGCACCGATATGCGGGAATTTGACAGACACGCGGAACACCTAAAGCACTCCTTATTGAAACAAAATTATCCGGAAGACATTATTGACGATGCCATACTACGTGCTCGCAACGTGAACAGGAATGATATAATTAAGGGACCAAACAAAGTACCTAAAACGACTTCCCAAACGAACCTTGTACTAACTTACTCCTCATCAGCGCCACGAATCAACAACATACTTTCCCGCCATTTCAACATAATCAGGCAAAGCGAACGACTAACTTCTATTTTCGCGAAGCCACCTCACGTGGTGTACCGCCGGGATAAAAATCTGAAGGACATTCTTGTCAGGGCAAAAACAAACACCCCCAAAATTCAATCAGGGTGCCATCCCTGCGGAAAATCTCGATGCAAGGTATGCCCACAGATGCTCACAACACGTGAATCCAAAGCGAACTTCTCGGATTTCAAATTCTGCATAACTGAAAGCCTTAATTGTGACTCCAGTAACGTAATATACATGCTACATTGCAACATCTGCGGACAAGAATATATCGGCCAAACAGACACGCCATTTCGGCTGCGGTTCAATAATCACCGGTACCACGCCACTTCACTGCCGAAGCTACCTTTATCTAGACATCTGCGCCTGCCAAACCACAGTTTTAAAAATATTAGCGTAACTCTTTTGCAGTCCGGTTTTTCAAACAGACGCGAGCGCGAACAGCGTGAGGCATATTTTATTTTCAAATTTCGTACATTAGTAGCCGGTATAAATGAGGACCCCGGAAAACTCAACTGCCTCCGAGAAGTAAGCCAGGAGAAAATTGGTGACAAAGATTGATAGCTGGAGACCATGCTTTTTTCTGACTGACTCGTACGTGTACACTGTCCTCTTCTTTTTTTTTTTTTTTTTTTTTTTTTTTTTTCACATGCACATACAAAGTGTTTACGTTCGCCTACCACTTTATGAACATTGAAGGGAAACGGACGAAGATTAAAGGTAAATAGCCGACCGACCCATTAACGAGAAACCTTTCCTTTACACACACCGCCCGCCGCCCGCCGAACGACCAAACGACCAATTACGGGGAAACCCCTTTCTTTAGGCACGCCGTCCCGGACCCTCCCGGCACCGCGGCGACAATCTTGGGTGGCCCGACACACGCCAAGAACTGAACAGCACGTGATATGAACCATAGGTGGATGTAGACGGACAGTTGGCTTCGTTCCCAGTGTCGACAGTGGTTCTTCCTGTTTCTTTACTTTCTTTCTTTTCTTTCTTTTTTCGTCTTTTCTCTCTCTCTTTTTTTTTCCTTCTTCCAGTTCCCTCTCACTCTCGCAAACGTCTTTCAAGGCGAGAGGGACGCGGCAGCAAGGAAGTTCATGTCAGTATAACTCATCCCCTGATGAAGGGAGGTCCCCTCCCGAAACTGTTGGGAAATAAATATATTTATCCTTGTTGACAACGCTCCCGTTGTGATATATCCCATACCTTCACGAAGACTAACTGGCCCATTGAATTATTACTCCCACTATATATATATATATATATATATATATATATATATATATATATATATATATATATATATATATAGGGCGTGAAGCTTAGAGCATCGAGAAGGGCGCGCCGACTTCGTTGTCGCGTATCCTGTAAAGCCATGTGGCCTTCGTCGGAGTAATGTGACATTACTCTGACGAAGGCTGGTCCACCTGCTGAAAACTTCAAGTAAAGACGCTTCCGGGAAAGTTTTGCAGTCTCTACGTCTTTTTCTTGCATACAATACGTCGGGTCCAGCGTGAATGACGTTCAAAGAATCTGAAAGAATCTGATATATATATATATTATATATATATATATATATATATATATATATATATATATATATATATATATTATATATATATATATATATACACATATATATATAATATTGAGATCTATTATTAATGAGATCTACTATTAATAAGATCCTGCTCACGGCTGGTTATTTTTTCATCCGCTTTTCTTTCCTCTTATTTACATTCCATTGGTTCTAATAACTTCCCCTGTACATTCCTTGGCATTACTGTCTGTTAGATCTCATTAATATTGTGTTAAAACACGAAAAAACGAGCCCTTAGGTATACACTTCTTTCCCTTATATATATATATATATGTATTTTTTTAAGACGTTTATTGGCGGACACTCGTTGAAGATCCACGACAGCGACAGTCAATGCGAGGACCGACTCTCTGCACGAGCTGCTCTTCTTCTTATGAAAAGGGCGACCCACTAGAAGGCACTGGAGAGGACGACCCACTGTTCGAAGGCTTTGCCACAAATACCCCGGGTACGAAAAGGGAGCCGCCTGGCGCCCTAACAGGTGGTTACAATGAGCGGGTCATGGTAGGCCTTGAGGCACTCCACGTTAACAATGTCGCGTCTTCTACGGCGCGTGTCCGAAGATGGTTCGATTGGTTCAATCAAGTAGTTTACTGGGGAAGTGCATTTGACGACACGGTAGGGGCCTTCGTATTTTGGTAATAGTTTTGAAGATAGGCCAGTTGCAATGGTAGGGATCGAGAGCCAGACGAGCGCTCCAGAAAGGAACGTGGGCGCAGTAGTGCTGGCGTCAGTGCGAATGCTGTTTGGCCGCTCTTCATCGTGCGCAGTAAAGGTCTTTGCAAGCTCTCGACACTCTTCAGCAAGCATGGCTGTAGCAGAAATAGGCGTCCACTCAGACGGATCTGGCTTGTATGGAAGTATCGTGTCGATGGTGTACGACGGGTGCCTTCCATATAATAAAAAGAAAGTTGAAAAGCCAGTGGTGCTCTGAGGGACGGTAATATGTGCGTAGGTGACGAAGGGTAGAATGGAATCTCAATTTGTGTGATCGGCGGCGTCGTACTTGGAGAACATGTCGCCGAGCGTACGGTTGAAGCGTTCGGTGAGGCCATTCGTCTGCGGGTGGTAAGCAGCAGTTTTGCGGTGAACAACGTTGCACTCTTCAAGAATGGCTTCAGCGACTTCAGACAGGAAAACGCGGCCTCGGTCACTGAGCAGTTCCTGGGGTGGACCGTGTCGCAAAATGAATCGGTGGAGCAGGAAGGAGGCCACATCGCTCGCTGTAACCGCGGGGAGAGCGGCCGTTTCGGCGTATCGCGTGAGGTGGTTCACAGCGACAATGGCCCAGCGGTTACCAGCCGACGTCAGTGGAAGTGGCTCATACATATCGATGCCAACGCGCCAAAGGGCCTGGCAGGGCAAGGTAGAGGTTGCAGACCTACCGGTGACAGGTGCATTGAAGCTTTTCGGCGCTGACAATCTATGCAGGAACGAACAAATTTCTGCACGTAGTGGTACATGCCACGCCAAAAGTACCGTTGGCGAATGCAGGTGGTAAGTCTTCGATACCCCGGAGTGCGCACAATTGCGGATAGGAATGAAAGAACTCGCATATGTCACAGCGCATACTGCGAGGTATGACTAGTAGCTACTGGCGGCCGTCACCGTTGTAATTGCGCCTGTGAAGGAGGTCGTTGCGAGCGGCGAAATGGTGGGCTTGACGACGCAACGCGGGTGGATGGAGTAGATGGATCAGCCAGCAAGTCTATCAGTGAGGCGATCCATTGATCCTTGCGCTGTTCAGTAGCAATAGTATGAATTCTAATGGAAGAAATGGCAAGGTAAAACGCTGAGTTGTGGGCATTGCGTCAGGCAAGGGAGAGCGTGACAGGGCGTCGGCGTCAGCATGTTGCCTTCCATTGCGGTACAGCCCGCAGATGTCGTAGTCTTGCAGGCGGAGTGCCCACCGGGCGAGACGGCCTGAGGGTTCTTTCAATGACGACAACCAGCATAGTGCGTGATGGTCGGTGACATCAAATGGGCGACCATACAGATGAGGTCAGAATTTTGTAAGGGCCCAGACGATTGCCAAACATTCCTTCTCGGTGGCGGTGTAATTAGTCTCGGCCTTAGTAAGCGTACGGCTTGCATACGCCACGAAATATTCCGGGAACCCTGGTTTGTGCTGCGCAAGGACAGCGCCAAGGCCGACACCACTGGAATCCGTGTGTACCTCTGTAGGGGCCGTAGAGTCGTAGTGGCGGAGTATGGGAGGTGACGTCAACAAACGACAGAGCGTTGTGAAAGCGTCGTCGCACTGTGATGACCACGAATGGAGAGGCCCATTACTTTCGAGGAGCTTCGTCAGCGGCGATATGATAGTCGCAAAGTTTCGAATGAAGCGCCGAAAGTAGGAACACAGCCCTACGAAACTGTGCAGTTACTTGACGGATGTCGGCTTGGGGAACTCGGCCACGGCCTGAAGTTTAGCTGGATCAGGAAGAATTCCGTCCTTGGACACGACGTAGCCAAGTATTGTCAGTTGCCGAGCTGCAAATTGGCACTTCTTCAGGTTCAGTTGCAGACTGGCGTCACTCAGACGCGTTAAAACATGCCGTAGGCGTTGAAGATGCGTCGAGATGTCCGGAGCGAAAACGACGACGTCATCGAGATAGCACAAACACGTGTACCATTTCAGGTCACGCAAAACAGTATCCATCATGCGCTCAAAGGTGGCGGGCGCATTGCACAGCCCAAACGGCACGACATTGAATTCGTACAAGGCATTGGGGGTGACAAAAGCGGTCTTCGGTTGAGCGTCCTCAGCCATAGGTACTTGCCAGTACCTATGCCAGTACCTGAGCGCAAATCGAGGGATGAAAAGAATTCTGCTCCTTGCAGGCTGTCAATCGCGTCATCTACCCGCGGTAGTGGGTACACGTCCTTACGAGTGATCTTGTTGAGGCGTCGGTAGTCCGCGCAGAACCGTCCTTCTTCGTGACGAGAACGACAGCAGACGCCCAGGGGCTGCTAGAGGGTCGAATAACATCACTGCGTGGACGTGTACCCACGAAGCATGTCGTCGACATGCTCGTTGATTACATGGCGTTCTGTCGGAGATACGCGATATGGACGTTGCCTGCAGTGGTGGCTGTGTGCCTGTGTCGATGCGATGCCAAACGGTGGATGTGCGGCCGAGAGAAGGTTGGGCGACATCAAAAGAAGACCGGAATTCTTCCAACAGGCCCAGAAGCTGGGAACGCTGGCCTGGCGGAAGGTTGTCGGGAATGGAGGGACCAAATACATCATCGGATGATGAAGCAGATGTCGAAACAGCACTGAGCGTACGGGAACTTGAGCAGTGCATGTCATCAGGTTGATCTATAACTTGTTCGTCTTTGATGTGTTCCACGCTACCGAGACATTCCCCTCGCACCAACGTAACGCTGTACGGGAATGAGTTCACAACAAAAGTAGTGGTACTGCCGTGAGTGAGTTGCACGGTCGCGAAAGGAACCAGCAAGCCTTTTCTGAGGAAAACACGATGAGATGGCGAGAGGAGTGCAGCGGTGTCAGAAAGGCTTGCGCAGTACACCGACACCGTCGCGGACGAATTTGCAGGCACTTGGGTGTCATCTCTGACGAATAACTTGCTTGCAGCAGATGGACTGCCGGCCGGCGTCAAAGAAGAGAATTGTGTGAGTTCTATTTCAGCTGGTGCGCAATGAATGACGGCGTCATGGCGGGAGCGTAAATCCCATCCTAGGATGACGTCGTGGGAGCATGAAAGAATTATGATGAATTCGACCACATACATCACGTCCTGAATCTTAAGGCGGGCTGTGCATATCGCTGTAGGGCGAATGCTTTGGGTGCTGGCTGTACGGAGGGAGAGCCCGGAGAGTGGCGTGGTCACTTTGCGCAGTAATCGGCTAAGTTTTGCGTCCATGACTGATACGGTGGCTCCTGTATCTACAAGGGCAGATGCACGAACACCATCCACAATTACGTCTATCACGTTCGATGGGCTTTCCTGAGGGCTTCCGCAGTTCCACAGCGTCGCAGCCCTTGCCTCGTGGACTGCGACGACTAGTTTTCTTGGTCGCCCTCGAGTGGACGTGGCCGTATCGGCGACAGTGAGCGACGTCGCGGAGATGGTGAACGGCGAGTAGACGGAGCGGGGCGGGACGACGGAGACATAGGCGGCGGTTGGTCATAAGAGCGGTTTGATTGGCTTGGAAAGTTCGAGGCGACCTGTGGTTGCTGGACACGATTGCAATAGCGTGCTACGTGACCGACGCGACCACAAGCAAAGCAGATCGGGCGATTGTCAGCAGTGCGCCATCTGTTCGCGGGTCCCATTCATGTCGTAGAACGCGATGGGCGAGCCGGCTGCTGATATGAGTGCATGGTGGGCGGCACTCGGGGCACGTGGGTGACGTCGACGTATGTAGGCGACACAGTTTCTCCGAATGCCTGGGGCCTCGCGGTGGTTTCGGTGTAACTTGGAGGGCAAGCCACAGATATCGGTTGGGGCGGCCTGGCTACAACTTGGGCGTAGCTGAGTGGCGCAGATACAGGAGGCGGCTGGTGGTATTCAGGAACGACCTCCGCGATTTCCTGCTGAACGGCTCGGTGGAGCGGAGGTAGAAGTGTACTTGATGGCTGTTGAGCATGTTGCGGCGGAGCAAAAGCCAGTAAAGAGACCTGGTGGGCAACTTCCTCACGCACGAATGACTTGATTTCGGCGAGCAAGGTTGTGTGGTCAGGAACTGCTGACAAAGCCGAGGGACCAGCATCACGTAGTGGCGGTCGACGGGTCATCAAGCGCTGCCGCCGAAGCTCGTCGTAACTTTGGCATAATGTAATGACTTCCGCCACAGTGTGAGGGTTCTTGGCCAGGAGCATGGTGAAGGCATCGTCGGCGATGCCTTTCAGAACATGCGTGATTTCGTCAGCCTCTGACATGTTCAGGTCGACCTTCTTGCACAAGTCAAAGATGTCCTCGATGTAACTTGTGAAGGACTCGCCGGTCTGCTGTGCTCGTTCACGTAAACGCTGTTTGGCTTGTAGTTTACGAACGGCAGGACGGCCGAACACGTCGACGACAGCGGTCTTAAAAGCGGACCAAGTCGGGAAATCAGATGCGTGGTTGTTGTACCACATTCCGGCCACACCCGCGAGGTAGAAAAACAGGTTACCGAGTTTACCTGCCTCGTCCCAATGATTGGGGACGCTCACGCGTTCGTACATGGTGAGCCAGTCCTCGACGTCGGTGCAATCCGAGCCGGTGAAGACAGGAGGGTCGCGGATGCGGGGGACACCGGGACATGGCGTCGGCGTAGGAGGGAGCGTTTGCTGAGCGGCGTCCTTGTACATGGTAAAAGGCACGGTACGGGATCGAAGCTCCAAGGGCATCGAATGCGAACCGAAGATGTTGAAGGGCACAGCATTCTCAGCACTCTCCACCAGAATGTTAAGACGTTTATTGGCCGACACACGTTGATGATTCACGACAGCAACAGTCGATGCGGGGACCGACTCTCTGCACGAGCTGTTCTTCTTCTTATGAAAAGGGCGACCCACTAGAAGGCACTGGGCAGGACGACCCACTGTTCGAAGGCTTTGCCACAATATATATATATATATATATATATATATATATATATATATATATATATATATATATATATATATATATATATATATATATATATATATATATATATAGTATCAGATTCTTTGAACGTCATTCACGCTGGACCCGACGTATTGTATGCAAGAAAGAGACGGCGAAACTTTCCCGGAAGCATCTTTACTTAACGTTTTCAGCTGGTGGACCAGCCTTCGTCAGAGTGATGTCACATTACTCGGACGAAAGCCACATGGCCCTACAGGATACGCGATAATGAAGTCGGCACCCATCTCGATGCTCTGAACTTCACGACCTTTGTCTTTCATCTTATCTCTCGTCATGCTAGATGATATTTTGCTCTCTCTATCTCCGTTCTCTCCCTGTCATGACAGTGGTATTGCAGGCGCTGTACTGTAGGTACTGCTTTTGTTTTTGGGCTGCGGAGCAAAACAAGCAGCCCTGTCAGCCCTAGAATACACGGAAAAATAAAGACAAGTTTAGGCGAGATAGAAGTTTGAAGTGAAAGGCCACCCATTATTCAAGCATTTATATTGTAGTGCCAGAAACACACACCGATCGAATATCTGAAGCAGAATTCATTGGGGCCAAGCGAATATGTAGAGAAAGCCGTCGTTTGTGCCAACGGAAGGATTGCATCACGAAACGTACATGTACCCATCGTAAGCGGCGATTGAAGTTGCATCATAAACGATGCCACAGGGTACTGTTGGCAGTTGCTACAATAAATGTTGCAAGAAAACTAGTAATGTCCGGCTGCCTTAGCACATTTAATAGAATAATTTCAAATGTGAACTAAACGCACACGACGCATTAATGTGTTTGGAATCTCGACCGCATTCTACAATTTTAATGGTTGTTGCGCAGCGGAAATATCTCTCAACTTGGGACACAATCAAGAAAGAATGTACACAATTTTCATGAGTCGCAATTGTTTGCAACGAAATGTACAGCACCAAAATATCACCATAGACGTCGCAATATAGAAGCAAGTGTACATGCACATTGCGGTCACCTAACTGTTTGGGCTGATGTCAAGAAGGATTCCATCACTGCAGCAAACGAATTTGGATGTAGATTACGAGGATGCACCTGTTTCTTTTACTGAAAAAAATTTAACCAGCCGGGTTTTTGTTTATCCCACATGATATGATATTAAAATAGATAGATAGATAAATAAATAGATAGGTCTCCAGAAATTTTGACCACCTGGGGTTCATTAACCCTCACCCAAATCTGAGCACACGGGCCTACAGCTGTTCCGCTTCCATCGGAGATGCAGCCGCCGCCACCGGCATTCGAGCCCGTGACCTGCGGGTCAGCAGCCGAGTACTTTAGGATTTATGAATTCATAAATGAAAGAATAAATTTATGAACAAAAATAGTTTTCAAACCTCCCTTTCGTAGGACGATCGAAAACCTGATTCGGAGTAGTGTGGCAATCAGGTGTCAAAAGAATGGCCAGGGGTAACAACATGCTTGCACAGTGGAAGGCTATGGCAAGCGCAAAACATGCGCCTCATGATTATTAAAGCGCAATCAAAAAGGTGTTTCCGTTCGACCAATGCACTGAAAGTTGCACGATGTATAATGCAGCAAGTAAAAACATAGCTCGTGTCTAAGTCAAAACGGCATTTTATCATTAGAGTAACGGTTGACGCAACGCTCCCAATAGTTTGCGTAGTGGTCATGTGGAAGCACACTGTTCAACAAGTCTTGTTGCACGGATGACAACCACATGGACAGGCGTTATTTTAAATGTCGTCAGTACGTTCCGTACGTCCCTAAATCCATCAAGTCACTATTCGAGAAGTTTCTGAAAAGACGAATACATTGCTTTAGTATGCTTTATTCCTTTTAGGAATGACGTTAACATTTAGAATCAACGCAGAATATTGGGTATGTTGGTTTCGTTTGGTAAGTTTTTATTCCGCAATTTGTTCACCCGGTTCCTGAAGCGCTCTGCTGTGCATCGTATTGGCGCACAAGATTGCGTCGTTCACCATATATAAGCGGATATCTATGTGAATTGGTGGTTTAACGTCTCAAATGTGGGGTTTAACGCCTCAAAACTACCATATGATTATGAGAGACGCCGTAGTGGAGGGCTCCTAAAATTTTGACCACCTGAGGTTCTTTAACCTCACCCAAATCTGAGCACACAGACCTACAGCTGTTCTGCTTCCGTTAAAGAAGCAGCCGCCACAGCCGGGGTTTGATCCCGCGACCTGCGGGTCAGCAGCCGAGTACCTTAGCCATTAGACCACCGTGGCGGGGCGTATATCTACGTACAGACTGGGCATCGAAAAGGTAATCGCAGTTTTTTTTTTTAGCCAAGTGTGGATTTTCATAGCACAGCCTTTTCATATAATGGGCTTGGCTGTAGAGCAATTGATCTCACAATGCTGAACATTGCTGATTTTAAAATAAAAATATTGGGGAAAGTAGTTGGTTGTCTGTATACTTTTGCCGCTATTTTCAGTTACACAGCGGTGCTGCGAAATTCTCTAAAAATATATATTTCATCCAGTACAATTGTGAGAAGAAAAATATTACATGAACCTTGTTGAAATCTTCAATAAAAGTCAGAAGTACCACATTGCCATTGTGCCGGATAAGGAAAACGTTGTGTATAAAACGTTTTTAATAGTGGGGTAGTGGCTCCCACAATGAAATAAAAACGAGACTCCATTTCAAACTTGAAAATATTCACGTAACTTGCACCAATATTTGTGCCTACGTAAGGGCCTTTCACTTTTACGCCATGTACACATATTGTCGAGCTCAATAAATATGGGCGCACACACTGCCGCGCTCATAATTTTTTTGCTCGACGAAGAGACGTAATACTGTGTCTGAGGAGTTATGAAGCGATTTGTGAAACGATGAGTCGGCGTAGGCATCTAGTACTATATGAATGCCGTTGGCATGGGGAATATTTGTGTTAAGAAAGGCAACATCTTATAAGAGCAGCAAATAATCACTAGGCACGTTTAGGTTGATTACTTCGGCCAGAAAATGAGAAGCATCATTAAAATGAGATAAAAAAGTGGAACAAGCATAGTAATCCGGCGATTGGCATAACTTCAAAGCAGTTAGGTGACAGTACCAATGCCTGACAAAGTAAGGCGATGGCGGCTATTTGGCGTATGTATTTTAGGTAATAAGTACAACGTTATTAGAACAAGGCAGAAAGGTCTAGTGTATGCTTTGATATATGGGGAAGTTTGTCGCCCAATAATAAGCATTGGATGTGCCAGTAACGATCACATTACGCATATCAGTCACATTGTCGCCGAGTCACTCGTAAAATGTTTCCTCATTTAGTTGGCTCTGAACCACACAAGTGGAGCCAGTGGTGCTCATTATCACTGCTGTACCTCCTTTATCGGCAAGATTGATTACAATCTTTGAGCGCTCTTGTAAGCTGTTAACTGCGTTTCGTTTTTTAAGGGTCAGGTATTTTGACTGAAGTGTGGTTCCTTAAGTTCAGTAATATCTCACACTGAATTGCAGAAATGTACATATTGTTACGGGGTCTCCCAGAATCAATATCCACGACGATTCTACGAAGAGGGCGTTCCTTGGCTGCCTTTACGATGGCTGATCACGAGGAGAACGGGGATTCATCAGTACCTTCCCCAAGCGTGCCTCGTCAGACCGCGCAGCGTCCAACAGCGTCGCATCGAGCCGTCACGAACCGCACTGTCGTTCTGACGACTCCACATGACCCAGGCATTTTTTCCGGCAACGACGACAAGGATGTAGAAAAATGGCTTCAGCTATACGAACGGGTCACTGCACAATATAACTGGGACCCGACGCTTATGCTGGCCAATTAATATCATAATTTACCTTGAGGGCACGGCCAAAGTCTGTTTTCCAACCATGAGGAAGAAATTACGAGTTGGGATATTTGCAAACACAAACTCATGGACCTCTTTGGCAGGCCCATCGGACGTCATCGTTCGGCGCAGAAAGAACTCGCGTGCCGACTGCAGTCCTGAAGCAAGTCATACGTGACATACAATCAGGATGTGCTCACCCTCTGAAGCATGGTAGACGACAAAATGCCGGAATCCGAAAAGGTCGCGCACACCCTCAAAGGAATCGTGGTTGATGCCTTCACTCTCCTTGTGTTCCGCAACTCTTCGACAGTGGGCGACGTCATTAACGAATGCCGACGCTTTGAAGAAGCGAAAAGTCGTCGTATTACTCCCCGACTTTCGCGTCTTCTCCACACGGCTGCCACGTCTACCTGCGAAGACGCCCGTCTCCCTTCAGCCGCTGCTACTACCGACAATATTGTGCGCATCGTCCACCCTGAAATCGAGGCCACTTCTCCTATTGTTGATCATGCCCGTGCCACTGACGATTATCGTGCAACAATTTCTTTACTACAGACCGTTGGCCGCCAGGAACCGGCGAACGCTGGGCTACAGACGCCCTGCCCAGTTAACAGACCTGACCAACTACCTAGTGTACCCGATATACCCCGCACCTCCACCAAAATGTTACGGGGAAAAGGCGTCGGAGTAATATGTTTACTATCGAGAGAACAAGCAGGCATACAAGATGGAACCCAGTCTGCACGAGAGCTCGCACTAAACTTTGTCCTCTTTCATATTACGTTCATTTGTGGCGCGCCGTAGCAATATTGAGGAGTATATTGCGAGATGTTCTCAGCGTTAGGTATTCACGAGAACACATGTTGCTCTTCGACGACGAGCGTTGATAAAAATATTCGCTCAATTTCACACTTCGTAGATATTTATCAATGTTTTTACCAAGTCAAGCTCATTACAACCACCAATAGCGGGGCTGTAACTTAAGCTTAGAAATTCAAAATTCAGGTAAGGGAAATGCCTTCATAACTATTTTCTGTCTTTCCGCAGGCATCTTAGGATAGCTAGACATAATTTGGGAGAGTAACTAAAAAAGTTATGTAAGTAACGTTTTCATCAGTGAAGTTAGGTGGTTGTGTCTAACGGAAGTAACAAGTATTTTATGTGAAGAACCCACAGCTGCTCAACAGTTTCCAAAATGGCTGGTAGGAATAATAGTGAAACTAATGTTTTTCACCAAGGTTTATGGTGAAATCGAAACCAAAAAACAAGTGCATGACAGACACCTGCTTCTAAGACGTCCAGAATAAACGGGGCTTTTCTGTTCTGCACTTCTAACAACCCACCGGCAGCGAGCTCCTATTTCTCGGGCTGCTCCGCCCAGCTCGTCAGAGACTTGCGGTAGCGTTCTTTTTTTTTTCAGGTAGAATGGTTTTGATCCGGCTAGTGCCCAGAAACTTTAGAGACAAATTTTACATGGAAGCTCTGTAAAAGGTTTCGGGCAACGGGACGACGCAGAAAGAGACGATGTCCGTTTCCCGCCATCTTTGTGAGGACTCAATGGATTGCGATTCAAGCTATGACATCATATATGGGTTTACTACATTGCAACCTCGCGCTCCCTCTTTCTATCCTCTTTACACTAGCTTTTCCTTTATGCCGCCTTCGTGTACCTTGCTATCATTCAAATGGTTTTACCAGCCTTACGCCATACATCATAATGCTATGCTTTACCCCCTTCCTTCTTTCCGTGCTTCTCATGCTCACGTCCCTGCTCCTCACCATCCCTTTGATCTCCGGCCCGATTGCTACAGATGTTTCTGTCACAGATTGCTTTGTGAGTGTGACGCCAAGTGATGGGATAAGATGGCAGCATGCAATAACAGCATAGTCACATCCCGCAACCCCGCCCTCATTATTTTCTATACTCATCTCTGTACGCTAAGATATAAATTACGGCGCTGCACATGGCGTTGCCTGGCTTACGCCAAGCTATGTGACGTGACGGCGACAGCAAACGATGACAGAATTGATTGAGAGCGTACGACATACCTTGTTCACAAAGCGATCAGCAGTAAAACCTCATCATAAATTGAGAGGTCGGCTATTCATCAACACAGGGGCGCTGATTGTTTTATTTTTTTAGCACTGCAACCCCCAATACCAAATTTAGTTACTCGCGTGTAGATACTCGTGCACGTGCGCGCTTATAACAGCGGAAATGTAGCGTTGCAGTTGCTGACCGCATGAAGGTCACATTGCTCACTGCACTGCTCCAGATAGCAAAAAGAGCGCGCTTGTGAAGCGCAGCGAGGTAACAATTGTTGCACTTGTTCGCGCTTGTCCTGTCTGTGGCTGTGAGCGTGTTTCATCCTCCGTCTTTTGTCTGGAGAAGCGCGTTAACTGTCGAGTTGTGAACGTTGTTAGTTCGCTCTCGTCCTGTGTGTGTTCTTTTGTGCACAAATCCTGCGTGAGCAGCATTCTGCAAGTTTATATCTGCTGGGCATTTTTCGCGTGACATTTGCAATTCGTTGCCATTGCATTCATCGATTCGCCGTTGTTGTGAAACTGTTGCGAAACTGCGACATTTTCTGCTGAGTTGGTGTATTCATTATGCACCACCTCTAGGGTTACCAACAAATCAATAAAGAAGGCTGGCACGGGCGCCAGTCAATCAGTGACTACAGTTCTATTCTGCTGGCCCGAATATCCAGGTTTTGACCCAACCGTGGAGGTTGCATTGAAGAGGAGGTAAAATGGCTGCAAGCCACATGCTGTTTAATGCCAGTTCTTGTAAAAGAATACCAGATTTTCCGAATTTACAGAGCCCATTTTACGCGCCTCACTTATCTACATCGTTGTTTTGAGACGTAGAACCCGATATATTAATAATACGTTGGGATGGGGAACAGTAACGTAGTGAGCCTGGAAAATCACTTTTCAACATTGAGGTATCTTTCAGGAAAATTTATCGTTTTTCATAGTTGCGGCCTCCGGAAGCACTTGAGTGGTCTACGTGCTTTTCGCAGCACTCCCTCTTGCTGACTAATGCACTCGGAAAGGTTATTCCATTTTACGCGGAAGCTTAGCTGTAGTGGCTGATGCTTATCACCCACCGCTAGCTACGACAACACTGCTTTGCGCGTGTGATTTGTATATCTGTCGTTCTCCTTAGTGTGAGTCGTTAGGCGTGCATTGGATCACTAAAATTTTAACTGAATGTTCTGGGGCCGATCCGGGACATGTGGATGTCCCGACAAGAGTGGCGCGAAACTCGGGATGGCGCATGAGTCAAATCAGTGCCGCAAAATACACCATAGTAGGTGACCTAACTGCTACTCTCCGGAAATAGTCAGCACCTAACCTAGTTTTGCACGCCCTTCAGAAACTGAGCCATGTCACCTAGTTTTTCACCATCTTTGTGATCAACCTACCAGAATAAGTTCAAATTTCATCAGGTGACAGCATGCACTTACGTTACACAAATTTTCGTAATCTATGACGTCGTGATGACGCCATACGGTAGCGTCATCGCGTTATGATTTTTGGCACCACACGCGTTCTTCCCCGGCGTCGCTGTATAGCGACGCCATTGACGTGGCGCGCCGATGTTTACTTCCAAATTTGATAGACATTTTAGTATTTCACCTGTTTGCATTGTTTCCAAAGTTTTTCTCACTTTTTCCATTATTACTGATGGGATGCTATCTAGGATTCTGCTAGATATAATATTAAGGTCGTGGTTGTGCCGGCTACTGCACAGCTTTTCGTGAAACTTCTCTCCTATTTTAACTATCCAATCTATATTGGTAGAGGCTTTGCTATCCTTGTCTTTTAGTGCCTACATCTGGTGCTGCCTACCTAAAATTCTTTCTCCACTGCTATGACGCTTCCTCCGTTCTTCACAGCATGTTCCTTTTTCTCCATGTTATAACTGCTTACATCGGATACCTTACGTTTAATATTACAATTAGTAAGCTCTGCCAGGTCCCTTTTGTCTGTTGTAATTGAGGGTTTTATGCTTTCGCGCTTCTTAATGAGGTTCTTCGTCTCCTGAGACAGCTTACCTGTATCCTGTTTAAGTACCATACCTCCAACTTCGTCTTCATACTCCGTAAGGATAATCATCCGATTATCATTCATTGCATCAGCGCTAAGGCTAGACCAGGCAACATCAAATCTGCTGAAAGACGGAGGGCAGATTGTGCTGAAAAAAGTAGCCACCCTGTTTATGAAGTGTCCCCTGACGGGAGGAGTTCCAGAATCCTGGTAGAATGCTAACATAATTTTAATACATAAGAAAAGAGATGACAAGGACTTGAAGATTTACAGACCGATCTGCTTGCTCTCCATCGTATATAAGCAATTTACAAAGATAATCGCTAACAGCATTAAGACAACAATAGAATTCATTCAACCAAAGGAACAAGGAGGATTTCGAACAGGCCACTCAACAAGCGACCTCATTTATACTATCAACCAGGTAATAGAAAAATGCTCAGAATACAAACAACCACTATACATAGTTTCCATAGATTAGGAGAAGGTGTTTGATTTAGTAGCAATATCAGCAGTCATGCAGAAACTGCGGAATCAGAGCGTCGATGAAAGATCTAACACATCCTGAAAGAAATCTATAGAGGATAACGGCCACCGTAGTGCTCCATGAAGAAAGCAACAGGCTAAAAATCAAGAAGGGTGTAAAGCAGGGAGGTACAGAGTCATCACCAATGCTATATACCACGTGCTTACAGCAGGTTTTCAGAGGCCTGGAGTGGGAAAAGTTAGAGATAAGAGGTAATGGAGGGAGAGCGCCTTAGTAACCTACGTTTTGCCGATGACATTGCATTGCTGAGAAACTCAGGGGACGAATTGCAACTCATCGTTACGCAGTTAGACAAAGAGGATTGGAAGGTAGACCTTAAAATTACACTGAAAAAAACGAAAGCAATGATGATGATGTTGATGATGATGATAATGGTATATTTTAGTGGCGCAAGGGCAACTCAGGCCAAAGAGCACGAAACAAAAGTTCTTTGTTTGGTTTGATTATATAAAAAGTCTAATCAGGGTGGCAAGAGTAAAATAGTTGGCCATAGAGCTTAAACGTAAGTGTAGTGAGTACTAATAATTATGTGTGCTCAGTTTAAAATTGGCTAAATATATGGGTTTTACAAATTCACGTAGAGTCGGCCACAGTCCTTGTCGAAAACGAAAGTAATGTACAACAACCTCGGAAGAAAACAGCACTTCAAGATAGTTAATAGTCCACTTGAATTTGTAAAAGACTACGTCTACTTAGGACAGGTAATAATCGCAGAGCAGAACCACGAGATTGAAGTAACTAGAAGAATAAGAATGGGGTGAAGCCCATTTGGCAAGCACTCTCAAGTCATGACTGGTAGATTTCCACTATCTCTCAAGAGGAAGATATATGTCACAAACGTCTGCAATCCTCCTTTCGCCGGCACGCCCCATCGTCCAAGGAAGGGCGCTTTTGTGTTGGGAAGATGACAGCCGGCGACTGGTGACGCAGCGGCGGTGCCGCCGCGTCTTCCCTACACCTGTACTAAAAAGAGAAACATGCGTCGAGGAAAAATATATGACCTCGAGAGGGGACGGATCGTCCTTAGAGAGTTTCGACTGCTTGGAATGTGGCAGTTGACGTGCAGCCAGCAATAAGTGCGGTCGTCGGTGTCGCGAGTCTCGCGTAGGCGGCGATCATGAAGTGATCCGCGCAACGTATTGCGACGTCTGCAATACCGGGAACCCTCGTCGCCTACTAAGCTGGCGAGATCTTTAGTGACACCTCGTCAACTCGCCTACGTGAACCAAGAGCTGGCCTGGTCCATATGGAACTTTTTAATTGCGAAGCATTTCTTAGTGAACTTCACTGACTTGAAGCGTATTTATATATCTAGCCACCTATGTTTAGGTGCTCTCATGGTCACCCCTTTAACTTGGTGTGAACCAAAATTAGCATGGAAGGGTAAGATGGTTTGACAATTATGACGCGTTGGTCAAGGCATGAGTAATATCACAATCCCGCCGCGTACGTCGTCAAACACTTCCCGCCAGATATTCACACATACACACGGACGGGTATGTGCCGCTGGTATGTGGTAAGTGTCCCAGCTGATTGACACTTGGTATCTACCCAAGAACGACAAGAACACACATGGGCAATTTTAACACGTGAGTGTAAAGCAATACCCGACCTCGGCACCATCGACCCAAAGAAGACATAGTGTAAGGTCAGGGTTGCAACTCGAATCCAACCAAACATTTCTGCGTGGCAATGAACCATTCTACCACAGAGCTACGCCAGGTCTCGGAACTAATTTTCAAATAGGCGCTAATCTTCGTAAAACGTCAATGGTGTTTGCAGTACTGCCTACTTAATTTTATAAAGAATACATGTGTACTCCTTTGATACACCTGTCACGCCAGGTTAACGTGAATTGAGGTAAGGTACCTTGCGCTGAAAATTATGTAGCAGATTACAGGACCAGGATCTTCGAGAGCATCAGCGCTTCATGTCAGGTTCTGGTGTTGGTAATACGCATGTTCCAATTGGCGTCGTCGCACAAGTGAAAAGAGCTGGTTCAATCAACATTTGCAACTTTTCAACATATATCTATTCATGCAACATTTTTACGTGTATTTAGTGTCACTTCATGGCATGTCACTCAAAAAAAAAAGTACAACATGGTCACCGTTTCTTCGCATGCTTCGCGTCACGTCGATTTCCAAGTACGTGGGATCTGCCAATTTTTTATTGTGACTTTTCTTAACTGTTATTTCATTATTACCAGCTTTTATTACTTGTGATTATGTGTGCTGCACTACACGTAGACTTTCGGAAGCGTGAGAATTACCTTTGCTTCGTAATTATTTCGGTATCTCCTACAATTTTGATCATGTTGTCATTTTGTAACATTCCGCATATTTTTCTTTTGTCTGTACCGCTTGTAGTGTTCTTTTAGAGCATAGTTTACTTTGTTGTTCTTTTCATCGCGTGTTAGTGTTTTTCCTCTGTTATTATTTTTTAATCTCCTTGCCATTGTTGAAAGAAGAAAAAGCCGAAGTGTGCGAACGCTTCCACTACGGCTCCTGCTTTTTTCAAAGTTTTTGTGACGCCACTTTGTGATTTCAACGTCATATTAGTGCAACAACTTCCAGAAGACACAAGGACTCTGCCGACACAATTTGGGCGCAGTGAGTGCTTGCTTCTTGCATTTTATTTCGCCTCCGCCATCGTCGCTCGCCCACCGACAGCTAGCCCTGTCGAGTGTCTAGTTGTTGTTGTTGTTCTCCTATCGTTAGTGGCGCATACCCACTGTGGGGGATTGGCCAAGAATCGAGTGGCTTTAAAATTTACTGTTCAGATTTAGAATGATGGAGGTATAACAGAAAGATTACCGATAGCCTATAGGCAAGTGTGGTGCTTAATGTAATGCATAGAAATATTTACATCAACAAATTTATTCTTAGAATAGAGCATTAGTCTGATTTTATACGTATATAATTAGGTGAACATGTTAAGATAATGAAAGTGGTTAATTAGTCAACCTATTAGTTTCATCAATATAGTCCCGGACGGCCGCGCATACTGTGCCATTACAGAAACCAGAAATGGAAGCTCCAAAAGACAGAATGACAGGCAGAGATAAGTCCATACCAATGCCACGCAAAGGTATTTCTAATAGGGTTTTTCGTAATGTATTAAACCGCCTGCAGGTCAAAAAGAAATGGTCTATTGTTTCCAGTTCATCACAGAATGCACACAGTGGCGAAGGTGCCTGAGCAGACCAGTGTTTATAGAAATTTAGATTTGGTACCCGGCAACGCAGCCTTGTGATAGCTACTTCTTGTTTTCGAGTGCGGCAAAAGTCTCTTCGCCAGGGATATAATAAATGGCGATATTCTGTAGAGTTTGTTAGTGCTGGACCTTTAAAGACTTGCATAAGCGTACGTCTGCGGAATCGAGCAGCAGTCACATAAGCGGATGATGGACAGAGCGGTAGAATTGGTTCGCTGATTGACGACTTAGCTAAGGAATCTGCTATTTCATTAAGAAACAAACCTTTATGTCCAGGCACCCAAACTAATCGCACTTTTCTTAAATGCGCAGGTACTAATGCACGGAACGCCTTTGTTACGTGATTATCAGCACCAACAGAAAGTGCCGCACAAAGAGATAGGGAATCTGTTATTATGACAGCTGATGTAATTGCTGGATCTAACTTGCGTAAGGCGAGCACTACTGCCAGAAACTCAGCCACAAAAACGGGTATAAAATCGGGTAGTCGAAGGGAATAAATATAATTTAAAATAGGGCTGAAAATACCAACCCCTGACTTTTCGTCGTATTGCGATGCGTCTGTAGCAATAATAACGTTGGTTGTAATACGGCGCAGGTGATCTTGGAGTAAACCATCCAAAATATTATGGGGAAGTAATTTGGCATTATTAGGAAAAATGTCGTCGAATTGAATTTCTACCGGGGCTGAATTATAACGACTCGGCATGATGTCGCATATACGTACGTTTAGAGGCTCCAGTAAATTTTGCACAAATATAATTTGTGGCGTGTGAAATCGCGGCCATCTGGCAGCAAAAAATGATTCCGGGGTGGAAATAAAGGCTGTTTCTGAATGTCGTAATGGTGATTCATAAATTCTTAAGAATGTCTGAACAGTCAGAAGGCGAATTCGACAAGAAAGCGGAGGGACCCTCGATTCGAGATATAACACATTGTTGGCGACTGTTTTGGGAAGGCCAAGGCATAAGCGTAAAGCTTCTCTTTCCAGAAGAATTAGAGGCCGCAACTTGTAAGCTGGAACTCCAGAGAAAAGCACACAACCAAATTCCAAAATGGGACGAACATACATGCGATATATCATTAATAATGTGTCTCTTCTCATACCTATGCGGTAGTTACTTAGCCTACGTAATATGCCAATGGCCCGCACACCTTTTCCGGCGATATATTCGATATGAGATCGCCAGTTGAGCGATGTGTGATAAATTACTCCAAGGTATTTAACAGATTCCACCTGTGGTATATCCTCATGATGGTAAGACAGAGAGATGTTCACAGGGTATTGCAGCGGGAAAACAAGGAAGGCACATTTACTTGGATTAAGTAAAAAGCTGTTGCCATCGAGCCAGCTCTCCAATATATTAAGGTAAGTCTGCAGCCGTTCATATAAGGTCTGAATGTTATCTGCCATTGCAAAAAATGCGATATCGTCTGCATAAACATAAGTTGTTATATCCTGTTTACGTGGGATGGTGCTCATTAGTAAATTAAATAGCACCGGGGAAAGCACCGAGCCTTGCGGTACTCCCCTCGTTTGGGTATGAGTAGATGATGAAAACCCATCTTTAAAACAATAAAATTTCCTGTCTGCGAGAAAATTGTGAACCCACGCTACTATGTATGATGGAAAATCAAGGTATTCTAATCAATCTATCAAAATACAGTGCTCCACGGTATCATATGCTTTAGCGATGTCTAGGGTAACTAAAGCAGCATATTTTTTATGTAGCCGAGCTAATTGAAGCCTACTTTCTAAGTCAACGTGGTCATCCCAAATTGAACAACCAGCCCTGAACCCAATTTGACAGGGACTTAGAATAGACCTCATGGTAATAAGTTCATTAATTCGTATATTGATGATTCTCTCAACCAATTTCACTAAGTTTGATGTCAGTGCGATCGGCCTTATGTTTTCCAACGTGTATGCATCATTTTCATTTTTTAGCAACAATACAATTTTGGCAAGTTTCCATTCTGGAGGTATCCATGCATTCCCCAAAGAGTAATTCACTAGTTCTAGCAAAAGATTAGGCGATTCCTGGAGTAAACATTTCAACATAGAGTTCGTAATCCCATCTGGTCCGGGAGCCGTCCTCGGTAAGCATAATACTGTCCGATTCAATTCAGCTAAAGAAACTTCTGGAAATTCATGCAAGTTTACCAGAACGGACTGAATAGCCGAAAAATTCGCAGTGAAGCGGCGTTCTAAACCTTGCGCTATGTCTTCTAGAGAAGTGTTCATTTCTACCGGCGTCAAGACACATGACTGCAACGTTAAAGGTGCTGGTAGTACTTTTCTTGTCCGAAGATAAGCGAACAAAGCACGCTTATTCTTTGATTTAGAAAGATAATCAAAATGTCTACTCTCGTATTCTTCTTTCGCGCGGTTCACTGTACGCTTAAATACACCAGCAAGGAATTGATAGTCTTTCCAGTTTGTTGGGCTCTGATTAAGAAGAAGTTTTTTCCAAGCGGCTTTTCGTTTTCTATAATCGCGCGTACACTCATCGTTCCACCAACGAGAGGAGGATCGTTTATTGGATGGAATAGAAAATTCAGAATTTTTTCTAGATCCCTCCAGCATTGAACCTATCGTAGATGCAATCTCCTTAGTACTGGCATTTCCAAGCTTGGAAATGGCAGAACGGAGGCAGGCTTGAAATTTGCTTTGGTTGATGTATGTGCGTTTTGGCTGATCTAAAGTTATTGTTGGACAAGTAATGTCAAAAACTACAGGAAGATGGTCACTGTTAGTTGCCGAATCCAGAACAGCCCATGACAAAATCTTGATTGCATTGGAGCAAAACGTTAAATCCAAAACTAAGCTAGTTTGTCCTCGGACAAATGTTACATGACCTTTATTCAGACAGGAGAGGTTGTGATCAATAGTCCATTTCCACAGTCGCCTACCACAAGAATCTGTCCTTATAACCCAAGACAAATGGTGTGAATTAAAGTCTCCTGTGAGTACAATTTTTTTTCTACATGCTACCAAAACGCTGACAAGATAACGCGTGCTTTGCACACCGGAGGGGAAGTAGCAATTTACGATTGAAAAAGGGTGGTATCCGGGGAGACACAAGTCTAATGCTAATAATTCGCAGTCGAAGTCTAACATTCTGAAAGAAATTTTCGCTTTATGGCATAATTTACTTGATACAAGGATCATTAAACCACCACCACGTGATGGGCGATCTAATCGAAAAGAACGAAAACCTGCAAGATGGAAATTTTTATCTGGTGTAAGCCAAGTTTCTTGGAGAATTATAATATCAAGATTAAAATTATTGCAAAAGTAATGTAAGTCGGTTGAGGCTGAGAATATAGAACGGCAGTTCCACTGCAGTACCCTCAACTGACCTATGGTGTTGAGCGCACCGCAGAGGCTCATGTCGCGCCCTTGTTAGCATCTTCACGCGAAATAGCTGATTCATTCCGTTTAGATTTGGACTTGAGATCGGTGAAGATAGGGGATCTGGTACGTTTATTAGTTCGTATATCGAGTTCCATATCTGTATCAGTACGAGGCAGACCGCCTCGTGTCGCCGAGCAAAAAATGAAGGCTCCAAACGTGTGGCGTCATATAGCGCTTTGAAACGCAACGAGCACAAACCCCGCAACAAAGAAAATGTGAAGAACAAGATTATTCGAGCAAGCCGAATGCCTCACCGACCAAAGAACGACATCCGCATTATGATTAGGCCCAGAGGGGGTCTGAACATCGCTAGGGTTGGCCCAACGACAATCGCTGCAGCCATTTCGACTTCGGCAGGTATCAGCCCATCGGAACAGCAAGCAGACACGCTCTGCCCCAACATTAAACAGAATATCTTAGTAGCAAGCACGCCGAAGAGAGAAAATGCTAATCGCTACGTGCGCGTTAAAGAAATCCGCATCGCTGACAAGACCAATGAAGTTATTGCCTACGAAGCGGCACCACATTCTACAAGCAAAGGTGTCATTCGAGGGATTCCCGTGCAAGACGGTTCGGCGGACATTGATGCAAAGATTGTCAACGACCGCAATCCACTAGCTTTGGCTGCCAAGCACATCGGAAGTACCACTGCAGTGATCGTGGCCTTCGATGAACATCGTGTGCCCAATTTTGTGCGATACGGATCGGTGCTACTTCAATGTACACTATACCGTAGACAGATAGATATTTGCTGCGCCTGCGGTCGGCTCGGCCATCGAGCGGACGTGTGCCCGAACCCTGGAGACGTTATCTGCAGAGGCTGCAGCATGCCGAACCCCGAAAAAAAAACACCACTGCACACCAACATGCAAGCTTTGCGGAGGAGCCCACCTCACTGCCGACAGGGAATGTAAAGAACGCTACCACATCCCATATGTAGTGCGCCGACGACGATGGGAGCGAACACACTCGACGCAACACAACAGTTACGAAACAATGAATGAGTTCCACGCAACCACTGACGACGACCACGCCTTGAAGCCTTCTACAGATGGTCGATCCGATGGAGGCCGATCCCGGTCCCGATCCCGGAGTCGTCCAAGGAACCGCATCATGCGTGTATCGAGGTCCCGGAGCCACCCTCCCGCAGCGCGCGAAGTGGGACCCCAACCAGATCTATATCGCGAGGCTACTCCAGGTCTCGTTCTGGTTCACGTCATGGTTCCTGTTCAGGTTCCCGGCCCGGGTCACGCTCCGGCTCCCACTCTGGTTGCGGGTCTCATGCCGGTTCCAGGCCTCACCCCAGTCTCACCGGGGTCTCGCGTCAACGATCGCCTAGCCCATCGTCACCACCATCGCCAGGCAACGCCAACAAGAATAAGCGGGAACCTCTCACTTGGGCGGACACCGTCCGGAGAAAAGGAAACGCTACATCACAGGTAAGGTCGGGTTCACTCCCAGAGCATGATACACACACCACATCTGAGATAGCGATCTTAAAGCATGAAAATGCGATGATGAAAGAAACAATACGCAAACTCACAGTCGCAATTGCCGAACTAAAAACTGACAGAAACGCACGCGCTGCTACGCCCACAACCGACCACGACGACAATGCAGTCACTCCGTTGCAGCCGCAACCCGTAGGCCCCGGTACCGACGACGGCGAGAGCGCAACCAAGAAACGCGCGGTCGCCCACGACCAGCCAGCTTTAAAGGAAGAGTTAGACGACATTAAGAGCATGCTATCGGCGATTAAGGAAAGCCTTCGCTTTCTTAGCGAAAGCATGGCTCTCATGCAGTCTACTCTCGCGGTACACGGTAATCGTTTGGGCCAAGTGGAGCAATATCTTGATCACGTCGTCGCCCCTGCCGTTGCCGCGGGTAAGCCATTGTCGCAACGTACAGCCGTGCCCACTCCACCGCACCACGCGGCCCTTATGCACCCGCCGGGTGCTCAGGCCGACTCCTTAATGCTTCAAGATGGCCAGGCCAATTGACGAGTTGCGAATCTGGCAATGGAACTGCAGGAGCTTCACCCACAAGAAAGCTTTCCTGCAGCAATACCTCCGTAGCCACGAAGCTAAACCTAACATCATGCTATTACAAGAGACTGTAGTACCAACCGCCACGTTTTCCGGATACCAGTGGTTGCCCGGCCCCTCGGGAGGACGCGGTATCGCCACCCTGGTCGCTAACAAGATTACCTGCACAGCTCACAGTCTCAATGTGCCCGAAATTGAGCACGTTATGGTCAAAATTCTCCCTGGCAACATATCAAAACAAAGCGTACACATGCTCAATATATACAGTAGTCCCAGCCACCATAGACAAAGATTCACACGCTTGTTCCAGAAAGCTGTCCCTCTCGAGGGGCCTAACACGCTAGTGATTGCAGGTGATTTTAACGCTGCGCATAGCGCCTGGGGCTACACGTACGACACACCAAAAGGTAACGAGCTTTGGAAAAATGCGAATGACATGGGCCTTATTCTCATTACGGACAAGGCCTTTCCCACTCGCACTGGTACGTCCACCCAAAGAGATGCTACGCCAAATCTATGCTTCGTCAAGAATATCTCTGACGCCAGCTGGTCCAACCTCGCGGTAGATCTCGGTAGCGACCACTTCGTATTGGCTGTACGCCTCCCCACAGTAACCAGGAAGACCAAGTCGTACACGTGGGTCGACTGAGACCTCCTTCGTAAGACCCGCGCAGAACGACCTCCTCCCAACACCCCACCGAGCCTCGAGACGTGGACGGCCCAGCTCAAAGCTGATATAAACAAGGCAACCAAAACTATCAGCACAGACCTTTCAACCGAAAAGATGGACAGTCGTCTCGCCCACCTACTAGAGGCCAAACAGTCTCTATTGGCCCGGTGGAAGAGCCAGCGCCTTAATCGGAGGCTACGCAAACGCATATCTCAGCTGAACAAGACCATGATGGATCACTGCCGCATCCTTTCAAAACAGTAGTGGGACGAAATTTGTAATTCGATTGATGGTCAAGTTCGAAATGGCAAAACGTGGAACTTACTCAAACACCTCCTCAATGAAACCAATACCCGCACAAATCAGCGTCATTCGATCGTGAAGATACTTCATCAGGCTAAACGGACAGTGTCACCGGAAGATGTTGTCAAGAACCTCGTGCAAAAATATCTCCCACTTTCCACGGGCCCTGTGACCCCTCTCCCTGATTACTCTGGCAGTGACAACACTAATTTAGACGCTGACTTCTCTATTGAAGATGTGCGTCGAGCTCTCCATGAGCTCAATGGCCGCTCAGCCCCTGGTCCCGATGGCATCACCAAGATCCTACGCAACCTGGACGATTCCTCCGTCACTTACCTCACTGACACTATCAACGAGATATGGAAAAAGGGTGAGATACCCGATGCTTGGAAACTAGCTCACACGGTTCTCATACCCAAACCAGAAAAGGCGCCGAGCCTAGATAACCTACGCCCCATAACCCTCACGTCGTGCGTGGGCAAAGTGGCTGAGCACGTCGTCCTCAACAGGGTTGGTCGATACCTCGAAGATAATGACTGCATCCCGCACCACATGATTGGCTTCCGACCAGGGTTATCTACTCAAGACGCCATGTTACTCCTAAAGCATCAAATTCCAGATGGCGGAAACACTCGGGACATTCGTGCAATACTCGGTCTCGATTTAGAAAAGACCTTCGATACAATAATGCACTCGTCAATCTTGAAAGCGATCGCAGCCCTCGGCCTAGGTCATCGATTTTACTACTTTATCCGCTCTTTTCTCACTCGACGCAGAGCCGTCCTCCGAGTAGGAGACCTCGTGTCGGAAGAAGTGGAGCTCGGACAGCGGGGCACTCCTCAGGGATCCGTCCTCTCACCCACGCTCTTCAACCTCGTGATGATCGGGCTTTCCGAACGACCTTCAAAAAGAGACGGGCTAAATCACACTATCTATGCGGATGATGTAACCATATGGTGCTCCACAGGGTCGAATGGCTTCATTTAGTCCTCCCTGCAAGAGGCTATCGACACCACTGAGTCTTACCTCGACCACACCGGTCTCAGGTGCTCACCTGCGAAGTCGGAGCTGTTGATATATTTGCCCAAACGCCGGGGTGCCAAGCCCAAAGGGTGGAAACCTCCGGCGGAACGCAATATCACCCTCCACACCAGAGATGGTCGTACTGTACCCAGGGGAGACACCACCAAGGTCTTCGGCATCATTATCAAGTCCCGCTGAACCAACACCCAAACAGTACACAAGCTCAGGACTAAGACTTAGAATGCCATACGACTCATACGTAGAGTAGCCAACAGGCACCATGGCCTCAAAGAAGACAACCTGATGCGTCTCGTACACGCGTTTGTTTTCTGCCATTTTACCTACCTTGCCGCTATACACAAGTGGCTACGTGCTGAGTGCGATCAACTCAATGCGCTTATTCGCAAGGTGGTCAAACGAGCCCTTGGCCTCCCTATCACCACTCCAACGAACAAACTCCTCGAGCTTGGCGTACATAACACGCTAGAAGAGATCGCCGAAGCTCAGGAACGCGTCCAATTGACCCGACTCACTACCACCAAAGCGGGCCGCCATATTCTGCGCGAGCTCGGCTTCTTCTCCTCGAGGGCCAGGGACCCCCCAGAGTTGACTCTAATTCCCCGTGAAATCCACGACATTATCACGATCGCTCCCATACCACGAAATGTACACCCCGAATACAACAGAGGCAGGCGCCTTGCGCGGACGACCGCCATTCTCAAGCGCATAGACATGGAAGCGGACAACGTCTCGCTCGTGGACGCCACTGCCTATCGCAACAACCAAGCCTTCGCCGCGGTCGCGGTATCATCCGCGCAGCACACTCTTAACTCAGTCACAATCCTCACCCGAAACCCCGAAGTAGCGGAGCAAGTAGCTATAGCTATAGCTATGCTCGACAGCAAACGGGAATTCATCTACAGCGACTCCAGGCCGGCCATTAAAGCCTTCGAACGGGGAGTCATCTCCGACCAGGCGTTACGTATCCTGCGCAATGCGGACCCGAGTGCCCTGAAGCACCACACTGTCATCTGGTTCCCCGCCCATCTCGGCTAGGTGCCGGGTGCCCTATCCAACCTCAACGAGATCACCCATGATGCAGCGCACGCACTTACCGACCGCACTGCCACAGGGCAACCTTATCTTGCTGGGTTAGATACCAATCGGGATGCACCAATTACGTACAATAAAATTACACAGCACATTTACCTGGAACGCCGCATTTTTCTACCCCCACATCCGAAACTTAACCGACCGCAGGCATTAACCCTACGCCTATTACAGACACACACGTACCCAAACCTTGCCACGCTTCATGTTTATTATCCCGATGCATACCCCAGCGACACATGCCCATCATGTGGACACACAGCGACACTCGCACACATGCTCTGGGAGTGTAGAACAACTTCTCCCGACTCTACCTCAAGCAAGTGGGAGAGGTCCCTCAAGAGCTCACTTCTCGCCGACCAGCAATGGGCCGTCCGTCCAGCAGGCCCACGAAGCGGCCGCCAGGTACTCCCTGTCGGTCCCTACGTGGGAGACGCCCGCTACGCGCTAAGCGCGTCCTGCAGGACTGAAATAAAGTTTTTTCCTCCATTCCATTCCTTGCCATTGCCATGTTCTAATTAAATGCTTGTTTGTGTTTAATCAAATATTTGTGTCCGCTTTATGAGTGCGTCGGTCAGGCTCATCACCCCACGTGCAACCGCGCGCGGGTCGGCGATCCTGCTGATAAATTTGAAATTTATCACTTCGAAGCCTTTGAGGCGTTGCAGGCCGAAGCGTAAAAGGGAAGCCTGCGAGTCGGCCGCACGTCAATGTTGAATCAGCGGGGCCTTACCTGAAGTGTGTAACATTATCTGGCGTCCACGACAAGACTGGTCGACCGGGTGGTGATGTTTGGGAGACTGAGGCAACTCTAAGTGTTCTGTATGTAGTCATTCTATTATTGTTTTGTTGGTAGAGAACTGTTTGTAACAATGAACGGCACGGAGTTTGATAAGCTGATTGAACGGGGCAAAGCCTTTAGTTTTGTAGGCAATGAGTTGTTCAATTTCGTCGAAAAAAATAGAAGGAAAGGGGAACGCAATGCTGAACGAAAGTGGAACATGCAAATTACTCAAGTCGAGATGAAACGAGAGAAAGAGCAGTCCAGACTCAGAAGACAAGAATCGAAAACGCGCTTGAAATTAGGTCAGTTCTCTACACAGTCGGACCCCTGCTAAGGCTCTATAATTTCCAATAGTGCTACCGTCCATACCCTGAACAAGTTAGTGAAGTCGTACCATGAGTACGTTGACAAACTGCGCCTGAAGATTCAAAGCAGGCGGCGCGAGTTTGAGGCTGTAGATGCTATATGCACGAATGGTGCAAAGAGCACGTAGGCTTCTAACCAGCAAGAGCCGGACAAAATGATAGGAAGGACGTGGGGTGCAAACAACCAGTTCATGTCAGAACTAAGTGTGTTAGCTGCTGAAAGCTCCTTGACGGCCACAGAGGCCACTGAATGTTGCAATAATGGCGGCGAGGGGCTCTGTCAGCAGGGTCCTGTTAATACAGAAAGGCCATCTGTAATTGACCTGGCACAGTCACCGTGTATGTTCACCGCCATGGCAGCTAACTGTGATGTTCACAGTACAACTGGCCCGGCAGACGAGAACCACTGTGCAGACAGCGGGACAGAGGCGTGTGCTGACGCAAACTGTGAGCTGGGCAATGTTGGGGCAAGTAGTTCTTCCAGGTGCGAGCGGCGTAGCCCTGAGGAAGACGCTTGCATTGCTCAGCATTCAGCCAAGTTTTTCGTAAGTCAAGGTGTCCGCAAGTTAGAGAAAGACCGCGGCTGTATAGACAGCACAGCAGATGAGACAGACGAGACAAGTTCTGCTTTGCAAATGATGCAAGCGGACTTCTCCAAAGCGATCACGGGACAACGGGCAAAGAGAAAAAGACTCCAAAAACGCAGAAGGAAAACGAAGAATCCAAAGCAACCCGGAAAATCGCGAATCGCCAAACTGCAATCAACGCAACGAAAGCTTCGTTTGTGTTTTGTGGCATTCGCCAGTCGAGTGGGTCCCCAAGCTCTTAACCAACCAATGGATTGAAGGGTGAGGCAGGCATTTGTTCGTGGAGCTCGGAAAAGCCAACTGCCTTCGCTCCATTGTCCTGCTCGAAGCGCGGGGCGCATCGTGAAGCAACGCCTTTGTGCCGAGTGCCACGACGTGGTTCGGAAACCAGTTTCCGTAGAACGCGGTGTCGACGATGGCTTGCAAACACGGGGCAAACTCGCGGGAAACAGGCGTCCTGGTAGCGGCCGTCAACTGTTTTGTCTGCCCTGGTTGCTTCAAACGGCTCCTCCAAGAGCGCGGCCACCTCGACCGCGGATAAAAGTTGCGTACATCGAAACGCCAACGTAACTTTAAGGCAAATGACTCATTTTTTGAAACAAGGTTCATTTATGTTTTTCAATTTCGGAGCATTTTATACATGAGGGGACTAATGGTTTAGTAAATTCATTTGGTTTTCTTGTGTAGTCTGTGTGTTTGTAGACAATGTTTTGTAGTTTCAACTTATTACCCGTTCAGTTGGGAAGCCTTGTTTTAGAGATCTAGTTAATTTAATTTGTTGGAATTTTTTTAAGAGACTGGTTGGTCATATAATCAAAGTCTAATGCGGTAAGCTTGTGTGATAAACATGCCGCTATGTTCTTGAAAGCTTTCTTTTTTATTGTTATTATTTTGATGTCAAGCGTTTTAGAGTGTAGAAAGTTCAGGGACTGTGTTCAGGGACTGTATGCGGATTTCTTTCTCATTCATCTTTTTTGAAAACTGCGTGTCAATAGGTGACTTTTGTATACCGCTTACAACGTGTATTTTTCAATATGTGCCATCACAGAATGCTTACGGGCCTTACCTCTGAAGTGTGCAGTATTTTGGTCATTTTCTTTTCGTATGTGTGTGGCCATGGCCTAGTGCGTGCAATATGACTTTCGGCCTAGAGCGACGGTGGAATGCGTCATGTATTTACTGCTATGTCATCTACGTCAGTCAAACAGTGCGCGACACGGAAAAAGCAGCGGTGGACGACCAGAATACCGAGAGCTCTCGAACAGTGCGCGTTTGCAATTTTTTCGAATATTACGCAGCAATATTCTTAAGGAGGGGGCTGTATCACAAACGTCTGCAATCCTCCGTTCACCTGCACGCCCCATCATCCAAGGAAGGGCGCTTTTGTGTTGAGAAGATGACATCCGGCGACAGGCGACGCAGCGGTGGCGCCTCCGTGTCTTCTCACACCTTTACCGAAAAGAGAAACATGTGTCGAGGAAAACTAAATGACCTTGAGAGGGGACGGGACGTCCAGAAAAAGTTTCAACTGCTTGGAATTCGGCACTCGACGTGCAGTCAGCAAGAAGCGCGATCGTCGGTGTCACGAGTCTCGCGTAGGCGGCGAGCATGGAGTGACCCGCGTAACGTATTGAGACGGCTGCAATACCGGGCACCCTCATCGTTTACTAAGCTAGCGAGATCTTCAGCGACACCCCGTCAACTCCCCTACGTGTACCAAGAGCTGGCCTGGTCTGTAACGAACTGTTTATTGTGACTTATTTAAAACTGTGATTTTATAATAACCAGCTTTTAATTAATTATAGTTGTGTGCGCTGCGCCACATGTAGACAATCGCAAAACGCGAGAATGACCTTTGCTTCGTAAATATGTCTGTATCTCCTTCAATTTTGATCATGTTGTCATTTTAATCATTTTCCGCATATATTTGTTGTGTCTGTACCCTTGAAGTGTTCTTTTAGAGCGTAGTTTGCTTTCTTGTTCTTTTCATCGCGTATTAGTGTTTTTACTCTGTTATTATTTTTGTAGTCTACTTGCCATTGCCTTCTTCTAATTAAATAATCGTTTGTGTTTAATCAAATCTGTGTCTGCTCTATAAGTGCGTTGGTCAGGCTCATACATCACCACATGTGCAACCCCGGACGGGTCAGCCGACCTGCCAATAAATTTGAAATTTACCACCTCGAGGCCTCTCAGGCGTCGCAAGCCCAAGCGTAAAGGGGAAGCCTGCGAGTCTGTCGCACGTCGATGTTGAATCGGCGGGGCCTCACCCGAAGTGTGTGACAATATATAGTATCTCCATCATGCCCGTACTTAGCTATTGCGTAGAATCACGGAGCCTTACAAAGAGAGTTCAGCTTAAATTGGGGACGACGCAGCGAGCGATGCAACGGAATATGATAAGTGTAATCTTAAGAGACAAGAAGAGAGCACAGTTGATCAGGAAACAAACCGGCCTTAATGATATCAGTGTTGAAATCAAGAAGAAGAAATGAACATGCGTAGGCATGTAGTGCGTAGGCGGGTAACCACTGGTCATTAGGGGTAACTAATTGGATTTACAGGCAACGCAAGCGGGTGAGGGGGAGACAGAAGGTTAGGTGGGCAGATGATATTAAGAAGTTTGCGGGTATAAATTGGCAGCAGCAAGCACAGGACCGGGTTAAGTGGCGGAACATGGGAGAAGCCTTTGTACTGCAGTGGACGTATACTCAGGATGATAATGATGATGAAGTATTGAGCCTGCAACAAACACCGCTAAGTTGCAAAGGCAGTGTTGCTACTCTAGCCTAGATAAGCAGCTGGCGTGACAGCAGTGTACCGGTGAGCATTGCATACTAATGACCGACGGAACGAATTTCGCAATAAGTGCGTGGGTTACGCTTTTAAATTTGTGGTTGGCAGGGTAGTCTTTTATGGTTTGGTATTGCACTTTCTCTCAATGTTGATCATGCTTTCGATGTGGCATTGCCCTGAGTCCCAAAGGCTGCATCTTATCGCCAGCTCGCAATATGTGGTGTAATGCGGATACCCTGAAGCGTCTCGTCTGTTCCCTTCCTGCTCTTTGACTAGTGCACTGAATGGTGCCCTTCACGTACTACGAGAGCCTAAAAAGACGCCCTTCTCAATATGCTCCCGCAGTCTGGCGCATCCTCACCATCCAGCGGTAAACACTTTTCTGCACTATGTGGTCATGAACCGAGTCTTAGACCACAGATTAACATCAGCCCTCTACGGGCCTTTTCGGATATTATTGACATCCTGTTCTTCTAGCCATTTGCGCTTTCGTAACATATTTTTTTTCATTCACGCAACCCATGCCCAACGCGGCTGTGTTGTGGTTAAGCTATGTGTCACTTCAGTACTGAAAGTTGGGCGAGTTGGTAGTCATTCATGACTTCTTTGCGCAAACAAGTACACGGACACAACGAAAAGAGGCAAACAACACGGGCGCAAACTCACAACGTAGCGTGTGGGCTACGTGAAGATATAAGTACAGTTCGTTGTTCAAAATAAACTAGTTGTGAGTTTGCGCCCGTGTTGCTTGCCTCTTTTCCTTGTGTCCGTGTACGTGTTTGCGCAAAGAAGTCATTTATGTGTCACTTATTCATCTCAACCATTTGTGCATACTGGAAGTCAAGCTCGCACATGCGATTACATATATTATATGGACATAGGAACCAGTGCAGTCCATATTTCTTCATTTGTGCATCTTTATTGGTCTAGAGAACATAGTGGTGCGCCAAGTGGAGTGATATTACAGAGACAAAAATACTTATGACGGCTCTACTACAGTGAAACTTGTGGAAATACGTGGCGTGGGCACCCAGCTATTCCCACTTGTCGAAATACCCTCACTTCGCTTACCAAGGCGTCGATGACGACAATGTTCGAGGTAATAATGTACGGTGTTCGCGGCACGATTACATTCTTCTTACAGAGATTAGCAAACTCGGTATGCGACATGTGCCCCACTTCTTACTGTGATTTGTCGACTTCCTGTTAGCTCGCTTCAGTTAGGCATCGTCTGGAGTGAGCTGTTTGAGGCTTTCTTCCCCATCAGGTCTAGTGACTCCTCGCCATCGATGCGTAGGGGAAGGGGCATGTACTCGCTCGAAGAGGGGACAAAGTTTGCACCTTTTCTTGCTTGACCACTGTGATATGTCTGCTAATTGCAATATTTTAGTATTTGTTCGTTCATATAACGCAGTTTGGCGCATCACTAGCCTCGGTGTGGCTCGCATTGAGGGCTTCCTCTGAGCGACACACGGGGTGGATGAGCGACAAGCGGAGCTCCCAAAGGGCTCTCCACTTAATCAACATCATGCACCGCGCCGGCTGTGACGTGTTCATTTGAGCCAATGGTTCCGAGCTTTCATTCATGGCTGTTTTCAACCTTCCAGCATTTCATGTTCGTGCATTTGCTGCAAATTCAGCTGAGGCATTCAGTGAGTGGTGGGCCCTATCGCTGCGTCATCCACTCTATTTGGAGGGAGTGCATACGCCACTGTGCACCATGGACTTTAAAAGGCCATTCGCGTGGATAGTGGGCTATTATGCCACTTACGTAGTAGGCTAATAATGTAAGTACTTGGACACCTCATGAAAATTTATGTTACTAAAACGAGCGTGAGTGCACACACTTTCATTGGGACTTTGCGTGGATTCTGAGCGGCTGAGACGGAATTTCAATTCAAGTCGAAATGGGCGCATCAATCACGGCATTGGTTCATTCTGTTTTGACTGCATAATTAAACAGACAATGTATCCTTTTGATGGTAATCATCAGGCTCACGTCAACTTTTATCAAAATAGCAATATTCACTGCTGCTTTCCCCAAAAACAGTACTGCTCGTGGCCCCACGTTAGGATGAAGGTTCACATTTTTTTTCGACGCGTCTACGCCTTCACTGCGTGCACTTGGTATATCCTGAACGATGTCATGTCCCGCAAGCATGCAACAGCACTGCTCTGTTTGCATCGCAGGCCGAACCATCGGCAAGCAAAACCATGTTGTTTTCTTGCTGGTGGGTTGACATGTATCTAGCGTCAATCTAATCTTAAGCATCATCTGCGGTATTCAACAAAAAGAGAGGCAGTGTACAAATGAACTTTACGTTTATGTGTGCAGCGTCAAGAGACTGTATCACGACAAGTCTACTATAGCCGCCCTTTTCTGCAAAAAGCATTGATAAACCCTGCACCCGACAAGATTGAGTTCATGATCAATGATAAAGACGCTGAGACGGCATCGTGCACCTTTTTAATTTTCGAGGAACACAAAGAAAGGTTCCGCAACGGACACTGTCTTGAAAACCAGGCACCATTTTCTCCTGCATCGGGAGGAAAAAAAAGTCGTCAGTACCTATGTGGAGCAGCCGGAGATGTTCCACGCCATACTCATAGAACATTTTCAACAGAAAAGCCGTACACATAATCATCCCGGAAGCGTGTGTTCTACAACCCATAACATTGGGCTGTTTTCCCATTCGTAGCTCCCTTGCCCAAGCATCTGGCCACCACGACATTTGGCAGGCACTACATCTAGTATAAAAATTCCTGAAGGCAAGCATTCCATAAGCTAATTCAGGCGTTTATTAATTAGAGTGTAAAATTTCAACTGCGCCAAACTCTTTCTACCTCGACGTAGAAGTCGTGGTCAAAAGCAACAGGGGTGGTATCGCCACAGTATATTTTGTTGAAAATCTTTATAGCCTAAAAAATGCTTTACACAACCGCATTTCAAATAAAGTTTATTCGTTCGTTATTATTATTTTTGACCGTTTCTTCCTGTCTTTCGGTGCGTTGTAAGATGCATTCGTAGCAATGTTATTTAAGGCACAGTGGGAAGAGATGAATGAAAATGCATTAAGACATACAGGCTGTGTTAATAGTCATCGGTTCGTCGGAAAGGCTAGAACGTATCCAAACAGCTGGAATTTCGTCTTCATTATTGGTGTCTGACGACAATTCGTTTTGTAAATTTTTAAAGGCTTTCAAAATAAATACGCCAAACATGATCAGGTCTGTTTCAAAGGTGGTCACCTGTCAAAACCTCTCCCAGCATGCATAATGAATTGACTTCATTTGGTCTTAAAGTATACCCATAGCAAGTACGTTTCAAGATTTATTTGATCTCAAGTCACGTTCAGATGGTCACCGGTGGTTTGAAGAGCTTAATCAACAAAGCCAAAACAGTGCTCCATGATTGCTGCTCACAAGTCTCATGAAAAATGCTTTCGCATATGTTGTCGCAATGTATGCTGCGGAAGAACGCAAAGGAGCCCCTAGAACTCTCTCGTTTTTCTTACCTACATTTCTTCATCCAGTATGTCCGTAGAGGAATAATAATTTGGGTTTTCTAGGTAGGACAATTCAGAATGAAAGCTGTGTTGCGAGTGGTAACTTCCTTGTCTAGGTCTAACCCCTTCACTCCTTCTCAGATGTTTCCAGTTATCTGAAATGTACAATCAACCTGTATTATTGACGAGACTTTACGTTCCAAAACAATGATTTTATAGTGATCATTACCATTGTAGAGGGCTCAGAAAACTCCACCCACTCTTGTTTTCTTATCACAAAAAAACATATACAAGGGTCTCTAACATCTTGATTCCACCTAAATTCAGCCGCATTGGGAGGGATACGGCTCCTCACCTTACTGGCCAGCAGTTGTGCTCATCGGCGTGCGCACGTAAGTGTGAGGCAGTGACCTTGAAGGGGTGTTGTGAATTCTGCACTATATATAGGTATATAAGTGTGTGGTAGAAGGGGGGGGGGAGAGGGCTTGGCAATAACCCAAGTAAAATAGCGCACAAACACACAAATTCAGTGGGAAGATGGCACGGGCGATAAGTTTCATCTGACGTATATATTTTTCGGAAAGAGAACATACAATCATGAAAACAACTAGTCTCCTTTCTCACTATCTAGCAATACTGTGATAGTGAGGCCTGGGCTAATATTCCTGTTTCCCTACATTGTTTCTTCCGTCTACACCCTAGAACTTCTCCTTCTCACCCTCACTTCCTAGTTATAGCCCTTGCGAGACATACGGAATGAAAGATAATCCCAACTAAGCACATAATTATACCATTTGGTATCTACAAACTCTATGAATCAGTCGAAATTGGCTACTGTAACCTTCGTGTGGGACCTTATGTATACCTGATCCTTGCCGTTGCTTCAAATGCAGCGCTTCGGACATGGTTCGCAAAGCTGCAGAGGGCCCGCCACAAGTGCCAAATGTGCATCTAAAAACACTTGTGAGAGAACTGTGCCCCTGAAGCCGTTTGTGCAAACTGTGAAAGGGACTACACCAACTACTCAGAACCAAGCCACTTGTGAAAAACAAAAACAAATAGTAGAACTGAAAATCAAATTGAACTTGCCTTTCTAAGAGGCATGCAAACGTTTTTTTTTTCCTGCGCAACCCATCTTATCCCTGTATCACCAATTTGAAGCGACGGCGCTCCACGTCAAACCTTTCCGGGCCCGCAACTGTCACACAGAGTGTCACTGTGGTCGCGCCATCAGTGCCTCCGGCTGGAGCAGCCTGTACTGCTCCGCCACCTGACAAACAGGGCCGGCAGACTCCCGCGTCTGCCGGACTCTAGGCCCCTGCAAGAGTCGTCAGGCCCTAAACAACTGTGAACGGGCCTGCTGAGCAGGCGCCCTTCGCCCCTTACAAGGAGTGATGTGTACAAGTCCCACTCCTACAGTGTTTTAGACGCCGAAGCATAGGCGCAGGTATTACGAGTGTGCTAAAAAAGAACTAGTAATTACAGGGCCCGCAAAAGCCCCTGTAACCAAAGGCAACACTTTTTGTACACACGCTACAGCACAACTTTCAAATGACACAAATACTACAGTGGAACATCAGAGGATGGCTGAGATACCTCCATTATATGCAGAAACTTTTACACGAACACTCACGAAAATTGATGTGTGTGAAAGACATACATCAAAACACGCCAACTTCCTACACAGTTGCACGATTTTTCGAAAGGACCGGGATGATGCTGTCATGCCTTCCATTGGTGTTGACCATTGGAGTTGATAAAGCAACAACCTGCACACATTAACCGCTCCGGACACCCCTTCAGGGAATAGCCGTCTGAGCCGCACTCTTCAACAAACTCGTCCCGATTTACTCTATTCACATAACTCTACACAAACAACTCAGTATAAACATAAACTCCACTCATTAATAGATGAACTTCCAGAACCGTATCGTCTCCTTGGAGACTTGAACGCACATATCAGTTGACGGGGTGACTTTCGCTGTGATGCGCGAGCCTGCCTACTATAGCAGTTCTTTTTGAACTACGCTGCATGTTTACCGAATCGCAAAGAGCCAACATCTTATAGTCTCGTTAGCAATACCTACTCATCCATAGATCGCAGCATTACATCTTCCTCACTTTCAGCGCTACTTGAATGGAAGGTCACAAATGTTCCTTACGGTAGTTACCGTTTCTCTGTTATTCTGAGATCACCGAAACATAATGAAGGTCCCCCACCTGTTGACAGATGGAAGATGGAAAAAGCTGATTTGAAACAGCTTGGAAAAGATGCCCACTCAAGTTGGTTTTATATGTGTGGCCTAAGCATAGATGCAGCTGCAGACTACTTTACAGCTCTTCTAATTGATGGTGCTACCAAATCGATTCCCCAATCTGGACGGTTCACCAAATGGCGCGTCGAATGCCGAGTGTCAAAATGCACGTAAATGGAAGAACAAGGCGTGAAGGTTCCTTCGGAACTTACCAACCGACGAAAATCCAAATAGCTTCAAAACCATTAGGTCTCAACGAATAAAAGTGTGCTGACAGGCCATACGGGAGAACTCGTAAAGGTTTTTAACAGGCATTACCACTTATACAGATGAAGTGAACGTTTGGAGCAGTTTTCGCTAAGGTAGCAGGGCGACAAATACATTCACTCCCACGTGTAGACGCACAGGGCGACAGCTTGAAAGACGGACGCGAACGCCATCGCCGCACAGCTTGAAAAGGCCTCCAGCTTGTCGCACACTCTTCGCGACTACTAAAAACCTCTTCATCTTGATCAAGGGGCTTAGCGACTACATGCAAGCGCTCGCCACCTAGCAACCGCGCCTGGAAACTTCACTAACAGGACTAACTTTGAAAAGAGGTATGTTCCCACTTTGTGCTCGCTGACAATTGGCCGCATAAATCCTTCTTCGCGCCATGCTGCATGCGCGGTCAAGAAAAAGAAGAAAGCGATGTCTAAGGATAATTAAAGAGTGTCGTAATGCGTGGCATTGCGGTAGAACGATTGCCGCAGATTGTTATATTACTTCCCGAAAGATGCAGAGGACGCGCGACGGAGAACGGCGCATATCAGAAACTCACTCATCAGAAAGAAGGCGACGGACACTATAGTAGTTTGTTCTAATCAGTTCGCTCATGACGACATGGTTCTCCTCGGTGAGTACAGCATTATTTAGAGTAGTGAATTCTTATCAATATCCGGGCTTCTCTATGCACGGATTCTGTACTTTTGTTGATATGAAGAAGCGCTTTAGGAAATCTGTTCCGTTATATGTGTTAATATTTTTCGCATATGCTTCGTTTTTCTGGAAGTCGCAGTGCTACCCAGTCTCAACATAAGCTGCTGTGATCCTTACACTCTAATAATTCTCTTTATTTTCAATGTGTGTATATACACAGGTTGTTACAGTTAAAAAACACCAAACAATAAAAAATTAGGAATGAGTGCTACGTGTTTCCAGCTAGCGCGTTGTTGTTCTTAACAGTACGTAGCACGTCAGAGTGTTCTCTTGATCCGCCAAGCACGCTAATGAAGAATGATTGCTTAATGAACCTCATAATTACTGACTCCAGAGAAAAAAATTTAATACAAGACTTCCAGCTCTTATCTAGAAATAACATAATTTTCAAGCTACGGTTACATAACAACGCTGGTAAATTTTTTTCCAGGGTTTGTTTAAAGTGCACGAAATTCAAAATGTAAAGAAGAAAGATTGAAATGTAAGTTGAACGAATTAGCGAAGGCTTCTCACGCACGATGGTCTGTTGAACAGACTATCGCTGACTACGATGACCATTAAGCGACGGTCGAGGCGGTACCATTAAAAAAAGGGGGGGGGGCACAGGAAAGAAACAATGACGATAAACTTCGACGAAAAAGCTGCTTCCACATGCATTGCGATAGGAGACTGGAGGCAGCGTTCGGCACAGTGCAGACGTTTTTGTTTTTTTTTTCGGGCCAACTCCAAACATTATTATGGGGGAGAGAATGACATTTCTATAAAGGAATGATATAAAAACTTCAACAGTGATGATTCGGGAAGTTTTTTTTTGTTACATTTGCACTGATTACGTGATCTACTGGATACTTGCAAAGAAAACGGCACGATTGGGTTTGGGTTCAAAAGTTTATTGCTCGTACTTCATCTCCATTTCCCGTCTCCATTTCGTCTCCATTTCCCGTTAGTTCCCGTCTGTTAGAGCGCAGTGCGTATGAATAAACAGAACGAATAAAAAAGTATTTTGTGCTCTTATGGGTAATTATTAAATATTTGAAAAGCTAAGTGTTGGAAAGAGATCAGCATCATTGCAAAGTCCAAACCGCTCTTATTGAGACGTCATGGCCAGGTAAATAGCGCGGTAAAACAGCCCTCCATCAGCCCCGACACACCATCTACATAGAGTCAGCACAGTTTCTGCCGCGTATCGTAGCATTCGTGCAGTAATAGAGCGGAACCTATCTGCCATTTCAGGCTTCAGTCTTTTGGTCATTGTCGTCGATGTAGACGTGGTCTTTTTGTATCGACATAAAAAAATCTAGCGGAGCTAAATCTGGGGATCTTGCAGGCCAAAACGGCCGATCTAATTCTCAGGAAATTCTTGATCAAGCCAGACAGCCGTGCGGACTCAAGTCCGCACGGCTGTCCATGATTTAGCCTCAATTCTAGATACACTGGCCGAGGCACAGTTATTTTTTGTAACTAAATGCGTCCAAAGCATGCGTGTTCAACTTGTGATAGTATAACGGAACTAATTGGGGTACAAGAAATTGACAATAGCCACAGCGTTGTTACCTGAAAACTGTTTAAGTCTTGCAAGTAGTAGTGTAACGGATATATAGCCCATCTTTCTATCCTGTTGCAGCGTAGCTACGTAGCTCACAAGTAGTCGAACCTTTCAGGGAGGTCTGATGAGCAGTTGCCTTCTACAACCTCGGATTCGCTAACAATTTCTTAAACTTCAATAAAACCTAATGCGGTTTGCCGAAGGGACTCGACGTTGGCGTGTACAGCGCAACAATTCTTCGCCCAGCCGTGGTTGTTTAGTAACTAAGGTACTCGGCTGCTGAACCGCAGGTCGCGGGATCGATTCCCGGCTGCGGTGGCTGCATTTTCGATGGAGGCGTAAATGCTGTGGGCCCGTGTGCTCATATTTGAGCGCACCACCAGGGCGCAATCCTAGGTGGTAAAAATTTCTGGAGCCCTCCACGATGGCGTCTCTCATAACGATATGGTAGTTTTGGACGTTAAACCTAACATATCAATCATCAATTCAGCGCAACGATTTCCGCTCTTCCGCCAGTAAAACCCTTTATGCCGATGAGAATGAGGCTGTTCGCGGCCACCTATACCCTTCGCCTTCAAGAAGAAAATGTGAGTACTAAATGTTAGCCCCTTGAGAAGGTTTGTTGGCACTAACTGTTAGACCTGGTGCCGTTAGTGACTAAAAAGATTATTGGTTGTGGAAGCTCCCTTAGTCCCCCAAAAGGACGGACCACACACCCTTTTAACACCCTTTTGCCTTAGAGTGTACTGTAAACAACTAATGTCTCACTGTTCTGCACCTTCGTTTTTAAAGTGGATTCATACTGTCTGTAGCTTAGTTAACTTTTAACAGCAACAATTACATTTTCTTTGAACCTTTGTGGACTTACAACTCAAAATTGAGAAGAAATCACCACTGTATCGCTGAACAGCGGGTACGCGGTGGGCTTGGAAACAAAAGTGACGGTCGGCACGCGTCGGCAGCTGAGCAGGATAGTCCTTGCCATGACGTCATTTTGCCACGACTGCAGCGAACGTAAGTGTTCATTCGTGAGGCTAATAGACCTCACATGCACACAGGATATGGCGTAGCGTCTAGTTGCAATCACGGACATTGCAGATAACACTGTAGGCTATTCCAAAGCGAATTATCATGATATATTGTGTTTCTTTGTACAAAGGTCAAGTGATGGCCGAAAAGTGCCAATACATAAGACAAAGGAGTGTGGTGACTAGCAGTGTACGTGCCTGAAATCCGTCACACCAAAAGCAGGCAAGACATAGATATTAAAACTATGACAGTGAACTGAAATTTGTACAGTAAAATTTAGTGGCAAATGGTGGTGATAAGACACTACAGCACTGACATCCTTTCAGAGGTATTTTTGCAGATTACCAGGGTATATCACGTGATAACTACAAAGTTAATTGAGAAATGCGAAAAACGATTGATGTTTAAAGAGTGGATTCGTACTGGTGAACATCGATGGAAGAAGTGGTACTTTTATATTGGTAGAACAGTGAGAAGGGCTCCTTTCTTAGAGTTGGTAATTCCTGGCACTGAATTGAATCGTGGAGAATGGTGACTGGTTCTCCACGTTTGTCGCGCATGGGTGGATCCCGCCGGACAGAAGGCATGAATGTTTACTGTGTGTCCTGCTCTCAGCCTGGAAGTGTGACTTCTGTGTAGTGTGACTTGGATACAGGCGGCCAATTGCCAAAGTGCGCCTTGACGACGCGTAGATTATTTCTCATGTCAATATCTCATGTGCTCTGCCAATGAACTCTCAGCTGTCATTTAAGTAAATATTTCAGGTCAAGCGCAGGGATGGCTATATTTGTAATCGCAGTGCTTTCGTGGACGGATCTAGAAGGTGTTACACCATGACGTTACCTTGGACCTTGTGAGGCCCTGGCAAACCTCCACACTACTACACGCTGTTAGTAACTCTATACTGTGCAAGTAACTGCCTTTTGTGCAATGTGTTTAACTACTGCAAGTATCGCTACAGCTTCTGCAATAAAGATGTTTGTGTCCGGATGTGAAACGGCAGCCACCGAGATGCATTGACTGACAGCTGCGTGCGACACAGCAGTGTAAGACTTCGAGACATCTTTAAGAAACTCAAGACATGTGTTTTTGTGTTGTAGCTCCAGGAAGTTTGTGTGCATGTGTGAAATGAGCACGTGCTTTGTAACATTTAGAAAAGACACACCGCAGTTGGTAGTCTGCCGATTCCATGACGGCAGGTATTATGCAGGAGCCTCAAACAGTGTTCAAGTGGGACCACCATTTCCTCGGCTAGGCCCCTTACACGACGCCAGTAAGGCTGTCGAAACAAAGTATTGTGTTCAAACGGCACAGAACTTGACATGAAACTGATTGGGGAGTATGATGGGTGTTCCTTGCTCGTGTTCACCTTCAGATAGTATTCAAAACACATGCAACATCACTGAATATGGTGCGACCACTTGTTCCATTCTACGTAGATGCTTTATACGAGGCTAGTGCGAAAAGCACCCGTAGAGAGAAGAATGCCGAAATTGTGGACAGAGTCAAGTATTTGCAAGTTTTTTGGTGCTGCCGATTGATAGATGATTACTCCGAAATTTAGACGCCAGCGTATGAGGCTTTCATGATACATCATACATTGCCTATCACTTCCCCACGTAATGCGCGACAACACTTTCTGAATGCTCACGATTTCTAAACACTTGTTTTTGAGATTTCTGATGTAAGGTACAAATGTTAGTTTCGTGCCTCAAATATAGCTAGACGTTTGTGGTGAGTTTTCACTGCCGACTGCTCACTTTGCAGGTCATTGTCTAGATCTGGTTCAACACCCCTCTTCATTGAGGCTACAGAACATGTGCTTTCTTGCGAATTAAGGGTGAAAGCGTTCTCGTCTCCTTATTTGTTTACCTAATTCAAAGTTATTTGAACTTGCCGCTCCTACATTGCGATGTTGCAAGATTTAAACCCTATCTGCACATCGTCAACTTGTGTGCAACAAAACATATTGCGTGGAATGTAGGAATGGAATGAACTCATTTTTAGATTAAAAAAGTGAGTAAACACAAGACACTAGAACGAAGCGGACCTGTGTTCGAATGTCATAGCCTTCGTGTTTTTGATAATTACTGAGCACTGCAGGCTGCTGAAAAAAGTTCAAGACAAGACATGTCCAACCCTGAACATGGTAAGTGCGATTCAACAAATGACTTTAAATAATGGTCAGCGTATTTCCTCGGACACCTAAGTGTGAGACTTGTCGCAAGATGCCGAAGTGCAATTTGGCGTCGTACGCCTTTGCATACTGACGAGTGCTGATAGAAAAAATGTGTATGATCGAAAGCGTCGCGAACTTGTGCGTCGATGTATAACAGGTGATCAGTGGTGGATCCACAATAGTACAGGTCCAGTAGGTTTCGTTCCGAAAATATTTTAGTCGGTGCTTACTCATCTTTTCGAAAAACTAGCTATTGCTATCGGCCTGTAACTCGCCACAGATGAGGAATCCTTGCCGTGTTTCAAAAATAGAATGCCATAGCCCCTTTTCGAGAAGTAGGCATCTCACCAGAAAATCATACTGGTATTGTACACAAAAAGTACGGTTTATCCTTTCGACAGGTATGTTTTTCAACATTTCATACTCTTTAGAATCAGAGCCTGGACAGAACTAATAAAGCTATTTAGCAATGTCTGTAGCTAAAAAATGTGAAACGTTGGTGGTATGATTGATAGTTTGCACACTTGCATTCTCGTTTCTGCTATTCTATTTTCATTTCATAGTGTTGGAAAGCCTCCGTGTAGTGTGACGAGCTGGAGACGCGCTACAAGTATAGTCCCCTGGGTAATATACTTGGTCTTTTAAGCTGTTTACTTAAGTGTTTTCAAGCGGGATTGAATGCACTTGTCTTCCTAGTACTTAACTGACCCTCTTCCAGACTTTACACTCTTGTAAATATGAGGTAATGCATGATGAAAATTGAGGGAACTTCTATTGCTTGCGTGCCGGCGCATCCCCCTCCCTTGAAACTTTACTTTTCTAACATTTCTAAAGCGCTCCGCTGTCAGAGAGTCTCGAAAATATTTTCACGCTTTATTTAGCTTCCTGCGTGCAATTTCGCACTCTTTGTTTTACCATAGGACACGTCGTTTGTTGTAAGTCCAGATGTTTGCGGGACGCTATGAATTACAGCGTATGTGAAAAAGGCTGTAGACTACACTACGGCTTGATTTACGCTTAAACATGATATGCCAGTCCCACTAAGCGAGTAGCCACTATGAAACTATTTGCAATCGGCTTTGTCTCCGAGCCAGTGTGGGCACCCGTAGAAAAAATTTGTTGCATTCTGGCGTTCTCAAAACTACCGAAAAGTGGTCTTTTCCTAAACGATTATTTATGCTTTTCCTTGGAATAGGAGAAAAAAAAAATGCCATGCTTCCGCGAACCGTGCCGCAGAGCGAAAGTCGAGAAGAGCGGCCTTTCAGAGACTTTGACGCGATAGCGTTAAAACGCTCGTTTCGAAGAAATTCCGGCGTCGCTGTCGGCGTCGTCGGTTGTGAGTGAAAAATCATCATCTATGCGTGCCTGAAAAGTCGAGAATGATGCTAATAAAATGGTATTAATAAATGCTAAAATATCCTGCGGCAGAGTGGGGGCCGAACCAAGCGGGGATAAACCTGGGGCAGTTGCGTTGAAAGTGGATGTTCTACCACGCGGCCACTGCCTCTGCCTGTGAAAGCAGAGAATAGAATTGCCTCTGTTTAGACATACAGTGAAACCAGTTTTGATGCTTCAAAAAACATGCGTTCTCTATGCATGCTTCACAATGCAACATGACACACTGCAGTAATAATGCGTGGTACAAGCGTCCAATGCCTACGGCCGTCAGAATATGCGATTATCATAATGGCTCCTTAGTAGAAAGCCGGCCTTCCAATACTAAGGTACACACGTTACTGAACCCATTTTCTTAGGGCCACGTAGTGGGTGCATAGCAAATTTGAAAAAGTTTCATGTTCATGCACTAAGTTTTTTAAGTGCGCACTTGGTACAGGATGTCGGTAGCGCGTACAATTTCTAAAGGTGAAGCTTTCCGGTTCCCTAATTTTTCTGAACACTCTTTCAGTAAATGCTACAAGCGCACTTGCTAGGTACCCACTACGCCATAAATAATCATAATTTTTTGTGATTCACTATGCACACAATACATTCACCGTGCTACCCTTCGTCATTCTTCGGAGAAATGTGTTATCCGCTACACATTTGCTAAGAATTTTGTGCATTATTTAATGCAGTGGCTGATGACAATGAAAAAGTGGGCCTAAACTGGCCTGACGCCACAGTTATTAGGTGATCGAAAATAAGTTTTCTAGTGGGTTGGAGCATTAGACGACCCGGTCATTACGCAATTTCTATTGTGTGGCGCACGGTTGTTCTTTTGATGTTTTGAAACGCTTTAGTACTTGTAATAAAGCGATTCCTTTCCCGACTCGAAGGCTACCTAGGGTCAGTTTAGCAGGGAGTTCCAAGCACCGACGTGGCTCAGTGGCGAATGCTGAGCTAGCACGCAGCGAACCCGGGTTCGAATGTCATGGCCTTCGTGTTTTTGATATTTATGATTTAGGTTTCCTAATTCTTCCGATAATTGTTAGAGACACCGGCGGCAGTGGTGGTATGCATGACCCATGTTCTGATCACACAACAGCCTTCGCTGTAAAATTATAAAGTTCAAACGATGACATGACGAGTAAATACTGTTAGCGAGGTATGTTATGTTGGCTCTTTTTGAATCAAAAGACAGGCACCAGTTGAATAGAAGAAGTATTTAATGAAACGACGTCTTGAATCACCGCGAGAGTCACCCCAAAGACAACTAAGGGCAATTATGTTTCCAAGGACCAGGTATGGTCCTGTTAGTTCACCCACTAAGGATTCCAATTCATGCTTTTTATTATGGTTTTGCAGAGGTACGAATTGAAAGCAGATGGTGACTAGTTTATTCAAAATAACTGCTCGAACAGCCCCTTCCTCTAGAGGTGTTTGTAGTGGCAGGTGTGTACATGCTACTCCTTGATTAACAATTATGGCTACAGTAACAAATGATTCCAGAGCACCATCTCTGTCGATTCGAAATATACCGCTAAACACACAAAAAGTCACAACATATTCATGGAGTGAATGATGATTAATGGGTCAAAGCGTTCGTCCGTCCATTCATTCTTGCTTTCCGTCCGTCCATGCATTCGTCAGTACGTCCGTACGTCCGTTTGTTCGTCTGTCTGTCTGTTCGTCCGCCCAGTGCGTCAGTTCGTGCAGCCGTCCTTCTGTCTGGCGGCCCATCCGTTCATCCACCCCTCTGTCTGCCTGGCCGTCTGTGCATCCATCAGTCCGTCCGTCCATCTGTATGTCCATGCGTCCCTCGGTCTATCTAGTGAACACTTCAAGTACCGCTATGTCACATCTTTCCATCATGTATTCATCATATAAGGTACCGTCATCCAGCGCACATTTTAAGGACTTCTCCCTTAGGTATGCCCGTACGTCCGTCCATCTATTTAGTGAATTCCCGAAGTACCGCTATCCCATATCTTTTCATCATGTATTCATCATATAAAAATACCGCCATCCAGTGGGCATTCTCAGGACCACTCTCTCGGGTATGTCCACCCATCTGTCCGTCCGCTCGTCTATGTCGTTAACACTCCAAGCACCTCTATCTCACATCTTTTTATCATGTGTTCATCATATACAAGTACTACCATCCAGCAGACATTTTAAGGACTGCTCTCTCAGGTATGTGCCACTGGTGGTTACATACGACAACGGGACGCACAAGCCATCCCATAAAGAGCTTCACCTCTGAAACATGGTATTCTTAGCATAAGGTTTCCTGAAATTATTTAGCATAGGGGGGGGGGTAGCAATCTGGCGCTGCGCTCGTTCAGCGACCATGAGAATTATGGGTATGACAAGGATTTGCCTAGTGTTCGTGCTTGCGGACGGCGAACGCACTTTGACTTCTATTATTGCCGTGTTTTGGTTTTGTTTCGAAAAAAAAAGAAGAAACAGTTTTTCTACTTCGTGACCCGATTTGAAGTGGTAAACATGTAATATTAGGGTGGTCAAGCCTAACTGCCGAACATTTGCGATTGTTGTTTTGTGACAAAGCAGCTTCATGCCACGCGCAGCCAGAACGAACGTAAAATACGAAGACTAGGCAAATTCGTGTTATACACATAATTCTCATCCTCGCTGAAGCGCTATGCCTTGCAGCTCCCATAGACACTAGCGCTAGAGTTTCCTCTAGTGCATATTTAGAAAACGCTGTGATTCTTTGATTTTAGGTGTCTTTCCTCGGCACACAGCACTTATGAAGAATGTTTGTGCAGAAGTTCTCGGACATGGTCGAGGCTTCGAAGCAGTCCTCTGAAGTTCCATTACATATTTTTTCTCTCCATATTGAGAGTGAAGAAGCGCTGTGTGTACGAAATGGGAGTAACTGGTGTCTGAAAAAAGAAAAGTGACATTTTTGAGAGCCTTTGGGAGGCCCTGTTATTAGCGTTTTGTCACCTTTGAAGTAGTCGAAAAACTCTCATTGATCCTTCAGCACCCGCTTTATGCGCCGGTGAACCGGCGGTGTTCATCGCCTCTGGAGTGGCGGGTGAGACGCTCGTGTACGTGGGCTCAGATTCCCCACGGTGTAAATGGAAGGAGCCTTTGACCCCATCAGCGAGTGGTCGATGGGACCTATTCAGCTACTGTGTTGTCCTGGCTGCTTCCTGGGCTTGTATGGGACCAGGGATTAGCGTGACAGCAGGTGCGTGCGTCAGGCAGCTAGTGCTGCCCCGTTTATTCAGTCCGTCACATTTATAATACACTCTGGGCAACGCCCCTTTGATCAACACGCGATAGCATCAAAATCGGGCGAAGCCCCTTGAGCTTATCGTGCGTAGCGCAAGAGTGAGGCACGATACGATACATTCTTTTTTCCTTAGGAAAACAAAGAAACTGTGCAGTTATTTACATATGCGGAAAACACGATAGCTGGAGGTGGCTGTGTGGACGGTCGAGACTGACAATGCTTGACGACTCGGTGGGAAGGGCCACACTGGTAGTCGGGTAGCTGCGTCCGCAGCCGGCGGCCCTGGAGGATCTCTGCAGGTGTCAGTCCACATTCCAAAGGAGAGGTCTTGTAGGCCAAAAGAGCCAACCAAAAATCCTGTTTAGCCTCGGTAGCCTTCTTAAGAAGTCTCTTCACTACCTGCACCCTCTTTTCAGATAGTCCATTAGAACGCGGGAACCCTGGACTTGAGGTAATGTGCTTGAAGTTGTAAGTGCGCGCAAATGAAGCGAATTCACTGCTCGAAAATTGAGGGCCATTGTCTGATAGCACCTCCATAGGTATGCCATAACGTGCAAAAATAGCACTAGTGGCGTTGACGACGGTCCTCGCAGTAGTGCCTCGGAGGGATTCGACTTCCGGGAAGTTTGATAATGCGTCGTAGACACACAGGTAGGACTTCCCGCCATAGCAAAAGAGGTCTATGCCTACGCGATACCAGGGTTGGTCAGGCACGGACCGCATCAGAAGTGGTTGCTTCGGCTGGCTGTACGCGTATTTTTCACATGTTGCACACCTCTCGGCGAATGCTTTAATTTCAGAGTTCATGCCAGGCCAGAAAACGAGGCGACGAGCCCTAGCTTTACATTTGGCGATTCCCAAGTGCCCTTCATGTATCCTATGCAACGTCTCACTTTTCATACTGATCGGAATTACGACCTTGAGCCCCTTAAACAAGACTCCTTCAATGGAAGAGAGCTCGGGTTGAAAAGGCTTCAGCGAGCCCTCTATTGATTCACCCGTGGTCAACTTCTTCAGCACTACTTTCAGATAGCCGTCTTTGGAAGTTTCCTCGGCCAGACGCTTCCACGTTCCCTGGCTGATAAATGAGGATGCCGTACTTACGGCATGCACTTCTGCATCATCCGTGCTGACGTCATCCCTGCCTTCACTGCTGGGTGCTCTCGACAGCATATCTCCGAGCATGAGCTGCTTCCCTGGAACTAAATGCAGTTCAAAGTTATATCTAAGCAATCGCATGAAAAAACGTTGCAATCTGGGTGGCATGTCGCCGATCGCGTTCTTTGATATGGCAATTAAAGGGTGGTGGTCCGTTTCAACGATGAACGTTCGGCCGTACACAAAATGGTCGAACTTCTCGCAACCGTATGCAATGGCAAGAGCTTCTTTTTCTATTTGGGAATAGCGTGTTTCTGCTTCGGACAGCGTTCTTGTCCCATATTAGCTTCGTCCTCTCAGATAATGTGGGAATAAATTTGCCGAAGTAGTTCACAACGCCTAGCATTCGTTGTGCTGCTTGCTTGTCGCGTGGCTCAGGAATTTGCAGCATTGCCTCAATAAGTGAAGGATTTGGCCTGATGCTTTCCGCAGAAATTACATCGCCTAGGAAGCTTATCCGATTGACGCCAACGATGCATTTAGCTGGGTTAAACGTTATTCCTGCTTTTTCTGCCGCCTTCAGCAGCTGCCTCAGTCGTTGATGATCCCCAGATAAGTATGTCATCGACATAGACTTTAGTTCCAGGCCAAGCCTCAAAGATGTCGATAAGGGCTTTTTGAAAGACCTCAGAGGGTGCTGATATGCCAAAAGGCAATCGCAAAAAACGGTAACGACCGAAAGACGTCGTGACAGTGCAGATTTTCAACGTTTTGTCATGCAGTGGAATTCGGTAGAATCCTGAATTGGCGTCTAATCGCGTGAACACCTTAGCCCCTGCGAGCTCCGATTCGATATCTTCTCTCCTTGGCATTTCGAAGTGTTCCCGCTTTATGGCCTCATTAATTTTACGCGGATCCATGCAAACGCGCAGTTTCCCGTCCTTCTTGCGCACTATGACGAGAGGGCTCACCCATTCTGTAGGTTCCGTGACCTTGACAATTATGCCTTCCCGTTCCATGCGATCCAGCTCCTTTCGAAGCGTCTCCCTCAAGGCCAGCGGTACTCGGCGGGCTGTCTGGACGACTGGGAGCGCTCCTTCGCGTAGGACCATGCGGTAGTAGCGTTGGAGACAACTTGTGCCAGAAAAAAAAGATGGCAACAGTCTTTCACTACTGCTTCGGAACTGGTTCGCGAAACGGTGTCCACCTGTCGCGCGATTATTCCGAGCGTCTCGCATGCCTGCAGACCGAGAATCGCTCGAGTTCCCTTGTGGGCAACGAAGAAGTCCTGAACGGAAGTACGGTAATGCAATGTCACTTCTTGTCCTCACGATAACCATACGTTTGATCTCGTTTCCACCGTAGGAGCGTAAGACGGCACTGGTGGACTTTAACAGTGGCTTGGGGTTCATGCTTGCGTACAACGCAGCTGGGAGCAAATTAGCCTGAGACCCTGTGTTCACTTTGAAAGCAATAAGCTTTCCTTCCACTTTTGCCGTGACTATTCCAGTCTGATCGACTGCTCTTACTACCAATCGCGAGAATTTCAAAATCATCATCGCTTCCTTGCAGTTCACCTACTTGCGGCTTTGTTTTGCAGCATACGGCAAAGTCAATTTTCTTATGACACGCGCGGCATGTCTGTCCATACGCTGGGCATTTGTGCGATGCGTGCGCCCGACCACACTTTCGGCATTTACCGCTCTTCTGCTGCTTAGCCTGTGAACTGCCACTTGTCTTGTGCACGGTATCTACTGGTTTCTGCTCTCGCGTCCAGATTTCTTGGTTTGCTGCCGCTATCTCAGCTGTCTTGCATACTTCTTCGGCCTTTTGTAAGGTTAACTTGTCGGACAAAAGCTTCTCTCGAGTCTTAGCTTCGTTTGTGCCAAAAAACAATTTGGTCTCTTATCATTGAATCTGCTCTCCAAAATTGCACGCTCCTGCCTTCGTTTTCAAGTCTCGTAAAAAATGTTCAAAAGGCTCACCTGGTTCTTGCTTTCGGGTACAGAACAGATAACGCTGATGTACCTCATTGACTTGAGACGCACAATAGTCGTCGAACTTTTTGATTACCACGTCGTAGTCATTCTTGTCCTGGTCTTCAGTGAAACTGAAGGTGTTGTACACCTCTATGGCTTCTTCTCCAGCGATGCTAAACAACAGCGCAGTTTTCGTAGAAGCACGTCGTGCTTTCGTAGGCTCTGTCGCTGTCAAAAAGAGCTCGAAGCGTTGCTTGAAAAGTACCCATCGCTTGCCTATATCACCTTCCAACTACAGCGGCTCTGGAGGCTTCACTAATTCTATGCTGGCAATCCTCGGATGGGCGGCTGGGGGTACGGCCTAGATGCTTCTGAGACCATGTATGGGACCAGGGATCAGCGTGACAGCAGGTGCGTGCGTCAGGCAGCTAGTGCTGCCCCGTTTATTCAGTCCGTCACATTTAAATACACTCTGGGCAACGCCTCTTTGATCAACACGCGATAGCATCAAGATCGGGCGAAGCCCCTTGAGTTTATCGTGCGTAGCGCACAAGTGAGGCGCGATACGATACAGGGCTCACAAGGGCCTTCGGTGGGGCAGAGTGTAAGGGCATCTGAGGCTGCTCCCCGTAAAGGGGATGGCGGTGTTTGAAATTGAAATTGACAATGAATTGAAATTTTACTTCGGAACAAAGACATGTTGCGAGGAGGGCAGGTAAGAACTGTGAAAACAGCTTGGGTAGCTCTGGCCCACTAGCACACAAGGTAGCAGAGAAGACGTGCTGCTAAAGACAAACAAAATAAAATTGTTTCGCAATGTGCATCAAAAAAGAAATAATGAAAGATTACAATACAGAAATGAAACATGGGGTCACCAGATCTCCTCATTATGCAAACATTATTGCAACTGTTTTAGTGATATGCTAGATATGTTATTGTTATGTTTCCTGAGAAGGCAGTTTAGAAGTCAAGGCAGCTGAAACTTTGACATTTGATTTTCGTATTTTGTTGTACATTTTGATATATACCACACTTCAGGATGACGTGCATTATAAGCCGGACAATTTTCCTTCAGCCTAGCTATTGTAGCAGTCATATCCGTATTTTTAAATAAAGCGAATTTATATAAACGACTTAGTTTGTAATCATATATTGATTCAACCTGAATGGTGAGGCTATTTTTAAACGATTCTGCTATGTGGAAGCGATGTGGTACTTTAACGGCAAGACGCAGAGCTTCCTTTTGCAAAATAGTAAGGTTGCCAACGTTTGCACTTGTCGTGACGAACCATAACGAAAAGACTTAATTCAATAAAGAAGGAAACGAGTTATATATGAGCATGTTTGCAGAAACAAGAAAATAGTAGCAATGGATGGCGCATAACACCAATCATCTGAGATAGTTTTGTAATATATTAGGGTTCACGTGATCATACCATGTCATGTATATTGAAAAATACACTCCTAATGATTTAAAACTTATGATTACTTCAGTTTCTATGTTATTTGTACCTTGGTACTCTAGGCGTGTCCAGGGCACCGTCGAAGGCCGTAGTGGTGCTGATCCCCTCGCACCACTTCGGCATGGAACGAAGTTATGCGAGGGGGTGTGCTGCCTCGACCGAGTCCTTTAAAGGTCTAATCACCCGGCATTAAGCTCAACCCTGCGGGAACCACGCGTACCGGTTATCATGCGATAGCACCACGCGTTGCGCAGAAGGGGTGGGCGTGGCCCATTGGCGCTCCTCAAAAGGGCCTGCGTGCTGGCCGGGTGAGAGACGCCTTGGCTGCCACGAAGACTTGAAACTTTCACCCACACTGCCTGAATGCTGCTTCACAGAATAATGATCGCTGCATAGATGTCTCGCCCCTGAGCCGGCCGTGCCGTTTACCTGGTGGAGTAATTAGGTGTTGATATATGTTTCCACATGAAGCCTCCGGCGTGCTTGCTTTGCCCACAGGCAAGACGCAACAAGCCCGATACTCACCGTTGGCACCCATCGTGGTTTTTGCACTTGGCCGTGGGAATGGCATGGTGGACATGGGCCAGGACTTCTGTTTAGTTGCCGAGCTGTCGACTACAGGACCTTTTTTGTGCATGTTTTTTGTGTGGCGTTTTTCCTCCACAGGGCACAGGCAGACGAAAATCAGCTCTGTTCAAGGACGATCTTGCCCACCGGCGACAAGAAGAATTCATCTCTCCAGCTGGCGAAACTGCTGCAGGCACATCCATTGAACATATTTCAGCGTGTCGCTGAGTTATGCAACATGGGCCTAGACCACGTGAGCAGTCTGGCCGTAGAGCTACAAAGAGTACGTGAGCCACAGCTCGGACCACAGGCCGAGCCACCCACCTATACAGGCTGACTTCCTAGACGAAATAGAAAGCTATGATATTGCTGCGGTAGCCTAAGAAGCGTACGGGATAGCTCGAATACTGCCGCTGGCTTTACGCGATGCCAAAGGACAGTGGTGGAGGCTACAATCGCCTTTCACCACACGGGCACTTTCTGAAGGCATTCCGGCAAGCTGATGGCAGGGAGGACGAGAAAAATGTCTGACGTGCGTTCACAGCACTTCCCCATAATATAAGTCTGCATTGAATGGCCGCAAGCACAGAGGAGTGCACAGAGGAATTTCAACCACACGAACGTGTACAAAGCGTTAAGCTGCCAACTCCTTTCACACTTCACATTGTGCAATCAGGATCTTCTGCCACGTGACACCGCGTCCCTTAAGAGGCTCTAAACCACCTCTGATATTTTTTTCAAACATTTTGAGTGAACATTGTGTGCAGAATGCCGTCATGATCACTGATGCCACACGAGGCAGTGCAACAGACTTGGCGTCTCAACAGAGGTGCGAACACCTGTGAGACTTCGCTGCTACCAATCGTAGTGGATGCGCAAATACATTTAATCAAACGAGAACCTGAAATCATGTTCTCAGTGTTACTTGAATACTTACTTGTTTGACCGTCCCATTGCAGGATTTCGGCACTTTCAGCATTTCTGGGGCTCTCGTAACTTTCAGACCTTTCGGAGATTCCGAATACAGAACCGTGTGGCGCTTCAACGTCAAGGTCATCACTTCTGACTGTGGGTCCATCACTATCCAAGGCTTCGGGAGGGTTGTCTGAAACATTTAGTGAAGAAACAAGGAGAAATATCTTGGCCCTTTGTGCATTATCTAAGAAGTATTGAAGGGAAAAATCATCTCAGTTCAGCTCTCTCTAGCTGTAGGTAAATTGTGGTAAAATACCGCTAATCTTTGTACTAACCGCCACTATGACACATAGTCTCCCTTATAGCCTCTTCGCCCCTCCTCTACGCTTTTCAGAGGCAACCGTTAGTCTTCTTTGAGGGTGCTCTCAAAAACACACAGCTGGAATTTTTCTTTGTCTGTGGGTTGTTGATGTTTTTGCGCTCTTGGTTTCTAGCCGGAGCACCACGTGCTAATAGTGGTGCGCGCTTTGATTTATGTGGTGTGAGCGCTGCGACCGTGCGATGACTGGAGCAATGAGTGCGAAAATGGTTCTTCGATTTTAATAATACCTCATTGTATATGCTAAAATATGCGCTAAAAGCAGTAGCTACACAATGTTACACGAAAAAAGGTTTGATCTGATAAGGAAGCCCACAGAAAACAGGCGGCTCACTACCACTGAACAAACGTATTCACAAGCAAGTGTTTGGTGAGTGGCCTCGCCATGACCCGAGCCAACGAGGGGGTTTTCAACCTCCGCTTACGTGTCGCTGTGCGTGGCTGCGCCGTGTTTAGAGAAAGGGGGACCCTGGGGGTTGAGCCAACGCCGCGTGAGGGCATTTTTAGGGTCCTCCGGCTGAAGCAACGCACCTCTTTGGCCCCGGGCTTCCCGTAAACAGTGCCCCTGGGGCGACCCACCCAGGGGAACCGTCAGTTACCTTTTCTTTTCTCTTTCTCTCTCCCTACAATTTTGTTTTTCTCTCTATTTTACTCTTTTCTGACTTCTACTTTTGTCAATTACTTCTACTTTTTCATTACTTCTAGTGTTGCTCAACCTAGGGCAGTTACATTATATTAGAGCGGCGATGCATACTTGGTGACACTAAGAGTTTGTTACTCAACCTTTTAGCGTTCCCTTGTTGGGCTCCGTGCTAGGAAGCCACCATCGCACCGAACTTTACAGTCTTTATATGGCAAATGATTTCCTTTATCTCCTGATTGCTCCCCGAAAAGGTGACGCATCGAAGACACGTTTATGCTAAACAGTTCTTACCAGATCCAACCAAAGGATCAAACTGTTTATTTCATTTGGCTGAACCACTCAATGAATAGTCCGAGTACAGCAGCACATTCTGGCACTAATATATATATATATATATATATATATATATATATATATATATATATATATATATATATATATATATATATATATATATATATATATATATATAAAGGGACGTGTTCTTCGGGGGCCTCGATCATTGACATATATAAGTACGTGATTTCTATGCTCTCTATTCCCAGACAAAGGCCGGTCCCCCGTCCGCAACGTCGAACTAAACCGTGCTAAAACGGTCGTTTTGGGTGAATTACGCTTCTTTCTATACTATCAGAGCCAGCGTGATAGTCATTATAGCCCTTCTACTTACCCGCAACGGCTCTTGTCACGAAAACGTCAGAGTACATCATTTTAAACCATCCCCAAGAAGAAATTTCTACGGTCACCATTGGTGATTCTTAGTCCAAGTACGTCCGCCAGCAATTCGACCCATGTTCAAGAGGGACTCCCACTTCACCTCTCAAGTGGGTGCGCACAACTCCGGCGTGCGGTCTTTACTTGACCTTGTGCCAGAAACCGCAACCGCCCTCATTCTCCACGTTGGTAAGAACGACATCGCTTCAACAAGTGCTTCTGTAGCATTCGGAAGATACCGATCCTTGCTGGCGCTCGTCATGAACTCCAAGCCTCACATTTCAAGGATTTACGCTACACTCGTTCTTCCACGCTGTCTTCACCATCGTAATAGGAACCGAAACCTTGCTTTTGTTTACTGGTGTAATATGAAAGCCACGAACTTCAATCGACTGCTATTCAACTACAGCAGGCGCTCCAGGAAAGCTTTTTTCGTCGATTATGGTCTCCACTGGCTGCTGCTGACACGTGTGTTGGAAGCTGAGTGTCTTCATCTGTGCTTAGAAGGTGTTGCCATCATCGCCAGCAACATTCGCGAACTCTGCTGCAAACGTTTTTAAGGAACTACTTTATCATGGCACGACTGCCCACCGTGTGAACCCCCACAACGCTCCACACAGACATCTCCCGGTAGACGCAAACAAACGTCCTGTTTGGGTGCTACACACAACTCCACTTCTTCAAGTCAAGACACAACCCGGCGAAACCGAACTGAGGCTCCCGCCACCGTGCCTCATCGCTACCCTACCCGCCGAAACGCCAGTAGAGGGAGTGCGACCGACTGACGGCAGGCGCCTGCGTTTAAAAGCACTGTATCAAGTCTTCCTTCACGAGAGTTCTCAAAAGCTACGAAAATTGCAAAGTTCGTTCCGAGCTACACGTATCCTCACTTACGAGCTACTTGAATGCTACGGTAGTCCCGAAAGGTTAACGGATAAGATTCAAACCAACTATTTTCAAACTTTCGGCCTCTAACAAAGCCAAATGGCAAGAAGTGTTAAGTAAAGCGTCTTTAGATCTCATACATATAATAATTAACCTTTATTAGTCTTGCAAGCAAAACATTATGCATAGAAAAGCTCGCCTGTTAAATAAGCTAGGACAGCATGAGTATGAACGTATAATTGCCCATGATGAACGTAAGCTTACACGTTAAACACAACTAAACACAAGAAGTTTCTAGGTGATGGCTTAAGTACGCACAAGCGCGAATTTGAGGCGACCAAGTGCGCTGCAATACATTTTATTGGTATGATAGACCAGTCTTCTCAAATCGATAGCAACGTTGTAAACTTTTCGAAAATAGTTCTTTCGAACGAACAAGTGGGCGCTCTGTCAAGGGGCCTCAACTTTTGCCTCCCTTCAGGTGGCTTCAATGAGTTTCAACTTGTGAAGGATCTACACAATTTTCTCATAATTTGCGCCTCAGAGAATACTATCATGACCGCTGAAGCCTGAACGAAACCCGACCTGCACTACCGACATATAAACAATGTACACCTCCTTCACACCACGACATTTGCCTAGACATGTACATAAACGCTGTACAACGGGACGTTTTGGCTGCCTATAAGAAAACGATGACTTACCGCCACGTTTTGTCTAAAAAGACAAAGTTGCTCTCAAGGAATTGTCGACAAATCGTGACATCGTCATTAAACCAGCCGATAAAGGGAAGGGGGCTATTGTGATTCTCAACATGGTTGATTATATAAATAAGGCCGAAAGGCAACTTTCAGACCACACCTTTTACACAGCTTTACCCTCCGATCCTACCAGCGAATTTAAATCGAATCTTAAGGACGAACTTACATCTCTACTAGAACATGTTAAATTGGGCGAAAAGACAGTCCGCTCTTTGGTACCACTCAGTCCCGTAACGGGAAGATTTTACATGCTTCCTAGAATTCACAAGCATAATAATCCGGTTGCCCCAGCATTTCTGGAATCGGCACTGCCACCGGCAATTTATCTCGCTACATTGACTCCCTCATAAACAAGATTCCAGCCACATTTCCGTCATTCATCAAAGACACCAATCATTTCCTTCAAGAAATTCTAGATCTTCACGTTCCACCTGGTTCAATGTTAGTAACGCTGGACGTAGCATCACTATACACCAACGTATCACATAAAGGTAATATTTCTGCAGTAATAAAATCCTATGAAAGTTCCCCTTTTGATAAACCTAGTGAGAAAGTAGCGCTTGGTGCTTTTTTGAAACTGATCCTTGAATTAAACAATTTTGAGTTTAACAACATTAACTACGTACAAGCCAACGGCACCTCAATGGGTATGAAAGTAGGCCCTAACTATGCCAACATTTTGATGAGCATTCCGGAAGGCGAATATTTCGGTAAAACCATGCTGCAACCTCATTATTATAGGCGCTTCATTCATGATATTTTTCTTGTATGGACGCATGACGAAGCAAGTCTGTTTGGTTTCATTCAAAAGTTTAATACTTTCCATTCGTCTATTAAGTTCTCGCACCAATTTTCGTGCACTTCTGAAAACTTTCTCGATGTCATAGTCACTATTTTAAAGGAAACTTGCCACAAAGTTGTTCTGCCAGCCCACTGACTGGCATCACCTGCTACATTCTCAGAGCGGCCACCCCCGGCATTGCAAAACAGGAATATCCTATAGCCAGGCTCACCGTTTTAAACGATTGTGCTCTGACCGTACAGATTTCATTGGAAGTTGCACTAGGCTCAAATGTTCTCTAGTAAAAAGAAAGTACCCAAAAAAACTAATAAACGATGCCATAACTCGAGCCGACCAATTGAACTGCACCGAGATTCTGAAAGGAAGTGACGGGAACGATAGCTCTAATCAAACTAATCTTGTTCTAACATTTTCATCGTCAGCTCCTAAGGTCTCGCTATATTGAAACGGCACCACAACATCTTGACACAAAGTAATAATTTTAAAAGAAATCTTTCCTGGGCCACCTCGTGTTATTTACCAATGGCCAAAAAACCTTCACGACATGTTAACGTCATCTAAGATTGGTGCCCGTAAAGAGTGTGGCTGCGCCTCTTAGTACAAACCGCGGTGCAAAGTATGTGTGCACATGCAAACCACGCAAAACGTCCCGAGCACGTCTTCGTATTTTAATTAAAGATTCATGATATATTTGACTGTGACACTAATAATGCCGTGTACTTGTTGGAATGGTGTGCCTGTTTACATTACATTGGTCCCAATAACTTCCCCTATACACTCCTTGGCATTATTGTCTGTTGGATCTCATTATTATTGTGTCAAAGCATGGAAAAACGAGCCCTTAGGATACACTTCAAACTCTTATTCATTAACGAGGGTCACGTACTCACAGACTTGGTGCCGCTAGGTTGCATACGAGGGACTATTGGTCTGCTGCCAGCTCGTAATAAGTTCACGTGCTACGTGACGACACACAAACTCTTAAATAGAGTGTTCCACACTCGCCACTATGACTACACTCTCACGTTTAAATTCAGTTATAAACCCAATAAAGTGGCTGGGTAAGTAGCCGCCATGATAGCTCAGTAGTAGAGCATCGAGCGCGTAATTCCAAGGCTGTAAGTTCGATTCCTGCTCACGGCAAGTTTTTTCACCTACTTTTCCTTCTTCTTATTTATAATACATTGGTTCTAACATCCTCATCGCTGGAATCGACAATGTCTCAATCATCAGAGCACAGTCTTTTGAAGCGAAGTGCTTGACTGTATGGTACACTCGTCTTACAATGTTTAGCGTGTGTACTTTTGAAATACACGTTCCTTCACTGCTGTGATTACATTTCGGTAATATCGGCCACAGCAGTTAGGTAGTTGTCCCGAACGCATGCACACATTGTTGCCACAATGTGACATCAATGGTGATATGCTCGTGCATACTTCAATAAAAACAAACGTGCCTTGGCACTGTATTGCTCTTTTCATTAATTTATTTGTTCCAAAACGTTCCCATATGATAAGTGTCCTACATAATATTTGTAGGTTATGTTGTCACGTCACCTTGCCTTCCCGTATACTCTATTGCGCACTCCTGCTCTGCTATCTATACTATCACCATACTAAATGCTGCGCATCTCTGAATATCTGTTTGTTAACATGTACTATTATGAAAATATGTTAAGAGTGATTATTCACAATAGGGGCCCCCCTATGTCATGTCCTTAAGAACTGCGTATTACTGTCATATGCATGCATGCCCTGACGAAGGCAGGTTCCCGGCTGTAACGTTGGCAACAAAGTGTTTTTTTGTTTGCTCATCCGCTTCATTTGATGACCTATAACACGACCGAATATATATATATATATATATATATATATATATTGCTATGGTATGAGCCGCGCTGTAGTAAGTGCCGGGTAGGTAGAAGAGAAAGACGACGTTGTCTGGTGCGGCCTGAGGACTCCATCTTTACCGCGACTGCCGAATTTTATCCTCACCCTGTAAATAAATCCACCCATCCTTCATTTCAACCGTAACAGTTTTGTGTTGGAGGCACTGGGTAATCAACCAAGCAACACGACGCTTCAAGCGCCCGAGCTACAATGAAGCCGCCGCCTTGCTGGACTGCCCCCGTTACCACTGGCAGCTGAGATGTCTTACGACGAACAAGGAAACCGGATCCCCGCAGCTTCAGATTTTCTACCATTCCCAGCAGCACCGCTAGTACCAGGTTCGCGTACGGCTGGTCCCTGGTTGCGTCAGGATTTGATAGTGTCTCGCACATTCGGTGGCGAATCTGGCGAGGACGTGGATGCCTGGCTCACACACTACAAACGGTTGAGCAAATACTACCAGTGGGGTGCGGCGACCCAGCTGACCAATGTAGTATTTTTCTTAATGGACACACCACTCATGTGGTACGAGAACCACGAAGATGCCCTCACGTCATGGGATCGCTTCGTTTCCGAAATAAGACCGTGCTTCGGAGACTCCGTAGCTAAAAAAAAGCACGTGATACAAACGTTACTGCAGAGAGCTCAGATATCAGGAGAGACGTGCACGACCTATGTCGAGGCAATCTTGAAGCTCTGCAAGATTGTCATTCCTTCTATGTCAGAGGAAGACAAAGTTGGCCACCTGTTGAAGGGCATTGCCGAAGACGGGTATCAGTTCCTCATCAGCAAAGACAGCCTTGCTACGGTAACCGACGTCATAAGCCGCTGTCGCACATTCGAGACCCTGAAGATGCGACGTATCACCCCCAAGTTCGGTCGCCTACCGAAAGTAACCACCGTGGCAAGTGTTGACAAATACACGCCGCCTGATATTGCGTCGACAATACGCCAGATCGTTCGAGAAGAGCTCACTCGACACGCTCGCCCGACGCCATACGAAGCTACACCCGCGCCGCCTCCTTCTCGCCCTTCCGTGTCAATTGCCGCAGCAGGCAACGATGACTGCAATTACAGGCCACTCTCACACCGAGGTCACAGCGCAATAACTACCCGCTGCCGAGGTACGAAGACCGCTTCAGTGACCCCCATCAGCCAGCCAACACCTATTACGACCCGAACGAAGATGTACCCGTACCACCACCACGTCAGCGCAATGCCTTCCAGGAGTACAATGCATACCGCCAAGCCCCCGTGTGCTACCGTTGCGGTATCAATGGGCATGTAGCTCGGTTCTGGCGTCGACAGAGAGAGCCTGACATCCCGATATCGTTCCCCATCAGAGTTTCCGCCAGCGGACACTGGTCACAACAACGATCATTGGCCCGCCTATTCCAGGAGTACCTCACGGCGGGCAAATCACCGTGGCAGTTCTCCCGCTTCTGACCGTAGTTTGACGCCTCCATCTGGCCGACTGCATTGTTCCCCTTCGTCGGGACGACGCCGGTCATCACCGCCGCCACCGGTAAACTAATCAGCTCGACTGATGGAGGTGAGGTCGCACAACAGGATTTGCCTCAGATGCCTCCGCCAGTTATATAGTCCAAGAATAAGATACGTGTGGAAATATATGGCTTTTGTACAAGTTCTTTGGTGGACACTGGTGCTACGATATCAATTATGAGTCTTTCTTTCAAAAGTCGCATTGGCCGCAAAGTTATGTTTTCTTGGGGCGAATCAACAAGGTTTCGTGGTGTTGGTGGAGAAGTACTTCATCCTGTCGGAGTTTGTGCCGTCAATGTCTTATTGGCAGGAAAGGTGTTCCCAACAGAGTTTCTTGCGCTGCAACGGTGTACCCACGATGTGATTCTCGGTCTTGACTTTCTCCAAGGATGTGGCGCTTTCGTCGACTGTAAAAGCGGTCAACTTTCCGTCAGCGGTGACATTGTTCCTGCCCTCGTCAATGAGGCGCCGCAGGCCGCGAAGGACGTTCTGATTGTTTCCGATGAGCTGACAGTGCCGCCATGGTCAATGAGGTCAGTTGTGGTATTCGCCCCAGAATCTGCCACTACTTTTGACGCCATCGTTGAACCTGCCATCGTTCAATGTGCTAAGAAAAGCATACTCGTCCCTCGTTGTTTGGTATCTGTTGATGAAAGAGCAACCTTTCTGTGGGCACTGAATTGTTTGCAAATGCAGGTTGTGCTCCCTCGAGGAATGAAGCTTAGCGTCTTCGATGATACCACTGAAGGTTCTGTAGTGGTCGTAAACAACGATGAAAGCGAGAAAGGTACAGTCTCTGGCAAGCGCAGTTGCTCTTACGAGTTGCATATCCTAGGCATGATTAGCACCACTTTGCGGTCACACGAGCAGCAGACGTTACGCCATCTGTTGAGGCGACATGCTTCTGTGTTCGACTTTTGCCAAGACGAGAAGCCACTAGATTTACCATGTTCTCGTGCTCACCATAGGATTGACACCAGCACTGCCCGTCCGATCCGACAAAAGCCTTACCGAGGGTCGTCATCAGAACGAAAAGTTATTGCTGACCAGGTTCAGGAAATGCTGAAGAAGGCTGTTATTAAAGAGTCGTGTAGCCCGTGGGCAGCACCGGTCATCTTGGTTAAGAAGAAAGGTGGGGCCTGGCGGTTCTGCGTTGATTACAGAAGACTCAACGGCGTTACTAAAAAAATGCATATCCGCTGCCTAGGATTGACGACGTTATTGACTGCTTACACTCGGCTTCATACTTTTCTTCAAAAGACCTACAATCAGGATATTGGCAGATATCTATGCACCCTTCAGACAAGATGAAGACCGCATTCGTGACGCCTGATGAACTGTACCAATTCAATGTGATGCCGTTTGGGCTTTGCATTGCCCCCGCCATTTTTGAAAGGTTTATAGACTCTGTCCTTCGTAGTCTTAAATGGGAAGTGTGCTTATGCTACCTGGATGACGTCGTCATTTTTGGGCGTACTTTTGAAGAACACAACGTCCGTTTAGTTCTTGTTTTAGACTGTGTCGGAAGGCTGGCTTGATTTGAACTATAATAAGTGCCGGTTTGGTGAACAACAAGCTTTAGTCCTCGGTCACCTAGTTGACAAAGATGGTGTCAGGCCGGATCCCTGCAAAATCAAAGCAGTCGGCACATTCAAACCACCCCAGACACTGAAGGAACTTCGCAGCTTCTTGGACCTATGTTCCTACTTTCGCCACTTTGTGCCCCGATTCGCGGACGCGGACACCCACTGACGAGCTTGTTGCGAAAAGACAGCTCAATCGAATGCACACCTGATTGTGATGCTGCATTTTCTGTACTGAAATTTTTAATAACATCTGAGCCTATTCTTCGTGATTTCGATCCTTCTGCTCCTACAGAAGTGCACAGTGATGCAATTGGAATCGGCATCGGAGGTGTGCTTGTTCAGCGCCATGACAATGCAGAGCATGTTGTTGCTTATACGAGTCGATCTTTAAGCAAGGCTGAAATGAATTATACGGTGACCAAGCAAGAATGTTTAGCGGCTGTATTCGCCATTCAGAAGTTTCGATGTTACCTCTACGGTCGTTCATTCACGATTGTGACAGACCATCATCCATTATGTTGGATTGTTACCCTCCGAGAGCCTTCTGGCCGCCTTGCTCGATGGGCTTTACGCCTTCAAGAATTTGACTTCAGCATTTCGTGCAGAAGTGGACGACGTCATTCTGACACTGATTGCCTTTTTTCGCCTACCTATGACCATGACGGAGGACAGCGCAGATACCCTTGACATCTGTTTTGCTGCGGTCTCTCACACGTTTCCTGACGCCAATATCTTCAAACGAGAACAATTGAGTGATTTAACTTTAGGCCCTTTGTTCGTTGACACTCGGAATTTCAAAGGCAGTGGTCGCTTTCGCATTCGTGAGGGACTGTTGTGCAAAACGAATTACTCAGCAACCGGCGCACGTTATTTACTCGTTGTACCTCAAAGTCTTCGATGCGACGTTCTCCGTACTATGCACGATGATCCAATGTCAGGACACCTTGGGTTCATTCACACCCTGAATCGAGTGCAGCAGCGTTTATTACTGGCCCCGAATGCGAGATTTTACGAAACAATACGTCTCGAGCTGCGAGAATTGCCAGCGCCACAAACGACCTACCAGTGCACCGCACGGCCTTCTTCATCCCGTAGAACCGCCTACTACGCCTTTCGAGCAGGTGCCCATAGACTTACTGGGCCCGTTTCCGCGATCTTAGAACAACAATAGCTGGAAAATAGTGTGCGTCGACCATGTACCAGATACACCGAAACCGCTCCGATACCATCTTCTACAGCTGATGGCGTCGCTGCCTTTTTGTTACGCTCCGTTGTTCTTCGTCATGGTCCACCTCAAGTAATCATCAGTGACCGTGGTCGCCAATTCATCGCGGATGCTGTGGAAGAATTGCTTCGCCTCACAGTTCAGACATTCGACGCCATACCATCCCCAAACGAATGGTCTTCTAAAACGTACCAATCGAACTCTTACTAACATGCTCGCAATATACGTCGCGTCCAATCACAACAATTGGGATGAGATCTTACCATTTCTTACTTATGCATACAATACAACGAAGCACGAGACCATGGACTTCACGCCCTTCTTCCTGCTCTACGCTCAATCACCACGCAGCTCCCTTGATACAATCCTTCCATTTAAGCTTCATACCGATGAGTCCTTGGCCGAAACATTGTGCCTGGCTGAAGAAGCCCGCCAAATTGCTCGCTTGCGCACACTAGCATCACAAGATCGCTCCAAGCAACGATACGATCAACGCCATGATGCCATTTCGTTCCGCAAAGGTGAATTCGTGTGGTTGTGGACCCCCCAACGAAAACCTGGTTTATATCAGAAGTTTTTACAGCAGTACACAGGCCCCTACGTCATTGTAGATCGCTTGACTGACTTGACGTACGCTGTGGCACGCTTGACGACACCTTCTCGTCGGTCAAATCGAAGGCAGTTGGTGCACGTGGCTCGCCTCAAGAAGTTTCATCCCCGCAGTAACATAAACTCGTCCAGCGGGCTTCGTCTGTTAACCGGGGATTGCTACGGTATGAGCCGCACTGTATTATGTGCCGGGTAGGTAGAAGAGAAAGACGACGTCGTCTGCTGCGGCCTGAGGACTCCATCTTTACCGCGACTGCCGAACTTCATCCTCACCCCTCACCCTGTAAATAAATCCACCTATTCTTTAGTTCAACCGTAACAATATATATATATATATATATATATATATATATATATATATATATATATGTATATATATATATATATATATATATATATATATTTATATATTGTGATGACGTTTATTCGAGCAGAGAAGTCGCAACGAGGTCGCGACGGAAAACGCGCGTGTGGCAAGTGTGCTCTGCTTGCGTGAGAGCTTGTGCTGCCTTTGCAGCACAAGCTCTCACGCAAGCAGAGCACGGGGCTTTTCGTTATCTTCCGAAGGTGCATACGCGTTGGTGAGTATGCTCCACTACAATACCCCCGGGGTGAAGGGTAGCCATTCTGGCGACTCAGGGAGTAGGCACAATGAGGGGGTCGTAGTAGAGCTTGAGACGGTCGAGGTGTATGGTCTCGCGTCCTCACCAGCGCAAATCTGGTGATTGTGTTAGTGGCTCGATGATGTAATTCACCGGGGAGGTCGCGTCAATGACATGGTACGGACCATGGTACCGGGCCAGAAATTTAGAAGACAGGCCAAGAACGTGAGGGGGCACCCAAAGCCACACAAGGGAGCCAGCACGAAACGTAGGAGCTATGTGGTGAGCGTCGTCATGTCGAGTCTTTTGTAGACCTTGAGCCTCACTTGTCTGAGACCGAGCCACCTGACGGCAGTCTTCAGCGTATCTGGCGACTTTCGAAAGCGGGAAGCACTCAGATGCATCGGGGCGGTACGGGAGTATATGGTCGAGTGAATGGGAAGGTTCGCGGCCGTACAATAGAAAGAACGGGGAAAATCGGTAGTCGCTTGCGTCGCGGTGTTATAAGCGAAGGTAACAAAAGGCAATACAGCGTCCCAGTTAGTGTGGTCGGAGGAGGTGTACATCCTCAGCATGTCGCCAAGTTTGTGGTTGAACCACTCAGTGACACCATTTGTTTTTGGATGGTAGGCGGTAGATTTCCTGTGGATGATGTTACATTCAGTGAGGATAGCTTGGATGACCTGCGACAGGAATACTCGACCCCTATCACTGAGTAATTCCCGCGGAGCACCATGGCGTAGAATGAAGCTACGGAGAATGAAGAGTGCAACTTCGTGGGCGGTCGCTGCCGGTAGAGCTGCAGTCTCACCGTAGCGTGTCAGAAGATTGACTCCGACAATAATCCACCGGTTTCCAGAGGTACTATATGGGAGGGGGCCATCGAGGTCAATCCACACGCGGTCGAATGGGCGAGCCGGGCACGGAAGCGGCTCTAACATGCCAGTAAGGTGCCGCGGAGGTGTCTTGTTCTGTTGGCAAGTGGTGAAAGACTGAACGTATTTCTTCACAAAGCGATACATTCCTCGCCAGTAATATCGTTGGCACAGCCTTTCGTAGGTTTTCAGAACACCCGCGTAAGCACTTTGTGCATCTGCATGGAAATTCATGCAGATGTCAGAGCGCATATGAGTTGGGACAGCAAGGAGCCACTTCCGACAACCAGACATGTAGTTGCGGCGGTACAGAATGTTGTCTCGTAAGGAAAAGTGGGCTGCTTGCTGGCGTAGCGCACTCGTGGAAGAGACAGCAGACAGATCGGCAAGGTAGTCGACTAACAAGGCAAGGTATGGGTCTTTTCGCTGCTTCGAAAGCATGCCAGTGGTGTCGAGTGGTGACAAGGTGGTAAAAGGGGGTGACAAAGAAGCCACATCTGGTGTTAATGGCAATCGGGAAAGTGCATCGGCGTCCGCATGCTTGCGACCGGAACGATATACGACACGGATGCCGTATTCCTGCAATTGAAGTGCCCAACGCCCCAGACGTCCGGACGGGTCTTTAAAGGTGGACAGCCAACATAGAGCGTCGTGGTCTGTGACCACGTTGAAAGGACGGCCGTAAAGGTACGGGCGAAACTTTGTGAGCGCCCAGATTATGGCCAAACACTCTTTCTCTGTCACGGAATAATTCAATTCAGCCTTCTTGAGAGCGCGACTTGCATAAGCGACTACGTATTCGATTTGAGTGCCTTTCCGTTGTGCCAAAGCTGCGCCAAGACCAACGCCACTTGCAACAGTGTGAATTTCTCTGTGGCAGCAGTGGGTTCGTAGTGACGAAGAATAGGTGGTGAGGTCAGCAGGCGGCGCAGCTGGCGAAAGGGGTCGTCACATGCAGGTGACCATGCAGATATACCTTTGCTGTTGGAAAGCAGACTAGTCAGAGGTGCGATGATGGACGCGAAGTTGCGCACGAACCGACGAAAGTAAGAGCAAAGCCCAAAGAAACTTCATAGGGTTTCAGTGATGTTGGCATTGGGAAGTCAGCGACAGCTCGAAGATTATCGGGACCCGGAAGAACACCGTCTCTTGTGATGACGTGTCCCAAGATGGTTTGTTTTCAGGCTGTGAAGTGGCACTTCTTGGTGTTCAGTTGTAGGCCTGCAGAAGTTATACACGTCAGAATCTCGTGGAGACGACGAAGATGTGTCGGGAAATCAGCTGAAAAGACTACGATGTCATTTAGGTAACACAAGCAAGTTTTCCACTTGTGGGCACGCAATATGGTATCTATCATAAGCTCAACGGTCACAGGCACGTTGCAAAGCCCAAATGGCATGACTTTTAACTCATATAGGCCATCCGGCGTTACAAAGGCTGTTTTAGGGCAGTCACATTCAGCCATTGGCACCTGCCAATACCCAGAACGCAGATCCAAGGATGTAAAGCACTCGGTGCCTTGTAAACAGTCAAGAGCATCGTCTATTCGTTGTAGCGGGTAGACATCTTTCTTTGTAATCTTGTTTAAGCAGCGATAGTTCACGCAAAATCAAACGGTGCCATCTTGTTTCTTTACCAAAACCACGGGTGACAACCAAGCGCTTTGAGAAGGCTGTATGACACCAAGTTTAAGCATGTCATCTGCTTGCTCCGTAATGACGCGGCGCTCTTCGGCAGAAACGCGGTAAGGACGCTTTCACTGAGGCGAATGTGAGCCGTTGTCAATAGTATGAGTGACAGTCGTGGTGTGGCCCAAAGCAGGTTTCTGAAAGTGGAAAAAAGAGCGAAACTTGTTAAGGAGAGCAACAAGTTGGCTGCGATGCGAGGGGGGAAGGTCTGCGTCAATTGCATTGTCGAAGGCTGGCGAGCTTGATGGCTCAGATGCATGAGTGATTGCGGCAATCTGACATGGGGTTTCGTCGGGAAGAATAATATCGATAAGGTCGACAGGTTGTACATAACCTAAGGTTTCACGACGGAGTAAGCCAATGGGGTAGTTGCAGTGGTTGGTAACCAGCATTACGGTTAAACCAGACGCAATTGTAAGAACGGCAAATAGGAGCACGATGTCCTTTGCATTCAGTAAAAACAGGAGATGGCGTAAACACCACCATGGCTGTCAGGTTGCACCACACATGAAAGGCTAATAGGGATTGAAGCTTCCGGAGGCAAGGTGATGTCGTCGTTAGCGATGAGTTCGCAGAGCAGAGGTGAATGGTCGGGCGATGGAAATTCACGAATTGGCACTAGGGACACTTCCGCACGGCAACAATTGATGATAGCTTCATGACGCGATAAGAAATCCCAACCCAGGATGAGGTCATGAGAGCAAGATAGTAGTACAAAAGTTGGACGATGTACAAAACGTCTTGGATGATGACGCGCGCCGTAATCATAGATGAGGGATGAATCCGTTGCGCGCTAGTAGTGGACAGCACCATGCCACAAATAGATGTGGTCGCTTTCTTAAGTTTGCGACGAAGTTTCGCGTTAATCACAGAAACGGCGGCCCCAGTATCAATTAACGCTTGTGTGGCGATTCTCTCAACACTGACATCAACAACATTTTGCGGCGAAGATGGAGGCCTTGATAATTGAGCAGAAGTTGCAGTTCTTGCCTCTGGAACTGCACTGATTAGTTTCCCTCCTCAGGAGGTGGCCTACGACGCATAGGAGATGGCGATCGGTGACGAGGAGATAGGAAACGAGAAGTTGATGGGTGACGATTTGACTCAGAGTGCCTCTGTTCGTATGCAGACGTGGTGGCCTGCTGCGACGCATAGGTAGAAGTTCCAAAGGAGGCGTACGCAGGTGTGGGGCGGCGGCGGCAGTAGCGTGCATTGTGGCCAGAGATGCCACACGCGAAGCAGATAGGACGGTAGTCATGGGTGCGCCGCTCATTAGATGGACGAAAAAAGCGAGGTGAGGGCCTGTACACTGGAGGCGCTGCCGGAGGAGGGGGGGCCGATAAGGATACTGGATGCGGTGAGGGCCGCGCAACTACAGCTGCGTAGCTGAGAGGTGAAGATGGCGCAGGTGGTGCGTACCTGAAAGCTGAGAGATTAGATGCTCTGAAGTGCATGCGTAAGGGGCCTGCACTGTAGGTAGGACGTCGCAATTTGGGTGCGTATGGCCTGCTGCAGTGTCGAAGGCATACTTGCGGTGGCCGCGTCGCTATGCGGCAGCAGGGAGAGCTGTCGGGTGACTTCCTCCCCGATGAAGTTTTTGATCTGGTTGGACAGACTTTCTTGGTGAACGTTGGCATTTGTGAGTGCGCCAGCCGAGATCGAATCTGGTGGTGAGACACTCTGTCGGGCAATGAAATGCTGATGGCGTAATTCATCGAAACTCTGGCACAGACTTACGAGGATTGCCACCGAGGTCGGGTTTTTTGCTAGCAACATCTGGAATGCACCATCCTCAATGCCCTTGAAAATCTGCCGAATTATCTCTTCTTCAGGCATAGATGAATGAACAAGCCTGCAGAAATAGTGCACATCCTCAATATAACTAGTAAACGTCTCGCCGAGCTGCTGGGCTCGGTGGTGTAGACGCTGGTCAGTGCGGAGCTTGCGTACCTCTGGTCGGCCGAACGTTTCGGTCACGAGGGTCTTAAAGGACGACCAGTTGGCGATGGCAGTTTCGCGGTTGGTAAACCAAAGCTTAGCTACGTCTGCCAAGTAAAAGATAACGTAGGCGAGCTTAGAGTAGCCGTCCCACTTGTTGCTGGCGCTTACGCGTTCGTATAAGGAGAGCCAGTCTTCGACGTCTTGCTCACCACTGCCGCTGAAAATTGGTGGGTCCCGTTGGCGAGTAGCGCCGGGGCAAGTAGACGGGGCAGCCGATGGTGCTGGCTGGGCTGGGACGGGCTGGTTGGCGACTGCGTCAGTCATGTTTTGCGGTAGTCTCTCGGGCAACTTGCGAAAGCGGAGCTCCAGGTCTGCCTTGGGATCTCAGCAGCCTCCACCAAATGTGATGACGTTTATTCGAGCAGAAAAGTCGCAACGAGGTCACGACGGAAAATGGGCGTACGGCAAGTCTGACAAAGGCGGCACAAGATCTCGCGCAAGCAGAGCACGGGGCTTTTCGTTATCTTCCGAAGGCGCATACGCGTTGGTGCGTATGCTCCCCTACTATATATATATATATATATATATATATATATATATATATATATATATATATATATATATATATATATATAATAATATATATATATATATATTATATAATATATATATATATATATATATATATATATATGTGTGTGGTGTGTGGTGTGTGTGTGTGTGTGTTTGTGTGTGTGTGTGTGTGCGTGTGTGACGCTATGATGACTGGGCGACGTGGCCTCGCTCATAAGCCATGTTTATTCTATCTCACTTCTTCCTCCTCTGCTTCTACAAACCATCCATACCATCATATGTCACATGATTCCTCCTCCCCCAAAAGAAGGCATGAGTTACAACTTACAAACAAGAAAAAGTAAACACGGAATGGCTTAGACGTCACTAAGTCAAAATAAAGAGGTAGTTTCACAAGTTTTAAAATGCACGCGTTGTCTTCTTTGTGGCTAAGATTTGAGGGGAGAGTGCAGCAGTCCGATGATAAGAGATCTGGCAGGCGAGGCTGATGGTTGCGTCCTGGATAACACAAGAATGCTTTGCACGTGAAAATAGCGGAAATCGCAGCCGGCATTCTTGTGAAGAGCGAACGAGGTTCGAACATCCTGCATTATCGACCATTCCGATATTGTAGGCACCAAATTCCTCATCGTGGGAGATACACAGACCATACAGGCAGCTTGCGTGTGCGCTGATCGAGGTTGATTGGGCGCTGCCTGTGTTCCTGTCGAGTACAAGGGGTGCTTCTGTGGCTTTTGGAGATATTTCTATAGCAATGCCGCAGATGTTTTAATCGAAGGCGAATTTTCAATCTCTGGTGGCGAATGTATCCACGACGATGGGCCTTTTGGCAATGTTCTTTGAGCCGTAAGAGTGATTTCGATGGAGTTTTCTTTCGTCGTTGAAAATGTTGAAGTATACGTGGATGTTGTAGTTTCTTGACTTCGTCGACTTGCTTGTGGTGTGACATTGATCGTGGCGTGCCAGGAGTCTTAGCAAGTCCTCCGCAGGCTTCTACGACGCCAACCAACGCAGGTGTTTCTGGTCCAAGAAAATGTGGGGGGTTTCGCGCACTTGAATCTTCTGTATTCTTAAACCGCTCATCGTTTCCATGGTGGTTGCCTGAAGAGTACTTGCGTCGTCCGAAGTAGCCCCGGGGCTTTTGTTTTCACTGTTGGCAGTGAGGTTGTACACTAGATTCACGTCGCTTTGATATTTTGATTGATGAATACCAGACGCTTCTGCCGAAGACTTTTCTTCACAAGATGCTGATTGTGAATGCTTCTGTCTTCGTTGAGCTGCTGAGCTGAATACTTTGAGCGAACAAGATTTCTGTGAACAATCGTTCTCTGGTTTGGTTTTGTGCGGATTTACTAACTCGTGATGCGTAAATGCCGTCATGCGTCTGAAGCCGTGTGGGTCATGTGTGCGACACGAAGCATCAAGTGATTCGGGTTGTTCAGTAACACCTGGAGTGTTACGGTGCCGTAAACACATTGAACATGGCGATTTGATCGCCCGTGAAAAATCTAACTGTAAGTTCAGTCTTTTGGCGAAATGGTGTACATTCCTATCGGCATACGGTTGCATTACCTTCTCTGCTGCGACGTGCAAGTCCCTAGTTGGTGCTGTAATGCGTGAAGTGTATTCGAACGAGTCATGTGATGGTATAATGGTGGAATATTTACTCTCAAGTCTTGTTTAGGAAATGCGCTTACTCTGGGAAGACTTCGCGGAACTGTGATGATTGAGTTGAAAAGCCTTCTTCTGATGAGGTATAGAAAGGTCTTTATCGTATTCTTTGATACGGCTGATCATTTCTTTTTTGATCTTTCTCCAAGACTCATCGTTCTCGAAGATGTGGGTGAGGTAAAACTTGAATGCCTCACCTGAGATGTAGTCAGTGAAGTTCATGATCATCTCCCGTTTCGACCATGGTGCATTGGCGGCATGGAGCTCGAACAGGTTGAATCAGTCCTGTACGGGTCCTTCATCCGCTGATTCGGTTTACTTAGGGATGTCGAGGTCGTCTGATGCTGCTGTCATGATGCTTGGTGGTTTTGGTGGTCCGCGTTCTTCTGTGGTCCGCGTTCGGTGACTGCGTCTCGCTGAGGTCTTCGATGATGATGGCTGGGCGATGAAGTGGTTGCGAGGTCTTCATCCTGTCGACTCGTGTGACGCTATGATGACTGGGCGACGTGGCCTGGCTCATACGCCATGCTTATTCTATCTCACTTCTTCCTCCTCTACTTCTACAAACTATCAATACCATCATTTATATATATATATATTTATATATATACTGGGAAGTAAGAGACAATGTCTGTAGGCGTGGGCGGCTCTTATTCGGTCCTTAGTCAGTCGTCATCCAAAAGCCAAAACCCTGTTCTGCTTTTTCTTCTTGGGTCTTCACCTTCAGCCACACCTCGTCCATGCGGTTAAACAAAATAAACACACAAAGCGCAACCTAACAGTTCTGCCGAAGCTCTCTCTTCTTCAGACTAGAGACGTGCACAGAAAAAGTGTTCTTCCTGTGTTTGTCCGCACCAGTTTTACATGCAAGATGACCTACCTGCCACGTGATTTCACCAAATCTTTCAGTGATGATGAAAGGCTCTTCTTACTTTCGGTGAAGCTTTTTTCTTGAGGATTGGGTGCATCGTCAGACTCATACGCCGTCTCCGACTTTGTATGGTGGTGCTGGTCGGTGACGGCGGTCATAATAGAGTTTCTGGGCCACTTGCGCATTTGTAACTGATTTGCTCGCCTCATCTCGAATGAGGCTGCAGCTGTTTTGTCGTGAAACTGGGGCTTCCACATTCAAAGGAGTGCTCAAGTTCTGGATGGCAGTGAGTTTAGGAATTTCCTGTAACGACTTCTTTAGGTGAAGTTCCTATAGAAACCTTCAATGCTGTATTAATCGTGTATGCGTTTGCTTGCAGGTGATCATCCCAGCCTACTTCATTTGGTTTGTCGTTTTTGAAGTAAGGAGTGAGTCGCGCAGTGAACGTGGTTGTACCTTTAGGTTAGGCCATTTGTTGGGGATGGTATGTCGAGATGAAATGATGTTCGACACCAGCCTCTCGGAGATATGATCGGAGTTGACGACTTCGTTACGTAGTTGCTCTGTCCGAAATGATCTTTTTCGGTAGGCCATGCTTCAATTCAAAATAGCCCTGAAAATGATTGATCACGAAGCCGGCTGCGAGAGACGACACCGCAGCATCTCTCATAAACTTTACAAGGGGTTCAATGCAACTACGATATACCGCTTCCCTGCGGTTGTAGTTGGCAATGAATCGACGTGATCAATCTCTGTGGTGTGGAAAATACTTTCATCGAGTGGAATAGGCACGAGGTAATTCGGCAGAAAACCTTTGCGACGCTTATTTTTTTGACAGAACTCGCTGCTTGCGACGTACATTGAACGCTTTTCTCCATTCGCGGCCACCAAAAAAGTTGCTGGAGCTTACGAAGAGTAGCCCACTGGTTTATGCAACCACCTGCGGGGCCATCATGAATTGCATGCAAGATTTCACAACTAATGGTGCATGGTACCACTGAAAAATGGCGTTGTTCTTTGTTACTGTTCCAAAGGCGTCATTACGTTCTTTTTCACGGACGACACCATTATAGCCAATCTGCGTGTTTTCTTCGAGGGACGTTGTTATTTCTGCCAAGTTTCTATCGTAACGCTAAGAGTTCGAAACATTGTGCTGAAAAATCATATCCTGCCTTCTTTGACTTGGGGTGAGCTTTCCTCGCATGGGTTACGTAACAGTGCGTCGGCAACCTGATTTAGCGCTCCTGCCTGATGCTTCACGTGATAGGTGTAGTCTTGCAGTCGGATGATCCAGTGGGCGAAATTGTTCTCAAGGTGTTGCTTGGCAAACATCCATGCACGTAATCGCGGTGTTGTTCGTCACCACCGTGACCTTGCGGCCGAACAAGTAGTCACGAAAATTCTCGGCCAAGCTCCAGACATGAGCCAGGCACTCCAATTCGTTCGAGTGGTAATGACGTTGTTTGTCAGATAGCTTGCGGCTGGCGTAAGCTATGACATGCTCTAGTCCGTCTAGGTCAGGCTAAACGAAGACCGCCCTTAGACCAACCTGACTAGCGTCTGTGTGAAACTCGGTGTCTCACGTATCCTGAAAGTGACTCAAGACAGGACACTGCGTCAAACGGTGCTTTAGAGCTTGAAAGGCGGTATCCTGTGAAGGGCCCCATGCAAAATCGAAGCTTTCTTGAGCGTATTCGTGAGTGGAGCTGATGTCAATGTGAAGTTTGGAACAAACTTACACAGATACGACGCAAGACCTAAAACTGCCTGCAGCTTTTTCAAACTTGTTGGCGTATGAAAGTCTACCACTGCTGCTACACTTTCAGGCTCAGATTAAACACCGTCTGCCGAAATTGCATGTCCCATGTGAGAGATTGCGTCCGAGAGATATTGGCATTTTTTTCGATTCGGTTGAAATCTTACATCAAATAGCTTTTAGAGACCTTCATCCAAGTTCCGAAGATGTTGTTCCTGTGTTGTGCCTATGGTCAACATGTCATCCAGATAAATGACGCAAGCGTGATTTTTCAATGTGCCGAGGGGAACAATCATGGCACGCTCAAATGTACTTGGCACTGTTCGCAGTCAAAAAGGCATGCAGTTTAACTCGTAGAGCCCGGAAGGTGCTCGGAACGCTGTTTTACACTTGTCTTCTTTAGCTACGTTAATTTGCAATATCCTGAACGAAAATCAAGTGATGAAAAACAATCTAGAATGCCGTACTGTGCTGATGGAGTTGTTGATGCGTAGTAGCGCATATGAATCGGGAACGGTGTGCTTGTTTAATTCCCGATAATTGAGACAAAACCCAAATCCGCCATTCTTCTTCTACACTAGAATGACGGGTGCAGACCAGGGACTAGAAGATGGTTGAATCACGCCAGCGGCCAGCATTTTCTGCACTTATTTGGCAAGGAAGGGTCGTTCGCGTTCGGCGTAACGTCGAACGGGTATAGAAATTGGCGCATGACCATCTATTGGTATGCTACATGCAAGTAGGCCAGTCCTGGGTAGCTGGGATGTACTTTCCGCAAAATTTGTTTTGCGCCGTTCGAGCACTGAGGTGAGAGTCGTGGGCACATCAGGGTCACCGTAACTGCTGTTACTGCAGTTGAGCCCGAGGCCGACGGGGGAAGATGAACTCCGCCACCATTGATGACAATCAGTACGTCGCCAGAGAGGAGATGGTCTGCTCCCAAGAACTCACCGGTAGGCAAGTGCTCGATTATGGGAACAGCCGCAAGGCATTTGCCCACAGCTTCAGTTTAGAGCTGAATGTCCAATGCACCGAGAGGGAATACGCTGCCGCCAAGGCCGCAAACGGGGGCCTCTGTCCTAGGCTGAATAGAGACTGGGGCATGGCGTGGAAGCAGCGTCATACGTTGCACCCCAGTATCCACTAGAGCTGTAAGCTCCCCGATGCCGTCAACGTCGATGCGAACTATTGGTAGTGGCCGTGTTTAGTACTGGATTGCTTTATGTGGAGCTTGTCCGCAGCTTTGATGTTCACCCCTGCAGTGACTGCAAGGATGGCCATCACGTGCCGTTAACGCCGGCGTTCGCGTGGAGGCCGTAGGTGCACGTCATTTATTAGTATCCTGGATTTCTGCCACCTTTTGTACGAAAGTGTAGAAGCCATTTTGTGCTGTGTGCACAGACAGTATGGCCGCATACGTCGAGTCATAAGTGCCATCGACGATGTGCTGTCGGGCTGCCGGAGCGAGCCTTGCTATATCACATGGTTTTAGGAGGCGTACTTTATCGTAAAGGTAGATAGCAACATCTTTTTTTTTCATCCTTACCGGCCTGACCGCATATCCATGAAGCGAGTGTCGTAGATGCCTAGCAGAGGTGTGAACGTAGTCGTCAGGGCAGTGCTCCACGTTGACCAGAAGGCATGCGCGTTTACTTCAAAACGATGTAAAACTTGGGCAGCGCCACGGAGACGTCCTTCTGCGACAGATTTTTCGGCCACCTCTGGCCAACAATATTTGAGCGCCACAGTGTCGACCACGTCAATCCAGGTGGAGTCGGCTCATACCCATGGAACTCCAGAATTTGCATCTCGGAGAGTAGAGTAAAACCAGCACTCCAAATACCGGAAGTATGCAGCTTGCCATTTTGTTGAGCTGCTGTGGCAGCATAGACGAGGGCCAGTCAATGACGGTGTCGCAGTATTGTCGTGAACGTGAATTCATTACAAAAGCTGGAACGCTATCCTGAGACACCGGGAGTACTCGGCTTCGAAGGGCGGTGGGCGGAAGTCTGTCAACGTACTGCAACAGCTATCAGTTTCGCGACTGCGCCATCGTAATATGGAGAAGCAAGATACAACGCCCGTACGCGCGGCTGGCTGTTCTTAGTCTGTCATGAGCCGGTCGTCAGCCCACAACCAACAATTCAGTTCTGCTACTTCGTCTTTAGTCGTCAGAATATATATATATATATATATATATATATATATATATATATATATATATATATATATATATATATATATATATATATATATATATATATATATATATATATATATATATTGATGCATTCTTTGCGTAGAAGTGTGAATATCAGTCAGCCTCACGTGCCAAAGTTCTATAGTTCGAACACCAGTGCCACGTTAATTTCCACGAAATTTTATAAAAAAGTGAACCGTGTGAGGACAGATTTGCACTAACAAGCCTGGAGTGCAGCCTCACCGGTGACCAACGCCCGTGGCGCACTCCCTCACAAGAGAAGGAATTTCCACCCTGGTAACAATATCTGGCCACAACCCCGGACATGAATACGCTAATGAACCTTCGGCCCTCAGTCCTCAGCTGCGAAGCAACTGACTACGGCGACAATCATATCTGTGACGCAGAAGAAGGTGCTAAGAATTTCTGGGCCCGTAAAGGCCGCCATCGGAACCTGAAGTTAGCAAGGTTTAACGCTAGGGCCTTATCTTGTGAGGCAAGTCTAGCTGTGCTGTTCGAAGAGATCGAGGGTGTTAATAGGGACGTAACAGGGCTCAGTGAGGTTAGGAGGACAGATGAGGCTTCTGCAGTGTTTAAGAATGGGCACGTCTTTTGCTAACGTGTGTTGGCTGACTGAAGAGAACTGAAGGTTCAGTTCCTTATGAATGCAAATATAGCTGGTTACCAAATTGGAATACTATGGCAATGTAGAAAGAGTGGTAGGTATCGCAACGAACTTAATAGGAGATACAATATGACCATGCTGCGGGCATAGCACATACATCCAGCCATGATGACGTATGAGTTGAGAGCTTCTATGAAGACGTGGAATTGGAAATGCGTAAGGTAAAAACACAGTATAATATACTAATGGTCGATTTCAATGCCAAGGTAGGAAAGAAAGAGGCTGGAGACGAGGCAGTAGGAGATCATGGTATAAGTGGTGATATATTAGATCATGGTATAACAGGTGATATATTAGTAAACCGCGCAGAACGCGAATATTTACGAATCTTGAATACCTTCTACCAAAAATGAGTGAACCGTAAGTGGATATGATGGAGCCTTAAAGGTGAAAGTAAAAACGAAATAGACTTTATGCTAAGTGCACTGAGTGCATGTGGAAGTGCTCGGTAAGCCACAATGCAGTGACCATAGAACGATAAGGTTTTAAATTTACCTTGATTAACGAAAATAACAAGAGAAACTTATGCGCATGAAGCGACGCAATACTCGGCGCTTGTCGAGGGAGCCGGTCTTAGCGTTAACGGAATGAATGATACCTTGACGGGTATCATTTTGGAGAGTGCAATGGAAGTTGTATATGCTGTAGGTAGACAGGACACAAGCAAGCTGTCCCAGGTGACAAAAACCTTATTAAGAAACGTCAAAGCATTAAAGCCTCAAACACAACAGACAAAATAAAACTGTCAGAGCTTTCGAAGTGGAATAATAAGCGCAAGGTATCTTATGTAAGCAGGTATAACATGAAGAGAATTGAACACGCTCTAAATAATAGAGGGAGCAGGTAAAGAGTTGAAGAGGAAACGTTCTAAAGAACGGAGGAAGCGTCAAAAGCAGTGGTGAAGAAGCTTGAGATAGACAAAAAGCAAACGTATGTACTAAGGAACAAGGAAGACAAAGTAACTGCCAATGTGGATAGGACAGTTGAAGTAGTGGAGGAGTTTTACAGACATACGTACAGTAGCTCGGGCAAACCACAACCATAAAGTAAGAACTGACTGTAATTTCGATGATATTTCACCAGCACTGATAGAAGTCAGAAAAACTTCGAGAAAATGCAAAGAGGCAAAGCTTCTGGTGATGACAAAGTAGCAGCAGATGAGCTGAAAGATGAAGCACAGATTGTGTTATAAAAACTAGCCACTCTGATAACAATGAGTCTCCTGACGGGAAGAGTACCAGAATCTTGGAAGAGTGCTAACATAATCCTAATGCATAAAAAAGAAGACGACAAGGTCGAATATTTCCAAACTGATCAGTTTGCTATCTGTCGTATACAAGCTATTTAAAAAGACAATTGCTAACAAATTTGAAAACACAATAGCATTCAGTCAACCAAAACAATAAGTAAGATTTCCAAGAGGCTACTTGACAATTGACCACAACCATACTCTGAATGAAGCGATAGAAAAATGATCATAATGCATCCAACCACTATACGCAGCTTTCATAGATTACGAGAAGGCATTTGATTCAGGGGAGATATCAGCAGTCATGCAGACACTACGGAATCGAGGTGTCCACAAAACATATTAAAGCCTGGAAGTAACCTACAGAGGATCAACTGCCACCCTAGGGCTCAATAAAGAAAGGAACAGAATCCCAATAGACATGTGGGGTTTAACGTCCCATACCATCAATGGATAATGAGAGATGCTGTTGTGGTGAGGTCCGAAAATGTCGACTACCAAGGATTATTTAACCTGCACCGGATTCTGAGTACACCGGCCTACAACATTTCCACCTCCATCGGAAATGCAGCCGCGACAGGCGGGATTCGATCCCGCGACTTGCGGGTCCGCAGCATAGTACCTTAGCTACTATACCGCGGTGGCGGGGCGACAGAATACCAATAAAGAAGGGTGTACGACAGGGAATCCAATCACCCCAATGCTATTTAACACGTGCTTAGAGGATGCTTTCTGATGCCCAAAATCAGAATAGTAAGGGGTACGAGTTAAAGAAGTACTTAGCAACGTGCACTTCGCTGATGACATTATATTGCTCAGTAAATCAGCGGACGAATCGCAATTCAAAATTAGTGAATAAGACAAGGAGAGCAAAACTGTATGCTTAATAATAATTCTGAAGAAAATGAAAATAGAGTGCAATGACTTTGGAAGTGAGTAGCGCTTTGAGATAAGTAGCAGTGCACTTGAAGTTGTAAAAGAGTACGTCTATTTAGGACAGGTATCAATCGCAGATCTGAACCAGGAGACTGAAGTAACTAAAACAATAAAAATAGGGTAGAGAACAATCGGCAAGCATTCTCAAATGCTGATTGTTAGATGGCTGCTTCACCTCAAGAGGTAGGTTTATAGCAGCTGCATCTTACTGGTACATACCTACGGTGCAGAAACCTGGAGGCTAACAAAGAGGGTTCATCTTAATTGGGTGACAACGCCACGCGCGATAGCTAAAAATTATGTGATAGGTGTAACCTTAAAAGACACAAAGAGAACAGGGTGGGTGAGGGAACAAACCAGGGTTAATGATGTCACAACTAAAATGAAGAAGAAGAAATGGACTGGGCCGGGTACCTAACGCGTACGCAGAGTAACCGCTTGTGATTAAGGGTAATTTACTGAATTCCCTGAGAAGGCAAGAGGGGATGTGCAGACAGAAAGTTAGGTGGGCCGATAAAATGAAGATTTGTGGGTATAAAGCGCCAGCAGCAAGCACAGGACCAAGTGGACTGGTGGAGCAAGGGAGTGTTATTTGTCCTGCAGTGGGCGTAGTCAGGCTGAAGATTTATATAGATATCTTTTTAACGTTTACACCTACGATAAACCTTTTCATCATCATCATGCAGAGTAGGGCTAAAATATCACGCATCGACTCATTCAGGAACATAAAAAAGTCTTGAGTAAATACACCTTAAGTATGGTGTTAATAATATTACACTTTGTGCGTTATTGAACAAAAGGCTCAAACAGCACCCAAGTTCTGTCTTGCGGGCCATCGATTGCATTATAAATCTCTGGGCACTTAAAAGCGGTTGAATAGAATGTTCCTTTCAATGCTCCAAGGGGGATGATACCTTTCATAAAATATTACCTATTGCCTTTTAATATTATATACATTATTATTCTAAAACAAGCAACTATAAGCTGTATATCATGTATTATTCGCTGCCTAAGAGCCCCCCCCCCCCTGGCTGGAATTTCGCACTGATGAACTATGCAGTGAAGGCGAGATAAAGGCCAAGCTTTTCAATACCTTGAAGCTAAACAGATGGCAAACTTTTCTCCCATAAAAGTAATCGTGTGCGCTACAAACTCACTGTATTTCTTACCAAGAAAGTATACTATCTAACCTTCTGTAAGCCACATTTTTACTTAAACTACTAGGTTGCAGAAGTTAAGCTGGTATATGAGCCAAAATTACAATTTTTTTATCTTCGTCACAAAAGGCTGGCAATCTTTTTGTTTTATTGACTCCCGAAGTACTTTCATCATTTAGCATACGAACCTATGAAACGAAAATTTCAATAAGATTACTGATAAAAAAGTGCATGCTTCTTTATAAAAAACGCTGAACATTCTGCATGTCGTAACTTTTTTCCATGGCGAACAATAAAGAACGTTGAAGCAAAAATGATTAAGAAATCTGACAAGTGATTAGTGCCTTGATATTAGGAAAATATTTTTATCGTAGTAATATGTCCTATCAGAAATAGGATATAAAATATTTAGTGCAATGTAGTTTCACTTTAGATCCTAGAGGGAGCTTCAAAGTATGAAGCGCCCTCTAGGCACATTTTTGTGCAATATAACACTTCACTAACTGCCACATTCACGTACACCTGCACAAATTTTTCGAAACAACGTCTCGTCTACAGTACCAGCGAAAGCCGCCAGATTTTTCCTGCAATGAGGAGACCTTTCATTCTTAGTAGAAATGGAACTTTCGCTGCTCTACCATATAGAACAAGAAATGATTATTCCTTCTCTTCTTGATCAGATACACTTGACATAGAATGACAATCACACACACACACACACACACACACACACACACACACACACACACATACACACACACACACACACGCACGCACGCACACACACACACACAGATATATATATATATATATATATTATATTATATATATATATATATATATATATGCGTGTGTGTGTGCGTGTGCGTTTGTGTGTGTGTGTGTGTGTGCGTGCATACAGAATGGCGATAGCAACGGTAGAAACCCACCGACAGTGCGGATATAAATGTTGTCACAGTAATTAGTGAATAAGTATTATTTTGTTGACACAATTTATTATGCAACAAGTTTGTCAAAGCTATCCGCGTATATAAGCTTGCTGCTACATTTTTTATATAGTACTGTAGCTATAGAATTCACTCAACTTCTACGATAAATACTTATTTCTACTCTTGCCTCAGCAACTGGCAGAGTAGACCCAGTGAGTTCAAGTGGGCGTGCACTTGGGCCGCCATTTCAACTGGCCGCCTCATATGACACTTCCTATGACTGCCGGTGCAAGACGTTTCGATGACGTGGCAGCTAGCACGCCCATTTTCAAAGTACCGGAAACGTATTGTGAAGGAATTGAAACGTGCTGCGTTCCGTTATGTCACTAACACGTCTAATGCAATCAGGCAACAGATATTTGAAAATTACAGAAGTGGTCTTGCCTACAAGGCCACTAATGGTCTTGTAGGCAAGCTGTAGATTTAGTACGCTGTGGTAACTTCGGGTGAGCAGCTAATAGGTGCTTTAAGCTAGTACGTATACTTTTTTTTACTTTAGCGTGTTATCGGATACCAGATAGAATCTGCCTATGCGCGGGTCTTTACAGAACGTAAATCGTAACGTAACGTTAATTACAAGCCGGATAAGCTTCCCGTTAGCGGCCCGATCTCGCAAATCCACCTTCGTTCGTTGGAACTCACGGTATCCGCATAGTAGAGACTCCAGTCGTCGAGTCAAAATAAGCCAAAGTTTCCAGCTGCAATAGCAATTACGTTGTTTCAGCTGAATTACCGACAGCTAAAATGACTTGAAACATCGAAGCCGTAAATGTGTGAGCCTCTGACAAGCTTGATAGGTGGCGCCATATATCGTGACCAAAATGAACCAGGCAATTACAAAATTGTTATTGTCGAAACATCGTGCATTGTACGCCTGGCGTAAGAACCTTGCAGCAGCATTATCACAAATTAGTTATCTTCGTGAATATTTACACCTCCCTAACATTACGCGTAAGCCAACGTGTTCATGACTGTGGTTGCACAAAGTGGCGCAAGATGTCGATGCCACCATTGCAGTAATATCGTGTTTCTTCACCTTTTTGATTGTACGATGATATTGTACGTACAAGATAAAACAACGTCTTCGCAATTTTGCTGCAGTGGTGATTCAGGCCTAAGTTAAATAGAGTCTATTTGCAGTTAGCACCACCATTTATGGTTTGCGAAAACGTAAAAATATATGTTTACATACGTGTGTACCTGTTTACGTATGGGGAGCTATAACGTTGAAAAACATGCGTTCTGGTTAGACTGTAAACGCAAAATTAGACAGTTATATTATACAGGGCTTAATGGGATACCGGACGTACCGTGATACTGGAATTGAAGTGCGCATAAGCAGATGCGTACGTTACCCGTACCGCTTACCGTACGCGCGGTATTTATCAGATTTAACGTTACCGCGGTAGCGTAGGTGTACGTAGTATACGCAAAATGGCGGCGCTCTCTGACGCCCGCTTCGAAATAATTTTGGCGTAGTATTGAAAGATTCACATTGTTCGCAGCAAACGACTGTTCAATGTGGCATCTCATGCCTTCAGTTAGCTTCGATGACCAAGCATTACGGATATGTTGGCATAGCTTTGAGATAGCTTTTCAATTCGAATGCGCCTAGGTCTAACTACAAGATCAATGTAAACAAATCGGCAACATTTTTTTGGCGTTTGGTGCGTGGTAATAGATATTTACTTTTTTTATTAGTGAAATAAGCTTGTGACAATGCTTCGCGCGGTGGCATAGGCAATTATTCTCGTTTTATTTTTATTTTCACTGTGTTTACGTTATTAACCATCTGATAAATGGTGCCACCGTCTCAGCTGGAGCACGTAAACCACGTAAACGCTATCCCGCTAAACTATAAGACGCTGTCCACAACGAACGATTGCTGCACGGTAACGCCATTTCCTTAACCTCTACTATCACGTTAACTGTATACTATAACTGTCTATTGTATCCAGTAACACGTTAACGCAAAGAAGTTTATGTACAAGCTAAAAGCCCCTAATAGGTGCAACAGGCACTTCCGCTCTGCCCGATACAGACGTCAGCCGACCCGACTCCGAGTTAACAGCCGCGTCAAATCGTTTTAGTGGGTGGAGCTCCTAAAGGTGCGGGTCTGTGCATACTTTGTATGTATGTACGAGACCGACTATAGTTCAGCCTTTGCCGAGTGCCCACTACTTCGTCCTTGCAAACATCCCACTACGCCCCATCACCGATCCACCACTTCACCGACCACAAAAGCATGATAATACAGAGTTTGAGAATTGGGGCCTGAGGAAGCTTGGGAACCCAAGAGGCGAAAAAATCTTGGGCTCTTGCGTTCGTGCTGACCCAACACCGAAAACCTTTTAGTTCAGCTCTACCAAAGATACGGGGGTGTAAGAAAGCCACACAGTTGGGCGGAAAAACATAGTCCCAGATTTAAATGTCTTAAAAGAGACCGGGTTGATATATTGGCGTTTGTGTGCTGTATGTTATACGTTACATCTTTGTGTGATACGTTGTTTGCGCTATGTTCATACGCACAGAGTTACTTTTGTCTCTAAACCCCGGTAACTGCGTTTTAAAATCAACATGGCAGCATTCATGCAGAAGCGATCGCCCGCTTTGATCCGAACTTGCTCTTGTTACACGCCCACTGCAATAGCAGCAACAAATGAAATGTGAAACCTGCCATCGACTTGTTTCATCTTACTGTGTTGTTAAAACATCAGGTACGTGCTGTCGCTATAAGCGAGATGTAAGGTCTAGGGTCGCAGGCCAGGGAAGTGAGTCTTTTTGTCGCAAAAGGGCGCGCTTCCCAAAGAGCCGACTCTCGCGAGACGAAAATCTGGGCGTAAGCGCGCCCGTTCTGGCAAGAAGACCGTGGTCGGTCGCCGCTTTTAACAACCAGCTAGGGGGTCATTGACCAGCGGATTGCCGGCGAGCGACGTGAGGACAGTGTGTAGACACCCACATATCAGGATTGGAGTCCGCGGGATGGCTGTTACGCTGGACAGGGTAGTAGTCTCGGGGTAATGGCAGGAGGCCCGCCGCCCAATGGTACCACCATTGTGTTCGTTCGCGCAGTTCGCAGAACGTAGTGTGCAGGCCGGTCCTTTCGTCTCTCTCTTTCCCACCGAGAGGTCAAGTGCTTGAAGAAGAGAGTGAGAGGAGAGGACGGCAACAAGCGTTTTAGTCTGTCCAATAAACGGACTAAATCGTTTTGGTTGGCCGTGAGGAGAATCGGGAGGGGCAACCGAGGGGTTCAAACATGGCTCCCGGTTCCTCATGGTCGTTCTGGTCGCAGCAAAGAGTGCTCTTCACTATCGGCTCTGCCGAGCCAACATGCGACGGTTGCAATGGTGAAAGTGTCTTGTAAATATGTACATAAGTTTCTGTACATAAAGTCGAGTTGTTGAACGTATCGAGAGGGGCTGGTCCCCATGCTTTACAAGCAGCAGCCACGACAAGACAAGATGGACACCAAGTAACCAACCTTACACTCCCTTCTTCAGCAATAGCCGCCGCTACGCAACTGAGAGAGAGCTCTGCTTAAGGGAACAGAGGGAGTGTGCAGAAGGTTTGAGTTTTACTCGAGATATGCTGCTTGCGTAGCCACACGTGCTAGAACTATCGCGCCGATGCAGTGATTGGGCTGCGTCACCAGACCAAGAACGCTTGATCTTCAAACATCGGACATGCAACATAGCACAGCGTTTCGTGCGCGTCGGATCCTCCTTTAATAAACACAAAAAGATGGAAAACAAACATTGCCGCGAGAGATGCGAAGGAATGCCTCGACGGAGAAGCAGCTATACGAGAGCCACGAGTGACGATAAATCAACATTTATTTAGCCAAACATTGTTGGTAGTGCGCACAGGCACCAGATTGGGCGGTTTCCTGGTTGCGGGACCCGTATGTATCCAGCAGATACTGGCCCCTGTCCGTAAGCTAGTGCACGCTGAGTCGGTAGAGCGGGGCTGTATAACAAGGTTTCCCATCGCTCGAAGGGTTGAGGATTCGGTGTGTCGGGGTGAAGGGACGGTCGGGGGTTTTTAACTTCTGTGCAATGTGCTTAGATGTGGGACAGCGTGACGTTTTTGATTTTACAAAACGACACGCTCTGTCCGTTTTTTGAAAATGAGACTCGATAAGCGTTGGAGAAAAACGGGCACAAAGTAAAGTTATCCGCCGGTATGAGCGCCTAACAATCTTTGGCATGCAGAGCAACAAATCCACGCTTCAAGTTCCTGGCGTAACTGTTTGTTTCACAGTTTTACTGTATTTTGTCTTATGTGCAATGAGTGTGTATAGACTATTCGATGAGCACAGCAGATACCGTAAACACGACGAGCCGATGACATGGTGCGGATGAATACATGTGGATGAGCTATTCACCCTTTCTACTGGTTTTGGCAGAGAGTTTCCTAAAATTCACTAGAGGAGACTGGCGCTGCGATCATTCAGCGGCCATGGGAATGATGTGAAGTACACAAATTTGCCTATTCTTCGTACTTGCGGAAGGCGAATCACACTTGTGGCTTCGGTTATTGCTGTGTTTCGGTTTTTCGTTTCGAAGCGCCGTGTGTTGCAGCTCCCATAAACACTATAGTGTCAGAGTTTCTGCCAGTGTATATTAGGAAACTCTATGGGCTTAGGGGCTCTGTAGCAACCATTGTGCTGAAGAGTGGGGAGCCAAGTCATCTTGGATCCCCAGTGCGACGAAGCAGACGCAGCACGAGCTTTTCGAGTGATTAAAAGTTTTATTGGATTATTTGGAATGTGCCCTCACTCATAGCTTCAGCACCATGAATAAAAAAACTCGGGTGGCCTCGAACTGGTCAGCTTGTTACTGCTGGGCAGGGAATGGCTATCGTGCGCAAGGCAGCACATCATAGGTTCAGCCTGGCTCTGATGAGTGGATCTTGAAGTATCCAGTTGGTAGTCCCTTCCATGTCTTGCTGTAGCTGAGGCAGGGTACGTTGGGCTTTTTTCATAAAAGCAGCTCGGCTTGATTCCTGAACAGGGCATACCCAGAGGATATGCTCCGTCGTTGCTGGTTTGTGGCAGTAGTCGCAGTTGAGGTTGGAGTATTTTTTCGGGTTATCTTGTAAAAGAGCGGGATTGTCGTGAAATTTCGTGTTTGCGATCTTCTGAGGGTGACCTCATAGGGGTGGGTGGATCTTCGGGGCGGGGCATCGTATGTTATAACTTCTAATTTGGCCCCTAATTGCTGCCAGCGTTCAACTTTCTCTCGATAGTTGCCTTCATGGGTCTCATTTTAGGTCATCGTGTCGGCGTGTTTCGAGCTCGCATCCCCGCGTCGTTCCTTACTATGATGCTGCAAGGCTGGTTGATAAACTGGCTCGTGTCTTGGTATATTTAAGTGTCCAGGAATCCAATGAATTCGTACCCAGACTGATCGTTCTTGAAGTTGGGCAGCACTGTGCAGGATGTGTCTGCCGTAAGGTGGTAGCTTTCTTCTAGTTTGGAGTGTAAAATGCACTTGATGTGAATCCGCGAAGATGTGAATAGCGTTTCGCGATGATCTTGTTTGATTGCAATGGACTAGAGCTTCCGAAATAGCGTACCTTTCAGCTGCTTCAGCCAGTAGGCAGGATTGAGTAATAAAGAATGAGAATGCTTCCCTGTTCTCAGGTTGAAAAATGCGCCTGTGTTGGAGCCTTTTAGAGTGCATGAGGCATCCACGTAGATTATATCTTCTTCGTTACGTATACTTTTCAGGTGTTCAATATGCCGCAGAGCGTAGCATGCCCTTCGCTGATTGTACGAGGCTTGGCTCATATGTTTTGTAAGTGGCCGATTGTCTGTCACGGTAATATCTTCCCATTACGGAATGACGGGTAGAAGTTGAGGCAGGTCTTGGTTGCTTAAACCTAGCTTGTTTTTGATGGCTCTTCCAGGGCAGGTTAGCTTGATGTATGCTTGTGTTGCGTAGAGTAAGTTGGATTTTATCTTTAATAAATTGCTGCTTGCAGTGGTTTTTGTAGGTTTCAGATTGACAATAAGTTCTGTCTTTTCTGTTGAAACCTGGAGACCTTGCCTGTCAAAGAAAGTGGTGATAACATCAGTTGCCTTCTGGAGTTGCTGCTGTTGCATAGAGATGTCTCGAGCGTTATACCAAATCGTAACGTCGTCGGCATAGATTCCCGCCGAGATGGACAAGATGTCTTCCCACTACGGAATGGCGGGTAGAAGTTGAGGCAGGTCTTGGTTGCTTAGACCTAGCTCGTTTCTGATGGCTCTTCCCGGCCGGGTCAGCTTGAAGCGCTCATTTAGAGCTTGCAGTAAAGGCTCTACATAGTCGCCTAATGGAAGAAGTACACCTGTTCTATACAGGTTTTTGACTTTGGTGTATTTCAGTAGCCCTGTGGCGATGCGAATGCATGTTTTGTTGATACAATCAAGTTTTAAATGCGAAGCACTTTTTAGCGAACTTCGGTGAGTTTGAGCGTATCTATCTATCTATCTATCTATCTATCTATCTATCTATCTATCTATCTATCTATCTATCTATCTATCTATCTATCTATCTATCTATCTATCTATCTATCTATCTATCTATCTATCTATCTATCTATCTATCTATCTATCTATCTATCTATCTATCTATCTATCTATCTATCGGTCTATCTATCTATCTATCTATCTATCTATCTATCTATCTATCTATCTATCTATCTATCTATCTATCTATCTATCTAGCCGCCTACGACCTTTAGCTCTCCTGCCCGTTCGGATAATGGTATCGATTCCAAACTTAGTGTGGCATAACATGACAGTATGAAGAACGTATTTGACTAGTCATAACTTGAAAATTATGATGTGTGTGTCATGAATGTCATGATTTACATATCATGGTTCTGCAGCTCTTGCGGTGGTTTTGTTCACATGGTACGCTGCAAAACTGGTAGGGTATGACATGATTGCATCGGGATCACGAGTGGCACACCCTGACATGAAAATAATGACATGCGTGTCATATAACAACATGACTACATGCAACGCTCATGATGCGCTCGCGGCCGTTTCACTCGCGTTTCATATACCAAATGAGATATTACAGTACGTGAATGGATGACGAAGGTATGTGACCGGTGCGAACTTGATAATCATGAGATGCGTGACATGTCACAACATGACTGCATGCCCCGCTCATGATGCGCTGGCGGCCGTTTCGGTAGCTTTACTTTTACGAAATTTTGTATTACGGGACGTGAATGGGTGACGCAGGTATGATACCGGTGCAAACATACATGATATGTGTGTTATGTAACAACATGACTACATGCTATGCTCATGAAGCGCTCGCGGTCGTTTCGCCAGTTTCACATGCACCAAACTCGGTTTTACGCGATGCGAACGGACGACATAGATAAAGAACATATACAAACTAGATAATCACGACATGCGTGTCATGTAACAACATGACTACATGCCACTCTTATGACGCGCTCGCGGCCGTTTTGCTAGCTTCACATATGCCAAATTAGGTATTACGTGACGCCAATAGAGGGCAAAGGTATGTGACTGGTGCCAACACGATAATGATGAGACGCGTGTCATGTGAGAACATGACTACATGCCACAGTCAAGGCACCAATACATTTCGACATGACGCCGTGCGCGTCCTCGCTGGCTTTCATTCGGTTGCGTCACGCCGGCGTTGCCACGCCAGTGGCATTCTTCCGGCATCCCTCCGTCACGAAAAGAGGGAGACGCAAGGTTGTCTGGGTAACGCATCGGTGTCAAATGCAGCATGTCGCATTTTGCACCGGTTGCCGTTGGGCCGCGCCTAAGGACACTGGTCACGCCTGGCGTCACACTATAGAGTACTTGCGTTTTGCTAACGTAGCGTTGGTGTGCCTAGTGCGCCCGCGCGTCAACGCTACATTGGAGTATATTGGGCCCTTCATGATACGCTCGCGGCCGTTTTGCTAGCTCCACATATACCACATTTGGTGTTAGGTGACGTCAATGGATGACAATATATATGAAAGGTGCAAACATGATAACTCTGATACGCGTGTCATCTAAGAACATAACAACATATCTACCACGCTCATAGCGTGCTCGCGGCCGTTTCGCTAGCTCGTCATATACTAAACTTGGTATCACGTGACGTCAGTAGAGGACGATTGTAAACGACCCATCCAAACATGATTATCATGACGTGGAAGTCTTGTACGGCATTATTTACCTCCACCTCGTAACGTTGTGCCAATTTTAAAGTGACACATCAATATTTCTCTTTCGTGCTTCGCATACCATCGATTCCCACTGTACGTGGAATCTGCCATTTTTTCAAGCTGGGTCGGCGTCATTGGCAGAAAGAGTTGTCTATGTAGGACCACTGAGTGGACGAGGGTTTGTGCGAGCCTTTTAATTTGAACCTTCGGATGGGCACCCAGCTCAATTTGTCAACTTTCGCAGCACTATTGTTGTCTGTTTTGTAGTGCACAGCATTTTTTCTACCCATTGAGTGGGCTTGGCGTTTTGTTGAGATATTATGCCTAGTACCATAATGTGCTCTTTGCGTTTTATGCTTGTGTTGGGTAGAGTAAGTTGGATTTTATCTCTAATCAATTGCTGCTTGGCGTGGTTTTTGTAGGTTTCAGAACAACTATAAATTCTGTCTTTTGTGGTGGAACCTAAAGACCATGCCTGTCAAGGAAAGTGGTGATAACATCAATTGCCTTCTGGAGTTGTTGCTGTTGCGTAGAGATGTCTCGAGCGTTATAAAAAATTGCAACTTCGTCGGCATAGATTCCCACCGAGATGAACTGGACTTCACCTAAAAGAAAGGCAAGTGGGCGCATTGTTATGCTAAACAGTGCTGAAGAGATAACGGCTCCCTGCGGAACTCTGATTTTGTGGAGCATGAATGACTAGTGAAAGAGCCAAGTTTTATTGAAAAGGTCATGTCCTGGAGAAAACTACGGACATAATTATACAGCCTTCTACCAACAGACAGTTCTGACAACTCTCGCAGTATAGTATCATGGGGCACCGAATCGAAAGCTTTCTTTACGTCAATACCTTCAATAGTGCTCGGCCAGTAAGGTGAGGGGTTCTTTAGTACGCCCTCGTATAGGCCCTGGAGTGTGTCTTGAGTAGACAGGTGGGCTCTAAAGCCTGTTTTATCCGGTGATAGTGTTCCCCATTTTTTAGCATCCATGTGAGGCACTTGTTTACTATTCGCTTTATCACCTTTTCGATTACTGAAGTTAACGAAATTGGGCGATGGTTACTCGCAGTCATCAAAAGTTTGTTCGATTTAGGCAGTGGTATAACAACTGAATGTTTCCATTCTTTAGGGAGATTTTCATCTTGCCATACTTGATTGATGATGGAAAGAAGAAGGGTTAGTTGGTTTTCTGTCTGTTGCTGTATTTGTTTTTAGGTAATCATACCAGGCCCGAAGTTGTTTTACAGTTACACTCTTCAGTGCTATTATAGGTTCTCGAATTGTGAAGGGAGCATCCATTATGTCGTTGCTTTCTTTTCCCTCTGGCCACTTTGAATACTCCGGATGCCTTGCCGGTTGTGGGAAAAATGAGTTGGCGCACTTATCAGCAGTGGCTGGTGCTGATGAATGGGAAGCCAGAGTTTTTCAGCGGCTGTTCGAGGTTTTCCCCGGCTTTCCAATGATTTGACAATCTTCCATAGCCTTTGATTATTTATCCGACCATGTAGCTGGTTGCAGCAATCCTGCCACTGTTGCCTACATAGCTTGCATGCGTACTTTGATGCTTGTCTCCTCAGAAACTTAAGCTTCAGACGATTACGAGCTGATATTTCAGTCCTGAATGCATGTAAAGCAGCTATGCGTGCCTCTAACAAATTAAAGGGGTATCTATAGGGCGCAGGCTTTTGAAGAATATTTTTCTAGGCGTTGCTTGCCTTCCTTGTCGCTTCTCGTATATGCTCTGTCGATTCTTCAAGGGTGACTATTTTAGGGCATCTATCCATATAAGACCGATACTTGTCCCAATCAATGAAGGAATACTTCTATGGCATAGTAAAAATTTTGCCCCAGGCAAGCAGAATTGGTAAGTGGTCGCTGACAATATTGTCTGGCCATATGTTCAAGTGCGTACTTTTTGGTAGGTGCCTAACCCACGTGAGGTCTGGCGATGTAATAATCTGATTCGCGCCAAAAATCCTCGTGTATTAGCTTGGCGTGTTGAGGAGGTTAAATCTAGCATCTTCCAAAGCTTTTTCGAGTTGCTTTCCTTTGGGAGAATCTTGTGAGTATCCCGAGAAGACGCGCGGTGCGTTAAAGTCTTCCAGAATTAAGGCTGGACTTTCAGTGTATATTTTACTAAGGGCTAGCTGCACATTACGTTATTTGGGAGGGCTGTAGCAGTTTAATACTTCATATGTCTTGCCGTCTATTTGGTACGAGTCTGAATGCACGAGAATGAAAAATGAAGGAAGGAGGTCGTGGACTGCCGGAAGGTTCTTCTTTGTATACGTAATACATCGACGAGGTGAAACGCCAGCATAGCCTTGAATGGGACAATATTTACCTAGCTCCTGCACGCAAATAATATCGGGAGTTTTTTTAGAGCATTTAAAATGTAAAGGAAGTCATTAACCTTGTTGGGAAGGCTTCTCGAGTTCCACTTAATTATCAGAGGCATGATTCTGAATCTATGGTTTTTTCTTGATCTGCACTGGTAATAGGCCAGGTGCGTTTGTTACCTTTAACTGACGTTTTTGGTTTGATTGTCGCAGTAACGTGTCGCATGTGCTGCAGCTGTGCAGCGAATTGCTCGAAGCGACGCTCGTATTGAGCATGCTGCGGGGGGGGGGGTGGGGGGAGTTACCCTTGACTCAAGGTTAGAGCGTCTCTGGCAGTGTTTTGTTCTTCGATTGGATAATAACAGTTTTAGGTTCATCAGTAGTTTTCTGTGGTCACAGATAACATGCAAACACTTCATCTTCGTGTTTCGTAGTTCCGCTAGTTCTTGCAGAACGCTTGGATGCATCTGTGGTGCAGGCGAGGCATTAGGTGGATACTGCATAGTATGCACCTTAGCTGCATATGTGGCGGGGACGTTAGCTGCATCGGAGGTTTGTTGCCAACTGCGGGTGCGTGTGTGGTGTGAGTGTTAGTCGACTTATTGCAAAAGACGGAAAGTTCTGTTCCTCTGACTGTTGCGTCTTCTGGGTCTTTTTGCCTGATGCGCAGTGATTTGGTGAGGGATAGTGTGCCACTGGCTTGTGTCGTTTGTTCACTCGCCTACAAAGAGCAGCAGTAGCTGCTGCTACCTTTGGACAGCCGGGCGAGTGCGAGTCATGGAATCCACTGCAGTATTGCCTTTCGCATTACAGATAAAATTCAGCGCATGTTTTGTATGGCACTTTGTGCAAACTCCTGGGTACATTTTCGGGGATGTGCAAAAGTCAGCTTTGTGTCCTATGCCTAAGCAGTTCAAGCATGACGTTATGTTGGGTCTGTATTTGTGCACAGGGAAACGTACTGGTTGGAAAGACACCTCTCCTGGCAGGTTTGAACCATTGAACGTGATTAGTGCTGTGTTAGACGACCCGAGGGGCCGTGCTGACTATATTTTGTGAGTTGAAACGTGTCAGGCCTTGCCTAACTGCTCTTCAGTTATTCCCTTGATTCTGTGAATGACGCCTCTTATGCACCCTTCACGGAGCGCAACATATGTCAATGATCAGGTGCTCCACCTTCAGCATTAGATGTGCAGCTTGCTCTGTGTAGCAAACAACTACTGCTAGGTTAGACTTGGTGAGGAGTCTAAAGTGAATGTATGACCCCTTTGAGGAAGACTTAGACGGAGTCTATACGCAAATTGGTACGGGGAAATCTGGGTGATATTAAATGTTTAAGGTTTCATCATTATGGTCTCAAATAAGGTCTGTAGCTGTAGAGAGGTTGGTGGCTTGGGTCGCGGGAGTTTACGGTTCTGGAATACAGTGCAGCTTTCCTGGACGTCCATAGCTATATGTTCGGATGCCGCCTGACGCTCAGCAAAAAAGATGCGGGATTACTTGGTTCCCTGTGGTGGGGGGGCTGTTTTGTGGTGTGTCGCTCGGTAGCCCTTACCGGGATGATCATTGGATGGTGCGGCCGCTGGCTGGCTCTCAGAAGTATTGTGCAGATGGCTGAGGGGTTCGAATCTTGACTGTTCGATCATCTGCTCTCTTAGGTGGGCTCCCCTACAAGGGAAGCTGCCTCGGTGATGAGCGGAACACGAGAACCGCTGACAGACGCCAGAAGCGTTCGTTGCAGCAGCCCACCACGACTAACCTTCCAGCTCGTTGGTCGAGAAGCGTCTCCCCACGCCGTGCAAGTGAAGCGCTTCTCGCATAATATTGAATTTGGCCACGGGTGGCCACTGCGTGCGTTTCAACCATGTAGCCTGCGTTTGACCCAGTTCTCAAACTCTCTGATCCTGCAAATGGAAGAGCAACCTACACAATGTGGTTGGGGACCCCAGTGTTTACTCGCTTGCGGATTCGTGCCGAACGGTTGTGCCTCCGCAATCTCCCGACGACAGCGTAGCTCTGACGACTGTGCTCGCCCTACGCCCTGTCTGACACCGATCTCCGACGACAGCGCAGCTCTGGCTGACTGGGCTCGCTCTACGCTACCTTCTGACGCCGTCAAAAGCTCTCGCGGGTGTGCCCCGTCGTCGGACTCCTGCGACAGTGTCCATCTTTCTGCCTTCCCCTTCCATCGTCGGTGTCCCTGCGCCTCGCTCTCTCCTTCTCTCTCTATCTCTTTACCTTTAATTCTTTTCTTTTAATCCCTCCTTTACCCCAACCCTCGTGAGCTACTTTTGAGGTGTCCTCCCCCTGAGAGACAGTTATGCGGCTCACTTTTCTCTTCTTTTCATATAAAATCACTTCCCCCTGTTGTATGGGTCCCCATTTCTGAAACTCTCTAATGAAGGGGGAACGGAAGCGACATATAACTGCCACTTACAAATAATAAATTTCTTGTATAAATACATGCAGGGTTTTCATGTCTTTTATGATGTAGTGGTGATGTTCGCAGATGGTTTACTGTTTAGCGATAAAACTCTCCAGGGCTTTTCATATCGTCAGGGAGTATTGCCGCCGCAGTGCTTTTGCAAAGCAAAGCGGATTGACATTCACTCGAAGGGATTTCGCAAATGTGGGCTGGTGACATAGCGCATGTACACACCAAATTGGATATAAGCACGGAATCACACGAGCTTGTTTCTAAACAAGACAGCTTCCATAGTCCAGAAGGTTTTGCACAGCCACAATGCAAGAAAAGTCCACCGTGAGGCGGTCCATTGAAAAACAGGGTATCCCATTATGCCATTTCTTGGTCGTTGGCGCACAAGTGAACACCATGTAAGCAGGAAGTGCCAATGATGCACATATATATGTTCCCGCATCTTTCTTTACCAGCAAGTAGAGCAGTGCTTGGGTGATGCCTTGAGTTTTATTCACTCATAGAAGGTGCATGAGCATAGAATGCTTCTCAAATAGCCTATGAGTAAGCCACACTTTGTCGACGGTATTTAGCCACCAGTATGACTGAAAAGCTCGGGTGGTCTCTATATCATGCCGACACTGCATATAAGGCATTATAGTTCAGCTCAACGTTGTCATGTGCCGCCACAACACCTGTCATTCGGAAGTGCTTCAGGCATTAGCCACTCAAATGTTCTCCACTTGCTTGATCATCGGCAAACACAATGAAGTGCGTGGGCTCAATAACTGAAAACGTAGTGTTTGTATTTTTATGTGAGAAGATGCAGCTTCAAACACCTAAATATTGTGGTTAAGCGTTAAGCGAGAGCCCTATTGTTACTGTAAGGATGCGCTGAAGCGACTCTACTAGCCATTTGCTTTTACGGGCTTACGATGTTCTGCTTCAAACGTCTCCACTTACTAGATTTGCAGCTCAGAATGCAAAGAGTGTGCTATATAGATTTAAAAAAGAAAACTTAAAAAAAGCATTGTCGCGCAGCGTACTTAACAGTGAAGCAATGTTGTAGACTACCAGACGATGCTATTTGTATGTCTCAAGCTGCCAAGTGCCAAATCTTTTAGGCATCGTGTTTTTGTAAGCTTCTTTTCCACTGCTATTGTGAGTGTACCAGCTATAACACATAATGTTCCCAATGAAGTTGAAAAATTGCCAGTACGTTAAATACGATTGAACTTATGAGGTCGACAGTGCTACCAATAAACAGATAACCTACATGACGTCGCTCAGCCATTAAGCCTGGTGTCACGTAAAATGACCTGGCAAGTCACTGCGGTCTACGTCATGCAGGAAAACTTGCCAACATTGTTCACTAGGGGTTCATAAATAAGGCCTTCATTTTCCGATACTTTCATAGAAAGTTACAGAATAGGCGTTGGCTTTTTTTGCCTATTCAATCAAAGCTCTTCTTAGTAATGAAAAAACGCTACTTACCTGACAGTACTGCTGGATAGACTGCCAGACAAATGAAGAAAAGCACAGGCGTCATTGTTCGTTTAGTCTAACCTGCGGCGTTGAGACAAAGAATTTGTATTTACTTCTTCGCACACCGAGCTTGCTTAGGGTGTGATCTAAGTACCCTTTCTGCACAACCAAAGGGAAGTTTTATTAAGGGACAATAAAAAAGAATATTTTGTCTTTCAGCAATAGAGCGAATTTCGTCTGCACTCCTGGCTTCGTGCATAAAGTCTTTCGCTACTCAACTCAATGACGTTGGTTTGAAACTCCGCCCTGGCGGCCGCGTTTAGGCGGTATGATAATGAAACCATACTGCCATGGTGGGCATTTATTATGTGAAGCATTCTGACTAAAACAGTAATCAAACTGCCTAAGAGATGAAGCATTGAGCGGCCAATCTATAGGCAATGGCCGTATTGACCAGAAGAAAAAGGTTTCCGCACCAGGGTGCAGCACGGGACGTCTTACTTAGCTCCCTATAGGATGTGCAAAAGTCAGCTCTGTGTCCTATGCCTAAGCAGTTCAAGCATGACGTTATCTTGGGTCTGTATTTGTGCACAGGGAAATGCACTGGTTCAAAAGACACGTATTCTGTCATGTTTGAACCGTTGAACGTGATTACTGCTGTGTTAGACGACCCGAGGGGCCGTGCTGACATGATTTTGTGAGTTGAACGTGTCAGGCCTTGCACTAACTGCAAGCCGACTCGAGCAGCGTGGTATGTTTAAAAACCTCTCGCCATCTATTCATTCGTCGTGAGATCAGCTGGTGGCAGCCCAATACTATACAAACTCTACATAAGTTCCCTTAAGTGCGAGAGTGAATGCTATCTTTAGAGCAGACATTGACATTGATTGTTTGTATCTAAAACTGCAAAGCTATATCAATTTGTCGGAGGGTGGTTAGAGACAGTATGCGTGTCGCTAAATGTAAACCAGGGTGCAATGTGTATATTTTCGTTCACAGTGCTTATCTGAATTACAATATATTTTAAAGAAGAGCCTATTGCACAACTTGAGTCGCTTAAATATTTTGAAATAGCTTACACTGATAAATTAAACTTGACTTTTCACATAGAGAATATGGCACATAAGGCACAACGAGCTTCAGACATGATTCGCAGGATGACCAGCAGACGCTATGGTTTACGTAGGGCACGCTGGTGATGATTAACAAAGTGTGCATGCGTCTCATACATGAATTTGGGTGTGTGTTCTTCTCATGTGGCCCTGCTTATAAACTTGAGCCTTTGATTGTCTCGGAGCGTGAAGCCCTGTGAGTATGTCTAGGGCTTTTTAAGTTTGTTGCGAACAATATTTTGTATCAGGAGGCGCGCTTACCCAAATTGCCTTTTCGATTCCGTATCCTGATGGTTCAGATATATTTAAAAGTTTAAAGCGATTCGTTAAGGCGACCAGAATATGCTTTTATGAATGACCCAGACACTTTTTTGCTCATTTGTCACAGTTGCATACGACACAAGTTACTTTTGTTTGGAAGTAACAAGACAGAATTAAAGTGAAATTTTGAGATGTGCCAGCAGCAAATGTGTCAAATTAAAATCACAGTATGATGACATTTTTCCCTACAAGCCTAAAGTTTTATCACACAGGGTCCTAAATAGCCGCTTGCAAGGATATATTGCACATATGGAAACAAATAATATAGTAGCCACTGATGCTTCAGTAATACGTGAAATAACAGGAGTAGGTATTTACTCTCCTTCACTTGATGGGTCGTTTTCAGAAAAGCTACAAGACTTCACACCTATTCATCAAAACTCTTGGCCATTGTTCTAGCACTACGTAAACTGCGAACATCCTTACTTCTATTATAATTACACACTCCCTGTCTGTATTTACGTCAGTACAGGCTTCTACTAAATCAGATGATCTAAAGCAATTCCTTCCGCTAGTTCCTCCACAGGATCCTAATATTATTATGAGTACCTAGACACTCCGGATTGGAGTTAAATGAAATGGCGGGTCGTTAGCTCGAGCAGCAATAAATGGGCCAATACTTTCTGTCCTTTCTGTAGTGGCAGTAGAACGCGATAAGATATCGAAAAGTCGCATCTGGTGCTAATACCATAGAATCAGTCACATCATGCATGATTTAGACAATAAAGTATCAATGAAAAACCAGCTGATGTCATACTAGACAAGTGGAAGTCATGCTAACTAGATTACAATGTCGTGTGCCCCCTTTAAGGTCTAACTTCACTCAGAACCGGTATGATGATATCTCCCCTATGTAGCTTTTGCTCCAGTTATGAATCAATGAAAGATTATTTTTTGTGATGTCGCTGTTACAGATTAGTATGAAAACGTCTTGTTATCCTCTTCGCTAACCCCGGGCTGCCCTTCGCCATCGACGGTATACTTTCTTTTGTGCTTCGGTTCTCGGCTACAGCCACAGAAATGCCTTAGATGCCAGTTAGCAGTTATGTTCATGAAACGAAACGAACGCGCCTCTGAAATTCCTATTTGTAAAGTTGTTATTATACTATTATAGGCAACCTGAAAACAACAACTTCAAATGCGTTTGAAATACTTTAATTTTAATTCCAAATATTCACTACTCTCTCTCCGTCAGAATAAAAAAAGGAATTGTTGCACTCCTTCTGTTTTTCGTTTGCTTCATCCTTCTCTTATCAAAATTATGTATCACTTGAAAGGCCTAAAAATTTGTATCGCCAATGCCTCGCCGATCATCCCAAGTGGGCAAGAGCCATTGTCGATGCACCCTTCCTCTCCCACTCTTTATTCTCTTGCGTTGACACCAGCAACACCGAACGATCCTCCTTCACATTTCGTGGTTTCGTCTCACGCTTTCGCTTTAAAACGAAGTAAGTATTCGGGCACAGGATTATTCTAGTCCATTATCTCTTATCTTTTTCACCGGTGTTCATTGCAACAATAGCGAGTACATTAGACGTGATGAGCCATTGTCAACAACGTGATGTAAATCATCGTCAAAATGTTTGTGTTCTTTTGAACGAAGCATGGCTAAAAATTTGCGCAATTAAAATGTAGGGCCTTCCTTAAAAGACCAAAAACTAACTTTTATTTATGTAGTTGTACAGTCTCCACAGCTCAGTCACGCGTCATAGAACCACTTCCCTTTCAAGCACACAACACATTTAGTTGGGGAGCTAAAAGGAACCTTACTGCCACGGTGGGAATTTGTAGCAATCGTACGAACATGGTAGGCATCAAATCTGCGAAGCATTTTTAATCAACAGCTAATCAATCGCCAGTGCACTTATAGTACAGAATAAGAAGCTCTTTGCGTCACGGGGCAGTGTGGGACGTCATACTTACTTCCCGTTGGAAAAAGCTGACTCGAACAGTGTCTCTTGCAATTTATTCTCAGGATCTCTTGCAATTTATTCGTTAGGAAGATCAGCTGGTGGCAGTACAAAAAAAAAGATGCTCAACAAAACATTCCGTAAGAGCGCGAGAGAATAATTGCATCAACCAGGATGGAAGACATGTGGTAAATAAATGTCGTCGGGCAGAACAGGCAATTACATACTTTCATCGCACAAACTTAACCGAGTGGGATTCCGCAACGAAGCGGTTAGCCAGCGAGATAACAAGCATGGCGCTTGCATCATACGGAATTTCGGGCATGCAAGCAAAATGCATGTAAAGTAAACCAGATAATGAAAATTCCCCGTCTTTATCAAGCCGCACCTGTAAACGAAACTGACAACACGTTTAACTTTGTGGTGTTGTTGGAAAAGCGGCATTACCACTAGTCATTGATGCGCATGTGTGCTCTTGCGCTGAGGATTATCTTTTAGGGGCACGTCATGATGGTGCTGGCCTACTTAAAGCATTTTTGTTGCTAAGTTTAGTTATTTCCTATTCCGACATTTGCTTGCTTATTTCCAAAGCTTTAAAGCAAGATGGAACAGGAGGCTATAAACGACAAGAGACATGTTCATGTGGTATGCACATGTGGTCACATGACAGTCGATTTCACTCAACGATTGTTTAACAAAGAAACGTTAGACTCACAGGGTCTCTATGCATTTGAATATTCAAACTCGAAGTTTGCTGAGCATTTGGGGCAGGTATCAAATTATGAATATTTTCGTACAAATCATGGTACCGTAGTGTAGCGACTGCCGGGAAGAGTCACTATAATGTCCAAAATACATTCTGCTTAACAGGCAAAAAACAGCACAATGTTCAGTGTATAAAGTAAGAAATCTAAAGCGCCCGTGGTTAACATAACTAGGTATATAATATTAGCGAGGAAAACATACACGATAGCCGGAACAAGCTGTATCAAAATGCAAGCAAACAATAATGAAATAGACAGGGCTTAACGGATGCTTGAATGACGTTCAATGAGATGTTCTATAGAAAAACCTAAAACGCAAAGCTTACGTTTGAACCATGATAAAACAGTTAAGCAAAGTTTTATGAGGCCAAGAGTTCCAAAGTTTGCTTAGGCTTTTCAAATTCGGTGGGTTTCTCATCAGTCCCGCGAAGAGCTCCTGTTTGACCCCTCGCATGAGGAAACGAACTTTTTTTTCCTCAGGCATGTCTGGATCAGCGTGGCGGAATAGTCGGGTCATTTTCTTCTGTGAAAATGGCGACATTTTCATTTGGTAGCTGAACCCGAGTCTCTAATAAAGCAGCGGCCCTCTCTTTGCGAGCGACGCTCGCGAACGTTTGAAGGAATGCGCCGTAGAAAACATCCCACGTTCGGAGCGTGGACTCCCGATTTTCAAGCCAAGTCCTTGCGGTGTCTTCCAAATAGAAGAACACACGACGCAGCTTTTCGTCATGGTCCCAGTGGTTGAGGGCGGCCACACGGTCGTATGTTTCCAGCCAGGACTCCGGGTCTTCGAACGATGACCCATGGAAAATTGGTGGTTCCCTGGGTTGATGCATGACCATCGTGGGCTGGGACGCTGCGGTTGTCATTGTCGCTGCAGTCGCGGTCATGGCCTTCGTCTTCCGCGCCTTGTCTGGTAGAAGCCCGTACTCCGGTGGTAGCCCTTGCTGTCGGCGGCTTGTTCGCTGCTCCTGGTTGGTGCCGGTGTCTTCTCCGCGACGTGGGCTGGGTTCACGGCTTGACGGGGGCGTCCGGTACATGAACGAAGCAGCACCTCCACCAGATGTCACGGGGTCGTGACGTGGCCGAAGACAGGAGACTTCGTGTTAGGATTTAACTGTTTATTTGGGCGAACCTGTGCCCGGTAAACTGAAAGTCCAATTACAGAAGCAGTCTCGCACAGATAGCAGTCTCGGACTGATAGCGGCGAACGGAGCGTCGGCATTTATACTCTTGCCGTCGAATGTTCTAGCGTTATCGCTGGCGGTGGCGTAGCTTCCAGAACAATCTGTACCGTTCGCACAGTGGGCGTGATCTTATCGAAATGATCTACTACAGTCCGGAACCTTCTAGAAAACTGCAGGCGCGGTTTACGCTGAGAATCGTGCGGTGTTTTCGGACGATAACAAAAACTTGGGAAATGGAACGTGGCAACGAGAGGCTGGTCCCATCTTTACAAGCAGCCACCCCGACGAAAATGGACACCAGTACCCAACCTTACACTCCCTTCTTCAGCAATAGCCCCCGCTACGCAACTGAGAGAGAGCTCTGCTTAAGGGAACAGAGGGAGTGGGCAGAAGGGTTGAGTTTTTACTCGAGATATGCTGCTTGCGTAGCCACACGTGCTAGAACTATCGCGCCGATCAGTGATTGGGCTGCGTCACCAGACCAAGAACGCTTGATCTTCAAACATCGGACATGCAACATAGCACAGCGTTTCGTGCGCGTCAGATCCTCCTTTAATAAACAAAAGAAGATGGAAAACAAACATTGCCGCGAGAGATGCGAAGAAATGCCTCGAAGGAGAAGCAGCTGTACGAGAGCCATGAGTGACGATAAATCTACATTTATTTAGCCAAACATTGTTGGTAGTGCGCACAGGCACCAGATTGGGCGGTTTCCTGGTTGCGGGACCCGTATGTATCCAGATATACTGGCCCCTGTCCGTAAGCTAGTGCACGCTGAGTCGGTAGAGAGCGGGGCTGTATAGCAGGTTCCCATCGCTCGAGGGGTTGAGATTCGGTGTGTTGGGGTGAAGGGACGGTCGGGGGTTTTTTACTTCTGTGCAATGTGCTTAGATGTGGGACAGCGTGCCGTTTTTGATTTTACAAAACGACACGCTCTGTCCGTTTTTGAAAATGAGACTCGATAAGCGTTGGAGAAAAACGGGCACAAAGTGAAGTTATCCGCCGTATGAGCGCCTAACAATCTTTGGCATGCAGAGCACAGCTTCAAGTTCCTGGCGTAACTGTTTGTTTCACAGTTTTACTGTATTTTGTCTTATGTGCAATGAGTGTGTATAGACTATTCGACGAGCACTGCAGATACCGTAAACGCGACGAGCCGATGACATGGTGCGGTTGAATACATGTGGATGAGCTATTCACCCTTTCTACTGGTTTTGGCAGAGAGTTTCCTGAAATTCACTACAGGAGACTGGCGCTGCGATCATTCAGCGGCCATGGGAATGATGTGCAGTACACAAATTTTCCTATTCTTCGTACTTGCGGGAGGCGAATCACACTTGTGGCTTCGGTTATTGCTGTGTTTCGGTTTTTCGTTTCGAAGCGCCGTATGTTGCAGCTCCCATAAACACTATAGTGTCAGAGTTCCTGCCAGTGTATATTAGGAAACTCTATGAGCTTAGGCGCTCTGTAGCCGCCATTGTGCTGAAGAGTGGGGAGCCAAGTCATCTTGGATCCCCAGCGCGACGAAGCAGACGCAGCACGAGCTTTTCGAGTGATTAAAAGTTTTATTGAATTGTTTGCAATGTGCCCTCACTCATGGCTTCAGCACCATGAATAAAAAAACTCGGGTGGCCTCGAACTGGTCAGCTTGTTACTGCTGGGCAGGGAATGGCTATCGTGCGCAAGGCAGCACATCATAGGTTCAGCCTGGCTCTGATGAGTGGATCTTGAAGTATCCAGTTGGTAGTCCCTTCCATGTCTTGCTGTAGCTGAGGCAGGGTACGTTGGGCTTTTTTCATAAAAGCAGCTCGGCTTGATTCGTGAACGGGGCATACCCAGAGGACATGCTCCGTCGTTGCTGGTTCGTGGCAGTAGTCGCAGTTGAGGTTGGAGTATTTTTTTCGGGTTATCTTGTAAAAGAGCGGGATTGTCGTGAAACTTCGTGTTTGCAATCTTCTGAGGGTGACCTCATAGGGGTGGGTGGATCTTGGGGGCGGGGTATCGTATGTTATAACTTCTTCTAATTGGGCCCCTAATTGCGGCCAGCATTCAACTTTCTCTCGATAGTTGCCTTCATGGGTCTCATTTTGGGTCATCGTGTCAGCGTGTTTCGAGCTCGCATCCCCGCGTCGTTCCTTACTATGATGCTGCAAGGCTGGTTGATAAACTGGCTCGTGTCTTGGTATATTTAAGTGTCCAGGAATCCAATGAATTCGTACCCAGACTGATCGTTCTTGAAGTTGGGCAGCACTGTGCCGGATGTGCCTGCCGTACGGTGGTACCTTTCTTCTAGTTTGGAGTGTAAAATGCACTTGATGTGAATCCGCGAAGATGTGAATAGCGTTTCGCGATGATCTTGTTTGATTGCAATGGGCTAGAGCTTCCGAAATAGCGTACCTTTCAGCTGCTTCAGCCAGTAGGCAGGATTGAGTAATAAAGAATGAGAATGCTTCCCTGTTCTCAGGTTGAAAAATGCGCCTCTGTTGGAGCCTTTTAGAGTGCATGAGGCATCCACGTAGATTATATCTTCTTCGTTAGGTATACTTTTCAGGTGTTCAATATGCCGCAGAGCGTAGCATGCCCTTCGCTGATTGTACGAGGCTTGGCTCATATGTTTTGTAAGTGGCCGATTGTCTGTCACGGTAATATCTTCCCATTACGGAATGACGGGTAGAAGTTGAGGCAGGTCTTGGTTGCTTAAACCTAGCTTGTTTTTGATGGCTCTTCCAGGGCAGGTTAGCTTGATGTATGCTTGTGTTGCGTCGAGTAAGTTGGATTTTATCTTTAATAAATTGCTGCTTGCAGTGGTTTTTGTAGGTTTCAGATTGACAATAAGTTCTGTCTTTTCTGTTGAAACCTGGAGACCTTGCCTGTCAAAGAAAGTGGTGATAACATCAGTTGCCTTCTGGAGTTGCTGCTGTTGCATAGAGATGTCTCGAGCGTTATACCAAATCGTAACGTCGTCGGCATAGATTCCCGCCGAGATGGACAAGATGTCTTCCACTACGGAATGGCGGGTAGAAGTTGAGGCAGGTCTTGGTTGCTTAGACCTAGCTTGTTTCTGATGGCTCTTCCCGGGCGGGTCAGCTTGAAGCGCTCATTTAGAGCTTGCAGTACAGGCTCTACATAGTCACCTAATGGAAGAAGTACACCTGTTCTATACAGGTTTTTGACTTTGGTGTATTTCAGTAGCCCTGTGGCGATGCGAATGCATGTTTTGTTGATACAATCAAGTTTTAAATGCGAAGCACTTCTTAGCGAACTTCGGTGAGTTTGAGCGTATCTATCTATCTATCTATCTATCTATCTATCTATCTATCTATCTATCTATCTATCTATCTATCTATCTATCTATCTATCTATCTATCTATCTATCTATCTATCTATCTATCTATCTATCTATCTATCATCTATCTATCTATCTATCTATCTATCTATCTAGCTATCTTATCTATCTATATACTAGCTATCTATCTATCTATCTGCTAATCTGTCTATCTATCGATCTATCCTACTATTAGCCGATCTATCTTATCTATCTATCTATATCTAGCTATCTATCTATCTATCTATCTAGCTCGCTACGACCTTTAGCTCTCCTGCCCGTTCGGATAATGGTATCGATTCCAAACTTAGTGTGGCATAACATGACAGTATGAAGAACGTATTTGACTAGTCATAACTTGAAAATTATGATGTGTGTGTCATGAATGTCATGATTTACATATCATGGTTCTGCAGCTCTTGCGGTGGTTTCGTTCACATGGTACGCTGCAAAACTGGTAGCGTATGACATGATTGCATCGGGATCACGAGTGGCACACCCTGACATGAAAATAATGACATGCGTGTCATATAACAACATGACTACATGCAACGCTCATGATGCGCTCGCGGCCGTTTCGCTCGCGTTTCATATACCAAATGAGATATTACAGTACGTGAATGGATGACGAAGGTATGTGACCGGTGCGAACATGATAATCATGAGATGCGTGTCATGTCACAACATGACTGCATGCCCCGCTCATGATGCGCTGGCGGCCGTTTCGGTAGCTTTACTTTTACCAAATTTTGTATTACGGGACGTGAATGGGTGACGCAGGTATGATACCGGTGCAAACATACATGATATGTGTGTTATGTAACAACATGACTACATGCTATGCTCATGAAGCGCTCGCGGTCGTTTCGCCAGTTTCACATGGACCAAACTCGGTTTTACGCGATGCGAACGGACGACATAGATAAAGAACATATACAAACTAGATAATCACGACATGCGTGTCATGTAACAACATGACTACATGCCACTCTTATGACGCGCTCGCGGCCGTTTTGCTAGCTTCATATATGCAAATTAGGTATACGTGACGCCAATAGAGGGCAAAGGTATGTGACTGGTGCCAACACGATAATGATGAGACGCGTGTCATGTGAAACATGACTACATGCCACAGTCAAGGCACCAATACATTTCGACATGACGCCGTGCGCGTCCTCGCTGGCTTTCATTCGGTTGCGTCACGCCGGCGTTGCCACGCCAGTGGCATTCTTTCCGGCATACCTCCGTCACGAAAAAAGGGGAGACGCAAGGTTGTCTGGGTAACGCATCGGTGTCAAATGCAGCATGTCGCATTTTGCACCGGTTGCCGTTGGGCCGCGCCTAAGGACACTGGTCACGCCTGGCGTCACACTATAGAGTACTTGCGTTTTGCTAACGTAGCGTTGGTGTGCCTAGTGCGCCCGCGCGTCAACGCTACATTGGAGTATATTGGGCCCTTCATGATGCGCTCGCGGCCGTTTTGCTAGCTCCACATATACCACATTTGGTGTTAGGTGACGTCAATGGATGACAATATATATGACAGGTGCAAACATGATAACTCTGATACGCGTGTCATCTAAGAACATAACAACATATCTACCACGCTCATAGCGTGCTCGCGGCCGTTTCGCTAGCTCGTCATATACTAAATTTGGTATCACGTGACGTCAGTAGATGACGATTGTAAACGACCCATCCAAACATGATTATCATGACGCGGAAGTCTTGTACGGCATTATTTACTTCCACCTCGTAACGTTGTGCCAATTTTAAAGTGACACATCAATATTTCTCTTTCGTGCTTCGCATACCATCGATTCCCACTGTACGTGGAATCTGCCAATTTTTTCAAGCTGGGTCGGCGTATTGGCAGAAAGAGTTGTCTATGTAGGACCACTGAGTGGACGAGGGTTTGTGCGAGCCTTTTAATTTGAACCTTCGGATGGGCACCCAGCTCAATTTGTCAACTTTTCGCAGCACTATTGTTGTCTGTTTTGTAGTGCACAGCATTTTTTCTACCCATTGAGTGGGCTTGGCGTTTTGTTGATATATTATGCCTAGTACCATAATGTGCTCTTTGCGCTTTATGCTTGTGTTGGGTAGAGTAAGTTGGATTTTATCTCTAATCAATTGCTGCTTGGCGTGGTTTTGTAGGTTTCAGAACAACTATAAATTCTGTCTTTTCTGGTGAAACCTAAAGACCTTGCCTGTCAAGGAAAGTGGTGATAACATCAATTGCCTTCTGGAGTTGTTGCTGTTGCGTAGAGATGTCTCGAGCGTTATAAAAAATTGCAACTTCGTCGGCATAGATTCCCACCGAGATGAACTGGACTTCACCTAAAAGAAAGGCAAGTGGGCGCATTGTTATGCTAAACAGTGCTGAAGAGATAACGGCTCCCTGCGGAACTCTGATTTTGTTGGAGCATGAATGACTAGTGAAAGAGCCAAGTTTTATTGAAAAGGTCATGTCCTGGAGAAAACTACGGACATGATTATACAGCCTTCTACCAACAGACAGTTCTGACAACTCTCGTAGTATAGTATCATGGGGCACCGAATCGAAAGCTTTCTTTACGTCAATACCTACAATAGTGCTCGGCCAGTAAGGTGAGGGGTTCCTTAGTACGCCCTCGTATAGGCGCTGGAGTGTGTCTTGAGTAGACGGTGGGCTCTAAAGCCTGTTTTATCCGGTGATAGTGTTCCCATTTTTTAGCATCCATGTGAGGCACTTGTTTACTATTCGCTTTATCACCTTTTCGATTACTGAAGTTAACGAAATTGGGCGATGGTTACTCGCAGTCATCAAAAGTTTGTTCGATTTAGGCAGTGGTATAACAACTGAATGTTTCCATTCTTTAGGGAGATTTTCATCTTGCCATACTTGATTGATGATGGAAAGAAGAAGGGTTAGTTGGTTTTCTGTCTGTTGCTGTATTTGTTTTTAGGTAATCATACCAGGCCCGAAGTTGTTTTACAGTTACACTCTTCAGTGCTATTATAAGTTCTCGAATTGTGAAGGGAGCATCCATTATGTCGTTGCTTTCTTTTCCCTCTGGCCACTTTGAATACTCCGGATGCCTTGCCGGTTGTGGGAAAAATGTGTTGGCGCACTTATCAGCAGTGGCTGGTGCTGATGAATGAGAAGCCAGAGTTTTTCAGCGGCTGTTCGAGTTTTGCCCCGGCTTTCCAATGATTTGACAATCTTCCATAGCCTTTGATTATTTATCCGACCATGTAGCTGGTTGCAGCAATCCTGCCACTGTTGCCTACATAGCTTGCATGCGTACTTTGATGCTTGTCTCCTCAGAAACTTAAGCTTCAGACGATTACGAGCTGATATTTCAGTCCTGAATGCATGTAAAGCAGCTATGCGTGCCTCTAACAAATGAAAGGGGTATCTATAGGGCGCAGGCTTTTGAGGAATATTTTTCTAGGCGTTGCTTGCCTTCCTTGTCGCTTCTCGTATATACTCTGTCGATTCTTCAAGGGTGATTATTTTAGGGCATCTATCCATATAAGACCGATACTTGTCCCAGTCAATGAAGGAATACTTCTATGGCATAGTAAAAATTTTGCCCCAGGCAAGCAGAATTGGTAAGTGGTCGCTGACAATATTGTCTGGCCATATGTTCAAGTGCGTACTTTTTGGTAGGTGCCTAACCCACGTGAGGTCTGGCGATGTAATATTCTGATTCGCACCAAAAATCCTCGTGTATTAGCTTGGCGTGTTGAGGAGGTTGAATCCAGCATCTTCCAAAGCTTTTTCGAGTTGCTTTCCTTTGGGAGAATCTTGTGAGTATCCCGAGAAGACGCGCGGTGCGTTAAAGTCTTCCAGAATTAAGGCTGGACTTTCAGTGTATATTTTACTAAGGGCTAGCTGCACATTACGTTATTTGGGAGGGCTGTAGCAGTTTAATACTTCATATGTCTTGCCGTCTATTTTGGTACGAGTCTGAATGCACGAGAATGAAAATGAAGGAAGGAGGTCGTGGACTGCCGGAAGGTTCTTCTTTGTATACGTAATACATCGACGAGGTGAAACGCCAGCATAGCCTTGAATGGGACAATATTTACCTAGCTCCTGCACGCAAATAATATCGGGAGTTTTTTAGAGCATTTAAAATGTAAAGGAAGTCATTAACCTTGTTGGGAAGGCTTCTCGAGTTCCACTTAATTATCAGAGGCATGATTCTGAATCTATGGTTTTTTCTTGATCTGCACTGGTAATAGGCCAGGTGCGTTTGTTACCTTTAACTGACGTTTTTGGTTTGATTGTCGCAGTAACGTGTCGCATGTGCTGCAGCTGTGCAGCGAATTGCTCGAAGCGACGCTCGTATTGAGCATGCTGCGGGGGGGGGGGGGGGGGGAGTTACCCTTTACTCAAGGTTAGAGCGTCTCTGGCAGTGTTTTGTTCTTTCGATTGGATAATAACAGTTTTAGGTTCATCAGTAGTTTTCTGTTGGTCACAGATAACATGCAAACACTTCATCTTCGTGTTTCGTAGTTCCGCTAGTTCTTGCAGAACGCTTGGATGCATCTGTGGTGCAGGCGAGGCATTAGGTGGATACTGCATAGTATGCACCTTAGCTGCATATGTGGCGGGGGACGTTAGCTGCATCGGAGGTTTGTTGCCAACTGCGGGTGCGTGTGTGGTGTGAGTGTTAGTCGACTTATTGCAAAAGACGGAAAGTTCTGTTCCTCTGACTGTTGCGTCTTCTGGGTCTTTTTGCCTGATGCGCAGTGATTTGGTGAGGGATAGTGTGCCACTGGCTTGTGTCGTTTGTTCACTCGCCTACAAAGAGCAGCAGTAGCTGCTGCTACCTTTGGACAGCCGGGCGAGTGCGAGTCATGGAATCCACTGCAGTATTGCCTTTCGCATTACAGATAAAATTCAGCGCATGTTTTGTATGGCACTTTGTGCAAACTCCTGGGTACATTTTCGGGGATGTGCAAAAGTCAGCTTTGTGTCCTATGCCTAAGCAGTTCAAGCATGACGTTATGTTGGGTCTGTATTTGTGCACAGGGAAACGTACTGGTTGGAAAGACACGTATCCTGGCAGGTTTGAACCATTGAACGTGATTAGTGCTGTGTTAGACGACCCGAGGGGCCGTGCTGACTATATTTTGTGAGTTGAACGTGTCAGGCCTTGCCCTAACTGCTCTTCAGTTATTCCCTTGATTCTGTGAATGACGCCTCTTATGCACCCTTCACGGAGCGCAACATATGTCAATGATCAGGTGCTCCACCTTCAGCATTAGATGTGCAGCTTGCTCTGTGTAGCAAACAACTACTGCTAGGTTAGACTTGGTGAGGAGTCTAAAGTGAATGTATGACCCCTTTGAGGAAGACTTAGACGGAGTCTATACGCAAATTGGTACGGGGAAATCTGGGTGATATTAAATGTTTAAGGTTTCATCATTATGGTCTCAAATAAGGTCTGTAGCTGTAGAGAGGTTGGTGGCTTGGGTCGCGGGAGTTTACGGTTCTGGAATACAGTGCAGCTTTCCTGGACGTCCATAGCTATATGTTCGGATGCCGCCTGACGCTCAGCAAAAAAGATGCGGGATTACTTGGTTCCCTGTGGTGGTGGGGCTGTTTTGTGGTGTGTCGCTCGGTAGCCCTTACCGGGATGATCATTGGATGGTGCGGCCGCTGGCTGGCTCTCAGAAGTATTGTGCAGATGGCTGAGGGGTTCGAATCTTGACTGTTCGATCATCTGCTCTCTTAGGTGGGCTCCCCTACAAGGGAAGCTGCCTCGGTGATGAGCGGAACACGAGAACCGCTGACAGACGCCAGAAGCGTTCGTTGCAGCAGCCCACCACGATAACCTTCCAGCTCGTTGGTCGAGAAGCGTCTCCCCACGCCGTGCAAGTGAAGCGCTTCTCGCATAATATTGAATTTGGCCACGGGTGGCACTGCGTGCGTTTCACCCATTGTAGCCTGCGTTTGACCCAGTTCTCAAACTCTTCTGATCCTGCAAATGGAAGAGCAACCTACACAATGTGGCTTGGGGACCCAGTGTTTTACTCGCTTGCTGGATTTCGTGCCGAACGGTTGTGCCTCCGCAATCTCCGACGACAGCGTAGCTCTGACCGACTGTGCTCGCCCTACGCCATGTCGTGACACCGATCTCCGACGACAGCGCAGCTCTGGCTGACTGGGCTCGCTCTACGCTACCTTCTGACGCCGTCAAAAGCTCTCGCGGGTCGTGCCCCGTCGTCGGACTCCTGCGACAGTGTCCATCTTTCTTGCCTTCCCCTTCCATCGTTCGGTGTCCCTGCGCCTCGCTCTCTCCTTCCTCTCTCTATCTCTTTACCTTTAATTCTTTTCCTTTTAATCCCTCCTTTACCCCCAACCCTCGTGAGCTACTTTTGAGGTGTCCTCCCCCTGAGAGACAGTTATGCGGCTCACTTTTCTCTTCTTTTCATATAAAATCACTTCCCCCCTGTTGTTATGGGTCCCCATTTCTGAAACTCTCTAATGAAGGGGGAACGGAAGCGACATATAACTGCCACTTACAAATAATAAAATTTCTTGTATAAATACATGCAGGGTTTTCATGTCTTTTATGATGTAGTGGTGATGTTCGCAGATGGTTTACTGTTTAGCGATAAAACTCTCCAGGGCTTTTCATATCGTCAGGGAGTATTGCCGCCGCAGTGCCTTTGCAAAGCAAAGCGGATTGACATTCACCCGAAGGGATTTCGCAAATGTGGGCTGGTGACATAGCGCATGTACACACCAAATTGGATTAAGCACGGAATCACACGAGCTTGTTCTAAACAAGACAGCTTCCATAGTCCAGAAGGTTTTGCACAGCCACAATGCAAGAAAAGTCCACCGTGAGGCGGTCCATTGAAAAACAGGGTATCCCATTATGCCATTTCTTGGTCGTTGGCGCACAAGTGAACACCATGTAAGCAGGAAGTGCCAATGATGCACATATATATGTTCCCGCATCTTTCTTTACCAGCAAATAGAGCAGTGCTTGGGTGATGCCTTGAGTTTTATTCACTCATAGAAGGTGCATGAGCATACCATGCTTCTCAAATAGCCTATGAGTAAGCCACACTTTGTCGACGGTATTTAGCCACCAGTATGACTGAAAAGCTCGGGTGGTCTCTATATCATGCCGACACTGCATATAAGGCATTATAGTTTAGCTCAACGTTGCCATGTGCTGCCACAACACCTGTCATTTGGAAGTGCTTCAGACATTAGCCACTCAAATGTTCTCCACTTGCTTGATAATCGGCAAACACAATGAAGTGCGTGGGCCCAATAACTGAAAACGTAGTGTTTGTATTTTTAGGTGAGAAGATGCAGCTTCAAACACCTAAATATTGTGGTTAAGCGTTAAGCGAGAGCCCTATTGTTACTGTAAGGATGCGCTGAAGCGACTCTACTAGCCATTTGTCTTTTACGGGCTTACGATGTTCTTGCTTCAAACGTCTCCACTTACTAGATTTGCAGCTCAGAATGCAAAGAGTGTGCTATATAGATTTAAAAAAGAAAACTTAAAAAAAGCATTGTCGCGCAGCGTACTTAACAGTGAAGCATGTTGTAAGACTACCAGACGATGCTATTTGTATGTCTCAAGCTGCCAAGTGCCAAATCTTTTAGGCATCGTGTTTTTGTAAGCTTCTTTTCCACTGCTATTGTGAAGTGTACCAGCTATAACACATAATGTTCCCAATGAAGTTGAAAAATTGCCAGTACGTTAAATACGATCGAACTTATGAGGTCGACAGTGCTTCCAATAAACAGATAACCTACATGACGTCGCTCAGCCATTAAGCCTGGTGTCACGTAAAATGGCCTGGCAAGTCACTGCGGTCTACGTCATGCAGGAAAACTTGCCAACATTGTTCACTAGGGGTTCATAAATAAGGCCTTCATTTTCCGATACTTTCATAGAAAGTTACAGAATAGGCGTTGGCTTTTTTGCCTATTCAATCAAAGCTCTTCTTAGTAATGAAAAAACGCCACTTACCTGACAGTACTGCTGGATACACTGCCAGACAAATGAAGAAAAGCACAGGCATCATTGTTCGTTTGGTCTAACCTGCGGCGTTGAGACAAAGAATTGGTATTTACTTCTTCGTACACCGAGCTTGCTTAGGGTGTGTTCTAAGTACCCTTTCTGCACATCCAAAGGGAAGTTTTATTAAGGGACAATAAAGAAGAATATTTTGTCTTACAGCAATAGAGCGAATTTCGTCTGCACTCCTGGCTTCGTGCATAAAGTGTTTCGCTACTCAACTCAATGACGTTGGTTTGAAACTCCGCCCTGGCGGCCGCGTTTAGGCGGGATGATAATGGAACCATACTGCCATGGTGGGCATTTATTATGTGAAGCATTCTGACTAAAACAGTAATCAAACTGCCTAAGAGATGAAGCATTGAGCGGCCAATCTATAGGCAATGGCCGTATAGCACAGAAGAAAAAGGTGTCCGCACCAGGGTGCAGCACGGGACGTCTTACTTAGCTCCCTATAGGATGTGCAAAAGTCAGCTCTGTGTCCTATGCCTAAGCAGTTCAAGCATGACGTTATCTTGGGTCTGCATTTGTGCACAGGGAAACGCACTGGTTCAAAAGACACGTATTCCGTCACGTTTGAACCATTGAACGTGATTACTGCTGTGTTAGACGACCCGAGGGGCCGTGCTGACATGATTTTGTGAGTTGAACGTGTCAGGCCTTGCACTAACTGCAAGCCGACTCGAGCAGCGTGGTATGTGTAAAAACCTCTCGCCATCTATTCATTCGTCGTGAGATCAGCTGGTGGCAGCCCAATACTATAGAAACTCTACATAAGTTCCCTTAAGTGCGAGAGTGAATGCTATCTTTAGAGCAGACATTGACATTGATTGTTTGTATCTAAAACTGCAAAGCTATATCAATTTGTCGGAGGGCTGGTTAGAGACAGTATGCGTGTCGCTAAATGTAAACCAGGGTGCAATGTGTATATTTTCGTTCACAGAGCTTATCTCAATTACAATATAGTTTCAAAGAAGAGCCTATTGCACAACTTGAGTCGCTTAAATATTTTGAAATAGCTTACACTGATAAATTAAACTTGACTTTTCACATAGAGAATATGGCACATAAGGCACAACGAGCTTCAGACATGATTCGCAGGATGACCAGCAGACGCTATGGTTTACGTAGGGACACGCTGGTGATGATTAACAAAGTGTGCATGCGTCTCATACATGAATTTGGGTGTGTGTTCTTCTCATGTGGCCCTGCTTATAAACTTGAGCCTTTGATTGTCTCGGAGCGTGAAGCCCTGTGACTATGTCTAGGGCTTTTTAAGTTTGTTGCGAACAATATTTTGTATCAGGAGGCGCGCTTACCCAAATTGCCTTTTCGATTCCGTATCCTGATGGTTCAGATATATTTAAAAGTTTAAAGCGATTCGTTAAGGCGACCAGAATATGCTTTTATGAATGACCCAGACACTTTTTTGCTCATTTGTCACAGTTCCATACGACACAAGTTACTTTTGTTCGGAAATAACAAGACAGAATTATCGTGAAACTTTGAAATGTGCCAGCAGCAAATGTGTCAAATTAAAATCACAGTATGATGACATTTTTCCCTACAAGCCTAAAGTTTTATCACACAGGGTCCTAAATAGCCGCTTGCAAGGATATATTGCACATATGGAAACAAATAATATAGTAGCCACTGATGCTTCAGTAATACGTGAAATAACAGGAGTAGGTATTTACTCTCCTTCACTTGATGGGTCGTTTTCAGAAAAGCTACAAGACTTCACACCTATTCATCAAGCTGAACTCTTGGCCATTGTTCTAGCACTACGTAAACTGCGAACATCCTTACTTCTATTATAATTACACACTCCCTGTCTGTATTTACGTCAGTTACAGCTTCTACTAAATCAGATGATCTAAAGCAATTCCTTCCGCTAGTTCCTCCACAGGATCCTAATATTATTATGAGTACCTAGACACTCCGGATTGGAGTTAAATGAAATGGCGGGTCGTTAGCTCGAGCAGCAATAAATGGGCCAATACTTTCTGTCCTTTCTGTAGTGGCCAGTAGAACGGCGATAAGATATCGAAAAGTCGCATCTGGTGCTAATACCATAGAATCAGTCACATCATGGCATGAATTTAGACAATAAAGTATCAATGAAAAACCAACTGATGTCATACTAGACAAGTGGAAGTCATGCTAACTAGATTACAATGTCGTGTGCCCCCTTTAAGTCTAACTTCACTCAGAACCGGTATGATGATATCTCCCCTATGTAGCTTTTGTCCAGTTATTGAATCAATGAAAGATTATTTTTTGTGATGTCGCTGTTACAGATTATTATGAAAACGTCTTGTTATCCTCTTCGCTAACCCCGGGCTGCCCTTCGCCATCGACGGTATACTTTTCTTTTGTGCTTCGGTTCTCGGCTACAGCCACAGAAATGCCTTAGATGCCGTTTGCAGTTATGTTCATGAAACAAAACGAACGCGCCTCTGAAATTCCTATTTGTAAAGTTGTTATTATACTATTATAGGCAACCTGAAAACAACAACTTCAAATGCGTTTGAAATTACTTTAATTTTAATTCCAAATATTCACTACTCTCTCTCCCGTCAGAATAAAAAAAGGAATTGTTGCACTCCTTCTGTTTTTACGTTTGCTTCATCCTTCTCTTATCAAAATTATGTATCACTTGAAAGGCCTAAAAATTTGTATCGCCAATGCCTCGCCGATCATCCCAAGTGGGCAAGAGCCATTGTCGAGGCACCCTTCCTCTCCCACTCTTTATTCTCTTGCGTTGACACCAGCAACACCGACGATCCTCCTTCACATTTCGTGGTTCGTCTCACGCTTTCGCTTTAAAAACGAAGTAAGTATTCGGGCACAGGATTATTCTAGTCCATTATCTCTTATCTTTTCACCGGTGTTCATTGCAACAATAGCGAGTACATTAGACGTTGATGAGCCATTTGTCAACAACGTGATGTCAATCATCGTCAAAATGTTTGTGTTCTTTTGAACGCAAGCATGGCTAAAAATTTGCGCAATTAAAATGTAGTGCCTTCCTTGAAAGACCAAAAACTAACTTTTATTTATGTAGTTGTACAGCCTCCACAGCTCAGTCACGCGTCATAGTAACCACTTCCCTTTCAAGCACACAACGCATTTAGTTGGGGAGCTAAAAGGAACCTTACTGCCACGGTGGAATTCGTAGCAATCGTACGAACATGGTAGGCATCAAATCTGCGAAGCATTTTTAATCAACAGCTAATCAATCGCCAGTGCACTTATAGTACAGAATAAGAAGCTCTTTGCGTCACGGGGCAGTGTGGGACGTCATACTTACTTCCCGTTGGAAAAAGCTGACTCGAACAGTGTGGTACTATCAGGATCTCTTGCAATTTATTCGTTCGGAAGATCAGCTGGTGGCAGTACAAAAAAAAAGATGCTCAACAAAACATTCCGTAAGAGCGCGAGAGAATAATTGCATCAACCAGGATGGAAGACATGTGGTAAATAAATGTCGTCGGGCAGAAACAGGCAATTACATACTTTCATCGCACAAACTTACTGAGTGGGATTCCGCAACGAAGCGGTTAGCCAGCGAGATAACAAGCATGGCGCTTGCATCATACGGAATTTCGGGCATGCAAGCAAAATGCATGTAAAGTAAACCAGATAATGAAAATTCCCGTCTCTTATCAAGCCGCACCTGTAAACGAAACTGACAAACACGTTTAAATTTGTGGTGTTGTTGGAAAAGCGGCATTACCACTAGTCATTGATGCGCATGTGTGCTCTTGCGCTGAGGATTATCTTTTAGGGGCACGTCATGATGGTGCTGGCCTACTTAAAGCATTTTTGTTGCTAAGTTTAGTTATTTCCTATTCCGACATTTGCTTGCTTATTTCCAAAGCTTTAAAGCAAGATGGAACAGGAGGCTATAAACGACAAGAGACATGTTCATGTGGTATGCACATGTGGTCACATGACAGTCGATTTCACTCAACGATTGTTTAACAAAGAAACGTTAGACTCACAGGGTCTCTATGCATTTGAATATTCAAACTCGAAGTTTGCTGAGCATTTGGGGCAGGTATCAAATTATGAATATTTTCGTACAAATCATGGTACCGTAGTGTAGCGACTGCCGGGAAGAGTCACTATAATGTCCAAAATACAATTCTGCTCAACAGGCAAAAAACAGCACGATGTTCAGTGTATAAAGTGAGAAATCAAAAGCGCAGATGGTTGACATAACTAGGTACGTAATATTAGCGAGGAAAACATGCATGATAGCTGAAACAAGTTGTATCAAAATGCAAGCAAGCAATAATAAAAAAGACAGGGCTTAACTAATGCCTAAAAGACATTCAATAAGAGGTTCTATAGAACTAACCTAAAACGCAAAGCTTACGTTTGAACCACGATAATACAGTTAAGCAAAGTTTTATGAGGCCAAGAGTTCCAACGTTTGCTTAGGCTTTTGAAAACTATATTCAGTTCAAAAGTAAAACAAGTGTTATTTAAGGCAAAAAAGTTTGGGTTGACAACTAACTTCAGAATTTTGCGGTCTGCACAAAAAAAGAAGTAGGTTTTCAAAGCGAAAGCTCTCACCTTCAATTTCTTCTCAGTGGAAGCGTTGACAGATCCTTAGCCTCTTCCGAGCAATTTCCGCAGATGATCGAGGGTTATCACGCTGGCACGGGAATCGAAGGAAAACTTAGCTTCTCTGCACTTTGATTGTTTCGCGCTGCCGCCCTAAGCAGTGATATCATGTGATAACGTCAACACCTAACCCCATGCGATATTAAAATTATTGGCGTGACCATGTCACTCAAGTGATTTCACCATTTTTATCGATTTGGGACGTTGTGATGGCGACGTGCGGTTGCCCTCTTTCACATTTCATGGGGCATCTAAGGCTTTTGTTTCGAAATCAAAACGCAAATTCGCTTACAGAGTCGCCCTGTAGCCTTCTATTCCTTATTCTTGCTCTGACGATGAGTGCAAAATTAGGAATACATTAAGCGATTACGAGTCCAATGTCGAGAACTTGGCGACCGTAATCGCCAGAATGGGCATGTTGCTGCTTAATGCGAGTGCGGCTGGAAATCAGCACACTTACAAAACAGCATCGAGCCGCTATGTTTCGGTGGTGCATCTTCGTACCACTTCTCTTTCTTGCATACAACGCGATAAGAGTTTGCTGTAAAAGATGGAAAAGGGTGTCTGACTACTGCTTGGTGACCATGAAGTCGGCAAATGTGAATAAACTTGATTATCATACATTGCTGTACCAAATGTACGACTTCAATCGTAAAGTAAGAGACTAAATAGTGGCTCTCAGCAGGAAACACTTCGTGCATATTGGAGCTCTAATTCATACAGCACTCTGTCCGTCATATATAGAATTGAGAACAACAAAACCCGGGAACACATACAAATAAACTTTACTAACATACATTTTCTTACTTGATTATCATACATTTTCTTGTGGCTTCGTGCTGAATACGGGTAGTTGTTTTCTTTCTCTTGACCTTTCCGCCACCTCGCGGGTTTCCAAAGAACTCATTTGCAATAGTTGTGGCCAGGTGCTTCGAGTTGTCAATGAATTCACCCTCACGCTGTCAATTGCTAGCTGCATGGTTAGCTTTGCAGAAAGACCACTTGGTTAGGCGTGTGTCCCGGGTTTGAACCCCGGGCAAGGAGAAATTTTCAGGCAACTAAGAGGCTTTCTTTACGAAAAACCCGTCCGGATATCCTTGTGGCTTCGTGCTAAATGGGTCGTTGTCTTCTTTCTTTTTCTCGACTCCCACCTGTTTCCTCATTCACTCTTCGGCTACCATTCTGGTACCTCTACACAGGACGCATTACTACAGCTTAAGGAGTTCGTGTTTCACAGCCACACTTCAAGTCAAGTCCGGGTAATTCAGGCCCTGGATCTGAAGGGTGGTTTTCAGAACGTCTCTCACTGCTTATTTTTTTACAATATAGCTTGCTTTCAGTGTGGCTCGCGTATTTACAATTATGTCAGGTCCTTTTTCCTTTACAACTCGGCCACCAGGGGAATCGGAGGCCCCCGGTCACACGTAAGGAACAGCACAAGACTCAGCACTTGCATCTATTTTCTTCCACGTGGCTATGGCTAAGCCTGCTTCCTTATTACAACAGATTCCTAACAGCCAGCATGCCGCCTATGCAGATGACATTACAATTTGGCAACAAAATGATCAGACAGAACCATTCAGGACGCCTTCCAGGAAGCTGCATATGTTGCACAAGACATTGCTGCTGTCAGCAACCTGGCGTATGTCACCAGTCCCGTTCTTCAGAGGGGTGATCGACGGCTAATTTCAAGGGCCAAAATATCGGACCTGAAGTGAACCACAAATGCACGGACCAATGAGATGTGGTCCTATTTGGCGTGCCATTGAATGCAAGCTGTGGTCCAAAGAACGAGTGATAGTCGAAGGTTGATAACGAAATAAAATATATTCTAAAATACGGCAGATCGAACAACACACTAGTTTGTACTCTCGGCAATAACCGAATACGATTGGTCAACAATAACACACTCAAATCAATGGGCTACACAACACATCGAGATATTTTAGCGAAACTTCGTGGTTGTTTAAGCTAGACACTTCTGAAGACAATCGAGACAAAGAAGTGTGGGAGCGATTGTGCACAGGCAAGCTATGAAAACTTGACACGATGATTTCAGGGAGCACTCATTGGGGGTTTATTTATTTAATACAACTCAAATTTACTCAATGCAATAAGGCACAAATATAGAACACGAAAAATTATGGCAAACCCCTCGGCTTGCATGACTGGCCTCCGGTGGTGAGATGCGCCGTTGCCCCCAGTCCACTCACTCCAAAAATGGCCCGAGTCACTGCTTAAATAGGGTTTTCCAGCATCCATGGGTGCGCGGACCGCACAGAATATTTACTGTTTTGCTCCAATTGAAAAACGGCTTATACGGACCATTCAGGCAAGCCAAGGATAACCAATCCCAATACGAGTTTTCATTGTCACGTGAATTCTGCCTGGCAACAAAACTGTAGCAGCTTCTTGAACGGGCACATTCTCTAAAAAAGCCTTGACGCGCAAACAAGTGCTCAATTTTGGTCCCCGATTACCCTGGAGGACTCAAGCGGTGGCTCGCTCGTTTGGAGCATGGGGCGCACAGTGACCGAACGGATGCAGCTTTTTCTCTTCAGACTCTCATTCTTCCTCGAGGCTCCCTCCTCGAGAAAGTCGTTCAATGGCGCCTCTAACAAGAGCATCTGGCAAAGAACAAACTCCAGCTGTAGCTGAAAAAGAACAAAAAAGCTTTCCACGAGACATTGCTTTATGACACCTCCCCCCTACAAAAACGAGTGACCCACTTGTCTAATCTGCAAAACGCGAAAACAAATAGACTAAAAACACAAAAAAGTTTTGCATTCAACAAGTGTGTGAGGTGCTTATTTTAAAATGCCTATACACGTGTCTAAAAGGTGAAAAGGTTAAAACAAAAACATATTTGAAACCGCTAATAAAGAACAACTAAAACGAAGCATCAAGAAACAGAAATATATAGAATTCACTCGTCGGAACTGTAAAATAAGTCAGTTTTCGTTCGTAAGCGTCAACATTCTGTTGTGTGTTGTCACCACTTGAGAATGTCTTCCAGTTGGTGTAAAGTTCAGAGTCAGTGTCGGACCCTTCGCGCCGTTGTACTGAAACACTGGTCTTTGTCCCGCGCACACCATGTCGCAGACGGAGTTCTTGACCCACTCGCGAACCGCACTCGCGCACAACACTTGTATGCAATCCCTGTTCATCAATGTTCGCACTGCACTCGCGCACGTGAACACTTTGATGTTGTTCGCTGATATCACTCTCTGCACCGCACTCGTGTACATCACCACTTGGATAGTGCACCTCCTGATTACCACCAGATTCATCGTCTGCGTCGTCGGCATTAGAAGATGATCGAACGTGGTAGGGCTTTGGACGCTTAACGTTAAAAACGTGGCGTTTTCGCTCATCTTGGGGTAACACCTTCCAGATGTTTTCGTCTACGCGGTGTATAAGACGGTAAGGTCTGCTGTAGCTGCCATAAAGCATTATCTTTCTCCTTGCGCGTGGGGGAGTCCACACGTAGAGCAAGTCCCCCTCATGGTAGAGGTCACTGGGTCGTTTGGTTTTGTAGGCCTCGCTTGCTGGTTTTTTTCCCTTTATCTTTTTGTGCTTTGGTGGGTGCGGCACTGTCTGATTCTCGCACTAAGAGTAGCGGCTCGCGTCAATGGGCAAAAGCAGTTTGCCGCCGTGCAAAGAGAAAAACGCAGGGACGCGGGGTTCGGGTTTTGTCATCTGGCACTCCGGGCAGGACGCTACGTGATTGTGTACATGCTCAAACATGTCCGGCCAAAAGAAGCGCCTCCTTACTTTCTCCGAAGTTCGCGGGAATCCGAGATGACTGTATGTCTTCATGAAAATGTCTTATAACCTCGGTTCTCAAGCTGCTAGGAACAACGAGTGCCGCGCGATCCCGAAACACCTACGTCCTTCGATGCAATACACCGTCGACCAGCCAAAAGCTCCGTGCCTTCCTTGTAATTTTTCTGACAACAAGAGCGTCCGGCTTGTTCGAGGTGTTGCATCATGCCTCTCATCCACGAGTCCTCTCTCTGCTTTTTTTCTGAAATTCCCTTTATCCAGAACCAGCAAAGATAAAGAGGTTTCTTCGCTTGCGGGCGCGACATCATGAGGAAGGCGGGAAAGCGTGACGGAATCAGCCCGCTCAAACTGACGCACAACTGAGGCTGTGATAAGCTGACATTTAGACAATGCGGCGATGGGGCGGCCAGGCTATCCCCGTAGACCAAGCCGTTCTCGTTTCCCGAAAGGTTAGGCTGTCCATTCTTGTTGTCAACGGGCTCTTCATGGTTGTTGCTGCCAGCCTTCAAACCGGTGGCAGCATTGCAGCGCTATGTGGCCAATGCGGGAGCAAATCTGGCATTTGGGATGCCCTTCATTTGCACGGGAAGTTTTAGGCGGCCAAGACATTTGGGGGCGACGCATGTCGTCCTCGATGCTTTTGAGCCGGTCAGACAGCGACGCAATGGAGTGAGCAATTGCCTTAGGTCTCTTTCGTGGTCGAGAGCCTCCCGCTGGTCAACGCACCTCGGCCGTGGCGTAGGTGGTGACACACTGAGGGGGCTGTATTGTTGCTGCGGCGGGTGCTATTCCAACTGGAGGCGCGATGTTTTGCGTCCATGATTACATGCCTGGTAGAATAGTACGTGCCAATCGGCTGAGGTCCCAACTCACGGCTTATTAGGGCTGCTTGGTTAATGCACTGCGAAATCTGAAGGAATGCAGAGCAGCTTTCCGGGTTCGCAATTACCATTTTGCTCTGAATATCCATACGCAAGCCGCGCAAAAGGTGTCGCAACCGATCGTCTTCTGTCATAGACGGGTTGACCCTAGCACAAATTTGTGCGATATGATAATAATACAGTTCGGGAGGTTTCGGAAGGCAGCTGGGTCTGTTTTTTCGGACGCAAATGGACGATCTCAATCGAACGCTGACTTGTGAATGGTTTCCAAGAGCGTACTCACTGTTTCTATGAATTTGGGACACCCATTAGAATTTGTGTCGTGTGCCACTTGTTTTGCATCCTCATCTAGTGCCAAATATAAAAATTTTACCTTTGTGGCTTGGTCTCAATTGTTCAATGACCCTACATGCTCGTAGCAAAGTAGTCACTCAGAAATAGCTTCCTCCGGCACTCCCCTGAAGACTGGGGGTCTGACGAAAGGTTTTCCTTGAGTGGTAGACATAGCGGAGAGGAAGGTAGGGGGTTCTGTCATGGTAGGGCTTGTGCACGTCGTGACATTGAGCCTGGCTGCCTGACCCCGACACGTTTTCACACTTGGTCTATTTAGGTCGTTTCACTGCAGCTCGAACTGCAAGCTCGTTTTCTCGTTCGTCACGGTGACCTCATAACTGCTTTCTTCGCACCCAAGCTTCATCTTCAGCTCGGGTGAAATTCGTTGCGGGATGCTCCTTCACTGCATATCGCGGTCCCTGTGTCAGCGAGGGCTCCAGCTTCAGGTCTTTCCCCAAACGTACTGGATCGTTCGGCCCTTGCGCTTCCGTCGATGTTTCCAATGTTGAGGTCGTACAAGGGGTCGTCATACAAAGAGCAGTAACCTTTCTGCTGAAATAGGGTGTCTCGACCTCAATCTCAGCTTCAAGAAGCATTTGAATCACGCTGTCAATTATGCAAACTGGTTTCGTTTTGCCTGTTAGTTCGCTTTCCTGCCCCACGTTTCTCTGTACAATAACAGTGGAGCTTTCGTATCTCTTAACACTGTAATATGCCTCCCCGCCATTTTTCCAGCCAACACAGGTCAATGTTTCAACCAATGTTTTTTGAGTGTGGAGCCACCACTGCAGTGGCCACCGGAAGTTTCTCCCGTTTTTGAGCTCCACAAATCCGTTGCTGATCTCTTCCTCTTCGTCCTTCGGTGGAGCATTTACACAGGCCAGTTGGTGGGTTTGACCCGCTTTTTTACGACTTACGTCTGCCTTGTCTCCAGTCTGACCCCATTTAAAACATTTCGTTACACTGGGACGCACAATGTTGGCTCGACAACTGTTAGCGCGATGACCCACTTGGTTACACAGAAAGCATTGCGTCACACTTTCCTGTGTATGCTTCTTTCCTTCCGGTGCTAGTTTTCTCGATTCTTCAGGACTTTCTTTCTTTACCTTGGACAAATACGTGCCACTTCGTGCTTCCAGGAATTAGTCGGCTAATTCAAGTGTGTCTTCAAGTGACTTAGCTCCCCTATCTTCAAATACAGCGTCGGGCTCGGGTGGCAACTGGTGAGAAATTGCTTTCTAATAAGGAGCTTTCGAAGCTCATCGTACTGCTGTGCTGTCCCTGAAAGTTCGATCCATCTGTCAGAATGATGGATAAGTTGGGCGGCCTACAGCGTAGCCGTCTCACCATTGGCCTGCTCTCTCTTCCTATATCTGTCTCGCAAGCCTTCCACAGTAAATCTGAATCGCTTCAGTGAAGCAGCTTTCACTTTTGTATAGTTTGCGACATCGGTCACCGTCAGCCTACGGTACGCACTGAGCGCATCGCCATTTAATCAAGTACTCAAAGCACTTGCCCATTGCTGCTCCGGCCAGTTTTGGCTCCTTGCAATTATCTCAAACCTGTGAAGGTACCAGTCAAGGTTGTTCTTCCTCTAGTCAAACGCCACAAGCAGTTTGCTTGGGTTCTAGTGGAAGCCATTATCTTCCCTTTCGCTGCTTTCAGCTCTGACCTGGACCGGAGTTTCACTTCACTGCTACAAATGGAGCTGATCGAGTTCTATCTCATGCTGCCACAGTTTTTTCTCTTTCGGCCATCTCATCTTTTCTATCTTCCCTCAACTGTTGCCCCTTCAACTCTCTATCTTTTTTCGCCCTCTCAGCTTCCACTCTGTCTCTCTCTAGCTCAGCTGCCCTTTCAGATTTTGCTGTTTCAACCGCTTACCTTTTATTTCCATCTCAGCAGCTTTTTCTTCTTTGCCCATTTATTTTCTTCTTTTTTTTCTTTTGGCTAACTCACTTCCGTAGATCGGCGCCTCAAAGGGCCATCTTTGCACCAACAGCTACCAACTTCTCCAAATACATAGTGCCTCTCAAATAGATCTTTGCCACATGCACGATCGTCTCTAAATTCTGGCTACCGAAAACTCTGCACAATCGTTAGCGAGAACGCCGTGTAACACACAAAAACTCGTTCCGATTGCACAACCAACGACTCGAGGCTGTTCCTCCCAACTTTGGATACCCTTTGCACCAAAAAGACCCTTGGTGCGGGTGCTAACTTAATTGTCACTAGTGCCGTTAATTAGGGAGGCCATCGCTGGAATAATTTCAACGGCCAAAGTATCGGCCCCTCGAACTGCACCACGAAAGCGCGGAAAATTATGATGTGGTCCTATTCGGCGCGCCAGTGAACCCCGGCTGTGATCTCAAAAGAGAGTCAGAGTCATGATGCAAGAATAAGTGGGGTGCTGAAACTCGCCACTCCGCGCAAGGAGAGGGCGCGGCCAGATTGTGTTCACCCATGACCTTGAGCCCCGAGTAGTGGCCGTCGCGCGAGTTCAGATGGCGCTACTGTATGACGTGCCGCGTATTCACGCGGCTTTAATGCTGAAATTCATGCGCCAAAAAACATATTTCTGGAACATTTGAGTGCATGGCGTTTTGTGATTTACAATCGTCTGTGAGCCCTGCTAGTGTCTTTGTTATCTGATTTGCGCTTTGTGATTCAGTGCACGTATACCTCGGCGCTGCATATGACTCCGAGTGCGCGGCAGTGGCTTTGTTGCTGGCTGCGCCTCTAAATGGGCAAGTAGTGTTTTGTCCCAAATTGCAAGTCGGGTTATAGAATTTCTACAGAGTGTTTGTCGCTTTTCAAGGCTCCGCGTGAACCAGAGTGCTTGGATAAGTGGCGATGGGCAATTTAGAAAGCTGACGGAGCTTTGCAGCTTACTGACTATATGGACCCGAAGCATGTCATGAAAGAAGTGATCTCTGCCAGATATCGTGCACAATACAAAGAAGCGTCAAGTTACACGCACCGGAAAATCCTATGCTCACTTCGTATGTTGTACCTGCCATCTTACCGGGGCTGTCAAAATACCTGACCATGCAGCAAAAAAAACAGCAAAGTTCAGCGAAAATGCCAGGCTCTACTGCTGAGTTCTTGGAGGTGACGCGGGCCAAAAGTTGCAACTGCACCTGAAGTGTCTGAACCAACCGCTGAAAGAGCGCCAAAATGATTGCGCTTAGAGACAGTTTTTCCACAGCACGTTGATAGTCAATCAACTGGCAGGCATGCAAAAGGTAGTGCAGCTCTAATCAGCAGCAACGGGCCTCTTCCACGTAAACAGGATGATTCTCCTCAACTTCTTAACATGACACTGATAGTGTGAGCCTGTGCGTTACCGACTCAATACTTCATCATGCCGGAAATCATTTCTTGTTTTAAATTGAGATGCCACATTTTCTAGCTGCCTGGTCTATGCCTATTTAAACCAATCAAAATGAAAATATCGAGTAACCAGTGAACATAAATCATTGTAAATACTAATGCTGTGATGTAGCTGTCGTGATGACAAATAAATTGTCATGCTTGATTTGGCCAAGCCAGATTCTCTCGTTTTTTAAATGTCTGTAGCGCCTCGGTACACCGTCTTGAAACACTGCAGACGCACTTCTGACTGTAGTACTTATGACACAACACCTTTTAATTATTAGGGCGAAGGCCTCAAATATCCTTAGATGCCTAATTAAACGCGCGATATGATTGTCGGCATCCCACGTCAGTGGCGTAAGCGTCGAGCTAAACAAGATATACTGTTTTAGTTATTGCGCTCGTTTTCACTGTCTCATGAGCACTTCATAAAGCTGAACTCCACACGGCCAATAGCGCCAACTATGGCTAATGACACTGGTCCGACAGTCCCGACATGGTTGTGGTGTGGGTTAACCCAGGGTCGACTTCGCATGCCCAATGAAATTTTTCAACTAGGTCCTGCTGCTCACACTATCAGCGGCCGAAATCTGTATGAAGCAAACAGCAACACTGCCAAGGTAGCGGGTCGATTGAACTACTTAATATGATTGCGTGTAAGTTCTCCTACACATTAGCTGAAAGTTTTCTGACGAAGATTTTTGTTCTATTTGCTGAGCAACAAAACGTGACTGTGATATCCGTACGTACGCACGCACGCACGCACGCACGCACACACACACACACACACACACACACACACACACACACACACACACACACACACACACACACACACACACACACACACACACACACACACACACACACGCACACACGTGCGCGCGCGCACGCGCGCTCGCCAGGGCGCACGCAGACTATCGCCTTCTTAATAGCTAGCGCGCCTTAGCACTCAGGCTGCCAACTCTATTGCCAACACCTCAAGATTTCTCTCACGGACAATGCTGCTTTTTTTGTTCTTAACCAAAGATGCCGATGCCGACTCCGCCACCGACAGAACTTTAACGAAACGAAGTCTTTAGTGTTGTCGCATCAAAATGCAACTGCTTTCCACAGACCAACGTTTGCTGCTGTTGGAGCTTTTATGTTACAAAAATACTGTTAGCCAATAGGGCGCACATGAAATTAGGAAATCAACTTTCTTGCAGCAGAGTCACAACGTCATAATTTTTTGTCATAATGTGCATCTGTAAATCTAGCGTAATATACCAGCCCCAGTGAGGCTCTGCAGCAATAACCATTCGTGACAAGATGTTCAGTGGAGAATTTGGAATAGTTACTGGTATACAAGTGGCGCCAGAAAACTGATAATTCTCCTGGGATTTCGCAGTGCCTTGATGGCATTCCTCTTTCTAAGTTACCTCGACTTCGTATTTTAGGCCTTTACCTTCAGTCTGATGGCAACGCCTCGCATGCTACATGCCTTCTGACTCAACAGATAACTCAAATATGCACATCATCCACCGCATCACGAATCGCAGGAGAGGCCTTTGCGAGATCGATGTCCCTCCTATAGTACCAGCACTCATAGCTCACCTATCACTTTTCATACCTAATTCTCACACCAGCTCAAACCAAAATGATATACATGCTTCTATGGACAGCTTTGAAGGTGGCCCTTGGCTTGCTTTCACACGCTTCTACGCAACGCCTCCTTTAACCCGGTTTGCACAACACCATAACCGAATGCTCATGGCCTAGCACACTAGTCAGCTCCAATGGCTCAGGCAGACTCGTCAAGGCTGCGTCATTCTGGCTATTCGTTGCTACCCTGTTCCCCCAAAACCCACAAAAGTACCACAGCACAAACTTGCCCCTGCTCTTCATGCTCTAATCAAAGTGGCTTAATTTCCACGCAACACAGATTCCCACCACCACACATCTCTGACAATCTTATGGTGGTTTGGAACGTTAATTAAAACGCACATTTCAATTTCCACCACCACAATAGTTGTCGATGTGCCACAATTCAAGCTATGACACGCCTGCTTGGTGATAGTACCGCAGATGTACAAGTCCTCTACACTGAAGCAGCATGCTACCCAGAGAATCCTGCCTTTGTGTATAGTCGTTATAAATAACACAGACGCCCACGTGGTGCCTGCCACACTACGCACTGCGGACAGTAGTTCCGCAGAAGAGGGAGCACTAGCTCTGAGCATTGTTCACGCCACGACATTGTCACGTGGCTCCTCTGTCACTATAGTGACAGACTCACAAGTACCTTCTCATGCCTTCACTCAATGAGTTGTGGCTGCCCTTACTCACAGAATCAATTCTTCTGTCTATTCTCCGCATTACGCCCGGTGCGTATCGTCTGCACTCCTGGACACGCCTCTCTTCATGGTAAGGAATGCGTTCATGCGGTTGCCCAAGGTCTGACTGGTTCGGCACAATTGGAAGAGCTGTTCAACCCAGACGATGCTCCAACAGAACCACTTAACTACACGCGATGATGGATTACTACCGATGGAGCCGTTACCCATATCCTCCTCCTCATCCTTCACTTAACAAATCAGATGTTACCGCTTCGCATCAACTGCAGACTAACTTATTTCCTTGCTTATACGTTCTAAATTGTTTTCGTCTATGTATCCCTTCTAGAGCCTCTTCTGTGGCTCTGTACCGAAAGTATACCACTCTACGTGGGAATGACCTGCTCCACTGGGTGTTCCTCGCATCCCCAACCACAACCCTTCCTCTTGGCACTGTGCACTACTCAGCTTATGCTGGCAGGAACAGCAATAGCTGGTCCAGCGGGCTCACGGGGTCACGCAAGCCAAAGGGAATCGGAGCCCTGAACTGAGCGTCCCACCCAAAGAAGGCTCTGTGTAAATGCATTGGCAAAAAAGTTTATTCTTTCTCTCACTTTCCGCTGGTTTATCTGCAATTAAACTTACACGAAACCCAACGCGCATCCCGTGTCTTAGCGTTTTGAACAATCGTTTACTCGAGGAACCACTCAAGCCCTGTCACGGTGGTCGAGTGGCTAAGGTACTTGGCTGCTGACCCACAAGTCGCGGGATCGAATCCTGGCTGCAGCGGCTGCATTTCCGATGGAGGCGGAAATGTAGGGTTGTGTGCTCCGATTTAGGTGCACGCTAAAGAACCTTAGGTGGTCTAAATTTGCGGAGTCCTCCACTATGGCGACTCTCATAATCGTATGGTGGTTTAGAGACGTTCGATTCCGCATATCAATCAAAGTGTAATGAAAGAATGACAACACCAGGGAACAACATGTATCACCACCGAAGAAGGCACCACGAGATCGGCGCTCGAGCTCCACCATCTTCTTTGTCCTGTCACTATCTGGAATCTTGCACCTGCCCGTTAGGTTCGCCAAATAAACCTCTTTACATTTTGGTGGAGGTGCTAAGTAACCACATCGCATACACCCTGGAACTCCGATCCCGCACCCTGCCGTCGACCATGCAAGTTGACGCCGCCCAACAAACAGTACCTCTTGCGGCCGCTACTTGCCCCAGACCGGTTCACCAGTGAGACCCCCCGATCTTTGCGGGCACCGAACACCAGCATTTCGAGGACTGGCTGGCGTCATACGAGAAAGTCAGTGGACCCAACAGGTGGGATGAAGCTGCTAAGTTGGGCACTGTCAGGTTTTATCTCACCAACGTGGTCAAGCTGTGATATATGAACCACGAAACCGAGTTCGCAAACTGGTCCGCCTTCAAGAAGGCGATATGTGCCATTTTGTGGTCGCCCTGCCTTACGAAAGCTACGCGCCGAACAACGTCTGCACACACGGGCACAGGAGCCAGATAAAACTTTCACCTCGTACATAAAAAAAAATGTGATCGACGTCTTGCGGCGCGTCGATGCTTTCATTAGCGAGAGTGCAAAGAGACAGCACATTATAAAGGGTGTCGACGATGACGTTTTCCAGATGCTTCTCTCGAAATCTCCTAGCACTGTGGCTGAAGTATTGACATTTTGTCAGAACGATGATGAATTGCGGAGGCAACGAGCTCAGACGCGACGCTCATTCCAGACAATCCAACCAGTGACTGCACTAGACGTCATGACTGATCAGATAAACCTTCTCGCACAAATGAAAGACTTCGTGCGAGAGAAAGTGGCTCGGCAGCTTTTTTACTGCCTTTTGCTCAACGCCAGGAGCTCTCGCAGCAACAGCCACTGCGACATTTACCACCATTGGCTCCCATGCTCCGACATGTGGTCCAGGAGCAGATTTACGAGGCTATGCCGGTGCTATTGCAGCAGCCCCCCGTCACCGCGCCTCTTACTTATGCTGAGGCACTAAAGCGGCCGCAGCTACTCCAGCCCTTGCCGTTCCAGGGACTCCCGCGTACCTCAGCCCCGACTATGCCGTTCACCGCCTAGGTTCCTCCCATTGCTACCACAGCCTCAACTAACCGTCCGCCGCATGGGCTACTCCGCCCGTGGCCAATACTTGGCAGGACGTGCGATAACCGGCCCATCTGTTTTGCGTGCGGTGGTCCTGGTCATATCGTTTGATACTGCCATCGTCGCGTGCCGGGATACACAGACACCCGGACACAGAATAGCTATATGGGCCATCCTCCATCTCGTCTGAAAAATGCGGATCATCAGTGAAGCTCGTCTTCACGGTAATGTCCCCGTACTATGTCTGGTCGCTCACTTTCGCCCCGCCATCGCTCCCTGTCACCCATGCGTCGTCGGCCAGCTCCTGAACACGAGAAAAACTAACCGCCGCAGTTCAGGAGGCAAGAACTGCGCTGACGAAATGCTGAAGCTCTCGCACATTGCCACCATTTATTGCCGAAGTTTTTGTAGAAGGTACATGAGCATATGCTATAGTGGATGCTGGTGTTGCTGTTTTAGAATGTGATGACTTCGACGAGTGAGCCGTAGGGGCCGATTTATTTGTGATCGGTGTGCGGGGCCGATTTAGCTTTGAAGGATGCGCGGGAATTACCATGATGGTGATAGCGGTGAAGTGAGGAAGCTCGCCCTATGCGCGTGCTCGTGCGCGTACCTCGTGGAAAGCTCCTGAGCCACGGGGACAGCTCGGATAACCTCAGAGAGAAGAGCCGAAGGACAAGTTTGGGGCCACGCCCCGACTGCTCGTTCTGACTCTCCGTGTCCGGGCCTCGTCTCGGCGTTAAGGTCCTCGGGTGCGTTTTGCATTGGGCATCGCCCCACCTTACCGCCGGGGTGCTCTGAAGCAACGTTCTTCACGGGCAGCCGGTGTTCTGGTCTTGGAGCGAACGTACGCAGCCGGCTTCGGTGGTTGTCGGGGCTTTCGACCCCGTGTCCTGGGCGCTCGCTTCAGTCGAGCGTGAGCTGGACGCCAACAACACGTCATGGTGCGCGACAACGACTTAAGATCGAGCCAGCGACCTACACGAGAAGGCGTGTCTCACCATGGACGCTACTGCGATGGACACAACGGCACGTTGCCCGGTGCTGCGGTCACCGCAACGACGGCGTGCGTGAGTGTGGTTTTCTAGACTTGTCATGGGATCGAAGCATGCTGACCGTAACACAATGATAGACGCCAAACTTTGCCGCAAGCTCCGAAAAGTGACTACGGCTTTTGATATGATGTCCTTGCAAACAGCGAATGGGGACCCGGTTCAGCCTGTAGCCGTCTGTACTGCCCGAATGATCATTGCGAACGACCACTACGCTGTTGAGTCTATTGTCCTTTCGTCATACTCACAAGACATCATACTTGGATGGAATGTTTTATTGCGTAACCACGCCGTTATTGATTGTGCAAGATCGGAACTTCAACTCTTTCTGTTTTATGACCAACCAATAAACCGCATTCCTGCCCGCCGTACGCAAACTCGTCGACAAAGAAAACACTGAAATTCCTCCGACAGCAGCTGTGTTGCTCCCCGTGTTCTGTGACGGAATTACGGACGAAGCTGCATTCGTTGAACCATCAAGCCTCTCCTTAGTCTAACATAGCTTCTTCTGCCTTATTCAACCCTCTCCATTTCTGAAGAAAACAGTGCTCTTTGCCTCATCGATCCCATTTCGTATCCCGTCAAACTGTTTCAAGCGGAATTTCTTGGACACGTACATGCCATCGATAAGGAACATATTTTTACCATGCCACCAGATTCTTCGGTGGTACGCAATCAGTGTTTTCAACCCTTGCAATGTACCACCTTCCGAGCTTTTCGATTCATCGATCGCTGACGGACTATCGCTATATGAACGCTTTGACCTTCTTCAGCTGCTCTACCAGTACCAGTTCCACGAATCCTTTGATGTTGCTCAACCTACCCTTGGCCGAACTCCCAGTTTTTTTCACTGCATCGACAGAGGTTCCAACGCGCCAGTACGACAGCGACCATACCGTTTTTTCGCCGCAGAACGTATGGTTATCACCGAACAGGATGACAATATGCTCAAGCGCGACGTTATTCGACCTTCCCAAAATCTATGGGCATCACCTGTCGTTCTTGTTAAGAGGAAGAATGGTACAATTTGCTTCTGCGTTGATTACAGGCGCTTAAACAAGATCACTCACAAAGACGTATACACTTTGCCCAGGATTGATGACGCCCTTGATTGCTTACAAGGTGGCAAGTTTTTGAGCTCTGAAGCTAACCATTCTCGGTCACTTCGTATCAAAAGATGGCGTTCTTCCCTGACCCAGATAAACTACGTGCTTTCGATGAATACCTCAAACCGACGACTGTAAAACAGTTACGCAGCTTCGTAGTATTGTGCTCCTACTTCCGTCACTTTGTGCGCAACTTTGCCTCAATATTTGCCCCTTTGATGCAACTTTTAAGCAGTGCCAACGACATCTCGTCATGGTCTTCAGAGTGTGATCACTAATATACCACTCTTTGCGGTCTCCTGACATCACTTCCTATATTGCGCCACTATGATTCCACGGATGCAACTGAGATCTATAGAGACGCCAGCGGTGTTTGTCTTGGTGCAGTTCTCGCACAATGCAAGCCTGAATTCCCTGAGTATGTCATCGCCTACGCCAGCAGAACAAGGCTGAGGTAAACTACAGTGTTACCGAAAAAGAGTGCTTAGCCATTCTTTGGACGATTGCCAAGTTTCACTCATACTTATAAGGCTGCACGTTTGCTGTAGTTACTGACAATCATGCCTTATATTGGTTGTCGTCGCTGAAGGTTCCATCAGGTTGCCTTTCTCGTTGGGCTCTGCGACTTCAAGAGTATGACATCCGCGTTGTGTAGCAGTTCCGGCCGCCAACATGCCGATGCTGATGCGCTCTCGCGATCACCACTGTCCACTGAGGCTGCCTCTATATCGTCTATAAAACACGCGCTGTCAGCTCTTGACATCGACACAATGTCCTCTGCACGCGACTATCCCTGGATAACTTCACTTCTGGACGTTTTATCTGGGGGTTCCGACACGTACACCCGCTTGATGAATGCGACGCCAGGTTTCGCACTTCAACATTCGAAGTGACCTCTTGTACCGGTGCGATTACTGACTAGCCGGCAGGAAGTGGCTGCTCGTTATTCCCCAAAAGCTGCGCTCTACAATCTGTGCATTATTTCATTCCGACCCGCAATGCGCTCACGCCAGTGTCTTCAATTCTTACGAACGTGTAAGGAAGCGGTACTACTGGCGTGGGATGTTTACTTTTGTTCGACAGTTTATTCGCGGCTGCCATGAGTGTCATCGACGGAAACAGCCACCGAATCCAGGAGCAGCTCCACTACAGCCGGTTGCGTGCCCTGACCGCCCATTCGATCGCGTTGGAATTGAACTTTATGGGCCACAGCCATTGAACACAGCAGGTAACCGGTGGGTTTATCATTGCTGTAGATCACCTGAGAAGGTACGCCGAAACCGCTGCTATTTCTACGGCGACAGCCCAGGACTTCGCATCCTTTCATCCTCCATCAGTTTGTGTTGCGTCACGGCCCTCCTCGCGAGCTTCTCTGTGACCGGGGCCGTGTATTTCTATCCGACGTAATCCAAGCACTTCTTCGTCAGTGCCATATTGTACACCAGATGAGCGCTGCTCACCACCCTCAGACTAATGGCCTGACTGAGCAGTTTAATCTGACCCTGGGTGACATGCTCGCGACGCATTTGTCATCTGACCAAATGAACTGGGACCTGGTTCTTCCGTTCGCGACCTACGCGTAAAACACCGCTACCCAAGCCACCACTGGCTTTTCCCCATTATTCCTTCTATACGGACGTCAACCATCGCACACAATTGACACTTTGCTGCCATACACACCAGATGCGTCTGAGTGCACGGCCGTGTCCAAAGCAGCCCATCACGCAGAAGAATGCCGCCAATTAGCGAGGCATTTTACTACGGCTGACCAGCAACGCCAGAAAAATGCCCGCAATTACGACCATCCTTCTGCTGCAAAGTTTGCACCTGGAATCCTTGTATGGCTGTATGTACCACCCTGCGCACCTGGTTTGTCTACCAATCTACTTTCAAGTTACCATTGTCCGTACCGCGCGGTAGAGCGCACATCGCCCGTCAATTACGCCATCGAACCGCTTACGCCCTTCGGTGACGATTGTCAGCGTGGATACGTTATTGTTCACGTGGACCGCTTGAAGCCGCACTTCGACCCGCTCGTTCCCACCTGTTAGATCGCCAGGATGGCTTCATCTTTCTCGACGGGGGCAATTATAATGAAGGAATGATAACACCAGGGAACAACAAGCATAATCGCAGAGGAAGGCACCACAATATCGGTGCTCGAGCTCCACCATCTTCTTCGTCCTGTCACTCTCTCGAGTCTTGCACCTGCCCGTTAGGTTCGCCGAATAAACCTTTTTACAAAAGAAAGGCTCCACAGAGTTTCACTTCAAACTGTCCTTGCAGCACCCACGTCGATGCCCATTTCAACGGAGTCAACGCCGTGTGCACCGCTGTGTCTTCGCATGCCATTGGGGTTCCCGTCGGGGACATGGTCCTATATTTTTTAAGGCCCGAGCTGCTTAGGCCGTGGGTCGTTGTTTCCTCCATATGTAGTATGTAGCTAACTCTAGATTCTACTTGCTCAATAGATGGCGTTGTGTCTATATGTTCTCGGGAATTATATTACAAGATGCCGTTAGTAGTTTTGACAGCTAATCCACGGATGGAATGATGATGAGTAAGTCGAAGCGTCCATCTGTATGTTCAACCATCCGCGCATCAACACGGACAGGCGGTCAGACGTTGGCATGGACGCACGGACTCATGGACGGAGGCACGGACGGAAGCTTGGACGGACTGACAGACGCATAGACGGAAGCATGGACGGACAGAAGCAGGGAAGCACCCACGGTAAGGACCCATGGACGGATTCACTGACGGACAGATGTATGGACAGATGAAGCATAGACAGAAGCATGGACAGACAAAAAGAAGAATGGACGGAAGCACATATGGACATAAAGAAGGGCCTACGCACGGACAGACGGATAGAAGAACGGACGGACGCGTGGATGGACAGCCAGACGGATGGACAGAAGCAGGGACAGATGGGCGCCCGAACGGACGAATGTGTTAACAAACAGACGCGCGGACGAACAGAAGCACAGGCGGACACAAGCAGAGATGTATGGACGCGCGGACGGATAGACAAAAGGATGGAGGCCTGCAAAGACACACAGACGAATGGACGCGCGGAAAGGCTAATCTTTTTCACTCCATGAGTATGCTGTGGCTTTTTTCTCTCTCAGAACAGACGTGTTAGTTGTAAGCTGCAAACAAACAGTTATATCCTGTATTTCTTGTGATCTAAATGAAGCCAGCAAGATTCCTGATCATTTTTTGCATCTCCATCGAGCTGTCAGTGTTTGATTTCTGCATTATTATTGTGACTATTTAGGCACTGACTGCAAAGTGTGTCACCTATTGCAAGGCTTTCGACGCACTCATTACTACAGATCACAGTTTGCCGCCACACAAGGCTGCATGGATCCCTGTCTTTGGATGTCGAATTGTTTTGCGATGTGCATTTTACTACTGATCTGATTTAGGAAAAGAAGTGTAAGTTTAAACACCAGTTTTCTTTGTTACATACAAAATTATTGTGAGGTAATAGATGTGGTTAGCTTATTAGTGATTGTAGCCGAGGAAAAGGCAGCAGTTTCGCCGCAAAGGTCTACAAATAGATGTAATAGGCACAAGCTGGAATACATTGCGAAGAATGGTTAGTGGCTAATTTCTTTAGCCTCTGGCCTGACATAACTCACACAAATTTTCACGTACGGACACACGATTGCTTCAGCGAGGAAGGCATCGTTTCTTCTGCTTATGTTTTCGTCGCTCATACCTTCATCGCAAAAAACACAGAGCGTTCTCCAAAGAGATAAGCCGTCTGTAAATTCCTCCAAACGCCGGGTGCGTGCAACAGCGCTTGCTCGTGGGGCGTTTGCAGTTCACGCTTGATCCACCTGACACTTTATATGCATTTCACGTGACGAAAAATAACACGTGCGTCACCTGTCTGTTTGAGCAGCTATCAGTGGTTGTGCTTGTCCACTGTCATTTTTACTTCTAACCTTCTAACCCACGACGTGTGGGGCGATGTCTTCGCGTGTGGTTTCTGTAAATAACACTACATGGTGATGTAAACGAAAAAAATGGACCTGCAATGTCCATGTTATTGCTTTCGCTTTTAAGTGAGAGTGACGGGTACATATGTGGTGTCACGTAGTTGCTCGGGAACCACCCCGGAAATACGCAGTGGTGCCTCAACGATATACGGCCTGCCCATGATAGAAAGAGCCGCTCCTTCCTAGCAGCTTAAGAATCCTCAGGACACGAATCATCAGGATATAAAGACTAGTACAGTAGCTAGGGATTATACCCTTATGATTCGACAGAGAAATGGACAATCAGAAGCACGGCTTGGTAGGAGGGCAAATTTTCGTAGTCGATACCCTAATTTGTCTTACTGTTTTTATTCAATTTTGCTTTGCTACGCGAACGACTCCTTTTAAGAAGACACGTTAAATATCTTTTCGATCGCCTTGCTTTCCAATGATGGTACTGTAATTTATTGTACCTCTACAAGAAAAAATTAAGCTAGACTTGCAGTAGGGGCGCCAAGCCTGTAGGAATTACGGGGCCTGGCAGGCGATTTTGTGTCTTTTAAGGGCGAAGCTCCATAGGGGGATTCATGTCCCCTGTCTATATTAACCTGTCTATCGGCGTGAGATGCTGTGAATATTCATATGACTACATATAAAGATTTGAATATCTATATGAATATTCAAAAGAATATCAATATAGATTCCCTAATCTATATATATAAGTATCCCAATCTATATGACTATTCCTATATACTCCTGAACATCATATGCGCTGTATGATTAGTGAACAACTTTGTATAAACTGTATATGTGTTTTGTGACGTATTTGCATGACAGAGTAGGTGATGCACGGGGGTTAATGATCCACTAGAGCTCCGCCCACTTGTCATCATTCACGTCGTGGATACGCTGTGATTTCCTAGTTTCCTCTGTGTTTCTCTGCTTTTTCTCTTTCTCTGTTTATTATGTTTTTGTCGTTTATGTCTCTACACGTATCCAAGTGTAAATATTGCAAGCGGGTTTATTAGCGACGCCAGGTAATAGGCAGACAGCCGGTACGGAAACAAATGCTCGGGCAGTCCAGCGTCTACAGCTCGTGCTCCCGCTCGCGCTTCGCACTCAGCGATGGTCCCACTAGTCATTGCCTTGCGAATTCCCCACTACAATGCCCCGGCGACGAAGACGAGCCATCCTGGCGACTCAAGGTGACAAGAGAACAGGAGGGTTGTAACAGGGCTTGAGGCGACTGACGTGGACCGTCTCATGACCAAGGCGGCGCTTGTCCGTGGACGGCTTGAGTGGTTCAATCCCATAGGTGACAGAAGAAGGGTGCTGTATGACGCGGTAAGGGCCCGTATACTTCGGTGCAAACTTGGGAGTCAGTCCAGGAGAGTGGAAAGGCAGTTGGAGCCACACGAGAGAACCGACGGGGAAGGTATTCTGAACAAGATCTTGGTCGTGGCGATCTTTTTGGAGGGCTTGGTTATCGGCTGTGAAGGACCGTGCAAGTTGACGACACTCTTCGGCATGTTCGGCCATTTCAGAAACTGGGCTGAACTCGGAGGCATCAGGATTGTATGGCAGAATTGTGTCGAGTGTGTTGCATGGGTCACGACCATATAAAAGAAAAAATGGAGAAAAGCCTGTTGTTGATTGAATCGCCATATTGTAGGCGTACGTCACGAAAGGAAGAACAACGTCCCAGTTGGAGTGGTCGGAATCAATATACATAGCGAGCATGTCTCCGAGGGTTCTGTTGAAACGTTCCGTTAGGCCGTTGGTCTGAGGGTGGTAGGCTGTTAATGTGCGGTGTACCGTACGGCATGAATGTAGGAGCTGCTGAAGAACTTCGGACAAAAATACGCGTCCTCTGTCACTCAGGAGCTCCCGTGGTGCACCATGACGAAGAACAAACCGGTGCAAGATGAAGGTTGCAACGTCACGAGCACCAGCTGAAGGTAGCGCTGCCGTTTCGGCGTACCTTGTCAGATGGTCGGCAGCCACAATCACCCATCGATTGCCATCAACAGAGCACGGTAGCGGGCCGTATAGGTCAATCCCAACACGGTCAAATGGGTGTGCAGGACATGGCAAAGGCTGCAGTTGACCGGGTGAATGAGGGAATGTCTTGCGCTGCTGACACTGGGAACATGATCGAATGTGTTTGCGTACAAACGTGTACATACCCAGCCAGTAGCAACGTTGGCGGATCCGCTCATACGTCTTTAGCGCTCCGGCGTGTGCGTGTTGCGGTTCAGCATGAAAATATTTGCAGATATCAGACCGCATATGGCTGGGTATGACTAGCAGCCATTTACGACCCGCCACTTGATAGTTGCGACGGTATAACAGGCCATCCCGTATGGCGAAATGCGTTGCTTGGCGGCGAAGAGCACGCGGGTAACCGGAAGTTGATGCGTCAGAAAGCATATTCAATAGCGAGGCAATCCAAGGGTCCTTCCGCTGTTTGGATGGCATGTCTGTGACGCTGACGGCAGAGAGGGGAAGGTCCAGGGCTGATATATGCGTATCATCAGATTTCACGGGTGATCGTGAAAGCGCATCTGCGTCAGAGTGCTTTCGCCCCGATCGGTAGACGACGCGTATGTCGAATTCCTGGAGGCGTAGTGCCCAACGTCCGAGGCGGCCGGAAAGATCTTTAAGCGAAGCCAGCCAACAGAGTGCGTGATGGTCAGTTACCACATCAAAAGTTTGGCCGTACAAATAGGGGCGAAACTTGTTTAACGCCCACACAATCGCGAGGCACTCTTTTTCCGTAACAGAATAGTTGGCTTCTGCCTTAGTGAGGGCGCGGCTGGCATAGGCGACCACATACTCCGTAAAACCTGGCTTGCGTTGCGCGAGTACTGCACCAAGGCCGATGCCACTTGCATCCGTGTGTACTTCGGTTGGCGCAGTAGGGTAGTAATGGCGCAGTACGGGTGGTGAGGTAAGTAGTTGGCGAAGTGTTGCGAAGCACTCGTCACAGACTGCTGTCCAATTCGAAAGATCTGCAGGGCCAGCAAGGAGTTTGGTGAGTGGAGCGATGATGGAGGCAAAGTTCCGGACAAAGCGACGAAAATAGGAGCACAGGCCCACAAAGCTCCGTAGTTCTTTAACAGTTGTCGGCTTAGGAAATTCGGCAACAGCACGAAACTTGTCAGGGTCGGGAAGAATGCCGGCTTTCGAGACGACATGACCAAGTATGGTAAGTTGTTTAGCCCGGAAGTGACACTTCTTCAGGTTAAGCTGAAGCCTGGCGTTTGTAAGGCACTGTAGAATCTTACGCAGACGAGTGAGATGCGAAGTGAAATCGGGTGAAAAAACCACAACGTCATCAAAATAGCACAAGCAAATGTTCCATTTGAGACCACGTAAAATGCTGTCCATCATTCGCTCGAATGTGGCAGGCGCATTGCAGAGTAGGAATGGCATCACGGTGAATTCATAGAGGCCATCCAGTGTGACAAACGCCGTTTTTGGACGATCAGACTCAGCCATTGGGACCTGCTAATAACCCGAGCGAAGGTCAAGCGAGGAAAAGAATTCTGCACCTTTGAGACAATCGAGAGCGTCGTCTATGCGGGGAAGAGGGTAAACATCTTTCCTCGTAATGTTGTTTAGGCGCCTGTAGTCTACGCAGAACCGGATTGAACCATCCTTTTTTTGACGAGTACAACTGGGGAAGACCAAGGACTACAAGAAGGCTTGATGACTCCACGCTGTAGCATATCGTCTACTTGTTCTGCAATTACCCGACGCTCCGCTGGTGACGCACGATAAGGGCGCTGGCGCAAAGGAGTACTCTTTCCTGTGTCAATTGTGTGCACAACGGTGTTCGTTCTTCCTAGCACCGCTTGGGGAAAGTCAAACGAACGCTTGAATTCGTGCAGCAGGGTAACAAGCTGCTCTCGTTGAGCCGGGGCGAGATGGCTGTCAATAGAACGGTGAATTGCATCGGTAGACACGCTGTTCGAGGCAAAGTGAGGAACCAACGCGTTCAGCTCCATATTCGGCTTGGTGTCGAAGAGATCGGCAGGCACGATAGTACCTTCATCGATAAGCTGAATGTGGCCGAGCGTCTCGTTGCGGCGCAAACTGAGGGGGCACGAGTTGGTATTGGAAATAAATATCCCGGTAGTGTCTTGACAAAGCTCAAGAACGGCGAATGGCAGCGATGTGTGGTGGCGGCTACCGAAGATGTCAGATGGCGTGAATAGGACGGTAGCGTCAGAAAGTGAAGCACAGCAGGCAGGGACAAACTGGGCGCTGAAAGGTGGAAGGTCTATGTCCGTCGCGACGACAAGGTTAGCCACACTAGATACGGCCGCATCAACAGAAGGCGCATCACGAAACGGTAACAGCTCCACTTTGGCCCGAACGCAGTCCACGACGGCGTGATGACGTGATAAAAAATCCCATCCTAGGATGACATTGTGGGAACATGAAGCCAACACGTGAAATTCAATGGTTTACAACACGTCTCGAATCACCACTTTTGCTGTACATGACGCGACGGGCTCAATTTGTTGGGCGCTTGCAGTACTAAGAGAAACCACGGGAGAAAGCATCGTCACTTTAAGAAGAGAGCGGCAGAGTCTCTGACTAATCACAGATATAGCGGCACCGGTATCGATGAGTGCGAGTGTTCGTACACCTTCGACGATTACATCGATAAGATTGGCGAGAGACAGGCGAGGACTTAAACGATTAGATGATGATGCAGCTAGTGCCTCCGGAGCTGCGGCAGTTAGTTTTCCGTCTCAATGGAGGTTGGGCGTCGACGCATAGGCGACACGGAACGACGACTTGGTGAAGGTGAAGGCGAGCGGGAAGTAGAACGTCTAGAAGTGAATGTTCGGGCGCCGGAAGCAGTTTGCGCATCGCGTTCGTGAACTTCAGGTGGTACGTGAGGCGCGTGGTATGGAGGTCGAAACGAATAGTCAGGATATCTTGGTGCGTTAACTGTGAAGCGCCGACGACATAGACGTGCAACGTGACCTGGAATTCCGCAAAAGTAACATATAGGCCGGTTGTCAGCAGTGCGCCAAGGATTTTCGGCGTGTTGCTGTGTAACTGGAAACGGCGCGGTGGACGGTCGCACAGGTTGTGGCGTATACATTGGCAGACGAGATGGAGGAGGCATTGCCGCGACGGCCGCATAAGTCAGTGGCGCGGCAACAGGTGTTGGTGGAGAGGCAGGCGTAGGTAATGGCAACGCCTCGGAGACCTGCTCCTGAATAGCCTGTCTGATTGTCGGCGTTAGGCGGTTCGTTGGTGCTTCGGTGGTCGGCAGATACGAGAGACACGAAAGCTGTCGTGCGACCTCTTCGCGTACATATTCTTTTATCTGCTCCAGCAGGGAGCTGTCACCACCGACGGCCAGGGCAGCGAGAGAGTCGTCTGCAGTCGTCGACCTCCGAACTGCTGCACGTTGTTTCCGAATCTCTTCCAAGCTCTGCCACAAGGTTACAAGTTCGGATACGGTACTTGGGCCCTTTGCCAGCAACATTTGATAGGCATCATCGTCTATGCCTTTCAAGATATGCCTGATCTTGTCATGTTCGGTCATCTCAGGGTTGAAGCGCCGGCATAACTCGATTACATCTTCAATATAGCTAGTGAAGTTTTCGCCCTGCCTTTGTGCACGTCCGCGTAGGCGCTGCTCAGCACGCAGCTTGCGCACTGCGGGGCGATCGAACACAGCTGCGAGGGTGGTCTTGAAACCGGCCCAAGTGATAAATTCGGTGCGGTAGTTTGTGAACCACAGGCTGGCGACGTCTTTGAGATAAAATGGGACATACTCCAATTTCGAGGGGTCGTCACACTTGTTGGCGGCGCTCACCTTCTCAAACAGCTGCAACCAGTCCTCCACATCTTGGTCCTCGGTGCCACTGAAAAAGGGCAGATCTCGTTGGCGCAGGGTGGTAGGCACGATGACCAGTTGAGATTGGGCCGTGCTTTGCTGGGTGGTGCCTTGCTCGGTCGTCTGATCAGGCATTGCTGATGTAGTGGGCAGCTTTCGGCTTCGAAGTTCCAGGTTTGCGTACCCAGCACACTTCCACCACTTTGCAAGGGGGTTTATTAGCGACGCCAGGTAATAGGCAGACAGCCGGTACAGAAACAAATGCTCGGGCAGTCCAGCGTCTACAGCTCGTGCTCCCGCTCGCGCTTCGCACTCAGCGATGGTCCCACTAGTCATTGCCTTGCGAATTCCCCACTACAATATATATATATATATATATATATATATATATATATATATATATATTGTAACGACGAGAAATAAGAGACAACGCCTTTGCTGCAGGCCGGCTGTTCTTATTCTGCTTCCTCTTCCTCGGCTTCCGTCCCCCTGCCTGCGCCCTTGCCTGAGCCCCACTATTTAATATCATTACACTCGGCCCCGACTGCGAGCCTCGTGGGCTACCGACAATGTCTCCGGTGGGCGGCATTGACTATTCCGGGGTGGCCGGGCTCGGCCAAGCTGATATTTCACATGGAAGTTTGTTGAAGGAGATTCCGGAGGACGACACTGGCTGTGACGTGATGGTCGGTGCAGGCGTCGTCCACGATGGGGCCAACGCTGTTGACTTGGACAAGATGCCGCTAGCAGGAGATACAGACTCCTGCAAAGTGGCCGCGTTGGTTTAATCTCGTCGGTTTGAGCATCCTGTCGCAGTCGTGTTACAAATGCTGGAAATAGTCCACGCTGCACCGTCACCTGCTGCACTGAGCGTCGACGCCTGCGTTGCTTGCGGTGTGGCAAGGGGCGTCGGGGTGTCTTTGTAGTCATCTGAGAGCCGAGTTCAGGTTGCAGCTTGAGAGGCAACGCGTGCTCTTGCAGCACTGCCTTTGTCGGACTCATGCTCAAGCTGCTTATTCCTATAGTTTCACGTGCAGTAGAGCCTTCATTGTCAGATGACCTGTCACTAACCGGAAGTATTACCTTCTCTGGTAGGTCTTTGCTGACAGTGACTTTGAAGGAGGCGGCGCTTAGCGTGTGGCAGACGTCCGCACACTCGGCCACAGACTGACGTGATATCAGAAGATGTCGCTTCGAAGTGAGGGTCAGCACTGTAGGGTTGTTCGTCCCAGGGTAGGTGGTTAAATTGGCTGTCGGGAAGCTGCAAAATACAGCTGAAGCCGCGAGGGTGGTCTCCTTCTGGGATCTATTCTCGGTAGCGGTCGCGTAAGACTGGGTGGTCGTGGAGAGGTGATGGTGACTCCGTCCAAAGCAGCTATGAGCTTGTCACTCCAGTCCACCCAGGACGTCTGCCGCACGCCTTCGTATCGATGCCAAGCGCGGCAGCATTCCGAAGGCGGTCTATGGCCATGCCCCCACTTCTTTTGGTCCGTCCACGCTGCGTGATCTCCGACAGCGTTGACGGTTGCCACCCATTCCTTGGCATCGTCCTGGAAGCCGCGAAACTCCGGTAGCTCGAAGGAAATCGGCGATGGCGGGACTGCGGGCAAAACTCCGAAATGTGCCCACGCCAAGCAGTTCACTTGCCTCTGGATCCTCCGCGCACTGAGAGAACGCCGAGATTGCGACGAGTTCTCGCGGCGAGCTTACTCGAAGTTTTGTGAGGCCGGACCGCCAGCCAACATGGCATTGAGGTGCGCACAATGTTGCGCAAGATGGCAGCTCCGCTGCGCTGTCGTGTGATCCGCACGAACACTTCTTTTGGTCCGTCCACGCTGCGTGATCTCCGACAGCGTTGACGGTTGCCACCCATTCCTTGGCATCGTCCTGGAAGCCGCGAAACTCCGGTAGCTCGAAGGAAATCGGCGATGGCGGGACTGCGGGCAAAACTCCGAAATGTGCCCACGCCAAGCAGTTCACTTGCTCTGATACCTCCGTGAGAGAACGCCCGAGATTGCGACGGTTCTCGGGCGAGCTTACCTCGAAGTTTTGTGAGGCGGCCGCAGCCAACATGGCATTGAGTGCGCACAATGTTGGCAAGATGGCAGGACATAGCTGGGAGCTCGACGCTATGAGGGCGTTGGTCGTGACGCGGAGTTGCGCGATGGTATGCTGCAGCTCCGCTGCGCTGTCGTGTGATCCGCACGAAGAGCCAAGGCCCGCCTCTGCGGAGGATACAGTGACTGCGGTACTCGAGGTGGTACAATTGCTGACCAAGGACGCGTGGACGGCGTCCCTTGGAAATCCAGCTGTGGTAGGAATCGTGGACATGGGTTCCAGGGCGCTGGAAGCGTCAACGACGTTCCCAGGCAAGCGGAACCCGTGTGATGAGTTGTGACCTGGTACTGTGGCGTAGATGAAGCGGTCTTGCGCCGCCGGGTAGGCCTCGACGCCGTACACGGTGGGTGCTTGAAGCGCCGACAGGTTGCCAGGTATGGAGGAGGCATGTACGCCATCCCTAGGTGAGAGAGGCCCGTGCGCATGGTTGCCGCGACGTGTCGCGTCCCAGGACAAGTTTCCCGGAACCACAACGGAGGCCTGGACGCCATCCGTCGGTGCTGGGATCGATGCTGGCCGCGACGGACGCCTTGCGGGTTCCATCAGCGAAGAAGCGTGACGGCGTTCCTTATCGTGAACTGGTACCGGTAACGGGTGCTGGAGCCGCCGAGGAGGCCTTGACGCCGTCCCCGAACGGTGGTGTCAGTAAACAGCTGCCGAGGAGGGCTTGACGCCGTCTTCAAGCGACGCTTACCGCGGCTGCACGTCGGCGGGCGTTCTGGATGACGAAACTGAGACGTAAGCCGTTTTCTTCGCCGACTGCGCCATTGTAACGACGAGAAATAAGAGACAACGCCTTTGCTGCAGGCCGGCTGTTCTTATTCTGCTTCCTCTTCCTCGGCTTCCGTCCCCCTGCCTGCGCCCTTGCCTGAGCCCCACTATTTAATATCATTACAATATATATATATATATATATATATATATATATATATATATATATATATATATATATATATATATATAATAAAGGTGTTGTACGTCGAGAAAGGTTCAGACGCAGCTTGGCCAAATGTGCTTTATCAGGCAGGTCTGGCTAATGGTGAGCGGCGTGCGCGAGCTACTACTACAGCCACCCATCATCATCGTCTTCTTCATTACCAGCTGAGCGTTCGTTATTCAGATTCATTACAATTGCTCCCCGCGAAATAAGGAGCCATCCTGGCGACCCATGGACAAGTAAACACGGGAGGGTCGTAGCAGGGTTTAAGCCTCGACTGGTGGACAATTTCCTGGCCACGACAACGTTGGTCAGAAGATGGTTCTAGTGGCTCGATGAGGTTTTTCACCGGTGACGTTTTTTGTAGCACACGATATGGGCCTTGATACTTGGGGACCAACTTGGTAGAAAGGCCACGTGTAGCAGAAGGGACATGCAGCCAGACGAGTGAACCTGTATCGTAGGAAGTATTGTTATTTGATGCGTCATGGTGGCGGTTTTGGCGTCCTTGGTCTTGGGTTGTGAATAATCTTGCCAGTTGGTGGCATTCTTCAGCGTATGCAGCGGCTTGAGACATAGTCGTGGACTCTGAGGAGTCAGGTTTGTACAAAATAATGGTGTCCATAGTACAAGAAGGTTCGCGTCCGTGAAGGATGAAAAAAAGGAGAGAACCCAGTAGTGCTTTGAATGGCGGTATTAGAGGTGAACGTAATAAACGGGAGCACTCCGTCTGAACTTGAGTGGTCTGACAGATGTACATAGACCGCATGTCATCAAGGGTGCGGTTGAAGCACTCTGTGATTCCATTGGTCAGGGGATCATGGGCGCTTGTACTGCAGTGAACGACGTGGCACTCACGCAGTGATGCTGTGATGACGTCTGACAAGAATACGTGACCACGATCACTCCGTAACTCTCGAGGTGATCCATGACGTAATATGATGTTGTGAAGAACGAAAGTCGCAACGTCTTTTGTTGTAGACGAGGGAAGGAATGAAGTTTCGGCATACCGCGTGAGGTGGTCGACGGCAACTATGATCCAACGGTTACCGTCTGCAGTGTTGGGAAGGGGACCATTCATATCGATGCCGACGCGGTCGAATGGTCGGGATGGGCATGGTAAGGGTAATAAGGTACCGCTGGTGAGATGAGGGGGAGTTTTTCATCTCTGGCACGTCGAGCAGGCCCGAACGTATTGTCGTATAAAACAGTACATGCCACGCCAGTAATATCAAAGCCGTATGCGAGAATAAGTCTTCAGGAAACCTGCGTGACCACAATGGGGGTCGTCTTGAAAGGTGGAACAAATTTCAGATCGAAGATGACGTGGAATCACGAGGAGTCACTAACGTCCACTAGGTGCGTAGTTGCGTCGGTACAGCACGTCGTCGCGAGTGGTGAAGTGCTCTACTTGCCGACGCAACGGGCGAGAAGGGGGGGGAAGCCGTTCGCCCAGCCAGGATGTCTAGAATTGAAGTAACCCAAGGGTCAGATGGCATGTCGGCGATAGTGACGGCAGTGGCATCACAGGTTAGAATTTCGCAGCAGGTCGGGTCAGGGGGTAGGGGCGAACGGGAGAGGGCGTCTGCGTCCGAATGTTTCCGGCCGAAGCGATAGACCAAGCGAATATTATATTCTTAGAGGCGTAACGCCTTTTGGGTGAGGCGACCTCTTGGATCCTTCAGTGACGATGACCAGCAGAGGGCGTGGTGGTCAGTCACGACGTCAAAAGTGCACCCGTACACGTAAGGTCGAAATTTCTCTATCGCCCAAATAATGGCAAGGCATTCTTTTTCAGTGCAGAATAGTTCATTTCGCCTTTTCTAAGAGTTCGGCGTGCGTAGGCAACCACGTACTCTTGGAAGCCGTCTTTCTGCTGTGCAAGAATAGCGGCTAGCCCGACACCACTAGCGTCGATGTGGATCTCTGTGGGTGCCGATGGGTCCTAGTGTCGCAGAATAGGCGGCGACGTGAGGAGGTGGCGCAGTTCATTGAAAGAATCGTCACAGGTGGCAGACCAGGCTGAAAGGTCTCTAAGCCGCCGAGGAGCTTGGTCAAAGGAGCGATGATTGTCGCGAAATTGCGGTCGAAGCGCCGGAAGTAAGAGCAAAAGCCTATGAAGCTTCGAAGCTCTTTCATAGCGGTTGGTTTGGGAAACACTGAAATGGCTGTGAGTTTGGCGAGTCAAGAAGAATGCCGTCTTTTGAAACCACGTGGCCAAGGATCGTAAGCTTTTGAGCGCCGAAATGGCACTTCTTCAGATTCAGTTGCAGCCCTGCGGCAGAAATACAAGCGAGGACTTTCCCGAGGCGGGTTAAATGGGTTGCAAAATCAGTTGAAGAGACGACAATGTTATCTAAATAACAAAGGCAAACGTTCAATTTGAGGCCTCGAAGGATAGAGTCCATCATTCGCTCGAAAGTAGCGGGCGCGTTGCAGAGGCCAAAGGGCATGACTGAATTCGTAAAGCCCGTTGGGTGTGATGAAAGCTGCTTTTTCGCGATCGGCCTCTGGCATGGGTACCTGCCAGTATCCAGAGTGCAGTTCTAAAGAGAAAAATTCGGCTCCCTGTGGGCAGTCCAAGGCATCGTCAATGCATGGCAGCGGATAGACATTCTTGCGCGTGATTCGGTTGAGACGTCGGTAGTCCACGCAAAGCCAGATGGATTCGTTCTTCTTCTTCACCAACATAACTGGAGAGGCCCAGGGACTGCTTCACGGTTCAATTATACCACGCGCTAGCATATCGTCAACCTGTTCATTGATGGCATGGCATTCGGTAGTTGGAACACGATATGAACGCTGTCGTAATGGCGTTTCTTGACCGGTATCTATACGGTGAACAACAGATGACGCTCGACATAAGGAAGGCTGATTGTGGTCAAACGAAGCCCGAAAACGCTTGAGGAGCTTGATCAGCGGTTTCTGCTGCCCAGGCGTGAGGTGGCAATCAATGAACTTGCGGAATATATCCATAGGGCCATCGGAGTCAGTTGCGGGTGTAATGGCACAAGTCGGTAGAAATGGCTTGCCTGGATACAGCGGGTCCGCGAAAATGCAATTTAAGGTCTCGAGGCTTCCCAGGCACTCGCCGCGTAGCAGGATGGACGGACAAGCAGACACTTTGCACGTATAAAGTACCGCCGAACCATTGGAAAAGTTGATGATGGCAAACAGGAGGACGTGGTTCGGTAGTGCACACTAGCTATAGTTGGTTGGAACAGGAGCGTCGAGTTACTGGCAGCAGGAGAAAATACAGGCACTAGGACGGCGAACAACGGCGCGATGCGGACGTCAGCTGAGGCAAACACTTTCGAGGGACTGTGGTGGTCGATATAGAGGCACGGATTCGTCAACGTGAGTTCAGCACGAGCGCAGTCAACGATGGCCTGATAAGTAGAAAGGAAATCCCATTCTAGTATGACGTCGTAAAGTGAACGTGGAAGAACAGCAAAACTGACGGCGTACCAAACATCCTGAAGAAGAACGCGTGCAGTGCACTGAGACGTCGGTGCGACGAAATGGGAGGTGGCTGTACGCAGAGCAAGATTCTTAAGTGGCGTTGTAACTTTTCTCAAATTGCAACACAGTTTTTCACTAATTAAAGAAACGACGGCACCTGCGTCGACAAGTGCACATACAGCAACACTTTCTACTAGCACATCAATTTCATTGGGCAGACAAAGAGGAGGTCTCGGAGAGTTCGACGACGACGCAGTTCTTGCCTCCGGAACTGTGGCTGTCAGTTTTCCTCTCGAGCGGGGCTTGTCCGCCGAAGCATCGGGGAGACAGACCGGCGACGGGGCGGTAATGACCGGCGAGAATCGACAGGGCGTCGTGGGTACAATGAGTCGGCGATAGGGGAAGATGGTCGCTGGGGATTCTTGGCAGCCTGGTAATTTGCAGAATTCCCATGGTCTGGAGGCTGGAAGCTGCGACGGCGACAGTAGCGTGCTATATGTCCCACAAAACCACATGCAAAACAGATGGGTCGGTTATCCAAGGTGCGCCATGGTTTAACGACAGACGGTGCAAAGGGCGAAATAGGACGGGGTGCCATGTACGTAGGCAGCATCGTAGGATAGCAGGACCCGGTGCCCCGGTATGCGCCAGAGACAGGTGGGGCTGGGGTTCTAGCAACGACGGCAGCGTAGGTCAGCGGCATAGGGACAGATGGCGATGGAGGCAGTGCCTGTGTGACCTGTGTCTCAATGACCTGGTGTAGACGTGGGGCTAACAAGGTCACGGACTGGGATGCTTCGGCCACAAGAGAAAGTTTACGCACAACTTCTTCACGAATGAATTGTTTGATGTGGGGCAGTAAGGCGGTGTGATCAGTAGCGACGTCGTGCACAATGGCGGATACTTCAGCCGTATCTTCAGTGGCCCTGCGCGTCGAGACACGCTTCTTACGCAACTCGTCGTACTCCTGACAAAGCTGGACAACGTCGCTGACAGTCTGTGGATTCCTAGTGACGAGCATCTGGAAGCTATCGTCGTCAACTCTTTTGATGATGTGCTTGATTTTGTAGCGTTCGGTTAGAGATTCATCGACGCGCTTGAAAAGAGACAAGACATCTTCGATGTAACTAGTAAAGGTCTCGTCCCTGCGCTTGACTCGACTACGGAGACGCTGTCCCGCGCGAAGCCGGTGCATGACGGGACGACCGATGACCGCGGCGATGGTGGTCTTGAAGGTTGTCCAGTTGGTGATTTCGCCTTCGTGGTTCTTGAACGAAAGGCTCACCACATCAGCGAGGTAAAAACGCACGTTTGTGAGCTCGTCGCAGGCGTTCCATTTCTTGGAAGCCCTTACGATTTCGTACTCGACGAGCCAGTCCTCGATGTCTCATTCGTCGTTTCTACGAAAAAAAAATTGTGGGTCGCGTTGTGGAGGCACGCCAGTACAGTAGACTGTCGTTGGTGGGGTAGCTTGAGAAGGGCCAGGAGCAGTTATGGTGAACGGTGAGGGTAGCGTTCGATTGGGAAGTTCCAGGTTGATGGGAACCCCGGCTCCTCCACCACTTAAAATAGAGGTGTTGTACGTTGAGAAAGGTTCAGACGCAGCTTAGCGAAATGTGCTTTATCAGGCAGGTCTGGCTAATGGAGAGCGGCGTGCGCGAGCTACTACTACAGCCACCGTTCATCATCGTCTTCTTCATTACCAGGAGAGCGTCCGTTAATAAGATTCATTACAATATATATATATCTATTCATATATATATATATAGATATATATATAATGACATCTAACAGACAATGATGTCAAGTAATGTGTACGGCAAGCCACTAGACCTAATTTTAATGTAAATATGAGGAAAGAAAAGAGTGTGAAAAGATTACTTGCCTTGGGCAGTAAGCGAACATACGACCTTCGAATGACGCGTTCGATGTTTAACCGCTGAGATACTACGGCTGCTATTGCCCCAGCCACTTTATCGGGTTCATATGTGAATTTAAACGTGGAAGTTTCAGTCGCCGCCACCAGTAGCCATGGCGAAGAGTTTGGCACACTCTTTTGAGCCTGTTTTGGCGTCACGTGGCACGGGAACTTAATAAGAGCGGGCATCTGCACAATAGGCCTCCGTACAAAACCTACACGCACCAAGTCTGCCAGTACGAGATCCTCGTTACTCAATTAGGGAAAGAAGAATTTACTTAGAAACTTGTTTTTCTGTGTTTTACACAATATTGTTGAGATCTAACAAACAATAATGGCAAGGAAAGAAAGTATAGAAGAACATATTATATTGAATTTAATGTAAATATGAAGAATGAAAAGTGGGTGACAAGATAATTTGCCGTGAGCAGGAACCGCAATAACAGACTCAAAACAGGCTCAAAAGAGTGCCACACTCGCCGTCATGGCTACTGGTGGCGCTGCCAGTCTGAAAACAGACTCAAAAGAGTGTGCCAAACTCGCCACCATAGCTACTGATGGCGTTGACTGACACTCCAACGTTTAAATTTACACATAACCCCATAAAGTGGCTGGAAGGATAGCTGCTGTGGTAGCTCAGTGATGGATCATCGAACACGTCGTTCGAAAGTTGCAGGTTTGGGTCTTGCCCACGGCAAGTACTCTTTTCACCCACTTCTCTTTCTTCGTATTTAAAATAAAATTTGGTCTAATATCTTCCTATATAATATCCTTGGTATTAGTGTCGGTTAGATCTCATTAATATTGTGTACAACACGGAAAAACGAGCCCTTAAGCATACACTTGGTGCCTTACTCACACACACACACACACACACACACACACACACACACACACACACACACATATATATATATATATATATATATATATATATATATATATATATATATATATATATATATATAAGGGAATGAAGTGTATCCCTAGGGCTTTTTTTTCCGTGTTTTGACACAATATAACGAGATCCAACAGATAATAATGCGAAGAAATGTATAGGGGAGGTTAAAAGAACCTATGCAAAGTAAATAAGAAGGCAAAAAAGTGGCTGAAACAATAACTTGCCGTGAGGATGAATCAAACCTACGACCTCCGAATAACACGTTCGATGCTCGGAGGTTCGATTCCTGCTCACGGCAAGTTATGTTTTCACCCAATTTTCTTTCTTCTTATTTACTTTAAATCAGTTCAGATTGGTTCTGATATCTTCCCCTACTAGACATTCCTTGGCTTCATTGTCTGTTAAATATATATATATATATATAATATATATATATATATATATATATATATATATATATATATATATATATATATGTGTGTGTGTGTGTGTGTGTGTGATTCTACACTACAGGTTTTCCCGCTCACTTTAATCCAAGTGCCAACCTAAATATTCTGCACGCCATTGAAATAATCTGAGCGCCGAGATATTTAACCCATGTGGCAAACATTTAATCCAAGCGCCGACATATTTAATCCAAGCGCCAACTCACTCAAGCCGCGTGCCATTGAGTTTAATCCAAGTGCTACCGTGTTTAATCCAATTGCCAATGACCAATTCAGGTGCCAGTCAGTTTTTTCCACGCACAAAAACCAGAATACGCGGCGTAAAAACGGCAGTGCAATTGAAATGCAGTTCCTACAGTATAAAAGGCAATAGTCGGAAGGTAGAATCAATCATTATTATTTGTAGTCATCGATAGTATTCTTGAAAAAAAATTACTGCCGTGGTTCGCTTAAGTGCTTGGCCCAGGTGAAATAAACCTAATGAAAACGAAAAAAATGCAGGAACATATTACTGAATATTTTACAGTGCAGTGAAATTCAGTATCCGTCACTGAAGCTCATAATGGGCTTTGGTAAACACTACAGCATTACATGACCAGGACAGGTCATGTAATGCGAACGACACACTATGTTTATTGGAGTGCCGAAACGCATACTAAGAGATTAAAAGCATGGTCGTGGGCAGTGATTGGTCAAAGACAGCTACATAATCAAGAAATTAGGAAGCCGTCGCGTGGCACGCACTGTGAAATAGACATAATTCCAATATGTTTTTTTTTTCCTATAGTGAACATAAAACGTAGACTGATCATTCTGACGTGGCAATTGAAGGTTTATTTTACATTATTGTACGCTCTTATTTTTTTTATATAAACAAGGTAAATGTTTCCAATGATACGAACACTACAGATTGTTCATTTAGCTTGTTAGTTTTGTGACGTACTTGACGAATGCGATGAAACGAACACAGAGGAAACAAAATTATAATAACACGGAACTGACCTTGGGCCTAGCTTTCTTTTTTTTTTGAGTACGTGTTTTTGCGTGGAATTATGCCTCTCATCGCACATTGGAAGCTTGCGGATTCAGTGCAATCACTAAATTATTTGTTCTGTCCCCCCCTCTCTATCTCTACACACACACACGCGCGCACACCGGGTGGGCTCGAACCTCCAACCTTTCGGTTAACAGCCGATCGTGCTAGCCAATTGCCCCACGGTGACAGTCGTGCTCCACTCTCACCACCATCAGAACATATCTTCAAAGCTATAAAACAAGAGTGATTACTACTAATTATTCTAGAAATGCAACATAGGCACAGGTTAGTGTATTTATTAAAACAGAACGGTCTCATAGGGCTCGGAGACGGATGTTCACAAGTCATCTTCACGCAAACCGGCAGGCACGAAAGAGAAATTGTGCCGATCAAAGGCCGCGCAGTCCACGCGCTGTATTTGTTGCATGGAGTGGCGAGCCGCATCCAGCAGCAAATAACGCCTGTGCTCCTTCTTCGTCATGCCTTGCGGTGTCACTAAAACTAAATTATGACGTTCGCTCAGATAGGCCTTCACGTGTGACTTAAATTTCTAGAAGGCTTCTTCTATAGGGTTAAAGAAAGGACTGTACGCTGGCAGGCGCTTATAGAGTGCATGGAGTTAGCCAAAGCCACCTGTTCTGCTCGAGCGTGAGCCGGTGCATTATCAAAAAGGAATACAGCTTCGGTATTTGGCTCATCACGTTCTACGCGGGCCGAAACATCACTGAGGAAGTCATTAAAAACAACCCAATGAACTTTGTCCACCACAGTCCAGTGAATAACTCCATTTGCGGACATGCCTGCTATAATGTTCAAGTTCACTCCCTTTGGCGTTATGGTCATGTGCACAGCTGGTTGTCTTTTAGCTGCCCTGCCGAAGTTCCTGGAACATCAGATATTGAAGTTAGTCTCATCCAAATAGAATCGGCAAACACGCGGCCCATCAGACTGCAGCCATTGGGCGTACAGCATGCGGCTGTGCTTGATATCATCACGGTTGCGATCTGTGGGCCTCTGCGTCACTAGCTTCATTGAGTAGCAGTGGGCATCCAGTAAGTGGTCGACTGCGCTCGCACTGATTGTTACTCCTGGCATTTCTTTCTTCAGGGCCTCCTTTATTTGCTTCAATGTAAATGTACAGTTTTCGTCGACAATTTGTCTCAAAGTACTCACGACGTCATCTCCAAACTTTCTTTTGAAGCCCCACCATGCTTTGATGTTTTTCTGTCGGTAGCGGCAATCGATCTTGCTGTTTTAATGTTGATGGCTAGAGCGTCGGCCAGTTGCTTTAAGTCACCGCCACGCCTGTAAACGTCCACAATCCTAGCCCTGTCGACCACCGATACTCTGCTGTTTTTTCGACGAGGTTCGTCGGGGTTCTTAAAGTGTGGTCCTCGTTTGCGTCCAGCCATGACTTCAAGCAAAGGTCTCTCTTCGTCTGCAAATGTTCCCGTATGAAAACACACGTTTCAAGTAAACACGCTTCAGCTGCACTAAGCGTCGTCTGTTACATGAAAACCGTATTATCTACTTTGATGCTTTTATAACAACTTATTTCCACATGAACCCGAATAAATGCAAGTTTGGTATTTTTAAGTGGTTATTTTTGATTTCAAGAACGACTGGACATCATCTCTCGGTCACTGTTCTCCCTGGGCTGAGCAGACGACTGCGGTAGCCTCAGCGCATAAGTAGCCAAATGCCGTCTGCTCAGCAGACGACACGAATCTATGCATATTCGATGGTGTAGATGGTTAACCGGAATGAAGCAGTAGCAATGCAATAAAGACTAACATGGACTCTATGAGCAAATACATTTAAGTACCCATAAGTTCAATTAGTACTGACTGTTTTTTTTATTTTGAAGCTATGACACCAAAATGTTAAGGGGAAGTCGCACTGCGCACTTCATTTCATAAGCGCTACCAAGCATAGCCGAGGGAAACGTCCTTGCTGTGACGCTATGTTTACATTATTCTCACATTTATAATATATATAGTGGCTAACTGTGTGTTTCTAGCGCATGTATTAAACTGACTGGCACCTGAAATAAAGTCATTTGCAATTGGATTAAACACGGTGGCACTTGGATTAAACTCAATGGCACGCGGCCTGAGTGAGTTGGCGCTTGGATTAAATGTTTGGCACATGGATTAAATAGCTCGACGCTCAGATTATTTCAATGGCGTGCAGATTATTTAGGCTGGCACTTGAATTAAAGTGAGCGGGAAAACCTGTAGTTTCTACATGTGGACTGGGTGAGGTAGACGAGTGCAGTTACTTCTAATTGTCCTATTGCGAGACGCGGACTGAAGTGCCCGTCATGACACATCACTCGTGTGCACTGAAAGCATAGCGGAGCGATTGGCGGTATTCTATGCCTAGCTTACTCTGTCTCCAGTAACATCACCATCATGTTTTCATGCTTTGTTAGGTAAGACATTACCCATAAAAGAAATGAACGAGAAACAGCACACCGATGTATCTCGTTTATTTTCCTGGTTCGTGCCTTACCTGGCAGCACATCACAACACAAAGAGATACGAAATGGCCATATTAACGTATATGTAATCGTCCGCCATTATTTTTGGGTGGGCGAGTACTGCTTATAAATGGTGTTGGTATGTTCTATTTGCATATAATGCACAGGAAAGTAAGAACTCGAAAGCATCACCTATTGCTTGTGAGATAATTATATCATCAGAGCAGCGCCATTTATTTAGTCGTACGGCTGGTGGATTTGCTTTGGCCTAAGTAGAACCTAACTTTAAGCGCGAAAGAAAAGCCTGTTTTTTCATCCTTTGATCATAGTTCTAATGTACGGCTTTTTCGATGTACAAGCAATTTGCGTTACAAATATTGGAAGAAAAAGAGAACGATGTGAATTGTACTGATTGAAAAACTTTACTCTTGATTTATGAACCAATTCTAGGTGAATTCTTGCACATACAATATACGTATATGAACCTTTCAAGAAAAACACCCCTTAAAGAATATAAGAAACAACACAACTGTTACAAGAATAATTTTCTCATAGTAGTAGCTGAAGCGAATGATGGCCTGTGGTTATCGACGCTTCCAGTATTGTCAAATGTAACAACAGAGCCTGGAAAAAAAACGAGTCAAGCATCGCTTCTTTTTCTCATAGGGCTTCATGTGCAGGAAAATACTATAGCAACAGCTGTTAGTAATTGAATCTAAAAACTTCCATCTCTAGCAAAAGCATTAATAACGAAACTGAGTTAGGTCGAAAAGCAGCTCTGCTGTTGGCTGCGGCCTTGTGCTACTATATGCGCACTTTGTCTTGCGAACGTGTGCAGCTGTCATCTATGTATTGCAGCTGTCATCTATGTATGCTTCCCCGAATATCAGCCACGTCGAAATATAAGCAGCTGTCTACACAAAATCCACATACAGCCAGAAACTCTCACCGAATAATTCCGTAAAAGCCGTATTTGGATTCGTTAGTCACTATGCAGGTGTCTGTGACCTTACTACTCTAATGTGGGTCAAAGCAACGCAGTCACCATGAGCGGTTGTCGCTATGCGCGTAATCACGCAATAGATGCGGCCGAGTGGAAAATTTACCACACGAATACGTCCCCACAACTTGATACACGATACTTGTGTCACTGATTGACCTGTAATACCCTACTCATTGATTGATTGATATGTAGATTTTAACGTCCCAAAACCACCATATGATTATGAGAGACGCCGTAGTGGAGGGCTCCGGAAATTTCGACCACTTGGGGTTCTCTAACGTGCACCCAAATCTGAGCACACAGGCGTACAACATGTCCGCCTCCATAGGAAATGCAGCCACCGCAGCCGGGATTTGAACCCGCGACCGGCGGGTCAGCGGCCGAGTACCTTAGCCTTAGACCACAGCGGCGGGGCAGTAATACCCTACACAGTCACGCCAATAGTATCTTATACAAAGTGTTCTCTCGAAGCACAAGCACGTCCGCGCGTGCATTTCTAAAACATTAGGGGGCCCTAAAGCTTCGCCTTTAGAAGTTGAACGCAATAGCGACATCCTGTTCGCACTGTGTACTTCAAACCCTTTGAGATAGCAACCTTTTAGAATTTTCTATGTACCTTTACTTGACCTTAAGGGAATAATGCGCATGCAGTAGCATGTGTGATTTTTGTAGTAGGGTACCGGCTTTCAACCAAGGGAGCCATTGTGATAATCACATATTTTGAGGCCAATTGGCAATGGAAGCTTGATCACGGCATTATTGCTGCAATACTTCATGTGTATCAGTGAAGCATATATACAGGACACGTGTGTTTGTGGAGCATGAAAGGTACTTTCACTTCGTTTCCAAGCACAGAAGTTCTTTTCACTGTTTTCACAAGCAGAGGCGTGGCCGTGTGCTATAGCATCCGCTTGCCACGCAAAAGACCAGAGTTCAATCCCTACTCAGATCTCGACAACCCTGGCTCGATCCCCACTCTGATTCAGGAGTTTTTTTATCATTCATTGATTTTTTGCATCGTTCCCGATTTTTCGGTAACGCGTGAGCTGGTTGATTTTACCCGGAATTCCCGCGAAATGTCCTCTTTAACGCTATCGCAATAAAACTATAGACTTAAGGAGTTCTCTAAGTTTATTCACTTCATGGAACGAAAGCAGTATCCAATAATCAAAAAGCTGCTACAATCGCTTCAAAGTTCCGCATTTTGTTAGAGCTGCTAGGCTCCCGCTACGAATGAGAGAAAATGCTCCTATGTTGCTATAAAAGGTGGTCCTCAATATTCTAAAATGGCATAGTCACCCACGCTGTTACAGAGGCTACAACTGAAAGAAAATGTCGGTAGCATCTGTTAGAAGTTGACAGTTTGTTTTGGCAATTTTGGCGTTGCATGTCGTACCTCTAACAAAACTTCCGATGTAACAAACTCAATGGGATTAGTCAGTGTTATTTAGGCATAAAGGCGGGCTCTAATTTGCATTTTCACGGGGCCATGACCACTGAGAGTTACTTATATGTTTCCCAAAGGTACTTCTTGAAACGAACGCTTGTGCATAAAGTTTGAACCGTATTTGTACCGCTATCACGGCCTTCATGGGTGTGAAGAACCTGAACCAGTGCTGCTCTCTCCATGGCTTTCACATTTCCTCTTTTGCAGCATGGCATGTGCATTATATATGTAAGAAGAGTCGGGCAGCACCTTGTGTGTTCGTTACAATTAGCCTGCGTATTGGTCTGGTGCAGGTCGCGCGAGTTGCTTAAATTACAGAGCACTCACATCATTTTGGTGTGGGCAGCATTACGTGGGTAAAATCAAGTGGCTCCTGAAAAAGAATCGACCGCTAAGCTTCAAAATAGTTTGGAAAAGAAAGCAGTGCAGTTCGTGAAAAGATTTATTTATTTATAAAAACAGTTATTTGGAAATTTCTATAGCAGCTCACAGACCGCTTGTTTTTATTCTTAAATTTACCGAATAAAATAAGCGGCAACTCCATATCCTTTCATTATGGTGATTGCTAACAAGAATATAAGCATGTTAAAAGAGACGAAATTGTTATTCTCTTTTGTGTATTTGCAAGATAATCAACAACGTTTCTTACATCACAATAGAGGAATAACTGAATGCGTTTGAGCAATCGACATTGGAATGAAGTGCATGAAACAAAACAGGAAGTGACAGCAGCGCGTGCAAGCGAATAAGGAGCGATGGCTCCAGATGGTGATTGAACAAAGCATTCAAGCAGTCCTGGAGCTATGGCTACTCATGATGAGGGGCTTCGAATCGCATTGAATTGTAACCTGCAAAAACTTGATGCGTGTGACCTAGCTAAGGTTCCATCGCTATCGGGGTTAAAACTTATAAACGCGCTGATAGATGCGATTCGTAGGACACTGGAGAGAAACGCCAAGACTACAATCTGCAGTAAAAAGAGGGCTAACACACCCCAACCCAAACAGTACAGTGGAATTGTAGGGGAATTCCTACGAAAAGAGACACTGTGCAACAGTAGGTAGAGTCACTGGCTCAAGTGCCTGAAATGAGTGAATGAATGAAATAAATATATTTACAAAATATACAGGAAGAGTCAGAGGCAGCTGCGGCCAAGATGGAGGTACAACAGCCACAACAACACGAGCGAAATCGCATTTATCGTCTTCGTCGTCTACCTGATGCTCTCTCGTTGCCGATGTCGTGTAACATAGAACCCCCCGCCGCCGGTAGCGCCGTCTCGGCGCCTAAAGGAGAGTAGCATCATATGGGGAGATGTATGGTTTCAGACGGGACACGAGAACAGCGTCCGTGGCGGGTGCGGACGACGACGACTGACTGTCCAACAGAGCGATCTCATACACGACATCGGCAACGAGAGAGCATCAGGTAGACGACGAAGACGATCGAATGCGATTGCGCTCGTATAGTTGTGGCTATTGTACAATAATCTTGGCCGCAGCTGCCTCTGACTCTCCCTGTATATTTTGTAAATATTGTACGCATCTAATATGCGCTTTATCCTCATCTGGACAGCAGTCAATGATCATCACCTGTTCTGGCTGACAATCATCATCGTATTCGAACGTGTGCTTTATGTTCGAGTATACGTTGCGCTTGTTCGTTCCCGAGATCACCACCAATAAACCTCGTTATAACCGAGTCGTCGAACGAGGTCGACTTGGATTGAAGATCGCAGTCCTCTCCTCTAAATGCCTTATTGCTGGAGCTCCGGTCAGGCCGCCGCTTGAACCCTCAGTTTACCAACATGTCTCAAAGTGACTGGGTGGACACCTTTTCTGCTCCCGTCCCTGTGCCGCAAGCCCCTTCTCTTTACATCCTAAACAACCAGTGCGACCCTTCGATCTTCGCTGGTCTTCACGACGAAGATGTGCAGGGCAGGCTCGATAACTACGAGCAACTAAGCGCAACTAATCACTGGGACGACTCTAACGAGCTCCGCCAAGTATTGCTTTATCTCACGGGCATTGCCAAGACATGGTTCTTAAACCATGAGATTGACTTCACCGACTGGCCTGCCTTCAAGCAGCAGCTTCACCAAGTATTCGGTAAACCTGCCGTTTGGTCCGCTCTAGCGAAGAGAACCCTAGATACTCGCCAACAACATCCCGGCGACTCATACACATCGTACATATAGGATGCCCTTGCGCTTTGCCGGCGCGTCACTTCTTCGATTTCCGAGTCAGACAAACTGCGTCACTGCCTGAAGGGCATCGTATGCATTGCCTACAATGCCCTTGTTGCCCAGAATTCTTCTACTGTCGCTGACGTCGTCTCTACGTGTCAGCGTATCGACGAACTCGATTCTGTTCGCCTTCAGTAGGGCAATAGCGAACACCGTCCAGCAGACCGGGACCTGCGTGACATGATACGGGAGATCATACGCGAAGAACAATCAATGGGCTTCTCACCACCTTTTCCATCTCTCACGAAGCTTTCAAATATGGCCTTGCATGACATCTTAAAGGAGAAACTAACATCCTTCACCGGTCCAGCCCACGTACAGCCACTTCCGTCCGGCCCTCCAACGTACGGGGAAGTTGCGGCCGCGCCTCCTCGCAACGTAAACTCTACGTTGCCGCTGCCATCGTTGAAGTCGGTTGCTGCTGCACCACCAATCCACTTCCGGCCAATGCCGCCCGACCCTCCGTCTGCCCTTTTGATTGCGCCACCTCCCGGTGCGCCGAACGCCCTTTACTACCCGTCTTGGCGTCCGTCTCGCCCAACATGGTTTTACTGTGAATATCCTGGCCATATATCGAGCTTCTGCCGCAAGCGTCCGCAGGACGAGCGTCGCACGTATGACATGCGCGAACGGGACTTTTGCAGTGGGGATTCTTACGCCCGGTGTTATTCATCAGGACAGCAGCGGTCTCCATCTCCGCCCGCATCAGCTGAGACGCGGAACACTTACGTTCAAGACGGCGCCGATCACATTCGCCCTTTCATTCCTCCTCCTCTCATCTTCGGCCAGCCTTGTTTACCACTGACAACTGGTTAGAAATCTAAATGATGCAGCTATCGGAGAATAAACTGCATGTAACAGTAGGACTGATATTATTCCCGCCCGCCCGTTGAACATGGTTTTTGTTATGGTGGAAGGAGATCTCGTGGTTGCTTTGGTGGACACCGGTGCTACATTTTCTGTGATCAGATAAGATTTGTGCAAATTCCTAAAAGCGTAATGACACCTTATAACGGACCCACTTTAGTAGAAGCCCAGAGGAACACGATCGAACCTTTTGCTCTTTGTACTGTTCCTGTTTTTATCAATGACATCTTGCACTACATCTAGTTCACTGTGCTTACCCGATGCTTTCACCAGCAAGTTCTAGGGTGGGACTTACCTTCTTCTTCAGCCGCTATCTGTTGTGGTGAACGGATTCTGCACCTAATACGGACTCCATGTTCGACGAAGGCGTCTACAAGCCACTACGCCTGTTCGCTCGCGAAGATCTGGAACAACCGCCACATCAACAGCGATTGTGACCCTGACCTTTAAGGACATCGACCATGGTGACGTCTTGGTGTCCCCTTCGTCGACTTGCGTTGATAAAGGCATAGCTTTGCGTCAGGTTTCGTACGCTTTCACCATGGCTCTGCGCTCATCATTGCTACAAATGCAACACCGGAGAAAGTTCTCCTTCCAGAGGACACTGCAGTAGCCTGGGTTGTGGATGCTGAGCCTGTCAGTGTCATGCCATTTAAATCTGCCTCTACCACGACCGGTATATGAGATAGCCATGTTCTTCTTCTCCCTTCACAGCACGTAGTAGTGATGACCTTACAGCTATGCAGGCGCAGCATTTGCTTGCTTTGTTAACGAAACACGCCAATTCTTGCGGCACCTGCTCCTCGACGTTGGGCCAAACTACCACTGCAGCGCATCGCATTCATACCTAGAGAACATCTATTGTGCATCGCCGTACGTACCACGTGTCTCTCGCTAAGCGAAAAATCATCAAGGAAAACGTCACTGACATGCTCCAACGAGAAATAAATCGTCCATCAACTAGACATTGGTCATCCCCTGTTGTTTTGGTACGAAAAAAACATGGCTTCGTGCGCATTTGTGTCAATAACCGGGCACTTAACAACATCACACGCAAGGACGTATACCGCATGCCACGCATCGACGATGTCCTTGATTCACTGCAAGACACTGAATACTTTTCAAGCCTTGATTTGCGTTCGGGATATTGGCTAATTTCCATGCACGATGACGAACAAAAAAACGGCATTTGCAACCCCCGATTGCCCATACAAATTTAACGTGATGCCTTTTGGGCTCTGTAATGCACCCGCGACGTTTGAACACAAGATCAACAGCGTCCTGCATGGTCTGAAATGAAAGACGTGTCTCTGCTGCCTTGATGACATTATCATTTTTTGATCAACGTTTTCTCAGCACATGAGGCACTTGGATGACGTCCTAACACTCTTCGCCAGCGCGGGTCTGCAGCTCAACACCAAAGAAGGCCGTTTCGCCGCCAAATCCATCAAGGTTCTCGGTCATGTCGTGAGCGAGAATGGTATTCGCCCTGACCCCAAAAATATCGCTGCCGTCCTTCGATTTCCACGCCACAAGACCTAAGTATTTGCGAAGTTTTCTTGGCCTCGCATCCTATTTTCGTCACTTCGTACAAAATTTCGCTTCAATAGCTGCGCCACTTCACAAAATACTTGCTTCTAATGCACCCTTTGTGTGGTTCGAGGAATATCAGTCGGCGTTAGACCTATTGAAGGAAGCTCTCACGTCACAGCCTGTACTCTGCCATTTTGATGACACTGCTCCGACGCTCCTGCATCACTACGCCAGCGGTTACGGTATAGGCGCTGTTCTCCTCCAGCGCGAAAACTCTGGACGGGAAAGGATTATCGAATACGCCAGGCGAGTGCTTACTTCTACCGAAAAGAACTATATCATCAGTAAGAAAGAGTGCCTCGCTCTGATTTGGTTCATACAAAACTTCAGTTTTTGTCTGCATGGCCGTCAATTCACCATTATAACAGACCGCCACGCCTTATGCTGGCTTTCTACAATGAAGAACTTGTCCGGAAGCTTGGGTCGTTGGATTTTACGCTTACTGGAGTATCAGTTTAAGATTATTTATAAATCTGGCCAAAAATATCTAGACGCCGACGCTCTTTCTCGTTGCCCACTACCTACGACTTCGTTCGACACTGCAGCTTCTATCTCCAACGACACCAGTGCGGACGTGACTCCCAGTTCTGTTGCCTTGCCCACCTCACTGTACCAGCCGCCAATCGACATTGACCAACCCTTCAGTTCTCGCCAGCGGGCTGACCCGTACTCTCGGCGCATTATAGACCACCTCTCAGGAGCTACGCATACACCCAATGCACGGCTTCGTCGACAACTCGAGCACTTCAAGCTTCAGGACGGTGTGCTGTATAGTCAGATTTATCATCCTGATGGTCAACGCTGGGTACCTGTTCTGCCACGCGCTCTTCGACAACATGTACTGAACAATTTTATTGATGATTCTACTGCTGGCCACCTCGGCTTTCACAAAACCTACGACCACATTCGAAGCCGCTTTTATTGGCCTGGCCTTTCTACCAGCGTAGCAAAGTACGTGGGTTCCTGCTCTTCATGCCAACTTCACAAACTTCCGATGTCTCCTCCTGCTGGTCAATTACAGCCAATGACGTGCCCTACAACACTTTTTGAGGTCGTCGGTATCGATATTCATGGGCCCTTTCCTATTATTCGTGCTAGAAATAGGTGGATAGTAACCGCTGTAGACCATCTGACAAGCTACGCCGAGACAACTTCAGTAGCTACTGGTTCAGCATCGGAAGTTGCTGACTTTGTCCTTCAGGCCATAACTCTACGTCATGATGCTCCTCGTGTACTTCTAAGTGACCGTGGAAAGGTGTTCTTATCACAGCTTTTAGGTGAAGTTCTTAGCGTTTCTTGTACTACACACAAGATGGCGTTTAGCTACGATCCTCAAACAAACGGTCTGATCGAGAGATTGCATCGAACCCTTGCCTACATGATCACCGTATACTTTCAACCAGATCACAGAAACTGGGATACAGGTCTACTGTTCCTCACTTTCGTCTACAACACTGCTGTTCAACGCACAACCGAATACTCACCGCTATATTTCGTTTACGAACGTTCACCTACTTTCTTGAGCGACGTTTCCTTCTTAACCAGCAATGGCCCTCTATCACCGTCTTCTTGCGAAAAATATATTTCTCGCCTTGCCCAGTGCCGTCAGCGCACTCGTATAAACACGGAAGCTACGCAACAAGCAAGGAAGGCAGTGTACACCACCTCTCATCATGTGGTATCATTCCGAACAGGTGACGAGGTGCTGCTATTGACACCAATTTGCACACCTGGTCTGTGCGACAAGTTTTAGACTGAATTCGTCGGCCCATATGTAGTTTTAGAGCAGACAACCTGTCAGCTATCGTGTGGTGCCTTTTGTCGTGCAACTGACCGCCGTTACCGCAGCACCGAAATTGTACACGTTTCCCGCATGAAGCTTTTCACACGACGTTCCCCGTCACCTTGACTACCCGCCCGCAGCGGCCAGCCTGGCCGCTTCCACGTGGGGGGAATTTGTGTAGGCATCTATTATGCGCTTCATCCTCTTCTGGACAGCAGTCATTCATAATCATCTGTTCTGGCTGATAATCATCATCGTCTTTCAACGTGCACTTCACTTCGGGTCTGTTAAGCTTAGTCGTTCCCGAGTTCGCGGCCAATAAACCTCGTTACAACCGAGTCGTCATAATATATTCATTTATTTTTTTATCTCACCCCCGTGACATTTGGTGGTGGTGCGGGGTACAACATGATACAACGGAGCTCCGCAGCGGCCGATGTTTTGATTTTTCCGCCATGGTGAACCGGGGACCCGCTCGCGCCGAGGCGACTACAACAACTGTTGTCCTTCTGCAGCTAAAAGATCCTGGCACGTTCTGTGGCACTGATGATGTTAACATTGAAGAATGATTGCCGTTGTACCAACGCACAAGTAAGAATTACCGCTGAAATCAAACTCTTATGTTGGCCAACATCCTGTACTACTTGAAAGGAACAGCAAAAGTGCGGTCTGAGAACTACGAAGATGAAATCGGTAGCAGGGATACGGGCCTTTTTAGGCAAGGCTCTGGGTAGAAAGGCATCTCATGGGAGTTGGCATCTCGTGCGCAAACGTCAGCAGAGGCCTACGTGACTTCATGCAGGACATGCTCGCCCTTTGCCGAAAGGAGACAATGGTATGAAAGAAACCGAGAAACTAACATACTTATTGAAAGGCATTGCAGATGATGCGCTCAACCTTCTCGTATGCAAGGACTACAACACGGTCGATGCCATCAAGCAGTGCCAGCATTTTGAAGCCGCAAAAAGTCGACGTATCGCCCACTATTTCACTCGACTACCAAACACAGAAGCAACCTGGTCGGGTGAAGACGGGCCTGTACTACAGATGCCATAACTGCAGAGCATGTGGCCAAGATCATCAGACGTGAACTTGAAGCTCTCTCTGCTGCGTCTACGTACTCCAATGCCTGTGACTCTGACCCCCGGATGGTGCCACTGGTACATTACATTGTGCAACAAGAGCTTTCCCATGCTTGACTGGCCTCCGAGTGCACTACAGCTCCCTCTCAGCCGATCAACCGTCGTCGACCCCCTGTTTCGTATGCCCAAAGCCAAAACCTTCCAGTGCACCCTCGGAATCTTGCCGAGTGGAGGACTGCTGACGATCGCCCAATTTTTTACACTGCCGCTATATCGGACACGTGTTCCGCCATTGTAACACTCGGTGGTATTAGTATCAGGAATCCTATGGGTACACCCATCGCCAAGAGAGGGATCGGGCGCTTTCAACCTTACTGGGTATCACCTCAGGCTACCAGTGAAGACGTTTCTTCTATGCCGCCATATTGTCGTCGTTCTCCATCTCCGCATGCTCACCAGTCCTGCTAATCACTCTCCCGTCACCCGTCGTCTCGTTCGCCCAAACTTCGCCGACCAACGTCGACAACTGACCACCTTCCGCGGGACAACTGGATGATGCAGCTCCCGGAGGTGATGCTGCATCGACCACTTGCCCGCCAAATCCTCTGACCATGCTGCCGACTCGACGCATCCTGATTGACGTTGAAGTAGACGACACAGCCGTTGTTGCACTTGTGGACACAGGGCCTCACATATCATTGATGAATTCAGAACTTCATTGCAGCCTTAGTAAAATTCTAACGCTACCCACAGTACTACTCATCCAGGTCGCTGACGGTGGCACATTTCCCATGCTTGGAATGTGCTCTACGCGTAAAAGTGTTGCCGATCGCTTCACGACAGTGCTATTTCCTGTGCCCGAGAAATGTTCCCATGAACTTATCCTCGGCATGAACTTTTTATCCGCCCACTCTGCCCTCATTGATTGAGGAACCGGCATGCTTACTTGATTTACCGTGTTACCATGACGACCCAGCACCAGCTTAACCACGTCTGTGTTTTGTAGGTCACGTTCGCCTAGCACCTCAAGCCGTTACCTACGTGAACCTGAGATCTTCCCTTCCTGTTCCCGATGGTGCTTACATGTTGACCCCTATTGCTGATTTTCTGCTGGCCAAAGGTGTTGCCGTGCCTGACACACTTTTCACAGTCACGGGAAATGCGGCATCTCTTGCGATCCTAAACTTCAGCTGGTACACTCAAGTTATCCCAGATGGTATGACTTTGGAAAGTTTCTTATATAGATGCTGCCGTTTCGGCGTTCGTTGCCGAATCTTCTTTGTCCTCTGCTTCATTTTTCTCCTCGAAGAGCGCAGCAGATGCCACCATCGACAATTTGATCGCCCCTGACCTCTTTCCTGCACAGACAGCTGATATACGACAACTGCTGAAATCCTACCACGACATCTTTCATTTTGATGACTACCCTTTGGGTTAAACATCTTTCGTAACTCATATGACTAACACTGGAGACGCCAGCCCCATCCGATGACGTCCTTATCGCGTGTCTAATGCTGAGCAACAAGTTATCTAGCACAAAGTTGAAGAAATGCTCACAAAAGACGTCATCGAACTTTCCTGCAGTCCATGGGCATCACCGGTCGTGCTAGTCAAGAAGAAGGATGGCAGCTGGTGCTTCTGCGTAGACAACCGTCATTTATATAAAGTAACACGTAAGGATGTGTATCCACTGCCGCGGATTGACGATGCTCTCTTGTTGCCGATGTCGTGTAACAATATTATCGTGCTAACACCTCAGTTCCACTTCGTACCAGCCTATGTACAATAGATTGGTTGAATGGTTTGATGGAACTATGAAACAGATGCTCCGTAAACTTTGCCAGGAACAACCGGAGCCATGGCATCAGTACACAGCTCCTCTTCTATTTGCACACAGAGAGGTGCCACAATGAAGTCTTGGTTTCTCGCCCTTTGAGCGAATATATGGCCTTCAAGTACGAGGTCCACTGGCATTACTGAAAGAAGTCTTGAGTAAACACGAGATCGATGAAGATACGGGGCTCGCTTTTCTCTTTTTTGCCTTTAAGGATCACTAATCATACCAAAACAATCTACGGTTACGTTCTCGACCTCAAAGAGCATCTGTCCTGATTTTTACAGGGGATGTACAGAGGACTTGAAAAGCCTCAACGTCTCCAGAAAAAAATATTACGACAGAAATAGTCATCGCCGTCTTACGGTGGGTACCGAGCCTTGCTTTTTCTCACAACGAGCCACAACAAACTCGTTATTCACTAGAAGGGACCATTGCAGTCCAACACAGAGAAATACTTTGACTACTGGATTAATGTTGTACACACCAACAGCTCCTTTGTGTATGTATGCTAAATATACAAAGAACGCCTACCGAACCGACCTTCACAAGCTTCATCATTCATTGTGGTAAAAAAGGGCGTACTTGACAATCTAGCTTCAATTTTCGCAATGAAAACAAATTCCGGAATAGAAAGCATCTGACCTTAAGGAAGGATAGGCAGATTGAGCCTATTTAGCTCCAATAAGAGAAGATTCGTTCGTATACCTCAAGCGCACTTGTACAGCAAGGCTTGCATAGGAGAGCAACACCTTAAGCAGGAATCTATTTTGTGAACCGATTCATTCGGCTAGGCTGCGTTTGGACTGAGGGAAAACCGCACAACTTTTATAGGACATTTTTTGTAATAAAACTGATAATGAGCTTCGAGTGGACTTCAGTTGATTGACGCGAAACATTAATATAGCAATGTTCTGAGGGTAACTCATGGCCTTCAAGAGTGTTGAAGGCCACTTTTACGTTGAGTACATACAAGGATAAAAAATGTTGGGGCCGGATCATCTGAGTAGGACGTAAACCCGTTCGGTATTACATCAGTGCATGTGTTTGTGACCTCACCACTATTCATATGGTGGTTTTGGGAGGTTAAACACCGCATTACAATCAATCACTATTCGCAACGTTTTTTTTCCTAAAATAACTTTTTCTTAGGGGGGGGCGGGCATTCTGGGATGAGTAGTGAACTTTATGAGTACAACTGTTGGACTAAAGTGATGTGTTTCGTTGCCAGTGTAAGTGAACTGAAGCGATACCGAATCCAAAAGAGGCGTCAGAATAAAAACAGAAAAGCAAGGAAGAGAAGAAAGAGATGGGGTGGCTGCTGTGGTGAGAATTCTCTGGCTCCTGTGAGAATCCAAGCGATCGTAATAGCAGTCAGAAGCCCGACTGTGCAAAAGCTGCCCGGGCTCAGGATCGGGCGGCAGTATCCTTATTGCTCCTTGAGAGTTTGTTATTTTCGGCAACTGTAGCGGTCTTTTTGAGCTGGTGC